>OV121137.1:2424147-4848294 GCA_921294245.1 Brassicogethes aeneus
AGAAAATTTTCAAAGAATTATCGCTGTAATTCGCTGTAGGTTCCCTCAACAACAATGCCTCAACAATGTCCCAACAATACAGAGAACTGTCAAAAAAAATAATCAGAGTAATTCACTACAAGTAATGAACAAAATGTCAAAAAAAGCTTTCTTTTTAAGAAGAATTAGTAAAAACTTAACCCTACATACAAAGCTCCTTTTATATAAGTCCATAATTGTACCTCACATTGATTATTGTTCAACAATATTATTTAGTTTACCCTCTTATAGAATACAGGAAATGCATTCAAAATCGCTGTATGAAAAACATCTTACTTTGTAATAGATATACCCCCATTAATTTAATGTTAAGTGTTTTAGATCTAATGTCAATACATAAAAGGATAACAAATTAGAGTATGTGTCTAACCCATACGATACTAGAAATTGTAATAATTTTAATATTAAGTTTTGTCGTACCGCTCAAATGAGTCAATCTGTTTTTTCAAAAGGCTTAGTCCAATTTAACAAACTACCTCGAAATGTAAAGGAATGTGACGGCCTCCAAATGTTTAAAAAAACTTTGTTAAAACACATTAACGAATTAAGTATTTAATACAGATTAAATGTACAAATATAATAGAAAAAAAATTGTTATTTACCTAATGTTTATTTTGTTTTTTATATGCATATATATTTATTTGTGTTGTAATTTTATAGCGTCTGCTAAATAAACGTTATTTATTTATTATTATTATTTTATATTTATATAAAGCAATGGCAAAAAAGTAACGCTCAGGGTAGAACCTTGGGGCACTCCATTCTCCAGAAGACGACGACCAAACAAACATTTCCAAGACGCACACGAAAAAATATTTCCTTTAGAAAGGACTTAACAAATTAAGGTAAGTTTCCACGATACCCCCACTGGTGAAGGTACTGTAGGATCCCCAATCTCCACGTCATCCATAATTTCCTTTACAAGACAATTTAAATATTAAAAAAAAAATATTATGTCATTATTGATGTAATTTTTTGTAATAATGTAATGTTGGAAATAAAAGAATAATATTTTTTCACCAAATTAAATAATTAGGATTTTTTTAAATATTGTTATTATTTAAATAATAATTATTATATAACATAATTTAAATATCTATAATTAAAATAAAATATATAATTTTATATTTTACCAAATATAATAATTTAGAAACAACAAAAATTGAAAAAAAAATATTTAAACAAAATTCCCTATGTTATTTATAACTAAAAACTAAACAAAAGATTAAATCATCACACAATAAACTTGATTTAAAAAAATATTAAAACAAAATTGTTAAAAAAAATTAAACAAAATATAATTTTTGAAATACTTAAACTACTAATCGTCACTTGACTCATCATTACTGTCAGAGAATCTTCTATTAAATATTCTTCATCATCACTTCTTTGTACCTACCATCAAAATATTAAGCTGATGTTAAATGGAGGAGATATTGCTAATCTTACTGTTGGAACTGCCATGCCACTTTCATCTTATAACGATTGCCTTCGCAAGATGATGTGTCTCAATCCAACACCAACATGTCATTTGATGACTACAAAAACACCGTCAAATGAATGTTGTAAATCTTGTCCTGGTTTAAGTGCAATTCGTGAATATTTGAAAATCATATTTGATAACAATCAAGTGACGGACGTGCAGTTTGAAAAATGGGTTCGCTTCGCTTCACAATATCTACTCGACTGCTGTCTTCTGATGATATTGTGGATAGCTTGTGTGACGCTGTGGATACATTGAAACCTCATGCCTATATTGCAGAGGTACAGGCATTGCATTTTAAAACTCTTCAACAATAATTGCGAAATCCTCGTGCAATGTGATTTTGCCGAAAATTATGGTTTTGTTGTCCAAGATGCTGTTCAATCTTTTCATTGGAATAATGAACAGGCAACACTTCTGACATCGGTTTTTATTATAGAGATGGAAATGAAATAAAACATCGCAGCATTGTTATGATTTCAGATGACTTAAAGCATGATAAAGCCACCTTCTACGCTTTTCAAAAAAAATCACGAGCATCTTTTAGGAAAAGCAATCAATGTGTCTAAATTATATTTGGAACTATTTTATTACAAAAAAGATTTCAATGCGGATGCAGAGATACATTTTCACGCAACGCCTAACGAAAAAGGACCGTGCGATGGGCTTGGAGGAAACCTTTAGCAACGCGTGCAAGCCTACAGTTGCCTGCAAGTAACGCAATCGTTACACCAATGCGATTATACGAATTGGCAAAATTATCTTTAAAACAGAGCCCTTTACTACTGCTCCAAAGGCAATATTCAACGTCAGAGAATTTTTTTGCAGCCCCGGTTATATTTAGCAATCACCATTCCTGGAACAAAAAAGTTGCACGCCTTTATTCCAACAACCGAAGGCCTTTTGTACTTTAGGGTATATTTTGAAATTAAAAAAATTAAAAAAATTGGTCGAAGTTACTAAAGTTTATTTCCGGTTTTGTATATAAAAAAATAAAAAATCCATTTTTATTTGGTATTAAAAAAGAACAGTAAATTTTCTATTTAGGTCGCCATATTTAATATTTTAAAATAAATTTGTTTAATTCGAAAAACTATTTCCAAAGAATACGAATTTCAAAAACGACAATTCTTTAGTAGCCAATAACATGACAAATAAACATCATACAAAAAAAAATTGTTTGTCCACATTCATACCCACTAGAACTACAATTAAGCCGAATATGAACAAATTTCAGAACGTCACTTTTTTTTCGCTGTCCACTTTACGTGAAATGCCCCATGAGTGAGTATGTGTATGGGGACGTAATAATAATAATAATAAAGCTCTTTATTCATAAATAACAATGGTATCTACATAAAAAAATAAAGATAAATCATTGGCAGTAAGTATTATTATTTATGAAAAGGCGAGATTCAGCTGGTTTATTTGAACTTGAACTTGGAGCTGTTCTTCCATCTAACCCTTGACTTGACCTAATGTAAAAAAAATAATATGTAACATAAAAATAAAAGAAATTCTAAATTTATAGGTAAACAAATGCATATTTATTTAGTAAATAAAATTAGATATAACTGCTCATAAGTTTATTCTAAATATTGTATTTAATTTTTGTTTTAAATTATTTTTTGATAGCTCATACAACTTTGTTGGCAAAGCATTTAGGTTTTTTGCAATTTGATAGGATCAAATTTTGCTATTTTATGTTTTGGAATAGCTAGGGTCTTATTGGGTCTTAGACCAAGATCATGCAGATCATGTCGAAATTTTATTTTATTATATAGATATGGTGGAGACTGGTTATAAATAACATTGTAATAGAGCATTAGGCTATTAAGTTTTCGGGTGTCTTCCATATTAAGCCAGTTTAACCACTTAAGGGTATGTGAAATACGATCAAATTTTTTAATTCAAAAAATTAGTCTAAGGCATGAATTTTGAAGCTTCGTTAAATTATAAAGGCTGAAAATTTTTCTCTGTATGTCTACAATACAGAAATAAACGAACCCTGACTATGGAGCTTGAGTCGCGGTGGCTTTGGCAGGTAACAGGTAGTAAAGGTGAGTAAAATTGTGTCTCAAATTTGTTATAGTATAAAGCTCAGTTTTTATATATTTTATTTGCAATAATGTTAGAAAGTACCACGTTTATCGCCGGACACCTAGGTGTACTAGCTAGTACAGTAGCAACCCCCTCCTAGGCACCCTTAAAGTATAATTATTTATAATAAAACTTTTGTCATAGTATAATAGCTGGGCCTTAAATATGTTATTTTGACAATTATAAAATGAAGTTTCCTCTGTCGCCGGACAGTTTTAATGGTTCCCCTATCTAGCAAGCCACATTTAAAGTCACTCTAGGCGTGAACGCGAGATACGTAAGCGGGTGCGAGTGAAATATAGTAAATTTAAAAGAAAACGACGTACACGTAATCAATCAGCTGATCGGGCACAGTTGTCAATGTGATGCTAAAATCATTGCATCAAGTGAAAGTGGTAGTGCAACTTATATTTATAACCTATATGATGCATCGCCAAAAGTATGTTTTTAGCTATTTTTAAAGGCATTTTCAGTAATAAGACCAAGAAATTTTGCCATCTTAAGTCAGTCTCTGGTATGTATATTCTTATTTTATGTATCCAACATATATTTCGTTAAATATTCTAATATATAATTAATAATAATCCTATTTACCTCTCTAACAGCTGTTAAAAATAACAAAGGTCAATTATTATCCCGTTCTGTCCCAAAATAGCGTATTTAGGATGATACCAACTCTTGAATCCGACTATTTAAATGCTTCGGTATTTTAAATATAGAAAAAACAAAAAAACGATATATAACAAACACAAAAACGGCAATGAAAATTAAAAAATAACAAAAACAACAAACAAAATAAATAAAATTATACACAAATTAAACGAAATATTCAAAAACACGACTGGCAGGTTCGAAATTCTAAAACGTCAATTTACAGACTTTGTTTTATACATTTAGTATTGGTACCAGTGCGCAAAATTATAACGTCATCGATGACGTGTACGTTTACTATAGTGCCTACGGTCTACGGCGATATTTTACTGCGCAACAGCTGTCTTTCACTTCGTATTGTGTAATCTGCAGTGTGAACTGTCATACTTACAGCCAGTTTTTTATAATTTATTTGTGGAGTTTATATATAAGTGTGATGCAAATATAATATAGTGTTATGATGGAAACGGAAGAAAAGAAATTAACTTGCTTTGTTTGTAAAAAAAGGGATGGCAAAATAATATTGTTTTCTGAACAGACTTTGAAAAAATGCGAAGTTTTTTTGAAAGCCAGAAAAAAACATAAGCTTAAATATGAAAATGTTATTTTGCTTGATGAATATACAGATGGAGGTTATCACCGAGAGTGTCATAAAACATTTATAGGACTTAATAAACAATACTACAATTCTGAACCTACAATTTCAAAAAAATGTACAAAACAATCAACTATTGAAGTTGTAGACAACCTCTCCAGACACGACTATTGAGTTGGTAACAGAATCTCCAACAACATCAGAGCAAAGTTATCTCAATTAACAGAACTACCACCTTCAACCTCCGAAGAACAATCTCATTTACTACCTACACTCACAGAACCTTTAACAACTTTACAACCAACTTTAATTTTTGGATCAGAGCCGAATCAAGAAATTCCTGATATTAGTGAACCAAATCTAAATGAACAAAACGATTCAACTGCGGACGTAAGTACTCCAATCCAGAGTGACACTAGTAGTAATGAGTCTTTAATTACTTGTGTATTTTGTAACAGAAATGAAATATTGATTAGATTAAATTATTTTATTTCATACTGTACTTTAATGTGCCATTTCCCGGACTCATTTGAGTCCGGGAAATGATACATTACATCACTAGGCCGGTAAAGTAACTTTACCGGACTCGTATATTTTAACTAACACATGGTTATTTCTGAACGATTATAAGTTTTTGCGCCATTTACAGAATATCTCGTATTCCTTTTGATATCGTCCGGAAGACTTGACCGGGATAAGTTCCGTCGCTTCAGAACTTTTTTTCAAAATCTCTGCATCCATTTTATTCGAAATTATTCAAAACCACAGATTCAAAACGATGCTGAACTGACAGACAAGACAATCAATAAAACATAGAGAAACCAATAAAAAAAATAAAAAAAACTCTTTGTTACTGTTAGCAACCGATTTAAAGCATACTACATTATCACCCTATATTACTGGTGCTACATTTTATAGTTTGTTTAGACAATACTGATACCATCATGTACTGACACATTACTGACACCTTCACCTGAATATACAGTTCAATTTTTGTACCAAAAATTTGAAAAAAATATTGAATAGTATGAAATAAAACATTGTACGATACACGGCCGTGAAATGTCACTTGTCTAGAAATTAAACATCTAGACTCGTACTTTAATAAGCCATTTCCCGGCCTTGTAACGTAAATTACTATTTTCTTTCCAAAAATACATTACCAAACAGATTGTCTAGTCAATTTTAATAATGATATATCATTGAGAAAGAAAACATCTAGTAAAAATGATTGGCATTATCATCGAGAATTTCACAAAATAGTTTTTAATTAAATTGGCAGCCTGATCGAAGAGGATGTAATTAACATTAACATTACAAGCCATAGATGATACAGTACTTGAAAACTTACAAACAGAAAATATTTTACAAAAATCTGCATTGATTTTAAGAAAACTTATACTCGGAGTAGAAAAAAATAAATTACCCTCTAAAAATAATACAGCAAAGCATTTAATATCAGGAGAAGTCTCGATACCACAACCATTACTGGACTTTTACTATACTCTTCTGGGTGGGTGTAAACAAAAGCGGAAGAAAAGCATCAAATGTTCTCGTCAAGTGCGTTCTTATTGTCAAGATATAATCTTTGGTATCCATAATGGCCATGTAAAGACGTCAAAGCACATAATGTTAGGTATGACTTTGAAGAGCTTAACAAGCAGCAGAAAAATTATTGAAAAAATAGAGGTATGGACACTGCTTTAGTTATCAAGTCTTGAAACATATACTTCAATTGAAAAGTCTACCCTGTGCCCAGAAAAAAAAACCTG
Source organism: Brassicogethes aeneus (assembly GCA_921294245.1). Classification (NCBI taxonomy): domain Eukaryota; kingdom Metazoa; phylum Arthropoda; class Insecta; order Coleoptera; family Nitidulidae; genus Brassicogethes; species Brassicogethes aeneus. The sequence goes on from OV121137.1 coordinate 2,430,788, forward strand.
ATCTCTTTACTGGTGTGTCATATGATAATTTTGATAGTTTTGTGGAAACTGTTAATGGAAAGAATACTTTACACGACACTGTATACAGTGTCGTGTAAAGTATTCTTTCCATTAACAGTTTTCACAAAACGATCAAAATTATCATATGTAGGAATCATTTATCAGAATGTCGAGTCAAATACAACTGAAGAATCCGAAATGTCCGATGCACCGACTCCAAATAATAAAAACAATTCGCCTAGTAGAAATAAAAGAAGAAGAAGAAGAAATAACTATTGAAGAACTTCCGTACCCTAAAAAACCGAAAATGACAAGTGAGCTGCAGTCCACGGCTGATGATGTGGAAGCTATTGAATCTATTAACTCCCAAAAATACACTCTACTAGATAATATATGGATGGTTAGTCATGCTCTAAAATTACCTGATATACCTATGTGGGTTGGTTTCAATATTCGGATTTATGATCGTGATTGTTCATAAAAACTTATTTCTTATTTGACTTTAATCAACGCATCACCAACCAATACATCCATAGTTTTAGAAACTATGATACAAAGACAAAAAATAGCTGAAGACTTACTTTCATACAGGTAAGGTACGATCTTGCGATAGCCAAAGTTGCTCTTCAAATACAAGCTACGGAAAAACCTAAATTTGATAATTTATTCATCAATTTAGGGCCGTTCCATATAATGATAGCTTACTTTAAAGCCATTGGCAAAGTTATAGTGACTGTGAATTAAGCAATGTCATGGTTGAGAGTAATTTGTTGGCTAATGGTTCGGTAAATGGGTTTTTGGAGGGAAAACATTTTAACCGCTGCAAAAAGTTACATCCATTGGTAATATTGGGACTTAAAATTCTTCATTTTAAATCTTTCTTACAAAATAATAATGTAACTTTAACAGATGATATTGTAGAAGAAGTTAAACGACTACAAAACTCTGACATGTCATCTTTTAGCATTGAAAATAAAGATTTAAAAGGGTTATTGAATAATTATGGAGTTTATAAACAACAAAGTCTAAACGGTGAACATGGAAAACATCACAATTTTACATGATATATATAAATCTTATACAATATTACCTTAACTTATCCCGAAGAATTCGCACTGGAGATTTCGACCTTTTTAAATCTGTACTGCCGAAAATTACAAATCTCTTCTTCATGGGCAACCAGCCAAACTATGCCCGGTGGACTATAAAATATTGTGATAATTTAATGAAAGTTGCAGAAACACATCCTTAGTTATATAAAGGGTTCCAACAAGGTTGCTTCGGTATTAAAAGAACGTCCAAGCCATTTTCAAGACAACCTATTGACTTGGTGTTGGAGCAAACCATAAATGCAGTTGCTGCAAGAAGGCTGACAGGAGTTATTCATTTTACTAATTCGATTTCGGCACGACAAAGGTGGGCTCGGAACCACGATGTAAGATCGACAATAATAAGTCAACTTTATCTCGATCTAGGACTACAAACTCATCAAGATGTTTAAGCATATTTAAGTCTTCATAATATCCGGAAGAACACCAAACAACTGCAAAAATTTATGGCGACCTTCGAACGATTTATTAATCCTTTCAGCACAGAAGTTCCAAGAGATCAATTAATAAATATTTCTTCGGGAAAATCGACATCACCACCGGTTGAGGATTTTCTTTTAAATATTGAATCTAATGGAGATTTTTATCGTAAAACATTCATTTCTGAATATCATTCAGACATTATTAGATTTGAAAAAGCTATAAAAAATATCCATAAATAATTTTTCCAAGGATTATGAAAGAAAGAAGAAAGTAAAAGTAGGTGGTAAAATTCAAGAAGTTAAAATACAAAGAGATTTATTTGGACGTATGCTGGGTATATCTATGGACTACAATATAGATATATCTAAGATTTTATCTTACCTAATTACCTCAGTGCCATTGTCAATGTGCCATTTAGATGGCACTATTTGTAAAACCGATAAATCTGCGTTGATGAAATCTTTAGAAAAAGAGGTACAGTATGAGCAACCACGTCACATTGATGTTTTAATAATTGATGGTTTTTTCCTGTTGCACACGATAAAAAATGTTCCGAAAAAAATTTGGAGGGATTTCAAAAAAAATGTTGCACATGATTACTCAATTACAAGCGTTGAGAATTGATGTAATCTTCGATCAATACTTAACACCATCAATTAAAGATTATGAGCATTCTCAACGGTTTGAATCTGCACAGTTAGAGTATATAATATCTGGACAGAAGCAAAGTCGACCAAATGATTTTACTAAGGAGTTGAAGAATTCGAATTTTAAAGAAGCTCTTGTGGATTTTTTTATTTTACATTGGGGTACTGATGAAATGGCGTCATTTATTGGTAACAAACTTATTCAAATAAACTTCAAAAAATGTCATTATTTCTCTGTTAATGATTCTGACAAAGTTGTATCAGGTATTATGAAGAATTATCATGCCCGGAACATGAGGAAGCAGATACCAAGATAATATACCATGTGTGTAATTTTAATTTTCAAGCAAATATAGTAATCCGCAGTGTTGATACTGATATTGTCGCTATAATGCTTGCTCACTTACACCGCTTGAAACATGATTCGTCCGTTTGGATGCTGACGGGTACGGGAAATAACTTAAGGTACGTGGATCTGACAAAGATACACACAGCGTTGCACAGTGAATCGCCTAGTAGTAGCTCGGTGGACAAAAATCATTTTTTTGAATTAATTTAATAATACACCTATGATAATAACAACCCCTTAAAAGTCATAAATCAAGGTTTTAATTAAAGCAAAGACATCGGAGCAAGTAATAAGCGGTTAAAGTAAAATGAAGCAAGTATGTTTTTTGCGTAAATGGAATACTTGGGTTTTATAGCGTTATTAATATAAATATTTGTTGTTTTATTTAAAACATTAATTTTTCAATAAGTAGAAAATTTAGGTGTTAAATTTGTGTACGAAAAAATATTGTAATGGACTTTATTTTGGAGGGTAAGTTTTCTTTTGTTTTATTGAATTGTTTTAAAGTATAACTTTTTTTCTCCAAATGTCTCCAGGCTATTTTTGATATTATGATATAGCGACAGTTTTAAGCTTTAAAACGATGTATAGTTTGTCTCCGCCTTGTTCTGCTTTTTTCTTAATTTGCGTTTTTTAGATCGCGTGTTTTCAATATCAAAAATGGAACTTTTTGAAGAATGGCAAAAATATGCGGCAGAACAACGAAGATCTCGTGTATTATATTATGTTTTTCAAAAATTTAATATAATTGATATAACTTCTAAGTCGCAGAGATCTTTAAAAAATATTATATCCATAATAACATCAAAGCTAGCTAAACAATGGACTGCAGCTTATTATAAGATGGACCGTTTTTTAAATAAAAATAGAGCCTGGTTGGATGTAGATATAAAATTTAAAATAACTATGGAACATCCCTTACCATCTACATCTGGAAATTGTCAGCCAGGTCGGCCAAAAAAAATGTATGATCCTCCTATAAAACTAAAAAAGGAGAATAAAAGACTTGTTGCAATCGCGAAGTGCCAGTGAATTAACTACAGCCGCCGAAGTGGCAAATCGGTTGGCGGGCAATAAAAAAAATAGCTACTTTTATTAAAAAAATTACTCAAATATCAAAAGAACAAGAATCTAAAAATGTTATTTGTGATGATAGGCACTTAAGTTCTGATGAGGATTTAGCTTATTACGTAGACTCTAAATGAACTAGTCATTCATATAAGTAGACCCTAAAATGGTCTTTGAAGGCGGGACATAAAGTATTTTCATCTTACCAAAGTTTAAGTAACTCCAAAAAGTTATGTTACCCATCAGATGATGATATTTCTGTGACCGAAACACGTGCCGAAATTAAACTTTAAGCCATACTTGATAAAAGCTGAACGTTTAATTCAAGCACAAAGTGATGTTTTAAAAAGTTTAAATTATACTTTGTCATTCACATTAATTAGCATTAGCATGGGGGTGTGATGGGAGCTCTGGTCACAGTACCTTTAAACAGAAATTTGAGAACGCCGAAGCTACTGATGAGTTTCTGTTTGTATTTGCATTTGTTCCTTTAAGGTTAAGTGATGGTCAAAATATTATATGACAAAATCCAAGGCCATCATCCACACACTATTGCCGACCAATTAAGTTTATTTTTTAAAAGGAAACAAATGAATTTACTGAAACAGAAAGTAACAAGGTTTTGAAAGAAGTATCTGAACTTCTTTCAACACATTTTAGTATTGGCGAATCTCAAATTTCTGTTAAACACAATCTCCTACAAACCATGGTAGATGGAAAAGTTTCCAATGCGTTAACCAACACAAAATCTCCACAAAAATGCTATATCTGTGGGGCAACTCCCAAATTAATGAATGGCAAATTGGAAAATGTTACTAAAAAGAACATTACGGTTTTGGTTTGTCTACTTAACATGCGTGGATTCGTTATTTTGAATGCTTTTTGCACATAAGCTATCGCTTAAATATTAAAAAATGCCAAGCTAGAGATGACAGTGATAAAATTAGTTTACAACAGCGGTCGGCAGAGATTAAAAAAGTTTAAAAATCAGATGGGGCTTATTGTAGACAAACCAAAACCTGGTTATGGAAATACTAATGATGGGAACACAGCGCGTAGGTTCTTTATAAATCCAAACCTGAGTGGGGAAATTACAGGATTGGATGTTAATTTAAGTTTTGTATTATATTAAGAACGTTATCTTCCGGGTATGATATTAATGTTGATAAATTTGAAAAAGTTTATTATGAAACCAGAAGTGATTATTTAAATCTATATTCGTGGTACTATATGCCTGTTACTGTGCACAATATTTTGGTACATAGCACGGAGGTAATTAAATCATGCATTCTTCCAAACGGGCAGCTCTCCGAAGAGTCTCGGAATAAGGATTGCCGTAGATTTAGACAGCACCATACAAGGAAGCAGTCACGCGTTTCCACGAATATAGATTTGCTACACATGCTTTTAATAACATCTGATCCTGTAATCAACTCACTCAGAGAAATACCTAAAAGGAAAAGCGAAAAATTTCCGTTGGATTTACTTGTTTCGCCTTCAATACCAAAACAACAACAACAAAGAAGTGATGATGAAGAATATTTAATAGAAGATTCGTCTGACAGTAATGATGAGTCAAGTGACGATTAGTAGTTTAAGTATTTGAAAAATTATATTTTGTTTAATTTTTTTTAACAATTTTGTTTAATCAAGTTTATTGTGTGATGATTTAATCTTTTGTTAATTTTTAGTTATAAATAACATAGAAGATTTTGTTTAAATATTTTTTTTTCAATTTTTGTTGTTTATTAATTTAATGAAAAAATATTATTCTTTTATATTCAAAATTACATTTTGTGCCTAAGGAAAACTAGAGATGCCCAACGAATCCATCAATGTATATTTTCAAAATGTTCGTGGTTTACGATCTAAAGTTGATGAAGTATATTCGTTTACATCCGAGCAGTTTTGACTGTATTGCCTTAGTGAAAACGTGGTTAACCTGTGATATTAGTAGTAGCGAATACTTTTCTGATATTTACACTATATTTCGTTCTGATAGGGATTATGCTACAACCGCAACCTCTCGCGGTGGAGGTGTGCTTCTTGCTTTTAATTCTTCTTTCAATGTTAATTTAATAACTTTTACTCAGTTTAATACTATTTCTTTATTGATAGATATAGTTTGTTGCAAGTTAATTCTTAATCATACTCAATATTATATTTTTGCTGTTCATAAATAACGCTGAGCTTGAGTACTTTTTTGAAATGTTTGAATGATGTTTACTTAATTTAAAAAATATTTTTATTATTGGAGACTTTAATATACCTAATTTTATTACTCATAACCTTAACGATTACAAAACACGTGTGTTACATAACTTTTTAAATTTTACTTCTCTCTGCCAACATAATAATATCGTTAATGATAACGACAATATTCTTGATTTGTGTTTATCTGATCTTAACTGTAGTGTCTCTAGGGAAACTTCGCCTATGGTATCTGACGACAAATATCATCCATCTCTTTCTTTTAGTATTATAACAGATTTTGATAAATTTCAAAATTTTCCCGCCAACGCTAATAACAAGAATTATAATTTTAAAGGAGCCAATTTATTTGTATGAGGCTTTATTGGAATTTCCTTAATTACTATAATAATATTAACTCTGCCTGTGAAGCTTTTTATACTCAACATTATTCGCTTTTTGATCAATTCATACCCAAATTTACAAAATCTAAACGTAAATATCCAAAATGGTACACAACCGAAATAATCAGCAACAAAAAAATTAAAGAAAGGTGTTACAGGAATTTTAAAAAACATAAAAATGAGTTTTTTTTAAACGAATTAAAACAGGTTAGAAAACTTCTCAAATCTCAAATTTCTAAATCATACCGTCAATATATTCAACATACGGAAGACAACATTATTTTAGAACCCAAAAATGTCTGGTCATTTATGCGCGAAAAACGTGGTAAAACCAGAATACCAGCCAATGTCTTTTTAAACGATATACAATATGAAACTCCTCAAGATGTTGTTAATGGCTTTGCTGATTATTTTGGTAGTGTTTATTCTGTCAGTAATGACAATACTGCTTTGACTCCTAAGTTTACATTTAATTCAGATATAAATATTACTGCATTTTCTGAGGAGCTTATATTACAGAGTATGTCTAAACTAAAAAACAATTATTCATGTGGTGTTGACCTTATCCCAAACTTCTTAATAAAAGATTGCTCGTTAATATTTGCATATCCTCTCTTAATATTGTTCAATATGATTTTGTCAACGTTTCTTTTCCAGATTTATGGAAAATAACCAGAGTTTGCCCTATTTTAAAATCAGGTTATCCTAGCGATATTAAAAACTATAGACCTATAGCTATTCTGTCTAATTTTGCGAAAGTCCTTGAATCTTCCCTGTATATCTGCATCTACAATGAGGTAAGTAAACTAATATCCACGCAGCAGCATGGATTTATGAATAAACGCTCGACTGTATCCAACTTAGCTGAATTCACGCAATTTGTTTCAGAACAACTTGACAAAAAACTTCAAGTAGGTGCTATATAAACGGATTTTTCTAATGCCTTTGACAGGGTCGATCACCAAATTTTGCTTAATAAGTTACACTTTTTTGGTTTTAGTCACACCCTTATTAATTTGGTTTATTCATATTTCTGTGAGCGCAAATTATCTGTTTCATATAATGGCTACAACTTCGATTATTTCTATGCGAGCAGTGGAGTACCACAAGGCTCTAACTTGGGTCCGCTTTTGTTCATTTTATTTATTAATGACTTGTCATTAAAACTTAATTGTAATCATCTACTGTTTGCTGATGACCTAAAAATATTTACCAGTATTTCCAGTTATACAGATTGCTAACTCTTTCAGGATCAGTTAAGCATTATTTTAAGATGGTGCAAAGTTAACAAACTCGACCTAAACATTTCTAAATGCAAAATCTGTACCTTTAGTCTTAAAATACGCATATCATATTTAATTACACTTTAGATAATACTATTCTTCCTCGCTGTCATGAAATTCGTGACCTTGGTGTACTCTTTGATAATAAGCTTTCTATTACATCCCACATTAATAATACTGTGCAATCTGCTTTAAAGCTCAATGTATTTTTATCTTGTTAGAACAAAGCTCGAACATTGCTCACTTATTTGGTACCCGTATTATTACGTACAGTTGTATTCATTAAAAAAGCGTACAAGAATTAGAATAAGAGAAAACTGTCAACATTATTGCGTAAAACTGGCTTTCCACTGACTTAAGTCACTATAACTGACAGTAGAAAATAAAAATGCCTCGTCAGTTATCTCAAGTTAAAAAGGCTCAAATAGTATCAACAATCGAAGAAGAATGGTCAATTCGTGATGTGGCAAAGTTTTATAATAGAAATAAAAAATCTATATTAAAAATTAAGCAACGCTGGGAACAAGAAGATTTACTAAACCAAAAAGTTACTTCAGGTCGTCCCAAAATGTCCACCCCTGAACAGGATGCTGCTTTTTTGGAATATTTAAGAAATAATCCATATGCAGTCCATCCCAAATAAATTGGCTCAAGTAATAGAAAAACAGGGATACATAGCTAAATATAAAAAAAATTAATGTTTGTTTTTTTTCATTTCTAATTTCTAAGGTACCTAATAATTTTTGTAATATTATTTAATTAACCTACGACGTCAATGCTCTTTATAACCTATGGTAATTATTTTAATGACTTATGTCAGTGATAAGCTGGTTTTAAGCAATAATATTATTGTGACAGTTTTCTCTCATTCTAATTCTTGTACGCTTTTTTATTGAATACAACTGTACATATTGACTCAATTGAAAAAGTACAAAGAAGATTCCTTAAACTTCTCTCCTACAGAGTTGATCATATTTATCCTGCTAGAGGAACTGACCATAACATCCTCTTAACGCGTTTTAATTTTGATACCCTACATGTTAGACGAATAGTAACAAGTTTAAAATTTCTGTGGAAACTTTTTAATTACCAAATTGATTCTTGTCATTTATTGAGTCTCTTAAATATTGTAGTGCCACGTTTGGAATCTCGTGGAAGTAAAACATTTTATTGTAGTTCCTCAAGAACTAACGTGCTTTTGAAACCTCCTGTTCATGTTATGTGTAGTAATTATAATTGTATAGGTAACCAGTGCGATTTCTTTAATTAAAACATTAAGGAAATTACATCCAGAGCTAATGATTTTTTTTCTCTTATATAGACCCATTTCAGTAATTAATCATTTTGCTAAGCTACTTGAACAATGTATTAAAAAACGACTCATAGAACTCTTAGAAAGTAACAATGTAATAAGTTCAAGTCAATATGGTTTTAGAAAAAAAATGAGCTGCGAGGATGCACTTTTAGAATTTACAAAGGGTATTGTCAAGGGCTTATACAATAATAAAAAATGCTTAGCATTGTTCTTGGACTTAGCTAAGGCTTTTGACACCGTAGATCACACAATACTGCTTGATAGATTGGATAAAATTGGGGTTAGGGACTATCTTTTCTAACGAATACAATATGTTAGAATAGGCAAAACTATAATAATAATAATAAACTTTATTAGTGTTAGGAGTATACAGGACACTTTACACAAGTCAAAACAAATACGTATATCATATTAAAATACAGCTGTACATAATCTAAATACTACTTAATTAACAACAAAATTACAGATATCTATTTTCTAATTAAAGTTAAGTTACAGAAATATTCATATAAATTTAACCCTCGGGCGGGCGCGCTTTTGAGAATTACATGAGCGGGCGCGCTGCGGCATTTACACCGCATTTGGTTCTTTAAGTTTCTAGCTTACATCTAACAAAAAAAAATATTTTGTGTACTAAAGTAAGACATAACATGCCTAATTAAATTTAAAAAACAATTTAAACAAATATATTTTTTAACTCATCGGGTGTTAATCCTTTACGTGAACTGTGTGTTAGCATACACAATAATGCCCGTACACATGCATGTAAAATGCACATTACACAATATTTAATATCAAGTTTTATTCATTACGAAATTTTTCATAAAATTGATAATTATGAAAAGTTTATTAATAAATAAAAATAACATGAAAGGGCGCGCTGCGGCAAACACACCGCAAATTCGGCTGTAACAACTGACCGGAAATGCCTTTTGCACCAAGACTTTAAGTAGGTGAAGCCAATAACATAAACAAGGAATACATAGACGCACAATATTACAGAGCTGACCATATTTGAGTTTTAAGAGTAAAATGTAAATTTGCGGCTTTTTGCCGCTGGCGCGCCCGGCGGAGGGTTAAATAGGCACAACATAACAATAGGACAGTACTAGGCAACTAACATTACATATAATTTAAAATACAATAATTAAAAATTGGTTGTATATGTATTCTATAGAATATTATTATAAGTAAGAAAAATTAATTGATATCAGATAAATCATGTGAAAGGAATTCATCTATGGAATAAAATGCATGTTTAGTAAGATAAGCCTTTAGTTTTAGTTTAAATTCTTTAAAATTTAGGTTTCTAAAATTTAACGGAAGTTTATTAAAAAAATTAACACTAAAGTAATTGGATCCATTCCTAGTCCTTTGTAATCTAGTTACATTCAAACGTACATCAAGCCGATTTCTTGTGTTGTAAGTGTGGACTGATTCGTGCTTTTTATATAAATCTGCCTGATAGTGGACATTTTGAATTATTCTTATTGCGCGTCTTTGAAGTCCAAAAATTCTTGTTTTAATACTAGATGAACCCCACGATAGTATACTATATCTAAGGACAGATTCAATAAGCGAAAAATAAACAGTTCTTAGATAAGACTTTGGTAACCAATTCGAAAGATTTCTTAGTAAAAAAATATTAGCATTAAGTTTATTTGCGAGCGCATCCCCCTGTTTGTGCCATAACAATTTACTGTCAATACTTACTCCCAAAAACTTTGTGTAGCTAAATTGAACACCAGTTTTTAGGGAAAACAATATTTGTGTTGTTTTATCTGAGTTTAGACTTAGGTGGTTGGTATTAAACCATTCCAAGGCCCTTGCTTGCGTATCATCACTTCTCTGTTTGGCTAATTCAAGAGATTTACTTTTAACTGAGAATGAGGTATCATCCGCAAATAATGTTACATTGTCTGCCGTTGCTAAATAGTTTGGCAGATCATTTACATAAATCAAGAATAGTAAAGGTCCCAGAATGGAACCTTGTGGCACTCCATATAATACCGATAAGGGTCTTGATTGAGAACCATTTACAAGTACAGACTGAGTTCTGCCAGACAAGTAGGAACTCAATAGACCAATACTGGAGGGATGAAAATTAAGGTAATACAATTTGCGGATAAGAATATCATGTGGTACGCAATCAAAAGCCTTGCTAAGGTCCAGAAAAGTACCAAACATGTACTCGCTGCATTCAAAACAATCATTTATCTCATTAACAAAAGTCAATATGGCATCACTTGTAGATAAACCCTTTCGGAAGCCAAATTGAGCATCTGTAAACAACTTATTTGTATTAAAAAAGTACAAAATTTGTTTAAAAATCAGTTTTTCGAAAATTTTAGAAATGATAGGCAAAAGTGAAATAGGGCGATAGTTGCTGGTATCATTTCGATCACCTTTTTTAAAAATGGGGATTATGATTGCCCTCTTTAAAGAATTTGGAAAAGTTTTAGTTTCTATACACATATTTATAAGTTTGGTTAATGGAATTAAAATAACATCTCTAATAGACTTGATTAATTCAACACTCATTTCATAGATGTCTTTACTCTTGCTTGGCTTAAGTTCAGCAAATATATCGCGTATATCGTTAAAAGAAACTGTCTGAAATTCGAAAAATGTAGATGTATTATTTAAGGTTGGCATTATCTGGATGGGATCTTTATTGGTGGGTTTTATTTTTCTTATTATATTTGAAGCAATATTTGAAAAATAGCAATTGAACCTATTGGAGTCTATGTTTAATTTATTTTGGTTATTTTTTGACTTTTGGTTGTTAATCAATGTCCACATTGCTCTTGGAGTATTGCTTGATTTTTGTAGAAAATTATGGTAAGCAGAAATTTTTGCGGTTTTAAGATTTTTATTATATTCTTTTTTATAACTTTTTACTAGATTTTTTAGGTTGTCTGAAGGACTCATTTTATAGACATCTTGAATAAACCACAGGGTTTCTCGCATTTTCCTTAATTTTGGTGTAAACCAGTTAACCTGATTTATTTTAGAGGCTTTGTCACTAACAATCCTTTTAGGAAAGGAGATTTTAATATAAAAAATTAATACATCTAAAAATTTATCGAATTTATCATTTATAGTCATGTCACTTTCAATAAATGACCAGTCTGTTGAATAGAGATGGTTATACAATTCAAATTTGCCCTGGAAGGTTAAAGGCCGTAATATTTTTTTAATCACTACATCCTTTTTAATGCCCTCCAAGTCAAATTGTAAATGAATGCCTAGATGATCTGAAATATGACTGTTTATAGATTTTACTTTGCATGAGTAAGGTCGTATATTAGTATAGATATTATCCAGTGTATTTACGCCACGGGTGGCAAAATTAACTAATGGAATTAAATTATAACTCTTAAATATGTCATTTAAAAAAGATGAATTCTTATCTTCTAATAAATTAAATTTAACGTTAAAATCACCAGTTATTAGGATACTCTGGTTTAGAAAGTCAATTTTATCTAGCATTTCAATTAATTTTTCACAAAAAATATTAAAGTCGCCCAAGGGACTTCTATAAAGAGTTACAAGTGTTAAGTTTAATTTGGAGAAAAAACTGCAGCTTATCTCAAAATCCTTTTCTTTGGTTAACTTATTTAAATTAATTAGATTTGTAAATTCAAATTCATTTTTTGTAAGTTGAAGCACACCCCCATGTATAAAGTTAGATCTTGAAAAGTAAGACGTTTTTGTATAATTTGCAATTTTAAAATTGGTAATTTCATTTGTAGATAGCCAGTGCTCTGCTATACATACAAAATCAAAGTTATAATTGGTTAAGAATGCCTCGAAATCATTAACTTTGCTTTTAATACTTTGAATATTAATAAAGAAGAGATTTAATGTTAAGTCTTTTTCATTATTACATGAATTTAATCGTTTTTTGGCTTTTCTAAAAAATTGCGTCCTAAAGCAAAATTAAATCTTTCGAAAGCAACTCCCTTGGGCCAAAAATTTACATCATAGATCATTTCTTTTAAATCGAGATTTACTCCCACCATGAAGCAACGTGTTTTGGACTTTGGATTTTTAATTAAGCATTCCTTTATCTCAATGAGTTCGTGTTGAGATTTTGTATGTTCAGCTACATACTTTTTGACTACATCTTCGTTTAAGGTTTGGCTCAGTTAAGAGAGAAATATCCAAATTTTCTTGGGTTTGTTTTTGGAATTATCAATAAGACTATTTACGATGTCGTTTGTTCCAACCTGAACGATTTTATTTTGCCTTATAGTGGCCCATCTGTTGTTTGAACTGTTTTGGCTTTTGTTTTGTTTCTGTTTTTTCGACTTAACCTCTATAAAGTCATTATTTACTTCTTCTTCTTCTACTACTGCTACCTGTTGATTACAATTCGGTTGGACAGTGATCTGTGTTACTGTTTGCGTTTCATTTAATATATCTTCACTATTGATATTGGACTGCTTACTCGAACCTTGGGTTTTTTGTGTGGGATTGTTCACGTTTTTTGTTCCCAAATTGTTTAATTGATTTTCTAAATAATTGGATTTTTCCTTCCATAACTTACAGTTTTCCACTAGCAGATCGTTTTTTTCTTCTAGTTCCTTTATTATTCTTAACAAATATTCCGTTTCGGTATTTCTGACCGAGTTTGAGGTCTCGCTGTCTTCGGTAACATGAAGGTATTTTGCCCTTTTTTGAGATGCTGCCTTTATGAGACAATTGGGATGAAAGTTCTCTTCACATTTCACACATTTCACATTTCATTCCGTAGTATCTGTTTTACCACAGTGTTTGCACGAAATTTCATCAGAGCTCTTTACCGCGTCTTTTACACTCGCGTTCGCCATTGCATGCAAATAGTTTGTAACTATAGTTTTTTTACCTGTTTTATAAACGGCTGTTATAATGGAGTCTTTCATAGATTTTGGAATTATGCCTTGTGTTAAAATTAAATTAAAAATATGCAATAAGGGTGTTAAAATTTGGATATGATTTTTTTTAATAATACTCACAGATACTCCATCCAAACCTCCTGCAGATTTATTTTTTAATTTACAAATATGTTCTATAAGTTAATTTTTGGACACCGGATATAAAAAAGGAAGTTTTTGATAGCTTGAGACTTGGTTTTTATTGGTGCCGTTTTAGGTTTATTAATTTTGTTTACCATTTGGTCCTACATCTGCAAAAAAGTTGTTAAAATAATTAGCTTTAGATTTTTCATTCATAATTTTCCCCCATCTTATTAGTAATGTTATATTGCTCATTTTTATTTTTATTTTCTATATTTGAAGGTTTTTTTATAATATCCCAATTTTTTTTATAATTTTCTTTCGCATTGTTGATTTCATTTTTATAATAATTTTTTTTGTGGTTTTTATTAGCATATTAAGCGTATTTCGGTATCTTTTGTATTCCAGATTAAGTTCCTTATTATTAGTACTATTTGACACTTTTTTTTAAATAATCTCGATGTCTTATAGAACCAATAATCCCATTTGTAATCCAAGGTTTTATTTTATAATTTTTACTTCTAACTTTAACTTTTTCTGTATTTTTATTTATGTAGGATTTTAATAAGTTTATAAATTTGTTATAACTTTCTTCAGAATTATTATTATTTAAAACATTATTCCAATTTTCCGTTCTTAAATCTTCTGTCAATGATGAAATAGTTATTTGTTTTACAAGTGTTGAAAAGCAACTTTTTCATGCGAGTTTTTAAGTTGCTCACGAGGCCGTTAGGCCGAGTGTGCATTAACACGAGCTTGAAGAAAGCTTTTCTCACAAGTATAACACAATGTTTTTTCTGCGACTCTTTTATTTATTATTATTTTATTACAAAACAAAATAACCTAAAAACTTGTTTGACAGCTGAATGTCAAACGATGCTGTTAATTTCTTTTCACACAGACCTGTCACTTTTCACACTGAAATGTCACTTTACATTCGTGTTTTGCCTTGCCAATGAAAAGATTCATTTTCTAAGCAACGATGTCATCATGAAAAGTGACTTTTACATAGTGGTCGTAGAAAAAATTAATTTTATTAAAATAGTTGGGATGAGTTTTTTCGAAATTTGTTTTTTTAAGTTATTTATACACAAAGCTGTGATATAATGATCAGTGATATACGTTTCAAATACGTAGGGAACAATTTGAGTATTATTCTTAATATTTTTATTATATAAGCCTACAAAAAAATGATCTACACAAGTTCCCATAGCTTTCCTTGTTATTACGTCAATATATTGAAATTTTAAATTGGACGTCAAAAAGGAGATAGCCAATGCAAAATCTGAAATAATCCAAGCAAATAATGAAGAAATAAGGAAATTAAAAGAGAATCTAGAAAAAA
Organism: Brassicogethes aeneus; assembly: GCA_921294245.1. Classification (NCBI taxonomy): domain Eukaryota; kingdom Metazoa; phylum Arthropoda; class Insecta; order Coleoptera; family Nitidulidae; genus Brassicogethes; species Brassicogethes aeneus. The sequence continues at coordinate 2,445,921 of OV121137.1, forward strand.
TAGAAATAAAGATAAACGGTGATATGGAAGAAATGGAAGGGAAATGGAAAATAGAAAAAATAGAAATGGACAGCAATTATAGAACTCCAAGTTTGTTTTGTTAACTGCATTAAATACTTGAACAAAATCTTATAATAAAGTTTATTAAATCAAAATGCCAAACGATAATGAAGAACAGGCAGTAGGAAATACGATTTCCTATATTTCTTTAGACACCGCAGTTAGATTATTAAAATAATACAATGGCGAAACCAAATCCGATAAAGCCCATGATTTTATCGATTCTTGCGATATGGTTTTTAGTTCAGTCAATCCAGACAATCATGAAATTTTGTTTAATATTATAAAAAATAAATTAACAGGCAAAGCGCGTTCTTTAACCAAGTATAGACAATTTTTTGATTGGGTAGATTTAAAAGATTATTTAAAGGATGTGTTTTCAGAAAAACGCTCTATTTCTTTCTGGCAGTTAGAATTAAATAGTTGTAAACAAAGTAGACAAGAAGATGTAGCATCTTTTGCAAATAAAAAAGAAAGAATTTTGTCAAATTTATGCGATGCTTCTACGGTACTGCCGTGCTTAATGAAAACGCCGTAACCAACAATTTTGCAATTTTTGGTTTACGGCATTTTCTACTAGAAAAATTCATTCTGCGTCTATCCCCGTTACTCAAAAAACCGTATCTATATATATACGGTTTTTTGAGTACCGGGGATAGACGCAGGATGAATTGTTCTAGTAGAAAATGCCTTAAACCAAAAATCGCGAAATTGTTGGTTACGGCGTTTTCATTAAGCAAGGCAGGGTAGGTAAAACCACCGAAATCGCAGCTGAAATTTCTACGTTATTGCGAAATCAAGCCATGAACGTTTCTATTCAGGGTCTAAATGATACAATTAAAATGCAAGTTAAAGCTAGAAATCCAAAATCTTTAAAAGACGCAATTGAGTTAGCTAGGTCGGAAGAAAGAGAATTATTAAGTAATAATACAAATTATCGAAAGTTTATGCCGTTTAAAATGTCACAATTGTCAGAAAATTGGGCATACTGTACCTCAATGTTATCTTAAGAGAAATTCCAATATAAAAACTGAAAAAACTTTTCAAGTTAACAATTTTACGTGTAACTATTGTAAAAAGCCGGGTCATTTCATTGCAGATTGTCGTAAACGAAAATATAACGAGTCGCAGAAAAATAAGTTTCAGAATCAAAAAAATTATCATCCGTCGGTAAACGCATATTATAAAAATAAAAATTCGGGAAACGGGCAACAGCCGTCGATGGTCCAGAACAATTAAGCGCCACAGACAATCCAAAAACAAGCATTTATAATACCAATTCACAGATCAGCCCTTTAAATTATGTAGATTTACCCTTGCAAATATCAGTCCAAAGTAAAGCTAAACTACTTATAGGTACATTAAGTACTGTCAATATCTTAAAAAAATCAGTTTTAATTAAATCCGCATACATCTATAAATCTTTACTTACCAAAATTTCGGTTATAACTAACGACAGCCTTTTAACAGAAGGGGCAGTTTTTGAAATATCTAATTATTACAACAAACCTATTTGTTTTTAAATAGTTCATGATAATTTTTCAATAAATTGCGATGGAATTTTAGGTAACGAATTTTTCGATATTTTTAATGCAAAAATAGACTACAAAACTTCACAATTAATTTTCGATAACAAACTTATTCCATTTTACAATTGTTTATGTAATCAGTTAGAATATAATAATTGTAATTTATTAGAGAAATCTAAATCTAAACAATGTTCAATTTTAGTAACAAAAACATGTCAAAATAATTCAAAGACAGATTCTACTCTAACAAATAAAGTATTTTCCATTGAACAAAATCATTATGAATCTCGTTATAATCAAGTTATTTCTAATTTACGCTTAGATCACTTAAATTCAGAAGAGAAAAATATGTTATTAGTGCTTATCAGAAATTTTTCGGATATATTTCATTTAGAAGGAGAAAAACTATCTTGTACCAACCCAGTACAACATTCAATTCAGTTAAAAGAAAATTGTGAACCTGTAAACATTAAAGCCATATAGATTACCACAAAGTCAAAAGGACGAAATTCAAAAGCAATTTAATCAAATGTTAAAAGACAATATAATTGTAGAAAGCAAAAGTCCGTATAATTCTCCATTACTTGTCATTCCAAAGAAACCAGACGCAAGCGGGAAAATTCGATACAGAGTCGCGATCGATTTTAGAAAAGTTAATGAAAATACTATTAATTTTAGTTTTCCCTTGCCAAATATTGTAGACATATTAGATCAGTTAGGTCAGTCAAGATATTTTAGTATATTAGATCTGTCAATGAGATTTCATCAAATTCCCATGGATCCAGATCATCAAGAAATAACAGCTTTTAGTGCAAATTTTAACAAATACGAATATACTCGTATGCCTTTCGGGTTAAATACAGCTCCAAGTACCTTTCAAAAAATGATGAACACCGTTCTATTAGGCATTCAAGGGGTAAAAGCTTTTGTTTATATGGACGACATTTGCGTTTATAGTAAAACTTTAAAGGAACACATAGAAAAACTTACAGAAATATTTAGCCGTTTAAGAAATTATAATCTAAAACTGAGTCCCCTTAAATGTGAAATCTTACAAAAAGAGGCCAATTATTTAGGACATAAAATTACGTATGAAGGAATTCTTCCAGACAATTTGTTACGATTCAAAAATTCTGTTTGATTGGTTAATTATAATTGATAATACTAAATTATTAATTTCGTTAAGATAGTAAAAATGAAACGATAATTTGTATTTACAAGTATTTATTGTTTTTGTTGTTTCTTGTTTTCTTTTACTTGATGACGTTGTATCGTCCTTGAATTATTCCGATCGCGATATTTTGATGGCCTGGAAAAGAAAACTGTATTTGGTAAATAATATGCAACATTATTAAAAATAATTGATATATAATAAATAAAATAAATATTATATTTATTTATTCTCACTTATCTGGTTATGGGTTTAATTTCTTGTTTTCTTTGTAATGAGATCTGTTAACACTTGTCTAACAAGCGAAATAGCGGGGTTGCCACTATTTTATTCGACGAAGCGGAACTATTCATTTTTAGCCTTTAGATATAATTTGAGTTATTTGGTTTCTATTGCGCATGTGCGTCTTCTTAATTGTCGAAGCTGAAGGAAGTGAGTTTTTTTGGTTTATTAAAACAGTAATGGTGGAAAAGTCTGTCAGTCTGAACGATACGAGTTGAGGAATTTTCTTTAACCTTTACTAAGGGATTTAACTATCGTACTATTTTTGGATAAGGTCAAGTTCCTGTGTTGGAGTTACATTTGTGTAAAGTGTCTAAATCCACAGCGTTAGCTGGATGTCTACGGATTTCTAACCACCTTCAATACTGAAGCGATCTACCATCTACGGCTCTGTTAGCTGTTTAGCTTGAAAACCCTTTCTTTTAAGGTAATCTTTATTTTGTTTTCCATAAAGAAAAGTAACAATCCTTTCTTTTAGGGTTTTTAGTTTTGGTCATAGATAAACCATTTTGTGTCAATTTACCCAGAAGACCAGTGCCGTCTTCTAGTTTTCCTCAATACCTAGGCAAACCTACTATTCATCGTATGCCGATTATATAGTGCCGAGATCGTCCTTCAGAAGCCTGTATCCCTCAAACTCACAGGTCAGATTCACCCAAATATTAGATTACTTTGAAAGCGCTGCTTCACGACCGGCTGTGTGCAAATATTGATAATAATTCTCGATTTTACTGTACGGTATTTTGGTTACTGTAAACTGATTATTAATATTATAAATAGAGGTTGTAAACCTATTATAATTGGCCAGTTATAACAGGGGGGGTTAAATAGTGTTTGATTTAAAGTTTTAATAGATTCATTAACCATTAGCTGTCTAGTTTAATTTGATTTTACAAAACTTTATTTCTAAGGTAAGTAGTTTGCAATAGTTAACCTAAATCTTCGAACCCGGAGCGGTTTTCATTTTAAGTTATTAAATAAATTTAGTTGTAAAATTTATTTATATTATTGCGTTTATCACCGGGCAATCAAACGTGATAAATTCCAAAATTTCTTGCGTACAACACTTTTCTGTTCCTAAGACCCAAAAGCAGATTAAATCCTTTTTAGGTTTATAATCTTATTACAGACGTTTTGTTCCAAGTTATGCTGACATTTCAAAGCCTTTAACAAATCTTTTAAAAAAGGATATAAAATTTGATTGGAAACCAGAATGTCAGTTCGCATTCGAAAAACTAAAATTAATTTTAACAAATCCACCGGTATTACAGTACCCAGATTTCGATAAGCCTTTTGTAACCTTCCCCTTTTCTTGGAGGGCTACCTCTCTGTCACCCGACAGAATTTAAGCTCACGGCTAAATCCCAGTGAAGATGGGCTGGGTCAATTAAATATAGTAAATATGCAAAAGGGCGCCAAGTATTTTAATCAATATCGTAACAGTCTCTAGGGAGCAAATACTAAACCCTAGAGGTAGATAGGTTGCGATACAGGGGTCACGATAATAGGTTTCAAAGGAAAATAAATAAAATTTTAAATTATTAGGTTCTAAATTTATTTAAACAAATAGACGAATAACAACGATTGTTAAACAACCACATTTACGAATTAGGTTTACTAGGAACTACCGCAGTGATCACCTTGGCTCACAGCCTAGACGTATGTATATATACATATATAACTATATATCAAATCAAATTACTACTTAAATTGACGCTGAAGACTCTCAGACACAATATTTTAAACAAGTTGTTTCGAATAAACTGACGCTGAAGGCGGTCAGCACAATAATTGGAACAGGTTAGGTTTACCCTAAGATATTGTTATACCCCAAAAAATTAGTAGGTATGACTATTAATTAAAACCCCTTATTCGGGTACAAGTACGTGAAACCAGGGTTGCCGCAATATCTTGAGTCAATAATATTTTAAAGGTTATGGGTAATAGTCACTTAAGTTAAATCCGGAAAGTTGCCAGTTTTAGGTTCTGTTCATTCGGAATAGATTTCGTCACTCGGTGCGGGAATACGTTGTCACAATCGGGAAAATAGTATTAAATCCAGTAAGAAAAACTCGTACAGCTGAGTGACAGCGTTAGTAAACAACCAAAATTCGATCACAAAACCCCCTTAAACTAGGGTAAGTAGATTTAAATGCACTAATACAAAGTATGGAAAACATTACCTTTTAAAGACCGCCACATCCTGGCTCCCTGACAAATTACAACAAATCAGCTGTGAAATAAAGGCAAAGTCACACCCTGGAACGCTTATAACATATTCAGGTAAAACTTTACTAAACATACTTATATTACCCAAATCTATCAAACTCTACTTTTAGGTTACAAAGCCATTCCCAGGCCCAATAAAACACGGAAGTCTACACAGAGAAAAGTAATCTCTTGATTTTACTATATTTGTCTTGACTCAAATAAATTATTTATTTCGATATGATACAAGAAGATATTTATTTAGTGGAAAACTTGGGTTTATTTGACTTTTTAAACTGATGGTTTGTTTAATACAAGTAAATATTTAGTTGACTTTTTATCTCAGGTTTAGTAGAATCTTACTTAAAGAAACAAAACATTTACTTGAAGTAAGTAATTCATTTTTTTAAATTAAATGTGAAGCTTTCTTAAAGAAACAAAATATTTACTTACATGAAGAAACCAATTTATTTCAGACAAATAATTAGTACCTTTTAATATTATAATTTCACGAAATATATAGTGATTGAACCAAACAAATGTTTGCTTGTTTTAATACTATGATTTATTTATTTTAATGTTGTTAATTACTTGATATTTGGTCGGGAAAATTAAATTAAAAAACGTATATTCCAATATTTTTTATTTGAACAAAACAAGTGTACACTTGTTTTGTTGTAAATACGTACCTATTTACAATAAACATTAAAAACACACAATATAAAATTAACAATAAACAAAACATATAATATATGAGCGGACAAAAATAGGAACAAAAAATACTTCAGTCACTGAAGTTCAGTGTAAATATTAGTGCACGGCTGTGGGTAAAAGTCATAAGAGGATAAGTCAAAACAAGCAATTTTTCAGCAGAACCTTAAACGTGTTCGCATTAATTCAGGAAATATATTTATGGGACATTTGAACATTTTCAAAAACTTTATTTATTATTATCAGATAGGTATCTTTGTTGAAAACACCTACCTAGGTAGGTACCTATAGTTTTAAAACAAATACATATAGTTTGCCAACCAAAATTACTTGCACTTGTCAAATACAAAAAAAAAACGGTTTATTTTTAGTTTATGGCCTGTAAGTAAAATGTGCAATTATATTTAAAAGTAACAAGTCAAGTCTGAGACATGCATGATCCAAAATAAAATAGGTACCCATATTATCATATAACTTTGTAGTTTCCAAACTACCTAGGTACACAAAATTTTAATTAACTAAATCACTTTTACTTACCAACAAAACTAAAAAGCAAATGGGTTAAATTATTTTCTTTGAAGAATTCTTCCATACTATTAATCATAAGCACTTAAACACAAAACTATAACCGTTGATTAAACACCTCCTTCTCTTAAGTTAAGAGTCTTAACGCTTTGCCAAGGACGCTCTGCGAGTTTATTTGCAAATGCTGCCGGCAGCCGGACAAGCGTCTTTGTCTTTGGAGTCAAATGCTCTAATTGGCTCCGCGAGTCACGTGGACATAAAAGCAAATAAATATGTATTTGCTTCAAGTAAATGTATTTTTGAAACAAACAAATCACGTGTTTACGTTAATTATATGACATACATTGTATCAATTCTATTATTTTGTTAAAATAAGATATTATATGCTTGTATTAACATTTGATAAAACTAAATCCATACAACCTATATCCAAACAATTTAATTAATTGCTCTAAATAAATATTTCTTTACAATTAATCACAACAATAAGTTGTTTTCAAGAAACTCATGATTTACAACCAAATAATTGTATTTTCTTATTGTAAACAAGAAGTTACTACGAATAAGACAATTTTACTTCATACAAGAAAAACTGTTTCAAATAAATGCATTTTCTTAAATCAAGAGATTACTTTTCTCTGTGTACGCTCCAATACAAATACCCTTACAAATACGAATGTTTAAAACAACAAAATAAAGAATTTAACGAACTACTTGGTTGAACAATTTTTTCACCGTTACACTTTCATTCTTACAACCGATGCCTCAGGTTATGGTATTGGGGGTGTACTTTCCCAAGGAGAAATAGGTCGAGATCTCCCCATTGCATATGCAAGTCGAACCTTAAATAAGCACGAAATAAACTATAGTACTTGTGAATTTTAGACCATACTTATTTGGGAGAAAATTTACTGTAGTCACCGACAACAAAGCTCTTACATATTTAGGTAGTATTAAAGATCCCAGTTCTAGAGTTACCCATTTTAGATTAAAATTAGCTGAGTATGATTTTAAATCCGTTCACAAATCAGGAAAATTCAATACAAATGCTGATGCTTTAAGTAGGATTGTTTATAATGTAAATTCGAACAAAGATTTAGAATTTAATGAATTTTGCGATTATATAGAACACCATGTAATAATAAATACAAAATGTAAGATTATCGAAATAAACGATAATATTTCAAATTGTACGAATAAAGACAATATACTTTTGTCTTCATCCACTGACTTAAGTTTCGAGAAATTTAAATCAGTAATCGATAAATTTAAACTAAATAATTGCATTGAACAAGCTAAAATCAATAAGTCATAAAACTTACAAAATCAGCTGAGACGAACTTTTATATTTTAGTATATAAACACAGCTCTGAAATCCGAGACTCGTACGAAACTTTATACAATGCCTTAAAAAGTTTAAAGACACAATTAATAATAGATAAAAATAACTAGTATTTCTATTCCACATTTAAGTTCAAAAAACGTTAAATGGAAAAAAAATCGAATTATGTTACGATATTTATTTAAAGATATCGATATCGAAATAAATGTATATCATAGTACAGTAATTTCTGATAGTTGTACAAGTGATGTCGATAAGAAAATAATCTTAGATGAACATCTTTTATCTCCATTAGCAGGACATCGGGTGTAAGCAGAATGTACAAATGGATTAGGAAAAAATATAACTGGCAAAATTTAAAAGACGATATACATAAAAGAATATGTTAAATCATGCGAATCTTGCCAAAAAAATAAAGTAACCAACAAAGTTATTAAAATGCCAATGCAAATTACCGATACGCCGGATAACGCATTCGAAAAATGTTATTTAGATATAGTTGGACCCGGTTGAACCATTAAATGTTAGCGAAAATGGAAATAAATATTTATTAACCTGTCAAGACGCCTTAACAAAATATCTAATTGCTATACCAATTTCCAGTATGGATTCTCAAACAATTGCTAATAAATTAGTAACCGAAATAATTTGCAAATACGTGTTAATGAACTCGATAGTAACAGATCAAGGATCCAATTTTATGTCCGATTTATTAAATAAATGTTGCAAACTATTGAAAGTAAAGAAATTAAATTGTTATAGTTATCATCCGCAAAGTAATATAGTGGAAAGATGTCATAGAAATATAGGCGAATATCTTAGACATTTTGTAAATAAATCAAAAACAGATTGGTGTGATACATGTAACCTTTTCATATAATACTACTCCGCATACAAGTACAAAATTCACACCGTACGAACTTCTCTTCGGTAAGGAAGCTAGAATTCCATGTTCACTTTCAGAGAAACCAAAATTTTCTTATAGTTATGACGATTTTATTAACGACTAAAAATTAAAATTACAGATAACGCGTCAAGAAGCAAAACAGAATTTAAACAAAGTTAAAAATCAAAATAAAAATTATTACGATAAAAATACTAAAGGTATTCATTACAACGTAGGCGATCCCGTATTGCTTACTGACGAAACTTTAAAAACAAATCGTAGTAAGAAATTAAACTCTAGGTATACAGTATAGATTCAGATACAAATTGTACAATAAAAGTAGGAAACAAATTAACTAAAGTTCACAAAAATCGATTAAAACCATTTCACTCATAATTTTAATTTATTTCATATCAAAAGCTTTCGGAAACCAATACTACAATGTAACGAAAATTCAAACTTCTTCGAAAATTTAGGTAATTTATAACGACCAATGGGAAATAATCACTTTTGTTGCAATTAAAAACATATAGTTCCTTGATTTCTAAATTATGTTCGAGCATAATAGTAAATGCAAAATTCTACGATGCATGTAATAATTTTCTTAAAATAACAAATCCCTTAATAAATAGGTTATTAAATGAAAAAAATTTAGTTAACCAATTAATAGGTGGGTCATTCCATGTCAAATAGACAAATAGTTCGACGCGACCCCCACCGATTCGGATGAATTTCGGTGGAGAGTTTTGTCTCATCATAAAACAAAGTTCTGCCAAAAGGAAAAAATTGAAAAAAAAATTTCCTAAGAGATATTCAAAATTAAAAATTTCCCTGTTTTTCCGATTTTATGAGTTTAGTTATTTAATATTTCAGAAACTACTGAATATTAAAAATAAAACTTTGGTGCATTTTCAGAGTACACTTAGAGGTATGAGAAAAAAAAATTTTTGAAAAAAAAATATGAAAATTATCAAAATTAAAAAATTTTGAATTTTTCAAAATCGTGAAAAGTAACCATCGCGGGAAAATTTTGGTGCATTTTCAGAGTACACTTAGAGGTATGAGAAAAAAATTTTGTTGAAAAAAAAAAATTATGAAAATTATCAAAATTTTTCAAAATCGTGAAAAGTAACCATCGCGGGAAAATTTTGGCCTGAAAATTTTTTGTATTATACCTCTAACATATCTAAAGAAATTCTGAAAATTTCAGAGGGGAGTTCTTTTTCGTTTCAAAGATATGAATTTTTGAATTCTGACAAAATAGTTTTTTTCTTTTTTTCAACTTTTTTTGTTGAATATTATTATTCTACCACATGATTACCGAAATTTGAGGTCGAAACTATTTTTCTTATGTTAATGGGATGTAAAACCATAAATATCTTAAAATATATTATAGATATAACTTTAAATCAAAACTTAAATAATGTTAAAAGTGTCACACTCTGCCATCTATGTTCCCATCAGTGAAATCACTATTATCGATAGAGCCCATGCCAGAATTCACTAGAGGGCCCTATTTCTTTTGATTATTATTACTATTATAAAGATCAAACTTGTTGTATCTAATCGTCAACAACATAAAATAACTGAGCCTGTTCGTGAATCTGAATTTCTGAGATAATAATCAGAATAAAATTAAAATTCGTTATGGATAAGAAGAGACAGTGTTCAATCGGTATATCTAGTAAAGAAATGTGCTCCGAAGATGGTCTAATAGACTGCAAGTCTTTTTCAGATGAAGACCGCATTTCTCTAAATGCTAGAAGTGCACAGAAAAAAATCTAACATAGTATCAAGAACAGCGCTGTCATTGAATGCATTAAAATTGAAGCAATCTAAATTGTTATTTGCTCAATTAATTACTATTAAACCAAAATAGGGAAATATTTTGCCTAAATTTCAAGGATTTTATTAAGTTAAATGTATACATGGTATACATACAATAGTAACGTTATTAAATAAATCAAATTAGTGTTTAATGCAATAACATTCTAACATTCTAACAAATAAATATCAATATGAATATCAATAGATTTAGGAGCGATAACTTTTGTTATTAATTTAAAAATAGTAAACGATTATAAACCAAGTGCTAACTACCTATTAGTATTATAGAAACTGTTATTCAGGAATACGGATTACAAGATCCCATTGGTTTAATGGCTTACCCATTCATGCTATGCTAGTGTTTTTTCTGTGTGGTACCGTTGTGAATTTCATTTGTGCTAAACATAACAAGCAATTTCGTGAACATTACATTTTGAATCAAAGAGTTTGTATTGATCCGTATAAAATTCATAAGGTGCGGGTATTTAAATCATTAAAGTGGTTTCTTTTGAGCTTTACAATCTGTGTAAGCTTAGTTTGCCCATTGTTCCTGGCACTTAACTATGTATAACCTGTTTAAAAAAAATCAATAGTGATTTAAAAAAAAACAGGAAATCGATTTAAAAGTAGTTAAACAAACTGTCAAAGTTGAAGCGATTTCAGAAAATTTTGATCTTGATTCATCTGAAATGTTTACAGTCAACGCAGAGTCAGTAATTCAAAGCTCACTTGAGATGCAGGAAAAAATTTATTTAATTTATCTGAAAAATTGTTTTTATCGAATACTACAACATCAACATCTGAAGTTTATAGCTCAACTAGTGAAACTTTCACTCCACAAGATATTAACTCTGTTTCAAAAACATTAAATTTATCTCCGATTAAAAAAAAAGATTTAGATCGATCGAAAACTTATGCTTGGAAGAAATGACATGACATGAAATCTAAGATACAATCATGCTTTGAACATGTAACAGATGTTTTCGATTCAGCTAAAGGTAGTAATTCGACGATTGACGATGATCAAGAACTAACTGGAAGAGAAATAGTAGAATAATAATAATAATAATAATAATAATAATAATAATAATAATAATAATAATAATAATAATAATAATAATAATAATAATAATAATAATAATAATAATAATAATAATAATAATAATAATAATAATAATAATGTTTATTGTTTAAGGATCAATACAAAATTGATATAAAATACAAATATAAAAGTTTCTACAAATAGTAAAACTGGTTTGAATGGATGAAATATATAAAAAGGCAGTTCTAAAAAAATTATAAAATTAGTGACATATAGTAAAATCTAAATAAATATATTACAGAATAATAAATGTATACAAGAAACAACATTTAGTTAAAATTACTTACAAAAGAAAAAAGTCTGACATGGTATAAAATGTTTTTTCGGTTAAAAGTTTTTTTAATTTAAGCTTAAACATTCTCAAATTATCACAGGTTTTTAATTCCAACGGTAGTTTGTTGTATATTTTTATGCACAAGTATTTGGGTGATTTTTCAAAAAGCGTTAGTGAATGAGAAGGGATTCTATAGTCCTCACCATTTCACGTATTGTATTTATGATTCAAATTGTTTTTTGTAAAAACATTCTGATTGTTAAAAAAATATATGGAACTTTTGTAGATTAAAATAGAAAACAACGTAAAAATGTTTTTAGATTTAAAAACATTTTTACAAGTTTCACGAGTTTTTAGGTTGAATATAAGTCTAATAATTCTTTTTTGCATCACAAAAACACGTTTTATTGTTGTTGCATTTCCCCACAAAATTATGTTGTAAGACAAATGTGGAACGAGTGCATAATACATTTGCAAAAGAACCGTGGAACTATTTAATTTCATTTTTAAGATAGCATAAAATGTGCTGCTAAGTTTTGAGCATACAAAGTCAATGTGACACTCCCAATTTAGTTTGTGATCAATATTTAAGCCCAGGAATTTTGTATTTTTTGATAGGTCAGGCAAACAGTGAACATTATTAAAGAACATTGTTATTGTTTTGGATTGGTTTAAAATAAGTTTGTTTTTGTTGCACCAAGTGGATAGTTCTTGAGAAACTCTCTTTATTTGACTTGTTGTTTGATCAAGGCTTTTGGAAAATATTGCAATGCTGGTATCATCTGCAAAGTTAATTAAGTAAGCTTCGTGTATGTGCATAGGTAGATCGTTTATGTATAAAAGAAATATTAAGGGACCAATTACCGATCCTTGGGCAACTCCATAATTAATTTTGTAGTCTTTTGAGATACTTTTATCAATTTTAACTTTAATACTTCTTTCAGACAAAAACGATATCACCCAATCCAAAATATTTCCTCTTATTCCCAACTTGTTTTGTTTTATTTTAACAATTTCAATCAATCAAAGACCTTGGTAAGGTCATTAAACAAGGCCACCATTAAATTTCCTATATCAATATTGTCGTATATTTTTTGAATGAAATCAAAAGCTTTCCTTTACAAAAACCGTGTTGATTTTTAGATAATATATTAAATTTTAGTACGTAATTTGTAATTCGGTTTGATACTACTTTTTCATAAATTTTTGAAAAAATACTTAATAATGATATTGGCCTATAGTTTTCTGCTCGACATTGATTTCCTTTTTTAAATATGGGAATGACTATCGCTGTAGGAAATATACCTTTAACAATAGAGGAATTTATTAGTTGAGTCAGAGGCATCAATATTGCTCCAATTACTACTTTAATTACTTTTATTTGAATATCATCAATACCACTACTTGTTTTATTTGGAAGACCTTTGACTATTTTAAATAATTCATTTTCATTTAAGGGAAAATATGCCATAGTTTGAGTAACATTATCGCAAAAGGTACAGTTGTTTTTAGAGTTTAGACCATATACAGGCTGTAATAAGTTTTCTGCTACAGTTGAGAAATTTTTTCCGAAAATATTTGCAATTTGTTCTGTGTCCATAACCATATTGTTTTCGTGTAGTAAATTAATTTTTGCTTTGATATTCTTTTGCTTTCCCGTATTTTCATTAATTAAATTCCAGATTGTTTTGGATTTGTTGTTGCTGTTTTCAATAGATTTTTTAAAATGTTTTAGTTTTGCTTGTTTAATGCATTTTTTGTATGTTTTTTATCATAAAGTAAACTTTAAAATTTGAAAAAATATATAAAAATAAAAAAGTTTGTCTCTCAAGAAATTGACATTGACACTCGGTGCACATGGCAAAGGTACAAAGTTTTTTGTTTTTAATAACTTTGTTATTATTTATTAGAATTATTATTTAACTATTAATTTGATTATCAATAATTGTCATTAAAACTATGATTTTAGAATAACTGCATTTATTTTAATAAAAGTGCTCAGATGTACTGAAAAAATGTGAGCATTTGACTATTATTAACTAAGTTACAACTGTTTAAAAAGGCTTAAAATACCGTTGTAGCCCGCGCACCAACGAAGAGTTAATTGTGGAACTTTATTACATTTTAATCCATAAATCTATTTTTAGGATGATTTTAAGTATAAATTAAACGGATACACAGTTGCCAAATTTCGGGACCGTTAACGTCGGCACAGTATGGTCTTCATATAATCGTGTATAATTCTGGTTTGTGTATAACAGTCTTGCCCTCTAGGCGGAATGGCCTTGAACTAAATCCATATAAAAAATGTAAATAAATATATATATATATATACATTGTAAAGATTTCTCTTTACCCCAGTTTCGTTAAAACAAGTTTTATGAAAAATTGATAAATTAAATATGTTGTGGCTTTGGCTCGTGATCGTCATACCCAAATTTGGACCTCTACGCTGTGTTTACTTACTTGTTTTATTAGATGCATTGCTTTAAGAATGATACGTGGGAGAATTAGGTTTATAAGAAATAAAATATAGTGGTTTAGTTTACCCCAATTTAATTTACGTTAACTTTTTTGCAAACAAGCAAGGGGTGGCTCTTAGGAGGGTTCGGCCAGGGAAAAAGAGCCTGAGAAAAAACCCTGATCGGCTATGAAGTAGCAATGGAATACGCGGTCAGGCATTGTACTTTAAAAATTAAGCAAATTAATGTATTGACGATATGGCTCGATACTGCATTTAAACAAAGATTTAAAACTGAAGAATATTGGTGTTAGTTAGCCGCGCTAGGCCCAGAATGTAACGGGGTCCACAAAAGGGAGGCAACCCGCCTATTTTAGTTGAAGGGTCGGGGAAAAGCGATGCAACCCTAGAGGACCTAGGGCAACCTGTTCCCCTCACGGGAGAAAAATATTAGTTCATACAACAAAGGCCCAAGCACACAAACAAAGAGTACTCAAAGTTGGACAATAACGGTCAGCACTCCTGGTTAAGCACCGAGTAATTTCGCAATACATCAATAAATTTGGACTGATAATAAAACAATGCTTAACCACGTTATAGAAAAGGTACAAAATGATGGGTTAAGCACAAACAAAAATACAAGGTTACATTTAAGCGGTACAAGCATTAAACATAGCAAATTATTAAAATTATAGTGATAATAATAAAAGCGAAAATATGGGTGGTAATAGCTAAAAGAAAAGCGTTAAAAAAATAACGTAAAATACAGCTAAACGAAATAGTAAAGGATAAATATACTTATAATAGCAATAATCAAATAATAATAATATTAACAATTTAAGAATGCACAATATTACGTTTAGTTAATTTTACTACACATTTAAATAGATTAGATATTTAGAACTAACCTTGTAGAATACACTAAGAATACTTTTAACAAGGATTTTAGAACAATAACTTGATTTTACTATTTTACCAACGAAAACGAACTGTACTGTACCAAATTCAAAACGCTTCTGCCTCATTTCTCCTTTTCAAAAACCTTCTTCGTTTACCTCTGGTGGAAATTCCTCGCCCAATGTGTACGCCACATGTGCCCTTTTTCAAGCTCAAAGCATACCTCTCTTGTTTGTTTGAAAAATGGAAACCATCATTACTAAGCCCAAAATGATACACTTTACGGATGTTACGAAGCCCGTGAAAATTTTACGCAGCCCAAATCGGGCTTCCTAAAAATTATTGCGTATATAGCCTTCTTAGGGGTAGGTGATTCCATCTATTGTTATTTCGAAAAAAACTAGATGGGCTTCATAAGTCGGTAAAGTATCTTAATTTATACACCTTTAGTTCGGTCGATTGGCCGCCAGAGGGCCTGTATATGCACTTGTATGTATTTCACGTATGATAAGAATCCCGATACGTTTTTCAATGCTTACGAAGCCCTTAAATTTGGCAACATCGCAAATTCTGCTGCAACATAAAAATCTATTATTAAATGCCGCAAGAAATTAACGTTTCTACACTGTGAATTCTACAGTGTTACTTATAATAAAAAAAACTCGATTAGGATAAATAATTTTTTGACAAGTATGTTGATTTAACTTCCACATATGATTTGGCAGGGTTTGCTTGAGCTTTGATAAAAGCTAAAAGATAAAAGCTAAGGGAATTAAAAATTAAATTAAATTTAAATTTTATTTACAGTTTAACATCTTAAAATAAAATAATTTTTAAAATAAAAATATAAAAACTGGTCTTAATAAATTACAGAGACTCAAATTTACAAATATTTTTATTGATGCATAAACGTGGGGTAGATCATTTTATATATTTTTAAATAAAATTACTGTATTTTTTTATTGTTTTTAAGCTCTACCTTCAGGGCCGCACTAAGTGTTTTTGCCGCCGGGTGCAATTAAAAGCTTGCCGCCCCTTAAAGGAAAAAAATCTTAAAAACACTATTTTAACTTAATAAAATTATAATAATAATAATAATAATAATAATATATAATAATATATTTCAACATCAACAGGCAATGCCCAATTACAGATGAGGATAAAATCCAAATACATATAATATTACATTAAATTAAATAATTATAGTAATAACTTTCTCCTAAGCGAGTCTTACATTTAATGTATTATTTATATTAAGACTAATACATTTTTTCCTAAAAGCTTTAAAACTGCCATAAAAAAGTCTATTTCCCTCGAAACCAGGTTACCATAGTAGCTGAAGAGGTACAAGGGTGATGTCATATACACATTTACTCTTGAGCTTGGGATAAAAAATATATCATTATTTCTAGTTAAATTGAACTTTTTCCACTGCATTAATATAACAACTATAATAGGGATACCACACAATAGACCCATATTCCATCCTCGAACGCACTATGGAATTGTATAGCACTTTAATGCTGTTGTTATCAATAAAGTCTCGCGTATTCCGCACAATAAAACCAAGTTTTGATAATGAAGAGTTAATCATTATATTTATATGTTCTTTAAAAGTAAGTTGATTGTCCACAATTAATCCTAGGTCTTTAAATTTGTCCACTTTTTTAGTTTTGTCCTATTTATCTTGGTTAATAGCAAGCATTTTTTTTGTTATTGTCATTGAAGCACATTTTTGGGCGTTTATCATAAGTTTATTTTAATCACACCACTTCACGATAAAGTTACCTAATATATTTTATTATTATTTTTAACTGTGTTGTTTTAAATACTTAGTATCTAAACTTATCTTGACTGCCATACCTGATTTTGACTATATTATCTTATCTCGACTACCTTATCTTATTTTAAGTATCTTGCCTTAAGATATTACCTTATCTTTATAACAGTATCTTAAGATATTGCCTTATCTTAAGATATTACCTTATCTTAAAATTAGAAAATTTTAGTTATACTTTAACTTTTCTAATTTTTAAAAATCCATTATATTTAATTATATATGGTTATTGGTTAAACTTTATTGATTATTGGTTATTATACTCCGAGTATAATACACCTATTCCATTACCTTTTTGTGAATTTTTGTTTCGCAAGAAATTGCGTTGAATTCTTTTTTTTCTCGCAAGTAATCGCTTTACTTTTCTTCAATATTGTACTGGGGTGTAGTGTTAGACACTACAACCGTAGTTTTTTACTTTTTGTTTTATTTCAGGTAGTTTCATCTTTCGTCGGTTTTATCTCCCACCTTCATCATGTCCAATGGACATTGTCCATCCCCAAAAGTGACATAAATCGACTTAGTTTAGTGACATACTCACATACGAACTTGCTACAAGAGGCTTAAATGATGTCGGAAATGTTGTTCAGATGCGGAAGACCTTGCGTACGTTGTTAAAAGTTGAGAAATCTGATAATTCCTTTACCTACCCTACCTACCCTCTTTCCTTTGATAACGATAAGGCAGCCTTAGAAGCTAAACATGAGGAGATTACCATACTTTTAGGAAAATTTGAGGGAACTGCTGAAACTCTTCATCATAACATTTTGACTAAACTAAACTTTGCTCTACGACATGCAAGTTCCTCTCCAACTACTCAACCTGAAAAGGACGAAAAGTATACTTTGAAGTTTCTGGGATTAAAATCCTACTTTGATTTAAAGGTAAAGCGATACAACCGACGACTGCTTATGATGATTCTTTGGGAGCACCAGATTTGGACTTAGTAGATGGGATTGACAGCTCTGAAAGTGAAGCTAGTGAAGATGAAGCTATTTCTGTTCCAAACCAGTCATTTGTTGCCCCTTCATCGAAAACAGTTCCTATTTCCAAATGGAATATAAAATTTTCTGGAGAGTCAACCGGAATTTCTCTAAGCGCTTTCTGAATAAGGGTTGAAGAACTGAAACACGCTAGAGGAGCAACAAATGAAGATCTCTATCAGTCTGCTATCGACCTGTTTGACGGAAAAGCTTTAATCTATTACAGCGCTATGAAGAATCAAGCAACTAACTGGACATCTTTAGTTACCATGTTACGTAAGGAATTTCAGCCTCCTGATTTTAATGAAAGACTTTTTGAAGAAATTAAAGTTCGTACGCAAGGACCACAAGAATCCATGGGTATGTTTGTTGCTAGCTTAGAGAATATGTTTGACCGGCTCACGATTTCTGTTCCTCCTTCTACTCGACTAAAGACCATGTTAAAGAATATAAGTCCTTTCTATCAAACGCAATTGAGTCTTCATAAAATTTAAACTAAAGAAGAATTGATGGATCTTGGAAAGTTAGTTGAAGCAAGAAGATTGCCGTGAATATCTTTTAACCTCCTCCTCGTAGATCTACTACACGCTTACTTGAGCCAGATTTAGCCTATGTTTCAACTCCGGAAGAAGTGCAAGAAGTTACATCCAGAAATTCTACTAGAAATCCTATGACTTCTTGAAACTGTCGAAAGGAGGGTCATTCTTTTCAATCTTGTCCAACAGCCAGACGAAAATTCTGCTTCCGCTGTGGTAAACCGAACGTTACCGTTCGAAACTGTTCCAAATGTTCACCGTCGTGACACTATCTCTCCTTTTCAAGCGACCAACCCTACTTTAGATTCCAACTTGCCAATTCTTAACTTTATTTTAGCACATGCAAAGGCTGATGAACATCCCTATTTAAAAGTACAAATTTTGGGTAATCCATTTTTGGGTCTCTTAGATTCTGGAGCTTCCAGAACTATTCTTGGTCTTCCTGGTTGGACTGTTTTGCAACATGCTGGATTAAAATTACTTCCTACTTCTTTTTCCTGTACTGTGGCTAACGGTAACTCTTGCAATTGTATTGGTATTCTTTAGGCACCCATTTCCTTATTGGGAAAAACTGCTTCTTGGTACCGCAGATTTATCCGAGATTTTTAGACCGTGGTGGCTCCATTTACTCATCTAACACGTAAAAATAGTCGTTTTAACGGGACTCCGGAATGTAAACAATCCTTTAACACCATCAAAGAAAACTTAGTCTCCGCTCAGCTTTTAACTTGTCCTGACTTTGAAAAGCCTTTTATTTTACAAACTGATGCCTCTGTTTATGGATTGGGCGCGGTTTTATATCAAGAATATGACAACTCAGAACATGTTATCTGTTGAAACTACCGATACAACCGATAAATGGTATAACAACCTCCTTCTAAGGTTTCCCTCAATCCAAATAAATATCCAAATTGGTCGAGCAAAATGTACTGTATAAATTTGTGCAGTTACGTTACCCGCATTTACAAGACCAGCAATCCTCTTGGTTGATCGTCGTTCCAAAACCCGAAAGACTCAAATTTTCGAAGCCCAGAACCTTTCAACTAGTGGACATTTTGGAGTTTTTAAAACTTCAAATAAATTATCTCATCGTTACTATTGGCCGAAGATGAAGAAAGACATTTCTCGTCACATCGCTAAATGTTCTACGTGTCATTGCCATAAACCAGAACAAAACCAACCTCGTGGTTTTATGTTGAGTCCTCCCTATGTTCCTCACCCTTGGGAAGTTATTTCTGCTGATTTAGTTGGACCTTTGCCAAAATCTTCACTAGGATTTCTGTATATCTTGGTGGTAACTGATTATTTTTCCAAGTTTACTTTTTTCTTTCCTATACGTGTCGCCAACAGTACTAATGTTTGTAAAAATATTGAAAATTATGTCTTCATGATGTTTGGTGTTCCTTCCCCAATATTTGTCGATAATGGAGTGCAATTTCGAAGTCGAGAGTTTAATCAACAAGCCAATCCTACCGAACGAGTTAATCCTAAAGACCATGTTATCGTCCTTTGTGGAAGGAAATCAACGTATTTGGAACTTACTCTTGCCTAAAGTAGCGTGTGCTATTCGATATTCAAAACATGAAGTAATTAACAACATTGGTCGTGAGATGATATTGGATGGTAAACTGCACCACTTGGATGATACTGGTGACAATGTGGAAGTCAAGCGAAGTCTGACTACTATAAACAATCGCCCTAAACATTTTCGTCAATTGTTTGAAGATATTAAACTTATATGAAGAAAGCTGCTGAATCAAACGCCAAATATTAAAACCTCCGACGAAGACCTGAACAATTCTTGATTGGACAAGAAGTATACCGCCGAAATTTTACCTTATCTGACGCTTCAAAATATTACACTGCCAAGTTAGCACCAAAGTATATTGGAAAATTTATTATTCATAAAAGAGTATCTCCCTGGACATACGAACTAAAAGAGCCAGATGGAAAGTTAAGAGGAGTGTGGAACATCAAAGACTTAAAGTCCATACCTAGAGAATGATCAGGGCAATGGATACTGTCCTCCCTTTGGGTTATAAAAGCTACCTTAGTATACCAACGTCAAAACATGTTGACACCCCTACATGTCCAAAACATCTTGACACTCCTACCGTCCCTAAACCTGTTTCTGTTTCTGTTTGGTAAACTAGACAAGTTTATTTTTGTTATTCTTTCTTTTTATCGAAAATTTTCATTCAACAAAATTTTCTCTTTTAAGTAAGTAAAACTAAAACATACTTATCTGCTCTGTCCTATTTTTGGTTTTCCCGGTAATGCCTGGTTAGTTTTATGACTTGTTCTCTTTTTACTAAAATTGTTATTACATTTATTATTATTGTCTAGTTCTACTACTTAATTTACATTGTTTGTCTTAAGTTTGCTACCGTGGTTTTAAGTTACATTTTGCAGGGACCTTGGTTTCAACAGGACTCTTTTCGTTTCCTAAGAGATTGAGTTTGGTTTTAGGAATACCTTCGTTTTTGTTTACATCTTATCTGTCAAGTGGCAGTGTTGCCAACGTTATTTTAATCGCACACCTAGATTTTATCTATGGGTTGCACACTGTAAATTCAGTGTTGCCAACGTTAAAGTTATGTAACGTTCCTGCTGAAGTGACGCTTGGTTTTCTTGACATTTGACATTGTGGCGTTGGGCTAGTGAGTGTGTGCTACAGATTTTCCGAAGAATTGGTTTTATTTCAACTATCCGTTCTTAATTGCGGGATTTGTCTTCAGAAAAATCAGTTCGGATCCATTTAGACCATTACCGTGTTGGATTTTGTATTTTGGGTCTATGGATTTAGCGGATTTGGCCGGATGTATAAAAGCACATGCTCTAGGTAAGCGTCCTTTGTCTATTTCATGTATTTTTTTCTATCTTAGCCTATTTTAGTGGTCAAGCCAGCGTCATTTCACACTACACCGCACATAACATCATTGAATAAAATCCCACCGCTATAACTTGTCATCGTTATACAATAATTTATTCAACCAGGCGTAAGTACAAATAATTTCTTTGGAAGACCTATTCCATACCATTATTGTTCTCTTTTAGGGTTTTGTTTTGTTTTGGTTTTTACGATTCTACGAGCCCTAACAACTTAATGTTCGGACGATACCAATTTTCAGAAATATTTACTCATTTCTCATTCAAGAGATATTATTTAAATTTAAAATTAAAATATTTTATTTTTTACACGCTTAAAAGTCACATATGCTTAAATAAGATTTTATTTAAATAAAAATTGAACAAAAAAAAATTAAACAAATACAAAATTAACAAATTATGCTGGCAACTTAAAGTTCGGACGATCACTTATTTGAAGGTTTAGTACGTCGTTACATCTCCTTTGGCCTTTATAACAGCTCTTATCCTGGCTGGCATGGATTCCATTAAGGATCTGCAATAATCTGGTGTAAAAGATTCCCATATTTCTGACAATTTTGTCTTCAAATCATTAGTGGTTCTTTGAGGATTATTTCTTAAATAACTTTTCATGCGGTGCCACAAGGTTTCAATAATATTGAGGTCTGGACTACTTGAAGGCCATGACAAAACTCTCATGGTGTGTGCTTCAAACCATTTTTTGGTTGTTTTTGCAGTGTGGCTTGATGCTCCATCTTGTTGAAAGATAAAATTACCATCGGGATAAAGATCTTCTACACTGGGAATAAGGCTGTTTTGTAGAATTTGTTGATATTTATTTGCATTAACTATTCCATCTATTATTTCCATATGCCCCACACCCTTTCCAGACATACAACCCCAAATCATTACCCCCTTTGCAAATTTTACAGTCCTTTTTAAACAGTCTTTATGAAAGGCTTCAGTTTTATCCCGAATAATTGGTTTTCTACAATCACCTACACACACGTCAAATTTGGATTCATCGCTAAATACGACTTTGACCCAGTCTTCTGCTGTCCAGTGCAATTTAGACCAAATTAGACGGTTTTTCTTCTGTGCTTTTGTTAATAGCGGTTTTTCTTTTGCCTTTAATAAAATAAATAATAAAGTTTAAAAAAATTTAAATAGATTTTTGTTTTCTTCTTTATAAAAACTAGTAATTTTTTATACCTTATAAAAACTTAGTCCGGATTTATGAATCCACTGTCTACAACACTCTCGCGAAATGTTTAGCCTGGTTTCTGCGTTAAAAATCGCCGTTACTTCCCTTAAAGTGGATCTTCGATTATTTTTGCAAATCCTTACGAGCTGCCTCCTCATTCTAGGAGACACTTTTTTTGGCTGCCCTGTACTTTTACCCCGAATTTCGTAACCACTGGTTTCCCCATAACATTTTATAATGTTTCCTATAGTAGATTTCGCCAAATTTAAATTTTTTCCAATAGTTCCCATGCTCTTTCCTTCATGGTACTGTTTTATTACAATTTTTCGAATTTCTTTAGAAGTAGCCTTACCACGAGCCATTTTTAACACGGTAAATTGGAGACCATTATAAAACAACGCCACAAGATTAATTAATTTGACACTTCTTTAACTTAAATCATAGCCACTTTGATGACAATAAATTAAAAACGTTAGTCGTCCGAACTTTAAGTTTTTTTTTATTTATTTTACTTTTTTTGTTCAATTTTTATTTAAATAAAATCTTATTTAAGTATATGTGACTTCTAAGCGTGTAAAAAATAAAATATTTTAATTTTAAATTTAAATAATATTTATTTAATGAGAAATGAGGAAATATTTCTGAAAATTAGAATCGTCCGAACATTAAGTTGTTAGGGCTCGTATAGTAGAAAACTATCGTTTGTTTGGTCTTGTTTTGTTGACCTTGTCTGTGGTCTTATTCCACACTATATCTTGGACAAAGCATCCCCAACCCGGACAAGCATACTTTTCCCGGACTGGACACTACCGTGAGTTGGCTGAGGTAGGACTAAGATCGACGTCTGCCATCTCACCCATCACCCGATTAAGACAATTTTCCCGGATTTGACGACAACCCGATTGTGACAACGCCTGGCAGCTGGATAAGTTTACTTATATTTTTCCTTTACTTTATTATGTACCAACGTGGTACAGTCCATTACCTGAGTAGTTATTTTATTATATGCATGTTTCTGTAAGGTTGGTTGTTCTGTACCGAGGTTGTCCAGCTTCTGCCCGTATAACCAGCTGCTGGTCGGTTTCGATTCAGACCAACGGCCCATTTTTCCATATGTGCTTTATTTTTTTGGTTAGTATTATTAGTTGTGTTGCGGGCTGCTCCGGTTAAGCTTGACCGTATAACCAGGTTTGCCCGGATCAGGTTGCAACCATCTGGTTGCTCACATTGTTGTACCTACCAGTTCCACTTGTGGAGGTACTTGATATTGTTTTGCCCTGGTTGCCTTCGGCACCAGTTTTAGTATTTTTGTTTTACCCTGGTTGCCTTCAGCTCCAGTTTGGTATTTAACTTGCAGAATTTATATATTATTTTGTAGTTCGTAACTACCAAAAAGGGTGTAAACCCAAGTGATCACTTTGGTATTATTTTTGGTATTTATCCTAAACACAAGTATAATCACTTATTGCGTTATTTAAAATTAAATATCAGTAATAAATCTTTATTTCTATCTATTTCGTGATTTTCTCTTTCTACGTTTTAAGGGCCACTTAAATCACGTGGCGCCTACTACCATCATTTTTAACCCATACCCCTGAGCAACTATAGAGTCGGGCAGAGCCCTTAAAACTAGATATTATTATTTAGGTAGCGCCAGGCCTGTTCCTGGCGAGCGTGCCGTGCGTGCACGCACGCAGGCCCAACATTTCGGGGGCGCAAAAAACTTTCTTGCATATAATACTTAAACATACATTGAATAAAGGTTTCTGCCTTTTTTGCGTCGGCTGCTCTTTTTTTTCGGTCGCTATAAAGCGCCTTTTGCCGCTTTGATATTGGCTGCTTATTTTGTTTTGATATGAGGATCAAAATAAAAGGAGAGAAATGGTCATATTATCTTTAGTATTTGTTTGATAGTTACAGTTGACGGTAGCAAAGTTTAACAGTAGTAACTCTCTAAAATAGAATTAGTCAAAAATTACTAATTTAATTAGTCTAATTGCAATAGCGAAAAAGCAGCGACTAATAATTATTGTCAATAGCAATTTGTATCCCGGATATTTAGCAGTCAACTCCTATGTAAAATTGTCCGCTGAATCTGAAAATGTCGTCAAAAGTTATAAAAGTAGAACGTTTTTGAGATTTAGTAAATTTTCCATATAATATGGTATTGACTATATCTTAAAAACTGCTCTACTTTTATAATTTTTAACGGTATTTTCGGATTCAGGGGACAATTTTACATAATAATAAGCTGTTAAATGCCCGGGATAGAAATTGCTGTGGACTAAAGTTATTAGTGACTGCTTTTTTACTTTGAAAACTAGTCATTTTTAGAAAGTACGTCATTAAAAACCAGTTGTAGTTATTATATTGTTTAGATTGTTTTTTTTGTTTTCTTTAGAGTATTTTTATCACTGACTATTTCCCTCGTCTTAAATTCCACCAATCACAAACGCGCAATTTTGAACTACAAATGGTTTCTAGGTGGAAAAACTGTATGACAGCACCTGTCAGCAGTTTTTTCGAGTTTACCCGCGGCAAAACTTAACAGCTGTTGTCACCAAAAATTGAAATTTATAATTTAATTGTTAACTGTTACTCATGAAATAGTCTTGTCAAATACCATTCGGGCATCTAACTTTTCCTGTGAAAAAAATCAAATCGTTAAAACACAATGCTAAGTAGTATTTTTTAACAAAATGCATTCGTGCAGATGCAAAAATCCTCGTCTTCAACTCGGATTTTTGTTGCCACCAGCACTCATGCTTCTTGTTAAAATATTACTTAGCAACGTGTTTTTTCGATTTTTTCGAAGAAATAGATGCCCTTATGATATTACTTGTTTGTTTGGTAATTTAATAAATATTTTTTATACTTAATTTAAGCAGCTTTTTTACATTTTCAATTACATATTGCAAGTTTGTCGCAGAATATATATTTTTTAAATTTTACGGCTTAAAATTCAAATATTTAATGTATTATATTTAAATATAAAGGGGGCGCATCAACGAATGCTGCACGCAGGCGCAAGACACCCCAGGAACGGGCCTGGGTAGCGCCCACTGGAAAGTGAACCGTGACACAATTGAGTGAGGAACATAAGAAGCGTCTAAGAAAAGTTGTTCGTAACTTTTTTATAAATAATGAAATACCAAATGTAAGTAAAATTTATCAAGTAAGTAATTATGTTATTGAAATACGTTTAATATTTGATTTAAAAAATGGCCCCTTATGTAAATAATAAATAAAATAGAGGGTAGGTATACCAGCTGCTGTCAAATATTAAAAATGGGTTTTGCTTTAAATATATAGGTATGTTTTTATTATTAAAACAAACGTTGTATAAACTAATTGTTTTTTCTTTTTTAGGCCATAAAGGATGATGATAACTTACCACCAATTTCTCGGAAACTTTTATAGAGAATTTTAAAATAACTTTGCTTCAAATATGAAAAAAGGGGTAGGAATAATTTACTGGTTAAAAAAAGTGAAATAGTAATTTGGAGAAAAAAATATATTGAAAATATCAGGATTACAGGATCAAAAAATATACCTATTCCATGGATGAGAATTGGATCATTATTTTTTGTTTTAATTTTTTTTTGTAAAATTTATATTTATAATATTTTTTTCCGTTCATTTACCATTTAATTTTTCTTACATATTTAATAAAACTAGGTCTATTTGTCAATAACTAAATTTTTATATTATAAAATTATAAAAATTTATTAAAACATTAAAATATGTACTATTTTCCACATCAAAAAAATTAACTGACATTTTAATAAGAAATGGAGTTAAATAATTGAGGTTTTGTGGCTCAAATTAATATTTATTTCTTCTTATTTTCTGAAAATTATATAACACATGTATTTTTCTGTTTCTAAAGGTCTCAATTAGTGTAGTGAATTATTTTGTCTTGGTATAGTACATTCAGGATTGCTATGATTTTTCCATATTTGTTGTAAAATAATAATATTTTATCAACTACAACTGCCATTATATTTAAATTTGCCGCGTACAGTACAGCCAAATATGATTTTATGAGTCGCAATCGTGTATGCACATGTGTGATCTCCGCTTTTTGGAAATCAGCAGATTTTAAATAGTATATTGTTTACCGAGCAATTACTCCCGATGATGAAAGTTTACCCCAATGAGGGAGTAATTGCGATTCCACGCGAGGCAAATACTATACTTTTTTGTCAAGTGGTGCTAATTATAATTAGCACCACTCGACAAAAATAATTATTAATACATTTTTTGAAAATTTTAAAAGTAATTGTAACTAAAAACTGACGTTTACATTCCTAAAATCGTTCCTGAAGTAACAATAGTAAATAGGTCATTACAACACAAATTGCTTAGTCAATTATATGTAGTTATTATAAACATAAAGTAGGTTGCAACTCCGAAATACCGATCAATTAATTAGAATCATCAATAGTCAGCAAGTGACGTATTGCTGACTTGCAACCACGTAATAATTTGGAAATCCTTTAAATTAATAAGCAGTGTCAATACACCTTTTGTAGAATGAAGAATCAATACACTTATCAGGAAATATCTGTTTTTACTTAAATCCTAAGAATGCACCACACCCGTTGGTACCCACATTACATGGCGATCCTGCCACCGAGAAAAAAGTAATTAGTGATATGTGCCAGTGAAATAAATAGTGTAAGAAAATTCGCATTAAGATCACTTATTAATAACTCAGTAAAGTCATATTGTTCTTTCATTCTAATACTATCCTGAGAAGACAAACAAGCATTTAGCAAAAAATTAACAATTTGCTTTTTGCCCTAAATAATTAAAAGTAAGAAGTCATAATACCAAAATAGGGAAGTCAAACTCAAAACCAGATAAACCTTCTATAGAACAATCCGGAGTGATCGCAGGCGGAAAAAACTATATCAGCGAGACATACATAGAATCCATTTCTGCTGGTGAAATATGCGGCATAATAGCAATAACTGGGGTCGCAATAATATTGCTGGTAGGAGTACTTTGGTTATGCTGGAAAAACATAAATAAAAACGTCAACCGTCGCATGGAGAGACAAATAGCCAGAACCTGTGAAATCCTAAACATCGCGCAAGGAACCACCAGAAACCTTTATGAGCGGTGCAGCGGAAGTGAAAGTGAATTGCGGGATGTTACAAGAAGAACTAGAGTAACTCAAATTCAAATTTATTCCATTAAATGTTACACAGTTTACATTTTTTTCCTTTATGTAATATCTCATATTAGAAACTAAAATAGATTCCTGATTTTTAATTTTTTACTGTGTTTCACCTAATCACGTATCCGTGATTGTGTTGTGAAACAGTATAACATTACAAACAAACATCTATATTAAATGTTTAGAAGGTTAGAAGGAAGCAAACGCAAATATAGTATAGTAATTAATGTATTTGTATTTGAGGACCATCACAAAATATTGAGACTACTTAATAAAAATTTTTTTTTTTTTGAATTTTATTTATTTCGGTCCTGATATGAATTTCTGTTTCATTTTTAAAATTATTAAAGTTTCTTAACGCCTTTAGTCCATTTGGGAGGATGTTGAAGCATCTTGGGCCAATATAAAATATATATCTCTGCGTAAAAGTCTTTTTAAAAAGAGGTAATTTAATATTATTATTAGAATTGTGCCTTGTATTATGTGAATGATGAATTTTATTTTCCTTCTGATATTCATGAAAAGTATATAGAAGGCACTTATGTAAATAGATTTGTCTAATATTTAAAAGTTTGGTCTCGAGATATAAATTACTAGTGGAGTACATTCTTGATTTATTAAATATGATCTTAACAATACTATTTTGATATGTCTGCAAACATTTTAAACTATTAGAATATAGACTACACAATGACATCGTCAAATTCGGAGTTAACTTGAAAAAGACAGCGAGGCGAGAAGACATGATAAAGACATTGTAGATCGTGAGTTATTAAAATTAGAGCCAGATAAAAAATTTAGGGTATTTTATGAGAAAAATCAAAAAGATGTAAAGTCGAAAAATGAACCATTTATATTAGCGTTAATTAAGGCAATTTTTAAAAACATAGAGGAATGTTCAGTTATTTTAGAGGAAAGAAATAAAAATATTGTAAAATTTGTTCAAACAAAAAACGTAAATATGGCAAATTTTGATTTTAAAACCGCGGCTAGCTTGCTGCTATCCCTAAATGGTGATGCCGAAACAGTTAGAAAATTAATTAAGGGTATAAAATTGTACGCTCCCAGCGTAAATGACGAGGGAAAAAAGCAAATTGTTAATTTTGTGCTAAATGCTTGTTTGTCTTCTCAGGATAGTATTAGAATGAAAGAACAATATGACTTTACTGAGTTATTAATAAGTAATCTTAATGCGAATTTTCTTACTCGCCAAAGCCCGGATATATTAGCGGTGCAAGGTAAAGCTTCGTTAGAAGAATACAAAAAAAATTGAGTTATTAATGGCGGAATAAACTTTATCACAGGCGAACGATAATAGTGAGGTCTTACCAGTTTTTAGAGCGGATAACGAAAAAACCGCAATTAACATTTTTGCACGCGGTATTCGAAATCCAGAGTTAAGACTCACCATGAAAGCGCGTCAATTTAAATCGTTAACCGAGGCTATAAATGCAGCTAGAGGCGAAAGTTCATTAGAGAAACAGGGTACTTCGGTATTTTTCGCAAATAAGTCAAATTTTAGAGGCAATAGTAATAATTTTAGAGGTAATTATAATCCTAGAAGCAATAGCAATAATTTTAGTAATAGTACTAGTTTTAGGGGTAGATTTAATAATAGCAATAAGGGGTTCAATAATAATAGCGGTAATAATCAAAGGAATTATAACTTTAGTAATAATAATAATCATAATAGGGGAAACGGTAATTTTAGAAGGGGTTCAGGAAACGGAAGCCGTAGAGTACTACTTGCAAGAGAGCAAGAGAGTACCGAACGCGGTGACTAGTTTTTTCGTTCCCAAGGCGAATAAAAAACTAATTTTAAGTATAAATGGTCTAAATTTCGTTAAGATAAGATACGGTAACAAAGACGTTGACCTTTTGGTGGACACTGGAGCATATGTTAGTATATTTTTTGAAGAAAGCTTAGTAGACAATTTACAAAACATTAAACGCAGTGATAAAATAAATATTTCAGGCATATCGGATATTGTTGAATCGAAGGGATCAGCGTAAATTAAATTAAATTTTGAAAAATTTTCAATCCAGCAAAAATGCATAATAATTAAATCTTTTGACAAAAATATAGATGGTATATTAGGTTCAGTTTTTTTCCAAAACTTTAAGGTATCAATTAATTACGAGTATTCAAGATTAGCATTTTATATTTAAAACACTCTTTTAAAATACCGCCACGTTGCGAAATTATTAAACAATTTAAAGTAAATAAATTATGTAGTCTAATAGTATGCAATGCAGAAATTGGAAAAGGAATCTTTGTAGCCTTTGCGCAGACTTCCAGTGAGGGAGAAATTCCAATTCAATTTTTAAACACAACTGACAAAGAAGTAGAAATTCAAAATTTTGTTCCAAAATTGTTAGATGCCGACGATTTTGAAATTATCTCATTCGGAAAAACTGATGAAATTAATTTAAATAAAGAAGAAAAAACTAGGTTAGAGAAAATTTGTGCGAAATATGCTGATATCTTTCAATTGGACGATGACCCATTAACAACAATAAATATTTATAAACATAAGATACAATTACAAGATAACGTAAAGCCAACATATTGTAAACCATATAGACTACCATATGCTCAGAAGACTCAAATTGATAAAGAAATTAACAAAATGATAAAAAATAAAATAATCGAACCTACACAATCAGCTTGGTCAGCACCTTTGTTAATCGTACCGAAAAAAGCAAACGTTGGTGAAGAAAAAAAATGGCGAATTGTTATAGATTATTAAATACAAAAATAAAGGATGATAAATTTCCACTTCCAAATATAAATGAAATTTTAGATTCTCTTTCAGGGGCAATGTATTTTTCGCATTTAGATCTTTCTCATGGATGAAGACTTTAAACCCTATACAGCTTTCACAACTAGCAAGGGGCAATATTAAATGACAAGATTGCCTATGGGACTCAAAGTAGCTCCCAGTGTTTTTTCCAGAGCCGTGACTATTGCTATGTCAGGGTTAAATTTAGACGATTTGATAGTATTTGGAAAAAGCCTTGAAAATCATAATAAAAGTTTAGTTAAAGTAATGTCAAGGTTACGAAAAGTAAATCTCAAACTAAACCCAAACAAATGTGAATTTTTAAAGAAAGAAATATTATATCTAGGTTATGTAATGTCAGCTGATGGTATTGCACCCGACCCAGAAAAAATTAACGTAGTGAAACAGTATCCGGTTCCAACAGATGCACACTCGGCAAAACGCTTTGTTGCATTTGCAAACTATTACAGGTTATTTATTAAAAATTTTGCTCAAATTACAAATCCGTTAAATAAATTATCAAGAAAAAATACACTTTTATTTTAAAAACGGATGCCTCAGGAACAGCTCTAGGAGCTGCCCTTTTTAATAAAAACCTGTAGCATATGCCAGTCGATCTTTGAATCCTGCTGAATCTAGATACTGTACTATTGAAAAGGAATTGTTGGGTATAGTTTGGGCGCTTAAACATTTTCGACCATATTTATACGGAAAGAAATTAATCATTCATACAGACCATCGCCCTCTAGTTTCTTTATTTAACATGACAAATCCTTCAAATAGACTAACCAAATTTAAACTAATATTAGAGGAATACGATTTTACAATAGTTTATATCAAACGTACATCAAATGTTACTGCTGATGCTTTGTCGCGAATAGCAATATCATCTGACCAATTAAAAGAAAATAAAAATTATACTGACGGTGTTATACACGTCATAACAAGAGCACGAAGTAAACAACTAAGTGATAAAAAGGTTAAAAAGCAACAAATTGTAACCAATGGAGAACGGATTGATCACCCAGGAATCATTGAGTTACTTAATAAACCAAAAAACGCCATGGAACTAAAATTAATTGACTTTAAAACATTTAATGAATTAAAAATTAAAGACGGAATGGAAATTATTGATAAAAATATTTTAATAAAAGCAAATTTGCAAATAATTTATTTAAAATGGAGTGAAGCAATTTTAGCGAGCGAGCTTCGGTCATCGCTAAAAGCAATCACAAAAGTGTGCACACAAAATAATATTAATGAGCTTGCAATAATTAAAAATAATGATAAAGTAATAGCATATGCAAAGAAATTAAAAGAACATTCCGATCTTTTAGGCGATAAAAATATCAATATTACAGTTTTACGCGGTAGAATTTCACATCTTACCAACCGGAGGACATGCAGGTATCTCTAGAATGTATAACAAAATTAAAAAATATTACTTTTGGACAGGCCTTCACAAAGACGTTGAATCTTTTGTACAACGTTGTGATGAATGTCAGAGATATAAACACGCAATTCCTAAAATTTAACCACTTACAATAACAAAAACAGCATTAGTAGCATTTGAAAAAATAAGTTTAGATTTAATGGGTCCAATTTTAACAGATTTAGATAATAACAAATATATTCTCACAATTCAATGCGATTTATCAAAATATATAGAAGCGTATCCAATTGAAAATAAAGAAATAAAAAAAATTATTCTGCGTTATGGTATTTCAAAAACGGTCCTACACGATCGGGGTACGGAATTTATTCAGAAATTTTTTTAGAAACTTGTAAAATTATTGGGGTTAAACAAACTTACTCAACCGCATACCATCACGAAACTCTAGGAGGCATAGAAAACTCGCATAAAAATCTAGGTACTTATTTGAGAACACAAACAGCAACATATGCTCAATCATGGAGTAGTTGGGTACCTTTTTGGTGTTTTTGTTATAATACCACCGTAAACACAGAAACAAAATACACTCCTTCCGAACTTGTTTTTGGCAGAGTAGCTTCACTACCATCAAATTTAGAACAAATAGATCTACTCTATTCGTTCGAAAACTATCCTCTTGAATTAAAATTTAGGCTACAGCAAGCCAGCGCAGAGGCGAGAGAAAATCTGTTAAATTCAAAAATAAAAAGGAAAAATTTGTTTGACCAATCTAAGCATAATCTAAATTCTAAAATAAGTTTTAATACAGGAGATTTAGTGTTAGTGGAAAATAATAGCACAAACAAGATGGATGAACTCTTTAAGGGACCTTATGAAGTGTTACGTGATGTAGTGTTAAAAGTTAAAAGCAAAGAAGTGATAATACATAAAAACAGAGTGAAAAAGTATATTAAGTAATAGACAATTAATATGCAAAAACGCAAAGATGATTTTATTAATCGTAATTTTATTAGTTGTTAGAAGTTAGTTTAAGTTAAATTAAAAATTATAAAATCAAAACAATCCCTGGAGGTGTAGTAACAATAGTAAATAGGTCATTACAACACAAATTGCTTAGGCAATTATATGTAGTTATTATAAATATAAAGTAGGTTGCAAATCCGAAATACCGATCAATTAATTAGAATCATCAATAGTCAGCAAGTGACGTATTGCTGACTTGCAACCACGTATTAATTTGGAAATCCTTTAAATTAATAAGCAGTGTCAAGACACCTTTTGTAGAATGAATACACTTATCAGGAAATATCTGTTTTTACTTAAATCCTAAGAATGCACCACACCCGTTGTCCAATTAAGTTAGTACGTTCAAAGATAATTATCTTTGAGTACGCTTACCTAATTGAAGTTAGTTAAGCTAAACTCTATAAATGCTCACTTTCACTTAAAAATACACAATTTGGGTACCCGCAAAAAAAGTTTTGTCAAAATTATATAATTCTGACGTTTACATTCAAAGTCTATCACACTTTAGCTTCGTCATGGTAGCGGAAGAAAAGTTTTCTTAGGCGGGAGAAAATTTTTAAGAATTGCGAATACAATCGGCGCATTTTTCCATTCTGGTGACGCTTAATAAAAACTTTCAATACCCAGTAAAGATAAATTATCAAAAAGATTTTGAGTCATAGTACTTCGACGCCAATTTTTTATCCTCCTCATGTCCAAAAACGATCTCTCACAAGATGCTGAGCCTATTGACAATAAAAGTGCAATTTTAAAAAGTTTGTAATAATTCACATAAGTTTTAATATGGATCTCTTTTTTAAAAATTTAACATTATCAAGCCATCTCGATTATTTTCGACAACCATTTCAGCTTTTAAAATATTCTTATGAATTTTAAATTTGGTAGCATAATAATTAACGAAGCGAGAACCACCATCAAAATCGAATTTTATAAAATTGTCGATCGCATTAATTTCTTGACTCTTAAATGCCCAATTAATGCGTCGAGTTATAATAATAAGTTTTTATGCGCAAAGTATTCTTGGACATTTTATATTAGAAGAAAAAGTAATTAATAAATTGTTGGGGATGCTAATTTTATTTTTGGGGGTGCTTAGCCCCCCCAAGACCCCTCCTAACTCCGCCTATGCATCTGTCAACTGTCAATGGATTTAACCTTATTTTTTATAATAAAGACAACTTTAGCCTGTGACTAAAATGACCAAAAGCTACTGTTGCCAACTTTAGCCCGTGATTAAAACGCCATAAAGTCACAGCTTAGTAGAGCGAAGTAGGTAATAGTAATTTATGTCATAAGGCTTTTTGTGCTAAGCTCAAGGTTTGAGCGAAGCACAAAAAGGCACTTCTTGGCCGAATGGCATACAACATTTTATCTTCAAAGCACTTTATATAGGTCAATTTAATTCAACATCAAAGCGGCCTAACCTCACTTTTTTAGAATCTCATTTATTTATTAGCTAAAGATTACATTAAATGTACAATAATTATTATTGCTTTTAGAAGCAGTACTATTACTTAATAGTTTGACAATACCTAGCTACATGATTTAAGTAGAAATGGATTTTTGCTATTACATTGAATTCAATTAATTGTTTAATAAATAGGTAGGTAGGTATCTAATTTCAATTTGTTTGGATTTTTATTTAAAAAATAGGTAGTTTGGAATGTTAAAGCTGTGTTTAACATTTAATTTCACTGAAAACTTAAAGCAAATAAAAACTTAAAGATAATTTAAATCGTAGAAAAAGAATCGTGCGTTTTCTTGGTTGCCTAACCTTACTTTTTGTTTTATTATTCATATTTAATTTTACAATAATTTAATGAAAAATATTAAACATTAACAGTAAAACAAACAAATTAGTGCTTATTATAAATAAATTAAACCAGTTAAGTACGTTAATTTCTTAGAAAAGGATTAATTTGTCAAAACAATACCCCTAGCGAGAAAAAATCGAACCAATTACTTGCCTCATAAAAATTTTTATCGGCCTAGGCCATAACAAGGTATTTCTTTATGGAATGTTGACAACAATAAAGTTTAAATTATAGACCGCGTGGAGATAATAGTTATTTATGTATTAAGGGCATAATAAGGTTTTTATGGTCCGAGGCGCTATTTCGAGCCCGAGCGCTTTAGCGCGAGGGCTAGAAAAGCGTCGTACTTTTGTTTTATTATTCATATTTAATTTTACAATAATTTAATGAAAAATATTAAACATTAACAGTAAAACAAACAAATTAGTGCTTATTATAAATAAATTAAACCAGTTAAGTACGTTAATTTCTTAGAAAAGGATTAATTTGTCAAAACAATACCCCTAGCGAGAAAAAATCGAACCAATTACTTGCCTCATAAAAATTTTTATCGGCCTAGGCCATAACAAGGTATTTCTTTATGGAATGTTGACAACAATAAAGTTTAAATTATAGACCGCGTGGAGATAATAGTTATTTATGTATTAAGGGCATAATAAGGTTTTTATGGTCCGAGGCGCTATTTCGAGCCCGAGCGCTTTAGCGCGAGGGCTAGAAAAGCGTCGTAGGACCATAAAAACCAGTTATGCCAGCAATGCATACAAAACTTTATGCACGATTAATATATTATTATTTTTAATATATTATTGTTTTTAAAGACGTTTACGTCAAAGAATTTCTGTTACCTATAATTGTCATATTATAATGTCAACTGACATCAGTCAGTTTTAAAGTTTAAAGATGAATGAAATTGAAGAAGCAGCTGAAAAGGCGAAAAATTGCGGCCTGCTGCCGGAAAAATCAAAATCTTTATACGAAAAAACTTACTTGGAATATATCAAATGGTGTAACATTGTTGTTTTTAATTTTTGACGTTTCATTATAGCCCGCTGGGTCATAATAACGCCCGCGGGCTATAAAAAGACGTTTACGTCAAAGAATTTTTGTTATAATTGTCATATTATAATGTCATCGTGCATAAAAACTATTATGTCTTTAAAACAAATCACCCAAAATAAAGAATTTTTACTACAATAATTCTGATAAAATTGGCTTTTAGCTTTTTTAGAATAGCGCCATATATTGTTTTAACAAAAAATCGAGTTTATTTTTGGATTGATATATGCAAACGGATTTGAATCGTTAAAACTTTGGTTTAGGTCAAACTTTGATACATCGTTTCGATCCTAAATTTCAACTAACAATTTTTTTGAAAGAATACATTTTTGAAGTGGAAAAGTGCAACTTTTAGGTGGCATACAAGTTCTATAAAAACCAGTGATGTAAAAAAACGTATATAATTTGTCAAAAACCTGATATGACAATTCTGAATAATCCTTCCAATATTTTATTTTTAACAGATTAGAGCGATTGGTAAGGATTTACTTCTTAGGCAATTTTTAAATATTTTAAGCTCAAATCCGGTTTTCATATATTTGTGGGTCGTTTTCAAAAAACACCCCCCGCTGTCCGTAAGTTTGAATTCCAATAACTTTGTTAAAAATTATCGGATCTTATTGATTTAAAAACCAAGTGAAAGCCTAACAAGCCCTTAGTAAACTGTTTCAGAAAATGTTTGTTTAGTTATTTCAGAATAATTTTTTTTAATTTTGAAACCTGTGAAACATACATTTTCGCATGTCCCATTAGCGTTTTATAAAACTTACATACATGTTTTTTTTTTAATATTGAATAACCAGAACTTTGTGTTGCTTTATAGAATCCATAACATCCTTAGTTAATAAAGTAAACAATTTATATATAAATTAATTAATTTTAATCTACTTTTTTTAAATTTGACTCATGTTCCAGACATTTTTTCCGTTGCGGTACCGATAGAATATTAAAAAAAAAACATATATATGGCAACTTCTTTGGCACTCACGTGATTAACAAATGATGTTCGGACGTACACATTACCCAGCTGAATTTATTTATTCAATCAGGAAGAAGATATCGGTTGAAATAGGTGCGGGTATCGCGAATGTAATAATTGTTTGTCCGCTAAGTTACTCAAAAAAATAATAAAAATAAGGTAATAAAAAATAATATTTTTCATGTTAATGTTTATTTTAGGGCACTAAAGCTTATTGAGAGTTATTAATGACTGTAATGTTTTATTATTATTTTTTAAATATGGTTTCACAAAACTTTGTCCACTGCGTTACCGCAATGGAATTTAGGGTAAGGCAATAGAATTTTTCGACAACAAAGTGGATATTTACCGTCGCTTTTATTAAAAGTGGTTTATGATAAACCAATTTAAAATTATTTGTGATTACAACTCATGATATAGATTACATCCAACGGAAAATTCCACGCAATATACAAGTACTAAAAGACACCAGCTTCTAGTCAAAGAAAAAGGGTGTCTATAATTTATAAATCTAAGTTGTTATTCTGCAAGTAAGCACCACTACAAGGGATTTTGTTTATGCATTACTCTAAAATCGTACCACACTATATGGTTTCTTTTTTAGGTTATCTGATTAAGTCCTTTGTGTACCCCAGTCCGTTGTGATACCAATGTCTATTTCGTTACTTTTTTAGTTTTTGTTAAAAAAAAATCCTTAAAATGATTTTACTATACCTGTTTATAAATTAGAGTTTAACTCACTAATACAGTGACTCGAGTCAGTGACTAAAATAAAATATTAATGGTATTGTTTTTTTAACAAAGAATCGGAATGGTGTCTTTTAAAAAGTAATTTAACTAACAAAAATATTTAAAAAAGTATATAATTCTTAAAAAAAAATAAAATTGGAGTCAAAAGTTTGTAAACTAACTTTTTTATTGAATTAAATTTTGGATTTCAAATTGGTAACACAGTGGAGACTAGAGATGCCACGAATAGTTATTTGACCGAATACCGAATATTCGGCGAGACTCTTGGCCGAAGCGCCGAATATTCGGCAGCCGAATATTCGGCAGCCGAATATTCGGCAACACTTAGAACTTTCCGCGGGTTCATGTCATCTGTTCGCTTAGATCGAACAGCAGACCCTTACAAGTGGTGGTCAGCAAACGCAAAAAAATATACAACCCTTTCTCAATTTGCTAATATTTATTTTTCATCTCCCGGTACCAGTGTATATAGTAAGCGGCTGTTTTCGGAAGCAGGTATAATTTATGAGGAAAAACGCAATCGTCTGTCAACAAAAAATGCTGAAAAAATTGTTTTCATTTATCATAACTTACCACTGGTAGATTTTAAATATTAATATATTAATTTATTGGTTAATTAAACATATTTGTGAGTAATATTTTGAGTTCTTTTTTTTCATGATTTGCTATTCGGTATTCGGCCGAATACTTTGCAATATTCGGCCGAATACCGAATAGCGAAAAAAGTGGCCGAATAGCCGAATACCGAATAGTTGCCGAATATTCGTGGCATCTCTAGTGGAGACATATAAAGCTAGCTAAACACATTTTTCTAAAAAAACGTAAAAAAAAATTAAAAAGTGCACTGCCTGTCTTAAATGTTCTTGAGGTTCTACGGGACACTAAAGGCAACAAAGGGCTTTTATTTTATTTAATTTTTTTTTATTTTTGGATCTGATAAGGTATTTATATTTATTTAACGTTACGTTTAATATAATTTTTTATAATTATGTTATATTAGGCTGAAGTTCCCCGGTCGATGGCCTTTTGTATATTTTGTATTTTATGTATTGTACTCAATATAAAGACTTTATGTTATTAATTATACCAAATATTTAAGTATTTCTCATTGTAAGCGGGTAACTGAGAGACCACCAATGGCCGGCGATATTTGAAACACTCGGTATAAACGGGTAAATTGAAAAGTTGTCGTACCGGTCGACTATTTGTATCGCATCGCGATTAAGAGCCGACCAATCCGGTGCGGCGCCGTAAATCAATTGTCACTATTATAAATCGATGTTCAACTGTTGACTTCAACGGCTAATGCGACCAAAGTACCTACACACATTCTCTGGGAATCGTTTACCTTCATTTTATTGCTTCACTGAAAATTTAAAGCAATTCAAACTAAACAGACTTCTATCTCTGCAAAGTCTCTTTTCGACTCGCAACCATTATTTTTATGTTGTAAATAATTATTGTAAGTATAAAAAATATATTTGCGTTAATAATATTTCGTTTATTCTGTATGGGAAATAAGTTAGGTATATTTGTTTTTATTTATTAAAGACAAATCAAAATTCTTCCCTCAAACTAAAGAAAATATGACAAAAATGTTCGAAACTTTGAGCTAAACGTTTTTCTCTCCCACCAACAGAAATAAATCGAATAATTTTTTAAAAGCCCTTGAATCCTAGAAACAGTCATGTCGCTATATGTTTTTAATCTAAAATAACATTTTGACGCTTTGACATGATAAAAATTAAAATAAAAAATGGATAAAAGGTTTACGTATAAAAAGTTTTTCTTTTAAAGTACTTATAAATTTACTTAAATAAATTTTGTAATTTTTAATTTACCCCTATATTAATTGTTGAAAGGTTTATTCACAAGTACAGTTTAAAAAGTAAAAAGCCTCGTAACCCAGTTATAGTGAATGGTTTTAAATGGATTTTTGAAGTTTATATTAGTTATCTAAAATTAGCGTATTTTTCAAAAACATTAAATTTTGAAACAAATGATTTTTGTTTAGATAAATAATTGGCAAAATAGGTTAGTAGAAAAATTAAACATATATATCAGATATTTAAAATGAAAAGGGCAAAAAACCATTTTATATCAATTAAAACTTTAAACTTTACAACATATACGCATAAGATGTTTCAAAACAAATGAGATTTCAGTGTACATTATTTACTGGCGGTAGATACGTCAGAACCTTATTTTATATTGAGTTTCTCCTTTATATATTTATTTATTTACAATAGGCTGATGCCCAATTACAGGATAGGTTAAAACAATATAATAGTAAGAAATACATGGTAAATCATACATAATATTTGGCAAAATTCTCAATAAGCTATTATAACTACAACAGAAAAAATCCAAGTCTTGAGAAACTTTGTTTACATAGTAACACAATTACAATAAAGGTGACATAATAAACATATATGTATTGATACTGATCTTTGGTAAGTAAAATTGATCGCAGTTTCTAGTTGCTCTTAGTGGTACTCTAAATGAAGTTTTTGACAAGAAAGCTGAATTTTCAATTTTACTATTTACCAATTTATATAAAAACAATATAATTATAATATTTTTTTCAATGTATCAAAATCGTAGTCACTAAGTAAGTTAGAATAATGTGCTCATATGTGATCATATTCTAATGTCTCTTTGAACTTGAAGTCTCCTAATTTGGACTCTTTCAATTATGTTAATTTTGATATTATAAAAAGGTGACCAAAGTAAAGCACAATATTTAAGTTGTGATAGCTTTAAGATGCACAAATTCACGCGCATTTCGCACAATAAAGCCCAGCAAGCATTAACCATATGATTTATATGAGAATTAAAAGTAAGTTCAAAATCACATACATAATAAGAAAAAATTACAGAATATTACGTTGGCCACAGAATAGCCAACGTTTTATTCTATGAAATATTTACCTTTTACATAATATATTCGGTAAAATTACTCAATAACCGTAATAATTTATGCGTTTATTTGAAACACCATATTTTTTATGTAAATATTACCTATTTTTATCCGTAATTTTACCATCATTTCTTACTGTGTACACAGTAAGAAAAAATTACAGAATATTACGTTGGCCACAGATTAGCCAACGTTTTATTTTGTAAAATATTTACCTTTTACAGAATATATTCGGTAAAATCACTCAATAACCGTAATAATTTATGCGTTTATTTGAAACACCATATTTTTTATGTAAATATTACATATTTTTATCCGTAACTTTACCATCATTTATTACTGTGTATATTTGATTTATGCTACGTAACAAAATGTTAAACGTCAAAAAAGATTAAATATATTACCCAGCCGGTGAAGGCAGAAAAATCTTTGGGTCATAGATGGCGTAAAGCACGCTATATGTAAGTGCAGTAAATGAAAACATATAGAAGACCACGTCGAAAGACGGCAGATGGCACCACTTACTTTAGTCGCAATTAATGATTCCAAGACCTATATAATAACAAGGAATTATAATTTCGTTTGTGTTCCGCACTATAAATCAACTCGGTACTGATGAGCTCCAATAGAGCGGAAGCAGCTGTCTATCGATGGTAGTGAGGAACACGAATGAAATTAAACAAAAGCGGAGACGAAATAACTGACAATTAAATTCTTACATACGAGATATCCGTAAAATCCATTTAACAAACTCTCATATGGCAAAAAAAGATTCATTTTATTACCCAGCCGGTGAAGGCAGAAACATCTTTTAGGTCATAGGTGGCGTAATGCACGCTATATGTAACTTACATAATGTAAGTGCAGTAAATGACAAAACATATAGAAGACCACCGCAGTGAATGATTCCAAGAACTATATAAGAACAAGGAATCATAATTTCGTTTGGGTTCCGCACCATACAGCAACTCGGTACTGATGAACTTAAATACAGCGAAAGCATGATACAGGTATCATGAGTATCATGAGCGAAACAGCTGTCTATCGATGCTGGTAAGGAACACAAACGAAATTAATCAAAAGCGGAGACGAAATAATTAATATTTAAGTAGCATCAGCATCAGCGCCTATTTTCGAAGGATAATCATACTATTAGTAGGGGAGAGTGGGGAGGGTCTGAACACTGGGAGACAATGGACAATGGACAAATTTCGCGGTTCCAGTAAAAATTTCAGGTTGGTTCTACTATTACAGATCGTCAAGTTGGTATCAAATAGTGGTAGTGAAATATGTTTGAGTTTAGCTGTAGAAGAGGTAAGTGGAAAAGTTTATTTTCGAGTTTTTTTCATGTAATATTTTACTTTCCCCTTGTAAACTTTTCTGCCCAGACCGTTGTAGATAAATAATTTAAAGTTACTACATAATAAAGCATGTATAAAGCATGGAACTTTTGTTATATACTTACTTTATCGCCGACGGTGGTCTAGTGGTTAGTGCTGCTGACTACAAGCCGGAGGTCGTGGGTTCGAATCCCACCAGGGGTATGGCTGTTTATTTGTGTTTGTCCTATTGTGTATTAGTCCTTCGGAGGGGACTTTAAGCCCGCGGTCCGTTCCTACCCCTAACCCGCACAAGCCATTCAGTTGGCTTATGGGAATTCTTAAGAAGTAAGGGTGGAACTAAAATAGCAAAGAGCACTTTATTCCGTTGCTATATTTTAAAATTATAATAATATATTCTGTAACAAGTTTGGAATACGGCATATTCCGCTCGAGTGAAAAGTTTGTCACACGAGCCGAAGGCGAGTTTGACGGTTTCACGAGAGGGGAATATGCAATTCCAAACGTGTTTCAGACTATACTTTTTCTACGTTTTCAAAAAATACCATAGACAAATAATTTAATTGGAAGAAAGTGAGGTTGGATCAGTCTAAAATTTGTTAGATATTAAAAACAGAGATGTCTCCACGACTTTATATTCTGTCATCAGATGATAGAATATTTCATTCTGTAACACTTTACGGAATATATGTCATTCCATAGATAAAAGTCAAATTCCGTAATAGGAGTAGAAAAACATTTTTTTTTTGTTCCACATCATGTAGGGAGAGTTTGGACACACTGTCTAGAGTCTTCCTCTATTAAAAATTCAACCGAGGATATACAGTCAAATTCCTTAAAAGGCAGTTTCCATCATACAGATTTAAAGAAGCAGATAAAGATGAAGCCTTGGTGGATTTTAAGGATGTGGTATTAGTTCTTCCCACCCACTAAGTTTGATTCCATAA
This sequence comes from Brassicogethes aeneus, assembly GCA_921294245.1. Lineage (NCBI taxonomy): Eukaryota > Metazoa > Arthropoda > Insecta > Coleoptera > Nitidulidae > Brassicogethes > Brassicogethes aeneus. The sequence goes on from OV121137.1 coordinate 2,488,817, forward strand.
TATGATTTACTTTAATTTTGATTTGTCGCAATTTAGTATTGTATAAGTTTTGCACTGATTTTTTCAATAAAATTCCTAAATTTATTATATTTTTATAGTGCCCAACCCAACCCCGTACGCTGTCCAGAATCTCCCCGTATGTGACTTTGGACAGATAACCGAAATTTTTTAAAAATTCATAGCAAACCCATCTTACGGTTTAAAGTGCACATATTTATCTCTTTGCGTTTTCAGAAGTCAACACTATTACCTGAAACTTTGAAATTAGAAATAATTACATTTTTAAGAGACCCAGGCAAAAAAAATCTAAAAATTGTCCAATGTCTACCCACTCTCCCCTATGCTAAAAATATTATTACATATATGGACAATTGTAACTGTACTAGTAGTACAGTGTACTACTATTCCTATTTAAAAATCTGTCAGCTAGGGAATATAAATATTTTCATTTTAAAGCACCTTTTATATGTATAGCTTTTTTCAGCATATAGTTTTTTGAGCTTTTTTTTTTCAGTTCGGTCTTGACACTCGAAGTGGATAGACGCGTCAAGTAGTTAAAGATTCCTCTCCTAGCAGCGTATACGAGAGAAACGTAATAAAGTTCCAAAAATGAACCTAAATATTCGGAAATATCGGTAATCGGTAATAAATAAATAAATAAATAAACAAACAAGTGCAGTGTAACAAATACAGACTACTCTACGGTCAATAATTAGCTAAGTACAAACAAACATAGTGAAACGGTCAAGGGAGTTAAGTGTAAGGTGACAAGAGGGACTTAAGTGACAAGTGTCAGTGCCTGAGCATCTGTCAACAGGACGATTTGCACTGGCCAAACAGGGGAGGCCAAACAAGGGAGGAACAGGCCACCTGCAAATAAATGCTAAGTATCCGCATGACCTAACATAATTTGCAAATTAAACTAAACAAGGCACATTGCCTAATCCCTACAAAAAAAACAATAATCATCGGCAACAAAATAAAATAAAAAGTCAATTTTACAAGAAAAAACCAAACAGCCGATCGCGGACACACACCAAAGTTGAACAGGGCAATAAAGCTGTCAACAAAACAATTTAAGTATAACAAACCGAGACCAAATAAATATGACACTTAAGACATAAATAACACATAAACTAAGAAAACATAAACAAAGTAAAAAAAGGACTCTAATCAAACTCCATGGAATTTGTAAACACTTTATAGTAAAAGTAAAAAAATACCCCCCACTGGGAACTGCCTTATCGCATGACACGTTAGCACAAAACATGCACTTCTTACAAATTAACAAGACCAGTTGCGAGCAACTAAGCAACAATAAAAATAAAAAAAAACAATCGAAACACTTTACCAAATTCAGGAACTATCCGACACGGAAAATGACAATAATGAACAAGACGAAGACCTCGACTAGGAAACTACACTTTTGCAGCAATAACAACTCCCCAACTCCAAATAGTAATCCCAAATGTTTGGAGTAATACTAATCGACTGGTCTAGGGGGATTCCGCGTCGTACTTAGTTTTAAGTCGGCGTAATTGTCCCCCAAAAACCAACACCTTCCCGTCCCTCCTCCATACCCCACTGAGCGTATAGCATAGGCTCGGCGAACCCGGGAATGGCTATTAAAACTTTTCGCCTCTCGCTCTCGAGCCCCAAATAGGGGACATTACGGAACGCAATGGACATTCGCACCCAGCAAACACGGGTGAAGCCGTGCAGTTGCTGGGGAAGAACAAAAATCGGCGTAAGTAAACATAGGCCTGTACGGGGTTCGAGAGTCAAGAGGAAATGGGGCTGGTTATATGTCTCTTATACTCATATACTTATACTCATATAGTTTTTTGAGCTTTTTCTTTCAAATTGTTGACCTGTATGTTTAATTTTTATTTTAAATAACGACCTATTATGAAGACTATAAAACGTAAAATCCGATGATAAATATTTAAAAGTCCAGCTAATAATTTGAGTTAAGATTGATAACGTATCGATTTAGTAAACATATTTTTCTTCTAAAAAAATAATATCAAAATACTGGAAAGAATCGTAAATCAAATAAAAAAAAAACTATGTTCGCTTTAACATAATAAAAACTTAATTCAAAACAAAAAAGCATAAAAAGTTTAAATATATATATAAAACATATATTTACTTAAATAAACTTTGTTATTAGATTATAAGGTTAGAAACAAATGTGAACGCCAAAATTGAATAGTGTAATTTACAAGAAAAAAAAATGTTTTCAAAATGTAAGAATATCTTTATTCTTAAAAAAATTCACTTGATTTAAGTTTAATTTGCTTATGCTACGAATACATTAAATTTCTTTTAAATTTTAACCTATCCTTAAATTAAAAAGATTTTATTTCTTGACTTAAAATCAGGTACAGTTAACGGAAACAAGATAATTGACATAATATTGTCAAGGCTAAAACTAACACTAAACTAAATATTAATCTTTATTTAAACAAGCAGATCTTATTCTTGCCTGTTAAATGTTAAGAAATACTTTAAATGAAATAATCTTATTCTTAATTTAAGATTAACAATTGATTATACTAAATTTTGGAAAATTTCCTCTATTCTGTTCTTAAAGATATAAAACTATACTGGATATAAATATAATTATATTTATTCTAAGATAAGTAAATACTGGTACGAATGGCCTATTCTTAAAAATATCCCCCACTCCGTCCGACATTTTGAAAGATTGTTTCTTGTGTTAATATTTGGTTTGGAATTACGAAATAGCTGCTAAATTAGTGGAATTTGATAGAATTACCCACCAAAAACCATTTAATGTAGGTGTAGGTAATAATTATTACATAATTTTATTTATATACAAGTATTATTTATTTAATTTTAGATGTTGGAGTGATATTAGATTGGCCAAAAAATCACATAAAAAACAATTATGTATATTTTACCTCTAGATTATAGGTACGAATAAAAATTTTGGTAAAACAGTCCAATATAGCCAAAAAATGTCCTTCTTGCAAACAAAATCAACATTTATGAAGGTTTAAAAAAATCATTGTAGTATATAATATATGAGTATGAGTATATGAGTATAAGAGACGTATAACCAGCCCCATTTCATCATCACTCTCGGACCCCGTACAGGCCTATGTTACTTACGCCGATTTTTGTTCGCCCCCAGCAACTGCACGGCTTCACCCTTGTTTGCTGGGTGCGAATATCCATTGCGTTCCGTACTGTCCCCTATTTGGGGCTCGAGAGCGAGATGCGAATAGTTTTAATACCCATTCTCGGGTTCGCCGAGCCGATGCTATACGCCCAGTAGGGTATAGAAGGAGGGACTGGAGGATGTTGGTTTTTGGGGGACAATTACGCCGACTTAAAACTAAGTACGACGCGGAATCCCCCTAGACCAGTCGATTAGTATTACTACAAACATTTGGGATTACTATTTGGAGTTGGGGAGTTGTTATTTTGCTGCAGGAGTGTAGTTTCCTGGTCGAGGTCTTTGTCTTGTTCGTTATTGTCATTGTCCGTGTCCTGGTCAGATAGTTCCTGCACTTGGTAAAGTGTGTCAGTTGTTTTTATTTTTTTTATTGTTGCTTAGTTGCTCCCAACTGGTCTTGTTAATTTATGAGAAGTGCATGTTTTGTGCTAACGTGTCATGATATGTGAAGCATGGTCTCCCGACTTTTCTGTCTGTAAGGTCTAGTTTAAGGGTGGCTTGTAGTATATTGTTGCGTTGCCTACGAGTGACGTGGGCCCAGTATTTTAATTGGGCTACTCTTACTCTTTTGGTAATGGTTTTGCCCATTAACAGGTCACGGGGAAGTTGGTGATGGTAGACGGGTAAGTCTGTCGTTAGTAGTGTAATGATCTTCCGTTCAAGTTTGCGTAAATTTTGTCCCAAGCACGTTTTGTGGTAGAGTTTTGTCTTTTTTTCTTAAATTCCAAAATTAAGTATTGCATTTATTTATTAGTTAAACAAATGACAAGCGCAATTATTCCGTTATCTAATGTTTACAAATCTAGTAGAGTTTGGTTATTAGGCTTTTTTTTACTGCGTTAGGGTTATATGATTAATGTGTTAGTTTATTCTGTGAGTCTAGTGTTTATTATCGGTTTCGTTTGGGATTGCATTACGCATTTGTTGTTGACAGATTTATTGCCCTACCCCGTGTGCCTTTCTTACGTTTCAAAGATATCTGCCGTGTTTAAATTGCAGATTTTGTATTAGGTCATGCATATTCTTAAGGTAACTTATCAATTTTTTTGCAGATGGCCACCTACCCTCTTGTTTGACCTCCCTTGCTTGTCCAGTGAAAAGCGTCCAATGACAGGTGGCACTTAACTCATTCATATCACTTAACACTTCACTCCTCAATGACCGTTACACCATTTTAGTTTGCACTATATGAAAATTGTTTGTTTCACTATAATTAGTTTGCACTTTTTTTAAAAATTATTGTTGGTTTTAATCTTTAAACTTTTACGTTTTAAGAGCTTTCACTATCCCGTCGTGCCTTCTCAAGCGCTGGAACCTGACTGGCGTATATATTATATACTACGATGATTTTTTCAAACCTTCATAAATGTTGATTTTGTTTGCAAGAAGGACAATGCTATAGACCAATATCATTTTTTTCAGGTTAAGTTAAGCAATAATTGTTTTAAATATTGTCTATTCTTTTTTTAACTTTTGCTCGACTTTAAAGGTTAGGATATAATGACCATGTTTATTTTAATTTGTTAAAATAAATTTGATTTGCAATTTGCACTCTTAGCATGCTAGAGATACCTGGATTGATACTAGCCGCCTCCACAACTCTTTTTACCAGTTTACGTTTCAAAATAATACAATGTGGCGTTTATACATATTGTTTTTGTTATGTAAATTGAGAATATGGCAACAATGGACTGCGATTTTGCAAAAGCCGCCTTCTGTCTTTTGCAGCCAAAGATGTTAAAAAAGTTTTCAAAAATACCTCATAACTTAACTGAGACTATAGTATAATTGGAAGAAAATGAAAAACGTGGCAGCTGATTTAAATGTACGTAAAAGTTGCATATTTTATATCAAGAAACACAGACATATTATGTTCTTAAAATTCTGCTACACACGTCACAACCAGGAATGAATTTCAGTAAAAAAAATTCATGACAACGTTTATATTTGGGTTGCGCCATATGTGTTTAAGGATTTTTTAAGTTTATGTTATCTTATATTAGCGCAATTTGTAAAAACTTTGTATAAAATTTAATTATCAAAATAAATTTAAGTAGGAAAATTAAACATATACAGGGTGTCCCAAAATTAAGGGGAAAAACTTGAACAGTGCAATCTGGATGGAAAAAAACACTTATTCGCTTAATAAACCTGAATAAAAAAATGGGACCACCCTGGCGAAAATGAAATGTGCAAAAAGTGTTCAAAATTATTTGAGAACAATGTGCCAACAATGTGCAATCTTTTAAAAAAATGATGTGCGGAGCGTGGAAAATGGAACATGAAACAATGTGCAAAACCAAAAATTTGAAAGTGTGAATAATCATTGGACAATGTTCTAAAGGGAACTCCTTTTGATTTTTCACATTGTTTGCACACTGTGTCTTGCCACCTGTGTGTCTATTACAAAAACAGATTCTTTTTGGTGACCTATAAAGTCTTTTAAATTTACACATAATTGAAATATAAATATCCTTATAATAATATTAATTAAATAAATATTTTTTTCAAAAAAATTAAAAAAAAATACCCACAATGTAGGTCCTACATACTGTATTTTATTAAGAAAAATACCTGCACTGTAAACTCCACGAAGGGGATTGCTTTGATCTTAGCACTAGGCCGAGAAGCGATACATAAGATGGAATCTACCTTTTAAATAAATGTTGTACCCAACTCAAGCGAGATATATCTAAAATGTGCTTAAACTGTTGAGTGATCGCTAAAACTGTACAAACAATGTGCTATAAAAAGGTGTAATATAATCGTCATAAATGAGAAATATTAAAGCGTGCTAAAAGTGTGTATAAAATGTGACATGCGTAAGATAGACTGAAGCTTTGCAAAATGTACTAACAATGTACTAACACTGTGCAAACAATGTGCTAAAATATAATCTAATATAAGCGTGACATATGACAAATAAAAAGCGTGATGTCAATGTACATAAAGAGTGAAGAAACTTAATTATTTCAAAAAGTGTGAAATTACCACAAAGTAGCGTGTATGCACATTGTTATAAAGACTTGCACTCCAAATACACACTTATTGCACACTTTTCATGCACGGTTTATTTTCGCCAGGGCACCCTTGGAGAGAATGATTTTTTTCCTTAAACATAAGACATAATTATTTATTACCTTGGTAATTTTGATGAGCTCAAACTAGACCTAAAATGAAAACTGCAAAATTTAATCATAAGCATACCATTTTGGGGGGTAGAGGTACAAAAAAGCCCCAAATTTTACTGGGTTATTATTATTGTTTTAATTTTTTTTTTGAAATTATAAAAATTTAGAACATTCCAGAAAATAACGTCCTCTGGATTTTAAGAAACATTTCATATGGGTTGCTACTAATATTTAATAAAAATAATAGATGGGTATGCTAAAAAAAGTAATTTACATATAAAAAATTCCGTTCTGTTTTGCCCCTTTACCCCCAAATTTTACGCCTATGACAAAGCATAAAGACAGCAGGTCAACTCAGGCAAATATTTTCGGTACGTTTTCAGTATCAAGAGTATTTTGAATTAAGCTTTTTTTGGCATACATTGCTGTAAAACAGAGATGTATTCAGATTATTTATAAATTGTGTAATGCCTTATTTATTTATTTATGTATTTATTCATTCATTCATTCATACATTCATTCATTCATTAATTCATTTATTTATATAAAAAATATGCAAAAATGGCTGTATAAACTCTTATCGCAATTCTTTTTTTTAATTTCCTTCGAAAACGTATCTATAGGGAAGGTACTGGTGGCTACTTACATATTATATACTCGTAATAATCAAATATTACCTTAATTACATTTTAAATATAGATATATACTATATTGTGCATTAATTAATAAATTAAATGTAACACATTTTAAAGTAAAGGTTATAAATATTTTATTTAAAAAGAGGTTTATACTTTATACTAACCAAAGTAAGCAACAAGTTGATTATATATATATTTTTTAATATTATACAGGGTGTTTTTCTACCATTTGAAGATTCTAAAAGTTAATAATGTTTGTTTATTTAAATGGAAAACCATATATATTATTATATTCCTGGTGTAAATATCTAAACATATCAAAACATTAGCATTTGTTTGCAATTAGACGCTTTGCGGAATGCGCATTTGTCTATTTAACTCTTAAATACTACCCAATTTAAATACAAACATGATTACTACATTATACATTATATAAGTCTTAATTTAAGGTAATTTTTAGACATTGAAAAACGAACGAATTTTATACAACCATATTGGTTGGTTATGGGTATGAAATAAACAAATTTATTTTATCGATTTACTTAAACTTTATCAGTGAGTAAATTTTATTTAATTAGTTAAAATTAAAACAAATAAAAATACAGTTATTATTAACTTTACCCGCCATTTCTCTTTTGTAAATATCACGGCTATTACCAGAAGCGCAAAAGCCATTAGTAAACTGTTAAGTTTAGGCTTAAGGTTTTTGTATATACAGTGTCTCACCGACAACTGTCAATACTCTATTTCTTTAAAATGATAAACGATAAATAAAATTTAAAAACCCCGTTTCGAGGGTTCGAAGGGGGAACCAAAACATGGAGTAGAGATACAAAGCGGGTATGGCACCGGAAGTGGCCCAGACAGGTCACGTAACGCGTTGGGTTGGTAAGGCTGTGTTCCAAAGGTGGCGCCACCTATAGATAAGCGATATAAAGTTTTCGAACTAGAGATAAGGGTACGGAAACTGGAAATAAAGGGGTGGGCGTGACTTAACAGTGGTTTAATGAGGGGCCGCCTGGTATCGGTTATTTGGAGATAAGGATTTATTTTGAATTAATAATTCAAATTTCGTTTTTGACACCATTTTAGTTTAAAAATTTTGAATTTCCAGCCATTCCGGACCCTGTGTGACCTTGAAAGCGACAAAATTCATAATTTTGATTAGATTGGCTTATCAGAGATATTATTATTAAATTTAATATGCATATTTATTACGTCATCCAACGTCCCAACAAGTCTATTTGGGCTAGCTCCAGATAACTTTTTCTTACAATTAGGCGTTCAGTCTTCCGTCCGACCTTTTTCATTAAAATTAAATTTGTATCGAGAAGCTCTGTTTTCAACCAATCAAAATCAAGGAAAAAAGGACATTTCCTAATGGTTTTCCTAAATTTTAAGAGTTTATCAAATGACCATATTTGGGAATACGTAATTTCAAAGCTTCTATTTTGTTCTAGAAGCTTTGTTTTCGTGACCAAATAAGGTAATGAAACGAGATTTAATATCTTATTGGTTTCAAATTTCTCCCAAAATAATATAAATAGTAATGCCAGCTGCATTAAAATCAGTTCAATTTACGAGCTCAAATCGACTTCCAGCTTTGACTCTACTCGATGTGCCATCTCGACAACCCAACTGGTAACTTATTTTGACTTTGAATTTTGTTTTATTGTTTGCATTTTTTAAAATTAATTTCCTTCGGGAATTAATTGTTTTTGAATTAAAATTCAAGTGATTGAATTTATTTTGAATTAAACTTCGAAAGATTCGTAGTTATTTTTGATATTTTTAAAACAGTTCGTAGAACTAAACTTGTATTTTATTTAACTAAATTCAACAGATTGAATTTATTTTGAATTAAAATTCGCACAAGTCGAATTTGAATAAAAAAGAAAAGAAAATTTTTTGGTAAACAATATGACCATGGATAAAGAAAACCTTAAGAAGTTACAAAGGGTAAAGAAAATCTTGATTAGATCATTAAAAGTCCAACTTGATGCAAGGAAACGCACCTACGTTGTCTCCCGTTGCGTATCTGTGGCTCCCAATAGTAAAGTGACGGATTTGCTTAACCAGCAGTAAGTCTGGCAAATAAGGTGGCCATTTCCTACTATGCCAACTACGCGGTCAGCTTCCAAGATAGCAAAGTTGAGCGAAATTTCTAAGGTTTCCAACGCTACTGGATTGGTGTTGGACAACGTGACCAATGCTTCTGTGGACGCCGTCTTCGAAGACATCAACTTGGTTTCCGAAGTTTCGGATGAAATATTGAACGATAATTTAGATTTGGTTGAAACTACTGACATGGACACCGTTACCGACGTGCCCATTCACGTTCCACGCTACCAGATGGATCTTCATGTGCCCCATGTTCTCCAAGGGGCCCAATCTGGACCAACATTGCCTAACAACGCTGCTAGCTTTTGTTTCAACACTTCAGGTGCCTGTACCACATTACCATCGGCCCAAATCTTCTATCAGCAAGCGGCCTTCAAGAAGAACAAAGAGGACGTCATTCCTTGGACCAACCGATCCGATCACAATATGGCGCCCGAGCAGGGACTTTGACAGCAACAAAGGAGTTGTTGGAGTCCAAACCTTCCGGATCCACGGCCAATGGGATGGCCGACTTCTTGAAGGAATTCGCGCGCTCGATGCGCGAGATACCAATCGAAAGAACCAACTATACAACATTTTCTGGTATCGAAACCGAGAATCCTTACAGATTCTTGACCAAGATGAAGAATGCCTTACAGAAAAGGCATATTTCCGAGTTAGACTGGGTCGAAACTACCGTGGGCCAAATCAAAGGGACAGAAGGTTCCCATTTTAAATGGTACAAATCCCAAGATGTTTCATGGAGCCGTTTACAAACCGTATTTCTGGGGAAATACGCAAACGATGCGCGTATAGCGTAGGCCTCGGTGGTGTAGTGGTCAGAGCTCCTGGGTACGAGCACATATCAGACGCTTTGACAATCACAACATTAGACACGGCCTTATTTACAGGAAACTTCCCATTTTTCTCCAATAGTCGCACTTGCTTCTAAATCAAAAACTACCATTCACAGCGAGGTTTTTTATTAATTTTAATTTTCCTCATTTATTCATATTTAGGTTTTTTCAAAATTTTTCCTAGACATATTCGGCACTTAAAATTTTTCTTTTTCCTCTTGTACTATCCCTTCTTTCTTCTTTTTAAATAAATATATCATTACTTTTAAGAAGGTTTTTTCTAATTTGTTTTTCCTTCAAATCACTCACTATTTTATTTATTCATTACTTCACCTTATCTTCCATTACTTTTTCTAAAATTTTCTACTGAGTATCTTCCCCAAAATCGCCATGCGAGTAAAAGTGGAACAGCACTGACCAATTACGATAATCTGGGCCTCTATGCGGTATAAAGTTCGCACAAGGAGGTTAATTACTTACGTTTTAACCTTCTTGTCACCTCAAAATTTTAACATTTTTCACTCACTCTTTTTTCACTTTTATATTTGCCCCCTTTAGACCACGTACTCTTGTCAGGATTACCTCAAAATTTATTAACTCTCTAAATTTTTTAAACTCTATAAATTCCCTTTTTTATATACATATTGTACCTTTATACCTTTATAGTTAGGCTGATTAAAATTTATTATGTAATATTGTTAAATAAACTAATTTGGAAATTTGGAATTTTGGGTACGAGCCGAGAGGTCGTGGGTTCGAATCCCACTTGGGTATGGTTGTTTATTTGTGTTTGTCCATTGTGTATAGTCCTTCGGAGGGGACTTTAAGCCGTCGGTCCGTTCCTACCTCTAACCCGCACAAGCCATTCAGTTGGCTTATGGGACATCTTAGTTTGGATGTAAGGGTGGAACTAAAAGAGCACTTTAAAAGAGCACTTTATAGAGCAATTAATTTTAAAATTTTACGGTGAAAAACAATCTGGAGAAGTTCATACAGAAAAAATTCTCTATGGCACAGTGGCTGCTGCCAGAATTTAAAGAATACCAAGTCGTGCGCATGGTATTTGAACTTTTGAGTGCGAAAATTCGGTTCGTGTTACGTAGTGAACAATTTTCTACAACCGAACGTTTACTGTGGCGTGCTCGCAAAGCAGAAGTTGACCCTAAAGAGGCTGATGCAACGCGACCAATGAGGATCACCTTTCGCGAACCGCGGAGGGGCCCCGAAGCGACAAGCGTCTCTCCGCAGTGAATGAAAATTCAGACAATTTAAACGTGAAAAACCCTGAACACTTTACAGTGAAACCCAAACAATTAGTGAATAAGTTAGTTGGTAGTATTCAAGAAAAACACTTAAAAGTCGTCCCCCAAGTTTTCCCTCCCTTAATGTGAACAGTTTAGGGGCTGACACAGAATCAAACCCAATAATAACAATTATTATCAACAAGCAACGTTATTGGGCATTAGTAGATACTGGTGCCCAACGTTGAGTGATTCGCAAGGATTGTGTAAAGAAGTACGTGCCTAAACTTGGAAGTGCCGAAGCCGCAGGCGGAAAAACCGTCAAAACCCTGTTATTCGCGAATCTCTTTCAAAATTTAGGGAATCGCGTACTAACATGCAACATGCTTGTGATGAAAGACTCGTTCCAGTTTTACTCGGTATGGTCTTCTTAGCTGAAAATCATGCACTTTTAGATGTCTAGGGGTTGCATGTACCTAGGAAGTGAAAAACGTCAGACGGTATTTTGGGGCCCAGCGCCGTTGCGGGAACTGAACTACCCAAATTGTCTGATGAAATTTCCCAGCCCTGCCGTGAATATTTGGAACATTTACTGATACACTTTGTAGATACATTCGACCAAAATATAGAACCACCGTCCAACTTGTTAGTGCCCCATCAAATCGAATTGACGTACAAGGCACCCTTCAAAAACCGACCACGAAAGTATACGCCGGATAAGGCGTTGGAGATCGATAAACAAGTGGAAGCTAGGCTCCGGGGGGCATTATTGAACCATGTTCATCTCCATACGCTTCACCAGTGCTTCTGGTCAAGAAGGAAGGCGGATGGCAATTCTGCGTCCACTACAGAGAACTGAACAAATGAACCAAGGATGTTTGCAGTGTATTGCCACCAATAGTTGAAACTGTCTGTGACTTAGGAACTGCCAAAGTTTTTTCCGCTTTGGATCTTACTAGTCGATATTGGCAGCTTCTAGTGGATAAGAAATTAGGGGCTTATACAGTTTTCTTCACACCTGATGGAGCACAATACCAATTTACTGCCATGCCGTTTGGCTTAAAGCTGGCCCCGAATCTTTTCAGCGGGCTATGTTGGACATATTTGCCAGAATTCTGAACAAACTTGTCAAAGTCTACCTTGATGATGATATTATCTACTCAAATAGCATCGAAGAGCATGTTGGTCATCTCAGGCTAGGTTTGGAACGTCTGGAAGCACATACACTGCGGTTGAATCCAAAAAATTGCCGAATTGCCACAACTACGTTGAAATATCTGGGATACCAAGTAAATGGTGCATTCACAAAACCTTAAGAATGCCACTTGACGAAAATCAAGAAGTTTGAACGACCAACTAACAGGAAGCAAGTCCAAGCATTTATGGGCTTAATCAACTGGCTACGAGGTTACATCCCTGGATTGGCGACGTTAACTGCACCTCTAGCAGAACTTTCTGGAAAAACTGATTGATTCAAATGGACTGAAGAATGTGAAGCAAGCTGGACGAAAATACACGAAGCTTTGGAACAACCGCATAAGTTAGAACGACCAAATCCTGCCTGGAAATTCATACTCCAAGTAGATTCCTCAGACACTGGCATGGGAGCCGTGCTAATGCAGCTGGATGGTGACGAAAAGAAGCACATCATCCATTACGGCTCTGCCAAATACCATCAGAATGAGAAGAACTACCATGAGAAAGAATGTTTAGCAATGGTGTGGGCGATCAAAAGATACAGGCCGTATCTGGAAGATTTATCTTAAAGACTGACAACCGTGCACTGGTATGGTTATCCAATCATCGAGATGACCGAGCGAAGTTGACAAGATGGTCCTTGTTACTACAAGAATTTACCTTCAAAGTGGAGCATGTACCAGGAAAAACAACGAGTTGCCAGATTTCTTGTCCAGAAATCCGACTGAAGATCCCCAGCACAACATAAACTACATGGAAGAAATGCCAACACCAAACATCTGTCTCCTGCAGACCATGCCGCTGGTAAATAAAGTACTAGAAGGACATCTTGTGGATGCAACTACCCAAGAGCTAGTTCGACAAATCCAGGAAGCCAACGACACAGGCCCAAAGGACGAAGTGGATAGATGTTTGATGGCAAACTTTGTAGTTTCTGCAGAACTTAACCTTTTTAAGAGACGTGCAGATGGTTCCTATCGCGTCTATGTGCCGGCATCTATGAGGGCACAAGTACTGAAGTTCCACCACGCCAGTGATCAAGGCGCTCATCCCCGAATTCATCAGACGCGTCTAGACGTTCCGTGTAATAGATGACCGTTTCCACTGGGACAGGATGCAAGCTGCCGTGATAAGATATGTGGGGAAATGCCTGATATGCCGACAAATCAAGGGCAAACAACCACAATCTACGGCGCCGATGTTAACACATCTGCCCAAGCGAGCCTGGCAGATGATTTCCATTGATACACTGGGTCCTTATGACGTTGGAGTTTACGGCCCAAAACATGCAATAGTAGTAGAAGACGTTCTGACGAAATGGACAGAAGCCATCCTCACAGAAGACAATAAGCTTGCAACCGTCAAAGCTTATTTGGAAGAATTGTTCGCCAGATTCGGTGTACCAGAAACCATCGTGTCTGACAGCGCAAGCCAGTTTTCCAAGAAGAAATGGGCGAAATTCTGCAATAGAAACGGCATCAAGGCTATTAACTCCGCGGTTTACCACCAAAAAGCCAACCCAGTAGAACGTCAGGTCCAAGAATTGAAGAAGATTCTACGAGCCCTGATGAAGACAAAGAAACCAAATCAACAATGGTTTCATATCCTGCCCAAAGCCACAGCAGTGCTGCGTTCCCGAGTCAACAGAGCCGCAGGGGAAACTCCAGCCAAAGCTTTCCTTGGCTTTGAACCAAAGATGCCAGAAGATGGGGCAATTTCAGGCCCAAACGAAATTCCACTGGCCCGAGAAGACCACGATGAACAGCTGCTGTCCCGCAAACAGGTATTTGCGAGAGAGTATGTCACCGATCCAGCGAAAATTCCCGTCTAGTTCAAACAAGGCGACCATGTGATGGTTCGAAATCACAAGCCAGAATTGTTCAAAGATCCCTGGGTTGGACCATGCACAGTGGTGAAGCAAATTTCTCCGAAAACCTAGGGGGTCCAGATGGAAAACAGCGTGCCAATAATCCATATTAATGACCAGCTCCACAACAGTAAGAAGAAGATGGATGGACTTGATATATACCCTCTGATGTGTATTATGTTAAATTGGATAAATAAATCGTAAGTACCAGTTTGGCATTTTCCCGGGGGGGCATATCGAGAAGCTCTGTTTTCAACCAATCAAAATCAAGGAAAAAAGGACATTTCCCATTGGTTTTCCTAAATTTTAAGATTTTATCAAATGACCATATTTGGGTAGGTAATTTCAAATCTTCTATTTTGTTCTAGAAGCTTTGTTTTCGTTACCAAATAAGGTAATGAAACGAGATTCAATATCTTATTGGTTTTAAATTTCTCTCAATTTAATATAAATAGTAATGCCTGCTGCATTAAAATCAGTTCAATTTATGAGCTCAATAGCGACTTCCAGCTATTGACTCTACGATGTGCCATCTCGATAACCCAACTGGTAACTTATTTTTGACTTTGAATTTTGTTTTATTGTTTGCATTTTTAAATTAATTTCCTTTGGGAATTTATTATTTGAATTAAAATTAAAGTGATTGAATTTATTTTGAATTAAACTTCGAAAGATTCGTAGTTAATTTATTTTTGATATTTAAAAACCGTTCGTAGAACGAAACCTTGATTAAAATTCAAGTGAATTTATTTTGAATTAAACTTCAAACGATTGAAGTTGAATTATTTTTGATATTTTAAAACAGTTCGTAGAACTAAACTTGCATTTTATTTAATTGAAATTCAAGCGATTGCATTTATTTTTGAATTAAAATTCGAAAAATTCGAATTTGATAAAGAAAAAGAAAACTTTTATGTAAACAATATTACCATGGGTAAGTCGAACCTTAAGAAGTTGCAAAGGGTGAAGAAAATTTTGATCCAGTCATTCAAATTCCAACTTGATGCGAGGAAACGCACCTACGTTGTATCCCGTCTGGTATCTATGGCTCCCAATGGAGAAGTTACCGATCTGCTCAACCAGCAATAGGTCTGGCAGGAAAGGTGGCCATTTCTTGCTATGCCCACTACACGTTCAGCTTCCAAGATAGCAAAGTTGAGCGAAGTTGAGCGAAGTTTCTAAAGTTTCCAACGCTACTTCTGGTTTGGTGTTGGACAACGTGCCCAGGCTTCTGTAAACATCGTCTCCGAAGACATCGACTTGGTTTCCGAAGTTTCGGAAGAAATATTAGAAGAGAACTTAGAATTTATTGGAACTGCTGACATGGATATCGTCGCCGACGTGCCCATTCACGTTCCACGCTACCAGATGGATCTCCACGTACCCCAGGTTCTCCAAAGGGCCCAATCTGGACCAACAATGCATACCAACGCTGGTGCCTGTAGCACACTACCATCTGCCCAAATGGATCTTCCATCAGCAAGCAGCCTTCAAGAAGAACCAAGAGGACGTCATTCCTTGGACCAACCGATTCAATCACAACATTTGTATCGAGAAACTCTGTTTTCAACCAATCAGGAACAAGGAAAATATGACATTTTCTATTGGTTAACTAAAATTTTAAGATTTATTCAAATGACCATATTTTGGCATTCGTAATTCCAAAGCTTTTATTTTGTTCTAGAAACTTTGTTTTCATACCCAAATAAGGTAATGAAACGAGATTTCGTACCTTATTGGTTTTAAGTTTCCTTAAATTTCATATAAATTGTAGTGCCTGCTGCACTAAAATCAGTTCAATTTTACGAGCTCATAGCGCCTTCCAGCTATTGACCTCTACTCGATGTGCCATCTCGACAAGCCACCTGGTAACTTATTTTGACTTGATATATTGTTTGCATTTTTTTAAATTAATTTTTTTTGGAAATTAATTATTTAAATTATAAACCTGATTTTTATTTGATTAAAATTCAAGTGACTGAATTTATTTAGAATTAAGAATTAGGATTTGAAGTTTATTTATTTTTGATATTTTATAATAAATAGTTCGTAAAACTAAACTTGTGTTATTTGAATTAAAATTCAAGTGATTGAATTTATTTTGAATTAAAATTCGAAAGATTGGAATTTATTATTTAAAGAAAACTTTGTGTAAACAATATTACCATGGGTAAGTCAAATATCAAGAAGTTAAGTTTGGGAAAGAACATTTTGGTTCGTGCATACAAATTGCAATTAGAAACGCACGTATGTTGTGTCCCGTTTTATGTCCGTAGCTCCCAATGGTGAAGTTACTGACTTTCTCAACCAGCAATAGGTCTGGTAAATAAGCTGGCCATTTCCTGCCATGCCCACTACGCGTTCTGCTTCCAAGATAGCGAAGTTGAACAACGTTTCTGAACTTTACGACAATACATCTGAGTCAACTTCTGGTTTGGTGTTGGACAATGTGACCAAGGCTTCTATGGACATCGTCTTCGAAGAGATTGACTTGGTATCCGAGTTTTTGGGAAGAAACATATCTTCGAACGTTAGAATTTATTGGAACTTCTGACATGAACGCCGTCGCCGACGTGTCCATTCACGTTCCACGTTACGAAATGGATCTCCACGTGCC
Source organism: Brassicogethes aeneus (assembly GCA_921294245.1). NCBI lineage: Eukaryota > Metazoa > Arthropoda > Insecta > Coleoptera > Nitidulidae > Brassicogethes > Brassicogethes aeneus. Next base: position 2,505,670 of record OV121137.1, read on the forward strand.
CCAGGTGCTCCAAGGGGCCCAATCTGGACAAGCCATGCATACCAACGCTGCTAGCGTTTGTTACAACACTTTAGGTGGAATCAGCACACAAATTTCGCCCAAATGGTCCTTCCATCTCACGCTGTCTTCAGGAAGAACCTATACGTCATTCCTTGGACCAACCGATCCAATCACAACATTTGTATCGAGAAATTCTGTTTTCAACCAATCAGGAACGAGGAAAATTTTACACCTTTCTCTCTTTTTAATATAAATTGTAGTGCCTGCTGCTACTCGGGAATTAATCTTTGATTAAAATTCAAGTGATTGAATTTATTTTGAATTAAAGTACACACCATCCAGAACTATATCTGACTGCGAAGCTAAACGCCGTTCCTGAATTTTCCGACGCCAATTTTGAGCCAACTTCTGGTTTGGTTTTGGACGATGTCACCAAGGCTTCCGTGGACGCCATCTTCGAGAATATAGACTTGGGATCCGAGTTTCCGGAGGAAACCTTTGAAGATTCAATGGACTTCATCGGTACACCTGTCGTGGACGCCGTCGCCCACGCTTCCGTCCACATTCCGCGATACCAAATGGACCTTCACGGGCTCCAGGTGGTGCATTCTTCTCCAAACATGATGGCAAATGCTACTAGCGTTCGTTGCCGCTCTCCAGAGATGCCTAGCACCAAGCACCAGGTCCTGCAGGTACCTAACACAGGTATTTCGGTCAGCAAGCAGCCTTCAAGGGAAACCCAGAGGACGTCATTCCTTGGACCAACCGATCCAATTAATTTCCTTCCGGAATTAATTTTATTTTTTATTAAAATTCAAGTGATTGAATTTATTTTGAAGTTGTGCTGGGTAACCCTGTATGATAATAAAAAGTTCCCCACTAATCTCTTCATTGATGCATTTTAACAAAGCATGTTTTACCGTTTTAACGCTGTTTTCCGCTTGTCCATTTGTAGAGCGTTGAAATGGAGGAGAGGTTTTAAATTTGATTTTATTTTTATTTAAAAAAACTTTGAATTCGTCTGAACTGAAATATTTGGCATTATCTGAAACCAGACACAACGGTAGTCCAAACCGTGCAAAAATACTTCTTAAATTTCTTATAATGGTACAAGACTTCATGTTGTTTGTGATTTCAGCTTCAAGCCACTTAGAGTGTGCATCTACAAAGACCAACACGTAATATTTTCCCATAATAGGACCTAGAAAGTCTATGTGTACTTTGTCCCAAGGCAATTTGGGATATTCCCAAGGATCTTAACGCGATTTTGGAGGTGTACTACGTGTTAGCATACATTTATTGCAAGATTTAATCATATGTTCAATATTCTTATTAATCTGGGGCCACCCATTCCCATGTGAGTAGAGTGAAATTGATTTAAAATTCTATTTCGTAATATATTTGGAATCACGACTTTATGGCCCAACATAATGCACCCTTTTTCAACTGATAATAAATTTTTAAAATTTTCGTATGGTTTGAACTCTACTGAAGTTTTTCTTGGCCATCCCTGTTGTGGGGGGTACTCACCAAAATGCTTCTAATGAGTATGAGATTCTTCAGGCACTGGTTTTTGTTTTGATAAGATTTTCCCACTACAAATCTTGTTGCTCACAATTTATAGTTAGTTTATTTTAAAACACACACGACATAAATTAAAGTTTTACAAGGCCGGCCGGCATAATATCGACAATTCACCAAAATTCCCAGTTCTTGCTGGTCACGCGTCTCATTAACGATTACTCCTGATTTTATTTAAAACTGCGTAATGTACGCTTTTCTTCATAGATGGCGCTGCACGTAACATCCCGCCGCCCTTGAAAGTCCGTACTTTCAAAGTTACGAACTTGAATCATCTTCGAGTGGCAGTATTGCGACGCCTTTGATGGATCTTTTAAAGATTCCATTTTTAATCTTGACACTAACAACTCGAACCACATCATCCTCACCTGGAAATGTTTCCACTATTCTACCCAACCGCCAGTTCATTGGAGGTAAGTTTTCTTCCTTTACGAGTACCATGGTTCCCACCTTAATATTTTCGTCTTTTGAAAATTTCCACTTGCTTCTTTGTTGTAGGCTGTTGAGATATTCTTTATGCCATCTGTTCCAAAAACTTTGAATACACTGTTGTATCAATTGGTATTTGCTTAATCTATTCATAGGAATTTCAGTAATGTTGGGTTCGGGTAAAGTGGTAAGTTCGGAACCAATAAGAAAATGTGCTGGAGTTAGCGGATTGAGATCGTTAGGATCTGATGATAATGGGCTCAATGGCCTAGAGTTCAAAATTGCCTCGACTTGTGCGAGTATTGTACTAAATAATTCATAATTCAAGTTTTTATCGCACATTATTCGGGTTAAATGATGTTTACAAGAAGAAACAGCCCTTTCGTGAAGTCCACCAAAATGCGGCGACCGTGGAGGAATAAATTGCCAGTTCACCCGATTATTTCTTAAGAATTCTGAAACTACAGGGTCAGAAAAAACATTTTCTAAATTTCTCAAATAGTTAGACGCTCCTACAAAATTAGTTGCGTTATCTGAAAATATATTTTGACAGTAGCCTCGTCGGGCAATAAATCTCTTTAGACAATTTAGAAACGTTTCCGCTGACAGGTCACCGGCTAGTTCTAAGTGAATTGCTTTGGTGCTGAAGCAGACGAACAAACAAATATAGGTTTTTATAATTTTTCGAGATCTTGTTGTTCCATCCTTTATATTATAAGGGCCTGCGTAGTCGATGCCGCAAGTGAAAAAGGGACGCGTAGGAGTCACTCTTTTTTCCGGTAAGTTACCCATGATTTGCGTAGAAAAAATAGGTTTTGCTCGAAAACATCTAAGGCATTTTTTCAATATACCTCGTACAACAGTCCTGTTGTTTATGATCCAATAATTATTTCTAATTGATGAAAGGACAGATTGAGTTCCCGCATGAAGTAAGCGCTCATGTTCGTAAGTAATAATCAATTTAGTTAGCGCATGAGATTGAGGCAACAGAGCTTGATGTTTTTGATTATAAGAAATGTCCGCATTACGTAATCTTCCTCCCACTCGCAATATACCAAAGTCATCCAAAAAGGGATTTAAACTTAAAATGCAACTATTATGTTTAATATTGCGATTACCTTTGAGAGAATCAATTTCTTTAACAAATGCTTGCCTTTGAGCTACCAGAATTAGTTTAATTAAAGCTTTATTCAGTTCATCTACAGAAATTTTACCAATGATCCTCATGATCTTAGAGTTTTTTAAATTATTTATAAATCTAAGACATAAAGCAGTGATGCGTTTTAATTTTAATAAATTTGAATATTTATTTATTGGCTCAAAATTAGTGGGAGTTTCAATTGAAATTAATGCTATATTATTACGTTTATCAGGCAATTCCTGATCATGATTCAGTGTATTATCACGATTAGACATAGGCCAATGTTGCATATCCCTCCCAAGCCAATCGGGTCCACAAAACCATATCGAAGACTCGAATAGATCATACACGTTTGATCCGCGCGAAATTATATCTGCCGGGTTATCCGCTGATGCTACATGATAAAAATTATTAGTTTTAGATAGTGTTTGTATCTCTGAGACTCTATTTGCGACAAACGTCTTCCAATTTGACGATTTGGATGCTATCCATGCTAAAACTATATTCGAGTCTGTCCAATAATATATTTCATTGGTATTCAAATTAAGAGAACTTATTACTTGATTCATCAACCTAACTAAAAGCAAGAAGCCACACAGTTCAAGTCTGGGAAGAGAAATGATTTTGAGAGGAGCAACCTTGGACTTGGCGCATAATAATCTGATATAGGTATTGTTACTGTTGTCGGTAGATCTGACGTATATGCAAGCACCAAATGCTTGTTCTGACGAATCTGACAATCCATGTAGTTGTATATTTTTTATGTTAGAACAAAAGGCTTGTCTTGGCAATTTAAAACCATTTAATTTTAAACAATCATTTTGAAAATAAATGTATGTTTTTTTTATTGGCGCTGGAACTTCGTCATCCCAAGATGAACCTGCTTTCCACAATTCTTGTAACAGTAACTTAGCTCTAATTATAACTGGACCAACCAGTCCCAAAGGATCGAATATTTGTGATATTCTAGATAGAATCAAGCGCTTAGTTATTTTAGCTTTATTGTAAGATTTAACTGAAAATTTAAGCCAATCATTGTTTGAATCCCAAATATACCGAGGGTTTTTACATTTGAATCGTCAGAAATGGTATAAAATTGTTCGTTAGGCTTATTACAATCGGAAATTAATGTTTTGTTATTAGACATGAATTTTCTTAATTGAAAACCTGCTATGTTTAAAATATTTGTTATTTGAAGTTTCAATGTTTTTGCGTTTTCTAAACAATTTGACCCAGTGATTAGGTCGTCGACGTAAAAGTCCGATAAAATTGTTTTGCAAGCTTCAGGGTATGATTCTCTATTATTTATAGCCGCTTGATGTAGGCTTCGAATGGCTAAAAAGGAGGCCGATGCCGTACCATATGTTACCGTATTTAATTTAAAGTGTTGTATTTTTTCCGTATGAGAATTCCGCCAAACAATGCGCTAATAGTCACGTTGCTCGGGGTCTATAAGTACTTTTACTCTACTCTTTACATCTTTTCTATATCCGCAATGAAAACAAAATTATATTTCCGAAATCTCAACAAAATTGAAAAAATATCCTCCTGGATCTTAGGACCAACCGCTAATATATCATTCAGAGATATATTTGTGGAAGTCTTACAGCTAGCATCGAACACGACACGTAGCTTTGTAGTCGTGCTGTCATTTTTAAAAACGCCATGATGTGGCAAATAGTAAGATGGTTTATTAATATCATATTCCGGTATTTCGGACATATGTCTGCAATGAATCGCCTAAGCAACAAGGTCTTAAAAGGCAGTTGGACCACAAACCGGCCAAGTGAGTTTTGTTTATAAGTGTTAAGAAAGTGATTTTCACAAAATGACTCTTGTTTTGTATGAAAAATTTTATCTGGGAATTCTTCTACTCGCCAGAAATTTTCTAACTGATCATTAATTGCCAAAAAACATGTTTTATTATCATTTCGTCCCTTTTCACTATTTACAAACATTGGAACACTTACTATATAACCCAAGAGAGTATTTTTTAATATCAATTGTCTAGGACCCAGACAGATTTGTTCGTTGCATATTAATTCCCAAAACACCGCCGCCCCTAGGAGAATATCGATAGGTTCAGATTTATTGAACGTTGGATCGGCGAGCTTTATGTTTTTGGGTATCTCAAAGGATACTTTAGTAACAGTTTGTGTTGGGATATTACCAGTAATATTATTCAAAACCAAGAAGTCTAATTCAGTATTATAGTGATTGTAAATTGATTGTATTTTAGCCGAAGTTTTAATCGAGATATTTGTCTGGTTTTGACTGATACCCATAATAGGAAAATTGATTTTTGAATGTTTTAATTTTAATTTATTAAGCAAATTATGTGTCATGAAATTACTTTGAGACCCATTGTCCAAAAGACACCTACATTTGATTGGTTTACCATTACAATCAAAGATATAGCAAATAGCAGTAGCTAAAAATATTATTGAGTTGGATTTGCTAAATGCACAATTTGAATTTTCCACAAAAGGTTCAGACATTTCATTTTCTGTAATAGTATTATTTGAACCCATACGAGAGTTACGATTTTTGTTTAAGTTACGATTATCAACCAAAGTTGCGTCATTATTATTTTAATTAGTATTACAATTACCACTAAAGTTGCTATTCGAGTAATCGTTATCATTACGATCAGCAATATTATTATTATTGTTAGTAGTTTTATTAGAATTTTCATTACCAAAATGGAGCAAGGTATTGTGATATTTGTTACATTGTTTACAAGGAATCGATCTGCAATCTGCCGAAGTATGATTATTTTTTAAGCAATTAATGCATAGACCAAGTTTTTTAATTTCTAGAAATCTAGACTTTGGAGATTGCGCTTTAAATTTTTCACAATAATAAATTAAATGATCTTTGTTGCAAATTAGGCAACTACGACCCTGACTTGAGAAATTAGCCATTGATTTATTATGACCTTTAGAATTATAATTAGAATTACTAGTGGAGTTATAATACTTGGGCGTTAAATTTTCCAATAAAATGCAACGAGATTTTAAAAATTCAATAAGTTCTTCATAACTTGGAATGTTACTACCTTTAATTGACATTTCCCATTCTCGCTTAGAGGCTGTATCAAGTTTTGCTGCAACCAAATATATCAATATGGAACTCCATGTATCAGTGGATTCGCCTAAAGCCTTTAAACAACGAATATCCTTTTGTAAACTATCTAAAAGGCTGCATAAAGCTGTCGCGGGTTCTCTAGATACGAATGGCAGATCAACAATTGATTTTAAATGTGAGTTTATTATGACCCGTTTATTGTCAAACCTTTCTTTTAACAAGTTCCAAGCTATGGCATAATTTGCATCCGAAACCTTTATATTTTGTATTATTTGAGATGCCTCTCCACGCAGACTAGATTTTAAATAATAAAAGCGTTGTATATTTGTAAGACCAGAATTTGAATTTATAAGCGCCTCAAATGTTTCGTAAAATTCAGTAAATTTTTTGTAATCACCCGAAAATTCCATTAATGGAATGGTTGGTAGTTTAACCCAAAGATTTGAATTAACAATTTGACATTCTCCCTGGGCAGGCGATGCGATAGAGAACGTTGGGGACGGACCCGTTTTTGAAGCACCCAATCTAGCAATAAGTCGCCTAGCATCAGATACCGTTCCAAAGTATGACTCCTCAAACGCCTCTCTTTCACCTACTTGAGCCTCTGAATTATCGGTAAGTTCGATTTGGGTTTGACATTGTGAAAATGCATCCCAGAGCAATTCAGTTTTTTCCAATCGTGTAGATACATCGAATACATCCGCATTATCCTCATCACAAGCATTAAGATAAGTTTTAAATCGGGTGAGCTGACCTTTTACTAGCGCACGCTTTTTTTTAGTTCTTCCATTGCACACGAAAGTTAAATAAATTAGTAATTAGTAATGTATAGGTTAATATATTTTTGTTTCAATTTTTATTTTATTTTATTATTATTATTTTTTTTTATTTCCAACTATAAACACAAATGTTAGTAAACAAAGATTTTATCAACTTAAATTAAAATATTATAGCAATCGACAAAAACTAATTTTTAACTGCATACGAACAGTGTTTAAAATAGACAAATTGACAAAACGAATTTTTAACTGCATAAAAACAGTATTTTAAAAAATGTTATAGCAATCGACACATATATTTTTTAACTGCATACGAACAGTGTTTAAAATAGACAAATTGACAAAAGGAATTTTTAACTGCATACGAACAGTATTTAAAATAGACAAATTGACAAACTGAATTTTTAACTGCATACGAACAGTATTTAAAAATGTTAGGTATGGCAATCAGCAAAACTACGATTCAATTATTTTCTAAAGTACCAATTAAATTCGTTATGTTTATCGTGTTCACAAAAGGAACACCCTGTATAAAGTTGGAATCAATCTGTCTAATAATAATTTAAAAGACAAAAGGTGAAACGAATTATTTTTGATAAAAATGTTTATCCACTACGAACTAAACTGCTCGTCATAAAAATCGACGCACCTAGTTTTTTGGAAAATATTTGAAAGCTCGTTATTGGAAAATTACTAAATCGATTTTGAAAATCTTTGGAAATTCTTAATAGCTGATTCTTTGACTCTTATGTCAAATTTTGTGAATACGATATTTTGCACATAGCATTATACTACAGGGTGTTAAACGAAGAGATGTATTTTTTCCGAAATTTCAAGTTATTCCCATTCATGAGGCAGTTGAGTTTGATAGTCCTCCCTAATATAAGTAAGGTAATCCCTCGAAACGTTTTCGAGATTTTGTGAATATCGCGGCTTACTACGATTATATGTCAATTTATCGAAAATTGTCGTTATTTCCCAGTTTAGTCTAAAAAATGAGCAATAGTGGATTCTTTGACTTACGTCTAATTTTGAGAATAAAATATTGTGCACATAGCATTATACTACAGGGTGTTAAAAAAGAGATGTTTTTTTCCAAAATTCCAAATCCCCATTCACAGGGCAGTTGAGCTTGATAGTTCTAATACTCCTCCCTAATAATAGTTAGGTAATCCCTCGGGACATTTTCGAGATTTAATGGATATCTTGGCTAACCACGATTGTACGGCAATTTTTCGAAAATTCACGTTATTCTTCATTTTAGTCCAAAAAATCAGCAATAGTTGATTTTTTTACTCTTATGTCTAATTTTGGGAATACAATATTGTGCATATAGCATGATACTACAGGGTGTTAAAAAAAGAGATGTTTTTTTTCCAAATACCCATTCACAGGGCAGTTGAGCTTGATATTCCTAATACCCCTTCCTAATAACAGTTAGGTAATCCCTCGGTAAATTTTCGAGATTTTGTGGATATCTTGGCTAACTACGATTAGGTATATACCAATTTTTCTAAAATTGTCGTTATTCCCCAGTTGTCCAAAAATGAGCAATAATGGATTCTTTGACTTAAGTCTAATTTTGGAAATACGATATTGTGCACATAGCATTATACTACAGGGTGTTAAAAAAAGAGATGTTTTTTCCAAAATTCCAAATCACCATTCCCAGGGCAATTGAGCCTGATAGTCATAATACCCCTTCCCAATAACAGGTAATCCCTCGGGACATTTTCGAGATTTTGTGGATATCTTGGATAACTATGATTATATGGCAGTTTTTCGAAAATTCACGTTATTCTTCACTTAAGTCCCAAAATTGAGCAAACTGCGAAAGGTATCGATTAGTTATCAACACATCGTTTCCCCAATTTGCATGTTCTTGTGCCCATCTTCTTCTAGCAGAAAAAGAGGGCAGGCAGGTCTTCGTCTTGCGTGGTATGCAATCTTACATCCGTCATTTTATTTTCTTAAATGTGATTTGCTGTTTGAAAACTACGGAAGGTATCAACACAGCGTTTTAAGGTAGGTCACTTGCTTCCAGTTTCTGTACGTTGCGTGATTCATTAAAAGTGAAATGTTTCACACAAAACCAATTTTTTTCGGTTAAATTCAAAATAAAAACGCAAACCAAACAAAATTATTCTCGTAAACTTATGCAGGCTATATTCATGCAATTTTCTACAAACGGTTGACTATGAAAGTTTAAAAAATATGGCGCATATCTGGTTTGGAGTTTCCTTCCTTCAATTATTTTTGTCATTTTTGTCGTCGAGTATGAAAACATTTTTCAAACAGCAAATCACATTTAAAAAATAAAATGACGGATGTAAGATTGCATACCACGCAAGACGAAGAGCTGCCTGCCCTCTTTTTCTGCTAGAAGAAGATGGGCACAAGAACATGCAAATTGGGGAAACGATGTGTTGATAACTAATCGATACCTTTCGAAGTTTGCTCATTTTTGGGAATTAAGTGGAGAATAACGACAATTTTCGAAAAATTGCTATATAATCGTAGTTAGCCAAGATATCCACAAAATCTTGAAAACGACCCGAGGGATTACCTAACTGTTATTAGGAAGGGTATTAGGACTATCAAGCTCAACTGCCCTGTGAATGGGGATTTGAAATTTTGGAAAAAACATCCCTTTTTTAACACCCTGTAGTATAATGATATGTGCACAATATCTTATTCTCAAAATTAGACGTAAGTCAAAGAATCCACTATTGCCCATTTTTTGGACTAAACTGGGAAATAACGACAATTTTCGAAAAATTGTCATATAATCGTAGTTAGCCAAGATATCCACAAAATCTCGAAAACGTCCCGAGGGATAACCTAACTGTTATTAGGAAGGGGTATTACGACTATCAAGCTTAACTGCCCTATGAATGGGATTTGAAATTTTGGAAAAAAAACATCTCTTTTTTAACACCCTGTAGTATAATTCTATGTGCACAATATCTTATTCTCAAAATTAGACGTAAGTCAAAGAATCCACTATTGCCCATTTTTTGGACTAAACTGGGAAATAACGACAATTTTCGATAAATTGGCATATAATCGTAGTAAGCCGCGATATTCACAAAATCTCGAAAACGTTCCGAGGGATTACCTTACTTATATTAGGGAGGGGTATTACGACTATCAAACTCAACTGCCTCATGAATGGGAATAACTTGAAATTTCGGAAAAAATACATCTCTTCGTTTAACACCCTGTAGTATAATGCTATGTGCAAAATATCGTATTCCCAAAATTTGACGTAAGAGTCAAAGTATCAGCTATTCAGAATTTCCAAAGATTTTCAAAATCGATTCAGTAATTTTTCAATAACGAGCTTTCAAATATTTTCCAAAAAACTAGGTGCGTCGATTTTTATGACGAGCAGTTTATTTACTTAAGAGCTTTTATGAAGTTACGAATTGTTTTGACTATAACCATAAATAGTTTTTATGCTCGGACCGGTTTCAAATTTAAATCAACAAACGCAAATTGGACATAAAATTAATATTAAACGAAAATTAGAATATTTTTTGTGGGCACTTCAAAAGCCATTTAATTAAAGTAAACAGGCATGAGCTTTTTTATAAACACCGAAAAAAATGGCGATAAAAACTTGAGTTTCAATGACAATTTTTTTTTTATCATAGGATCAAATTAAATTTAGTTTTAAAATTTTTAAATATGCAATATAAAATAACCAACACTAAGGAAAATATGACTTACAGGAAATGTAGGATTTCTGGAATTTTTTCAAATTATCAGCTTTTCCCATTAGATTTATTCTGTGGCTATTTCTTATTTTCGAAGGACCTTTTTATTGATTTTTTCGGTTTTTTCGTGTAGATTGATATCCAAATTTTACTCGTAGATAAATCGATCCTAGTTCGAATGGCTAATCCGGTTCGAAGGACCAATGTGGGAGGTACTCACCAAAATGCTTCTAATGAGTATGAGATTCTTCAGGCACTGGTTTTTGTTTTGATAAGATTTTCCCACTACAAATCTTGTTGCTCACAATTTATAGTTAGTTTATTTTAAAACACACACGACATAAATTAAAGTTTTACAAGGCCGGCCGGCATAATATCGACAATTCACCAAAATTCGCGCTTCTTGCTGGTCACGCGTCTCATTAACGATTACTCCTGATTTTATTTAAAACTGCGTAATGTACGCTTCTCTTCATAGATGGCGCTGCACGTAACACCTGTATTATAAGTTGTAACTGCTTTAAATGTAAATCTTTATTCCTTTCTCTACCTATCAAAGAGCAATCAAATCTTTGTTTTCCGCAATAAAATTAATGTAAACAGACTCGACGTCTAACTCTCTCAATTCTTCTTGTAGAGGTAACCTTGACAAACCATCAGCCAAATTGTCTTTTGTGTTTATAAACTCGATGTCGTATTTATAATTTTATAAGATTAAAACCCACCGTTGAAGACGATGTGCTGTTAAAATTGGAATACCTTTTTTAGGTCCAAACAACGCTACTAAACATTGTGCATCCGTCCTTAGTTTAAATTTAAGCCCATATAAATATTGGTAAAACTTTTTAACTCCAAAAATTATAGCTATGGCTTCCTTTTCGACTTGTGAATAATTTTGTTGGCTTTTTGTTAATGTTTGAGAAGCGTAGGCAATGGGGTGCTCTTTACCCTTCATCTTGGTGCGATATAACAGCACCTACCCCATAGAACGAACTCAAAACTTAAAACTTCTTTAAACAAATTTAACCCCTTTTTGTAATAATTTATGCAATGGTTGTAACAAAAACCAAACATTTGGTATGAATGTGTTGTAAAAATTAAGTAATCCCAAAAAAGACTTTAATTGAGTGACATTAATAGGCTTAGGGGCCCTAACTATTGCTTCCACTTTTTCCTTGCATTTATGTAGTCCATCCTTATTTATTATGAACCCCCTCTAAATTTACAAAAACTTGTTCCATTATTTTTTGAAACAAGGCAGGTGCACTCGAAATCCCAAAAGCTAACCTATTCTGTAGCCCCTTATGTGTACTTAGTGTAGTTAATTGTGCTGATTCCTTATCAAGTTTTACCTGTTGATAAGCCTGTGATAGGTCAATTTTAGTTAATTCAACACCCCCTTGTAATTTAGTAAACAATTCCTCAATACAAATTAAAGGGTACTTTTCAATTTTTAATACAGGGTTTACCGTTACCTTATAATCACCGCCTATTCTAATTGAGCCATCCCTCTTTACTAAGGGTACAATTGGTGTTTCCCAGTTGCTATGCATGACAGGGCGAATAATGTTTTGGCTTACCAGTCTATCTAACTCCACCCCAACTCCACTTCTCAATGCAAATGGTAATGCCCTAGGCTTGAAAAATCGGGGTGCTACCCCTTTCTCTACCTCCAAATGTACAGTGCCCCCTGAGTATTCGCCTAAAACATTTGAAAACACTATTTTTCAGCCTAATCTTTCTTTATTTCTGATTCCTTTTGAGACAAATTTAAATTATTTAAACTTAAGTTAAATTTAAATATAAAATCTCTACCCAATAAGGGTGGACCACCCCCTGTTACATGTTGATAAATTTAGTATATTTTGTATTATAAAGTTTATGTGTTGGCAACACTTGCAAAAGCTGAAGTGTGCCTATCCCTCTCTGTCTCACCTCTCTCTCTCTCTCTGTGATGTCGATTGTAATAGAAAAGACGTGCAAATATATACTTAATGAAATATATTAATATTTTAATTATTATTAATAATCAGCCCTGTAAACCACATAACATGGCGCAGTCGTAAAAGAGGAACAAAAGAAAATTAGTATTGCTAGTGAAAAAGTACAAAAACAGAAAAATAAGAAAAAGTGAGGTCAGTCGCGTGGAAAAAGTGAGGTTAAAAAAAAAGAAATAGAAAAGAAACAAGTGAAGATGGAATTCTTAAAACAGCCCAAAAGCATGCTAATGGAAGGAGATTTGTCAGTAAATTACAAGAAGTTTAGGAAAAATTTTGAATTATTTATAACGGCAATTGGGTGTGCAGAAAAATCACAAGAGGTACAGGCAGCTGTACTACTGCATTGTATTGGTCAGCCAGTGTTGGAAATTTTAGACACATTAAATATTAGTGAGGCTGATGTGAAAGATAAAAATAAAATACTTGAGGAGCTAGAAAAATGTTTTGTACCAAAGGCAAACACAAGTCTGGCGAGACAGAAATTTAACAGCAGAATACAAGGGGTGGATGAAGATTTTGACTCGTATTTGAAAGAACTGAGACAATTGGCTCAACCTTGTGAATATGGTGAGCTAAAAGAAAGTATTATTAAAGATGTTATTATTAGTGGTAATAGAGAAGAAAAAGTAAAAAACAAATTACTAACCTATGACTGAAATCTTACGTTGGACATGGCAATAAAAATATGTAAAGCTTCCGAAGCAGCAGACAAAAACATTAAGGCCCTTGCAGCAGGAAAGAGTGAAGACAAAACAATAAGTTATGTAAACAAAGAGAAAAAAAATATGGTAATGGAAATCAACGAAGCAGTTTTGAACACAGAAATCAACGAGGCAGTTTTGAACACAGAAATCAACGAGGCAGGTTTGAACACAGAAATCAACATAGCAATTATGGTAATGAAAATCAACAACGAGGCAGTTACAATCACAGAAATCAGCAGGGAGGCAGTAACTTTTACCAAGGCACAAATACGATAAGTAAATGTAATAATTGTGGTTACTCTCATATTATACATGGTCATTGTCCAGCTGGGGCAAAACTTGTAACTATTGCAAAAAACCAAATCATTTTTCTACAGTCTGTAGAAACAAAAATGTATGTACTAGATACCATTTATTCTGATGATAACAATGGTTTGTCAACATTAAAATTTTAAATTGCAATAAAACTGTCAAATTTAAAGTGGATACGGGGGCACAGATTAATGCTATACCTAGTAATGTTTATAAAATTTTAAATTTAAAAAACAAGCTGGAACCTTGTTACTATAATATTTCAAATTATACTGGTAGCAGAATTAATGTTATTGGTAAAATTAAGTTAGACTGTTTATATGAAGACAAGATGCATTCTATTGAGTTTATTATTGTTGAAACATATAACAATAGTGCTCCAGTGTTAGGCCTTGAAACAGTTCAGAAATTAAATATTTTAAGTACAATAAATTTAATCTCAAATAACACTTCAGGAAGTGAACAACTATTAAATAAAAATATGGATTTATTTGAAGGCATTGGTAAAATTTCAGGCTATAAATGTAATTTTAAATTAAAAGAAAATTATGAACCATTTGTTTCACCTTGTAGAAAAATTCCATTTCAAGTAATAAATAAATTAAAAATTGAACTAAACCAAATGTTAAATGATGAAATAATACAAAAGGTTACAGAACCACCTGAGTTTGTTAATCCGATAATTATTGTCAAAAAATCAAATAATGATATACGAATATGTCTAGATCCGCAAAAACTAAACAATGCTATTTGCAGGGAACATTATCACTTACCTACATTTGAAGATTTAACAAGAGATATGTCAGGATCAAAATATTATAATATATTCAAAAACTGAGAGTGAACATAAAAATACATTAAAGTTAGTTTTAAATAGGGCTAGAGAAAAGGGTGTTAGATTTAATAGATTCAAATCAAAATTTTTCTTAGAAGCGGTTAAATATATAGGACATATTATTTCAAATGAAGGGATAAAGCTAGATAAAGACAAAGTAGAGGCCATTAAACAAATTAAAATTTCAAAAAATTCCAAAGAATTAACTAGATTCTTGGGTATGGTAACGTATGTGTCAAAGTTTATACCAAACTTGTCTAAACTAACTTACTAATTTGCGTAATTTAATTAAAAATAACATAGATTTTAAATGGGAACAAATTCATGAACAGGAATTTAATAATTTAAAAACTTTATTAATGACAACACCAGTTTTACGATTTTATGATGAAAAAGCGGTTATAACTGTACTGTGCTGTAATTTTGCAAAATGGAGGTCCTGTAGCTTATGCTTCTAAAAGTTTAAATACATCACAACTGCAATATGCTCAGATTGAAAAGGAAATGTTAGAAATAACATTTGGTTGTCAACGTTTTCATCAGTACCTATATGGAAAATCATTTTTAGTAGAATCAGATCATAAACCTTTGGAATATATCTTTAAAAAACCGTTAAGTGATTGTCCTTTAAGATTACAAAGACTCAGAATAATTTTACAAAATTATGATTTCACAGTAATATAAACTCGGTAGTAAACTGTATTTTGCAGATGCGCTAAGTAGAGCTTCTTTTAATGATAAAAATTTTGAAA
The DNA here is from genome assembly GCA_921294245.1 of Brassicogethes aeneus. Lineage (NCBI taxonomy): Eukaryota > Metazoa > Arthropoda > Insecta > Coleoptera > Nitidulidae > Brassicogethes > Brassicogethes aeneus. The sequence continues at coordinate 2,521,009 of OV121137.1, forward strand.
TAAATGAACAAGAAATAAATGCACAAATTAGTATTATATATGATAATAATGTAATAAGTTATGAAAAATTAGAAATTATTGCTGATGAAAATTTGATAGACCAAGACATGATAGATTTAATAAATATAATAAAAGAAGATTGGCCAGACCATAAAGCAAATTTAAAGTATTCATTACGACCCTTCTGGAATTACAGACATGAACTAGTAATAAGGTATTGTGTACAAAAATCAACAGATTGTAGTACCTAAAAAGTTTCGAAAAGATATTTTGTCAAAGTTGCATTACAATCATTTAGGAATAGAACAAACTATATTGTTTGCTAAAGAGTATGTGTGTTGGCCACTAATGAGTAAAGAAATTGAAGATATTGTGAGTAATTGTACTATTTGTTTGACTTACCAAAATAAAAATCAAAAAGAAACTTTAGTGAATAGGGATTTGCCAAAAAGGGTGTTTTGCGACTCTATAGTAGAGTGTTTAATATTTTCTCTTATTGTGTTATAATTTTGTATTTGAATAAAATGTAAGTGATTTTTGATTTAATTTATTAGTCTTCTTATTTTGATGTATAAAATATGAATGAACAGCAAATTATTGTGTTGAAATTCCAACCCTACCACATTTACCTGTAGAAGGGGCGCACCTGCGTGATATTACAAATAAAGAACTTATATTATAATAATACCTAATACATTACCAAAGAAACTAAACATACTCCCGACCTTGAAACGATCGGGTTTCAAAAAATAAAACAAATATAATCCAAACAGTAATCAAAATGACAATTTGATAAATTAAGAATTTGAAATATAAGAAATGTATCCAGTGAGAATTTAAAAACTTGAACATTTATAGCTGTCATACATAAAACATGATTTTAACGTAAAATTAATGCTAAATAAAAATAAATGAGTTGTGCTTAAACAAAATACTTGTAAATATGAAAGTTTTACACAGCACTAGCCTCGTTGCAGGTAGGTAAAATGCATACCCGTTGAATAGCCCGTTTTACTTCACCATTGGATGTTTTTATAGAGACGAAGTCTCCACTGTTGTGGGGCTGTGTTCTCTTCTCGGAGGAGAACGAGGGCGCCTGGACTCAGCTGTGCCGGGTTGGACGTCTGCCACTTTGTTCGCTGTTGAACTGTGTGCAAATATTCCATGGACCATCTCTTCCAGAAATGCTGAATCATTTGCTGCAGCTGGTGATAGTGCGAAAGTCTGTTGACTGCTGTGGCTTCAACATTGAGCTGTGGTAATGCTGTCAGCTTGTCACCGATTAAAAAGTGTCCGGGTGTTAAAGGAGAGAAGTCGTTTGGATCATTGGAACAAGGAAATAAAGGTCTGGAATTAAGAATGGCTTCAATCTGTGTAACAAGTGTGCAAACACCTTCGAAAGTTAATTTTGTATCACCCATTACACGAAATAAATGAGTTTTTGCTGATTTTACGGCAGCCTCAGCTAAGCCGTTAAAGTGAGGGCTTCGTGCAGGTATAAAGTGCCATGTTATGTTGTTTTCAAAATTAAAATTGTTAAAGTCGGTTGTGTTAAGCATAACTTTAAGTAAAATATTGTTTGCCCCTGTAAAATTTGTTGCATTGTCACTAAAAATGTGTTCAGGGAGCCCTCGTCTAGAAACAAAACGCTTTAAAACATTCAAAAATGAATCCGAAGTTAAATCAATAGCCACTTCAATATGTGTTGCCTTTGTTATAAGGCATACAAAAATACACAAGTATGCCTTAATAAAGGCTTTATTTCTAAACGCTGCATTTTTTATAAAAATTGGCCCTGCATAATCCACACAACAACTACTGAAAGGTCTAGCTGGAGTAACCCTTTTAGAAGGTAAATCGCCCATTTGCGGAACAATACTTGAAGGTTTGTAGCGAAAACATGTAACGCATTTTCTTAAAACATGCCTTATTGCAGATTTGCCATTTAAAGGCCAAAATTCTTGCCTAACACTTGATAAAATAAATTGTGACCCTGCATGCATGTTTTTAAGATGTTCATGTTTAATAATTAAATTTGTAAACAAATGATTGCTGGGCAAAACAATTGTATGAATTTTGTTATATGACAAGTTTGAATATTTTAGTCTGCCTCCTTCTCGAATTAAACCATTTGAATCCAAAAATGGAGCCAACGATAGCAATTTACTGCCTTTGGCAACAGAACCTGATTTTTTAAGAGAGTTTACCTCATTAGAAAATGATGATTTTTGTGCTAGTTTTGATAGAATAATTTTTGAGTTTTCCATTTCTGGTTTTGTTAATTTATTATTACGTTTAGAATTTTTATTTTTGGGTTGACAATTATGAATAAAACGCAACATATATGCCATTATTTTTAACAGCTTTGAAAATGATGAATATCTATGAAATATAAAATCTTCGGAAATTTGTAAGTTTAAACATTTTATTGATTTCTTTTCTGGTACGTTTAAAGATATGTTTTGACAAGTTTTTAAATTCCAATCCTCACAATTGAGCATTAAAAAAGTAGGACCATGCCACCACAAACGAGAATTAATGAGCTCATTTATTTTTGCAGTTCTGGAAATCATGTCGGCTGGATTATTTTCCGAAACGACATGATTCCATTGTTCTGGTTTTGACAATTGCTGGATTTCTGACACTCGATTGGATACAAATAATTTCCAGTTACTGGGCTGTGCAGAAATCCAAGCTAGACAAATTGTGGAGTCTGACCAATAAAATTTATCAGAAATTTTGACATTTAATGCCTTTGACACCTTTGTCATAAGTTTGACAAGTAAAACTGCTCCACATAATTCAAGTCGAGGAAATGAAATGGTCTTTAACGGTGCCACCTTTGATTTGGCACATAACAAATGCACTGCAACTATACCATTTGAATTTTCTGAGCGTACATATATTGCAGCACCATATGATTTTTGACTGGCATCACAAAATCCATGCAATTGCACGTCAACTGCATCAAATAAAATAACATGACGCGGGATTTTTAAATTATTTAAATTAAATATGTCATTTTGAAATTGTTTCCATTTATTAAATAGACTGATGGCAATGGATTCGTCCCAATTTAAATTGAATTGCCATAATTCTTGCAGAATTAATTTTACCTTTAAAATTATGGGACCTATTAGGCCCAATGGGTCAAAAATTTGTGATATTAAAGATAAAATTGTTCTTTTTGTAACCTTTTCCGTGTCAAATTGATTTTTTAAGATTAAATATTTAAATATATCGTCATGGGAGTCCCAAGAAATGCCCAAGATTTTGGATTCCCTTTCATCATTAATTAAAAAAGATTCAGTTTCTTCTGAGGAAACTTGTAATAATTTTTTGGAATTAGAATTCCACTTTCTAAGTGGAAAACCTGATTTTGCTAAAATGTTTGATATGTCATCCTTTAATTTTATTGTTGATTCAATATCATTTGACCCAGTTATTAGGTCATCTACATAAAAATCTTTGATTATCGCCTTGTGGGCTTCAGAGTGACTATCCTTAAAAGTTTTAGCAGATTGCTGAAGACACCTTGTAGCTAAAAACGAGGCGCTAGCTGTACCATAAGTAATAGTTTTTAATTGGTAGTGTTCTATGGGAGAATTAGAGTCAAATCTCCAAACAATTCGTTGAAAAGGTTGGTGATCCTCATGTACCAAAATCTGTCTGTACATTTTTGCAATATCTGACGTAATGACATAGTTATATTGCCTAAATCTGACTAAAATTGAAAATAAATCATCTTGTATGACTGGACCTGTTTTTAGTACATTATTAAGAGAGATACCAGACTCAGACTCGCAGGATGCATCAAAAACGCACCTCAACTTAGTTGTGGTTGAGTTTTTTAAGACACAATGATGTGGCAAGTAATAAGTTAGCTGTTCCCTTGAGTCCTGTCTGGGATCTACCCTGAACATATGACCTAAGTCCAGGTATTCTTGCATGAATGCATGATATTGTGGTTTTATATCAGAATTTTTATTTAATTTTCTTTCAATTGAATATAACCTTTTAGTTGCATTTTCTAGATTTGAACCTAATGTTTTGTAATTATCCTTTAATGGCAATTTAACAATGAAACGTCCAGACAGATCCTTTGAATAATTATTTATAAAATGATTTTCCACCTTTAATTCTTCCTTAAAATATAAATTTTCTTTTATTTCGCACTCTTCCAGTAACCAAAACCTTTCAATTAGTGAATCTGTGTTTGACATTGAAGTTAAATGTGATTGAAAGTGATTAGTATGCAGACCTGTTAATGGACCTGACACAAGCCATCCTAACCTTGAGTCCAAAAGGGCTCTGCACAGGACTGGTTGTCCATTTGAATTAAATATTTTAATTATTGCTATTTGCAACAAAACTTGAGAGCAAATTGGGTAATTAAAATGGGTAGTAATTATGTCTTGTGAATTAGTGTTTTGGTTATTAATTTGATTTTGTGGATTATTTTGCATGTTAGAATGACTTGTTTGGGCTTGCATGTTAGAATTATGATTTTGGTTTTGCATGTTGGGATTTTTTATTTGATTTTGCATGTTATTTTGGTTTGATTGTATATAGACATTAGGATTTTGATTTAAGTTTTGGGCATTTTCTATATGTAGAATCGTATTATGTTTTTTACCGCATTTTTTGCATGCACTGGAAAAACACGAATTAGTTGAATGACCTGATTTTAAACCATTTATACAGAGGTTTAATTTTTTAACTTCATTATAACGCTGTTGTGGATTAAGTTTTAATAATTTTTGACAATAAAAAATTACATGTGTGCCTTTGCAAAATTTACAATTATGATTTGAATGGTTATAGTTATCAGTTGCTAAATGTGCGTATGATTTTTCAAATTTTGATTGGACTTTATTATTTTTATTTTCAATTGTTTCCAAAAGTTGGCATCTATCACTTAAAAATTTGGTGAATTTATCTAGAGTGGGGAGCTCAGAATCTGTAGCTTCTGATTCCCACTCTATTCGAGTTTCTGCGATTAATTTAGTACAAAGTAAATAATTTATTTAAAATAAATCAATAAAGTGTCCCAACTTGTAACTGGCTGCTTTAAGGATTCGAGGCACCTAAAATGCATTTGAAAATTATCCTTTATCCTTTATTACATTTGGCAGTTCGAAAATGCGTTAAATGTGAGAATGAATTATAATTTTCTTATTTTCGTACCTCTCCACGCAATGGCATAATTTTCATCTGATGATTCAAGAGCCCGGAGAACTCCTGAAGCTTCGCCTTTAATAGATGATTTTAAATAATAGAATTTTTGAATATTAGAAAGCGATTTGTTGGTGTGGATTAATGCATTAAATGTGTCATGAAAACTTAGCCAATTTTCATATTGACCAGAAAACTCAGGTAAATCAATACGTGGCAATTTAATATTAACTTCCTTTGAATTGATTTCTGATATTGGGGAAGTATTGGCGCCATTGATTAATTTACTTGCAGATGCATGCAACGCGTAATATTTGTCTTCAATAGCGACCCTTATTTCGGATTCATCATCTTCAGAAATCAATTCAATTTCAGTTTGAATTTTACAAAACTCAGCGTAGGTTTCGTTAAGTTTTTCTAAACGTGTGCGTATATCGAACAAATTTTGAGAATTGTCAGGGTTCTTCAAATAGGTGTCAATTCTTGTTATAACCTCCTTGATTATACCTCGTTTTGCCCTTAACGATTTAAGATCAGCCATTTGAATAAAACAAAATAACTAGCACGAAAAAGTTGTTAAATTGAAAAATGAATTAAATTTATGAAAATCGACACAGACTGTATAGTAATTTAAAGATGGAATGTGAATGAAATTAGCAAAAAATGAAACAAAAACTTACTATGAATACTAAGTTAATTTTTAAAATTATGAATGAAATTTATCAATGAAATTAAATGGTTTTAATAATTGTTACACAAATTGATTTTATTAAATGGAAAGGATGGACTTACTTTTTGGCAGACACGTGGAACTCGTGGTTGATGTTGGATTTTTCTTCCAAAATTACTGCCCTGGACTGATGAAAGATGCGGTGGACCTTGTGAATTGCTCGCTGGACCTCGTTGCTGGATCTTCCACGTGGACCTCGTTGCTGGATCTTCCAAGTGGTTGGATTTTCACAATTATTGATTATCCTAGTTCGAAGTGACCAATGTTTTGCGACTGTATAGTACAGTTTTTAATATTTTCTCTTATTGTGTTATAATTTTGTATTTGAATAAAATGTAAGTGATTTTTGATTTAATTTATTAGTCTTCTTATTTTGATGTATAAAATATGAATGAACAGCAAATTATTGTGTTGAAATTCCAACCCTACCACATTTACCTGTAGAAGGGGCGCACCTGCGCGATATTACAAATAAAGAACTTATATTATAATAATACCTAATACATTACCTAAGAAACTAAACAAAGGCCTTGGGAAATAGTAGCAGGTGACTTATTTTATTTTAAGGGTAAAGAATACTTATCAGTTGTAGATTACTTTTCAAAATATCCAGAAGTTATTTGTCTTAAGAATAATACTACAGCTGAAACTGTAGAGAATTAAAGTCAATTTTTTCAAGTCAAGGTAAACCTGATAAATTTTTAAGTGATAATGGTCCACAATTTTCAAGTTATAAATTTAAACAGTTTTTTAATTCATGGTCAATAGAACGTCAACTCCGCGCTACCCACAAAGTAACGGCTTTATTGAAAGACAAACTATAAAAAGAATTTTGAAAAAATCGTACCATGATAAAAAAGACGTATATCTGTGCTTACTAGAATATAGAAATACTCCCATTGGGATTAATCTGCCATCGCCAGCTCAAATACTTTTTAGCAGAAAGTTAAAAGGGGAAATGCCCGTTTGTAAAAAATCTCTGATGCCCAGGATAGTGGGGGATGGTGCTTGTTTCGTTGAGCTCAGTGTTAGACAAATTAAACAACAAAATTATTATAACCAAAATACAAAAAACCTGACACCCCTCTTGATAGATGATAATGTAATGATACTAATGAAAAATAGTTTATGGGAGATAGGTAAAATAGTAAATATTTATAATGATAGGCCTAGAGGTTATTTTTTTAAACATAATGGTAGTGGTCATATTTTTAACAGAAATAGACGTTTCCTAAAACCATTTAAGATTGACAATTTTAAGAATAACTATGAAAATTTATATAATGAAGTTGATGAATATATATCCCATATTGTAAATAGTAGTTGTTGTGAACCCAAATAGTGACTTAAAAAACCCGATTTTGACTGAAAGAGATTCAAATATAAATTTAGGAAAGAAGAGAAAATATGAAGAGAAAGATAGAACACGGTATGGACGACAAATTAAAAAACCTACATATTTAAAAGACTATGTATAATTTAATATTGTGTTCTTTCTTTGTCTAGTTTATAATTTAGTTATTTTCCAACTTTTAAAAGAAGGGAGGTGTTACATGTTGATAAATTTAGTATATTTTGTATTATAAAGTTTATGTGTTGGCAAAACTTGCAAAAGCGGAAGTGTGCCTATCCCTCTCTGTCTCACCTCTCTCTCTCTCTCTCTCTCTCTCTCTCTCTCTCTCTCTCTCTATCTCTCTCTCTCTCTCTCTCTCTCTATCTGTGTGATGTCGATTAGAAAATATATACTTAAAGAAATCTATTAATATTTTAATTATTATTAATAATCAGCACCTGTACACCACACAACATCCCCCTTGGTAACATATAAATTTAGTTTACGCCGTCCCTCATTATAACACATGTTTACTTCAACATAACCAATAGGTTCAATTGTTGCCCCGTCATAAGTCATTAGTTTTTTATTTGTACTACAAATATTTAGTTCCATAAATATTTTTCTGTAAATTTCGCTAAAATTACTGATACTGATGCACCTGTATCTAATTCAAACTTAAAATCTATACCGTTTACAACAATATTTACTAAAATGGGTTGAACATTAACCTCTTTTATATTGTAAATGTTTAACATCTTGTCTTCATCCTCTAAAAAATTATTCCTATGTTTACGAGTGCACATTTTAGCTAAATGTCCTTTTTCCCGACATATATTACAAGAATAACTTCTTAAATAACACTTATCTTTTACATGGTTGTCCTTTTCGCAGACAACTGTGTCGTACCTAGGCTGGTAATGGCCTTAAATACGCACTATAGGGTCTATCTAGTTCTTCGACAGAGAGAATACCTACCTCGAGTAACTTAACAGTGGAGAAACAGGGTTTGAGAATCAGTTCAGGTTTTGTGGTTTAATTTAAATGCCAAAAATAACAAACTTGTTTATTCTTTCATATAAATATGTACAATATATACAAAATCATAAATAAAGGATATATACATAAAATAAAGGTCTATCGTAGATAGAAATATTATTATTAGGTTATGGTCACTTGGATGTTAAATGTGGTATGTTAGATGGAATATCAATGACAGGACGGGTGGCAGGATTTTCAAATAGCCCAGCATAAAAGCCACAAGTTAATCTACTGTTTTATATCACCAGGAAATAATCCTTATGCATTCAAGTCTCGGTATGGGTTCTTCTAGCAAGTATTCGACCAGTCGGAATTTGAGCCACCAGTAGACTGATTTTAATATTGTCCAAATAAGCCTTTTATAGCTAAAACTTCCAAAAAGAAATACTGTAAAAACAACATCGCCGCCGTTATGCTTCACTAAATGTCAAAATTAGTCGTTTTAGTACATGGTACGGCATATTCGTCCAGAGCGTTCAGTAGCAGGGCCTTTTTGATTTTTTATTCTTGAATGTCATTTGCTATAAAATATTTCTAAAATCGCGCGTTAAAAATGCACCAGTCACTAGTATCGGATTTAAATTCCCGTATTGTTCCGAGATTCTGGGCATGTGGTGCCGTTTCTACCATGTTTAACCCTACTTTGGGCGTTGCCACGCCTTTACCAAAACTTCTGTGGTTCTCTTCCTAAGTCCTAGGTACTTTCAAACACCAATTTATCGAATAAATCGCTATTATCCCATCCTCGTCGCCACTGGGATATCTGTGAGTACAGGTCGTACAAGAAAACACGAACATAAAATTATGCTAGATTTATTCTCTTCTACGGTGTACAACGTACTGCCTGTGCCCTGCAATCGGTAATCCCTGCCGTGATTTGCACAGGCGCACACTATACAGTCCAACTTAAATTAAAATGTGAGAGGGATTTATTAAAAAACGTATTAACGGGTACTTCACCAATTAAAATATACCCAAGTGTAGTTTTAAGCGCTTGTGGTGCAATTAAATTAGAAGGGGGAATAATACGATCTGTCAGTAACAAATTTGGAAATAATTGAGCTCCTAAAAACACGTCAATATCACCAGGTATATTCCAAGATTCGTCTGCATAGTTGTTGGTAATTTTTCACTTATATTATTAACTAAAATTAAAGTTATATTATATTTATCAAATGATATTCGTGATTAAATATTTAAAGAAACATATCTTTTCATTGGAGTTTTAATAGAACCTACTGTATCAATATACGAATTACTTGGGAATAATGTTCAATTTAAGTTTCTTTCAACAAGAAATGGAAATTAAATTATTTTGTGATGCACTATCAATAAGACATCTTATTATGGTTTTATTCCCATTATCACCTAACGCGTATACTTGCGCTGTTGATAATAATACAGTAGTGTTTGTATTTAAAAAAGCTTGTGAATGCAATGTATATATGCGAAGTCACGATACACATCGAGTCTCACGAATTAGCGAAATAATACAGTTTTAAGAGTTTCGAAAAATTAAAAAATTTGTGGTTTGCAATCCACAATATAAATAAATTCAGGTAAAGTGCTATTTTTGTATAGTTATAGTGAATAATGGCAAAAGTTTGCAAATTATGTTCAACGAATGTTAACGATAGACAGGCACTGGGCATTCAATGCAGTTTTTGTTCCGTTTTTTTTTTCACGGCAAGTGTCTGCAAATAAACAAAGATCAGCTGACAATGTTTAATGATATACGAGGGACACTATATAAGTGTGAAAATTGTCGTAGCCAACAAAGCATACAAATTACAGATCTGTATGAAATTATTAAGTCCTTGCAGGCAACTGTGGAAACTTTACAAAAACAGATAGTATCAAGGCAAGAAACAAAGGCAACGGAAAATTTTGAAGATATCATCACCGAAATCGCAAAAAGGAAGAAAAGAGAAAACAATTTGATCATTTTTAATCTCCCGGAATCGGAAACAACTGATGAGTGTAAAATTAAATAAATTTTTTTTCAAACATTACGAATGAGGACATTATGATTAAAATCACAAGAAGACTTGGCAAGGAAAATAGTAACTCAGTCAGGCCTTTAAAAATTGAATTGATAAAAAAAGAAGATGTGTATACTGTTTTAAAAAACATAAACTAAAGACTCAGATTACAACAGATAAAACGCCTCTATAAAGACAACATTTTAAAAGTCTACTGGAAAAAATTGAGCAGCATAAACAGTCTGGAGAGACTGACATGTACATAAAATATTTGAATGGAAATCCCGTAATATCCAAGGGAAAAAAGTAAAAACTAGCCTCGCATACCTAAATATTAGATCTATAAATAACTGCTTTCATATTTTTAAAGATATTGTACTAAATAAAGGCATATCCATTATTGGAGTAACAGAAACTTGGCTAAAGAAAGACTATTCGGATAGTGGAGTTCCAAACTACAACATTATTCGCTGTGATCAACAACATAGACTTGGTGAAGGGGTGGCTATTTATTTAAAAAATCATTTTAAGTTTAGAACTTTTTTTTCGTCTGAAGAGGGAAGTTATTTAGAACAATTGTGGATAATTATTGAGTTTTCAAAACAAAAAGTAGGACTGGGTGTTGTTTATAGACAACCTGATTCCAATGTAAAGCGTTGTCTTAAAGAACTAAATAATTTGGTAGAAAAATTATATTTTGTGACTGACTCTATTATTTTTTTTGAAGACATTAATATTAATCTTTTGAGTGACTCAAAAGATACAGAATTATTTAATAGTTTAATTTTTCAGTATGATGTGTGCCAGATCCCACGCATATAACGACGCATAGCGAAACTTTGATCGATGTTTTATGTTTAAGTAGCAAATTTAGTATTTTGAATAGGGGAACGATGGATGTTTTTAATATATCAAATCACTTGATGGTTTATTGTGAAATTTTATTGGAAATTCCAAAGGTAAGTGCAAAAAATATACAATATAGGAATTTCAAAGACATTGACCTGAATGCTTTTGCCATAGATGCGGTACATTATATTCCATGGAATAATATATATCAATTATTAGACATTAATATGAAAGTAGAATTTTTAAATGAACAAAATGTTTCACTATTTAACTGTCATGCTTCCGTAATTTCGAAAACTGTTAACCAAATAAACATAAACACCTTCCCTACATAACCTATAATATTAAACAGATGATAAAAATCAGAAATAAAGCGCATAATCGATATTTAAGAACTAAAAGCGAAACTCATAAACAATATTATATTACTCTAAGAGATTATATCAGTGCTGCAATAAAAAGAGAAAAATCATGTTACATCAATTTTATGTTACGTCACCATTCAAATAATTCCCAGAAAATGTGGGAACTTTAAATAATTGGGGGGTAAATACATCAAAATCGTTTAAACAAACGGTACCAAAAGAACTGCAACGGCCGGATGAAATAAATAACTATTTTTTAACTGTTGCTGGACAGTCTACTGTTGATAATGAGTTTTTATACTAAAATATATATAAAGAAAATATCGCTTTTAATTTTGAATATGTTTCACAGGCAGACATTTTTAAGGCATTGAAAACAATTAAATCCAAACCAACTGGTATTGACGAAATAAATATTAAAATGTTAAATATGCTGTTACCATATTGCGTTAATGAAATACAGCATTTATTTAATTCATCTATTGACGATGGTGTTTTTCCACATTTATGGAAAATTGCCGATTTGTTACCTCTTTGTAAAGTATCTAACCCTACTTCGTTTAACGAAAGATATATATTTTGAAAAAATCATGTATGCCCAAATAATAAGCTATTTGAACAAACATAGTATCATTCCTCCAATTCAGTCTGGATTCAGAGAAAAACACAGCACTAGCACGGCATTATTAAAGGTGTCCAACGATATAGCCTCATCTTGGGACAAGGGTTGCCCCACAGCTTTGATCCTTTTAGATCAAAGCAAATTTCAGCATGTTGTTTGCAAAATGGCAGTACTAGTAAATCTGAATCGTTAATAGTTATTTACGATATAAGTGGGATAAGAGCTTTATTAACGTACGCATGCGAAATTTGGGCAATCGCAAAAGTACGTTAATAAAGCGTTATCACACGTATATTGTACCAATTTTTATCTACGCCTCTAAATGGAAAAATAAACGGTAATTATTTTTGTCTAAGACTTAATTTAGGGTTATTTTGACATTTTGACTTTTTTATTTGATTGGTTAAAAGCAGAGAAAAACGCGTGCGTTAATGAACTTCTTATCTCACTCAAAATGAGTGGGATAAGAAGTTCTTATCTCACTGGCGTAGATAAAATTCATTACAAGCTACATTACTGGACGTCAGCAAAAAGTGGTTATAAATAAAGATATATATTCCTGCCTAAAAACAACATTGTCTGGTGTACCCCAGGGAAGTATATTGGGACCTCTAATATTTTCTCTGTATACTTTTGATTTGCAGAATATTTTTTCGTCGTGCTCTGTCCACATGTATGCTGATGATTTACAACTTTATAAGGAATTAGGGCAAGATATGTCCTTGGAACACTTTTTTAATGCAATAAAGCTAGATCTGAAACACTTGTTTGAATATTGTAGCAAGCATGGCATAAAATTAAAATCCAGACAAATATGTAGCTCTTTGTGTTGGTCCAAAGAAAAGGCGAAAGGCAATCACTTATTATGGTCATTTGACGCTCGGATCTAATGATATTGAGTGGGTAAATCTTGCTAAAAATTTGGGAGTAATGAATTATCATTTACATTTCATGTAAATCACATTATTAAGCAATGTTTTTTTAAATTAAAAAATATGTATAAATTCAAACAAGAGCTTGACAGTGCTACTAAATTGAAACTTGTGAAAAGTCTGATACTGCCGCACATTGACTATTGTTCCGTGGTTTATTACAATTATTTAACTCAATATAATAAATTAAAATGACAACGCATTCAGAATGCTTGCATGAGATTCGTATGTTGCATTCCTTATAGAGAGCATTTAACTCCATATATCTTAAATATGAACAAATTTAAAATTAATGAAAGAATGACGTATTTAATCACATCGTTCCTCTATAAGTTGCTTAAATATCAGACGCCTTTGTATTTATTTACTTTAATAGAAACACATTCAAATACACACACAGTAAACATCAGATACAACACATTGTCAATACCAGTTCACAGAACTAGTAAATTTGAGGGAAGTTTCAGTTATTTGGTACCTTTCTACCTGAATCAAGTTTTTTCTATTTTGGGCTGTTCCTTTATACAATTTAAAAAATTATTGAAGCTATTTATATTGTCTAATCAAAGATTGAATTTAGTTGAAATTAATAGTTGCTTATGGTTTTTCTTATTTGTTTTTTCTTTTTAATAAATGTTGGTAATTAATATTATTATTATTATTATTATTATTATAATTATTATAGTAATAGATTGAGTTAAAGGTTTAAAAGTGGAAGATGAAGCTATATTATTTTGCATAGTATATTTTGCATATGGATTCAGTTTTATTTGGTTTAAAGTGTAATAATGAATGATGACGTTTCTTGCATATTTTACAATATAAGTTTGATTTACATTTAGTGCTAGTATGATTTGAAACAGTTAATACAATATCTTAATTCTTTAACCTTATCAAATCTAACCTTAGATGACATATTTTGAAATACTTGATATTCGTAAATATTTGAATGATCATTTTTATTACAAATTATACAATTTGATGACTTGACATCTATCTATTATTGAAAAAGAATGGGATTGGTCAATTGAGTGTTTATTTTTTAAGGAATTAGTGGGTGTATTATGTTTTAGACTTGAATGTGAATTTTTAAGTTCGAAAATTTTGACCTGTTGACGAATATACTCAATTAAATCTTTACATGATGGAATTTCTGAATTACTTACTGAATTTTCAAACAATTTTATAATTTGTGGATCTAATTTGTTTAGTGCCAAATGAAGAAATATGAAATCCGAAAGGTCAGTAATATTTAATTGTTTTATGCACTTAAAGAGGAAGAAAAGTGTTTTATAATATTATTAAGTTGATTGGCATTATTAGACGCAATCTTAATTTTAAATATATTATTTAAATAAAATGTTTCTAGCGCTCTCTTATCTTGATACTGTTTTACTAAAGAATCCCAGATTGTTACATAATTTTCTTCATTAGGAAGAATTCCTGATAAAATAGTGAGTGAGTAGAGATGCAAAGAGAGTTCTGCGCCGGAATTGACCCAGACAGGTGACGTAACGCGTTGGGTTGGTAGCGCTGTTTTCCGAAGGTGGCGCCACCCATAGATAAGCGATACAAAAATTTCGAACTAGAGATAAGGGAAAGGAAGCTGGTGATAAGGGGGTGGGCGTGACTTAACAGTGGTTTGGTCACCTGGCATCCGCTATTTGGAGATAAGAATTTATTATTAATAATATAAATTTAATTTTTAACGCCATTTTGAATTGTGACGTCAATTTTTTAGAGATAAGGATATATTTTGAATTATTAATATAAATTTCATTTTTGACGACATTTTGAATTTCTGACGTCATCCGACTTGTCCTAACAAGTCTATTTTTAATCCCTCCAGAGGCCTTTTTCTCACAATTAGGTGTTCAGTCTTCCGTCCGACCTTTTTTTATTAAAATTATTTTTTTTTTTTATATTTTTGTGTACCGATCGGTACAATTTTAAATCAATTAAAAAACATATTAACAACCGTTTTAAGATACTTTAATTGATAATTATAAAAGCTTAACTTTAATAAAAAAAATCATTTCAATGTTGACTTTTAAGTATAAAGGTAGTGGTTTATTAAATTCGGCAATTAACAACCTACCCTTTGAGCTTCACGTACCCTCTTACCAATTTTGTGGGCCAGGTACTAAATTAGATAAGAGAATTCAAAGGGGTGATACTGGTATCACCCAACCCCTTAGAGGCTGCATGTAAAGATTACGATATTGTTTATTCAGAAAATAAAAGTTTGGCGGAAAGGCATTTTATTTTCTGAATCAACAATATCGTGATCTTTACATGCAGCGTCTAAGGGGTTTATACCAGTATCACCCCTTTGAATTCTCTTATCTAATTTAGTACCTGGCCCACAAAATTGGTAAGAGGGTACGTGAAGCTCAAAGGGTAGGTTGTTAATTGCAGAATTTAATAAACCTTTATGCTTAAAAGTCAACATTGAAAGGATTTTTTTTTATTAAAGTTAAGCTTTTATAATTATCAATTAAAGTATGTTGAAAGGGTTGTTAATGTTTTTTAATTGATTTAAAATTGTTTCATTCGGACAATTTATACCAAATAAACTCCAATCAAAAACTCCTGCTCTTATTAATTTACCCGAAAATTCGTTATATTCATAAAATTTGGCGCCTCAGGCGGTTTGCATGTGTAGCAATATAAGTTATTCTGTGTTTAGAAAAGTTTCTGAGTAAAAGTGGTGGTTAGTTTGTTAAAGAAAAAGTAATTTTTACGTTTTAGCTAAAGGTAGGTTTTAAACAAAATGGATTTTTTAAACTCTTTATGGCAACATTTAGACAAATTATCACTTGTTATTACCATTATTAATTTCCAATCTAAAAATTCAACCGGCGGGAGTTGTTTATGGTGTTTTGGTCAAAATGCACATGGCGCACATTAAGCCACGATTGTGGGGGTACATTCAGCCTGGTTGAATGTTCTCCACATGCTACATTTAGCCTAACTTAATCATTATTTGGTTTTGCAGATGGTTCGAAGTTACTAAACGAAAACAAACAGAACAAGTATTGATGAAGATAACATGAAAAAAACTAAAGCAGCTATTATTATAATAGTATAAGAAAGGAATACCATTCAGAGCAGAATTAGGAAATTAAAAATAAAATATAACCATGAAGAATTGAAAAAGAAGTTTGCCGACGACTCAGGTCAAGAGAGTAAAGAAGACTTTTTAGTCTACCCTAATAAATATACAGTTAACCAGGTATTTTCTAAGAAACAGGAAAACGAACTAGTAAAGTATGTTAAAACTTGCTCAAATATGCATTATGGGCTAACCTATAAGAACATTCGTGTGCTGGCATATGATTATGCCAGTTTACTTAAACTTAAAATTCCCGTCCAATGGGAAACCAACAAAAAAGGGGGAATTGATTTGCTCAGGGGCTTCATGAACAGAAATAAACATGAAATTAACCTTAGGAAGCCAGAGAATACAAGCTTGGCTCGATCAACCGGTTTTAATAAAATAAGTGTTGCCATCTTTCTTAAAAATTACGCCATAATTTAAAAAAAGCACCAAATCCGCCAAGAAAGAATATTTAACTTGGATGAGACCGGTGTCACAACAGTTCTTAAGCCAGTAAAGAATGTCTCTGAGAAAGGCATCGGCTGAGAGGGGTGGGTATTATTAGTGCAGCTGGAATAGCCCTCCCACCAGTTTACGTTTGATTATCTAAATGGTGCTCCAACGTCTAGTATTGCCCTGGAAAGTCAAAATGGTTGGATGACTAGTGAACTATTTATTCCAGATTCCAGTTTACAGACACTCCTGAAAAGGATCGTTTAGAGGAAATCGAGGCTGTCAAAACCGAAAGAAAGAATAAGCAAGAAGAAAGGCAGAAGAAGAAGGTATTAAAAGATCTGTTCGGTAAAGAAAAAAAACTTACCAGTGTGAAAAACTGAAAAAATGTGAATCATCAGACTCATCAGATTCGGAGGTTTCAGTGGTTCTTGCCTCTGATGATAATGTTAGTAAAGAGTTTTTTGACGATGAGGTGGAAAATCAATATTTACTGACAGATGACGATATAATTACTATGGACCACTACCTTCTCGTTAAATTTGCAACTAAGAAAAAGGAAAAACGTTTTGTAGGAAAAGGAACAAAAGTTTATGATCAGCAGGAATTTGAGGTCACTTTTCTTCGCCGTAAAGCCAGCCGTTCTTATTCACGAAAACGAAAGTATAAACGATATACAAAAGTTTCATTATTTAAAGGCGTCTTTGTTGGGAAGTACATTAAACATAATTAATTCTATTGAATTTTCACTTGATAACTGTAACATATAAACTAGTAACTCCATTAGGGTCAATCCATACATTAATACACATAGTAGGTACTTTAGGTGATCACCATTTATTTAACAATTATTATCACAACTTTACTCCTCAACGATCTACGAGCAAGAGAGCTCGTGTGCATGTGCACTTAATACTCTGCGCTTATGCGCAGGTTCGGACGTCACACTCCCACCCTAAGTTTGAACCTTCCCTATGCTTTCCAAATATGACTCCTTTAAATAAATTTACATTATTAATTTCATCTTGTTTGATACATTGTTTGCTATTTTCATACAATACCCTATGTACATTACTTATTATATAGCTCATCATTATCTTACCACATTATACAGTCTACTGTTTATTCCTATTTGCTTCTATCTCTATACAATGCAATGTGCAACGTCAGTTAAATTATTATTATCATATTTAATAAATTTATACAGTACCCTCTTACTCAGCTGCTATTATTATATCATGCCATGTGCATGTTTATAACTTTTATGCTTGTTGCTTTTCTATTATTGTGTCTATTTCCTTGTCCATCATAATGTAGTCCTTGGGGTGGCTTGCATGTTCTGCTAGGTCTGCTTGCCTGTGTTGAATTTCTTTTGGTTTGTGATGACGCTCCTGTCTTCTTAAACTCCTCTTCCCTCCCTTCTGGGTTGACCATACTGCTCTCACCATTGTTACTGGCTGTGGCCTCGTCTGCTATTTGCAAGCTGTAAAAAGATAAATGGACTTTAGATTGCTTATCTAAACTTTTACAAGGTTCTTTGTCCAATTCTGTCAAATCACTGTCTTTGTGTATATCAACGTTCGTCACCTCACTATACTTTTGTATGTTGTTCATTGAGTCAACTGCGTCATCACAACTGTCATACGTTACATCGTTACTATCACAGGTTTCACTAAAAGAAAAGCGACTATTAATCTCAGCCGCGGTTTTACTTAAGGGTATTTTGTTATTTTGTGGCATGTCACTCACCCGTTCCTCTCGGACAGCTATGCGAGTAGGTTGTTTCCCAAACTCAATCTCCCCATCGCCAAGCCTTGCTTCCCTCTTCGTCCAGTTCTCGTTTTCTAATCCTTTGCTTATGATTTGATTCACGTGTCTTTTCCACATCTTTGCATCTGCCATTCTGCATCTTTCTATTTTGCTAGCAATTTTTGCTGGTGTCCATTCTATTTTATTTGGGGTGCGATAGTCTCTCACTAACACTGTTTGTCCAATTCAAAACTCTCTGTTTCCCCCTGTCTTTCTATGCTGTTTTTTATTTGGTGAGATACTCCTTGATTTTCGTAGCTTTCCTGATCTTTCTTTAACAATTCGAATCCATTTCTTAGCTTTCTTCCCAGTAGTAATGCTGCTGAAGCCTCCTTAGTTGTTGCATGTTCAGCATTTCGGTAAGACATCCAAAATCTGCAAACAAGCGTATTCAGAGATTCATTTTTATTATCAACATCTGACAAAGCTGTTTTAAGTTTATTTTTAAACGTTTTTACTAAATTTTCCGCTTGATGGTGACGCTACTGGTGTTGTAACATGTTTGATTACATTTATTTTTAAAAATATCTCAGTTTGCCTAGACACAAATTGTGTACCATTATCTGTGACAAGCGTTCTGGGAATCCCAAACCTTGCAAAGCATTCTCGCAATTTGTCCACTAGCTCTTCCGCTGATAAGGATCTAACCATATATACTTCTGGATATTTGCTATAAGCATCTATTATAACCAAAAACATTTTTCCATGTACTGGACTCAAATAATCTCCATGGATTCTGCTCCATGGTTCCTTTTCTGGACTCCAAGATGTTAATGGCACTCTAGAAGGATTCTGCTTTTGAAGAAGACATGCCTCACAACTTCCTATCATTTTCTCTATGTGTTTGTCGATATTTGGCCAAAACATATAACTTCTTGCCAGTGCTTTTACCTTCTCTATTCCTAAATGAACTGCATGTAATTCCTCGAGGAGTCTAGATCTCAGTCTCCTGGGTATGATAACTCTATAACCCCACATCATTAACCCTTCATTGTATGTTATTTCCTCTCGTTTGAGATAATACGGCCTTATTTCGTCTTCTACCTTCTCTGGCCATTTTCCGCTCTTTATACATCTGATAATTTGCCTTAGGATTCCATCCCTATTTGTTTCTTTAACTATTTCTGCGCTGTCAATTGGCCAATCATCCGTGTTCTTCACAAAATTCATATATTCTCCCTTGTTGTCGTATTCTGGATCAGACACCATAATCTTTAATGGTGCCCTAGATAAAAAATCACTCATCTGATTGTCTTTTCCTTTTATGTATTTAATCTCATAGTCAAATCCTGCTAGATAGACTGCCCATCTTTGCATCTACTAGCATACATAACCGGTAACTGTTTATGTTCTCCAAATATGGTTGTTAATGGCCTCGGTGGTGTAGTGGTCAGAGCTCCTGGGTACGAGCCGAGAGGTCGTGGGTTCGAATCCCACTTGGGTATGGTTGTTTATTTGTGTTTGTCCATTGTGTATAGTCCTTCGGAGGGGACTTTAAGCCGTCGGTCCGTTCCTACCCCTAACCCGCACAAGCCATTTAGTTGGCTTATGGGACATCTTAGTTTGGATGTAAGGGTGGAACTAAAAGAGCACTTTATAACTTTAACTTTATGATCCGTTTTCAATATAAAGTGTCTACCATATAAATACTTTTCAAATTTTCTTAAACCATATATTACTGCAGCACTTTCTTTTGCAATGTGGACCAGTTTTCTTCGTTTTTCATTAACGTTCTAGATACACATGCTATTGGCTTTTCTTCACCATTGGGGTATCTGTGGCTCAGAGTTGCTGCTAAACCATAGCTAGACGCGTCACTGGTGAGTATTAATGGTAATTCTGGGTCGAAGTGGGCCAAAACCATGTCTTCTGCAATTTTATTTTTTATATCAATAAAAGCTTTTTCACATTCTTCATTCCAAATGAACTTTTGATTTTTCTTTAATAGGTTATACATAGGTTTAAATATGGTAGCTATATTCTCTACAAATTTACTATAATAATTCACCAATCCCACAAAAGATCTCACCTCTTTTTCATTCTCTGGTCTTTAGTTCCTAGAATTGCTTTTACTTTACCTTCCGATTTTTGAATTCCTTCTTTTGATATTTTATGGCCCAAATATTCGATCTTTTCTTGAAAAAAACTGCATTTTTGGAATTTTATGGTAAGCCCTGCTTCCTGGATCTTCATAAACACTGCTTCTAACATCTTGAGGTGCTCGCTATCAACTTTTCCTGTTATTATTATATCGTCTAAAAAGTTTGAGACATTATCCATGCCTTGAAAAAGCTGCTCAATGTTTCTCTGACATATTGCGCTGCCTGGACTTACTCCAAATGGTAACCTATTTACTCTAAAAATGCCTTTATGAGTGGACCATGCTACTAAATCTTTTGATCTGTCATCCAACCCAAATTGCGCGTATGCTTGCGATAAATCTAATTTTGAGAATTTCTTACCTCTATTTAAACTTGCAAAAATATCCTCCGGCAATGGCAATGGATACTTTTCCTCTTCTAAGTTTATTCAGCGTACTTTTATAATCTCCACACAGTCTGATTGATTCACCATCGCTTTTAGGTATTACCACTAACGGTGTCCCTCATTCACTACTTTCTATCTTCGATATAATACCTTCCTTCTCCAAACGTTGTAATTCTTCTTCCAGCTTCTTCTTGTATGCATATGGAACGTTTCTGGGCTTGAGGAAAACTGGCTTGGCATTGGGCTTGAGCTGTAACGATATCGTGTTATATTTAAACAACCCTAACTCGTCTCTAAAAATGTCTTTATATTTATTAATAATTTGTTCTATATGGGCATTGTTCCTTAAAATAGTGTTTATAATCTTCAGTTTAATGCCAAATTTTATCAAAAAATATCGTCCTGCAATCATTGGACCTCCTTCTTCCACAACAAAGAATTTTATTACATGATTTTGTTCACCTAGCTTTACTGGTGCATTAAAATAACCTAACGTGTTGAATATTTCTCCATTGTATCCCCTTAAAATGGATTTGTCAATGTTCAATTCATATTTATTTTGAAAATGTCTACAGTATATAAAGTTATTACAAGCACTAACACTAGCCCCACTGTCTACCTGAACTTTAAAAGCTTTATTGTCAATAAAAACATCTATTTTAAACTGATTGTCCATTTTATCTATGTTTTGACTGTTATATTTTATTGTAAATATATCTTGGGCTCCTTCAAACCTTTCTACCTTAATTTCATTGCTACATTCTAAAAAATTGGCTGTATGGCCTTTATTTTTGCATGCCCTAGCTAAATGACCCTTTCTTTTGCAACAATTACAATAATAATTTGCGTACTTACAATTTCCTGGGTGTTTTGATGCACAATGCTTACAATTTTTAATCATATTACCCTTTTGTTTATATCTTTCTCCATATTGCATTCCATATCTGTCACTTCTGTAATCCTGGTTGCCTTTACCAGCTCTTCCTCCCTCGGACCTGCGCGTTCCTTCATGCTCGTTACGTGGTGCGCTAAACTTCAACCTCGCTATTGGCGCACGTCCTGCTGCAACACTGTTTCGTCGATTTTGCTCCTGGAATGGGGGCACTCTTCTATAATCTGGCGGGAATCTTACAATATGGCTTACTTGCTCCTCGTGGAACCCAGTTTCTTTTTTTACAGCTATTTCCACCAACTCTTTTAAACTTTTTGATATGTTTTCTTCACATATTCTGTCCAACAGTTTTCCCCGTTTTAGCCCTGTAGTAGTAGTAGTAGTACGGTTGGGTAGGCTCGAAGCCTGACAATTAGACTCCATGGTCCTTTTTATCTGCCCCTCCTAAACCAACCAAACTACTCCTCATCTTCCTCTTCGCCCATACCAGCCCTTTCGAATCTTCCAGACCTTCTTATAAAGGTCAGGATATCCTGCCAGGCAAGAGAGGCCAACTCTTCCCTTTGGAGTGTCATCACTCCAAAGATTTTATACCTTAGTCTGCCGAGGGCCTCACATTGTCCCAGGAAGTGAAAGGAGGTTTCATCCTCCCTTCCGCACTGGGTACAGGAGGAGCTGGTTTCAGCCCCTATTCTCGTGAGGTGTTTCCTTAGGCCATGACCCGTGAGTATGTTCACAAGTGGGCCCAAGGAGGTTCGGCTCCTACCTAGAAGCCAGATGGATTTGGGTTTGCTTAGGGTGACCAGGAAATCCCTGGTCTGCCTACAGCCACCGCTTCTTCTCCAGCTTTCGTTCGCCCTTTTATCAGCCCAATTATTTAGGGCTGATTTGACCTGCTTTCTCGTAATTCCAAAAATTGGTTCGGGTCCTACACAGGGGGTTTCAGATCCCAATCTGGCCAACTCATCAGCCCGTTCGTTACCTTCAACCCCACTATGACCTGGTACCCATACGAGATGCACTCTTTTTGTGCTTGCTAGCTTTTCCAGCGCTTCCTCACACTCTTGAACCAACTTCGATGTGGATCTCGCTGCCCAAAGCACTTTCAGAGCTGCTTGGCTATCTGAGCAGATGTATATATCTGTCTCGCTCCCTGTTCTTATATCCTCACAGTTTGCAACCTCAAGTATGGCAAACACTTCCGCTTGAAAGACAGTGGTATATCCTCCGAGCGGGTAGCTCCTTTGGATATCCCTGTCCTCCACGCAGAACCCTGCCCCTGAAGACAGTGTACTCGCCATACGAGAGCCATCAGTGTAGCGCACTAGTGCATTTTGTGCAAAGTGTACATCCTTTTTCTCCCACTGCTCTCTTGTTGGTATCGTGAGGGAAAACTTCTTTTTTAAACTTAGGCGGTCTTTTGCTGGCATCGTTCTAATACTGCTAATTGGGACCTCCCTCTCAGCCATATCCGCGATGCCCTCATGACCATAAGTTATTCCTTTTCCTAACCAATTGTTGGCATCCCTCATCCTTAAATGGCTCGCCATTGCTTCTCTCTTTATCCAGAGGGAAAGACTAGGCAAGCTCAGCAAGGCCTCTAATGCCGTCGTTGGAGTAGTCCTCATTGCGCCTGTGATACCGAGACATGCCAGTCTCTGTATCTTGCTCAGTTTTTGAGCGATGGTGGTTTTGCTCACACTGCGCCACCAGACCACTGATCCATAATGTATCCGCGGTCTGATGACAGCAGTATAAATCCAGTGAAGGACTTTGGGATTTACTCCCCAGCGTTTTCCCACCACCCGGCGCAGCTGCCAGAAAGTTGCAATCGATTTGTCAACAACTCTGTCGACGTGTGATTTCCAACTTAACTTCCTATCTAGGGTAACACCTAGGTACTTGACCTCTTGAGTAATCTCAAGAGGTCTTCCATACATGACTGGTGCCCTGAAGTCCTGTATCTTCCTTCGTTTGGTAAAAAGAATCATGTCAGTTTTTGTTGGGTTAACCGACAGACTGTTTTCTTTGCACCAATTTTCTATTATTCTGCATGCTGTCTGCATTCTGTCGCAGACTACACCTAGAATGCCTCCTCTGATTAGGACTGTACCATCATCTGCATATGCTTGTGCATACAGCCCTTCGGCCGTCAGTCTCTCCAGAAGTCCATCCATTATTAAACACCATAGGTGGGGTGATAGGCAGCCGCCTTGTGGGCAGCCGCCCCTCACACTGATGTCCAAATGGCAGTCTCCCAGAGATGCACTGACCTGCCTCTCCTCCAGTGAGGATTTAACCCAACTAACCAGGACTGGGGGAGTGCCTCTGGCTTGTAGCGCTTCACAGATTGTAGATGTCCTCGCCTTATCAAAAGCCCCCTCTACATCAAAGAAAACAGCTAGTGCCATTTCCTTGTAGTGCAGTGCCTTTTCGACTCTATGCACTATAGAATGAAGAGCCGTTTCGGTCGACCTTCCATTTCTATAGGCATGTTGATTCTTATGGAATGGGTACCTTTTCAGCACCCCTTCTTGCAGGTACCGGTCCACAATCCTTTCTAATGTTTTAAAAAGAAAGGATGTTAGGCTTATTGGCCTGAAGGACTTTGCAGCCGAGTAGTCTTTTTTCCCTGCTTTGGGTATAAAGACCACTTTAGCTGCCCTCCAGGCTCTTGGGACATATCCCAGTGCCAGACTGGCTCGGAATATTCGTTCTATTCCTGGGAGAAGAATCTCCAAGCCTCTCTGTAGCAATGCTGGGAATATTCCATCTGGTCCTGCTGCCTTGTATGGATCGAACGCATTTACTGCCCATTCCACCGATCCCTCCTTCACAACGTCTTTGGCAAGGCCTAAGTTCCAGGTAAGGATCTCTGGCCCCTCCGTTGTTGACGTGTGGGAAGGAGTTTCGCCGGGGAAGTGCGTTTCCAGGAGATGTCTTAGGGACTCTTCACTGGTGTTCGTCCACGATCCATCCAACCTTCTTAGGATTCCTACATTCCTTTTTGAGTCACAGCTAAGGATCTTCATCAGCCTGGTTGACTCCTGAAGTGACTCTACAGTTCCACAGTATGTCTTCCAGCTGATATCCTTGCTGCGCCTTAACTCTTTTTTGTAAGACTTTCTAGCCTCCCTGTACGTGTCCCACGTGGATTGCAGCCCATCCTTGATAGCCCGGTTGAATGCGCGCCTTGCCTTCTTTCGAAGGTCGTCAAGCACGTCACTCCACCACGGAACCTTTCGGCCCTTAGCCACCTTGGCCGGGCAAGCAATCTCGTAGGCTGTGGCGATCGTACTATTTAGGTGGTTAACTTCCTTCTCTAACTGTTCTTTGGTGGTAATGTCCACAGGAGGTTCCCAAGTTTGACTTTTTAGATTGGTGAGATATTTCTCCCAATCTGTAGCCCTTGGATTCCTCCTTGGGTTAGGAGTGACCTTGTCGACATTTAACTCAAATCTGATCATCATTAGCCCTGTTACAAATTTATCCTTAAGTACTTCACAATTCACAATTGACTGCTAAACTTTTTATTCTTGCAAACCAATCATTTACTGTTTCGTGATGTTTTTGCCTCGCCTCGTAAAATCTGCTGCGCTCTCTCCAATGTGCAACTTTCGGACTAAATTGCTTTTCCAGAAGTTCGGCAAGTTGTTCAAAAGTTTTGTAATTTTGGGTGACATAAATCACGCAATAATTTATACGTGGTATCTCCCACTAAGCTTATTAACGTAGCTACCTTCTTTTTATCATCTTCAATCTTATTTGCGAAAAAATACTGTTCCAATCTCTCGGCATAGACGATCCAATCATCCAAATCCCCATTAAATTCCGCCACACGTCCAACCAAACCGGCCGCCATTTTCTAACCATCAATTGTTCGCAACCTTGTGGTGCTAATTTATTTGATTCCTTGCAATCACTTTTATCCTCGTCGCCATAAATGTAACATATAAACTAGTTCCTCCATTAGGGTCAATCCATACATTAATACACATAATACTTTAGGTGATCACCATTTATTTAACAATTATTATCACAGCTTGTTACATACAACTTTACTCCTCAACGATCTACGAGCAAGAGAGCTCGTGTGCATGTGCACTTAATGCTCTGCGCTTATGCGCAGGTTCTGACGTCACAATAACTATAGTGTAGCATGGGACATTTTATGCAACTGTTTCCAGAACAATCGTTTACTCAATCAAAACAACTTAAAATCACTATTTAATTTGGAATAAATTGCTAATGAATCTGCTTATAAAATTTATAAAATGGTAGACACAGTATCAAAAAATTTACGTGCTTTAGAAACTTTGGGACAAAAAATTGAACATTGGGATTTGTTAATCATATATACAATGTGTACAAAAATTGATTATACGACACTAAGGAAGTGGGAAGAATTTAAATGCCAAAATGATAATCCATCGTTAAAAGAATTTACAGATTTTGTTAAGTCCAGAGCCGATTTATTTGAAACATTAAATTTTAAAGCGGACAAAAAACAACCACGCACGGCTCGAATACTAAAGCGTTTTTTGCTTCAGTTCCTCAATGCGTTTTTAAAACTTAATATTCAAGATCGAATTAATAAAATACAAAATTTAAAACTTTGTTATAACTGTTTGAAAAGTAATCATTCATCTAAATATTTCAATTTCGAACCTTGTAAAAAGTGTGGCAATAAACATAATATTTTAATTCACCTTGATTCATATACAAATAAAAACCCTGGCATTGAAACGCCGGGTGATGTACGGGTTGTTAAGACGGGTCTACAATTGTCGCAGGTCGCAGATCGCAGAACATAAGCTTGCCCAAAGCACCCAGCTCACAAAAGAACCTTGCTCCATCGCCACGTCGCGGGGTGCTTTGCGCAAGCTTATGTTCTGCGATTGGACCCCTGCGACAATTGTAGACCCGGCTTTACCTTAACTGCGACAAATAATTTCGTTAATAGTCAAGTGATTCTTACTACCTACTTCTTTTGTTAAAACTGTTGATAATTTTTTTCTTAAACTAACCTATTTTGAAAAAAATTAAATCCAAAACTTTTTGAGATTTCACTAAAAACACGTTGTGCTCCGAAACTACGAAACGGTTTATCGTATGAAAAAAAAGTTAAAATATATTTTGTAGTTTTTTTCAAGCTAATCAACTTTCCTAATGCCTTTGTCACAATAGTGTTAATGTTAATGGTAATGTTAATAAAGCATAGACAAATGCATGTATCAACGTAACCATCAACATTACCATCATTGTGAACGGATACACGCATAGTTCTATGCTTTGGGTATTAACATTAACATTACTATTAACATTAACACTATTGTGAGGTATAATAATAGTGCTGCGTTAAAAAAAAATCGAGTTCAAAAAGCGATACAACGCTTTTTTGGTACTTTGGCCCTACCTACTGTAATGGTTCCGAAAAGAAACACCCTGTATAGATTTATTAGAAAACATGTTATTATAATTTTATTTTTGTACTATTAAAATAGGATTAAGTAATAAAACTTTATTTTTAAGGCAAGATAAATTTCAAATTTAGGTAGAAAAATTTGCAAGCAAACAAGAGAGGTAGGCTCTAAGCTTGAAAAAGGGCACATCTGGCGTACAGATTAACCGAGGAATTTCCACGAGAGGTAACCGAAGAAGGTTTTGGAAAAAGCAGAACTGAGGCAGAAGCGTTTTGAATTTTGTGCAGTACAGTTCGTTTTCTTTGGTAAAATTGTAAAAGTAAATTATTGTTCGAAAATCATTGTAAAAAGTGTTGTTAGTGTATTCTACAAGGTTAGTTCTAAATATTTAATCTATTTAAATGTGTAGTAAAATTACTATATTACGTACTATTACGTTTAGCTGTATTTTACGTTATTTTTAACCCTTTTCTTTTAGCTATTACCACCCCTATTCTCGCTTTTATTATTATCACTATAATTTTAATAATTTGCTATGCTCAATGCTTGTACCGCTCGAATGTAACCTTGTATTTTGTTTGTGCTTAAACCATTATTTTGTACCCTTTTCTATAACGTGGTTAAGCATTGTTTTATGATCAGT
Source organism: Brassicogethes aeneus (assembly GCA_921294245.1). Lineage (NCBI taxonomy): Eukaryota > Metazoa > Arthropoda > Insecta > Coleoptera > Nitidulidae > Brassicogethes > Brassicogethes aeneus. The sequence goes on from OV121137.1 coordinate 2,548,845, forward strand.
CCAAAGTTATTAATGTATTGCGAAATTACTCGGTGCTTAACCAGGAGTGCTGACCGTTATTGTTCCAACTTTGAGTACTCTTTGTTTGTGTGCGTGGGCCTTTGTTGTATGAACTAATATTTTTCTCCCGTGAGGGGAAAAGGTTGCCCTAGGTTCTCTAGGGTTGCATCGCTTTTCCCCGACCCTTCAACTAAAATAGGCGGGTTGCCTCCCATATTGGGACCTCGTTACATTCTGGGCCTAGCCCGGCTAACTAACCCCAATATTCTTCAGTTTTAAATCTTTGTTTAAATGCAGTATCGAGCATATCGCCAATACATTAATTTGCGTAATTTTTAAAGTACAATGCCTGACCGCGTATTCCTTTGCTACTTCATAGCCGACCAGGGTTTTTTCTCAGGCTCTTTTTCCCTGGCCGAACCCTCCTAAGAGCCACCCCTTGCTTGTTTGTAAAAGGTTAACGTAAATTAAATTGGGGTAAATTAAGCCACTGTATTTTATTTCTTATAAACCTATTTCTCCCACGTATCATTCTTAAAGCAATGCATCTAATAAAACAAGTAAGTAAACACAGCGTAGAGGTCCAAATTTGGGTAAGACGATCACGAGCCAAAGCCACGAAATATTTAATTTATCAATTTTTCATAAAACTTGTTTTAAACGAACCTGGGGGTAAAGAGAAATCTTTACATTTTTGGTGCGAGTGACCAGGATGCATTGCAAAAGAAAAAACTTTGTGGAGAAGTAGGTTTATTGCAGTACCGGATTGTCTCTAGGGTTTATGTCTAGGGGCGAGGAATTTCCTAAGTCCGGCACTGTACTCTGTTTATAAAATTCTAATCCATTTGATGTTTTTTCGGTAAAACTTATGACGGAGGAGAGCCTATGCAACAATTTAAGGAAAACTACCGATGAAAGCAAAACCAAAACCTTCAAATAAAAGTTAAGGATATTCAAGAAGAACGACAAAAGTTGATTCAAAACAAAAAAACTCCTTATGGGCTTTTAAAGAATGGATCTGTACAGGAAAAATAAAATAAAACAACGCAGCATCGAAAACTTAAGGTTCAACTTGGAGGAAAACAGGAAATGGGTGACAAAATTTAAATATAAAAATGAGATAAAATAATATTTCTTTCAGCGATTAATCTTTTTATTTTTTTTTAGTTAAAGAATAGGGGCGAAATATACCGAGTGTTGTTTAAAATGTGGCCCAAACTCGGTACCACACATATCCCAGCATTCGCCAAATTGGTGATAGGGTTCGGTTTCAATGCCATTGTTTCCCCCCCACGTGGGCCCCCAAGTTGGTAAACCAAGGAACCGTTGAGTGTGACTGATGCTTCTTAGCAGTCAGTTATTTGGAAGTAGTAGTGGTTTCTTGCATGAAGCCAGCTGCTTGGCCTTGTTGTCTGTTGTCCCGCAACTTGGTAGTGTAGCTAAAACTTCTTTTGAAGCTAGCTGCAAAACATCGCTGGGCGCAGCTGAATCACTGATAGTGGCAGCTGATTAAATTAGTAGAGGTAGAGTAGGGGTAAAGTAGAATCGCTGATAGTGGCAGAATCGCTGATAGTGGCAGCTAAGTAAAGTACTAGGGGCGCAGCTGAATCACTGATAGTGGCAGCTGAATAAAGTAGTAGGGGCGCAGCTGAATCACTTATAGTGGCAGCTGAGTAAAGTACAGGGGCGCAGCTGGATCTTCTTTGAAGACAGTTTTGTGGTAAATCGTCGGTTTGTGGTTTTGAAACGACTAGTTAAACATCTTTTGGTGTAACTTAAAGAAGGGGTTTAGGTGAAAACCTAGTCTTATTATTTTTCAGGCTTCTTTTAAGTTTGTTGCTAAATTTATTTTTAACTTTGGTGATCATGTTTAGGATAATGATGAAGCCGGCAAGGACGTAGATGACTGTCAATACTTCAGAATAATTTAGTTTGATCAGATTTTATGTGAGCTATGATGTACGTAGTCATAATGTATATGAGCAGGGACGGACTCAGCCCGAAGGACAGCTGTGAGCAGGAGCGTACTTAACCCAAAAGGTTAAAAGGGATGTTAAAAGTTCAGCAAGCCTCCCGAGGTCATTTGCCAAGCTTTTAAAGGGGCGTCTGTAATGGTTCCGAAAAGAAACACCCTGTATAGATTTATTAGAAAACATGTTATTATAATTTTATTTTTGTACTATTAAAATAGGATTAAGTAATAAAACTTTATTTTTAAGGCAAGATAAATTTCAAATTTAGGTAGAAAAATTTGCAAGCAAACAAGAGAGTTAGGCTCTAAGCTTGAAAAAGGGCACATCTGGCGTACAGATTACCCGAGGAATTTCCACGAGAGGTAACCGAAGAAGGTTTTGGAAAAAGCAGAACTGAGGCAGAAGCGTTTTGAATTTTGTGCAGTACAGTTCGTTTTCTTTGGTAAAATTGTAAAAGTAAATTATTGTTCGAAAATCATTGTTAAAAGTGTTGTTAGTGTATTCTACAAGGTTAGTTCTAAATATTTAATCTATTTAAATCTGTAGTAAAATTAACTAAACGTAATATTGTTAATTTTTAAATTGTTAATATTATTATTATATAATTATGGCTATGATGAGTATATTTATCCTTTACTATTACGTTTAGCTGTATTTTACGTTATTTTTAACCCTTTTATTTTAGCTATTACCACCCCTATTCTCGCTTTTATTATTATCACTATAATTTTAATAATTTTGTTTGTGCTTAAACCATTAATTTGTACCCTTTTCTATAACGTGGTTAAGCATTGTTTTATGATCAGTCCAAAGTTATTAATGTATTGCGAAATTACTCGGTGCTTAACCAGGAGTGCTGACCGTTATTGTTCCAACTTTGAGTACTCTTTGTTTGTGTGCGTGGGCCTTTGTTGTATGAACTAATATTTTTCTCCCGTGAGGGGAAAAGGTTGCCCTAGGTTCTCTAGGGTTGCATCGCTTTTCCCCGACCCTTCAACTAAAATAGGCGGGTTGCCTCCCATATTGGGACCTCGTTACATTCTGGGCCTAGCCCGGCTAACTAACCCCAATATTCTTCAGTTTTAAATCTTTGTTTAAATGCAGTATCGAGCATATCGCCAATACATTAATTTGCGTAATTTTTAAAGTACAATGCCTGACCGCGTATTCCTTTGCTACTTCATAGCCGACCAGGGTTTTTTCTCAGGCTCTTTTTCCCTGGCCGAACCCTCCTAAGAGCCACCCCTTGCTTGTTTGTAAAAGGTTAACGTAAATTAAATTGGGGTAAATTAAGCCACTGTATTTTATTTCTTATAAACCTATTTCTCCCACGTATCATTCTTAAAGCAATGCATCTAATAAAACAAGTAAGTAAACACAGCGTAGAGGTCCAAATTTGGGTAAGACGATCACGAGCCAAAGCCACGAAATATTTAATTTATCAATTTTTCATAAAACTTGTTTTAAACGAACCTGGGGGTAAAGAGAAATCTTTACACTACTTCTGAAATTTTTTGTTCTAGAGCATCGACTCAATAAATTGTAGAGACTACATTTTTTGATTAAAAATTTTTTTCTAAATCTTATCGTTTTTGAGAAAAATAAAATATAAAAAAACAAAAATTGAGTTTTCTCCTTAATCCGGAGTAGGATAACGCAGTTGAGTTTAGGCTTTTCTTATAAGGCCACAATGATTCACGCAAAAAAAAATCTTGCAAAATTTGAGGTTAATCGGCAAAAAAAACACGTGCGGATTAATCTTAAATTTTGCAGGTAGGGCCAAAGTACCAAAAAAAGCGTTGTATCGCTTTTTGAACTCGATTTTTTTTTAACGCAGCAGTATTATTATACCTCACAATAGTGTTAATGTTAATAGTAATGTTAATGTTAATACCCAAAGCATAGAAATATGCGTGTATCCGTTCACAATGATGGTAATGTTGATGGTTACGTTGATATACGCATTTGTATATGCTTTATTAACATTACCATTAACATTATCACTATTGTGACAAAGGCATTAGGAAAGTTGATTAGCTTCAAAAAAACTACAAAATATATTTTAACTTTTTTTTCCTACGATAAACCGTTTCGGAGTTTCGGAGCACAACGTGTTTTTGGTGAAAACTCAAAAAGTTTTGGATTTAATTTTATTCAAAATCGGTTAGTTTAAGAAAAAAATTTTGTCAACAAAAAATGTAGGGTGCATTGTCCCCTACAATTTATGTCATTGGGTCGATGCTCTAGGACAGAAAATTCAAAAAGTAGGTAGCGCTAAAGTACACAAAAAAGCGTTTTATCGCGTTTTGACCCCGAATAAATTTTTTTAACGCAGGACTGTTATTACGAAAGTTGTTTATCTAAAAAAAACACATAAAAATTATATACACTTTTTTTCCTACGATGGACCGTTTCGGAATTATTTAAAACCCCTGTGGGGCACGTGTTCCCTTTGACCGATTGACCTAAAATTTTGCAGAAATTTTTTTTTATGATTTGGAACCGATTTGGGGGCGCCTTTGTTAAATTTTTTCCGACCCCTAAATAAGGAACACCCTAATATATATATATATATATATATATATATACATATATATATATATATACATATATATATATATCGATGCCTGTTAAGTTGTCACTTCCGTAGTATAACTAAGACTTTCTAACTTCCACATGAACGAAGGATGATACAAGCATTTTGAAACTATATATAGGTGAAGGGGAACCTACATAATCCGAATCTTAAGAGAGAGGAAAGTATTTCGCAAATATTTATCTGTGTACCATGGCCGCTACTTAGTGACTTCCATCATATATAGACACAATAGCATCGTTAACACTTCCGACAGGGTTGCCAGATTTTCAAGTCTAAAAATAGATTTAGTCTAGTTATATCTCTCGCTTGCTCATGCGTTCCTTTTTTAATTATAAACGCTTTAAGGAAATATTCACGATAAACACAAACACGGTACCGCATGGTAGCGCTGTCTCTCTCGTTTCTTGTGATGCCATGAGGCAGTTGATTACTCGTTCCAATGTAATTTAATGTAATTTTGGGGCGCGCGTTCAAGTTTTATTAAATTTACAATCATGAAAATCAATGAAAATTGTTTTACGAGGTAGGTAGTATTTCTAAAAATTTGTACTTTGCCATAAGTCATTGTGTCAATTTTTTTAATTATATATATATATATATATATATATATATATATATATATATAGATTGAAAAGCAGATAAGGGTAAAAAAATGATCATCGAAATCTTTTATTGTTACTATTTTAAAAATAATAATAGTTTCTCATGTTTTTTTAGATATTTAAAACAAAAAGGATAATAGATAGATAGATAGATAGTTTATTAATCCAAAAGACATATTTACATATGTATAGGACAGGTCAGTATATAAATATTACAAAGATTAACAACACAAATACATTATTAAAATCTAAAAATAAATTAACATTTAGAGTGTATACAGTCTGTTCCACACTACAAGAATTTATAAATAAAAATGTTTGTTACAAAAAATGTCTAAGATCATAAGTACATTTACTAATGAAAAAAAATTTAAGCTCTCCATTAAATTGGTTATTGTTATTTATTATTTTAATGCTTTCTGGAAGACTATTATAAATTTTTATACCAGAATAGTAGGGTGACTTTTCATAAAGTGCTGTAGAATGTCTCGGAACACTTAAAGAGGCACCTCCTCTTGTTGAATACATGTGAAAGTCATTATTTATATGAAATTGGGAGTAGTTTGAACGTACATATTTCATAAGGTTATATATGTAGATACCATAGACTGTCAAAATATTATTACTCCTAAATATGTCTCGGCATGTCTCTCTCGAACGCATACCAAAGATTATTCTTAATGATCTTTTTTGTAGAACAAATACTTTATTTATTGATGTTGCTCTACCCCAAAGAACGATATTATAAGATAAGTGGGAGTATATCATACCATAGTATACGCTCAAGAGTCCATGCCGAGACAAACTCTCCTTTAGAGATAATAAAGCAAAGTTTGAGGAACTTACTCTTTTGCAAATATGGTCAATCTGATTTTCCCACGAAAGTTGAGCATCTAAGGAAATACCCAAAAATTTTACAAATTTAGAGACAGTAAAGTCATTATTAAACCGATTTAAATTAGCTACACGAGGAGAGAAAAATACATATTCAGTTTTATTTTTGTTAAGAATTAGGCGATTTTTTAAACACCAGCTCGTAAATTGACTTTTGACACTCTCAACATTTTCAATGAGTTCCCCATGACTCGATGCTGATACCACCACTGATGTGTCATCGGCATACATGGTAACTTTGCCATTTAAATAGTTAGGAAGATCGTTTATGTAGAGTGAAAACAGAAGTGGTCCCAGTACCGAGCCCTAAGGAACCCCTAAGTTACTGTAAAATTGTTCAGTATTATTATTATTTAACTTGACACAGAATTTACGATTATTTAAGTATGATTTAATCCAATGAGAAAATTTACCTCGGAATCCCATCTCATACATTTTATCTACCAAAAAGTCAGGATTTACGACATCAAATGCGCGACTTAGGTCAAAAAATAGTCCCATGACCAATCTTCCCTTATCCAGGTCTTCATAAATATGTTGCATTAATTGACATGCTGGTGATTCGGTGGAATAATTTTTCCGGAATCCATGCTGCGAGTTTGTTATAACTTTATTTTGATTAAGGAATGAAATAATTTTATTGCAAATTGCTTTTTCTATTACTTTTGAAAAAGACTTTAGTATAGATATTGGTCTATAATTATCCTTGCACAATGGATCTCCCTTTTTAAAGATTGGAGTTAGTAATGCTACTTTTAAGGTTGTTGGATAATACCCTGACTTTATTGACAAATTAGTGACGTGTGCAAGTGGTTCTGCAATGATATAACTTATGAATTTTAGAACCCTAATAGAAATACCATCGATGCCACAAGAGTTAGTTGATTTTAAAGAGTTAATTGTTGTGCCTTGAAAATGAGATTTAATAGTGTTTTGTGCAATTGTAGCAAAGTAGGAGCCAAATATTAAAGCGACTTGTGCTGGGTCACTTAAAATAATATTATTTTCAATAATTTGAATTTTATTAGAATAGTGTTTCTGTTTGTTAAGTTGACTATTTACAATCTCCCAAATGGTTTTTGTTTTATTAGAGGAGTTGTAAATTTTTTTATTTAAAAAATCCTTTTTAGAATAAATTATATTTTTTTGTAATTCATTTTTCTTTATTTTGTATACACTCTGTAAGTCTTCACAACCCAACCTTTGCGCTAACCAGAATAAGTTCTTCAAATCATTACTTTTTTTTATTATATCAGGAGTTAACCAGTTCTTTATACTATGTTTATTTGTGCTATTTTTTGGTTTAATTAGTTTATAGTGGCAAGTTAAATTAAGCCCATTTATGTTTTCCTTTGTCAGGATATCAATAGACTCATCGATATTTTTACTATAAAATTTACCCCGGGAAGAGTTATTTAAAAAGTCATTTAATTTACTTAGATTGGATAAACTTGTATTTCTAACAAAAATATTATTAGTGTAAGTTTCAGTTACACCATTGTAAACTGATAATTTTGTGATAATAGCGTGATGGTCCGCAATATTAGGATTAATGACTTGTGTAGAGATTATACAGCCATCAGAAAAATTATTTACCAAATAGTCTATTGATGACTTAGATACAGGTGTGATTCTTGTATATTCGGTTGTTGTTTGTTTTAAATTAAAAGATTTAAACATATCAACCAATGTTTTTGTCTGCAAATTTGATTTTTTACAGTCAATATTAAAATCTCCACAGAGTATTAGTTTATTGTACTTACCATGACAACTGGTTAGAGTGTCATTTAAATAATTAAAAAATAGTTCAGCTTGACCATTGGGAGATCTATAGCAGTTAATAATGCAAAATTTTATTTTGGAACAACATATTGAAATGCCACACATTTCAAAATGTTTCTCAAGGGTCATTTTCTCATATCAATGTTATAAATACCTACAATTTGTTTTGTGTTTTTTAACTAAAAAAAAATTGTAAAAATGAAAACATCAATGTTATAAGCACACTACTAAAAATTATAACCTAATACTTTTTTCAAATAAATATTTTTTATTTTGGCTTTTGTTTTTGAATTATCGAACTTTGTTTTAACATAAACTATCCAAGTTATTTATAGTCGGATTAAAAAAAAATAAGCTTTTTGTAATTTTAATGTTAAACATTTTAAAAAATACTTTAACCGATGAAAATAAAATCTCCAATGAAAAATATTTATTTATATAAAAGTGTCAGACTTGATCATTATTTTCTATAAGATCCTTAACTTTTATTATGTTGTCCACTTTGAGTAGAAACACAATGTATATTGTATTATTAATTCTATAAAAAAGTAAAAATTGTAACATTTTATACGAGAAAAAAAAATAAATTTAAAATTATTTATTACTTTTTAAAATTCTTAAAATTTTGACATTTCTTCTTTAGTAATTAATTAAAGCAGTGCAAGTGTAATAACCTCGACTGTGACAAACGTGCGCGTAGCTGACCAAATTTGGCTTGTGTGTATCGTGGAAATATTCTGTTTTGTGCCACAATTAGTATCCTTTTAAAAAATCGAGATGTTAAAAGTGTCACTTTTTTACACTATAAATACTATATATAACAGACATAGGCCTACTACCAGATTCACGATTAATATTTTGGCAGCTATTAGGCCACTCTAGTTTAGGGTTAGGTTTCTCTTCTTCTGATTTCGTATCAGAATCTACATCTAAATATAATTTGATAAATCTTATTTAAAAAAATATTATTTATTATTAAGTAAATCCTTCATTAAAAAAGTTTGTTAAAAAATACATTTATTTAAAAAAATTTTAATATTACCATTCCTACCTATTGTATACAATAATATAGGGATCCCTTCTGGTCTAGTTGACCAACTTTTTAATTTGATTTTTTTGTGAACAATTTTACAGACAAAATTAAATCTTTAAAGAATTGGTTTATTATTTGAATTTTTTTAACAAAAAAAACTTCTGGCAAGTTTGTTAAAATACATTTATTTAAAATCTTTTTAATATTACCATTCCTACTTATTCTATACAATAATATGGCGAAGAGAAAATTAACTCGTTATAGAACTGGTTTAATATTTGATTTTTTTTTTAACAAAAAAACATCTCACCCCACCGATACAGGCGGGTAGACGAGCAGACGTGAGTCAAACCACGTCAAGTGGGACCAGAAAATTTCACGAAATCACCGATTTTGAAAATAATCACATTATTGTGTAGTAGGCATGACTCATATGTCACAGTAAAAAAATTGTTTTAAAATTCGTTTTTTTGGTAATGTTATTAAGGTTGACAATTTTGTCAAACTTTAGAGCACGGTAAAATTGAAAAAATAGAATCTCTGGGATCACTCTGTATAATTGAATTAAATTTTACACACTATTGTAGAAATGTTTAGAGTATATAATGATCATTTAATTAAGGTTAATTTGTTTAAATAAAAGAATTTTGCATACATTTATTATAAACAATTAAAATTTTGTATGTGTTCTTCACGCTGAAAAAAAATTAATCTTGTGTCATAATATGCGGCAAACGTTTCCGTTTAATAAGATGTACTCAAAAACTTGCCTTTCATATGTCATTCCGGAGATATTAATTTTTTTGTCCGGCTGTGCGCTTGATCAGTACGCGGCGCGCTTCGCTGCTAGCTCGTCCGTTCGAACGGTTTAACGGTGTGCCTGAACGAAGTTTAAGTCACATAAAAATGCCGCCAAAAACTGATTGTAGTTTCTTGTTCGGGACCCTTTGGTGACTTAAAAATGATATTTACCAAAGTTCTAGCTGCTCCTCTTTTCGAAATTGTTCGAAAATTCATGATTTTTTTTCAAATTTTTGTTTATCTCTTTGACAGAGTACACATTTGCACACGGATTTTTATAAAATTGGAGTATATTATTTAGTAGACTTAGAGAATATTTTTTAATACTGTTCACATCATTTGATATACACAAAAATCACTTATTTTTAATGCAAAAGCGTAAATTCATGATTTTAGCATAACACGCGAAAAATATTTATTCCCAATTTTTTATAGATATTTCTAGGTCTATCAGGTTACAAAATGGCATTATTATTAACCTTTTACAAGAAAAATAGATTTGTAATAACATTTAATAAAATAACGCTTAGAGAGTATTTAAAATGTTGTTTAATTTAGGCTTTTTAGTAGTTTTCAATTTTGAACGAAAAATTGGTTGAAGTTAAAAAATATATTTACCAAAATCCTAACTGTTTTTTTTAATTTGTAAAAAATTCAATTTTTTTTAAATTATTTGTTTATAGCAAAGTCTACCTTTGCCAGAGTACACATTTGTACACCGATATTGTAAACGAGAGAAACTGTTTTTATATATATGCTTAGATTTATACAGGGTTAGACAAAAATCACTTTTTTATATAGTAAAAAGCATAATGCATAAAAAAGACTTTTCAAAAAATTTCGAAAAGAGGAGCAGCTAGGATTTTGGTAAATATCATTTTTAAGTCACCAAAGGGTCCCGAACAAGAAACTGCGGAATTTTTATGTGACTTAAACTTCGTTCAGGCATACCGTGTGCTGACGAGCTAGCAGCGAAGCGCGCCGCGTACTGATCAAGCGCACAGCGGGACAAAAAAATTAATATCTCCGGAATGACATATGAAAGGCAAATTTTTGAGTACATCTTATTAAACGGAAACGTTTGCCGCATATTATGACACAAGATTAATTTTTTTTCAGCGTGAAGAACACATACAAAATTTCAATTGTTTATAATAAATGTATGCAAAATTCTTTTATTTAAACAAATTAACCTTAATTAAATGATCATTATATACCCTAAACATTTCTACAATAGTGTGTAAAATTTAATTCAATTATACAGAGTGGTCCCAGAGATTCTATTTTTTCAATTTTACCGTGCTCTAAAGTTTGACAAAATTGTCAACCTTAATAACATTACCAAAAAAACGAATTTTAAAACAATTTTTTTACTGTGACATATAAGTCATGCCTACTACACAATAATGTGATTATTTTCAAAATCGGTGATTTCGTGAAATTTTCTGGTCCCACTTGACGTGGTTTGACTCACGTGCTTTCGCTCTTAAGTGTACCTAATAATAATCGCTCATACAGTGTAGTTTAAAGAAAATACTGTTCGAAATTAGTGCAAAGATTTACCTGGACAAGAAAAATCAGTGTAGGTTGTTAATATAAACCTTAAATTAGTGCAACCCTCAACAAGTAAATCTAGTGAAAAAAGACCATACGGCCCCGGAATTAAGTTACAGCATACCTGGAAATCAAACCCCAGGCTAATATGAATCACTTCATGTAAAGAACAAACCAGTCTAACCAAGAGTGAAATCATCTGCAAAAATCTGATGAGTACAATTAGTACTAATAGTATTAATCGCATAACACGCAAATTCGTCACAAAAACCTTATAACTGAAAACAGCTTAACAGTGTAAATAAACCAATTATTAGGTAAGAACGTCTCAAAACATAAATAAGCAAAACCTTAAGAGGCCCAGCCCCAACAAAATTAAAAAGTTTAAAACTTAAAACGAAGGAAACTAGCGGCTCAAGGCGTGGTCCTTAAACCGCCAGATTCAAAATATGAATTGAACCTTTAATCTTCGATTAAAGACAGTTTGATCATAACCTTTCCAGACTGTAATAATAATAAGTACTTTCTTGATACGTTGCAAAAAGCAAGATAAATTTATTAAGAATTAATATCTTTGCTATTTCTTTTTATTGTAATGTACCTAAGTATAATGGGAATATTGTTATTATTTTAATTTACTGTTCTGTTTTTGTAATGCAACGCACTTCAAAAAGCACTGTTTTGTATTTTTTTTGTAAATATTATTTTTTTATTTATAATGTGTTAAATGAGTTATTACGTATAATAAACCATATTTTAATTAAGGTTTTTATTTTTTAAATGCGTTTTTAGATTATCACAAAGCACTGTTTTGTAGAAATAATTCACAAACTTTTTTATAACAAATAAATATCAATTTTTTTTCTTTTTTACTGTATTATAATATATAATAATAATAAATAATTATTTATTATAATAAATAAATATCTATTATAATAACCCCATAATTTTTTTATTGCAATTTTTTTTTATTTTTTAATTTGATAAATAAGACTTATTACGTATAATGAACTTTGTTTTATTTGAAAAATATAACGAATTTTATTTTTTAAATGCGTTTTAGATGGTCCTAATTAAAGCATAAAAAAATCAAACTTTTTTATTGCATGAAATATTTATTTTTCTATTTTTAACTGTTTTAAATAAGACTTAATAGGCATAATTAACTATACTTTAATTAAAAAATAAAGGTCTTTATTTTTTAAATGCCTTTTTTAATGTTCGCGGTGAAATGATTGCGAAAATAATTCAATAACTTTTTTATTGTAAATAAATATATATTATACACATACTCAGCACACTTTAAGAAATAAAAAAAATATAATTTGAATTTTAACATTTTTTCCTATAATAATTCCTCCAAGCTCATGTTTTACAAATTTTGTATTTCTCCTAAGTAGCCGTTCTTAGTAACGTTATTAGGGGGTCAGACGATATTAAAAGAGGATGAAATATATCTTCGTTTGTTGATTTTCGATTTGTTTTTCTCGAAAACATACTATATTATATAAGAATTTTTTAAAATCCTTATTTCTAGATTATTGAGCTTCCTCAAAAAGATGCAAAAAAAGGGATTATTAATTAATTTATAAAATATTTTTTCTTTAAGATAACCTACAAAGCAAAGGATTATCTATTAATTAATTCATAATTTGTTATGAATAGGTAATTAATTATTAATCCTATAAAAAAATTAATACATGTTAAAATATTTATAACAATTAATAAATTCAACTAAAACTTATGAGCATAGATCTGTACGAAAATCTTGAGTGGTTAGACAATGCCTTACTTATATACGAGCGCTCGCGATTTAGCCATAAATAAAAATTCATAACTTTTCCATATGTGCGTATATGCAGCTAATTTTTTGTGTACTTATAACGTAAAGTATACTGAACAACTTTATCAACGTGAAAATCGGAAGCAATCGTAGTTAAATGCCTAACCCTAAAACTTTTTTTTTACAGAATTTAATGCTGAAGAAGGATCAGTGATGGTTTTTCCGAAAAATAATGTTCTACATAGTTTGCAGGAGAAATGAATGTTAAAAAATCATTTTTCCATGTTAAATCAATGGAAAATCTTAAAATTCGATGATGGAGTTCTTCAAGTTGATATTAAGGGCTCAAATTTTTACAGATTTTTTTTTATAGCATATATAACAAGAATTTCACGTGCAATCGAAAAAAAAAATTATCGACTTTTTTTGGAACACCCTAATATATATATACATATAAACGGTCATTGTGCAGCCCATTCTATATACAAGCTATACTCTGTGTAGCCCGAAATGACTTTGTGTGGCACTCCCGGGCTGAACAACGTTTGACGTTATTTCAAAGCTAATCGATTAATCACGGTGTTGGGAACCCCAGGTTAAATTTTTTGCAGGGCTTAACAACGACCGGTTTAGCCATAGTTATATACAAAATAGTTCATTGAATTTAACTGTAGGTGGCGCGCTGTAGTAAGTGTATCTAGAATAGGAATCCTAGATATATTACGGTTCCTGTGTAGCCCTAAATCCAGCAACACTGCAAACACAAATTTTTCGTAGGAAGATATTATTTAATATCAAGCAGTGAGCAGAGTTTTAACGCTGCCGCGCGCTGTAAGTTCGATACCGCGACTTAGTCAGAGATTTATTCGAATACTTTTAATTGTTTTAATTACTTAATGTATTATAGAATGTGCACAATGACCTTTATTATTTATTAAAAAATCTTTTTAAAAATATAAAAGGAAAAACACATTAATTGTAAAAATTATACAAAAGCTTTTACAGGTAGAACATACATACTTTAAAAATGTTTAGATAACACAATTGTATTAAGTTGTAATAAGTGGATCAAATAATAATAATAAGTTTTAAAAATAGAAATATTAAAATATTTGACTAAAATTGGGCATATTTTTAATTAGAAATAATCCATAAGGTACACAATCTAAAAATTTGAAGATAATTTTTTTTTTATTATGTTGTAATAAGTGGATCAAATTTCAACACAAAGACTTTATATGTTTTTTAGGAATTTAAAAAATTAGCTAAACATGTCTAATTTGAAATATCTTTCGGAAAACATTATTTTATTGTGTTTTATTTAATATATTAGGCCTGGAAGCACATCAATTTATAAAATAAAAATAAATAAAATTGATAAAATAAAATAAAATTTCATCGTATTTTATTATTTTAATTTGATTTTTTACAAAATAGCCAAAATATTGCGATTAGTCCTCAATTTTTAATCAAAAACATTTCAGAAGGGATATGGGGCAAAACACCTCAAGTGTTCCCACCTAAAAATGATGTTTTCTCCGATTTTAACAAAACTTTGCCAAATCATTGTCCTATTGGACTACCTTAATTTTCCAAATGGGGGGCAAAAAGGATTAGCGGGTTGCAGAGATACAGGGGCCTGAAAATTTATTTTTTTTCTCGTGCGCTTAAAAGACGTTGAAATATTCATGTATATAATATTTTTTTTTAAATTGATAATCAACATATCGTATAGCATTTTTTCCACGCTTTACGATAAAAATGGTCTCGAAAGCGAGAAAAAATTTTTTGGTTATAAAAAAACGATTTTAAAAATATATTTGCTTTTTTCTCGAAATGCGACCCATTTGATTTTTTTAAAATTAATATCAAAAGAAAGCTTGTTCAATTCCCTAAATTTTGATGTAATATGAAGATGGGATCCCAAGAATAAGTCTAAAAAAATAAGGGTTGAAGCGCGTAGGGACCGTGCGGCGAGCAGCTACTATAGTATACCTATTGCAGCGGTGCTCGGTCAACTACTTAGTGGATTAATTGGAGGGTCAATACAACTTTTAAAATTATTTTTATATATAAATAAATGTATTTTTCGATGGGTTTAAGTCAAAACAGCACAAGTGCCAAATTTTAATTTCTTTTTAGGAGAAGGTCGATAGAGAATTTAATTCTCTATCGACCTGCAGGTACATGTACTTCTAACAAATTTAAATTTTTTGGCGCCTGTGTCGTTTTGCCTTAAACTCATCGATTTTATTGCAATAGTTCAAATTAATAGCAATTAAAACCCATGTTTTGGTTTTTGTAGTCGAACAAGAAAATTGTAGAAAGTAATAAGTTGCTCTTACTCTGAAAAGATTACACGTGCACGTAAATGTAAATAAGTTCTACTATTTAATGCAATTGGACTGAGAAATACTTTTGTTTCTTGCAAACTTTTTTTAGCCCATTCATACAAATCATTGGCACTTAGAATTGGATTTTTTGATGTTGCCTGCAAATTTGCGGGGGCAGCGAATCTTTTTAAATTCCCACCAATGCCATCACAGGGGCCTTTCTATGCCCAGCATAAATAAAAAATCATGGCATACCTAATTTACAAGCAACCAATGAAACTATTTTTGTTAGTTTACCAAAACCCCTAGTTACAAGTTGTAACTTTCAACATTGCAAAAACAAGTATACATAACTTTAAAAACCTTATGCAACATGAAACTGATTTTGGTATTTTAGCCGAGTGGCACTTTCATGCAACAGCACACGGTAAAGTTTGCAGGCAACATCAAAAAATCCAATTTTAAGTGCCAATGATTTGTATGAATGGGCTAAAAAAAGTTTGTCAGAAACAAAAGTATTTTTCAGTCCTGAAAAAAATCATATGAAAACAGCAGAAATTCTTAAAAAGCGATTTGATTCTGCAAAATCAATTCCTGGGACACAGAAATATCACTCATTTGTTCCTAAAGGAAAAGGAATTTTGTACTTAAAAAAAATATCGTTTGCTAACGAATATGATATTTTTCCCAAAAATAAAAAATAGGTAAAATGTTCAATAAAAAGTTTACATGAAAAATGTTTATTATTATTGTGAGACACTTGCAATTGCATTAAATAGTAGAACTTATTTACATTTACGTGCACGTGTAATTTATTCAGAGTAAGAGCAACTTATTACTTTCTACATTTTTCTTTTTCGACTACAAAAACCAAAACATGGGTTTTAATTGGTATTAATTTGAACTATTGCAATAAAATCGATGAGTTTAAGGCAAAACGACACAGGCGCCAAAATTTTTAAATTTTTTAGAAGTACATGTACCTGCAGGTCGATAGAGAATTAAATTCTCTATCGACCTTCTCCTAAAAAGAAATTAAAATTTGGCACTTGTGCTGTTTTGACTTAAACCCATCGAAAAATACATTTATTTATATATAAAAATAATTTTAAAAGTTGTATGTAAATTAAATTCTCTATCGACTAAAAAAAAAATTTAAATTTGGCGCTTGTGCTGTTTTGACTTTAACCCATCGAAAAATACATTTATTTCTATATAAAAATAATTTTAAAAGTTGTATTGACCAGGGGCGTGCTGGGCCGCCGGGACACCGGGCGAATGCCCGGTGGCCTGCACCACTTGGTGGCCTGCTGGACTGCTTCTCTTCCCTTTTACAATGACAAATTTTAACAAAGCTTGGGCATAATTAATCATTAATTATTAATGTATACTACGAACAACGAAATTACACATTAAAGAACATTGAATTTGGCAATCTGGCTTTATTACAATTTATAGCAAATTTTATTCATAATTTCATTGACAGATGCAAATATTGTTTAAAAACATATGCGTTTGCTTTAAAACTGTTAAATCTTATATTTAAAAACATTTGCGTTTACTTTAGAACTTAAAACGACTATTTTTATTTCTTACATGCCTGCATTTATTATACAGAACCTACCATAAACCAAAAAAAAACATATGAGAACTACTACCTATTTCGGGGAATTTAAATTAACGCGGCAAATACCTAAATCAAAGATTGCTCACGTGGTGCGCAAAGCAGGTGATTTTTGTTCGCAATGCGAACTTCGCATTCTAAAGAGATTGACTTTTTTTTGTAAAGATTGTGGGTATAATATATAAAAAACAAATCTATAACCGCGTTTCAAATCGGGTATGTGCCTTTAGTGTTCGGTTATAATTATAATATTATAATAATTAATGTCATTAAAATTTATAAAAAATCGTTTAAGAAGTACACTTAGTGACGCAAATTTGGAAGCTTTCATGCTTAGACAGTGACATAATAGTTGATAAACTACCTGAAAAAAGTTCCTTGTTGCGAAGAGAGTTATCTCGGGACGTTTTATCAGCCGAGGTGTCATCGTAATAATATTAATAATTATAGGTATTACATTTTTTACTAGCTATAGGAAGTATATGAAACTGGCTTGAGTCTGGACCGATCTACTATCCAGTCCAGGCCTGCATTGGACTGCCAGCACGCCCCTGGTATTGACCCTCCAATTAATCAACTAAGTAGTTGACCGAGCACCGCTGCAATAGGTATACGTACTAGTAGCTGCTCGCCGCACGGTCCCTACGCGCTTCAACCCTTATTTTTTTAGACTTATTCTTGGGATCCCATCTTCATATTACATCAAAATTTAGGGAATTGAACAAGCTTTCTTTTGATATTAATTTTAAAAAAATCAAATGGGTCGCATTTCGAGAAAAAAACAAATATATTTTTAAAATCGTTTTTTTATAACCAAAAAATTTTTTCTCGCTTTCGAGACCATTTTTATCGTAAAGCGTGGAAAAAATTCTATACGATATGTTGATTATCAATTTAAAAAAAATTATTATATACATGAATATTTCGACGTCTTTTAAGCGCACGAGAAAAAAAATAAATTTTCAGGCCCCTGTATCTCTGCAACCCGCTAATCCTTTTTGCCCCCCATTTGGAAAATTAAGGTAGTCCAATAGGACAATGATTTGGCAAAGTTTTGTTAAAATCCGAGAAAACATCATTTTTAGGTGGGAACACTTGAGGTGTTTTGCCCCATATACTAAAAATTTCAAATTTTCAGAAAACAATATTTTATTTTGCTGTAATAAGTAGTTAAAACACCTCATACGTTTTTTAACATTTCTTAAAATAGCTAAAGTATTGCGATTTGTCTAAAATCGGGCTTTTTTAATCTGAAATATCTCAAAAGGTACTAACTTAAAATCTAACATTTTCAGAAAACATTTTTTTTCATTTTGTTGTAATAAGTAATTTAAATTTCAATGAAATTATTTCATCAGTAGCACTTCATTAGTTTTTTCTATTTTCTTATATACAAAATATTAATAAAATATAATAATTACATAAATACTATAATAAAAGCTTTTTGTTTAAAGCCAGTACCATTATTTTTTGAAAAACTCAGATTTTTGACAAAATTAATTAAAAATAATAAAAATTATTCCATCCTATCTTTTAAGTTTAAAACCAATTTTTTTTATATATAGTTAAGTTAAATCATATCAATTTACGATGTTTAACTTTTATATTCCCACTTTAATGGGTGTGAAATTTCACGAGGGAATTTTAAAAACAAAACAGCATAAAATAATTAATTTGTGCTGCATAAATCTATTAAATAATTTTGTTTTACTCAATGTAGCCAATTATAAGTTAAGGGTCCCTAGAATTTGCCAACTAAACACCCAAATTCCGAATAAAAAAAACTTTGGAAACCATTGTAGAAACTTATGTTGGATTAATTCGTAATTTTTCGATCTCTCTTTAAGGCCATCGAAGCGTTTTAAATCTTGCGGTTTTTAAAACGCTGTAGCGTTCTTAAAAATCCTTTGAAAACATAAGAAAACATTTAATTGCACTAATTAAATAAATAAAATCTGACATCTGTCAAATAGTTAACCTAAGTTTTTACCAATTTTAAATGTTATTATAGTCCAATTTAAAACCCGATTGGTTCACAGTGAATATTGAAATCGGCCACTAACTGATGCCTAACAACGTGAATAATGAGTTTATTATTTACGTTGTTAGGCAGGAAATTTAAAATGTTTAACAATATTCACGGAAAAAACCCGAAATTAAGCAATAGGAGTATACAGTGCGGACGTTAAAAGTCCCCCCCCCTGTTATCTTTTGAATGAAAAAAGGTATCGACATCGGACAAAAACCATTGTCAAGGACATTAAGAATACTACTTTTTGACGTCAAATTGATAGATGCCCATTTAAGGAGCGCCAAGAGGGCAGTATCAACTTAATAATTTTAAAGGGAAAGGGGGGCTTGTGATACATCATTTGAAAGGTATTTCGATTCTCTATTTGATGCTATTTAAATTTTTAAAATCCGTTTAACGGTTGCTAAGTAATTGAGCATTTCAGTTTTTCAAACTAATACATTTTCTTGCCGCCCTAGGCAGCTACAAACGTTGCCTGTTCGGTAAATCCGGCCCTGGCGGTGCGAATTATCGTAAATCTGTATCAACATTTATTTTTTTTAACTTTTTTGTTTTTGTTTTGTAAAAAAAAACGTACCATTGTAGTTATAAGGCGGTTTATAAAATAATTCTACTCTTTAGTGTAACACTATTTATCAGTTGTGCCTGCAATTTTACTTATTGTTTCATTGGAAAATGGTTCGCGCTCGCCCGTTGAAAGAAAAAACAGAAGCAATTTTTATTTATGCTGAAGTTGGACGTAATTTGCACCAAGCAGAGAGGGTATTTAATGAAAGGTACCCGACAACCCTATTTGCAGAAAATAACTATGGGAGTTAGTGACTAAATTGCAAACAACTGGAAATTTGAGTAGGCAGAAAGGATCGGGTAGAAAATCAATCTCAGAAGAAAAACAAATAGAAATAGTCGGTTCCGTCGTCAATAATCCACAACAATCGACGGCTGCACTTGCAGGGGATTGTGATGTAGCAATATCAACTGTTAAAAAATATTTAAAAAAAAAAACAAATTTCATCCCTATAAATTAAAAATATTACATCAACTTACTGAAGATGACCCGGATCGCAGAGTACAGTTTTGTGAAGTTATGTTTGAGCGCATATTACAAAATCCCCTGTACTTGCAATCAATTTGTTTTAGTGATGAAAGTACTTTTTTCCTAAATGGCAATGTAAATCGGCAAAATGTACGTTACTGGTCAGATGTTAACCCACATGCTTTTCCTGAAGGTCATACCCAGTATCCACAAAAAGTCAATGTATGGGCGGGACAACTGGGAAACCATATTGTAGGACCCATCTTTTTGGAAGGAAATTTAACAGGCATCTTGTACTTAAACATGCTTCAACCACAAATTCATCCAATGATTCAAGATAATCCTGACGAATTTGACATGGAAGTAATATTTCAACAAGATGGAGCGCCCGCACATTATTTTAGGGATGTTAGACTGTGGCTTGATGAGACTTATCCAAATAGGTGGATTGGTAGGCGTGGTCCTACCGAATGGCCGGCACGGTCTCCTGATTTAACGCCACTTGTGGGGTTATTTAAAATCAAAGGTCTACATCACCGAACCAGAATCAATTGATGACCTAAAACAACGTATTAGACATGAATGTGCGAATATTACCCAAGAAACGTTTACAAATGTGAGAAACAGACTATTATTGTGTCAAAATGTCCAAGGGGAGCATTTCGAACATGATTTATTGTACTTAATGAATAAAAACCTTTTACTTAATAATAAAATTTGATTTGAGACTTAGTTTTATTTAAACGTTTAATATATCAGCAACCGTTAAACGGATTTAAAAAATTTAAATAGCATTGAATAGAGAATACCTTTCAAATGAGGTATCACAAGCCCCCTTTCCCTTTGAAATTTTTAAGTTGATACTGCCCTCTTGGCGCTCCTTAAATGGGCACCTATCAATTTGACGTCAAAAAGTAGAATTCTTAATGTCCTTGACAATGGTTTTTGTCCGATGTCGATACATTTTTTCGTTCAAAAGATAACAGGGGGGGACTTTTAACGTCCGCACTGTATAAAGATTATTTTACTGTACATTTATTTAATTATACCTATAGTATACTCTGCAGGAATAATGACAAATTTTAATTGTATTAATTATTAGTACTTTTTTATAATATCTTAATTTTTGATATATTTTGTAAAATTTATTTGTTATTTGGTTATATTTGTAATGTGACAAACTTTCTTAAATAAAAAACCAGGACATAACATGCCCCCATCGCCCTTCCAAAAAATAAACAAAACTTATTTATTCGATGTTTATTATATGAATGGAATTTTTTTTATAATTCCAAGTTAAAAGTGGATTGCATACTTTTTTGGGATTTGAGGTCGACATGGTATAGTCAAAATAATTTATGTTAGAAGTCTAAAAATATACAAATGGTGATTATAATATTTAAATTTAATTTAATAAGGGGCAAATAAAATTCAATTAGGTAATCCTACATACCAGTAATTATTAGTTTTTATTCCCAGACAATACCAAAACGGTTTTTGAAAAATAAAATCTAAAAACATTGTTTTAAAATAAGTAGGTAAGTAGATAAAAATGGTGAGAGGAGCGAGCTAGATCAGAAATTTTTATTTTAACATTCGTTTAATTTAACACTTTGATTTATAAAATTATAATTATTATTATTATAATTTGGAATTGGATATTTTTAATGAACCCGTTTTTGCAAAGTAGACCCAACCGACAGTATATTAAACGTTTACGTTTATTTTCTTAAATAAATTTAATTAAATTCAATGTTTAGTTATATTTTTTTGTAAGGATATTAAAATAATATTAAATTGTTGATTGCTACTTTTTTTTAAATGTATATTGTAGCGAGTACGGCTCTGGATCTCGGAATGATGACTCATCGGCGATGAGTCATCGCCGGTGACTCAGCGCTCGAATAATCGAGAGTGTGGAGCTCGCTGGAATGTTCCAGAAGACGTAGGCGCTGTAATATATAAGGAACAGTCAGTTGAGCTTTGGTACGCGCGAAGAAATAAATAAATATAAGTGCAAATAAATAAACTAGTAGTGATATAAATAATTAGTAGTTAAGTGTTTAGTTAGTTTTATAGTGTTTTAAGTGTAGTTAAGTTATTAAATAAATAGTTTAATTCGTTAATTAACCAGTGCGTGTTTTTATTCACACTACGAACAGTTAAAAAAACGTTACAATCAGAAGTGGGATTAGTGTGAAACTTCGCGAAAATGGTTTCGTTAATGGACTTAAAAGTGTCGGACCTTAAGCGAGAGCTAGAAGAAAGGGAGTGTGATCCAACTGGAAAAAAGAATGTGTTGCAGCAGCGGCTTCGAGAAGCGTTGGAACAGGAAGGTGAAGATCCAGATACGTATTTATTTGAAGGCCAATGTAATATGCATTTAATGTTGCAAAATTTAAACGAAAAAATGTTAGAGAATTCTAACAATTTGAAAGCTGATTTGAAACAGAATATTCTAGAAAATTCCAACGAGTTGCAACAGAAAATGTTGGAAAATTCTATCGATGTACAACAGAGAATTCTGGAAAATTCTAACGAGTTACAACAGAAAATGTTGGAAAATTCTAACGAGTTACAACAGACAATGTTAGAAAATGTCAACGATTTAAAGAATGATTTGCAACAGAAAATGGTGGAAAATTCTAGCGATTTGAAAATCGATTTACAACAGAAGATTCTGGAAAATGTCAACGAATTAAAGGACGATTTGCAACAGAAAATGCTAGAAAATTCTAAAAACCTAAAAGAATATTTGGAAGGGAAGATTCTAGAAAATGTCAATGAATTAGAAGAGAAAGTTGACGATGTAAGGATGGAATTAAATAGCGTAAGGATGGAATTGGATACGAGAGAAGAAAAATTGAACGAGAAATTGGAGGTCAAAATTAGAGAAATAATTAGTAAACTGAAAGCTGTAAATTTACCTATGATGCTGACAGAACCAGGAGTAGTGCAGGAGGGAAGCCGAGTACGGATGAAACCACCTCAGTTCGATGGAAAAACTTCTTGGACCAACTACATCCGTCAGTTTAAGGCAGCAGCAAAAGCAAATGGCTGGCTACCGGAAGAAAAAGCTACAGCATTGACTCTTGCTTTACGCGGAGATGCAACCGACATCTTTCAGACACTTTCTCCCAACGAACAAGAAGATTACGAAGCGTTGGTTAAACATCTGGAATTGCGATATGGCCAGACACATCTGGAACATGTGTACCATTCCCAACTAAAGAATCGCTGCCAGAAATCTAACGAGACTTTGCAAGAATTTGAGGCTGATATTGCACGCTTGGTTCGGCTAGCATATCCAGCTACTCCAACGATCGTTATGGAACGATTAGCGGTTCAAGCCTTTTTGGATGGACTTCGGGACAATGAAACACGACAGGCTCTGACATTGGCTCGTCCAAGCCAACTGGTTGATGTATTGGCTCGAGCTTTGGAATTCGAGGCGGCAAAGCAGAGCTGCAGGAGCCAGCCTAGAATAAGGAGAGTCGAGGAAGAGAAAGAGGAGGAACCCAGTATAATTGAAGCAATCAGGCGAGTTTTTAAAGAAAATCTACCAGAGAAGAAGGAAATCCGATGTTGGAGATGTGGGAAGCTAGGACATAAACGAAGTCGTTGCAGAGAAAGTCAGGCAGTGCCGACTTCGTCTCAGTCGGAAAACTAGATAGGGTCGAGGAAAAGGAGCCACCGTCGACCTGTAACCAGCATGCCCCAGAAGATATCGAACGTGTTACATCTCTTCTACACCAGTCCAGCAGTGTTTTTGTGGATGGTTTAATTAATGGAAAATTACATGTGCTGCTGCTGGATACAGGTGCGACGAAGACAATTATTAGGCCAGATATTGTCGAAATGTCCAAGATCAAATCTACCAATCGGCGACTACGTACTGCAACAGGAGAAACCGCTACTGTTCGTGGAGAAGTGGACATCACGATGGTCATAGGAAACACGAAATTTAAACATCGAGCATTAGTTGCAGATATTGAAGATGAAGTTATTGTAGGCATGGACATTATGAACTCAATAGGATTTGAACTGAACTTTAAGCAAGGAATATTGAGGGTAAATGGAGAGGAAGTCGTGTTGCATCGATCTAATGAAAAGAATATTCGTGTAATGCTAACAGAAGATGCTTTGATACCGGAAAACAGCGAGATGATATTGAAGGCTTTCTTGAATTGTAAATCAGAAGATGGAAGTATAATGCTTCTGGAGCCGAGAATTGATGACAAAGAGGTCGGTCGAGGAATTGTAGTAGGGAAGACTTTAATACGTGTCGGAAAAGAAGTGCCTGTTAGAGTATTGAATGTTAATGGTTACTCTGTGAACTTGAAGAAAGGAATCGTTTTGGGGAACTGTTCTTCGGTTTCCTCGATTATTAGAGGCATTCGTGAATCTGCAGTCCCGGCCAAGAAAGTGAGCAATGAATTGATGAATCTTCTGTCGACTTCTTCAAAGGATTTGAAGCCCAATGAAAGAATAAAGCTAAGAGAGCTGATACACAATTATCAGGATGTTTTTGACGACGGACAAGGAAAGAAGGGTAGGACAAAAACTGTCCAGCATAAAATTAACACCGGTGATGCGCAGCCCATTCGACAGTCGGCAAGAAGGCTACCTCTTGCTAAGCGAGAGGAAGCTGATAAAATAGTGCAAGAAATGAAGAAGGAAGGGGTGATCGAACCATCTAACAGCCCATGGTCTTCCCCAGTGGTGTTAGTTAAGAAAAAGGATGGATCAACTCGATTTTGCGTCGATTTTCGTCAGCTGAACAACGTGACGAAGAAGGACAGCTACCCTCTACCTAGGATCGATGACACCCTGGACACATTGGCTGGATCGCAGATATTTTCAACTTTGGATTTAAAGAGCGGTTATTGGCAAGTTGAAATGGCACCAGAAGATAGAGAAAAGACGGCGTTTACCGTGGGTGCTGGACTGTGGCAGTTTACTGTCATGCCGTTTGGACTATGTAATGCCCCTGCAACTTTTGAAAGGCTCTTGGAAATGGTTTTGAAGGGACTATCCTGGAAGACATTCTTGGTGTACCTTGACGACATCATTGTGGTTGGGAAATCATTTGAGGACCATATGAAGAACCTGAAGGAAGTCTTTCAGCGCTTAAGAAGTTCCGGCCTGAAGCTAAGCCCGAAGAAACGTCACTTGTTCCAGAGGGAAGTGCAGTATTTGGGCCATGTTGTTTCGAGTCAAGGAGTGGCAGTGGACAAACAGAAGGTAAAGACGGTGCGAGAATGGCCAGTACCGAAAAATAAACATGACTTAAGAAGCTTTCTTGGATTATGCACCTACTACCGTCGGTACGTACCAGGATTCGCAAAGGTTGCTAAGCCTTTGACACGTTTAACGGAGGGAGAAAGACGATTCCAATGGGACGACGAATGCCAGGAAGCCTTTAAGAACCTGAAAAACGCGTTGACCAGCTCACCAGTCCTGAGTTATCCACTTCCGGATGGTGAATTTATTTTGGACACGGACGCCAGCAATGTGGGCCTGGGAGCTGTTTTGTCGCAGATTCAAGAAGGAAAAGAGAAAGTTATTGGATACTTCAGTAAAACTCTATCGAAACCAGAGCGAAATTACTGTGTTACTCGACGCGAGCTGTTGGCAGTGGTAAAATCAGTCGAACACTTTTACAAGTATCTGTATGGAAGAAAATTCTTGCTAAGAACGGATCATGCTGCCCTAAAATGGCTTTTGCAATTCAAGAATCCTGAAGGACAGGTAGCAAGATGGATTGAGAGACTACAGGAGTTCGACTTTGACACAGAACATCGGGCTGGGACCATCCATAGAAATGCTGACGCCTTATCGAGAAGACCTTGCCCGGAAGACTGTAAACATTGTCTCAGGGCCGAAGAAAAGGATGTGTTTGTTCGCAGGACTACAATCGTGGATGATCATTGGCAATCCGCTGAGGTTCAACAAGACCAAGAAAGGGACCCGGATTTGAAACTTATCATCGATTGGAAGAATAACGACCGTAAACCAACGTGGCAGGAAGTCGCCCAATATTCGCCAAATGTGAAATCTTACTGGGCCCAATGGAATTCCATCATCCTAAGTGACGGGCTTCTAAACCGCGTTCTGAAGATGCCAGAAGGGGGGGAAGACCGGAAGCAGATAATAATCCCCAGAAACAGGATACCAGAAGTGCTGCAGGAAATCCATGATGGAACTATTGGAGGACATCTTGGGGTGACCAGGACGCTCGGAAAACTTAGGGAACGGTTTTATTGGGTCAACAGCCAACGAGATGTGAAGGAATGGTGTAAGAAGTGCGCCGTTTGCGCGGCAAGCAATGGACCCCAGAAGCGCCCAAAAGCCCCAATGCGACAGTACAATGTGGGCAGCCCATTTGAGAGAATTGCAATCGACGTGGCGGGTCCATTTCCGGAAACAGAATCTGGAAATAAATACATCATCGTTGTAATGGACTACTTCAGCAAGTGGGCGGAAGCGTACGCCTTGCCAAATCAGTAAGCTGCCACAGTGGCCGATTCCCTTATTAAGGAGTGGATTTGTCGTCTTGGTGTGCCAATGGAGATGCATTCAGACCAAGGCAGGAACTTTGAATCTATACTGTTCCAGAATGTCTGTAAAATTCTTAACATTCGGAAGACGAGGACGACTGCATTACATCCGCAGTCTGATGGAATGGTAGAACGAATGAATCGAACGATAAACCGGTACCTGTCCAAGGTAGTCTCTGATCACCAAAGAGACTGGGACCGCTTCCTCCATCTGTTCCTGTTGGCGTACCGTTCTTCTATCCACGATACAACCGGCCAGACACCCGCTAGCATTGTTATTTTTTTTATTTATTATTATTTTTAATGTGCTTTCAACAGGCACCAGGCCCAATTACAGAAATACACAATGACAAACACATGGGACGTGAACTTCGTCTACCTTGTGACCTGAGGTTTGGTTGCCTACCAGGGGATGATATTGCTGGAGAAGATTACGTCAACAATTTACGTAGAAAAATGAGCGATATTCACAGCCGAGTTCGTTTAAACATCCAGACTGCCAGTGATAGAATGAAAGAGGCATACGACATCAAGGCGGAAAATGGAGGATTTCAACCTGGAGACCTAGTTTGGTTATACAACCCTCAGCGCCGTCGTGGTTATTCACCGAAGCTGTAGACTTCTTGGGAAGGACCATACGAAGTCATGGATCGCATAAATGACATCATCTACAGGATCAGGAAACAACCAAGAGGAAAGCCGAAAGTGATCCATTTCAACCGATTGGCCCCTTACGCTGGAAACAATGCTCAAATAGACGATGCTAGAGTAAGGAGAGTTAATCCGCCGGAAGACGACTTGCCTTTTGAAGACTTTATGTATTTATATTCGAGCGGTAAAAAAGCTCGGTATGGTTTCACTCGAGAAGAACAAAAAGATCTGTTCACGGTTTCGGCCGATTACTCCTTGGCTCACTGTGTTGCGGAAGACCTTAGGATGTCCAGGGGAATAGCGGTTGTCTTTAAAAACAAGTTTGGACGGGTTGACGAGCTACGAAGGCAGAATCCCAAAGTTGGAGAGGTGCTTGAAATTGTGGATAATGAGCAGATAGGCAATAGAAGTATCTTCTATCTGGTAACGAAGCAGCTCACCCATCATAAGCCAAACTACCGTGACGTATGGAATGCCTTAAATAAATTGAGGGATACCCTTTTGTCCAAGGACATCATGAACCTGGCGATACCGAAGATTGCTTGTGGACTTGACGGTTTAGATTGGAGAATAATTAGAAGTATGGTGGAAGTTATCTTCAGATTTAGTGGCATACACATTCTTGTCTGTTGCCACAACCCTAAAAGAACAATCGGAAGGAAGACCGTAGACTGCTACTTCTATAGGACGTCACAATGCAAGTTTGGATCCCTATGCAAATATCGCCATTTTCGGGACGAAAATGTTTTAAGACGGGGGCAATGTAGCGAGTACGGCTCTGGATCTCGGAATGATGACTCATCAGCGATGAGTCATCGCCGGTGACTCAGCGCTCGAATAATCGAGAGTGTGGAGCTCGCTGGAATGTTCCAGAAGACGTAGGCGCTGTAATATATAAGGAACGGCGCTTCACAGAGCAGTCAGTTGAGCTTTGGTACGCGCGAAGAAATAAATAAATATAAGTGCAAATAAATAAACTAGTAGTGATATAAATAATTAGTAGTTAAGTGCTTAGTTAGTTTTATAGTGTTTTAAGTGTGTAACGTTTAAAACCACCGTGGGTGATTACGTTACTTTTACACGCGGCGATTTTACAGAATGCTATCGAAGACCGGGTACGGTGCCCCTCACTCAGTCGAAGACGGGGTGGGTATGAAAGTATGTTATTTTAGGCGCCACGTGATTTTGCCGTACCAAGCCTATGCTAATTATGTAACTACTAGAATAAAACCACGAAACTAGATTTAGTAAATAATGTATATATATTAACAAAATAGTATCTCTGTTATAGTGTAATATTTTACAAATGGTAAATAAATATTTAATATCTAACGATATTAACCTATGCGTGATCACGTAAGGCGAACAATAGTTGAAATAATGATTATAATATATATACTACAAACGGTTCAAGACAACGTACGTTATATTTATATACTAATATTGGACGACACAAGACATGAAACTTAACAGATAGGTGGCAGTTCTGGGTTTCTCGGGACTTAATAAAGACGTCGCGACGCCGGGAATGTCAGGCTGATGATCTGAACGCGTTACCAGGCTGGTGACAGATCCAGAAGCATCTTCGGGTAATGGCTGACGATGGCGGCTAGGGATAGGACGCCTAGATATGGGTCTAGGGCAGAAATCTAGATCTCTACTTGAGGTGTTGAAGTCGAGGTAGGGTAGAGCCCTTAAAGAGTAATGGCTGCCATTAGTGGCGCATTATTTAAAGATAAATCACTTACGATTTGGGCGATGTTACAAAATATTAGTTGGATCTGATCAGTGTGTCTGCAGGAAAGCAGGGCCCAAAAGATGGTGGGTCGGCTCTTGGTGATGCTTAGGATATTTCCAGAAAGCGGTAGCGTCCCGTAAGCTTTAATCCGGAACAATCCGATATGTGTGTGTGTTTCAACAATAACTAACTAAACAATACACTACACAATTTAATAGTGCAATGATGCCTGTAATACTCCAGTTTATAACTGAGCGGCTAATTTCAATCCGCAAACAGGGCATCACTTTGCTTAAGCAGGACGAGCAGGAAATCAACTTTTCTACACACCTTAAATCTGCATACTGACTGAAGTTAAAAACCAGCCAACCACAAGCGCTTGATTTGAAGACCAGGACTAAGTAGGGGTGCGCAAAACCCACTTTACATATTGCCCTATTTATAAAAACGCTAAGATGGATTCGATTTCCTAGCAAGGTTGCCAACTGACAATAACAAAGCCAACATAAATTGTGCCCAAACGATATGAGAAGTGCCACCAGGATACAACGAGAAACTACCAAACGAACACAAACAAGGTAGGTACAAATACATTATTTAATTATTTACAATTCAACAAAACAATTATTAATCTTTATTTTAAGTTTCAGATTTTGATGTCTGTATACAGTGCGTCCCCCAAAATTATTTACACAGTAATAAAAAATGTATATAGCTACTTACTTTAAATAAATGTTTTTGATCATTATTTGAGCTTTATTAACCAAAATGGAAATTAACACGTTACAGTTCCCCCCTTTCCCCCTAGAAAATTTCGCAGAAATTTTCATCCTATGTGTTTATGATAATCTTTCAAATCTTTAGCGTGAAACACACCTTTTACCACATTATTATTATCAACTAGTTCATAAGTCCACGGTGACAATATTTTTGCAATTTTAAATGGGCCAACATATAATGGAGCAAGTTTACTACAATAAAAATCAGCTGCCTTAGAAAGTGTAAAGTTTTTACGTAATACCCAATCGCCAATTTCAAACTTATCTGGTCGTCTCCGCAAGTTATAGATTTCCCTATTTTTATTACTAGATTGAGTTAATTTGGCCTTGACAATTTTGTAGATGTTTTCCAAGTTTTTATTAATTTTCAGGGGGTTATGCTGTTCAGCATTTAACTCCTTTAAGTCATCATGAGCATCTCCTGATAAGATAATTTCCCTGGCAAAGTTTAGGTAATACGGTGTAAATCCAGTGCTTTCGTGTCGAGAAGTGCGCAGTGCACATGAGATTTTTGGTAACTTATCCGGCCATTTCCTCTGATCTTCCTTAATGTACATTGCAATCATGGTTTTTAGGGTTTTATTCAATCTTTCTGTTGGATTACTTTGGGCGTGATAGTGTGCATTAAATTTAAGGCAGATTTTGTATTCTTCACACATATTTTTAAATATCTTACTTTTATACTGTACTCCATTGTCACAAATTAGCGTTTTTGGTGCTCCAAATAATAGTATTACATTCTCTTCTATCCTTTTTGTTACTTCCGATGCCGTCGCTTTTCTCATTGGAAACGTTAGTGGAAATTTGGTAAATAGATCCATTACAACCAATACATAATTAAATCCTGATGATGATCGTGGGTAAGGTCCAATTAAATCCGTGCTAATAACTTCCCATGGTCTATTTACATTCGCACTTTGCGTGAGGAATAATCCCGCAGGTTTTTTCTGTAAGGGTTTATGCTTTAAACATTCTTCACATCTTCTTACGTACTTTATGATGTCGTTACGCATTTTGGGCCATGTAAAATTCTGGGAGATACGATGGATTGTTTTATTAATCCCTGGGTGTCCAGCGGTGGGCTCGTCGTGATATTTCCTTATTATATCGCTTCTTTTTTCCTTTGGTATGACTTGCTTCCAATTTTCGTGGTCGTTTTCCAATTTAAACGAGGATTTCACGTATTTATAAAGTTTGCCGTTTGAGATTCGCCAATTTGGATATTTATTTGGGTAGTTTTTAACTTCGTCTTCCATTTTTCTAAACCATTTGTCCTTGATATCTTCTTCAATGATATTAAGCATGTCTTCGGGATTTTCTGATCGAACAGATCTTGATAGTAGATCAGCTACTGCGTTTGTACTGTTGGAGACGTAATGCCCATCGAGCAAGTCTTCCTTGAGGGTCTTTTAGGTTATGAAGCCAAACAAGTGAGTGGTGATCGGTTATTACAGTAAATTCCACACCTTCTAGATAGGGTCTTAAAGTTTCGATGGCGTAGAGCACTCCGAGGCATTCTCTCTCGGTTGTGGTGTACAATCTCTCCGCTTTTGAAAGGGTTCTGCTTAAAAAACAAACAACTTTTTCACCATCCTCGTATAACTGTGACAGAACAGCACCAATTGCGTATCCCGATGCGTCAGTTTGAACAATAAAAGGTTTGTTCCAATCTGGGCATGTTAAGACAGGTGCCGATATTAATTTTTCCTTGATTTTCTTCAGTGCATTCTCGCATTGGGTTGTCCATTCAAATTTTTTGTTCTTGGAAAGCAAGGCTGTCATAGGAGAGACAATGTGCGAAAAATTTGGTATAAATCTCCTATACCAGGAAGCTGCACCCACTATTCTGCGAACTTGTTTTACATTTTTAGGTGTTGGAATCTCCAAAATTGCTCTAACTTTTTCCGGATCAACGTGAAGTCCATTTTTATCAATGACATATCCCAGATAATGAAGTTTTTCCCTGCAGAATTCACACTTTTCTCGATTTAAAGTAAGGTTGGCTTTTGTAAGACGATCAAAGACTTGTTTAAGAACTTTTATGTGCTCTTCGAAGGATTCTGTTGCAATAATAATGTCGTCGAGGTAAACGGAGACAGCGTGCTCTAAGTCTGCTCCCATTACTGTATCAATTAAACGTTGCCAGGTGGCTGGGCTATTGGTTAAGCCAAAAGGCATTCTTTTAAATTGCCAAAGGCCTCTGTTTTGGACTGTAAAGGCTGTGTATTTTCTAGAGTCTTCATCTACTGGAACTTGGAAGTAAGCGGATTTGATATCAAGGGTGGTTAAATACTTGGATTTTCCTAACTTGTCGAGGGTGTCAGTTACTCTTGGCAGTGGGTAACCATCCTTTTCTGTCACAGCATTTAGTTTTCGGTAGTCTACACAAAATCTGTACTCACCACTTTTCTTTTTGACCATTACCACCGGAGAGCTCCAGCCACTATCGGATTTTTCAATTATATCCTCTTCGATCATTTTATTCAGTTCCTCATCGATGTGTTTAAGCATTACCGGAGAGACTCTATAGTATCTCTGCTTGATAGGGTCGGATTTAGTTTTAATAATATGTTTTGCTGCTTTGGTACATCCTATTTTGGTTCCCATTTGATTGAAATGTTGTTTAACTAGATTTTGTAACGTATTTTCCTGTTCCTTATTTAGGAGAGTTGTGGCAGGTTCGATAGTACATAGGTGTTCTTTTGAAAAATACCATTCGTTACTTCTGAGATCAGGTACAATGCCCATAATTTAAAAAAAATTGGTTCCCAGTATCAGTGTATGTGGTACATCTGGTACGATTAGTGTTCTAATGATTTTTACCTGGTTTCTTAATGTTATCGGCAGGTGACATACTCCCATTACAGAACATTTTGACCCATTTGCTACTTTTACGTTTGATGTATTTACAGTATCGATTTTTAGCCCTATTTGTTGAAGAAGATATAATCCTTGTTTACCAATAATTGTTGTTGAAGCACCAGTATCCAGCAGTCCAAGCATTTCCAATCCCAATATTTTAACCTTTAAGTACGGCCTTTCGTCATCCTTAACGTTTTCCAGTATAAAGTCTAGTAAGTGCGTGTTTTTAATATTTTTCCTCTTCTCATCATATTTTCTGGCCTTTAGAAAATCCTTGCGTTGCCCATGGCCAGTTAGGAACGCGTTTGCTGGTTTCCCTGGTTGCAATTTGGGCAGTTCCGCTTCGTGAATCCAGGTTTATTACAATTATAACATTTAAGGGTTCTGGGTTTGTTACAATCCGCCGCTCGGTGGCCAAATGAAGAGCAGTTAAAGCATTTAAAGTTGGTAGATCCAATGTTGTTCCTATAAGTCGGGTAGGCTATGGCGTCTAAGTTATCTTCAGGTCCCTCCCAAATGTAAGCTAGATCTGGTTCTAAATTTCTGTTTCTTTTTCCTGGGGGTGTAAAGTTAAGTACGAACTCGCGTCTTTCTTCCAGCTGTCTTCCTAGTTTTTGGAGTTGAGCCATGGTGGTTACTTCCATTAGGCACAGTTGTGTTTGGTAAAAGGGGGCAATGTTTCGAAGAAGAATCTTTACTTTTGCTTCTTCAGTGACTGGACATGACAGACGTTTAAATAATCCTTGCATCGAGGCGAGGTAAATGCCCATAGTTTCGTCTGGTCCTTGGGTCCTTGCTTTAATTTCTTCTAATAATTTTTCAATGTAGTTGTGCGGTTGGAATTCTTCTCTTAATAGGGTTACCAGTTCATCCCAGGATGTTGCCAAGTCTCTTATTGCTCTGAACCATATTAAAGCCTTATTGGAGAATAAATCTACAGCTGACATAAGGAGTTGTTCCTTTGAGACGTTTCTTGCCACTCTAAGTTCTTCCACTCTCTCTAAAAATGAGTTTATTGACATGTCTCTTTTGTCCCCGGAAAACTTTATGTTCCATTTGTTTACCGGAATAGATTTGATATTTGAAGTGGTAGGAGTACTATTCGCCAAGGGGTTGGTATTTGTCGGTGTATCGTGTCCAGTTTCATTCTCCAAAATTGTCAGCTCCAAGGGGGAACTATCCTTTTCAGGTTCAGGTTGGTCGCATTTTTCTTCAAAGACCGTTAGAAGGTCTAACGCTAATCCTAGTAGCTCCGATTTTATTTTTTGTTCTTCTTCATTCTTCGTTTTTACTCGTTCTACTCGTCCCAACAGATGATTTATGCGTGTGTCCAAGGTCTTCCAGTCATTGCCTTTTTCCTTACCTTCGAAACTGGCGAGTTTAGTTTTTATTTCTTGTGCTGTAGCTTTAATTTCATCTACATCTTGCTCATAGGTATATGGATGATTTGGGTATAGTAATGATTTTCCCTTTTTTTCCAGCTGTAGCGCTTTTGAAAGTCTGCTGCGCATTTCCTCTACAGTACCGCCAGATAGACCTCTTATGGTGATTTCGTAGGTTAATTGTATTCCAGTTAACCTATTAACTTCCAATTTTCTATATGCCAACTCCATAGTAATAAAGTAAAGACAGAGAAAGGTATCCGACACCCAAACAATTAAAATAACTTCTAGGATGTTACTTTGTAAAGATTAGGTAAGTATAAGTAGTGGATAAGTTACTATAGTATAGTACTATATAAGTTCTTAAAGGTAAATTATCAAGACCAATTAACCAACCGGTATACTATTATAAAAATTTAAATTAAATATGTATATATATATATATGTCTATTAAGCTAGATATTTATATAAAATATCTTAAATGTTTAATGAATTTAATGATTAATCAAAGAGAAATAAGCTTGATTTAATTTAATCAACCAACAAATACAAGGTAAAGTTAAATTTAAATTAGACAATAAAAGTAGGGATATCTGGATACCGCAAAACAAGTAGCAGTAAGACACCCTGTATAGTGGTAGATAAGATTAAGGATCAGAAGTAAATAGGCAGCTAATTTAATTTGTGTTATAGTATATTTCACCCTGTAAACATAACCCCGAAAGCAAAATTCTCTTAGCAATAAAAAAAAATATTTTATGTAAAGCTCAATCTAGGAATAGCGAAATGCACCACATAAAAATTGACTATTGCTTGTCTCACAAGTTGCAAGTAACAATTATATATATAACTATTATATTTTAGACAGCACCTATTTGGTGCTAAACTCGATAAAAATTTTAAAAAATACAAAAGAAATAACTCAAAATAAGACCAAAAACATTTCAAAGCTCAATGCTTATTTAAAACAAAATTCATTAAATATCATCAATTGCCGAATACAACATTGGAGACACACTGTATAGTAGTTTCTCCGAGCTTGTTTATGTTCAGCTGGGCGAGCAAAAAATTCCAGTACAAAGTTTATTAACAAATACTTATAATTCATAAATATATCAATAATTATTGTAACAATGAAAATCAAGAAATATTACTTTAAAATCCTCAATTAGAATAATCAAAAGTGTACTATATAATAACACTCAACAACATTTTAACATAAAATTCGACGATTTCTTGAACCCATATAATTTGAAAACAATTTATTGTATTAATTTTATTTTATTTTTAAATCATTATATTATCTATTTTATTATTATAATCACGTTGGGCGCCAAATTGTAACGTTTAAAACCACCGTGGGTGATTACGTTACTTTTACACGCGGCGATTTTACAGAATGCTATCGAAGACCGGGTACGGTGCCCCTCACTCAGTCGAAGACGGGGTGGGTATGAAAGTATGTTATTTTAGGCGCCACGTGATTTTGCCGTACCAAGCCTATGCTAATTATGTAACTACTAGAATAAAACCACGAAACTAGATTTAGTAAATAATGTATATATATTAACAAAATAGTATCTCTGTTATAGTGTAATATTTTACAAATGGTAAATAAATATTTAATATCTAACGATATTAACCTATGCGTGATCACGTAAGGCGAACAATAGTTGAAATAATGATTATAATATATATACTACAAACGGTTCAAGACAACGTACGTTATATTTATATACTAATATTGGACAACACAAGACATGAAACTTAACAGATAGGTGGCAGTTCTGGGTTTCTCTGGACTTAATAAAGACGTCGCGACGCTGGGAATGTCAGGCTGATGATCTGAACGCGTTACCAGGCTGGTGACAGATCCAGAAGTATCTTCGGGTAATGGCTGACGATGGCGGCTAGGGATAGGACGCCTAGATATGGGTCTAGGGCAGAAATCTAGATCTCTACTTGAGGTGTTGAAGTCGAGGTAGGGTAGAGCCCTTAAAGAGTAATGGCTGCCATTAGTGGCGCATTATTTAAAGATAAATCACTTACGATTTGGGCGATGTTACAAAATATTAGTTGGATCTGATCAGTGTGTCTGCAGGAAAGCAGGGCCCAAAAGATGGTGGGTCGGCTCTTGGTGATGCTTAGGATATTTCCAGAAAGCGGTAGCGTCCCGTAAGCTTTAATCCGGAACAATCCGATATGTGTGTGTGTTTCAACAATAACTAACTAAACAATACACTACACAATTTAATAGTGCAATGATGCCTGTAATACTCCAGTTTATAACTGAGCGGCTAATTTCAATCCGCAAACAGGGCATCACTTTGCTTAAGCAGGACGAGCAGGAAATCAACTTTTCTACACACCTTAAATCTGCATACTGACTGAAGTTAAAATCCAGCCAACCACAAGCGCTTGATTTGAAGACCAGGACTAAGTAGGGGTGCGCAAAACCCACTTTACATATTGCCCTATTTATAAAAACGCTAAGATGGATTCGATTTCCTAGCAAGGTTGCCAACTGACAATAACAAAGCCAACATAAATTGTGCCCAAACGATATGAGAAGTGCCACCAGGATACAACGAGAAACTACCAAACGAACACAAACAAGGTAGGTACAAATACATTATTTAATTATTTACAATTCAACAAAACAATTATTAATCTTTATTTTAAGTTTCAGATTTTGATGTCTGTATACAGTGCGTCCCCCAAAATTATTTACACAGTAATAAAAAATGTATATAGCTACTTACTTTAAATAAATGTTTTTGATCATTATTTGAGCTTTATTAACCAAAATGGAAATTAACACGTTACAAGTGTAGTTAAGTTATTAAATAAATAGTTTAATTCGTTAATTAACCAGTGCGTGTTTTTATTCACACTCCGAACAGTTAAAAAAACGTTACAATATATTTAAAAAAAAAAACAAAAAAATGTTTTCCCAATTTTTCTCTTTTTTTTTCAAAACCCTAGTATAAATATAAATATTTTAGGACCCAGCTTCACAGAAAGAAAACTACTACGTAAAATTACGTAAAATTAATAAACTGCTGTCGTCAATTTTTTGTACATTAATATTATGTATTGGTGATTATTACAATGCTTTTTCATCATAGATTAATAACTAAGTACATTGAAACCATAAACTAGTCAACATCAAAAATTAATTATTTCCTTCATCAATATAATAATAAAAATTTATTGAATTAACTATTGACGATCATTAAACGATGTTCTTTATCTTTAAAACAATAAATTTTTTGTCATAGATCCTTAAGTAGGTAATAATAAACTGTCTTCATTGTCCCAACGGTCACTAAACATTGATTTTATGAACTTAACCATTAACTTCTTAAAACGCGCCAAAATTAATGCTACCGTATGCACAACTGGACGCACAACGGTATGCACAACGTTGAACGTACAAAGAATAATATGTATGATTGGTTTTTATATACACGAGGGATGAATAACGTACTAAATATATCTTATGGGCTTTACAACGTACCATAAATAAAGAGATCATTAAATTAACTTATATATTTACCCCTCTTGGTATTTCCTGAATTAAATTATGTTAACAAACACTTAGCAAAGATATATACTCGTCTAACCACGTTAGAAATGGTGGGTGGTAGAGCGCCCCAATAGTATCTCGGGCTAAACAACATACCAATTATACGTATATATATATATATATATATACCACCCACCATTTCTAACGTGGTTAGACGAGTATATATCTTTGCTAAGTGTTTGTTAACATAATTTAATTCAGGAAATACCAAGAGGGGTAAATATCCCACACAGCACACTACGTCCATTGTACGCAGTGGCGTAGCGACAGTACCGCGAACGCCCGCCAAGCGGGGGGCCCTAACCTGGTAGGGGGCCCGGCCGATACTTGCCCCAAAACATTAAAATACTTATTTCCATCTTACTTATACTACAAATTGAATAATAATGAATGAATAATTTACTAAAATGTAGGTAGGTACTTGATATTATTGGCCTACCATCACAACATAAATGTAAAACATCTAACGGAACCTTTTGATGAATTTTAAAAATCGCGCTTATTTAACAATTGACAGCGGGTTTACGCATGAACGATTCAGAACTTGGAAACATGCGCCTAACTCTAAACAGATATGCGCATTTAGTTATGCGTATTATTCTGACAGTTCTGAAGCGTTCTCTTTGCGAACCCTAAAATTTTGACGATTGTGATTCATAAGTTGTTAGTTTGTTTTTGTTTTATATTCGTATTGGTTTAAGTAGGTTTTTATTTGTGACTGCTTCTGATTATTTTATTTTTCCACTGTTTTACATGCGTTTCTCGCCGGTCAGCTGTGGTGAGCACAAAGTGGTCTAGTATTTACATGTAAGTATTTCTTTTATTATTGGTTAGTTTAATATTATAGAGAGTTTAATATATAGAGTTACCTACTGAGTAAATATTATTAACTAAATATACCTATTCAAGGATGCCTGATAAAATTATTATAGTTTAAGGTTATTTTTTATGTTTAAAAAATATGTTATTGTTTTCTATTATTTTACTTATAATTTATAAGTAGGTACAGTGGAGAACCTAATTTTTTTTTTAAATTATTTTTTTGTTACTTTTCGTTTATAAATAATTTAAAAAATCATGTCACCGGATGTATTATTTTTTATTTACAATTTACAATACTATAAAACCATGTAAAAAATACCTGAAATCAGGGTAAGGATTTTCGCAGGGGGGCCCGAAATTTGTCGCTACGCCACTGATTGTACGTCCATTAAAGGTCCAAACTAAGTACATACGTCCATGGACTTTGAACGTACGTCCATGGAGTTTACGCTTTCCCATGTCCTTAGGATGATCCAGAAGAACGTCCATAGGATATCCATGGATGAACACAAGACAAGAAACAATAAGATGGATGTTCAAAGTCTTATTTAGGACTCCTGCGGTCGATAACGGCTACCATACTAAATAGTTACATTTTACAAAAATAGCAAACAAAACAATTTTTACAATTTATTTTCACTTCAAAAATAACAAATGTTTTATTTGTTGTTAATTCTTAAAATTGTTTTGTTTGCAAACCATGACAGTTTGGTTAAATTAATTTACTATATAGTAACTATAATTTTATTTATATAAACACCTCAGAAATACCAAGTTACGAATTAAACTTTATTAATAGGTTTGGTTTATATAAAAAAACTCCGGTCAGCAATAAAAAATACCTAATAAAAAAGTCAGTCATGATTCAAATCGCATAATGGTAGTCAGTGACATATTATTATTAAAGGCAATGTAATTATTTGTTTAGTGTTAAATATAAAATAAAACTTAATTAATTCACTATAATACCAATATATCAGTTATGGAACCTATATCAAACTTATATGAATTTATAATGACATTGAATTTAAATTGAAATTTGCGAAAAAAAAGTTAGTTTTCCGCCCGCCTTACCAGCCCCCTACCCCCAAAATTAAGATTATTCAAAATAAAGTGGTGCAATTTATAATTCACTAAAGTTTATCCACAGAATTAAAAATTTATTTTAAAACTCCAAGACTTACAGAATTATGAATTGCACCACTTGAATAATCTTAATTGGATGTAGGGGGATGGTGAGGCGCGCTGAAAAACTAACTTTTTTTCGCAATCTTTAACTTAAATTATGCTTGCGCAGAAATTGTCAATTCAATGTCATTATAAACTTATATATGTTTTATATGGGCCTCATGTCTAATAACTGAGATATTGGTATACTCTAAATCCACCAGCCGCCACTGTCTAAACCTTTTTTATCCTATATGTTTGTAATTTGATTAGAATAAACAAATGTATACATAACTCAGAATAAACAAGTAAACCAACATTTTTCTATAAGTTTCGTTCCTAGGCTCATCATATGGAAGTCCACTTTCAACGTACATTGTATGTACATTTATTACATAACATGGACATCCTATAGTGTGCCAAAGTAACGTTATATGTACGTACATGGAACGTCCATATAATATTCTTGGACATACTATTTATATCCATTTGTACAGACATGGATGTCCTATGGACACCATATGGACGACTTTGTGCTCTATGGGATATAAGTTAATTTAATGATCTCTTTATTTATGGTACGTTGTAAAGCCCATAAGATATATTTAGTACGTTATTCATCCCTCGTGTATATAAAAACCAAGCATACGGTTCTTGTTTAGCCCGCAACGTTGCCGGTTTTCACCAAGCCAACGCGTACGAATTGTCCAATAAGAACAGCGCTATCCACCTGTTTTGTTGCCACGCGGCGATCACGCGACATAAATTTGCATTTAATGCCTATTTTCGTATTATTCTTCGTACGTTCAACGTTGTGCATCCCGTTGTACTTTTTGTTCGTTGTGCATCCCGTTTGTGGTAAGTGATAAATTATACTGAAAATTCCACACCTGTAATTTTTAAATATAAAAAAAATTAGGGTCTTCAAACTTTCTCCTTTATGTTTTGAAGCAAATGAATACTTTGACCTAGTTCACTGGAAAAAATGTGAGCTAACAGAACCTCCAATTCTCTCTCGAGTTTCTACAGAAGATCTAAATGAATTTATTAAAAACCCTGACTCACCCACAATTAATTTTGGAGAGTACCCATGTCACACACAGTGTGTTAAGCGATGTGTCAAGCTCGTTACAGAAGCTTCTGCAGCAGTTTGTGGCCCATATTCTAGGGATGGATTTATAAGAGTGCGAGCTGATTCTAGGAAAGACATGCCGTGCTTTAATACTAAATCACAGTTTGTCCTTATATATATATGTATATTAGACTGGTTCAAAAAAATCGAATATTTTTTTTTCTTCAAAGCCTGCATTGAAATAAGAAGCCTGTGAAAATTGTAGCTCTTAATATTAATATTTAGAGGTCGCTCACCGTGAATTTCTATTTTACGTTTAAATAACACAGGAATTCTTTTTCCTTAACTTTGAAATTTTATAACTCGTTTTTGAGTGAACATATTGGAATAACCAACACATATTTTTAAAGAAAATTGAACGCTCTACAAAAAATGTCTCTTATATTTTTTTTATAAATTCACTTCTTTTATTTATTTTTATTATTTTATTCAAGGTTGAATATTTTCGTATTATTCTTCGTACGTTCAACGTTGTGCATCCCGTTGTACTTTTTGTTCGTTGTGCATCCCGTTTGTGGTAAGTGATAAATTATACTGAAAATTCCACACCTGTAATTTTTAACCAATCAAAACTTGTATTTTTGACAGATCACCATGGCAACGGATGAATTTTAGTGGAATTTTTTTCCTCGTGGGTACCCAACAGCGAATTATACTGGAAATTTTTTGAGGTTTATAACAGAATATTTTTTTGACAATCTGGTTTTTATTTCTTTAGATGATAATTTTGAGCCATTTCAATTACAAAGCTAAGATGTTTTCTATATTCTTTGGACACCTCCTTTCTTCTTAATGGCGAAATTTTCGGCGAAAGTCCTGCATTTTCGCCGCGAAAATGCAGGACTTGGAATGGAATGAATTAAATGTCTATGTCTAATGAAATATATATAATATTTATAAACTATTCTATTCACCTTTTTTTCATTTAGCACTTTGAATTTTGAATAGTTTAGATGCAAATATTCGTGAACAATTCGAAACAAATTTTCTTTATTCAATCCTCTATTAATGCGGGTAAATAAGTAATCGCACGATGACGATTGATCATTACATCAGACAATTTCACGCATATTTTGCATATAATATGATTTTCAAACAGATTCATTTTTAAAACAAAAAATTTTGTTGGTTTTACTGGCTGCACATTGTGCACAATATTCTTTATTACAACAAAACGCAAGTTTTTCTGATATTTTAAACTGTCAAAATATGATGATCACAGCCTCCAATGATTGACGCTTGCTGACGCTGCACACTGGTTATGAATTCCATACCACTAAAGCGCATATGAAAAGTTAATAAAAACGCAAAAAAAGCAATTTTTTACCACTTTTAGTTACTCAAAACTCTTGAGATGGTATTTTTGTGCAACTACAACAAGTAGAAATCAACAATTTAAAGGTCTAAATTGCTGCCAAAACTGTGACGCGCTGTAAATCTGTTCATGCATGCGTTCTGAAAAACCTTTTAAATTATTATTTTCTACCAATTGTAATAAGCCCAAGTAACTATAAAATGAAAGAATATAATATTTTAGGTCCTTAAATGGCACTTTTGATCAGTAGAAATCAACAGTTTATAGACAAACTAATTTTGTTCATGTATGTTTCTATAGAAACATATATATAGAACTAATACAATTTTTATTTTCTACCGCTTATAGTAGCCCCAAGTAAATAAAAAATTTGGTGTGGAATTTTCTTACCGAATACCACACGAGGTCAAATTAAATAAAAAAAAATTATTCTCGCTCATGAATATTTTTAGAAAATTATCCCTCGTCATCGACTCGGGATAATTTTCAAAATATTCATGAGCTTGATAAAAAGGTGAGTAAAAAATATTAATTACACCATTTTGCCTTAGTATAGGGTGGCTTACAACTTTTTTAAGGTGATTTTGGTGCGTTAATTCCAAAAATGACTATAGTTTAACTTAATAAACCTTTGTTTTTGCGATATTGTTCGAAACCCGTATTTTTTTTTCGAAATGCAAACCTAAATTGTAAATTTAATTGTAATTTAATTTAACTCATGATCATTGGTATGGGTGGTAACTATAAACTGGTTTTATGCCAATTGTACCTATAAGTAATATTACTCTACACAGAAAAAAAGGTTTAGTTAGCCCAACTATTATTTGTTTCATTTAACTAAATATGTTGTTTCAATAGAGCCAACCAAACATTTAGTTAATTTAACAACCGCATTTGGATATATTTTACAACTATATATTTGGTTGAAACAAACATTTATATAGTTCAAGTGACCTTTACCTACCAGTCCAATGTACTAAATACATTTGGTTGAATTGACTAAATATAATTTGTTACCCTAACTAGGTTAACGGCTTGGTACAACTTACCCATATCGTTTGGCGCATTTATATACCTAACAATAAAAATAAGATCTTGAAATGTTTGGAGTAGAAACATTTTTTTAAGCCATTTTCTTATATTCTTCAAAAAACAGGAAGTTCCTTGACGCACTACTAGTATAATACCAGAGGTATTATTCCAGATAATTAAACCTTCACCTCGCTAGAGATAATGTTTTAGTGCGTTCCACCAACTTAATAAAATACTTCAAGTATTGACAGCTGTTTCCACCTATTCAAGGTCTCTTTAGTATCGAACAACTTGTAGTGTCACACCAAAGCAAAGAAGTACCTCACCTTATATACTCTTCATGTAAGTCAACAGAGGCGAGATTTAAGAACATCACGCGATCCACACCGCCTTTGCCGCGATCGGTACATACTATGCAACCAGGAATGCACGGCAAATGTTTTAATCATTTTAACAGAGTGATTAAGGTTGAAGTAACTCTTATTTTACAAACAACATATTTAGTAAACTGAACCATACAATTTAACCAATTTAGAAAAATAAAATGACTATCTGGTTTAGTACCGTCCAACTAATCTTTGTTTATATTAACCTTCCCACGGTTGATTTAAATAAATATGGGTCAACTAAATTAATATAGTTAAATTAACCATTCCTTTTTTTCTGTGTAGTAG
Organism: Brassicogethes aeneus; assembly: GCA_921294245.1. Taxonomy (NCBI): domain Eukaryota; kingdom Metazoa; phylum Arthropoda; class Insecta; order Coleoptera; family Nitidulidae; genus Brassicogethes; species Brassicogethes aeneus. The sequence goes on from OV121137.1 coordinate 2,592,594, forward strand.
TATTGGATTTTTCCTAAACTTTTTACAAGCTGATCTTGAAATTAAATTTTTAACAAAAATACTTAGAGTTATGTAAATATCCTGATTTAGTATAATAATTGTCTATCTCTAAACTAAGATTGGTAATTTTACTGTACTTTTTAATAGTAAATAATTATTAAATTTAGCATTATTTTTATCAGTTTACGTTAACGTATTTTTTAAGAAATATTGCATAAACAAACATTTATTAATTACTGTTGTCTAAATATTTTATTTTAAGAAATCGTACAAGCGTCAGGAGCAAAATTGACATAAATATAAATTTTAAAACGCTATAAGTGCCATTATGCCAATTTTTATTTTATTGCGTTGAAATTTTAACACAATAAAGTATATAGATGAAGCTATAAAATTTGTAAACTTTATTAAAATCTGAAAAAATTGAATCGTATAACATAACATCACTTTAAATTTAAAATTTACATTTCAAAAATTAACAATTGATTTAAAAAAAGGAAAACTTTGATTAATTAATTAATTCTTAGTAATTTATAGCAGAACAGAATGCCACGGAATTAAATAACATGGAATTGTAATTTTACTGTTAAACGATACATTTTACAAAAAAATACAAAAAAAACTTTATAAAGACTTTTACTAAGTTTATTAGAAAAATTAATATTATTTTATTAATTCTTAAATTATTAAAGGTTTCTTTTAAAATTCCGAAAAAAAATATCTGTTTACAATATTGCAATAAACAAAATCTGATTAAATAAAATTATGGTCAAAAGGCAAAGAAAAAGTTTTAATTTGTCGACCAGTGTTAATTTACCATTTTTAATATTTTGTGATTTAGTAAAATTCTTTTTGTGAACATTAAAGATAATGTAAATAAACTGCTCGTCATAAAAATCGACGCACCTAGTTTTTTGGAAAATATTTGAAAGCTCGTTATTAAAAAATTACTGAATCGATTTTGAAAATCTTCGGAAATTCTGAATACCTGATTCTTTGACTCTTATGTCAAATTTTGGGAATACGATATTTTGCACATAGCATTATACTACAGGGTGTTAAACGAAGAGATGTATTTTTTCCGAAATTTCAAGTTATTCCCATTCATGAGGCAGTTGAGTTTGATAGTCGTAATACCCCTCCCTAATATAAGTAAGGTAATCCCTCGGAACGTTTTCGAGATTTTGTGAATATCGCGGCTTACTACGATTATATGCCAATTTATCGAAAATTGTCGTTATTTCCTAGTTTAGTCCAAAAATGGGCAATAGTGGATTCTTTAATTTTTATGTCTAATTTTGGAAATACGATATTGTGCACAAAGAATTATACTACAGGGTGTTAAAAAAGGGATGTTTTTTTTTTCCAAAATTTCAAATCCCCATTCACAGGGCAGTTGAGCTTGATAGTCGTAATACCCCTTCCTAATAACAGTTAGGTTATCGTCGGGACGTTTTCGAGATTTTGTGGATATCTTGGCTAACTACGATTATATGGCAAATTTTTCAAAAATTGTCGTTATTTCCCAGTTTAGTCCAAAAAATAAGCAATAGTGGATTCTTTAACTTACGTCTAATTTTGAGAATAAGATATTGTGCACATAGCATTATACTACAGGGTGTTAAAAAAATAGATGTTTTTTTCCAAAATTCCAAATGCCCATTCACAGGGCAGTTGAGCTTGATAGTCCTAATACCCTTCCTAATAACAGTTAGGTAATCCCTCGGGACGTTTTCAAGATTTTGTGGATATCTTGGCTAACTACGATTATATAGCAATTTTTCGAAAATTGTCGTTATTCTCCACTTAATTCCCAAAAATGAGCAAACTACGAAAGGTATCGATTAGTTATCAACACATCGTTTCCCCAATTTGCATGTTCTTGTGTCCATCTTCTTCTAGCAGAAAAAGAGGGCAGGCAGCTCTTCGTCTTGCGTGGTATGCAATCTTACATCCGTCATTTTATTTTTTAAATGTGATTTGCTGTTTGAAAAATGTTTTCATATTCGATGACAAAAATGACAAAAATAATTGAAGGAAGGAAGCTCCAAACCAGATATGCGCCATATTTTTTAAAATTTCATAGTAAACCGTTTGTAGAAAATTGCATGAAACTGGAAGCAAGTGACCTACCTTAAAACGCTGTGTTGATACCTTCCGTAGTTTTCAAATAGCAAATCACATTTAAAAAAATAAAATGGCGGATGTAAGATTGCATACCACGCAAGACGAAGAACTGTCTGCCCTCTTTTTCTGCTAGAAGAAGATGGGCACAAGAACATGCAAATTGGGAAAACGATGTGTTGATAACTAATCGATACCTTTCGTAGTTTGCTCATTTTTGGGACTTAAGTGAAGAATAACGTGAATTTTCGAAAAACTGCCATATAATCGTAGTTATCCAAGATATCCACAAAATCTCGAAAATGTCCCGAGGGATTACCTGTTATTGGGAAGGGGTATTATGACTATTAGGCTCAACTGCCCTGTGAATGGTGATTTGGAATTTTGGTCGACGGTGGACGAGTGGTTAGTGCTGCTGACTACAAGCAGGAGGTCGTGGGTTCGAATCCCACCCGGGGTATGGCTGTTTATTTGTGTTTGTCCTATTGTGTAATAGTCCTTCGGAGGGGACTTTAACCCCGCGGTCCGTTCCTACCCCTAACCCGCACAAGCCATTCAGTTGGCTTATGGGACTTCTTAAGAAGTAAGGGTGGAACTAAAAGAGCACTTTTGTATATAAACTTTTGTATATAAACATCTCTTTTTTTAACACCCTGTTGTATAATGCTATGTGCACAATATCGTATTTCCAAAATTAGACGTAAGTCAAACAATCCACTATTGCTCATTTTTGGACAACTGGGGAATAACGACAATTTTAGAAAAATTGGTATATAATCGTAGTTAGCCAAGATATCCACAAAATCTCGAAAATGTACCGAGGGATTACCTAACTGTTATTAGGAAGGGGTATTAGGAATATCAAGCTCAACTGCCCTGTGAATGGGGATTTGGAATTTTGGAAAAAAACATCTCTTTTTTTAACACCCTGTAGTATCATGCTATGTGCACAATATTGTATTCCCAAAATTAGACATAAGAGTAAAAAAATCAACTATTGCTGATTTTTTGGACTAAAATGAAGAATAACGTGAATTTTCGAAAAATTGCCGTACAATCGTGGTTAGCCAAGATATCCATTAAATCTCGAAAATGTCCCGAGGGACATATTAAACATATTAAATAATTTTATTTATTTTAATAGTTATTAGATTAACTATATTTAATATAAACTGCTCGTCATAAAAATCGACGCACCTAGTTTTTTGGAAAATATTTGAAAGCTCGTTATTGGAAAATTACTAAACTGATTTTGAAAATCTTTGGAAATTCTGAATAGCTGATTCTTTGACTTATTAGGAAGGGGTATTAGGACTATCAAGCTTAACTGCCCTGTGAATGGAAATTTGGAATTTTGGAAAAAAACATCTATTTTTTTAACACCCTGTAGTATAATGCTATGTGCACAATATTTTATTCTCAAAATTAGATGTAAGTCAAAGAATCCACTATTGCTCATTTTTTGGACTTAACTGGGAAATAACGACAATTTTCGATAAATTGGCATATAATCGTAGTATTCGCGATATTCACAAAATCTCGAAAACGTTTCGAGGGATTACCTTACTAATTAGGGAGGGGTATTACGACTATCAAACTTAACTGCCTCATGAATGGGAATAACTTGAAATTTAGGAAAAAATACATCTCTTCGTTTAACACCCTGTAGTATAATGCTGTGCAATATATCGTATTTACAAAATTTGACATAAGAGTCAAAGAATCAGCTATTAAGAATTTCCAAAGATTTTCAAAATCGATTTAGTAATTTTCCAATAACGAGCTTTCAAATATTTTCCAAAAAACTAGGTGCGTCGATTTTTATGACGAGCAGCTGCGCAGTTTATAAAACATTTATTAATTTTTTTTTAATATTTAAAAACATAAATATAAATATTGTAGAGGGCTAATATATCGCCCCGCAAAGTCCGTATTAAAATATTTCCTTTAAAAATATTAAAAACTTGGTTTTAAACTTAAAAGTTAGGTTGGAATAATTTTTATTAATTTTAATTAAATTTTTCAAAAATCTGCGTTTTTCAAAAATTAATAATACTGGCTTTAAACAAAAAGCCTTTATTATAATATTTATTATTATTATTTAATTATAATATTTTATTAATATTTTGTATATACGAAAAAAACTAATGAAGAGCTTTTGATGAAATTTAAATTACTTATTACAACAAAATGAAATTTTTTTTTCTGAAAATGTTAGATTTTAAGTTAGTACCTTTTGAGATATTTCAGATTAAAAAAGCCCGATTTTAGACAAATCGCAATATTTTAGCTATTTTAAGAAATGTTAAAAAACGTATGAGGTGTTTTAACTACTTATTACAACAAAATAAAATGTTTTCTGAAAATTTGGAATTTTTAGTATATCCCTTCTAAGATGTTTTTAATTAAAAATTTACCCGATTGAGGAGGAAACGCAATATTTTGTGTATTTTTTAAAAAAGCACATTAAAATAATAAAATATGATGAAATTTTATTTTATTTTATTAATTTTATTTATTTTTATTTTAAAAATTAATGTGCTTCCAACAGGCCTAATATATTAAATAAAACACAATAAAATAATGTTTCCCGAAAGATATTTCAAATTAGACATGTTTAGCTAATTTTTTAAATTCCTAAAAACCATATAAAGTCTTTGTGTTAAAATTCAATCCCCTTATTACAACATAATAAAAAAAATGTATCTTAAAATTTTGGATTATTAGAATGTGTACCTTCTGGATTATTTCTAATTAAAAATATGCCCAATTTTAGTCAAATATTTTAATATTTCTATTTTTAAAACATTCAACTAAAAAAGTCTGATTGAGTGATTAAATTTAAACCGCTTATTACAACTTAATTTAATTGTGTTATCTAAAAATTTTTAAAGTATGTATGTTCTACCTGTAAAACCTTTTGTATAATTTTTACAATTAATGTTTTTTGCCTTTTAAATTTTTAAAAAGAATTTTTAATAAAAAATAAAACGCTTTGTGCACATTCTATAATACATTAAGTAATAAAAACAATTAAAAGTATTCGAATAAATCTCTGACTAAGTCGCGGTATCGAACTTACATTGCTTTACATTAAATAATATCTTCCTACGAAAAATTTGTGTTTGCAGTGTTGCCAGATTTAGGGCTACACAGGAACCGTAATATATCTAGGATTCCTATTCTAGATACACTTACTACAGCGCGCCACCTACAGTTAAATTCAATGAACTATTTTGTATATAACTATGGCTAAACCGGTCGTTGTTAAGCCCTGCCAAAAATTTAACCTGGGGTTCCCAACACCGTGATTAATCGATTGGCGTTGAAATAACGTCAAACGTTGTTCAGCCCGGGAGTGGGCCACAAAAAGTCATTTCGGGCTACACAGAGTATAGCTTGTATATAGAATGGGCTGCACAATGACCGTTTATATGTGTATATATAAATATATATATATTTATAATATATATATATATATATATATATATATATATATAAATTTTATATATATACATAATATGTATATATATAAATATATATATATATATATATATATATACAGGGTGTTTCATAATATATGCGCAGGACTTCAGGATGTGATAGCTCATCCAAAAAGATGAAAAAAGTCGCTATTAACTTACCCTCTAAAATGCACAATTTTCGAGATACAGGGTGTTGAAATTTTAGAAAAAAAATCGTTTTTCTCGAATATCTCCGGAACCGTTTATCGTACAAAAAACAGCTTTTGTAAGCATTTTCTACTCAAAATAAGCTATGTTTTGTGCCAGAAAAAAATTTTTTTTACTCATAATTGGTGGAGATTTTGAAGGGGTAGCGGGTGTTTTTCTCCTCAACTTCTATGCCCCTGAAAAATGTACGGTTTTGAGAGGCTTATTCGAACCGCCAATGTTTTCTACACAAAAAAGGTACTCTTGGTCATAAGCTCTAAAGTTGACCGTTTTCGAGAAAAATCAACTTTTATGTTTAAAAACATGGTCAATTTAAAAAAAAAATAATTTTTTTTTACTAATTAAACAAAATTTATTTTAACGTTAGAACAAGTAACAAAACCAAACCATAATTGCAAAATAAAAAATGATTCAAAAGTTGTCTTTGCTAAATTCTCCAAACCGTAAAGGTAACGCATTTCGAACATTTCAGCATTTGTGTAAAAAATCATTTTTTAATTTTTTTTTAATTTTGCAATTATCGTTTGGTTTTGTTACTTTTTCTAACGTTAAAATAAATTTTGTTTAATTAGTAATAAATTTTTTTTTTCAAAAAATTGAACATGTTTTTAAATATAAAAGTTGATTTTTCTCGAAAACGGTCAACTTTAGAGCTTATGACCAAGAGTACCTTTTTTGTGTAGAAAACATTGGCGGTTCGAATAGGCCTCTTAAAACCGTACATTTTTCAGGGGCGTAGAAGTTGAGGAGAAAAACACCCGCTACCCCTTCAAAATCTCCACCAATTATGAGTAAAAAAAAATTTTTTTCTGGCACAAAACATAGCTTATTTTGAGTAGAAAATGCTTACAAAAGCTGTTTTTTGTACGATAAACGGTTCCGGAGATATTCGAAAAAAACGATTTTTTTTCTAAAATTTCAACACCCTGTATCTCGAAAATTGTGCATTTTAGAGGGTAAGTTAATAGCGACTTTTTTCATCTTTTTGGATGAGCTATCACATCCTGAAGTCCTGCGCATATATTATGAAACACCCTGTATATATATATATATATGTATTACATATTAGACTGGTTCAAAAAAATCGAATAATTTTTTTTTTCAAAGCCCGCATTAAAATATCTTTCTAGTACTGAAAAAAGAAGCCTGTGAAAATTGTAGCTCTTAATATAAATATTTAGAGGTCGCTCATCGTGAATTTCTATTTTACGTTTAAATAACACAGGAATTCTTTTTTCTTAACTTTGAAATTTTATAACTCGTTTTTGAGTGAACATATTGGAATGAAGTCTATATATTTTTGAGGAAAATTGAATGTTCTACAAAAAATGTCTCCTATAATTTTTTCGTAAATTCACTCCTTTAATAGTTATTTAAGGTTGAAATTAGACATATAATAAATGTAACGTTTAAATAGGTAACACAGGAATTTTTTTTAACTTTTAATTTTATAACTTTTTTTTGAGTGGACATATTGGAATGAGCGATAATGTTTTTTAAAGAAACATAATTTATATAAAAATTTTAAAAAAGATTATACAGGGCGGTCCAGTTTGTGATACATTAATTTGAAGGTAGACTTTCATTAATTAACATTTCTCAAAAATGTTTCCTAAGAAAAATACAGGCCGTCAAAGATTACAAAAAAACTAGTTTTCTCTTTATAACTTTTAAACCACAACATTAATTTTCATCAGATTTGGCACAAAATGTTATATAGTCAGTGCCTTAATAATAATGTCCACCCCCACGGGGGTACTTCTCCCCTTTTCACCTCAGTCTTTGACGCCACTAAAATTTTAAAAATTTAAATAAATTTGTAGGTCAAATTTTTAATTTAGAGAAAAAATTTACTCTTGTAAAATTTTGATTTGGGTCTTTGTTTCTGAAATATTTGCTTAAAAATGTTTCCTCGCAGAGACGCTTTCTGTCAAAGTTTACAAAAAAAACTCGTTTCCCCATCATAACTTCTAAACCACTTAATCAATTTTTATCAAATTTTGTACACAATATAGTCAATGTCTTAGTAATGATATGGATAATTATTTAAAGAAAACATCAGTGGCGCAGTTACTTGGGGGGCTGCTCCTCTTTTCACCTTAGGCGCCACTGGAAATTTTTTTTAATAATAAACACATTTTTAGATTATCTGTTTAATTTAGAGAAAAAAACTACTCATGTAAAATTTTGATTTAGTGCTTCATTTTTTAAATAATTAATTTATTTATCCAAGAATACTTTTGCCGTAGTTTTTTTGGAGTGTGTTCCCAAATATTTCAAAAACGAAGCCCTAAATTAAAATTTTAGCACAGTAGTTTTTTTATCTCTAAATTGAACAGACAATCTAAAAATGTAATTTTGCGAGGAAACATTTTTAGGCAAATATTTTAGAAACGAAGCCCCAAATCAAAATTTTACAAGAGCAAATTTTTAATTAAAAACTTGACCTAAACATTTCTTTATTATTTTAAAATTTCCAGTGGCGTCAAAGACTGAGGTGAAAAGGGGAGCAGCCCCCCAAGTAACTGCGGCACTGATGTTTTTTATAATAATTATCTACATCATTATTAAGGCACTGACTATATTGTGTGCCAAATTAATTTTAAAGTTTAAAAGTTATGAAGAGAAAACAATTTTTTTTTGGAAACTTTGACGGCCTGTATTTCTTTTAGGAAACATTTTTAAGAAATGATTTTTTATGAAAGTCTACCTTATTTTTGATGCTTTATCACCTATTAAAATTAATGTATTACAAACTGGACCATCCTGTACAATAATCAGTGATAAGGTTTATTATTATGCCACCAATTGAAAAAAAAACGTTAAAATTATTATATGTCTAATTTCAACCTTGAATAACTATCATAGAAGTGAATTTATAAAAAAAATATAAGAGACATTTTTTGTAGAGCGTTCAATTTTCTTTAAAAATGTGTGTCGCTTATTCCAATATGTTTACTTAAAAACGAGTTATAAAATTTCAAAGTTAAGAAAAAAGAATTCCTGTGTTATTTAAACGTAAAATAGAAATTCACGGTTAGCGACCTCAAAATATTAATATTAAGAGCTACAATTTTCACAGGCTTCTTATTTCAATGCGGGCTTTAAAGAAAGAAAAATATTCGATTTTTTTGAACCAGTCTAATATATAAGGACAAACTGTGATATAGTATTAAAGCACGGCATGTCTTTCCTAGAATCAGCTCGCACTCTTATAAATCCATCCCTAGAATATGGGCCACAAACTGCTGCAGAAGCTTCTGTAACGAGCTTGACACATCGCTCAACACACTGTGTGTGACATGGGTACTCTCCAAAATTAATTGTGGGTGAGTCAGGGTTTTTAATAAATTCATTTAGATCTTCTGTAGAAACTCGAGAGAGAATTGGAGGTTCTGTTAGCTCACATTTTTTCCAGTGAACTAGGTCAATGTATTCATTTGCTTCAAAACATAAAGGAGAAAGTTTGAAGACCCTAATTTTTTTGGTATTTTGTGGCAAAAAACTTCTGGCCTTTAAAATCTGACGAAGTCCAAGTTCTCGAATATGTTTCCTTTCATCAGATATCATACTGAGGAGTACATTTTCATGGTTGGCAAAGAAGCCATTTCGTTGCGTTACAGCATTAAAAAAGTCTTTATCTAAGTACAAAGAACAATTTTATGGACTGCAAAAGGTGTTTTGCACCATCTTTACATGTTGGCTTTGATTTTATAGTAAACCACATTGGAGCGTTCATAATATATTCTGTCAGCTTGGTCAAACTTGGAGACGGATTTTCAGTTAAAATATGAAAACCGAAAAATGCGGTTTGCAGTTGTAACCCACCGTAAATGAGCAAGTTTTCCAGGGTTTCGATTTGAAACAGATGTATTACAATGGCCACTAGCAATTACTTGACATATTTCAAACAAATACTTTTGATCGCTACTAAATTCCTTTAAAATATTTTCGTGTATTTTAAGTAAATTACCTTTAATGGGCTTGAATTGTAAAATCAAAATTTTAAATGAAGCTATTAATTTGTAAATAAGGAATTGTTATTGTTTTTTGTTAATTTTTTTTATTTTATTTCTTTTGGTACTATAGCGTAGTCAATTATAATTATAATTATTATTATTTATTATGGGAGAGTGGAAGACCGGCAAAGCCGAACTCTTTCCAATTGTGTATAAACTTTTGTACACAATAAATCTATATTATTAATATTATTATTATTATTATTGAACCACTGCCAGTTTGTCGAACTTCTCCAGCTGCTTTCCTGGGACCAGCAAATCCACGAGGCCCAGTAGTGTCTCCGTCTAGATGATGAAAAAGATGCCGAAGTGGAAGCTCATTTGCGTGTAACATACACTGAAGTGGTTTTTTAAAGTGTTCTTCCAAGAGTATTATTACACCGCCTTTAACACCCGTATTTACGACGGTCCCGTCACAGCCAATAGCTTCTAAATCTATAACATCAATCGCATTTTCTTCTAACATATAAACGATACTTGCTTTGATACTTTTTGATGTACCAGAAGTTGGAGAAACATAACCGATATATTTACATTCTGGTTCTTGCACCAAAGTTATATGTTCTTCTATTATGGTTTGGCGGTAGAACTTATTTCCTTTTTTTACTTGAGCTAGGGTCTTATCTTTGCGCCCGTCAAAGTAGATACCATGTAACCTACTCATATTCAGATTCAGTTCTTGCACCCGGAGATTAGAACGAGTTTTTTGCCTTTCCCTTCTTACTTTACTTCGATGTACAATTTTAGAAAGATCCTCTGATGTCACTACTCCAATATCATTTAAAATGTCCGATGCAAGAGCAGCTGTAGATCTATCAGATATACCATGTCTGTCGCATGTTTTTGCAAAAGTGGTGAGCTGACTTCGCATTTGAGAATTCTTTTCAAGATTTCTGGAGGCTAAAGTTGTAGAAGATGGTACTTTCGGCAACTCAAACTCCCAAGATTTGTTGACTCTGAATTGGAAGACTAATCACAGGCTTTTGAAATGACAGCGCTGGATACTTATTTAATACTTGAAAGGTAATTAACATTTCGAGTAGCTTCCTTGTTATGCCTTTCCTGTCTTTGCGTTAGTTTTTTCGTTTTATTTATATCCACTCCACTTAATACCATTTTTCTTGCCCCTCTTTGATCTAATAAAAATGTTTGCTCATCAACAGACACCTTTTTAGATTTAGCACAAGTGCAAGTTGCAAATAGTTTGCAATTGCACGATGTTATATCAAAAAGTGTAACTTTACGTTCCTCTTAAAAATTCTTTATTTTGGTCTTGAAAGTTTTACTATTTTGTCTATTTTTAAATGGTTTCACAAGTTTCATATATTTATCGTGATATGATTTCAGAAGCTGTAATATATATATACTGCCACCTCTTCGGAAATTTCAATAAATACCGGCTCTTTTCTACTAAATTTTTTATTGAACCTAATACACGCACAAAACTTCATAATTTGGCAAAACATTTTCAGTTAGTGGCGACAGTTGTCCAAACACAGGACAGTTCACAGAACGTCTTGTGTTCAAATCGGACGGACCTGCTTTTGTCATTTTTAACACAGCTAAACACACACTTTAGCTTCGATTTAGACTGATACTAAAAAAGTGTTTAAGTAACCGATGGGGTAAAACAAATGCATGATCGACGCGTGGCACGGTCCTTATTGGTCAAATTAAAGGTTGTGGCTCGTGGTCACGCCTACTGACAATTGACATATCACGTGCATTAGGTTGGAACTTAACTATAGGGTAAAAATAAAAATAAAATATTTTGATGTCTAATAGTGAAATTTGTTTTCCCCTTTGGATGCCTAAACTACCATTAAAAAGCTTTTATGTTAATTCATTTGTTTCCCGGTGCCGCAAGGGCCTCAAAATTTTAAAATTTAAATAAAAAGTAACTAAAAGTAACAACGCAGCTCTTGGCTCATATTTACTTATATTAAGCAAACACTATCCAGAAGTCACCAAATGGAAAATTGACTATATCTTAAAATCTGTTCCACTTTTGACATTTTCGGATTCAGGGGACAATTTTGGGATACCACGGTATTCCATGGTTAAACATGGTACAAGTAAAAAAGCAGCCACTAATAACTATTAAATTAGTGATTTTTGACTAATTCATTTTTAGAGAGTACCAAATACAGGACACTTTAATAAATTTCTAGTCTTAGGTACGTTAGCAGACATTATCACATTTGTCACTGGTTGTTTAGTAAAAATAATTGAAAAAACTGGTAAACACGTTATAACACGCTCTTATCAAGTTAGATAGACAAGACAAATATTGCTGAAGGGAAACGGCGCCATCTTTTGCATGTGATCCAAACTAAAGTATTTTCTTTATAACAGGAGTCTAATATCTTTAGGTTATATTTTAATTTAAAAAATAAAGTCTCTTATAAGCTTTTAAAATATCTTTAATACTATTGTTGTGTTTTTTCGTTTTTTTTTTTAGAAAATCAGAGGCTTTGCGGCACCGGAAAATATTATTTTAAAATGAAATGCAAAATATTTTCATTATATGGACTTAAAAAGGAAAATTATTTTCACTATTACAAAACAAAATTTAAAACTTCGTTTTTAGTTCTACCCTAACGTGCATATTGCGTGATTGTATTTAACTTACCAGTAGTAAACACCTTTAGACAAGTTTGGACTTGCCGACTTCCTAAAAATCAAATTATTTAAAAAAGTTTGGGCTGTTGGGGAAACAGAAAGAAAAATTCAATTAAAAAAAATTAAATTGAAAAATGGTTTAAACCAACGTACGCATCTTTTGGAAGCTATTAGAATTACAATTTTTAACTTATACATTTTTAAAAATTTAGGGCTGTTGGGGAGGCAGAAAAAAATCTCAGATAAAAAAATTTTAAATTGTAAAATGCTCTAAACTAACCTACGCATCTTTTGCGCGCTATTAGAATTAAAATTTTTAACTTTTATTTTTTCGCTCCACCCTAATGGGTGTGCCCAAAATCCACCAGTCGCCACTGGTACATAGACTATTTTTAAATAATAATTTAATATTTCACCGAATTGGGTTCAAACCCTTTGGGAATACCATGCTTCAGTTATAATTTTTTCCTAATTTTTCAGCAAAACTAAATTTATGGTAAAATTTAGTGGGACCTTTTTTTCAAGAAAATATTGTGTTAAAACAATGCGCAAAGAAACAGGCATTTTTATTTCAAAACATATTTTAAATAATTATTAACCATTTTTTTTAAATAAAAATGCCGCTTTCTTTGCACATTGTTTTAGCAGAATATTTTCTTAAAGAAAGGGTTCTACTAAATTTTACTATAAATTTAGTTTCGCTGAAAAAGTAGGAAAATCTGAAAAATTTCTATAAATTCAACTTTTACATTGAATACCTTTAAAAAGAATTAATTTATTATAAAATGATAAGATACCTTTTTTGTAATTCCCTACAAAAATTTGTTTTAGTTTTATCGGTCCACTAATCCGTTGACGAGTTGTACAATTTTAAAGAAACAGTTTTTTCGCAGACTCTTTATCTTTTGTTAACAATTGTTCACTGCTAATTTAAGTTTTTTGCTTTTTTATAGTTCTGTATGCCTTGGATTTTTTACATTTTTCCTTCCTAAACTTCTTCGTGATGCATAAGAACCAGAATAATTTTTTCTTTCATTAACAGTTGGTTTTTCTCTTGTTCAGTCATTTCACTTATAGATTTAAATTTGTTTGTTTTTTTAGTATTCTCTATATTTTTTTCTTTTTATTTTTTTTGCATGGATGTCATTTTATTTAGAAATTTTGTTTCCTTGCATAAGCCTTTTCACGTTGTCCCAAATGAGCTGAAATAGGTTTGTTTATCAGCTTTTTGGTATTTTTTTCTTTTTATTTTTATTTTCCTTCATCTTGTCTCTGAAAACAAACACAAAATTGGCGTAAAACAAGGTTATTAATTAAGAGCCAACATATTTAAAGAAAAATGCAAAAATTTATAACTTTTTTCTTAAAAATTAATAATAAAAAAGTTTCTCATATATATATATATATATATATATATATATATACAGGGTGTCCCAGAACTCGCGCCCCAGAGAAAAAGGGGGCGTGCCGATAGCAATGGAGATGCCAAATTTAAAAATAAAAAATTTCTAGGTAATAGTGTAATCGAATGAGAGCAAAAAAGCGGCAGCCAATACCGAGAGCTCTCGCCTAGGTTAAACGTAAGAGCTTTAAAAATTGCTAGGAGACGATAGAACATTGTTGTATTAAAATCATTTAAAAATCTTTTGACCAACTGTATTTACTAAGTTGTCAAAAGCTTTCAAAAATGAGGTTATTAATCTATGACTTATACTTCAGAACGCCAATGTTTTAAAATAACGATTAGGAAAGGGCTGGGAAAAAATCGCGTTGTCTCCCTGGCGTTGCGCCCACACTAAATAAATAAATAATTATCATTTCAGTATAATCATCTAAGGAAAACATTATTTATAATAACTTAATTTATAACCTAATATTATTAATGACAGGAGTTTGACAGCAGTGTCACAATGAATTGGATTCCAGTGGACCAAATATTTTACATATTTTTTATTATCAACAATGCAACCTAAGTATCCTAGCAATTTAAAGAATTCCCTATGGCCATCTATTGGGATTGGCTATCGTTTTTTATTCTTATCTCGCTTATCCTTTGCGTTAGACAATTTTAATTTTCAAATATGTGTTTCAAGTTACTTTCGGCACGTTCCGGTTTTCTATGTGGCGCGAGTTCTGGGACACCCTGTATATATATATATATATATATATATATATATATATATTATATATATACTCTAAAACATGTTAAATGTTAAAGTACAATGGAGAAAATTTTAAAATCAAGGCGTATCCATTCGAAGAAAGAAAATCGTTGATCCTGTCCCACATTGTACCCCCGCATTGCTCTTGTCGCTGATGCCGATGCCAACGCGCCCTTCCCTCGTCGCATTGACTGAAATAACTGACTGAAAGAGGGCACTCGCTAGAAATAGTATTTCATCGTTTCAGCAGGCCATTCGACGCGTTGTCGCTCCCCTTCTACCACGCTCGCCGTTCTCTTTTCAACCTCTTTTTTTACATTGCGCTCCTTCATAATGTTCCGACTACAATTTTCACAAACAGAGCGCTTCTAGATTGCCACCACGCTATGATATATTTTTAGGACAACTCTGCCTTTCTGTCGCTACTGCCTTCTTGCTTTGATTTGTATGGGATTCCTTTAGGCCGGACGACTTGTAGAAATTTTAACGAAATGTGATAAATAGCGTTCTATTTCAGTTCGTTTTTTGTTTACAAATTATTAGTAAAATTGATTTAATTTGCCGAAACTTAATATAGTAAAGTCAGACTCTTTAATTCGATATCTACAATTTATAATCTCTTTGTAAACAAGTTTAGTGGTTTTTAGCTTAATTTATAAATACATATCTTATTTAGTACATTCTTTAAAAAAAAATCAATTTTGTTCCAGTATGGAAAATGTATATATTTTACACAAAATTAGATCATAGCATACAGTCAAGTATGTATTTGTTCAAATGTTACACATATGTTAATACAATAGCGGAGTTAAAAAAGTCTTAAAAAAACCGTACGAAAGATAATTATCCTCTTCACAGTTGGTTAACATCTAGAACAAAATTAGTATCATAAATGCAAATAACAGTTACAATATTCCTAAAACCAAGGCCGTACAATCTGTTACACTAATAAATAAATAAATAAATCTTTTATTAGCAAAAGCTATTACATACTTTACATAAATATATAATCTATTAAATATTTAAACGTTTGTATATACATAAAAAGACAAACAACTTTTAAATTTACAGTAATTAGATTCATTTTTTATTATCACAGGTAAGTTATTAAATAATACAAATCCACTATAAAAAATTGTCTTATACAGTATGCAACTATTTGCAGTATTTATATAAAAATCATTTTCAGCTCTTGTATTGTGTTCATGAATATTATTTACAAATTTTAATTTTTTATATAAATACGATGGCGTCATTTTATTTTATAAATTAAATCAAGAGTACGGTACACAATTCTTTGGTTTACATTCATTAAATTTAGGACTTCCAACATAATCTTAATAGGAGTATTATATAATATATATTACACTGCAATATAGTTCTCATAGATTTATTTTGTAAAACTTGTATTTGGTCTTTTTCATTTTTATTTAAAAGAAATAATATAGAGGAACAATAATCCAAGTGTGGTGCTATAATAGACTTATATAATAAAATTTTAGTTGACATACTAAGAGTTTCCTACTCGCCTCATAATTTTTTTTTTGACATTATTAACAAAGAATGACTTTTAAAGCTTAAGTTATCGTCTATATTTACTCCAAGATATTTAATTTCATGCACTTTTTCAATTAAAATGTTGTCAATTTTAACATCGTCTAAAATATTTCCAAGTTTTGAAATAGAATATATTTTACCTATCAACATATATTTGGATTTACTAAAATTTAAACATAAATTACTATTACAGAGCCAAGAATACAATAATTTAAGATCATCATTAATACACTGAAACATATTATTTAAATTATCACCTGTCATATACATCATTGTATCATCTGCAAACATATGCAATTTACAAACCTTTACACATTGAATCACATCATTAATGTATAAGTTGAAAAGAATAGGACCAAGTGCCCTGAGGCAGGCGCGTTCGCAGGGGGGGGGCAATGGTGGCAATTGCCCCCCGGGGGGGCTGGTGGATTTTGGGTATACCAATATCTCAGTTATTAGACATGGGACTCACACCAAATTTATAATAGTTTATAATGACATTAAATAAACAAGTTCGGCGCAAACAGAATTTAAATTGAAGTTTGCGAAAAAAAGTTAGTTTTTCCTGTTGCCTCACCCGCCTCCAGGCCCCCCTATTTGAGGTAATTTAAATTAAAGTGGTGCAATTTATTATCTACTATAATTTATCGACAAATTTAAAATTTAAAAAATCCAAATATTATAGCTTTCCCAGATAGCACAAGAAGTACCCAGGACGTCCATTTCAGGTCCCACATAGGTCCGAACGTCCCAGATCTATATCGGAAGTTTTGGGTACGTCCAGTCTCTTACTTACTTGGGAAAATTAAAGCGGATATACTCGGTACGTCCCAAGGACGTAATTAAAGCATGGTATTTCCAAAGGGTCTAAGTACCAAGTTGGTTAAATAATATATTATCATTTAAAAATAGTTTGTGTCATGCAGAATGACTTTAAAAATATTCCAACATTTATATGTGCAAAATATTTGTTTGTCATTAATAACTCACAATTTTATTTTTTTCCAAGCGACCATAATATACAACCTTATATGCATGTATAGAGATAGTTGAAGTGCGTCTTTTTCATTAGCGGCAGACAAAAAACTCAAAAAAGCCTAGGGATAGAAGTAAATCCATAGGTGACTCAATAGACGTCAAATAATAAAATTAATTTAGCATTTCATACAAAGCAATCACGAAGTAATAATTATATTAATTATAATCGCTCGGAATATTTAGTGATTATTTATTAAATTTTAATCTTTATTTATCCATTTTTTTGCTTCATGACTCACTAATACTTTAAATTCCCTTATGTCACATATTTTGTCTATTGCTTGTTTTATGTTAAGTTCTATTTGTAAAGATAGTACATTAACATTTGTTATATTGTTATTCCACATAGTTTTACTCAGTTCCTCTTGAAACGCATCCACATCATAATTTGATAGATTTCTTCTTTTAATTATATTTACTATTAAGTTTATTCATATTAATATCATTCTCAATATCCACTGTCAATATATTATGATCACTTATCCTTGGTGTTGTAAGAACTTCATGTTTCAACATTTTTTCACTAGTTATAATATAATCAATCACAGTGAAACTATTTGGTGTTATTCTAGTAAAATCTTTAACTAAAAGCCATTTTTGTAAATTATTTCTTTTATTTTTTTACTGTAAAATCCATCTTTTGATAAATCAATGTTGAAGTCACCATTTATTATAACTTTTCCATCAAAATCAATATTATCTAGGTACTCACTTATAACCTCCAAAACAAGATTATCTTTTTTTGGGGAGGATGATATAATCTTACAATTAGATACTTTTTATTTGCTATGTATGATTCTATAGCTAATATCCACAGATAATCATCAATAACTTTATTGACTACTTTATAGCTAAGTTTTTTTATTATACATTACTACTCCACCTGTTCTTGGGTTTTTTTTATGTGCATTTTAATATTTTATAGTCATCAATTTGTATTTCCTTATCATAAATTTCATTACCTAAATGAGTTTCAAAGAGACACAATAACAATGGTTAACAGGTTTTAGCTAAAATACATATAGGGTCAATATTATTTAGTACGCCCTGACAATTAAAAGCAACTATTTTATTATATACATTTGACATTAATTGCTAGGTACTGAAGTTAATTCTTTTACTTGCATTTTCAACTGCTCTTTTAAAACAGGGGCATTGTTCATCATAAGCTGTATGATTACTATCAATTTTTATTTTTCAAACGCGCATGACCGTGCGTGCGAAGCGGACGTATTCTGTTACTGTGGTGAAATTTTTAATAATTATATCTAATTCTATCTAATATCAACAATGGCAAAATTAAAATCTCAATCCAGTATGGCAGAGATGTTGGAACTAATATCCGGTGTCCTGAAAAATGATACTGTGAAACATATAATTGATGAAATTATCAAGTCCCCATTGGAGCCTGTGTTGAAGCTGGTAGAGAAATTACAGACTGAAGTGAGGGACCTACGTGAGTCTAATATACAACTTGTTCATTTACTAAAATCTGATCAAAAGTTATTTAATTCAACTAAAAACATAGCAAATAATAATTTTTCAAATACATGTATAAATTCCCTAAACAAAAAGAATGCCAAGAATGTGAATGTGAATAAAACTCAGTCAGTTTTTGCTGACAATTATTTATATACCACCTTATATTAATGCAGATATGTTTAAACATTTTTTGAGCTTTTATTTTTGAATGATTGGTTGTATGATAAAAAGGTACGTAAGGTATGTCAATAACTTTATAAAATCCGAAACCTTTGACCCAAAAACTAACTGTGTAAATAATTTTAATGCATTTTTCGATTTCCTACAAATTAATTGTATACTTAATAATCACAATCGCCTATTAGATTTGGTTTTTACAAATATCAGCTGTCAAGTTGTAAAAAGTAATTGTCCTTTAGTAAATGTGGACCCTTATCACCCACCTTTGGAAATTGACTTTTTAGGACAAAATTTAAAGAATAAAACATTTAAATGTACATATATTAAAAGATATAATTTTCGAAAGGCAAATTTCGTTAATTTATATCATGAACTTAATAATATTGATTGGTCATTTATGAATAATTTTAATAATGTAGATTCTGCTTGTGATATGTTTTATAGGGTACTAAACTCCAGCTTTGATAGTACCATTATATAAAAATAAAAAGGACAGGTATCCTGTCTGCTACGGGAAAAAAAGAATGCTTTCAACGATTACAAAACCTGTAAATCAATGGACGCTTACAAATTGTTTGACACCCTACGTAAATAATAGAAAGTTAAAACCAAATTGGATTACTCAAATTATTTAAATGATATTCAAAATAAAGTGAAAACTGATCCAAAATCATTTTGGTCCTTTATCAATGGTAAAAAAGTAGTAGTAGAATTCCCGGTTTAAAGCAGTTTAGAAACGTTGAATAGCGACAACCCATAGTAAATGCATTTTCTGAATATTTTTCCAGTGTCTATGTCCATTCCAGACACAACATTTTAAATGATATGTCACTATCTTCCTTAATTATATCTCTAAATTCTATATCAATGCAAGATATATTATTAGCAGTAAATAAGTTAAAAAATTCATCAACAGCTGGTTTTGATAATGTCCCTGGGTTTATTCTAAAGGACTGTAAACATACTTTTACATACCCTTTAATAATACTTTTTAATTTAATTATAAAAACATAGACATTCCCAACAATTTGGAAAACATCTCGTGTATGTCCAGTTTACAAAAGTGGTTTAAAATCAGAAATTAGTAACTATAGGCTCATTTGTATTATTGCTAAGGTCTTTGAATCCATAGTACATAAACATATTTTTTCAAACATTAAATGTAAACTATCTCCATATCAACACGGCTTTTTTGAAAAACGTAGTAGGCATTTGATCAAATTGATCATTTTGTTTTAATTGGCAAACTGAATTCTTTTGGTTTCAATGACAATCTTATTAGTTTATTTAAATCTTACCTATTTAGTAGGGAGCAAATAGTATTTTATAATGGTTTTTATTCTAATCCCATTGTATCGACGTCGGGTGTTCCTCAGGGTTCCAACCTGGGGCCCTTGCTATTTCTGATTTTTGCCAGATATTATTGAATGTGATAAACTATTATTTACAGATGATTTAAAAATCTATTTCACCATAAAAATGTTATAATTAAAATGATACAATTGATTGTATTTTTATCTCTCCTCTTCAACTCAACATCACAATATAAACAAGCCATTTTTGGGTTAATCTTCTTTCTCGAATGGACTTCCTCAGATCGGATTGCTATTTCTACTAACCTTTACCGCGATTGCAGCGCAGGTTAGCAAACTTAAGTTTTTATTAACCTCGCTATTGTCTATTTAATATGTGTCCTCTCACTAATTTGATTACTTCATCTTAAAGTCCAATATTAACTCAACACATTAAACTGCACTTTTGGAATATTATTTTTAGCAAATTTACAAACACGTTAACTCAGTGTTACCAATATACAGGGTGGTCCAGGATTAATCTAAACAATTTTAATGCTCGATAGAGCCTGAAAAAACAATAAAAACAAACCCAAAAATATTTTTTAAAAATACACACTAACACACTAATAGCCCTTCAAAGGCAAAAAAACATTTTTTTTTTTAATAAATTCTGCTCAAATTTTGTGTAGGTAAAATTTCTTACAAAAAGCCCTTTTTACCCCCATATTTCGACACCACTGGATTTTATTGGAAAATCATCAGATTTCTTATTCAATTTAGAAGCAAAACTTGTGTCATAAGATCAGTGGTTTCGGAGACTTTAAAATTTCAAAAACACCGAGTACACGGAATTTTATCATATTTTATTTTAAATCGGTAACTTGGTAACAATTATGCCACGTCATCAGTTTATAAAATATTATAAAAATAAACTAGCGTCCAGGACTCATTGTGCATTTGTTACTGATCCCGTCATATTTTTAGGTTGTTTTATTGTAACGTTGATTGAGGATTACAATCAACGTCTGTAATTAATACTTTAATTGTATTGTAATACAAAATCAAACCAACCCAAAAACCACCCTATTGAAAGCGATTATTCCATTATTTCATTGGTCAATTTTTATTGGCCCAATACAATCGTTCAGAAAAAAATTATTTTTTTATTACTAAAATAATAACAAAAGTTACGTGTACACAATGTTTTTGAAATTTTAAACTGAAATATCTCCGAAACCATTGATCTGAGAAAAAATAAACATAAAAGTTTTGCTTTTAGATTGAAAAAGGATAAAAATAAATCTGATGATTTTCTAATTAAATCCAGTGGCGTCGAAAATATGAGGGTAAAAAGGGGAAACCCCTCCCAAAATCTCCGCCACTGGGCCTTTTATAGGAAATTTTCATTATATTATCGACGGAAGCTTAACCTACGCAAAATTTGAGAAGAATCGGTTTAATGGTTTAAAAAATATTTTGAAGGACTATATCTCCGTTAGTATGCATTTTTGAAAAATGTTTTTGGGTTTGTTTTTATTGTTTTTTCAGGCTCTATCGATCATTAAAATTTTTCAGATTAATCCTGGACCACCCTGAATTTAAAAAAAATGTTTTTATTTATTTTGTATTGTTAAATAAAAAATATTGGACCTTTTAATTATCAATACTAAAAAGTGAGTGTAAAATTAATGTTTACTAGTTTATTGCATTTGAACCACTTGCATTAAATTTATAAATCATAAAGTTTTATAAATTAATTGTTTATAAATATCACAGATCCAGAACCACATATATTTTTTTTTACTATAAGGAATTTTAACAATAAAATAGTTAATTTATCAAAAATCATTATTTGCATAATAATATAGTAGTTAAAGATAAAGAAATAAACAAAGATAATTCGCAAAGTAGACGTGCAAGAGTATGTAAATTTATATCCGAATGTGGAAGTTGTAATTATAGACGAGTCGAAAACCATGAGCCGTAGAAAATTCATGTGATTTCTTACAATGTTTATCCCAAGTTAATCATATTAAAGTCTGAGAACGTCATTAAAAAATTCAAAATATTTAAATACAATTTAGAAAAAGACATCTCACAAACAGGCGGTTACTGTATTTGGCTTAATTTACAATAAACAATTTGTCTAATGTGTATCTCTAATAGATAAAACCCTTTGTAAAAACGTGTTAAATTTTATTACTTAATATTTTAGCCTAGCACAAACATGCCATTTACAATGTTATTGTATGCATGTATCGATGTACAGTGTGTCCGTAAAGTCCCGGAACATGTGATTATTTTGAAAACGGTAATTTTTTAAAAAAACGCTGAAACACGTTGTAATGGTTCCGTTAAAATACTCCCATATAAATTTATTAGAACACATCTATATTTTATTTTTTCTAATTTTAAAATAGGATTAGGTTATAAAATTTTATTTTAAGGCAAACAAACTTTCAAATTTAGGGAGAAAATTTGTCAAGCAAACAAAAGAGACAAGCGCTGAGCTTGAGGAAGCGTACATGTGGCAAACAGATTAGCCGGGAAAATTCCACCAGAGGTAAACGAAGAGGGTTTTAAAAAAGGAGAAATGAGGCAGAACCGTTTAGAACTTGGTACGGTATAGATCGTTGTCTTTGATAAAATTGTCAAATCAAATTATTGTTCTAAAATCATTGTATTCTACAAGGTTAATTCTAAATATTTAATCTATCATAATGTCCAGTAAAATTAACTAAACGTAATGTGAGCGTTTTTAAAATTGTTAATATTATTATTATATGATTATTGCTATTATGAGTATATTTATCCTTTACTATTACGTTTAGCTGTATTTTACGTTATTTTAAACCTTTTTTTAGCTGTTACCACCCCCTATTTTCGCTTTTACTGTTATCACTATAATTTTAATAATTTGCTATGCTCAATGCTTGTACTGTGTAACATTGTAATTTGTTTTGTGAGTAGCAAAATATTTGGTACCTTTTCTATATCGTGGTTAAGCATTGTTTTATGATCAGTCTAAATTTATTGATGTATTGCGAAATTACTCAGTGCTTAAACAGGAGAGCTGACCGTTATTGTCCAATTTTGAGTACTCTTTGTTTGTGTGCGTGGGCCTTTGTTGTATTAACTAATATTTTCTCCCGTGAGGGGAACAGGTTGTCCTAGGTTCTCTAGGGCTGCATCGCTTTTCCCCGACCGGTCCACAAAGGGAGTTGAGAGGTCGCGACCTCTCAACTCCCTTTGTGGACCTCGTTACATTCTGGGCATAGCCCGGCTAACTAACACCAATGTTCTTCAGTTTTAAATCTTGGTTAAATGCAGTATCGAGCCACATCGCCAATACATTAATTTGCGTAATTTTTAAAGTACAATGCCTGACCGCGTATTCCTTTGCTTCTTCAAAGCTGACCAGGGTTTTTTCTTAGGCTCTTTTTCCCTGACTGAATCCTCCTAAGAGCCACCCCTTGCTTGTTTGGAAAAAGTAACGTAAATTAAATTGGGGCCACTGTATTTTTATTTCTTATAAACCTAGTTCTCCCACGTATCATTCTTAAAGCAATGCATTTAATAAAATAAGTAAGTAAACACAACGTAGAGGTCCAAATTTGGGTAAAACGATCACGAGCCAAAGCCACAAAATATTTAATTTATCAATTTTTCATAAAACTTGTTTTAAATGAACCTGTGGTAAAGAGAAATCTTTACAACGTGGACTTTGTTATTTTTCTAGCAATATTTTAGCCTATGTAGTTGTTCCAAAATCTGCCGCGTGGAGGCAGGTTGAGGTGAGGTTGAGAGGAGGTGAGGTTTTTTTAAATAACAACCCTTTATTTTTGTTGCATTTTTGGATAGCTACCTTTTTCCTGAGTACATTGATGTGATACATGTGGAGGGTTACATACATTTTTTTTTTTGAGAAAAGCAGGTTTTTGCCGCCGATTAAGATTTTGGTATTTTGACGAAGTTATTCGCTGTTACGGGGCACCACCACACTATGCATAGTAAGGGATTATTTAAATCAGGTCTTTCCCAATCGCTGGATAGGCTTTAGACTTCTTTTTATGGGGACCGCTTAAAAACCGCGTATATGTAAACAGGCCTTAGACACCGCATTCAAGCCGAGATCCAGATCATCACTCTAGCGGTACTGGCAAACGTACAACGCTCGTTTGTGGACAGGCTGGCCCACTGCCAAATAAAAATCTCATTCGGCGGCAAAATCCTGCTTTTCTCAAAAAATAATAATCTCATGTGCCGGGACTTTACGGACACACTGTATAATACAGGGTAATATCAATCACGCTTCAATTTGAAAAAGACCATGCTGCCTCGCTTAAAAGTATCAGAAAGTACGAAATTTTACTTTCCCTACTTGCAATGACAAAAAACATTTGCCAGCTCATATTTCTCTAAAGTTCATCTTCAAGAAAACAACAATCACTATATTAAATATTTCACAACTTAACTAAATGTCAATCTAGTGATTTCAAACTTAGTCTATACAATCAAAAATTTGCAACCCCTTTTGCTACTGATGAATATATGTTTCTAACGGATATGGTTCCGATACAATTGATCGACAGTAGTAAAAATATTGTTTGATGTAATTCTAAAACTTCATCCATATTTTACTGTAGACCCATTAATTTTACTTTTATCAAAGAATGTGCCGACATTATTAACAGGAAAAAAATGTTTTTGAATCAATTAATGCTCCAAAAACGTATGAAATTTCGGTAGTATTATTTGAGATGCTTTTTACCATGTTTGATGGCAGTGTTGCTAATATCTTTTCTCAAACAAATTCATCTGCGAAATGAATCATTTGTGGAGCCACTCCTAAAAAATGAACCTGAATACAGTTTTCACCAAATCTACCAAAGTTGAAAAATATCGTTTTGGTATTTCTACGTCACATTGATAAGATTTTGCTATCACAAGCTAAAGTAAGGTTAAATTCGTCAAATATCAAATATTTATTAATTAAATGTAAACAACGCGAAAAAAAAAAGAACAGTCCGAAGTTACGCAAGAGTTGATTCACATGTTTCGAGCGCTATCATTGTGGGCAGATTATTAATATACGTTGTTCTGATAATCATAGTTATAGTGTTAGTTTTATTAACTTAATTAATGTATAAAATTAAGTTACATCATTGATTAGTAAGTCTAATTAACGTAGAAATTATTACTTACACATCGTAATTAGTTTTTGGCGCTAGTTAACGTACAAACTAAGTGATTTTCTGTAACGTAACATTGGATTCTTTTTTTCCTAGTGATTGATGTTTGGTTAACGTATAAACTAAGAATTTAATCATGGGGAGGTCCAGATCAAGATACAATTCGAAATCTAGCGACAGCTCAAAGGAAAATTATAATTATAAGCGTGGAAAAAGACATGTATCATCACGTACCTGTAAAAATTCATCAACCGATCGTGTGGTTGATACAACGCAGGCTTCTACGAGCCATAGAAGTTACACACCACCTGCGATGGACAAGGTTTCCGTTTTTGTTTGTTATAATCATAGTTATAGTGTTAGTTTTATTAACTTAATTAATGTATAAAATTAAGTTACATCATTGATTAGTAAGTCTAATTAACGTAGAAATTATTACTTACACATCGTAATTAGTTTTTGGCGCTAGTTAACGTACAAACTAAGTGATTTTCTGTAAGTTACGTAACATTGGATTCTTTTTTTCCTGGTGATTGATGTTTGGTTAACGTATAAACTAAGAATTTAATCATGGGGAGGTCCAGATCAAGATACAATTCGAAATCTAGCGACAGCTCAAAGGAAAATTATAATTATAAGCGTGGAAAAAGACATGTATCATCACGTACCTGTAAAAATTCATCAACCGATCGTGTGGTTGATACAACGCAGGCTTCTACGAGCCATAGAAGTTACACACCACCTGCGATGGACAAGGTGGCACGTTTAGAAAAGATGGTAGAGCAGCTTATCGAACAAAATGTTTCGAAACCATCGACAAGTAAGATGCTAGTAAAAGCTGAGTGCATACCATTGTTTAGTCCAGGAAATCCCAATCTAAGCTGTTTAAAGTGGCTGGATAAGATTGAACAACTGGGAAGAATTAACCATTGGGACGAACACACGTTGAGTTTTTATATGCAGAGTCGTTTAAGTGGATTGGCTCGTAAATGGCACGATAATTTGCCGACTTATGACTTTAGTTGGAATGACTGGAAGGCTTTGCTACAAAAATCGTTCCCTGAACATCAAGATTATGCAACCAATCTGAGGAAATTACTAAATAGGACAAAGCTACGGAAAGCTGGGACGTTTACTATTTCGACAAGATGGAGCTTATCGGTGCCTGCAAAATAAGTCCTAAGAATGCAGTGTCATGCATTATCGATGGAATTGGGGATCGTACTGTACAAGTAGGTGCACGTGCTGGTAGATACGAATCGCCGGATACATTGTACGCTGAATATCTTTCGTCACTGAAACCAGAAGTGGCTGAAGGCGAATCCTTAAGTCAGGTACCAATCAAAAGACGTCTTAACTTCAACGAGCGACATTACCATGACCATCCATCTAAAAGGGTGAAAACATTTAATAAATCAGAGCAGAGATGCTACAACTGCAAAAAGAAGGGACATTTGGCCAACAATTGCTCAAGCCCAAGACGAGAATGTACGAAGTGTAAGCGGTTAGGACAAAACCGAAACGAAGCATATTTCTTTGACTGTCGGATAAAGACAACAATGTTCTATCGTCTCCTAGCAACTTTTAAAACTCCTACGTTTAACCTATAGGCGAGAGCTCTCGGTATTGGCTGCCGCTTTTTTGCTCTCATTCGATTACACTATTACCTAGAAATTTTTTATTTTTAAATTTGGCATCTCCATTGCTATCGGCACTCCCCCTTTTTCTCTGTGGCGCGAGTTCTGGGACGCCCTGTATATATATATATATATATATATATACACACATGATCAAAATTGTTGTTCTGTTTTTTGTTGTTTTGGAATAAATTTTTATTTAATTGTTATAATACGTAAAATAAAGAAAATTTAATATATTGAAGTATTTTTGTAGGAAATAATAAAAATAAAAGTTTCGGAACCAATCATCCTCCTCGAAGACGATAGTTCCGACGAGGATGATGACTTTGACAACAGTATTTAGATAAATAATTTATTGACAATAAAATACATAGTGTACATTACAATTATAAACAATTTTAAGAAAATAATCACCTTCATTCTATAAATAAAATTTATATTCAAAATAATATATATTATGATAAATTGTTTTGACTTTTTAAAAATTATATTTAATTTTATTTTTAATATTTCCTACAAAAATACAGGGTGTCCCAAAAGTCAACGATATCCTTTGGAGGAATGATGGACCAACTCATGACCAACCAGAAAATCAAAACATGACCTTAGTAAAAAATCGTTAGTTTTTGAGATATAGTCATTTTTATGAATTTTGTAAAATTTGACACCTTATATCAGTTTTTTGAGTGCCACAGCTACAAAATTCCATATTCTTAGATTATATTTTATGTTGTGCAATCCTAAAAATGCCTGCTATTGATTACAGTTCAAAATAAAACTAATAGTAGTTTTTTACCTTTTGAAAACAAACATTTTTGCCCGATTTTATACGTTTTTTTTTATTAGCTAGCTTCGACCGTTCAGACTGTAAAAAGACATGTCACGCAAACTTGGCAAGTATTTTAAAAATTGCTAATTTAGTGTAATATGCCATGTTATACTTTAAAGAAAAAGATATTGCTGTTTTACTGCAAAACGACTTTATTGTTAAATTATTTCAATATTTAGGAATTTAAACAAAAACACTTCTTTAATGAAAATAACAGATATTTAATTAAAAACAAACGAATCACAAATAAAAATTAAAGGATGTGTTCAAAATGCCTGCCACCAAGTCGAATGCAAGCGCGGCATCTTTTTAAAAATGATCGTTTTATCTGTCTTGCACTTTCTGCGTCTTTTATTTGTTGTACGGCTTCATTAATTTGGTCTCTCAATTCATGTACGTTATGAATTACTATTTCATAGACTTTTTCTTTTATGCAACCCCAGTAAAAAAATCGAGAGGATTTAGATCCGGAGATCGGGGAGGCCACAAAATGGGACCAAGACGGCCGATCCATCTCTCTGGATAAACCTCATTCAAATAATTTCTTCTTCCCGAGCGTAATGAGCTGGACAACCATCATGTTGAAGCCACATTGCCCTTCGTGTGGCGACAGGCACATCATCCAAAAGATTTGTCAGTTCGTTTTCCAAAAACTCTTGATAATTTTCCCCATTTAAATTTTCAGGTAATTCAAAGGGACCGATTATTTGGCCGTTCAAGATGCCGGTCCACAAATTCACTTTAAAGCGATACTGTGACCTTTCTTCTAGAATTAAATGTGGATTTTCAAGTGCATAATAATGAAGATTATGCATGTTCATAAAACCATCTTTAGGGAATGTGCATTCATCAGTCCATAAAATTTTATCCAGGAACTCTGGGTCTTCCCTATGTTTCTGCAACATTCTGCGGCAAAATTGGACACGTCTTGCGTAGTCACGAGGAAGCAACATTTGCACACGCTGTACGTGATATGGGTGATACTGATACCGTCGTGTAATTCTGTTTGCAGTGGATTTCGGTATTCCTGTACGCCTTTCAATTGCTCGCGCCGAAGTAGTTGGGTGATTTTCAATTTCTTGCAAAACCTCTTCATCATAATCCATACGTGGTCTTCCCATTCTACCACGATTGTGAGGCATTCTGCCTTCAGCGTATGCTTGGTGAACATTTATAAAGACGCGATAATCAGGATATCTCAAAGCATTCGGGTATCTTTCCCGATACAGGTTGGCGGAAGCTACACCATTACCTCTGCATTCACCATAAATGTAATGCATGTTTGCATATTCCTGAGCAGTATACTGGTACGGCATAATGAGTAGTCAAACGTCAAACGTCAAACACGGGACACAAACACACAATTGAAGGGGCAAGTGGATAAAGGAGTTTTGATAATAAAGAACAAAAATATTTTTTCTTCAAAGGTGTCATCTTACATTTAAGTTTAGAAAGAACAAACAATATTGTGGTTGTAAATAAAAATAAATTTGGTATTGCAATTACAATATTTTCTTGGATGATGTGCCTGTAGCCACACGCAGGGCAATGTGGCTTCAACATCATGGTTGTCCAGCTCATTACGCAAGGGAAGTAAGAAATTATTTGGATCAGGTTTATCCAGAGAGATGGATAGGCCGTCTCCGGATTTAAATCCTCTAAATTGTTTTTACTTGGGTTGCATAAAGGAAAAAGTCTATGGAATAGTAATTCATAACGTACATGAATTGAGAGACCAAATTAATGAAGCCGCACAATAAATAAAAGACGCAGAAAGTGCAAGACAGATAAAACGATCCTTTTTAAAAAGATGCCGCGCTTGCATTCGACTTGGTGGCAGGAATTTTGAACACATTCTTTAATTTTTATTTGTGATTCGTTTGTTTTTAATTAAATATCTGTTATTTTCATTAAAGAAGTGTTTTTGTTTAAATTCATAAATATTGAAATAATTTAACAATAAACTCGTTTTGCAGTAAAACAGCAATATCTTTTTCTTTAAAGTATAACATGGCATATTACACTAAATTAGCAATTTTTAAAATACTTGCCAAGTTTGCGTGACATGTCTTTTTACAGTCTGAACGGTCGAAGCTAGCTAATAAAAAAAACGTATAAAATCGGGCAAAAATGTTTGTTTTCAAAAGGTAAAAAACTACTATTAGTTTTATTTTGAACTGTAATCAATAGCAGGCATTTTTAGGATTGCACAACATAAAATATAATCTAAGAATATGGAATTTTGTAGCTGTGGCACTCAAAAAACTGATATAAGGTGTCAAATTTTACAAAATTCATAAAAATGACTATATCTCAAAAACTAACGATTTTTTACTAAGGTCATGTTTTGATTTTCTGGTTGGTCATGAGTTGGTCCATCATTCCTCCAAAGGATATCGTTGACTTTTGGGACACCCAATGTATTAAATTTTCTTTATTTTAAGTATTATAACTATTAAATAAAAATTTATTCCAAAACAACAAAAAAAAAGAATGTTATACAAAGCGAAAATTAAAATACAGAAATATGCAACAATTTTGATCATGTGTGTATATATATATATATTAGGGTGTGTCATTTTTAAGCAACTTTTTTTTTCAACTAAAAAACAGGCTAAAAACTTTCAGGAAGGTTGAGCTCTTAATATTAACATTAAGTGGTGCCTGTTCCTAACTTTCCATTTTCCATTTAAAAAACATGGACATTTTTTTTTTTCTTATTTTTTTAGCTTGACATTTGAGCATTGTAAAAACGAACTGGAGGTATTCAAACTTTCAAATGTATAAAATTATAACTTATTTTATTAAACTAATACTTTTTTATGTCTTAAAAAATTATTTTAAGAAAAAATAATTATTTTCGTATAGAAAGAAAATAACACTAACATCTCAATTTTTTTCCATTTTATTTTATTTACTATTAAAAAAAGTTATTTGTGTTCAATAAATTTGTTCAATAATTATAATAAATTAAATAAAACAATGAATTTGTTATTGTATTGACTTTTTAATCTTTCTTTATTTTTTATAATTTTAAAGTCAATAATTCTGTTAAAAGATTATATCGGCTCAGTCGGTATATTACCGTTCGGATTACACAGGGACTAGAGGCACGCTAACGTGCCGCGATTCGAAATATTAAAGGCAACTTTAAGTTTGAATACCTTCAGAACGGCTTACTCTATGAAAAAATATATTGAAACTTTTTTGTAGAGCGTTCAATTTCCTACCACAATAATTTTTCAGTTCGTTTTTACAATGTTGAAATGTCAAGCTACAAAAATAAGAAAAAAGAAAAAAAAAATTTCCATGTTATTTAAATGGAAAATGGAAAGTTAGGAACAGGCACCACTTAATGTTAATATAAAGAGCTCAAATTTTTAGAGGTTTCTTTTTTCACCTTCCTGAAAGTTAAAAATGATACACCCAAATATATATATATGTATATGGGCAGATCCATTACTTACAAAAGTGTGCGGGGGTAAGTCACCGATTTGGCTGCCAATTTTTTTCTCGAAAGTAGGTCATATAAGGAGACGATCCTAAAAATTTGAGCTCGATATAGGTAATTCCGGCTGCAAGAAAATTTTTTGAAATATAAAAAAAGTCGATTTTTTAGTCATTTTCAAAAATTCGTATCTCAGCTCCTATTTAACTTAGAGATTTGATCAAGACGGAATTTTTCTCTGTTATCCCTAAATAGGTTTTAAGTTTAAACTCAAATCCGGCTAAGCTGTAAGCCTCCAAATAAAACACTGCTTAAGATAAATTTTGCCAATTTTTAAAGTGCTCTCAAATCTACAGTTTTTGAAGCAGTGGAATAAATGACAAATGATATTTTTCGTTAAGGTATACTCTATTGGAATTTACCCATTTTTTACTTGATTGCTTCGATTTCTCTAATGTATGGCCACTCAAAGACAATTGATTTTTGAAAAATCGCTGTTTTCAGATACCTACAACTTTTTTCTATCGATCCGAAATCCTTTGAAAATTTCAGGGATTATACTTTATTCTATTCCCAAACAAACCATCAAAACTTTTCCTTGGGTATTGAAGTGGTTTCCGAGCTATGAACTTTTAAAAATGTCAAATTTTCAATATAATATGACATTTTTGTTAGTTTTATTATCAGTTAAATGAATTATTAGTAATACTTTAGTCAATAATCTATTAGACCTTGTTCATTTTTCTCGAAAGTAGGTCATATAAGGAGACGATCCTAAAAATTTGAGCTCGATATGGGCAATTCCGGCTGCAAGAGAATTTTTTGAAATATAAAAAAGACGATTTTTTAGTCATTTTCAAAAATTCATATCTCAGCTCCTATTTAACTTAGAGATTTGATCAAGATGGCATTTTTCTCAGTTATCCCTTTATTTTCAAGAAAAAAATAGGTTTTAAGTTTAAACTCAAGCTGCAAGCCTCCAAATAAAACACTGCTTAAGATAATTTTTGTCAATTTTTAAAGTGCTCTCAAATCTACAGTTTTTGAAGCAGTGGGATAAATGACAGATGATATTTTTCGTTAAGGTATACTCTGTTTGAATTTACCCATTTTTTACTTGATTGCTTCGATTTCTCTCTGTATGGCCACTCAAAAACAACTTATTTTTGAAAAATCGCTTTTTTCAGATACCTACAACTTTTTTCTATCGATCCGAAATCCTTTGATAATTTCAGGGATTATACTTTTCTACTATTCTATCCCCAAACAACCCATCAAAACTTTTCCTTGGGTATTGAAGTGGTTTCCGAGCTATGAATTTTTAAAAATGTCAACTTTTCAATATAATATGACATTTTTAGTGGTTTTATTATCAGTTGAATTATTAGTAATAGTTTAGTCAATAATCCATTAGACCTTGTTCATAATGTGCAGCCAGCCTATAATAATAATTAATTTAATGCTTACCGACAGTCGTGAATGTAGAAAAATTTCATACTGTTGCATACGTAAGCTGCATACCCAATCCACACATTGTTAGCAAAAAAAAAAACAATAAAATATAATATAAACCCAATAAAATATCTTAAAAACAAAAAATATTATTGTTTTTGCATTAAAGTTAATTAAAAAATAAACAAAAAAAAAAAATAAAAAAATAAATGCATCACCTAAGATTTGAACCCGGTACCTTACGATTACAAGTCATTAACATTAAAAACATTAAAACATTAAAAACATTTA
Organism: Brassicogethes aeneus; assembly: GCA_921294245.1. Taxonomy (NCBI): domain Eukaryota; kingdom Metazoa; phylum Arthropoda; class Insecta; order Coleoptera; family Nitidulidae; genus Brassicogethes; species Brassicogethes aeneus. Next base: position 2,625,617 of record OV121137.1, read on the forward strand.
TTTCAATAATATTCAAAATTACAATACAACATATATATTACAAGTCGAATTTCTTTCCGTTTGTCCACGGAACGGATAACCATTGTAATACAAATCATATTTATGAAGTGGGGCCTTCTGGGAAGTGTAAAAATAAAAAAAGAGCATCCCCTGTACTTCCAAATTGGTATTGTTATAATAATTAACCTTATTTTTTAAAATTGATGTAATTTGTGTGTGTGTGTTTGGATATATAATCTATATATTATATAATATCTTTTCATAAATATAAGTAAGTACTTACTTACGCTTAGAAAATTTATAAAAAATTTCGACTAATAATAATTTTTTAATATCAACATCACTAAAATGAATAAGTGTGTTGTTGGATTGTTGACAGACTCCGAATGTCATAAAGAAACATTTTCAAACAGGCAATGTTTTCACCTTTTAAAAGATCTGAAAGAAGAAGATATCTTACTTTTAAAATATAGACTGTCAAGTTATCAGTTCAATGATCAGGTGTTGGAGAAAAAAATTTGTAATTTTCATAAGTTTCAATTCTTAGATCATTATTCTTCTCTTAAGCATACATGTTGTGACTCTCTTAATAAACATAAAAAATTGGTTACCACAAATATTCGAATTATAAATGTAGAAACTTGTCAGCAATTAAATAAAGTGTTATCAGGACTAATTTCTATAAATTTAATTCCCGGTGAAAAGTTATGTAGAGAGTGTGACAAAGCACTTCACAAAATGTATCAAAAAAACAATAAAAGTGTACCGCTTGTCGAATCTGTCAATAATACAGAAGATGAAGAAATCCAGCAATCTCAAGTTTCGTCTTATTCAAGCAATTCTTTCGAATCAATTTATCAAACAAAAAGCCAAGAAATCAATGCTATCAATAGTTTGTTGAATATACTTGAGATAGATCCTGTAGATAAAGATAAAATGTCTACAAAACGCTTCAAACAGAAGATGGAGCAATTATTATTAGACTTTACACAGAAAATTACAGAAAAAATAAATACAGCTTATGATTTGGATATTAATATTATTAACGATACTGTCACAAAAAATATTGTAACAGATAGTAAATCTCTTAAAGAGATTATTTTTTCCTTACAGAATAGATTCGATTCTGCAAAGGCAATCGATGAAAAAATTCAAATACTAACCATTTTACCAAAAAGATGGAAATTTAATGACGTTAAAAAATATTTTAACTGCACCAATTATATAATTCGAGAATTTCGAAAATCGAAAGAAACAGATGGTAAGAATTTAATATTATAATATCTATAATATCTATAGATTGATATATTTTTTTTCGTGTCGCATAAATAACTATAATAATTATTTTTTTATTAATTTTAGATGGTTTAATGGTGCGCAAAAGGAAAAAATATACTAAAATTTCGAAGGCCATGAATAATGCAATTAAAAATTATTATTTAGATGAAAATAATTGTTACACTTGCCCCGGAATAAAACAATACAAAAGAAAACGAAGTGATTCAGAACAGATAGAATTAGTGCAAAAAAAGTTATTACTATACACACTTCGAGATCTCTACAACAATTTTGTTAATGATTATACAGGAGATGAATGTTTACCAAAATTTTCATATTTTGCGACCTTAAAACCGGAAGAGTGCGTTTATGCTGGTGATCCTGGTACACACGAAATATGTGTGTGTGCTGAACATGAAAACATTAAACTTAAAGTATCCGCTTTAAGAAGTAAATTCAATTACAGAGATTTAATCACTGCTTCTGTCTGTAGTACTGATAGCCGAGAATGCATGTTACATGAATGTAAAAATTGCCCTGGAATAAAGGGTATGAGGACTTGGATTAAAGAATTTAATTTTGATTTGCAAAAAAGTGAAATTAATTTTAAACGTTGGGACACAGCTGGAAGTAGAGCTTTTCTAGCCAATTATACGGAAAGTAAAAGCAGTTTTTTAGATAATTTGTTTTCTGATGTCTGGAATTTAACTCTACATTCTTATATTGCCGATTCTCAAAAAATTATTTATTTGATTGTAAAAAAAAATTGCAAACTGATACTTGAATAATAATAATGTATTTCGCTGAGAATTACTCTTTTATAATACAACGTTCAGTACATTGTACTGAGTACAAGCATTTTATTATAATAATTTACAAGCTACAATTCATCCTTTTTGTATGTACTATACAGATCCCAGCAAAGAAGATAACAAAAAACTGGAGCAACTAAGTTTTTGTGTAATAAGTGACACTAAGGAACATTTTGCATATACAGTTCACGCTTTTCAAAACAAATTAGTGCAAGTTCTGAAAAAAGATTTCCCATGGATTTAAAACATTATCTATTTCTCTGATGGAGCTTCGAGTCAGTATAAAAATAAGTATGGCTTTTAAAAACTTAATAGAAATAAAATTACTAACATTAGTTTATAATACCATTTTTTTAACAAAAAACTATTTATTTTACTATGATAAAGATAATGTAACCCATTTTTTTGTTTGCTTCTATAGAAACAATTTGATAAACGTCTGCTACCACGAAAAAGATTTTGAGCTAAAAGTAACTTCATACAATTTTTTTGCTACAAGCCATGGAAAAAGTGTTTGTTATGGTATTGGAGCAGTTGTTAAACGAACAACAATGAGACACTGCATTCGATCACCACTAGAGAAGCAAATTACTAATCCATTAGACATGTACAATTATGTTTTTGAAGAATTAAAAAGTATCAGGTAAATTTAATATATTAAAACTTTATGTCTATTACCAACAATAATTATTATAATTATCTATAGAGCTTTATGGGTTCCTGATACAGAAGTTCAACAAAGTCAAAGGCACTTGAAAAAAAGATGTGACAGCGTTTCAACCATAAAAGGTACAAGATGCCCCTTCCAATTCTATATATTTTCATATATCAATTAATTTATTACGAATAAATCATTAAACTGATAATAAAACTACAAAAAAATTTTTTATATTGAAATTTTGACATTTTAGAAAATTCATAGCTCTTAAATCACTTCAATACCCAAGGAAAAGTTTTGATGAGTTGTTTGAGGAAAGAATAATGTATAATCCCTGAAATTTTCAAAGGATTTTGGATCGATAGAAAAAAGTTGTAGGTATCTGAAAACATTGATTTTTCAAAAATGAATTGTCTTTGAGTGGCCATACATTAGAGAAATCGAAGCAATCAAGTAAATTCCAACAGAGTATACCTTAATTCCAACAGAGTATACCTTAACGAAAAATATCATCTGTCATTCATCCCACTGCTTCAAAAACTGTAGATTTAAGAGCAAAATTTATCTTAAGCAGTGTTTTATTTGGAGGCTTACAGCTTAGCCGGATTTGAGTTTAAACTTAAAACCTATTTTTTTCTTGAAAATAGAGGGATAACAGAGAAAAATGCCGTCTTGATCAAATCTCTAAGTTAAATAAGAGCTGAGATACGAATTTTTGAAAATGACTAAAAAATCGACTTTTTTTATATTTCAAAAAATTCTCTTGCAGCCGGGAATTACCTATATCGAGCTCAAATTTTCAGGATCGTCTCCTTATATGACCTACTTTCGAGAAAAATGAACAAGGTCCAATGGATTATTGACTAAAGTATTACTAATAATTCATTTAACTGATAATAAAACTATCAAAAATGTCATATTATATTGAAAATTTGACATTTTTAAAAATTCATAGCTCGGAAACCACTTCAATACCCAAGGAAAAGTTTTGATGGGTTGTTTGGGGATAGAATAAAGTATAATCCCTGAAATTATCAAAGGATTTCGGATCGATAGAAAAAAGTTGTAGGTATCTGAAAACAGCGATTTTTCAAAAATCAATTGTCTTTGAGTGGCCATACATTAGAGAAATCGAAGCAATCAAGTAAAAAATGCGTAAATTCCAACAGAGTATACCTTAACGAAAAATATCATCTGTCATTTATTCCACTCCTTCAAAAACTGTAGATTTGAGAGCACTTTCAAAATTGGCAAAATTTATCTTAAGCAGTGTTTTATTTGGAGGCTTACAGCTTAGCTGGATTTGAGTTTAAACTTAAAACCTATTTTTTTCTTGAAAATAGAGGGATAACAGAGAAAAATGCCGTCTTGATCAAATCTCTAAGTTAAATAAGAGCTGAGATACGAATTTTTGAAAATGACTAAAAAATCGACTTTTATATATTTCAAAAAATTCTCTTGCAGCCGGAATTACCTATATCGAGCTCAAATTTTCAGGATCGTCTTCTTATATGACCTACTTTCGAGAAAAAAATCGGCAGCCAAATCGGTGATATGTACTTTAATGTATTAAATTTTCTTTATTTTAAGTATTATAACTATTAAATAAAAATTTATTCCAAAACAACAAAAAAAAGAATGTTATACAAAGCGAAAATTAAAATACAGAAATATGCAACAATTTTGATCATGTGTGTATATATATATATATATTAGGGTGTGTCATTTTTAAGCAACTTTTTTTTTCAACTAAAAAACAGGCTAAAAACTTTCAGGAAGGTTGAACTCTTAATATTAACATTAAGTGGTGCCTGTTCCTAACTTTCCATTTTCCATTTAAAAAACATGGACATTTTTTTTTTCTTATTTTTTTAGCTTGACATTTGAGCATTGTAAAAACGAACTGGAGGTATTCAAACTTTCAAATGTATAAAATTATAACTTATTTTATTAAACTAATACTTTTTTATGTCTTAAAAAATTATTTTAAGAAAAAATAATTATTTTCGTATAGAAAGAAAATAACACTAACATCTCAATTTTTTTCCATTTTATTTTATTTACTATTAAAAAAAGTTATTTGTGTTCAATAAATTTGTTCAATAATTATAATAAATTAAATAAAACAATGAATTTGTTATTGTATTGACTTTTTAATCTTTCTTTATTTTTTATAATTTTAAAGTCAATAATTCTGTTAAAAGATTATATCGGCTCAGTCGGTATATTACCGTTCGGATTACACAGGGACTAGAGGCACGCTAACGTGCCGCGATTCGAAATATTAAAGGCAACTTTAAGTTTGAATACCTTCAGAACGGCTTACTCTATGAAAAAATATATTGAAACTTTTTTGTAGAGCTTTCAATTTCCTACCACAATAATTTTTCAGTTCGTTTTTACAATGTTGAAATGTCAAGCTACAAAAATAAGAAAAAAGAAAAAAAAAATTTCCATGTTATTTAAATGGAAAATGGAAAGTTAGGAACAGGCACCACTTAATGTTAATATAAAGAGCTCAAATTTTTAGAGGTTTCTTTTTTCACCTTCCTGAAAGTTAAAAATGATACACCCAAATATATATATATATGTATATGGGCAGATCCATTACTTACAAAAGTGTGCGGGGGTAAGTCACCGATTTGGCTGCCAATTTTTTTCTCGAAAGTAGGTCATATAAGGAGACGATCCTAAAAATTTGAGCTCGATATAGGTAATTCCGGCTGCAAGAAAATTTTTTGAAATATAAAAAAGTCGATTTTTTAGTCATTTTCAAAAATTCGTATCTCAGCTCCTATTTAACTTAGAGATTTGATCAAGACGGAATTTTTCTCTGTTATCCCTAAATAGGTTTTAAGTTTAAACTCAAATCCGGCTAAGCTGTAAGCCTCCAAATAAAACACTGCTTAAGATAAATTTTGCCAATTTTTAAAGTGCTCTCAAATCTACAGTTTTTGAAGCAGTGGAATAAATGACAAATGATATTTTTCGTTAAGGTATACTCTATTGGAATTTACCCATTTTTTACTTGATTGCTTCGATTTCTCTAATGTATGGCCACTCAAAGACAATTGATTTTTGAAAAATCGCTGTTTTCAGATACCTACAACTTTTTTCTATCGATCCGAAATCCTTTGAAAATTTCAGGGATTATACTTTATTCTATTCCCAAACAAACCATCAAAACTTTTCCTTGGGTATTGAAGTGGTTTCCGAGCTATGAACTTTTAAAAATGTCAAATTTTCAATATAATATGACATTTTTGTTAGTTTTATTATCAGTTAAATGAATTATTAGTAATACTTTAATCAATAATCTATTAGACCTTGTTCATTTTTCTCGAAAGTAGGTCATATAAGGAGACGATCCTAAAAATTTGAGCTCGATATGGGCAATTCCGGCTGCAAGAGAATTTTTTGAAATATAAAAAAGACGATTTTTTAGTCATTTTCAAAAATTCATATCTCAGCTCCTATTTAACTTAGAGATTTGATCAAGATGGCATTTTTCTCAGTTATCCCTTTATTTTCAAGAAAAAAATAGGTTTTAAGTTTAAACTCAAGCTGCAAGCCTCCAAATAAAACACTGCTTAAGATAATTTTTGTCAATTTTTAAAGTGCTCTCAAATCTACAGTTTTTGAAGCAGTGGGATAAATGACAGATGATATTTTTCGTTAAGGTATACTCTGTTTGAATTTACCCATTTTTTACTTGATTGCTTCGATTTCTCTCTGTATGGCCACTCAAAAACAACTTATTTTTGAAAAATCGCTTTTTTCAGATACCTACAACTTTTTTCTATCGATCCGAAATCCTTTGATAATTTCAGGGATTATACTTTTCTACTATTCTATCCCCAAACAACCCATCAAAACTTTTCCTTGGGTATTGAAGTGGTTTCCGAGCTATGAATTTTTAAAAATGTCAACTTTTCAATATAATATGACATTTTTAGTGGTTTTATTATCAGTTAATTGAATTATTAGTAATAGTTTAGTCAATAATCCATTAGACCTTGTTCATAATGTGCAGCCAGCCTATAATGATAATTAATTTAATGCTTACCGACAGTCGTGAATGTAGAAAAATTTCATACTGTTGCATACGTAAGCTGCATACCCAATCCACACATTGTTAGCAAAAAAAAAACAATAAAATATAATATAAACCCAATAAAATATCTTAAAAACAAAAAATATTATTGTTTTTGCATTAAAGTTAATTAAAAAATAAACAAAAAAAAAATAAAAAAATAAATGCATCACCTAAGATTTGAACCCGGTACAAGTCATTAACATTAAAAACATTAAAACATTAAAAACATTTATTTCAATAATATTCAAAATTACAATACAACATATATATTACAAGTCGAATTTCTTATCGAATATAATAATTAACCTTATTTTTTAAAATTGATGTAATTTGTGTGTGTGTGTTTGGATATATAATCTATATATTATATAATATCTTTTCATAAATATAAGTAAGTACTTACTTACGCTTAGAAAATTTATAAAAAATTTCGACTAATAATAATTTTTTAATATCAACATCACTAAAATGAATAAGTGTGTTGTTGGATTGTTGACAGACTCCGAATGTCATAAAGAAACATTTTCAAACAGGCAATGTTTTCACCTTTTAAAAGATCTGAAAGAAGAAGATATCTTACTTTTAAAATATAGACTGTCAAGTTATCAGTTCAATGATCAGGTGTTGGAGAAAAAAATTTGTAATTTTCATAAGTTTCAATTCTTAGATCATTATTCTTCTCTTAAGCATACATGTTGTGACTCTCTTAATAAACATAAAAAATTGGTTACCACAAATATTCGAATTATAAATGTAGAAACTTGTCAGCAATTAAATAAAGTGTTATCAGGACTAATTTCTATAAATTTAATTCCCGGTGAAAAGTTATGTAGAGAGTGTGACAAAGCACTTCACAAAATGTATCAAAAAAACAATAAAAGTGTACCGCTTGTCGAATCTGTCAATAATACAGAAGATGAAGAAATCCAGCAATCTCAAGTTTCGTCTTATTCAAGCAATTCTTTCGAATCAATTTATCAAACAAAAAGCCAAGAAATCAATGCTATCAATAGTTTGTTGAATATACTTGAGATAGATCCTGTAGATAAAGATAAAATGTCTACAAAACGCTTCAAACAGAAGATGGAGCAATTATTATTAGACTTTACACAGAAAATTACAGAAAAAATAAATACAGCTTATGATTTGGATATTAATATTATTAACGATACTGTCACAAAAAATATTGTAACAGATAGTAAATCTCTTAAAGAGATTATTTTTTCCTTACAGAATAGATTCGATTCTGCAAAGGCAATCGATGAAAAAATTCAAATACTAACCATTTTACCAAAAAGATGGAAATTTAATGACGTTAAAAAATATTTTAACTGCACCAATTATATAATTCGAGAATTTCGAAAATCGAAAGAAACAGATGGTAAGAATTTAATATTATAATATCTATAATATCTATAGATTGATATATTTTTTTTCGTGTCGCATAAATAACTATAATAATTATTTTTTTATTAATTTTAGATGGTTTAATGGTGCGCAAAAGGAAAAAATATACTAAAATTTCGAAGGCCATGAATAATGCAATTAAAAATTATTATTTAGATGAAAATAATTGTTACACTTGCCCCGGAATAAAACAATACAAAAGAAAACGAAGTGATTCAGAACAGATAGAATTAGTGCAAAAAAAGTTATTACTATACACACTTCGAGATCTCTACAACAATTTTGTTAATGATTATACAGGAGATGAATGTTTACCAAAATTTTCATATTTTGCGACCTTAAAACCGGAAGAGTGCGTTTATGCTGGTGATCCTGGTACACACGAAATATGTGTGTGTGCTGAACATGAAAACATTAAACTTAAAGTATCCGCTTTAAGAAGTAAATTCAATTACAGAGATTTAATCACTGCTTCTGTCTGTAGTACTGATAGCCGAGAATGCATGTTACATGAATGTAAAAATTGCCCTGGAATAAAGGGTATGAGGACTTGGATTAAAGAATTTAATTTTGATTTGCAAAAAAGTGAAATTAATTTTAAACGTTGGGACACAGCTGGAAGTAGAGCTTTTCTAGCCAATTATACGGAAAGTAAAAGCAGTTTTTTAGATAATTTGTTTTCTGATGTCTGGAATTTAACTCTACATTCTTATATTGCCGATTCTCAAAAAATTATTTATTTGATTGTAAAAAAAAATTGCAAACTGATACTTGTATAATAATAATGTATTTCGCTGAGAATTACTCTTTTATAATACAACGTTCAGTACATTGTACTGAGTACAAGCATTTTATTATAATAATTTACAAGCTACAATTCATCCTTTTTGTATGTACTATACAGATCCCAGCAAAGAAGATAACAAAAAACTGGAGCAACTAAGTTTTTGTGTAATAAGTGACACTAAGGAACATTTTGCATATACAGTTCACGCTTTTCAAAACAAATTAGTGCAAGTTCTGAAAAAAGATTTCCCATGGATTAAAAACATTATCTATTTCTCTGATGGAGCTTCGAGTCAGTATAAAAATAAGTATGGCTTTTAAAAACTTAATAGAAATAAAATTACTAACATTAGTTTATAATACCATTTTTTTAACAAAAAACTATTTATTTTACTATGATAAAGATAATGTAACCCATTTTTTTGTTTGCTTCTATAGAAACAATTTGATAAACGTCTGCTACCACGAAAAAGATTTTGAGCTAAAAGTAACTTCATACAATTTTTTTGCTACAAGCCATGGAAAAAGTGTTTGTTATGGTATTGGAGCAGTTGTTAAACGAACAACAATGAGACACTGCATTCGATCACCACTAGAGAAGCAAATTACTAATCCATTAGACATGTACAATTATGTTTTTGAAGAATTAAAAAGTATCAGGTAAATTTAATATATTAAAACTTTATGTCTATTACCAACAATAATTATTATAATTATCTATAGAGCTTTATGGGTTCCTGATACAGAAGTTCAACAAAGTCAAAGGCACTTGAAAAAAAGATGTGACAGCGTTTCAACCATAAAAGGTACAAGATGCCCCTTCCAATTCTATATATTTTCATATATCAATTAATTTATTACGAATAAATCATTAAACTGATAATAAAACTACACAAAATTTTTTTATATTGAAATTTTGACATTTTAGAAAATTCATAGCTCTTAAATCACTTCAATACCCAAGGAAAAGTTTTGATGAGTTGTTTGAGGATAGAATAATGTATAATCCCTGAAATTTTCAAAGGATTTTGGATCGATAGAAAAAAGTTGTAGGTATCTGAAAACATTGATTTTTCAAAAATGAATTGTCTTTGAGTGGCCATACATTAGAGAAATCGAAGCAATCAAGTAAATTCCAACAGAGTATACCTTAATTCCAACAGAGTATACCTTAACGAAAAATATCATCTGTCATTCATCCCACTGCTTCAAAAACTGTAGATTTAAGAGCAAAATTTATCTTAAGCAGTGTTTTATTTGGAGGCTTACAGCTTAGCTGGATTTGAGTTTAAACTTAAAACCTATTTTTTTCTTGAAAATAGAGGGATAACAGAGAAAAATGCCGTCTTGATCAAATCTCTAAGTTAAATAAGAGCTGAGATACGAATTTTTGAAAATAACTAAAAAATCGACTTTTTTTATATTTCAAAAAATTCTCTTGCAGCCGGAATTACCTATATCGAGCTCAAATTTTCAGGATTGTCTCCTTATATGACCTACTTTCGAGAAAAATGAACAAGGTCCAATGGATTATTGACTAAAGTATTACTAATAATTCATTTAACTGATAATAAAACTATCAAAAATGTCATATTATATTGAAAATTTGACATTTTTAAAAATTCATAGCTCGGAAACCACTTCAATACCCAAGGAAAAGTTTTGATGGGTTGTTTGGGGATAGAATAAAGTATAATCCCTGAAATTATCAAAGGATTCCGGATCGATAGAAAAAAGTTGTAGGTATCTGAAAACAGCGATTTTTCAAAAATCAAGTAAAAAATACGTAAATTCCAACAGAGTATACCTTAACGAAAAATATCATCTGTCATTTATTCCACTCCTTCAAAAACTGTAGATTTGAGAGCACTTTCAAAATTGGCAAAATTTATCTTAAGCAGTGTTTTATTTGGAGGCTTACAGCTTAGCTGGATTTGAGTTTAAACTTAAAACCTATTTTTTTCTTGAAAATAGAGGGATAACAGAGAAAAATGCCGTCTTGATCAAATCTCTAAGTTAAATAAGAGCTGAGATACGAATTTTTGAAAATGACTAAAAAATCGACTTTTATATATTTCAAAAAATTCTCTTGCAGCCGGAATTACCTATATCGAGCTCAAATTTTCAGGATCGTCTTCTTATATGACCTACTTTCGAGAAAAAAATCGGCAGCCAAATCGGTGATTTAGCCCCGCACACTTTTGTCGAAAAGTAATGGATCTGCCCATATATATATATATATATATATATATATATATATATATATATATATATATATATATATATATGTTATGGCTAATGTGCAATATATATATATATATATATTAGGGTGGTCCAAAAAAGTGAAGTTGATTTTACAGATTGTCTCACCCCCCAATTTTTTTACCTCCAACATCAATAAAAAATTCCCAAAATTTTAGGCCCCTAGGTGTATTAGAAGGGAGTGCTCATTAGCTAAGAGATTTCAGTTTTTTTTTAAATTTATTTTAAAAAACCATTACGCCATCTTTTCACTGGTTAGATAAAATGTTATACCTTATATATTAATGTTACAATTACCAAAGAATATTATTTACCTAAACATATATTTCTTACACACTAGTTCAATCAGCTAATCCCGCACCTTTCCCTAAGAAACTAAAAACTACACTTTACAGTTTAAATGTCATAAGTGCTTTGGATAGGGAAAATGTCTCAGACCGTGAGGCTTATAGTACCGATTGCGATAGCACTGGGAAAAGATCTGCATGAAATGCCGTCTCGCAGCACTATTTGCCGGAGACGAAAACATGAAAGGAAGAAAAGATGTGAAACAAAGTTTTTCTTGTCAAGGTTTAGTTTTTGTTCATTGGGATGGTAAAATTCTTCCTGATTACCACTGCTTAACTAAAGTAGAACGTTTACCAGTACTAGTTTCAGCAGATGGAAATGAAAAGTTATTAGGAGTACAGCAAATGAAGTCGGAAACGTACTTCGGGAATGGAATCTGGTGGATAAAGTATAAGCAATGTGTTTTGACACAACATCTGTAAATACTGGAATGAAGAATGGATGCTGCGTTTTGCTTGAGAAAAAATTGGCAGATACTTACTTTGGTTAGTCTGCAGTCATCATGTTTTGGAAATAATTCTTAGTAAGGTTTTCAAGTTGTGCTGCTTTCCGGATATTCCAATTTTTAATCGATTTAAAATAATTTGGGTACCTATTGATCGTATCTGCTTCAAGTCCTCAGACCTAGAATCGTTGAAGAATTTTGAATTTTACAAAAACTCCACAATCCCCTTGTTGCTAGCTGCATTGAAACAAAAGTCTCAACGTTATGACGACTACTTGGAACTGATCGAGTTGGCTTTGGTTGTTTTGGTGAAATCTGGATCAAGGCACCGTGTGCCACTTAAGCTACTATGTCCGACCTAACTTTTTGGAAAGATTTAGAACACTATGAGGAGATTGGGAAAAGCGAGGTTGCTAGAGATACTCTGAAACATCATCTTTGGTACTTATCCAATGAACTCGTAATAATATTAATACTATATTTTACTCTAGTGCGAAGTAAATTGGAATACGCGAGTGTGGTCTGGTCACCTATTTATGCTTGCCACATAAATCATATAGAGTCTGTACAGAGACGCTTTTTAAAGTTTTTATTTTTTAAATTTCAAGGATTCTATCCCCCGCAAGGATACGAACACGCTTTGTTGCTAAATTCGTTTAATTTTGTATCCTTATCCAACAGAAGGAAGATCTTGTCAGTGTCTTTTTTGTATAATCTTGTAAATTATAAAATAGATTGTTCTGACCTGTTAGGTCAAATTGATTTTTTGATTCCCAGAACCAGTAGTCGCCAGAACCATACCTTCAAGTGTCCGATTGCTCGTACCAATGTACTTAGTAAATCACCTTTACATGTTATGTTTAATAACTTTAATAAAATATCAACTAATTGCGATATTAACTATTGTTCACTAAAGACTATTCACAGGGCCATTGTAAATTCTAACGATGTATAAATCTGATTGAAAGTTTAGTTATAAGTTTGTTCACATTTTTATTTAATATTTTTTTTTGTAAACCTCTTTGTTATGTAATATGAATGTCCTACTATGGTGTAAACTGTTGGGCAATAAACCCTATTATTATTATTATTATTTTTATTATTAAATACCAACAATAATAATAATATTAATCATAATATTAATATGGCCTTTGTCTACGCAATAAATTATTTCTTACTTATATTTTTTCAAGGTCGACTGTGTGTTGTAAAACTTCGAGTTGTAAATGATATAGCGGAAAGATGGGTAAAACTATTTGAAGAGCATAATCAATTATAAAAAATGAGGACGAAAAGCAAGACTTGTTACAAATCGTAGAAGCGAATCGGAAATCTGTTCCGACAGAAACCACAAAAAAAGCTGCAATTTATGCCACTGGACCATGATTTTCATGTGGATATATTGTCTTCAGATTCATTCTATCATAGCTGTGAGCACTCCCTTCTAATTAAGCTAGAGGGTTCAAATTTTGTAAAATAACTTTTTTTACTTTATATAAAAAAATTAGAGGGTGAGAATAAGTGTATTTACAACTTCACTTTTTTAATTCGTTTCTGGACCACCCTAATATATATATATGTTATGGCTAATGTGCAAACTTGGATAGTTTATAAACTAGCCAAACTGTCAGCTATTTTAATTGAAAACATATTTTCAACTAAATTAGCGGCTAGTTTACAAAATATCCAAGGATCTTGGCTTACTTGAAATTTTTAGGGAAACTAAAATAGCTGGATAGTTTGTATACTATCCAATTCAGTTTGGCTAATATGAAAACCAAAATTTCTAGTAACACAAAATAGCCAAGCTTTAGCTAGTTTGTAAACTAACCTTTTTAAGTATATATGCGTTCTGACACTATACAGATATATAATTCCTTTGTTTGAAAGTTAGTGTTTTATAAAAGTAAAATAATAATAAATCAGATGTTTCGAATAAAATATTTATTGTCATCACATTTATTTTACTTTTCGTTTTAAATATTCTAAATTAAAAACTAACCTTGGAGAATACACAAACAGTCGTAACAATAATTTAAATAGAACTTTGCAATAAATTTCGTTTTAGCAAAAATTTACAAGAAACGATTCGTTCGCTAACACTTCCAAAAACTTTCTGCCTGTTTTTTGCTTCCCTTTACTCGATTCTTGTACCTGGACCATCGTTTATTGAATCATCTGAACGCCAGATTTTTAGGCAAAGTTCGAAAAACCTGTAATTCCTTTACCTAAGTGTCCCTTTTTACCACTTTTGCAAAACTTTTTGCCTTTAACACGATAATTTAGAAATTTCAAATTTATTCGTAAGTAATATCATAAGGTCATTTAATTTTTCCGAAAAGAATCAAAAAAACACGTTGCTAAGTAATATTTTAACAAAAAGCATGAGTGCTGGTGGCAACAAAAATCCGAGTCGAAGAGGAGGATTTTTGCACCTGCACGAATGCATTTTGTTAAAAAATATTACTTAGCATTGTGTTTTTTCGATTTTTTTCACAGGAAAAATTAGATGCCCGAATGGTATTTGACAAGACTATTTCATGAGTAACAGTTAACAATTAAAATATAAATTGCAATTTTTGGTGACAACAGCTGTCAAGTTTTGCCGCGGGTAAACTCGAAAAAACTGCTGACAAGTGCACACAGTTTGTTCACCTAGAAACCATTTGTAATTCAAAATTGCGCGTTTGTGATTAGTGGAAATTAAGACGAGGGAAATAGTCTAAAATAAATTTGTAAAATATATAAAACTACGTTACTTTCCTTGAAAATAAATTTGTAAACCGTGTCAGTACGGAACAAAATTGTAATTTTACAATATTTACATAAAGTTCGTTTTTGGGTGTACAAAACAAAAAATCCATTTTCACACATTTCATGTGATTGCTGTTTTTTCACGAATATAAATTGTGACAATAATAGTTTTGGCATACCGAGTTTTTTAAATTTAATTTACATTATTATACAGGGCCTGCATATTGAGACATGTGATCTTATTCAAGGGGTAAAGTAATTTTTTTTTATTAAAGTAGAAAAAAAACAATATTGTGATTATAAATTAAAATAAATTTGGTATTGCAATAACAATTTTGATTGCCCTTTATTATAAAAAAAAATATCATCCTCTTGCCCGTTCAATTATCATTTACTCTTAATATTACTAATATGTCTTTATAAAATTATCAATTTTACCCATTTTTGGGTGCAATCGTTCTGGCAAACTAGCTATGAAATGACATAAAAATAAAATCATATTATTAATTTCTGAAATTAATGTAAAGCGACAGATTATAAGAGAGAACAGTGGCGAAGCGACAGTACCGCGAACGCCCGTCACCGCGGGGGGCCCTAGCCTTGTGGGGGCCCGGCCTATACTTGCCCCAAAACATTAAAATGTATTTTCCATTGTATTATCTGCAAAACAAAAAACGTGACGGGACGCTTAAAAATTATGGCAACATTGTAAGATTGCTTGAATTGCTAGTTATCTTTGTATGTTATAAAAATATGTTATTATTTTTCTATTATTTTAGTAGTACGACAAAATTTAAATTATTTTCTCAAGATTACCGCTTTTGAAAATAGACTTAAAAAATGATACCCGTGTCTCGGCGTGTTTTCAGATTCAATAACAGCTAAATGTATAGTTTTTGAAAAAGTTTATTTAATGAATAAATTTTATTTAAAAAATATCAAAAATTAAATTTTTTTTAAGTATAATTTTTCTATTATTTAAAACATTCAATATTTGAAAAAATAATTTATAAGAAAATAGAAAATTAAATATGTGTATATGTTAAAATAATAAGAATGGCTGTATAAAAAATTTTAATGACGTGATTTCGTAAAACGGTAAGTCACGGACATGTTTTTTAACCTATATTTTAAAATCTGTTAAATTTTTTCATGGGAGGTAAATCGTGTTGAACTGTATAAGAAACAGTGGAGAACTTTATTTAAAAAAAATATTCTTTCGCATTTTGTAAAAAAGTTGTTATTGTTATTTTTCGTTTACAAATATTTTTTTTTAATAAATAATAATAATAATAAAAATAATAATAAATAAAAATAATAATTTTTATTTTCAATATAAAAACTTCGCGGGGGGGGGGGCGCAAAATTTGTCGCTACGCCAGTGAGAGAGAATAAAGATTTTAAAACCTGTTGCCTTAACAACAAATGTTTCCTGGCAATAATGATAGAATATTTCTAATGTTTGGATTGGTTAAAACATACATATGTATAGTAAATTTAAAAGTAAACTACGTACACGTCATCAATAAAACAAAAATTTTACACATTGATACCAACACTAAATGACTAAATCGAAGTCTGTAATTGAATATTTGAATGCATTTTAACCAAATTATGTTGGCAACAATTGTGATGTTGTCATGTTTACATTCAAATTTTTCATATTTAAATGACACATAAAAAAGAATTTGACGTTTTAGAATTTCGAAGCTGTCAGTTGTGTTTTTGAATATTTCGTTTAATTCGTGTATTATTTCGTGTATTTTGTTTGTTGTTTGTGTTATTTTATATCGTTTAAGTTTTCATTGCCGTTTTTGTGTTTGTTATATATCGTTTTTTTGTGTTTCCTATATTTAAAATGCCGAAGCATTTAAATAGTTGGAGTCAAGAGTTGGTGTCATCCTTAATACGCTATTTTGAGGCAGAACGGGATAATAATGGACCTTTGTTACCTTTAACAGCTGTTAGAGAGGTAAATAGGATTATTATTAATTATATATTAGAATATTTAACAAAATATATGTTGGATACATGAAACAATAATATATATACCAGAGACTGACTTTAGATGGCAAAATTTTTGGGTTTTATATCAGAAAATGTCTTTAAAAATGGCTAAAAACATACTTTTGGCGGTGCATCATATAGGTCATAAAAACTCAGACTTTTGACATTTTGGTATTATTCATGTAAACGCCATCTATCGCCCTGTAGTTGCACTACCACTTTCCCTTGATGCAAGGATTTTAGCATCACATTGACAACCGTGCCCGATCAGCTGATTGATGACGTGTACGTAGTTTACTTTTAAATTTACTATATATATGTTCGTATGTATATTGGTTTTTAGAAAATGCTTAATAATATTCACACAAATGTTTTACATTGCGTCATTAATTTGTGAACCAAGCACAGACATTACAATTTGCAAAAAACAGGTTTTTGACATTTTAAATTGATGACACAATGTAAAGAATTCGCCGTGACGACTATACCTACTTTTTTATTAGAATTGATGAAACGTGATAATTTAACGTTTAGTTTGTGTTAAGAACACTTTTCTTTAAGATTTACCAGTTAAAATTATGCAATAATATTGGTTGTTTAAAAAATCTAGGTTAGAATAATTTGTTTGGGTATTAAAAACAGTGTGGTTTTGTATATACTTAAATAAAAAAATATCTGCCTGCTGTTATGTTAAGTATTGATTTTTATTTTTTAAATAAATAAGAAAATACTTACGAAAATCTTCTAATGCTTTTTTACTAATTTTTATGACCTAGTCATAAAACGTGCAAAAGTATCCCTAGTTTCCGCAAATAATTGATTGTTTCCCTAATTAAAAAAGTTTAATTACTTAGTACCTACTTACCACCAAAAACTTTGTATTTTTGATCCATTTTTATCTAATTTCACTACTTCACTAGCCGTAAATAATACTAAGACTAAGGAGCCAAATAAATACTACTTATTAGTAAATTAAATTAAATCTTAAATATCGGGAAACGTCTAGAATCTACACTCAAGAAATACATGGTGCCGCTACGTTGTATAGCGCCCTCTGTAGATTATAAGGTTCAACTAAAATTGTACTTTTCTATATATATAGTCCAAGTGGCACCATCTGGAAATTTTGTAGGTATAATACTATGACACATTAAAGTTTATATATGAAATAAAACGTTCTGGCACCTAGAAATGGTGCCACAACGATTATATAGGTGCCACTTGGCCATATATATATCCGAATTTGGTGCCTTAACGCCTCCTTATATATATATATATATTAGACTGGTTCAAAAAAATCGAATATTTTTTTTTCTTCAAAGCCCGCATTGAAATATCTTCCTAGTAGTGAAAAAAGAAGCCTGTGAAAATTGTAGCTCTTAATATTAATGTTTAGAGGTCGCTCATCGTGAATTTCTATTTTACGTTTAAATAACACAGGAGTTCTTTTTTCTTAACTTTGAAATTTTATAACTCGTTTTTGAGTGAACATATTGGAATAAGCGACACATATTTTTAAAGAAAAATGTCTCTCTAATTTTTTCATAAATTCACTTCTTTTATAGTTATTCAAGGTTGAAATTAGACATATAATAAATTTAACGTTTTTTTTTTTCAATTGGTGGAATAATAATAAACCGTATCACTCATTATTGTACAGGATGGTCCAGTTTGTAATAAATTTAATTTAATAGGTGATAAAGCATCAAAAATAAGGTAGACTTTCATAAAAAAACATTTCTTAAAAAAATAGTTTTCTCTTCATAACTTTTAAACCACAAAATTAATTTGGCACACAATGTGCAGTGCCGCAGTTACTTGGGGGGCTGCTCCCCTTTTCACCTCAGTCTTTGACGCCACCAATAATAAATAAATGTTTAGGTCAAGTTTTTAATTAATGGAAAAAATTTGCTCTTGTAAAATTTTGATTTGGGGCCTGGTTTCTAAAATATTTGCTCAAAAATGTTTCCTCGCAAAATTACATTTTTAGATTGTCTGTTCAATTTAGAGGAAAAAAAAACTACTATGCTAAAATTTTAATTTAGGGCTTCGTTTTTGAAATATTTGGGAACACACTCCAAAAAAACTGCGGCAAAAGTATTCTTGGATAAATAAATTAATTATTTAAAAAATGAAGCACTAAATCAAAATTTTACATGAGTAGTTTTTTTCTCTAAATTAAACAGATAATCTAAAAATGTGTTTATTATTAAAAAAAATTCCAGTGGCGCCTAAGGTGAAAAGAGGAGCAGACCCCAAGTAACTGCGCAACTGATGTTTTTTTAAATAATTATCCACATCATTACTCAGACAAAATTTGATAAAAATTGATTAAGTGGTTTAGAAGTTATGATGGGGAAACGAGTTTTTTTTATAAACTTTGACGGAAAGCGTCTCTGCGAGGAAACATTTCTGAGCAAATATTTCAGAAACAAAGACCCAAATCAAAATTTTACAGGAGTAAATTATTTCTCTAAATTAAAAACTTGACCTACAAATTTATTTAATATTTTAAAATTTTTAGTGGCGTCAAAGACTAAGATGAAAAGGGGAGAAGTCCCCCCACATTATTATTAAGGCACTGACTATATTACATTTTGTGCCAAATCTGATGAAAATTAATGTTGTGGTTTAAAAGTTATAAAGAGAAAACTCGTTTTTTTGTAATCTTTGACGACCTGTATTTTCCTTAGGAAACATTTTTGAGAAATGTTAATTAATGAAAGTCTACCTTAAAATTAATGTATCACAAACTGGACCGCCCTGTATAATTTTTTTTGAAAATTTTATATAAATTATGTTTCTTTAAAAAAAATTATCGCTCGTTCCAATATGTCCACTCAAAAAAAAGTTATAAAATTAAAAGTTAAAAAAAATTCCTGTGTTATTTAAACGTTACATTTATTATATGTCTAATTTCAACCTTGAATAACTATTAAAGGAGCGAATTTACGAAAAAATTATAAGAGACATTTTTTGTAGAACGTTCAATTTTCTTCAAAAATATATAGAGTTCATTCCAATATGTTCACTCAAAAACGAGTTATAAAATTTCGAAATTAAGAAAAAAGAATTCCTGTGTTATTTAAACGTAAAATAGAAATTCACGATGAGCGACCTCTAAATATTAATATTAAGAGCTACAATTTTCACAGATATTTTAATGCGGGCTTTGAAGAAGAAAAAAATATTCGATTTTTTTGAACCAGTCTAATATATATATATATATATATATATATATAACAACTAAACCCTGTAAAAGATGTCAGAATGTTCCAAGTACATTTTACACATGCATTATATGTGAATCAGTATTGCATCGTAGTTGCGCTAGACTTGAAAATGTGAAAATAATAGACAACAAACAAGTTAAATGTTGTGAAAGCAACGAAGATAATTCCGTGGATACTACGCCCATTAATATTTTAGAGGATCCTTTAGCAGCTGAAAATTATTATCTCAAAGAGATTATAAAGCAAAAAGACTTGTTGATTAATAATCAAAATATTACCATCAAATCTTTGATGGATCAAATTAAATTAATAAATAGTACCACAAGTAGCATAAATAATAAGCAGTCTGTAAATCAAAATTTGCCTCAAAAAATCAAAACCAATAAAAAACAAAACACAGATGAAAATAAAAATTCTGCCAGCTCTTCATCTAAAAAAGAAACTAAAATACAAAATATCACTCCAGCGATAATGAAAACCCATATAGCATCAACTTCAGAAGAAATAACTCAAAAAATGGTTTCTTCAGCTATACTAGATGCTACGACAAAGAACATTTGCGAAAAACTAATTAATATTAACAAACCACAGGACACTACATCAGCTACATCTGAATGGTCAACTGTAGTAAAAAAAATAATGGAAAAACCAATAAGACTAGTATTGTGGGCAAACTGAAAGATTCTACTGGCTGTGCCTTAAAGTTTGTCCCTATAAAATCATTTATATATATCTCAAGACTTGATCCAATCACTAAATCCTCTGAAATAGTCGAATATTTAAAACCATCTTATCCAGAAATAATTTGTGAGGAAATAAAATCTAAATTTCCAGACGTCTACTCATCCTTTAAATTAACTGTACACTTAGACAATTTTGAAAAGGTGATGAACCCTGAGCTATGGCCAACAGGAGCATATTTATCTTGGTTCTTTCATTCAAGGAAAAACGTTGAATCAGATAAAAAGTCTGGTTTTTTATCAAATCCTCAACCTGGGAAACCACCAGTGATTTAAACTATGTTAACAACTGTGATTTAAACTTTACAAATGAAAATAAAAACAAAGACAACACAAAAAAACTATATTTATCGGTAGCACATGTAAATGTGCGATCTTTAAATACTGTTTTTTTACAATTTAGTGATACTATCAAAATGCATAATTTTGATATTTTGGGTGTAAGTGAGACGTGGCTAGAAGAAAGCTTTTCAAGTAAATATATAATGATAACAAACTATAACATTATAAGACTAGACCGACCAAGTAGAGGGGGGGGTTTAGCTTTTTATATAAAAAATAATTTTAAATATAAAGTTCTCTTTAGTTTTTGTGATGAAATAAATGGGGCGGAACAATTGTGGATAAAAGTCCAATTAAAAAAGGAAAGTGTGGGTATAGGTCTAGTTTATAGAAAACCAAATGCAAAAAGCAATTGTTTGGAGTCTTTTTTGATGTGTTAGAAAGAATTTATGTCGAGGTAAGCTCTGTAATAATAATGGGTGATATCAACATTAATATGTTAAACACCGATAGCACCGAGACCATTAAGTTTCAATCAAATATATCGTGTTTTGATTTAAAGCAAATTGTAACAGAACCAACAAGAATAACCGAATCAGGAGAATCTTTGATAGATGTTATTTGTGTTGACAAAACTATAAATGTAAATTTTTGTAAAAACATTGAAATCTATATTACAGATCATATGTTAGTGCATTGTTTACTGGAGTATAATCAATCATTTAACATAAGTCAAAGTTTCACCTCCCGAAATTTAAATATTATAGACAGAGAACTATTCGAAATAGATGCATTGAAAATAAATTTTGATCATAGCTTTGAACTATTTAATATAAATGATAAAGTTGAATATTTAAATAACGAAATCATTAAAATATTTGATAAACATGCTCCTCTAACCAAGGTTTCTGTAAACAATAAAAAAATATATTCCACCTTATATAACCTACAATATAAAAAAAATGATACAAATAAAAAATAAGGCACATAAAAGATATATAAAAACAAAAAGTAGTAGTCATAAAAAATATTATCTCGAATTAAAAAAATATGTTGGTCAAGCAATCATAAATGAAAAAAATGCCTATATGCAATATGAAATAAATAAAAACAAAAAAAATCCTAAAAACATGTGGAAACAATTGAAAAATTGGGGATTACAAAACAATAAAAATCACAACAATTTAAATCTACCTGAAGTAATTACAGCAAATGATATAAATAATTGTTTTATTAATATAGCTAGTAATTCTAATATAAATATGAAATATTTAACTTCTTTTAAAAGTGGCACCTTTAATAATGATATAGTTTTTAAATTTAAAAGAATCACGAGTTATGATGTCATCAGGGCAATAAACAGTATTAAAAGTAATGCTGCAGGTATAGATAATATAAATATAAAAATGTTAAACTTAATTTTACCACACTGTTTAGGCCACATAGTACATATTATAAATTATTCATTAATGAGTGGAAGCTTTCCGAATTTATGGAAAACTGCAGTAGTCACTCCTATAGGAAAAATAGCTAACACCGAAAATTTAAATGATTTAAGACCCCTAAGCATCCTACCTACCTTATCCAAAGTAATTGAAAAAATAGTCTACCACCAACTAATTAATTATTTAAATTATAACAATATACTGCCTTCGCTGCAATCGGGTTTCAGAAAAAAACATAGCACGCAGACAGCCTTGCTTAAAGTCACAAGCGACGTCAGTTCTGCTATGGATATGGCGCAGCTGACTACTGGATCAAAGTAAGGCTTTTGACATGGTTAATTTTGAACTTTTATTAGCTAAATTAAAATACTTAGGTGTCACCAACACTGAACTGGAATGGTTTTCTGACTACATTAAAAATAGAAATCAATGCACTAAATACAAAAATAATTTTTCAAATAAATTGGAAACACAAAGCGGAGTACCACAAGGTAGTATTCTGGGACCATTGTTGTTTTGCATATATATATTTGATGTAGCAAACTCATTAGAACACTTTAAATATCACCTTTATGCAGACGATATACAACTATACACATCTTGTAAAAGTTACAAAATAGAAGAAACGATAAATATAATAAACTATGATCTTCAAAAATTTGCAGACTGGTGCAACAACAATGGTCTTAGAATAAATCCCAAAAAATCGGTCGCTCTTTGTATTGGTAATGATATAAACCTTGCTAAAGTAAATCTCAGTATTAACAAAATATTTTTAAATAAAGAGGAAATTAAATGGGTAAGTCAAGCTAAAAACTTGGGCTGTTATATAGATGAGAACTTAAATTTTGAATGTCATGTTAACAATGTTAGCAAAACTTGTTATATGAAGCTAAAAATGCTATATTCCTTTAAAAATTTTCTTGACTCGGAAACAAAATTAAAATTAATTACATCGTTAATTTATCCAAATATTGAGTATTGTTGCTGCGTGTACTATAACCATCTTACACAATATAATGCACATAAGCTTCAAAAAATTCAAAACTCATGTATGAGGTTTGTATATAAAATACCATATCGTAACCATATAACACCATATCTGAAACAAAATGGTCTTTTGAATATTAACCAAAGAATTAAATATTTATATTGCATTTTATTGTATAAATTAGTAAGATGTCATGTACCAAATTACCTGTTTGATATGTTAAAACTTAGGTCAACTGTACACTCAATCCCATTAAGAACCAATACATATTCCATACCCCAACATAAAACTAACAAATTTAAGTGTTCCTTTGAATACAATGCATCAGTATTACTAAATAAGATTTTAAATTTGTTGTCAATGTCTGAAGAAAATTTTAAATGCAATGTTAAGAACCTTTTACTTCAGGATAGTTTTTAGTTTTTAATATTTCTGTTTATAAATTTGTATTTATTTATATAATTTTAGTCTGTAAGTTCATATATTCTTAAGTTATTAGTTTATGTTAATTTATTAAAGTTCTGGCAGAGTGGAAGATCGCAGGGATGTTTGCGAACCTTTTGTGCTAAAAATTGTGGATAATTTTTGCTCAATAAATATATTATTATTATATATATATATATATATATATATATATATATATATATATATATATATAGGTATATATATATATATATTGATGAAATGTACCAAGTCACTTCCGAAATAGGTACGTAACATTCGTTGTGACTTCCAAAATTGGAAGTGGGAACGTATATATGGAAGTGACAACGTTTCGCCTTGTTGTCAGCATATTTAGCCACTAGAGGGCACAAGGAGCTCAAATCCGAAAAAACGGGTGGAAGTGACTACGTAGCTTTCGTACCTTTTCAGTTTGGCACTTAGTTCAGGTATATGCCGCTGGCGCCACCATCGATATATGCATTTCATATATAGCGACGGTGTCACTTCCGTAGCATAGGCACGACTATGTCACTTCCGAAATGTGGCAACATGGCAAAGTGCACGAAAGAATTAAGGATACAAGCAGAGACTTTGATATAAGTTACGCTTTGTTCATTGCGTTAAAAAACGCAAAGCGCAAACCTGCGAAATTGTTTTGAAAACGCCACACTATGTTTTATCGGCGGAAAAAATACATTTTTATAAACCATTTTATTATGGGTATTTTTATGACGATAATTTGTTAAAAACATTTTAAAGCAATAAATTTGGGTAAAGAATTATTTTTAAATAATTATGTTTTTATTACCTTAAAGTAAAATGTTTTTAAAACAGTTAAACTATATCTTTTAATCGAACAAAATATATCTTTTTTAAATAAGTTTAAAGTAGACCTTAATCTACATATATAAAAATTCGTGTTTAAAAATTAAAATTAAAAGTTTAAATGTTTTAAAGATACATTAGTAAAATTAGTAGAAAAAAATTCATATAGGCATTTAAATACGATTGCCTCTGATTTTCACGTTGATAAAGTTGTTCAGTAGACTTTACGTTATAAGTACACAAAAAATTAGCTGCATATACGCACATATGGAAAAGTTATGAATTTTTATTTATCGCGCTGCATGGCTAAATCGCGAGCGCTCGTATATACATAAGTAAGGCATTGTCTACCCACTCAAGATTTTCGTACAGATCTATGCTCATAAGTTTTAGTTGAATTTATTAATTGTTATAAATATTTTAACATGTATTAAATTTTTTATAGGATTAATAATTAATAACCTATTCATAACAAATTATGAATTAAATAATAGATAATCCTTTGCTTTGTAGGTTATCTTAATTTTATAAATTAATTATTAATCCCTTGTTTTGCATCTTTTTGAGGAAACTCAAGAATCTAGACATAAGGATTTTAAAAAATTGTTATATAATATATTATGTTTTCGAGAAAAACAAATCGAAAATCAACAAACGAAAATAAATTATATTTCATCGTCTGACCCCCTAATAACGTTACTAAGAACGGCTACTTAGGAGAAATACAAAATTTGTAAAATATGAGGAATTATTATAGGAAAAAATTTTAAAATTTAAATTATGTTTATTTATTTCTTAAAGTGTGCTGAGTATGTGTATAATATGTATTTATTTACAATAAAAAAGTTATTGAATTATTTTCGCCATCATTTCACCGCGAACATTTAAAAAAGGCATTTAAAAAATAAAGACCTTTATTTTTTAATTAAAGTATAGTTAATTATGCCTATTAAGTCTTATTTAACACAGTTAAAAATAGAAAAATAAATATTTCATGCAATAAAAAAGTTTGATTTTTTCCTTAATTGATGCTTTAATTAGGACCACCTAAAACGCATTTAAAAATTAAAATTCGTTATATTTTTCAATTAAAATAAAGTTAATTATACCTAATAAGTCTTATTTAACAAATAAAAAAATAAATATTTTTTTGCAATAAAAAAATTATGGGGTTATTATAATAGATATTTATTTATTATTTATTATTATTATACATTATAATGCAGTAAAAAAGAAAAAAAATGGATATTTATTTGTTATAAAAAAAGTTTGTGAATTATTTCTATAAAACAGTGCTTTTTGATAATCTAAAAACGCATTTAAAAAATAAAAACCTTTAAAATTAAAATATGGTTTATTATACGTAATAACTCATTTAACACATTATAAATAAAAAATTAATATTTACAAAAAAAAATACAAAACAGTGCTTTTTGACGTGCGTTGCAGCACAAAAACAGAACAGTAAATTAAAGTTGTCTTAAAAAGTGTGTAAATTCAAAAAATGCAAAAATATACTAAAAATAAGAATTTTAGTGTCGTTCCAGGAAAAACCGAATACCCTGTATAAATAAAAACATAATATAAAAAAAATTACTGCATCAAGTTAAAGGGGCCGACATTATAGGGGATCACCCTGCAGATACTAAAATTTTTACAAATATATTTGCAAAGTATATATGTCTTAAAAAGTGTGTAAATTCAAAAAATGCAAAAAAATACTGAAAATAAGAAATTTAGTGTCTTTCCAGGAAAAACCGAATACCCTGTATAAATAAAAACATAATATAAAAAAAAATACTGCATCAAGTTAAAGGGGGCGACATTATAGGGGATCACCCTGCAGATACTAATTTTTTTACAAATATATTTGCAAAGTACATATGTCTTAAAAAGTGTGTAAACTCATAAATGCAAAAAAATACTGAAAATAAGAAATTTAGTGTCGTTCCAGGAAAAACCGAATACCCTGTATAAATAAAAACATAATATAAAAAAAATACTGCATCAAGTTAAAGGGGGCGACATTATAGGGGATCACCCTGCAGATACTAAAATTTTTACAAATATATTTGCAAAGTATATATGTCTTAAAAAGTGTGTAAATTCAAAAAATGCAAAAAATACTGAAAATAAGAAATTTAGTGTTGTTCCAGGAAAAACCGAATACCCTGTACTTAAAAAATTTCTTTTTTTTTATACGTAGGAGAAAAGTATTTTTTACTCCCTACATAACCACGCTTTTAAATTTTTTGGGACACAAGTTGAAGGGGAGCGACATTATAGGGGATCACCCTGTACATACCATTTCTTTGAGTAAATTAAAGATTAAATATTTTTTTTCAAATGTAGACAGTTGCCAACAGGTAAAAATAGCCAAGTAAAATTATTATTTTTTATCATAACAGCTATTATTTTTTTCATTTTAAAGTACAAGTTGGTAGGTAATATTAATAAAATTGTTTTATACTGCTAGGTTTAAGATAGGATCTATCGTCCCAATTATCACATAAGGCCGTATCTCAAATTTAACAATTTTACAAAGCATTTTAAAGATTAAAAGTTTGTAGCTAATTTAAATAAAGTATATTTAAAAAAAAAATGTCCCACTAGGTATTACATTAAATGTAATACATATTAGCACATTTTTT
The DNA here is from genome assembly GCA_921294245.1 of Brassicogethes aeneus. Taxonomy (NCBI): domain Eukaryota; kingdom Metazoa; phylum Arthropoda; class Insecta; order Coleoptera; family Nitidulidae; genus Brassicogethes; species Brassicogethes aeneus. Next base: position 2,653,081 of record OV121137.1, read on the forward strand.
TATTTGGAAAAATACGGTAGTGGATAGAACTTGCATAACTAAGAAGAAAAGTTAATATGAATTTATATGCTTTAAAATTTTTGTTTTAAACATTTAAAAAAATTTATCAACCGACGAAAAATATTTATTTAAAAAAGTGTCGGACTCGATAATTATTTCTTATAAGATCTACAAACTTTATTATGTTGTCCACTTTGATAAACACCCTTATTAATTCTATAAAAATATTAATTTTAACATTTTTATGACGAGAGAAAAAATTATATTAAAAAATACGTATGTAAGTAGGTACTATTTTTTTAAATTCGTAAATTTTGACATTTTATTTTTTAGTACCTTTTGTAGATTTATTACAGTTTATACATTTAGCCACAGCGCAGTTTGAGATTATAACCCAACACATAAAATAACAAAAACAAAATAAAAATATTAAATTTGGATGTCTTACACTTAAAATAATAATTATTATAATTTTAATTTGGAAATAATGTAATAATAATACACGCAATATTCTCTCCACTCAAAAAATATTAAATTATTATTATTATTATTATTAAAACATTACCAAACATAATTTAACATAATAATATTATTAAACAATGCAAGTTTAATAACTAGTTTCGAACGTCGAATGTGCCGTACTTACGCTTGGCGAACGAATCGTGGTTACTAAGTGTTGCACATAACAGAATATTTACTTTAAGCGTTTCGAATTAAAAAAGGTCCGCATGAGCAACGGAGAGAGATAACTAGACTAAATCTATTTTTAGACTCGAAAATCTGGCAACCCTGTCGGAAGTGTCTACGATGCAATTGTCTCTATATATGATGGAAGTGACTAAGTCACGGCCATAGTACACAAATATTTATTTGCGAAATCCTTTCCCCTCTCTAGAGATTCGGATTACGTAGGTTCCCCTTCACTTATATATAGTTTTAAAATGCTTGTATAAGCCTTCGTTCATGTGGAAGTTAGGACGCCCTGTTTATACTACGGAAGTGACAACTTAACAGGCATCGATATATATATATATATGATATGTATATGTGATAAAATGATTATACCATAGACTTCACGAGAGTCATATTTCGTTATCTAATCGGAGAAGATAACAAGGTATGAAATTCTCTGGGAAATGCAATTTCATTTATTCAACGATGAGAACCCTGAGACAACACGTACAACATATTTTAAAAACTTATAAATATGAATGTTTTTGCTTTGTTAGTTTAGTATTATACTCAGTTTTGTTACATTAAGTACTTAATGAAGTTATATAGGTATATATATATATATATGATATGTATATGTGATAAAATGATGATACCATAGACTTCACGAGAGTCATATTTCGTTATCTAATCGGAGAAGATAACAAGGTATGGAATTCTCTGGGAAATGCAATTTCATTTATTCAACGATGAGAACCCTGAGACAACACGTACAACATATTTTAAAAACTTATAAATATGAATGTTTTTGCTTTGTTAGTTTAGTATTATACTCAGTTTTGTTACATTAAGTACTTAATAATTAAATAATTTTGTGCTTTTTTTTTAAGAATTTTAATAACAAGAAGATAAAAATTGGCGCAGTCGGTAGGATGCCTTTCACACGTTTAGAACAAGGAAACTAACTGGACGTGGTGGTTCCCAAACCTTTAAAAGGAAGAACTACGTGCACCCACAAGAATTTAAGAAAATTGAAGAAAACAAGAAAAATACAGTCAAGAATCCAATAGACGTTGGGAACACGTATACACTCACCTGGTGTAGCAAGGCTCACGAAGGAGGATTTCATCTATGGACAAACTACTGTAAGAATCATTACGTTATTATTTTTATTTTTCGCGATTTTAACAAATCATTCGATTTATCGTAATTTTAAGAACATTTCTTTTATCAGAAATCTTTTTCCTTAACCTATTTTAATTTTATGCCAATAACAAGATCAAGCAGAATGCCTCAAAATAACCCAAAAAACGCAGGCAATGCTGCTGCTGCCGCTGGTACGGTAGAACCTTATAAATTAAGCGAAATATTTTCAGTCGTACCGGAGTTCGATGGTAACCAAATACTTCTTAACACCTTTATTCATGCATGTAGCACTGCTTTTAACATGGCTATAAGCAACTAAAAAGTTTTAGTTACTTTACACATTAAAAACAAGTTAAAAGGCCGTGCTGCTGAACTTATAAATTATCGCGAACCTAAAACCTGGCTTGAAATTAAAACTTTGCTTGAAAAATCATTTTGGTGACACACGCGATCTCATCTCTTTAATTCAAGATTTGCAAATATAAAAACAATCTTCTAACGAATCTCCTTTAACCTTTGTTGCTCGTTTACAAACGCACGAAGCAAAGTAATACGCTTCTATTAACAAACAAACCCTTAAAGCTGAAGAAAAAGCCGCTCAGACCCTACTTGTCGAATCCGAAAATTGGTCAAATTGTTAGAGCTAGTAACCCTCCAGACATTTTAACTGCTACCAATAGAATTAGACGTGAACTCCAATTAAATTATTTTCAAAATCAAAAATTTAACCTAAACTAAAATATACCACCTCGTAAACAAAATCCAAATAAGACAATAAAAAACTGTTCAATTTGTAAACGAACCGGACATTCGAATAACGAATGTAGACAAAGAATGATAACCCCTCAAACCTTTTTAAATTTCCAACATAAAAATCAAAACCAATTTCGTCCTTAACAACCATTTCAAAATACTCAACAAAGACCATTTTACCAACAACAAAATACTTTCCGAATCCGAACTTTCAAAATCGCCCACCTGTCGTTAGGCCAAATCCCAATATAGGATCTCCCAGGCCAAGTGCCATTCAACCCAATCCAAATTTTAATAAATACCCTGCAAAAACCCATTATCTGAATTACAACAATTCAGACCCCTACGAACAGTATTACGACGCTGACGAACAAAGTTACTTTTACATACCCAATGATGAGCAATATTATCAAGATCAACCTCAATTAGATTTCCCAACAGAAATGGAACAAAACCAGGATTTTCGCTTGGAACCATGTTTCCAGACAGACCCTCCGAATCAAGATATTTGGAAATAACATCCCAAATTTAAACATTAAACATGGACAGTTTCGATCCCAACCTCAACTTCCCGGAACAAAACTAAGTCCCTTACTTTCAGTAAATTCAAAAAATCTCTATTACATAAACGACGCTTCAAACACATTTAAATTTTAATTGACACCAGAGCAGGCTTATCAATCTTTAAACGCATCATTTGTCAAAACTTTCCCTATAGATCCCAAGAAAATGTAGTTATTCAAGGAATTACTAACCAAAAAATCCAATTAACGAATCCACTCTGGTTCCATTCAATGTAAAAGTATACATTTGCAACATTGACATTGACGGTTTACTTGGATCTGACTTTTTAGAACACTATCAGTGCATAGTGGACCTAAAAGACAGACAATTAATAACAAATTTTAAAACTATACCTTTGATTAAAGTAGAGGAAGATTCAATCGTTGAAAACGTATCCTAAATTCAAATTTTACAAATTTAATCACATTAGAACCGCGTACGGAGCAAATTTGCAAACTTAAATGTAATTTATCTTATACCGAAGCTATTTTAGAAGCTACCGAAAATGATAAAGTACGTCTACCTAATGCTTTAGTTAAAATTAACGCTAATGGTGAATTTTTAACATCAGTTTTAAACGCTAACGCGATGCCAAAAACTATAAACTTTTCTGACTTGAAACTCGAACCCTTTCAAAATTTTTCAATCAATAATTTAAACGAATGTAATTTTAACTGACAACCGGATAGAGTTTAAGAAATTAAAAACCAACTTCGTTTAGAACATTTAAACGAAGAAGAATCGGAACTTATTACTGAACTTTGTTTAGACTATTCAGATATTTTCTATCTAGAAGGCGACAAATTGACCTTTACTAATGAAATCAAACATACTATCGACACAAAATCAGAAAAACCCACCTTTGTAAAGTCTTACCGTTATCCTTAAATCCAAAAAGAAGAAGTCAATAGCCAAATTTCAAAAATGTTAGACCAAGGAATCATTCGACATTCAAATTCTCCCTTTTCATCCCCTGTTGTTCCCAAAAAAATGGACGCCTCTGGCAAACAAAAAGTAGTAGAGTAGTTGTTGACTCCAGAAAACTCAACGAGTATAGCTTAATTTTCATGTATCCGTTTGTCCGTCATCCGTTTGTACGTTTTTCAATAAAATCGTCCGATAAGAAATGTTCTAATTTTCATGCATACGTTTTTTAATGGCGTTTAACGGATTGATTTGGCGACAAATAGAAATTAATTGTCAGTATATTTACTTTACTAAATTTACCTAATGCTTAATTGTCATAGTTACAATTATGTCAACAATTGTAACTTTAACAGTTAGCTGTCTAATAAATTTAAAGGTAGGTAAATATACCTTATAAAAAAAATATACTAGCCTTAATGTACATTAAAATTTGTAGTTTTAAAAAAGCAGGTCCTTTTAGTTCTAGTTTTAATTTTTTTGCTTGTCCTTTCCTTTTTTCCGTCATTCTTATTAAATAAAAACATAAAAGTAGAACATTATTCACATAACGAACGTTATATTTCCGTTTTACAATCTTATTAAAAGAATATTAAAAGATTTGAAAATAAAGTATCTTTAAATAACGTTAGGCGCCAAAAACAGATGTGTAGTGACAGATTAGTTAAAATTATTTTAAATTTCTCCGTCAGACGTACGAAGTTAAAACTTGACGGACAGAAAAAATGACATAATTTTTTAATTATAATTGGACCAATAAGAGCACTCCCGGATGAACGGACTGACGGACAAATGGATACATGAATATTAAGCTTTAACTGTGAATGACAAATACCCTTTACCGAACATATCCGACCTCCTTGACCAACTGGGTAAATGCCAGTATTTCTCAACATTAGACCTTGCAGATTGAAATCGACCCATTTTGAATTTGTTAGGATGCCCTTCGGATTGAAAAATGCTCCATCAACGTTCCAAAGAGTGATGAATAACATTTTACTGGGAATACAAAATGAACGATGCTTAGTCTACATGGACGACATCATCATTTATTCTCCCACTATCCACGCCAGATAAATGCGAATTTCTACGACAAGAAGTCGCTTATCTTGGTCATTTAGTCACTAAGGTCGGTTTAAAACCTAACCCACCCAAAGTAGATTGTATTTTAAATTTTCCCGAACCTTCTAATCAAAAAGAAATTAAGTCCTTTCTCGGTCTAGCCGGATATTATCGAAGATTCATTTCTAACTTCGCCAAAATTTCAAAACCTCTGACAAACCTGAAAAAAGACATTACATTACATAATTTTGACGCTAAATGCAAAAAATCATTTGAAGAACTAAAAAATTCTTTAATTTCAACCCCAGTTTTAATTTACCCAAACTTTGACAAACCATTTCTCCTTGCTACTGATGCGAGTGCCTTTGCTAGAAGAGTATGATTACGAGATAATCTACAAACCCGGTCAAATCAATAAGAACGCCGATGCTCTTTCGCGTATAAGAATAAATCATATTCAAGACATTTCAAAATTTCAATTTAAACAACAACTTACCCCATATTCAGCCTTACCACTTAATACAGATGATAACAATGACACTGATCCCGACACACAAAACGAAAATGACGATCAAAACTTTACCAATACTGAAAAAATGTACCAAGAATTTGATACATTTATAAACTTATATAAAACCCAATCTTTAATTGACTATTGTTAAACAAAAATAATAAAAACATTTTAGTCTTTTTCCAAAAAGATAATTTACAAGAACTTCACGAAAAAGTATCTGAAGACATCTTCGAAGAACACGCAGAATTAGAAGCTTTCAAAATTAACATTTTTATTAGTAAAACAGTAAAAAGCAGGAAATATTTAATTATACCCCTTCCATCTGACCCTAATTCAGTTTCAGAAGTTTTATTCGCACCCCTGTAAAACCCTCAAAATAATTTAGAAGCCAATAAAATCTATAGCGTAGAAACTAATTTTGACCTACCAATATTAGAAATGCTATCTTTACTTTTTGCAGAAAAAGAAATTAAATTTAAAGTCTTTCAAAACGTCACAAAAACACCTACCTGACCCTGATCAAATTCCAATAATTTTAGATAAACTTCACTGCGGTAAAGCCAACCTTCACCGCTGAATTAACGAAACCATACGCAGAAAAATATAATTGGACCGGACTCACAAAAGACGTAGAAAAATTTATAAAAAATTGTACTACTTGCCAAAAAACTAAAGCTTATCGAAAAAACCTCGACCGACCTTTTGTCATCACCGAATCACCTAGAACACCCTTAGAACGCATTAACATTGACATCCTAGAAGTCCCTATTAGAAATTACGCTTTTATCATCAGAGATGAACTGACAAAATTTAGCCAAGCTTATCCAATTAATGACAAAAGTGCAAAATCCGTTGTTAACACTTTACTCCTATACTTCTAACATTTTGGCACTCCTCTTCGTATTCGTAACTACGGTAGAGAATTGACAACAGCCTCCTAAGAGACTTATGTAATCTTCATGACAAAAAATTAACGTAGGTATTCTAGCGCAGGACACCCAAAATCAAATGGTTCTTTTGAACGATTTAATTCCACCTTATTGGAAATGATAAGAGTTCACTTAGCTAAACACCAAAACGAGCACCCTTTTAACATACTGCCCTATACCGTAATTTGTTACAACAACTAGAATAATAAAACGCATGGATTCACTCCATACGAACTAGTCTTCGGACACACCTCTAGTAGACCTCCAGAAAAACTTTATAATGAAAATCAACTCATTACCAAATATATTAGAGACCTTAATAATCGAATAACACATTATTACAAAATAGCTAGAGCCCGAACCGAAGCCCAAAAACAAAAGTCCAAAACCCGTTTCGATCAACATGTTCATGATAATCTTTCAAATTATCAAGTAGGTGACAAAGTTTATATAAAAAATCCCAAATAAAAAATAAATTAGAAAACAAGTTTAATAATATAATAATAATAATAATAACTTTATTTAGCAATAGCTATTTACATTCACAAGTTATAAAACAAAACAAAAATCACTCTTAAAAACTAGTTTTAACATAGTGTATACATAAACGTTTAAAGATTGGTAAGTTATCACAGTTTTTAATATAATGAGATAAATTATTATATAGACTAAAACCTTTAAAAAACACACTGTTGAAAGTTCTAGTAGTGTTACAGGTTTTCATATAAAAATCATTTCTGTTTCTAGTATCATGATTATGAACTTCATAACCATACCACCAACCACATTTTCTAAAAGATAATTTGGCAACAGTTTATTTTATATTTTGTGTATAATTTTATGTATTTTATTTATGTCACCTTGGTTTAAGTTAAATAATATTGTAGAGCAAAATTCTAAATAAGGTAAAATTATTGACTTGTAAATTAAAATTTTTACATACATACTTAAATATTTTCCAACTCTATTTAAACTTTTTTTTGACATTTTATGCATTAAATAAATTGCGTGATTCCTAAATGATAACGTTTCATCAAAAATTATACCTAAATATTTTATTTCTGTTACTCTCTTAGTCTTATTCTATTAATAAAGACATTTAAAGGAGCATTTAACAAATTGAGCCTATATTTTGAGCCAAACACGATAAACTTACTCTTTTTTACATTTATACATAAATCATTATCACAAAGCCATCTATATATATGATCTAAATCATTATTAATACATTGTAACATGTGTAAAACATCTTTTCCACATATATACAACATAGTATCATCTGCAAACATGCATATTTCACATTTTTTTACAACTTTTACAATATCATTAATATATAGAATAAAAAGAATAGGACCTAACACTGTACCTTGTGGGGCACCATGGTTATTTATGATTTCAGTTGATTGACAATTGTTATATTTAACAATTTGAGTCCTACCGGTAAGGTATGATTCAAACCACTTTAATACAGTCCCACCAAGACCAATCTTATTTAGTTTTCTTGGCAAAAAATCTCTGTTTATTGTTTCAAAGGCTCTACGAAAATCTAGAAATACTGCTATAACATATTCACCTTTGTCAAGGGCCTTAGAATTGTTATCACAGTATTTAAGTAGCTGATCCTTTACGGCTAGTTCTAAAATCTTCTCATATGGGGGGACAGTGTTTATTGGACGAAATTCTTCACAATTTATAGTATTTGGAACTTTTGGGACAGGTACTATTGTAGAGGTTTTCCAATTACTTGGAACTATTCCATCATTTAAAGAATTATTTATAACGTCTAGAAAACGATTGCCAATCACATTGAAACTATTTAATAGTACATTTGTTGAAATACCGGTTTTTAAGTTATTGGACTTTTTTAATGTTTCTATATATATTTTTTTAATGTATGCATATCCAAATTTTAAAATTTGTCAAATTTTTCATGTGTATCTATGTTATGAAGAATGTTTACATGATCATCAAACTTATTAATTTTCTTTATTATATCTTTTATACTTTGAATTTATCAGGAATATTTGGACCAGATACTATATTATTTTCAAATTTAATTTTATCAGGTAAAGAACTTTCCATTTTATTTGGTAATAAGAGTTTTAGATCTTTCCATAATTCTCCACTGTTTTTTTTATTTGAGTCTAGTACATCATGAAAGTATTTATTTTTTTCAATTTTTATATTTTTTACAACTTCATTTCTGGCTATTTTGTATTGTAACCAGTCATATTCAGTATTAGTAATTGTTGCAATTTTATATTTATTATCTCTATTTTTCATTAAGTCTATAATTTTTCCATTTATCCATTTTTTGTCTGCATGTTTTGATAATATTTGTTTTTTCATTAATGGACACATTTCATTTATTAACTTAGAAATATTATTTATAAGTTTATTTTAATGGTCCTTTTGAGATCTTAGAGATTCCAAATAATACTAATAATAATATTTATTTACCATATAAGATTTACATTATTAAAGGACTTACAAATAGAATAATAGGTAAAATAAATACAAAATAACCCCGTAAGTTCTGAACTTGTCTGGGGAAATAAGTACAAGAAAAAAATAGTATTTAAATAAGAATAATATCATACATACAATCCTAAAGCACAGAAAAGAAAAATGTAAACACACAAAACAAACAAATACGATTAAGTAGTAAAAACATAGTAAATAAGAATTATGATAATAAAAAATTCTATACTTAATATCAGTAGAACTAGTAGTGGCTAAAATGAATAATTCCGCTATACTTTTAAATACCCAAACAAATCAACGCACAAAAGTCAATTTTGACCGAATGAAACCCTATTCTGAAAATTAATTATTTTTAGGTACTTAATGCTGATTGGTACAGCACTCTGCCAATACCGAATAGAACCCATTAACAACACTATCATGACGAAAAACAAATAGTTGTTTCCAAAGCCCAATGGACACTACTTGTACACAGAAACATAACAAACTTACGCGTCGCATTTGACAATAACGACAAAATTTTACGTACGCATGTTTACCATGCGTCTACACATTTTTACCAAATTTCGATTCTCCAACGGTTACGGTTCGTCAGTTATCAACGTTTTTCTAAAATAAATCGCAGAAGAAGAATAAGAAAATATTTGGATTTTTTTTTCACGAATCGATTAAAAAAACCTTAACAAATTTATTTTGTTCGAAACATTTTTTTTCACCGTTTCGAATAACGAATATAATCGAATGTAAAGCGAGGAAATGATTTTTTTTAAATCCAAAAAAATAAATCTCACCGACGCACAGTAGGCTAGAGAGAGCTTGAGCGCGCAGAAATTCAAAATAAGTAAGTGTTTTATTTCGACCAAATTTGGGGAATTTTGAATTCTTTAATATCTGTAGGTAATAAAACATCTTTAAATCACCTTCAAATCTGTTGAATTTTTATCAGGTAACCAGTGAAAGTTTAGGAATTATAATTACTTGCTTCGTGTTGATAAATTGTGCGTAAAGGTATTGCTTCTCTTACAATATTTATTATTAATTTATTCTTACTTTTTGACTATAATTGTATTAAATACTATCATACGTTATGTCTGGAACGAATAATGGTAAGTTTTTATTATTATTATACTGTCACTACCTTAATAAAGTAACCGCTGCATACTTTTAATGTATGTATGGACATTATTAAGGTTTTAAAAAATGTCACTCACTGTCACACTCTGTGTTTAGGTTTTTTTTAATAGTTTACCATTCTGTCTTTCAAATAAATCTAAAATCAAGTGCTAGTAGGCGCAACAAATATGGTTTGTTTATTTTTTTTCAGTTAATACATTATACCTAACTCATAAGGAGCTTTGTAAAAAGTGTTTTAGTTTGAAGCATTTCAATATAAAATAAGTTTTAAATTACTTAGTAGACTACGCATTTACAAACCTAATTCAATTTTTTTTTAATATACAAAAATGCTGAAAGCCCAGAAGAAATATCATTGTATTATTGTGCCACCAAGTTGCCCTGATTTTACACTTGCCGGCTTGTACTCAGTTTGACTTCGTGAGCTGGTAGGCGGGTTAGATCCTTTTGAGGTTTGATCGTAATAAAAAATAAAAAAAATAATTGGCGCTCAACTAAATCTTTTTTTTTATTTTTTATTACGATCAAACCTCAAAAGGATCTAACCCGCCTACCAGCTCACGAAGTCAAACTGAGTACAAGCCGGCAAGTGTAAAATCAGGGCAACTTGGTGGCACACATTTGGCGCACAACGTGGGGCCCATTTTTTCTTGAGGTTTCATTTTGGAGAAGGATTAATACTGTAGGTGAGTACGCTTTACTTTTCACAATGATGATAATTGACCACTGACATATAAGGAATCAGTACCAAATATCACTTTAATCTTTGTAAGAATAATTGTATCGGTGATAACATTACGGGGTTATATTTTGCAGCATATTTGGGATATCTGTATCTGCGGTTAAATACACTGATCGTTTTTTGAAGTGTTTCGCCAAAAAAATTATTCCACTTTGATAGGTTGTAACGTTTGAATGGATGGACGTATCTTGTTAATTTTTTTTTTGTTAGAAAGGGCATTTCTTTAGCAGTAAGTGTGCACGACTGCATTCATTTGTCCTGATTTAAAATAATTTTACAGGGTGATTTGTAAAGCTATGATTTTAACATTAAATTTATTAATGTGCAGGAGGTAAATGCGTCACCCTGTATAATTTATTTTAAGGTCATCATAGAGCCTTACGTCTTAGCGCTGCGTGCTTTTTTGGATTTTGGTCATACCTCAATAGCCTTGGAAGATATTAATTTTTCTTTCACTTCATGTCTATGTGCGTAAAAAATCGAGATATCTTAGGAAGTAATAATGTTTTGACATGTGTCAATTTAATTGTTTGTAACAATGCCGCGTCTACAAGGTGCAATTATTGAAAGAATCATAGGAATGGTTTTAGCTGGTGTCTCTCAAAGGAAAGTAGCCCGACGCTTTAATATTGCATACAGTATGGTTAATCGCGCTTGGAAACGATACGAAAACAATAACTCTCCGCAATATAGACACGGAGGAGGGCGTCAAAGAGTAACAACTCCAGCAGAAGATCGTCTTCTTAGGAGAACCGCTTTGCAGAACAGAAAACCTAATGCTACCCAACTGAAACGAGCATTGCACCTGGCTACCGGAAACATGATTTCAACATCCACAATAAGAAAAAGATTGCATGAAGGTGGACTTCACTCCAGGCGGCCAGCTAGGCATCCAAAATGGAATCATGGGCATAAAAGGCGACGTCTGGAATTTGCTTTGAATCATCAAAACTGGGCTGCAAATGACTGAGCCCAATGTCTTTTCACAGATGAATCACGGTTTTCTGAGGATCCCGATACCAACCGCCTGCGTGTGTGGCGGAGAGTGAATGAACGTTACGAAGAAGATTGTACGGTTGGCGTTACACCTTTCGGTGGTCGTTCAATTACAGTTTGGGGGGGATATCAATAGACCGTCGTACTGAAGTTGTACTTTTCGTCCATGAGACAGTTAATGCTTTACGATACTTGGAAAGAATTCTGGAACCAATAGTTCTCCCTCTGTCCCATCAAATAGGTGACCAGTTTGTATATATGGATGATAACGCAAGACCGCATCGAGCCAACGTGGTAAATGAATTTTTCCAACGAGAAAATATCACCAGAATGGAATGGCCGGCGCTTTCGCCGGACCTCAACTCCATTGAAAAGGTGTGGGATGCGCTTCAAAGAAGGATGTTAGATCGCCAAATTGAACCACATGGAATTAAAGAGCTGGGAATTGCTCTTCAACAGGAATGGGAAGCCATTCCGGGTGACCTCATCAATAATGTCATCAGGAGTATGCCTCAAAGATGTCAGGAGGTGATAAGGAGTAGAGGGGACCCTACCCATTATTGAATATTTTTTATTAACAATTCGTTATTCATTATTATTGTTATTGCTTTAAAAATTAAAATAAAATTTTTTGACTTTCATGTGTACTTAAGATGGTTAAAAAATCATATCTTTTAAAATAAATGACGTAAGACCAAAATCCAAAAAAGCACGCAGCGCTAAGACGTAAGGCTCTATGATGACCTTAAAATAAATTTTACAGGGTGACCCATTTACCTCCTGCACATTAATAAATTTAATGTTAAAATCATAGCTTTACAAATCACCCTGTAAAATTATTTTAAATCAGGACAAATGAATGCAGTCGTGCACACTTACTGCTAAAGAAATGACCTTTCTAACAAAAAATAAATTAACAAGATACGTCCATCCATTCAAAAGTTACAACCTATCAAAGTGGGATAATTTTTTTGGCGAATCACTTCAAAAAACGATCAGTGTATTTTAAATATTTGCTTTTAGGGCGTAATTTGCGTGGATTGTATGTATCCTGAATACATTTAATTTTCTATATATATATATATATATATATATATATATATAACTTTTTTTAATAGTTTTGAATTGGTGTCCAGTAATATAGTCCTGAACTTATAGTGTTGAAACCTTGACCTTGCCAACCATATCTGTCAAAACTTTAAAAGGTTTTGTTGATAAATTTTTAAAATGGAGCCTTATAAATTTGTAACCGTCATTTTGACAGTTACCCATTGATTTTATTTTATTAGTTTTTTTTACATCTATAACGGTATAGATGTGAACTGTTAAGTGGTTTATTTTTAGTTTGACTAATTGTTAAGTATATTTTTAATAATGATATTTGTTTAGTTGCCTCTTTCCAAAAGAATTTAATTATTTTTATTATTTTGTTTATTACCTGGTTTTGATAGTATGCAACCCAGAACACTCCCCATTTCTCGACAACATTCGCAACATCTTGGCAACGTTGCATTTTTTTTGTTTAAATAATCTTCTACGCACTTAATAATTTTTACGTTGCTCTTTTCCGTTTTACCACTGAAGCCGTTTAGTTGGGAGTAAGCCTTGGCTTAAAATTTGGATAGAATTCCAAAGATGTGTAGTAATTCTCCTGGTTTAATGGCTCAGGGCCGGTTAAAGCTTAATTGAGTGTGTCGTGTGAAAGCTATAGGTGAGTTGTTAACTTTTAAAATAGTGGTCGAATATTCCTAACCACGCGGTCTCCATTTTAGGTGTTCGTGATTTTCCAACGTACTTTTTGTTGACCTAGTCCTTGAATGGTATTTAATTTGAAAACTCCTTAAAATAAGGGTAAGCTAATGTCAACGGATTTTGTGGGGTGCTAAAGCGGGTTCGTATTTCTTTTTAGGGTTTTTAATATGGAGTATAGTTTCTGTGGAGCTTCAGTTTTTTTATGTTGGAGTTTTTGTAAGACTTTTTATGTCAGATTTGTTGTAAAGAGATGGTTTTTTACCCTGAACTTATTTTGTATAATGACAAGTTCTTACGTTATTGAAAAGCCATCCTGTATAATCTGACATAGTAGGAGACTTCAACATCGGAAGCCAACCCATTCAGAGACACAATCTACCAGGGCCCTAACTACGATCAGGTTGTACCAATTTTAAATTTTAATGTTAACATGCACTACACTCCTTATAGTTTGTGTACTTTTAAGTTGAGAATTCAACATAGTCTTCAACTGGTAAATTGTAATCATTTTAAATATATTTTTTTTGTATAATCAATAATATTTTATCAGTTAATTTAGTTTATTAGACTTTGGTTTTTGTAAACCATATATGGCCATATAAGGGTACCTTAAATGTTTAAACCATTAAACATTATAATATACATATGTATATATCTATATGATCACCATCACATTAACAACTCTGCTTGACTTTTAATATCCTTATTTACCAATAAGTTTGTGTCTGGCTTAATTGGATTTTAACAACTGGCCTTAAATAGACACTGGCGCCCAATTTTTATTTAAATTTAGTAAATATATTTTGTATAAACGTAAGTATTGAAAAACAACATTTGCCCATCGACCTATCTCTCCGCTGAAAAGCTGCCGTTCGCCATAGCCCTCGAGTTGAGGTTACACAAAATGGCGCCCAACGTGGGGCCTCGAATGTTGTTTCTTGATCTTATGTTTTATAATTTTTTTTATTACGGAGTGTGGTGATGTATGTGTTTTTGCTGTTTTCGTGACTAAGAACCTGTGTACCGAGCTGCACCTTAGTTTTTGTAGGTATTGTATCGTATTGTTTTGTACCTTTGTATTTTTGAGTATGTACTACTGTAAGTAGTATATTGAAATTTAGCTATGAGTTACGCAAAAATTTGAATAATTTCGAGAATGATCTTGCACCAAACGAAACCGACTAACTATTTTGTGCTTTTTGCTGGTTATTTTTTATCTTTAAAATTTTTTATAAGCAAGAGTTTAGCAAATAGGTACTTACTTGAAGCGGACCTTTTTGTTCAAAACAAATGGTCAAAGTTTTAATGCATCATGTTAGAGTATTTTGTCGATTTCGTTTGAAAAAGTTAAGGAAAATAATTATTTAATTATAATAATATATTATTATACGTTATAGAAATTTTTTATTGTATAAATCCTGTCATATCTCGAGATAATAGAGAATCATGGTTGTTTTTGGTAATTTTTTATATTAACCATGTTTCTAAATTATTCAGTATCGGAGCGCGAACTGCTCGTTTCGGTGTAACTTATGGCTAACAAAAGTTTCATTTCATTATAGAGTAGGTCATTTTAAAAATTTTTGCTTTGTGGACCTTTCTATAATATTATCGTACCGTATCGAATAGTAAGTCTTACTAGTGGCTTATTGTTATCTTTTTGCACCTAACTGGTGGTTATGGTCAAGTCTTACCGGAGACTTGTTTTTGTCGTTGCGCACCTTGTTGGTGAGGCACCGATGTTGTCAGGCTTGTGGAGCATGACATGCTCATAAGTATTTTGTAGATAGTAAATCTAAATTTTTTTTGTTCTTTTTAGTTAAATTTAGATTTCCGTGTATGTGGTAACTCAAAATTCCTTTTTTTTACTTCTTGAGGAAGTTATTCCCCCTACTTTATGTTTTATGCTATAGAATCCCCCACTGGCTTAAGTAATTACTGATTTTGACTTTTACTGATTTTGACCCTATTAGGCGTTTGATATGCGTTAATTATCACCTAGCATAAAACTTCTCCTTATCTTTGAGATTCTCTTAAAGTATTTCAAAATTTTTCCGTCAGGCCAACATTGGAACTCCAACAATTGTTGCTACGATATTCATTACAAGATCGTACGGCCTGTAGCTAAAACCCATCCAAGTGGTGATGGAACAACATCTTGCTAAACACCACACACTGAGTTACCACGAGTTTGGTATAATAGCCGTTTGGTTGTTGTACGTTTATAGTATTACTATAAAACCAAATTTTGATTTTGGACATTCGAGGTTTTCGATTGTCCCTTCGATAATGTATTGCTACATTTTTTACATTCGTTGGAGGGCTGGCCTGTTTCAGACACAGGACTACCGGTTGCCTCCCTTTTTTTTGTTGTAGGACGAGTTCCTAACTTTACTGGGTTTGTCAGGATCCTTACTCTTCAAGGAGAATTTGCTTTCCATTTAAATTTACATTTCTGACGTTTTACTTGCTTATGGTTTAGAGGCGTAGCATGACCAGCGGTCTGCTTCGTTCCTCCTCTATATCTGTCACAATTTAACTTTTACTTTTTTTTGGTCTATGCTAACCCGCACATTCTAATTTTTTTTTTGGTTTGGATTTATTTGAGGTAATTTTGTTTGCGATCCAAATAATTTAAATAAAAAAAATAAAAATACTTCTTATTTTTTTTATTTATTTTTTTGGAGAGGGGCAATTGTGTAACCGTCATTTTGACAGTTACCCATTGATTTTATTTTATTAGTTTTTTTTACATCTATAACGGTATAGATGTGAACTGTTAAGTGGTTTATTTTTAGTTTGACTAATTGTTAAGTATATTTTTAATAATGATATTTGTTTAGTTGCCTCTTTCCAAAAGAATTTAATTATTTTTATTATTTTGTTTATTACCTGGTTTTGATAGTATGCAACCCAGAACACTCCCCATTTGTTTTTACTCTTCTCGACAACATTCACAACATCTTGGCAACGTTGCATTTTTTTTGTTTAAATAATCTTCTACGCACTTAATAATTTTTACGTTGCTCTTTTCCGTTTTACCACTGAAGCCGTTTAGTTGGGAGTAAGCCTTGGCTTAAAATTTGGATAGAATTCCAAAGATGTGTAGTAATTCTCCTGGTTTAATGGCTCAGGGCCGGTTAAAGCTTAATTGAGTGTGTCGTGTGAAAGCTATAGGTGAGTTGTTAACTTTTAAAATAGTGGTCGAATATTCCTAACCACGCGGTCTCCATTTTAGGTGTTCGTTATTTTCCAACGTATTTTTTGTTGACCTAGTCCTTGAATGGTATTTAATTTGAAAACTCCATAAAAAATAAGGGTAAGCTAATGTCAACGGATTTTGTGGGGTGCTAAAGCGGGTTCGTATTTCTTTTTAGGGTTTTTAATATGGAGTATAGTTTCTGTGGAGCTTCAGTTTTTTTATGTTGGAGTTTTTGTAAGACTTTTTATGTCAGATTTGTTGTAAAGAGATGGTTTTTTACCCTGAACTTGTTTTGGATAATGGCAAGTTCTTACGTTATTGAAAAGCCATCCTGTATAATCTGACATAGTAGGAGACTTCAACATCGGAAGCCAACCCATTCAGAGACACAATCTACCAGGGCCCTAACTACGATCAGGTTGTACCAATTTTAAATTTTAATGTTAACATGCACTACACTCCTTATAGTTTGTGTACTTTTAAGTTGAGAATTCAACATAGTCTTCAACTGGTAAATTGTAATCATTTTAAATATATTTTTTTTGTATAATCAATAATATTTTATCAGTTAATTTAGTCTATTAGACTTTGGTTTTTGTAAACCATATATGGCCATATAAGGGTACCTTAAATGTTTAAACCATTAAACATTATAATATATATATATATATCTATATGATCACCATTACATTAACAACTCTGATTAAAGTTAATTATAATTTATATTTTTAAACTTGACTTTTAATATCCTTATTTACCAATAAGTTTGTGTCTGGCTTAATTGGATTTTAACAACTGGCCTTAAATAGACACTGGCGCCCAATTTTTATTTAAATTTAGTAAATATATTTTGTATAAACGTAAGTATTGAAAAACAACATTTGCCCATCGACCTATCTCTCCGCTGAAAAGCTGCCGTTCGCCATAGCCCTCGAGTTGAGGTTACAAATTAAGAGTGAGTTACCTCACAAAGGATCAGATAGAGTATGAACTCAGAATAAGGAAAGTTAACTATAAAAAACTTGAATTTTCGGAAATGAGATCAATTGTAGCCAGATTGTATGATAAGGAAGTAGAAAATAATAAACCTCTTAAAAATCAAGATCCCGAATTTGACTTTGAGGAAGAGAAACTTGTAATCAATACCCTTTTTGTAAAAATTAAAGAATTAATTGAGCAATTTTCAGGACCTAAAACTGATAGTGATTTTATTAGAGCTTCAACTTACATTAATTACATTACGTATAGAATTATTCGTCTGCCTACTACAGGTGACAATGAGGAAGAATTAAAAACGTTTCAATCAGAATCTTACACAATTTGTTTATCTCACGAAGCGAATCTTCATGAAAAAGTTAAGGTCTATGAAAGCTCCTCTAATATTCAACCAACTCCTTCAACGTCAAATTCGGTTAGTCAAGCTCCTGTTTGCACTCATATTCCCATACCAGCTAAAACTTTTTTAAGGTCTCATCCAGTTTATAAATGGAATGTATCCTTTTCCGGTGATTCAAGTAGTAGCTTATTGAGTTTTTTAGATAGAATCAATGAATTAATGGAATCTAGAGGTGTTTCTAAAGAAGAAGTCTCCTTATGCGCGTCAGATCTTTTTGTGGGGAACGCACTTTTATGGTGGCGCAGTATAAGGCATACCGTCAAATCTTGGGAAGAGTTGGTTTTACAGTTGAAATCACAATTCCTGCCAAGTGATTATAATGATCAGATTTGGGAAACGATTAGAAATAGGTATCAGGGTAAAAATGAACCTTTCCATATATATGTAGCTGTTTTGAATACTCTCTTTAGCCGTTTAAGCAATGTGACTCCGGAAGTTACTAAACTGAAATATGTTAAGCGTAATATGCTCCCCCAATACATTTCACAGTTAGCGTTATTTACAGTTAACACCGTTTCCGACCTTACCAGCTTCTGTAAGAAAATTAACGAAGCCAACTTAGCTAAAAGCAAGTACCACCCACCTCCTAGCCATTGTTCCCTTGATCCAACTTTGGCCTACGTTAGTTCTTGCAGTTCGGCGGTAGAGGCGTTGTCAGTTACAGACAAAAGCGAATGTCTAAAACCTAGATTTCATAAATCTGATAATTCTCATAGATCTAATACAAATTCAAATAATAGAACACCTGTTAAGTGTTATAATTGTAATCAATTAAACCATACATATCGCTACTGTAGAGCTCCAAGAACTAATAAATTTTGTTATCGGTGTGGGAAAGCCAGTGAAACAACAAAAACTTGTAACTGTTCAAAAAACGAATAGGCTTGGTGTATACCAATAAGTTTTCTAAAAATAAAGTTAGTTTTCGTAAGATTAAAAAATTTTGTCGGAAGTATACACCAATTATTTCAAGTTACAGTGGCTTTACAAATAAAGGTTCATACCAGAACTCTGATCGTTTCCCAAGGCTGACAAATTCAAGTCACAAGTTCTTTGATTCTCGAGATTGGGAATTATGGCTTGGCAGGGTCAAGGATTTTTATCTAAGTTATAAGGCATCTCCCAAAATATCTCCACTATTTGTTGAAAAATTATTTGATAATAGACCTTACATTAATATTAGCGTTTTCGATACCAATTTAGTCGCTTTGTTAGATAGCGGGGCAATGCTGTCAACTCTTGGTGAAGGCGGTGTTGATATAATCAAAAAATTTAATTTAAAAATCGATAAAACCACCGAAAGATATTTCAGAACTGCTGACGGTACCAAGAGATGTATTGCTGGTTGCGTTTATTTACCTGTTACTGTGGAAGGTATATGTAAAGTTTTAAAGGTCTTGGTTCTTCCAACCATTACTCAAGCATTTATTTTGGGAAGTGACTTTTGCAGATTGTTTAGTTTTGGAGTCAATTATAAAAACAACACTTATTTTGTTCAGGATGACGCTAGAGTATTTTGTGAAGTGGATCTTAATTCACACGCTGAAAATTATGTTTGTTCTCTGGAAAATTTACCTTTTGACAAGGTGGCAGAAGTGGAAAGGGTGATTCAGTCTTTTCAGGAGATAACTAATGAGGAGAAATTAGGTTGTACGGATAAATTAATGTTAGAAATTGATACAGGTGACGCAAAACCTTTCAAATTAAGACAATATCCAATGTCTCCTCACATTTTAAGTTTGGTCAATAAAGAGGTGGATGATATGCTAAGGTTGGAGGTAATAGAGCCCTCTTTTAGTTCTTGGTGTTCACCCGTTCTTCTAGTAAAAAAGAAGACCGGGGAAATGCGGTTTTGCTTCGATGGTCGAAGACTGAACGCCATAACTAAATCGGATGCATATAGTCTACCCAGGGTTGACCGAATTTTAAGTTTACTTGGAGAGGCTAGGTTTATATCCTCAATAGATTTAAGAAAGGCGTTTTGGCAAATTCCCTTGCACCCAAAGTCCAAAGAGAAAACTGCATTTTCAATACCCGGGAGGGGTTTGTTTCATTTTAAAAGAGTACCCTTTGGCCTTATCAATTCTGCGCAGACGCAGCAGCGTCTCATGGACGCTATATTTGGACCAAAATACGAACCTCGAATTTTTGTCTATTTAGACGACATAATTTTAACTAGTCCCACTCTTGAAGACACTATTAAAAGAGGTCAGGGATATTCTAAAAAACGCCAATCTTACTGTAAACTTTAAAAAATGTGAGTTTTTCAAACCTTCTCTCAAATATTTGGGATTCATAGTGGATATTCATTGTTTAAGAACGGACCCTGATAAGGTATCCAGTATGGTTAATTATCCGCGTCCTAATAATACTACAGAAATCAAAAGATTTATAGGATTAACGTCGTGGTATAGGCGGTTTATCCCGTATTTTTCCTCATAAGTTGCTCCACTAAATGCATTACTTGCTGGTAAAATCAGAAAAAAGGGTAGTATAGTTAGGAACGATCAGGCTGAAGATGCATTTTTAAAATTAAAACAAGCGTTAGTTTCCACGCCGATTTTGCGTAGTCCAAATTTTTCGAAACCGTTTATTATACAGTGTGATGCTAGCGATACCGGCGTCGGAAGTGTTTTCCGGCAGGAGATTGATGGTTCGGAGGCAGTAATTGCTTTTGCGAGCAGGAGTTTAAAAAAAGCAGAGCGTAATTTAACCATAACCCAGAGGGAACTTTTGGCAATGATTTTTTCACTTGAACAATTTAGAATGTATGTTGAAGGACAAAAGTTTACTTTGGTTACAGACCACTCAGCTCTAAAATGGCTTAAAAACCTTCAAAATCCTGCAGGAAAGCTCGCTCGATGGTCGCTTAAACTACAACAATTTCAGTTTGATGTGGTATATAGAAAGGGAAAATATATGGTTGTAGCCGATGCATTAAGCCGAATTCCGACAGATAATACCGACTATACTCCTCTTGGCTCTGATGGTAACTTTGATAATAGCCTTTTGTCACTTAATCTTTTGAATGTAGATTCGGGTAATCTAGACCCATATTATTTGGACCTTCGTAAGAAGGTTATGGATTCTCCAGATTCATTTCCTCAGTGAAAGGTTGTAGATGATTTCATCTATAAACATATCCCGAGTAAACTGCCGGTTAAATCAAATTTTCCAGAGTGGAAGATTCTGGTGCCCAAGAACCAGAGAACAGACATAATTAGGTTATGTCATGATCCCCCTACCTCTGCACATTTTGGCTTTTACAAAACCTTTTCGAAAGTTCAGGAACTGTATTATTGGCCCAAGTTAAGACAAGATATTTTAAGTTATGTACGAAAATGTTCAGTATGTGCCTCGCAAAAAGTTTCGCAGGAAGCCAGACCCGGTTTAATGGGCAAGGAAAAACGTGTTGAATTCCCCTTTCAAATTATCGCGGTCGATTTAGTAGGTCCATTCCCCCGTTCTAATAACGGTTTTACGTTTCTTTTGGTGGTTACTGATTGGTTCACAAAATTCACTCTTTTAAATCCCTTACGCACTGCGACTGCAAGAAATGTTGTCAAATTTGTAGAAACTGTATTTTTAACCTACGGGGTACCACAGTTTATTTTAGCCGACAATGGAACTCAGTTCGCGGGTAAGGAATTTAAAGCTCTAGCGAGTCATTATAAAGTCCAGAAAATTTGGTATAATGCTAGATATCATGCACAAGTGAATTTTGTACAACGATATAACCGCACGATTGGCACCGCCATTCGATGTTACATTGATCAACATAAAAATTGGGACAAACATGTCATTCTTCCATCTTCTAACTTCTGGAAATCCTTTCCTGTTAGGATCTTATCCTGGAACCCATGATCTCGATGGATCCTTCATCTGCAAACGTAGCTTTATATATAAGAGTACAACTATCCAGTTTGTGGAAGTTTTGATAACTTGAAGTAGCAACTATCCAGTCCGTGGAAATTATGATAACTTGGAATAACAAATATCCCGTTTTGATAGTTTGATAGTTTGATAGTTTTTGATAACTTTGAGTAGCAAATGTCCAACGTTTTAAAATAAACTATTATGAGCAATGTTCTCAGGAGGATCTTACAGGAAAATCTTAACAGGATTTACAGGGGAATCGTAACAGGCCTAAAAAAAAACAATATGTGTCACAAAACCACCACGCGCCATTTTCATTCTAAAGAAATATTCTCAATATAAACTTAACTATTTGCGATCGCGTACAATATTATATTCAAACAATTACCTTGGATGTTGTTTGGCCTTATAGTGTCTAATTATCACTTCTAATAAGATTCATTTTATCGATGATTTCAGATAATGCTGAACTGCACTTAACCACACGGCAATCGGCAAAGAAAGGGCCGATAAATAGACGCAGCAGAAAGGGAATCTTTCCGTTGCAACGTTGCCAAGTCGAATATAAATTTAAATTTAACGATTTGTCTGATAACATTATACTTGATATTGAATGACATGGCGATGGCTGTGTAACACATACTGCTCTCTTACAAAATTAGCTATATACATATAATACAACAAAATTCTAATTTTAATAAAAATGAAACACCTTATAACAAGGATCCAAAGAATCCCTTGCGTTGAAAAATAAACTTAAGCTTGAAAAATCCTTCCTACGCAAAGACTAAATAAAATAGTAGTTTAGAGTATATTGCATAAGCAAAATTTTAATTGACAATAATCAAATAAAGAGAAACAGACTTCCTCTGGTAGCGAATACACTTCACCCAAAATTCACTCAGTTAGACCATACCTGCTATTGGAATCTTTACCATGATTCAAGGTTATATTTAAGTGTGAATTCTATTACTAAAAATGGTAACGGCATATTTGCACGTTACATTATATGTTGTCATACGTTGGTGATGGAAACCATCAATTAAAAAGCTACCAATAAGAATTAATAATTTTGAATTAATTACTGATAACTATTAGTGAATATTAATAATTTTTGCCACCACCGCGGTAGGCTAGAGAGCGCTTCCAGCGCGCAGAAATTCAAAATAAGTAAGTGTTTTATTTCGACCAAATTTAGAGAATTTTTAATTCTTTAATATCTGTAGATAATGAAACATCTTTAAATCAACTTCAAATCTGTTCAATTTTTATCAGGTAACCAGTCAAAGTTTAAGAATTAAAATTACTTGCTTTGTGTTGGTAAATTGCGCGTGAAGGTTTTGCTTCTCTTACAATGTTAATTAATAATTAATTTTTAATCATCATTGTATTCAATACTGGCATACGTTTTGGCTGAATCTAATAATGGTAAGTTTTTATAATTATTGTACTGTCCCTACGTAAATAAAGAAAGCGCTGCATATTTTTGATGTATGTATAAACAATACTAAGGTTTTAAAAAATGCCACGCATTCTCACACTCTGTGTCAAGTGTTTTTAATAGCTTACTGTTCTGTCTTTTAAATAAATCTAAAATCAAGTGCTAGTAGGCGCCACAAATATTTTTTGTTTGAAGCATTTTAATAGAAATTTGGTTTTAAATTACTTAGTAGACTATGCATTTATAAAAATAAATGTATCTATGCCGGGAACTATCAGAGATACCGGCCTACTCCCGACTGCATAAAGCCATGGCCAAAGGGCCACAGCAGACCCTGGGAACATGCCTAAAACCAGAAGGAGAACACACGACTAATTAAAGTGAGACACTTAGGCTTACGCTAAGGACCCACTTTCCAGGATCAATCATACTCGAAAATTCGGAAATCCAAAACCAAATCACACTTGAAATCAAGAGGGGTAAAAAGGAGGACTGGATTCTATCGAGAAAAATAATAACATACGAAAAAGTCAAATGGGCAATAAAAACTTTCAAACCATTTAAATCTGCCGGAACTGACGGAATCAAACCAACGATGTTACAACAGGGCCAAGACCTGCTGCTACCAAGACTGTGCAAAATCCTAAGACCCAGCCTAGCTCTCAATCACATACCGGAAGGTTGGAGGGAGGCACTGGTGGTTTTTATACCAAAACCAGCAAAAGCCTCCTATGGCAAACCAAAATCCTTCCGACCAATTTGCCTAACATCATTTCTTCTGAAAACAGAGGAAAAACTGATAGAGCAACATATACGGGAAGAAGTACTGCACAGAAGGCCTCTACACCGAAATCAATTTGCCTACCAAACAGGCAAGTCTTGCGAATCCGCCATCCATGAGATAACCCAAAGGGCTGAGCAATCTTTAGACAACAAAGAAGTGGCCCTTGGGGCATTCGAAGTAGAGTTTGACAACAGGTCATATGAGTCAATAAATCGATCAGTAAGAGATCGCAACATAGAACCTCTGGTTGGCAAAAGTGTGCAGAGGAACACCACAAGAGGGGGTGTTATCACCCCTGCTATGGAACCTCGTATCGGACAGTTTACTGACACGATTGGAAAACAAAGAAATATACGCAATAGGATATGCCGACGACATTGTACTCCTTATCAGAGGCAGCAACACAGCCCATGTGTTTACCAAAATGCAAAGAGCGCTAAACGCTGTCGAAAACTGGTGCAATGAGGAGGGACTTCGGGTAAATCCCACAAAAATTTCCCTTATTGCCTTTTCTCAGAAAAGAAAGTTGGAACCCGTGAAAAATCTAATCTTCTACGGGGAAACGCTGCCCTTGAAAGACGAGGTTAAATATCTAGGAGTTATACTGGATAAAAAACTCACCTATCGGATGCATATAGAAAACATAACAAATAGGGCCATAAAAACCTTTATGACCTGTAAAAGAAAATTTGATAAATCTTGGGGACTGTCACCAGGCATGGTACAATGGGTGTACACAGCTATGGTCAGACCCATAATTACCTACGCGGCGCTTATATGGTGGCACGCAACAAAAACAAGGACTGTAAAACATATACTCAGCAGAATCCAAAGACTGGCGTGCTTGGGAATAACTGGTGCAATGACTACTACACCGACCGCAGCCATGGAAAACATACTAGGACTCCCCCCTCTACACATTCAGATTAAAGCTGAAGCGTTAGCGGGAGTCCAGAGACTAATCCCAAATAAGGCCGAAGTTATTTCCAACATCAGACATAATGCCATATTTGAAGAGCTAGAAAATACTGGCAGTCTAGGCATTAAAACAGACAAAGCCAAGATCAAACACTTGTATCGTACCTAGGCTGGTTATGGCCTTAAGTGCTTCACCAAGGTTCCTCTCCGGTTGACTCTCCAGATATAGAGGAATGCCTACCTCGGGTTGCTTTTATTCAGTGGAGAAAGTAGGGTTTATAAGAATCAGTTTGGGTTGGTGGTTTAATTTAAAATGCAGAAGTAACTTAAACTGGTTTATTTACCAAGGTAAAAGTATGTACAAAATTATATTAGAATTATATATACAGTATTTACAAAAGTATCGTAGACTGTGAACACAACTGAATGTCCATTGAAAAATGCAGCGGTTTTATAGACAAAATTCTGATGACAGGCTTGATGAAAAACAATTGGGGCTGTGTGAAATAAATCCGTCACACGGGCCGTGTGCAACAGGTGTTGACAACACATATGCGGTTGACAACTGCCCAAGCGCCATCTGTTAGAGTTTCGTCTAACTGCAGGTTTCTGGTAGTCCAACTCTTTCCTTGACGTCGGGAGTTAGGAAAATCATCTCGTAGATGTCGTAATGTGTATCGTTACACACTTTAATAAAGTTTTTATCTCAAAAAGGATAAAGGCTGAGGAGATAAACAACCAGATTGACCGACCCAGGAAAGAAGAAAACCGAATTTGGTACGTAAAGTAGAAACCAACAATATATGAACGTGACCCATCGGGTGCCGAACATATCTCATACATGCTAGCAGTAATGTTTTACTTGACTTGTACATTCGATGCAGCGGTAAATGTACTCACACGTAGGTTTTTAAGCATCCGGTCTAAAATGCGCCATCTGTGATGTGATCTCACTTTACACTGCCTAGGTGTTCGACAAAGATGGACATATGACGCGTATCCTAGCTTGTTACTTAATTTTGTTGGAATTCAGTAGAGTTCGTGTTTTAGGCAATTTATTTTATTTTATTACATAGTAAGGCAACCAACTCTACCGTCGGCCATTTGTTTTTATATGTCATATGATCTTTCTTTTTGCATATCGTGTTTCTGCTGTGTGTTTACGGGTTAATAATCGTTTTAAACGTTGTAGTACTAGTGGTTTTTATTGCAATTGTTATTGCATGTTTATTGCAATTGTTATTGTACGTTTTTTGGACTTTAAATAAACGGTGTATGTTTACGGATTAATAATCGTTTTAAACGTTGTAGTGGCAGTGGTTTATATTATGTAACACAGGTAGATGTCCTATAAAAATCCTTATCTAGAAATTCTAGGCTAGAATACAAAAATATTTTTATTATATAAATTTTGTACTAGTATTAGTTTAATACATTCTGAAGAAGCTACTGTGTAGCGAAACAATTGCCAATATTTAATAAATTTCGTGAAACTAACGCAAGTTGTTTTTATATCCACACAATTTAATTATCTTTCACTTTGTACCTGACCTGCGTAAACATTTTTGTTTTTTGTCACCAATTCTGAAATATTTGCGTTTAAAGTTAAAAGAAAAGTTTATTTATTAATTAGTTTCTAAGAAAATTACATTTTATTTAATTATCGTAGATGTGAATTATTAAAATTTAACTTTAAAAGCAAATATATCAGAAGTATAGCAACCAACATTACACTCAAGATTTTTTACAAATATTTATGCCCCCGTTAGAACAGCACTGCACTGGACCGTGACCTTCGATAGATTATTTCGTACGATTGTGCCTGATGAGTCACGTTCATATATTCGTGGTTTCTACTTTAGAATACAAACGGTCAAAGACAGGTGTTTCTGCGGGCATAAAAGAGGTATCTCAACAGGGCAGTCAGGAAATACTAAACCTGGGAAAAGAGTTAACCGATCTTCAAGCGGGCATCATTGCCATACAACTGGGTTTTCAACGAATGAGGGAGAGCAATCCCACCGAGTATTTGCTCACCATCATTACACACGAACCAGAACCAATCCAGGCACTGGAGGCATTTGAAATCAATTCGAAGGTGGTACTAGAATGTCTGAGAGATATGACGGCATTAACCGAAGCACAAAACCAGATAACCTTATCCTTGTGCAAGAAGAAGGCAGAAACAGTTCGATGAGGTGGAAGCCAAACTTCGCAGCTGATAAAGCCGAAACCCTGCTGATGGGGCCGGAACCCACATGCGGCACCAGCCAAGAATCGTCCAGGAAAAAACTAATTGACTGGACAGAACTACAACACAAAAAATACTGGGAAAGCCTGTCTGGTCTGGAGAATTCGAAAGCACTTTTTGACAATCCATCTGCTGAAGGGCAGAAACCAATGAGGACATATACCAGGACCCAACTAAAGAAAGCATTAGGACTTCTCACAGGCCATGCTCTATTCAAAAAACATCTTCAGAAAATGGGGATGACAGATGACCCCTTGTGTAGAGGATGGGAAGAAGAAGAGGAAAACCTCTTCACATTATGTGTCAATGTAAGGGATTCAACACCTTAAGAAGAACACAGAGTCTAAACTCACACCAGAACTTTTAAAATTGCTCCCACTGCCTTGGCTACTGCGCTTCATAGAAGCAAAGGACATTATAAAGTTTATCATAAAATCCCTTACACATAGAGTCAACATCGTTATGGGCTACTAAAAAGTTCCAATCAACCTGAAGAAGTGATTCATACAAACCGATAAAGTCCGCCTTCTTAAAGTTATATGTTCTTATATTTTCGTTAGCACCTATCAAATATTGCATTCCTAGAAGAGGTTGCTTTTAATTAATTAGTAAAGCAGGGTGATAAAGATCTAATGGTACAAAAGGTTGTGTATCATGTAACACATCATACTCCAAGTTGCTTATTACTAGGTCTAAAAGTGATTATTCAGGATGTTATTGAATTGATTTAGGCCAGTAACATTAAGTAAATCTGGCTTGACAGTTTAAGTTATTTAGATCTATCTTAGTAAATTTGTTAACATTAAAGTCACCCAAAACTACAATGTTTTTATGATTTAATAAATATAGTTCAAGTTCTTCAATAAACGAGACAAATTCAATACATAATAACTGAGGAGAAATGTATAAAACAAAAATAATAACATCCCTATACATAATATTACAACCTAACATTGGTACGGGGAAAATTGCTCCTTAAGTATCAACAAGAGTAACATCATAAGTACTATTACAGGCAAGGAAAACACCACCACCACGAGCGGTATTTGTATCTGTGAATAAGCGATCACAACGAAAAACGGTGTAGTTCTTAGAAAACCGTTCGGTACTTTCCACATTGCTAGAAAGCCACGTCTCCACTAACGCAATAATGTCATATTCCTGCAGTGACATAGAAGTATAAAACGTATCAATTTTGGAGTTTAAACCACGCACATTTTGATAGTACAAATGAAACTTCGATGATAGATTTGTTTAAAGAGACAATCTTTGGGATCCCTCTAACATATTTTATTGTCAAGTTAGATTCCCCATTATTCAACCTTTGATTTAGGTCTTCCTTGAGAAGTTTGAAATGTTTTATTTGGCGTGGAGTGCGATCAGGTGATATGCTTATATTTGGAAAGGTGTTGGAAGATTTTAGCTTCTTACCGTTTTTCAGGATTCGAGAACCATTTGTTCATCAGGAAGCCTTATTTTCATGGGCCTTGGGGTGGTTTTGGAATCATCAAATCTTCCTAAGCGGATTGGCTCAATATTGGACAAATCAATGGATGGAGATAGAAAGTTCAATATGTTTGACACTGTTTCCGAATCGTTAGCTGACCGTTCGTTGCTTTGCGATGATTTATTTTATGTTGGTTCCTATCCATTACCTCCTGAACAATTAGTAAAATAAATTGGTATTTAATTTTGAATGAGAATGATAATTTAAATACATATTGTTATTATAAATTTATAACGACAAATCTCTTTTTCCAAAAATTCTTCAAAAGCAACGAGATCACCATTTATTTAAAGATTATTTCCTTGTATGTTAGCTTCACTGTTTCCTGCCAATGCTTTTGTTCTTGTATTTGTAGAGAAGTTTTGTAATCTTCCTGGGTAAAATCTCGTGAAACGGCGATCTTAGTGTGCCTTTTAATTTGCCTACAGCCTTAAGTATAGCAAGTTTTTATTTGTGGTATGTAAGTTTAACGGCAATGTGGCGGTTTTTTTCACTGGAATTTTTTACAACACGATATAAATCTCTAAAATCGTTACTCCCACAGGGAATACTTAATTTAGTATTTATTAGGCTCAATATAATTTTCTCGTCAGATTTGCTTTCCTCTTCTTATACTCCATAAATAAGAAGGTTGTATTTTTTCACTATTCGCTCTGTAGTAAGAAATATTTTTTTATTGTTGAATTTTTAGATTTTAGATTTTTATTTTCTGCTTTAATATTTTTAATTTTTTTTTTTATAAATTAGTTTTAAAAGACCTTATTTCATTAATTAAATCTTCTTTTAAAGATTCATTCTGGTTTTGTACATTTTGTAGTAATTTATAAATATCACTGTTGGAAATATCGCCGTTACCCATGATATATGCTACTAAATTCCAATTTTGTAAAGTACTAGTTGCTCGTTGGCAACTGAATATATTCATTGTTCGGGCTCTTGTACCTCCAAAATGGAATGTAAAGATCAACTCGGGCAAAACCGAGTTGATCAACTTTACGGTCAAGTTTACGAACAACAAAATCTTCTCACCACTTTCTCTAGGGAAGCACACTGCAATATCTAGGCGCTCTGTAAAATACCTCGGTATCATGTTGGACAGAAGACAAGTCCAGACTTTCTCAAGCTCTTAAAGCATTATACCCCCTCATCATCAAAATATCTCCGCTGTCAATCGAAAACAAAATTCTACTATACAAATCCTGCATCAGGTGATTACCTATGGTTGCCCGGTACACCCAATACATAGCTTCGGGCAGATATACCCCTATCGACGACATTTACTAAGCAGCAACCCTGCCTTATCTAAAAGAGTGTGTCATGGATCAGGCAAACAAATTTTACACTAAGAAACTACACCGTCACCCGTTATCACGCCACATAACTACGCTCAGGCAACACACAATGCGCGCTATAAAAAGGGCTTGATCTATGGTAGACTGCTGATATTTCGCGACCCCCAGGTGCATCATTGACACCGCGGTAGCTTAACCTTCAGAACAATACGCGAAGTAGGAGATATTCGCTGATCGAGGGCTTTAGGGTTCTTGACCCCCAGGATTATATCCAACCAAACTTTCAACATCCCCTTCAAATCCAACCGTAGTACTAAACCCATGGTACTGCAGGTCTTTCTCTTCACTCTTTATCTTTTTGTTTGTTACTACTTTCCAAATTTTTAAGGAGGTTTTTGAATTTATTTTTTTCCTGAAATATTCTCCTAAATTTCTCATTCTCTCAATATTCCTTTTTCAAGACTTCACTCTTTCTACCCGGATTAAGCTGGCCTCACATTCGCTCTGCGAGAAAAGACTAGAACTGCTCAATAGTTATCAAAAGGAGCCCTGTATAATTTAATTTAATTTTTTTTTTAATTTATAATAATTTATTGCCCAACAGAATACAATATTCCAATTACAGGACAAAATATGTATTTATAACAACATTAGTAATATTTAATATGCCTAAGCTTAACAATAAGGAAAAAATAAAGAAAATTAAATAATATTATAACAATAGAAAATATATATATACATATATATATACCCGTATACACATATAAACAAATACATACATACATATATCATTGTTCACGTACACTTGAAACTATTTCCCTAATGCTTGAATTAAACAAATCACAGTTACCACATATAGAATTAAAGTTATTGCACATTACTTGTACTGGAGATTTCAAATGCACGTTTGTTCTCGAAAAACTACAATAAAATAGTTTCATATTTCGAGCTCCTAAGCGGGGTATTAGAATATAAGGGACTAAGACCGTCGGGAGACTGCGCTGCTACCACTCGTAGGCTTAAGAGATGAAACCTTACTTCCACGAGCCTCTTTACAGCCAACCCCAGTAACTGTCAGTAACTGTCAATATTTTACTTGATTTAAACAAACCTCTACAGGACATGTCACTTTTTTATTATTAATAATTCTAACTGTACGTTTCTGTGTAAAAAAAATTTGATATTTTTGCTTATTTCCCAAAAAATAATCCCGTACCTTAGCAGAGATTGGAAATTTGAGAAATACACTACCATTAGTGTTGACTTATCAAGGTAATTTTTTAAAACTCGTAGCGAGTACTTTACCCCATTCAATTTGCTACATAAAAAATCTGTGTGAACACACCAATCTAGATGTTCATTTATATGTAATCCAAGAAATTTAGTCGCAGATTTATTCTATTTTGGTTTATTTTTGCACTAGCTGGAGTGGTCAATTGATCTTGAACTTTTTTAAACAGAATACAATTTGTTTTATCAGCATTTATTTTCAGCCTATTCATAAAAAAATACCTTTCAGTAGCTTCCATCAAATTTCCAGTACATCAGGGTAAGTTTGTCCCCTTACAAGCAAGTTTGTGTCATCTGCAAAGTTGACCATGACCTGATTTTTACTAGAGACCACATTCACAATATCATTTATGTATATAAGAAACAAAAATGGCCCTATGGTGCTTCCCTGTGGGATCCCCAGACTTATGTGCTGTGTCTCAGAACCAAAACTTTTACCATCCTGGACCCCTTTGGCTTCTACCTGTCAAATAGGACCGTGTCCACCTCCACAGCCTCTTACTCCATATCTTTCCAACTTTTTATATAGTATATCGTGATTTAGACAATCATATGCCTTAGACAAATCAATAAATAATCCCAGTGATGGGTATTTGTCTTCAAAGTTGTCAAATATTTTTGCAAGAAGCTGTGCACTGCTGTATCCACTGACCTACCTGTAACGTTTCACTTTTTGTATGGGCTTATTTTATTTAAAATTATCAAAAATTTAACAGTAACTCTTTTACCTGAACATAGTTTCTAACAATAAAATCCATGGTTTTGCTTAATATTTGTCTTTATTAGGACATTACGATCATTAGCATTATTAGGTAGGTTATTGTTAATATTTCTTCATTATGATAGTAGGGCACTGGCCTCCTTAGTCATTGTGGCTATATATCACAGGCGGTCGACCTGAAAATGAATATTTAGTAATATTTCAATGTTTAAACGTAGATTTTGTAGCATTACTTACCCAAAATAATTACTCGTTAGATTTCATCCGTGGAGGCCTGGCGGATTGTGTGAAACCTCGTTATGTGTTGTTAGTTTTGTTTTTCATCTAAAATCGGACATAGTTTTGACCATTTACATTTATTTTGGCTTTGAAATGTATTGTTTGGGATCAGCTGTCAATTGTAGGTTATAATTTAAACCGTTGGAGTTTCAAGACCAAACGTAGTAAAGTTGACATTGACATTCGTAACGTGTAGATAGACATTGGTCGTTTACTTATGGACATTTGCAGGGTTATCTTGGAATTCGTTACGTTACAATTATAGTAACTACTTTATATGACATATTAGTAATACGGATAATCCTAAATCCAACCTGGAGATTCAATCAATTGGAGTTATGCGTAATTCTACATTTTTCTATGTCACACAGTAGGCTAGAGCGCGCTTCTAGCGCGAAGAAATTTAAAATAAGTAAGTGTTTTATTTCGACCAAATTAAGGGAATTTTGAATTCTTTAATATCTGTAGATAATGAAACATCTTTAACTTACCTTCAAATCTGTTGTTTTTATCAGGTAACCATTCAAAGTTTAGGAATTATACTTACTTGCTTCCTGTTAATAAATTGCGCGTAAAGGTATTGCTTCTCTTACAATGTTTATTATTAATTTATTCTTACTTTTTGACTATAATTGTATTAAATATTGTCATACGTTATGGCTGGAACGAATAATGGTTAGTTTTTATTATTATTGTACTGTCACTACCTTAATAAAGTAACCGCTGCATACTTTTAATGTATGTATGGACATTATTAAGGTTTTAAAAAATGTCACTCACTGTCACACTTTGTGTTTAGGTTTTTTTAATAGCTAATAGTTCTGTCTTTCAAATAAATCTTAAATCAAGTGCTAGTAGGCGCAACAAATATGGTTTGTTTATTTTTTTCTCATACGGAGCTTTGTGAAAAGTGTTTTAGTTTGAAGAATTTCAATATAAAATAAGTTTTTTCTACGCTTATTACGGAATTTGACAGTTCTTATATGACTTTTTAATCTGGAATTACGTATATTCCATAAAGTGTTACAGAAT
This sequence comes from Brassicogethes aeneus, assembly GCA_921294245.1. NCBI lineage: Eukaryota > Metazoa > Arthropoda > Insecta > Coleoptera > Nitidulidae > Brassicogethes > Brassicogethes aeneus. Next base: position 2,686,742 of record OV121137.1, read on the forward strand.
AATTATTCCGCACATGTTTTAGTGATGGAATGAGCACTGGGGGCGACATCTCTATGTTTATTTTATAACTCACTTGTATTCCTACCAAATCTAGTTTTTTCAGAAAGGCCCGGTAGAAAATATTAATCGGTAGTGTATACAATAGGATTTAAAACAGTTTGCGTTAATAAAAATACCCAAAATATATCTTCTTTACAAGCTAGTTGTAATTCTGTTTGGCCGATTTAGTAGGATCCTATTAGAATATTTAGGTTTGACTTAGTCCCAAAGAGATGGCAGCACTGGTTAATTGTTTACTGTTGTCTGTCATTAGTTAATTCAAAATTTGAAATTCAAATAATAACTTATTTGTCATTCGTTACAATTTGTCCATTTCTTCTTTATACTTCCTAATTTAGGTTCTGCAAAATTATGTAAGTAATTTTTATAAGCTCATTTAAAAATTATCTTATTTACTGCCATCATAAAATCTAACATCTGTCAAAAGATAACCTAACTTTTTTCCAATTAAATAATTTCTCTGGTATTTTTTATAAGCGTAGAAAAAGTATAGTCTGAAACACGTTTGGAATTGCATATTCCACTCTCGTGAAACCGTCACACTCGCCTTCGGCTCGTGTGACAAACTTTTCACTCGAGCGGAATATGCTGTATTCCAAACTTGTTACAGAATATACTATTAAATTACTTAGTAGACTACCCATTTTCAAAAATAGATGTATCTCGAAAAAAAAAAATTATTCAAATTTTTTTTTTAATAGAAAAACGCTGGAAGCCCAGAAGAAATATCATTGTATTAAATATTGTCATACATTGGTGATGGAAACCATCAATTAAAAAGCTACTAATAACAATTAATAATTTTTAATTAATTACTGATAACTATTAGTGAATATTAATACTTTTTGCCACCACCGCGGTAGGCTAGAGAGCGCTTCCAGCGCGCGAAAATTTAAAATGAGTAAGTGTTTTATTTCGACAAAATTTAGTGAATTTTGAATTCTTTAATATCTGTAGCAAATCAAATAATGTTATATCACCTTCAAATCTGTTGAATTTTTATCAAGTCAAAATTTAAGAATTATAATTACTTGCTTTGTGTTGGTAAATTGCGCGTGAAGGTTTTGCTTCTCTTACAATGTTAATTCCTAATTTATTTTTAATTTTTGAGATTCAATACTGTCATTCGTTATGGCTGAAACAAATAATGGTAAGTTTTTATAATTATTGTACTGTCCCTACCTCAATAAAGAAAGCGCTGCATATTTTTTTATGTATGTATGAACAATACTAAGGTTTTAAAAAATGTCACGCATTCTCACACTCTCTGTTAAGTGTTTTTAATAGCTTTTAAATTCTTTTAAATAAATCTAAAATCATGTGCTAGTAGGCGCCACAAATATTTTTTGTTTGAAGCATTTTAATAGAAAGTTGCTTTTAAATTACTTAGTAGACTATGCATTTACAAAAATAAATGGATTTTCGAAAAAACTTAATTCAAAAATTTATTTTTTTTCAAAAAATATATATAAAAACGCTGAAAGCCCAGAAGTAATATTATTGTATAAAATACTGTCATACGTAACAATTAGGTTTTATTTTTATATAGTTCAGTTATAAAAAAAAAAGTAAAGTAGAGTAGTAACGCCATCAACCTATCCAGCTTACAGGCAAAGCCTATAAGGTTCGGTTCTTCAGCGGGACCTACTGTTTAACGTGGAATCCGAACCACGGTCCTCGATGAGTTAGACTCATCTACCGACTTTCAACGCGCACAACACCCAAGGCTGTGACCGGGAATCGAACCCGCTACCTTTCGGACGCAGTTTGTCTCGGCATAGCCGCCTAACCCACTGCGCCACCGAGGCCCCTAGTTCAGTTATATTTTTGTAATTTACTCATTAAAACTATAGATCTTAATTTTGCCATCACACAAATATACTTTTGTTAAAGTATTATATTGTCGATTTGTTTTTCTATTGGTAGTAAAAAGTAATTTTTATTAAAATTTTATCAATAAGACCATAAAAATTAACATTAACTAAGAATTACTTAACCAAATAATTTCTTCGCGTTAAATTGGCTCTCTAGCCCACTGTGTGTCAGTGTGATTTTCAGTGGACGTAATTAGGTCATTTGCGTAAGCAACACTTTGAAATACCGAACCACTTCCTTTAACCGTATTTCCGGCATCATCTTTGTGTTAACCGTGCAACCTGTAAGACCGAAGCCTGCATAATTTTGAAATATTAAGTGCTTTTTGAGCCATCCAAGTAGTTTGGGATTAATCAAGTTAAGCAGAAGAATAGAGGTGTGTTGAGGATTGTTGATTTTTGGTTTTGATTGTGGATTCCTCACACACAGCGGATTTATTCCGGATCACAAAGTTCTTACAGGGTAAGCCATCTTGGTTCTTTAGTTTTTTGTATCTGTCGTTACAATACGTCACCTGAGAATTATAGTGTTCTATCTACATTTTCTTTTTTTTATTCAGGTTAGTCTTGTTTTAAGTCTTAAGGATGATATTGATCTATCTATATATAATTGGGGTAGAAATTGTAAAGTTTAAGGCTTAAACTGTACAATTTCTACCCCAATTATATATAGATAGAACAATATGCATCTTTAATACTTAAAACAAGACTAACCTGAATAAAAAAAAGAAAATGCAGATAGAACACTATAATTCTCAGGTGACGAATAGTATTTCTATTTAGTTTCACGGTTCCTCCAAAGCGCCACACTTAGACCGCACACACCATCGTGTCGAAACTTTTGTTAATTTAGTCAAGATACCAGCGTAAGTGGATTAATTCTGTCTGATGCCATGTGGTATATTTTTTGTTATGTACTTTTAGGGTCCAAATATATAGTATATAGTCCTGATTTTCACCACCAACTTTTACAGTCGGTGTAATCCAGCTACCCGACCATATTGATATAATACCGATTTTGACCAACACCTTTTTCTGACCTGGGTGACCGCGACATTCCATACTGCGAAGGTAGTCCGGATCACCCTGTGTATATTACCTGATGCGACGTTTGTGAGACGACAGGCGTAAGACTGAGCCCGACGCCTGCCGCCTCACCCACCCGTATTGTGACGACACCACCGGCCACGACACCTACCCGATTTGACGTTACCACTAGACCATACCGGTATTCTAGACAGGTCGTCGCGGGAGTCACCGCACCAGGATATTGGTATCACTTATTTAGTTTATTGTTTTTTTATATATATTGCAAAACTCAGGTTATTTTATTTTGTCCAAAGTAGAATCGCATTATTGTGTTACATTGTAGCAGCCCTAGCTGCATAGTTGATTTTAATTTAATTTACTAGCATTGGTAAATGTTGCCAAAGTTGGTATATAACTTTTATTTTATGGTTGGATATAGTTAAGTTCACGCTGTGAACCCTGTGATCACACGGTACATATTTTATATTATTTAAACGAGCGTTAATAATATTAGTTAATATTTATTATAAGAATTTTGGTGCATATTTAGTTATTTCTTAAAACTGTCAGTATATATTTTCTATTGGAATTACAAAATATTGTGTTCAACAAATAAACAAGTGTTATCTGTTTTCTCGGTTTTTATTGTAACATTTGAATTAGTAAGTAACTTCTATCGAACATCTTGCTAAACTAGGTAGACAACTCGAAGATCGAAGAGAGTTCGTCCTGAATTTTACCCCACCAACTAGAAGGAATAAGATCATGGAAACCGATCTAGCGTACGTAGCTACTGCTGACTCGCCGAATGGTGACAACTTCCAACCACCTTTTGATGACTTCCAACCTAATGTTGATGCAGTTAACACCAGAAATTTCACGAACGTACGATGCTTTAATTGTTCACAAATGGGACACACAGTTAGCTTCTGCAAATCTCCAAAAACGCTAAAATGTTACAAATGTCGAAAAGTTGGTTATACAACTGGAACTTGTCCTGATTGCAACCAGGGAAACTTCCACCGGCGTTCTTAAATGGTCGTAAGGAACGAACCACGCATAATTCGACCGACATTCATAATTCCATTCTACTCAATTATATCTTGGATAATGCAAAAGGCGACGAACGTGCTTTTTTGAAGGTAAACATATTTGGAGTTGATCTACTAGGATTATTGGACTGTGGAGCTTCTGTGAGCATTTTAGGCAGAAACGGCTTTCATCTCTTACAAAATATGGGAATTAAAATTTACTCAGAAAATAAAACCCTTTTAACGTTGGCAGATGGCAGTAAGGTAGAATCGGGTGGAAAAGTACAACTTCCAGTCACATTGAGGGACACCACAAAAATTATTAATTTCGTCATTATGTGTGATTGTAACCAAACTCTGATACTAGGAGTGGATTTCTTCAGAAAAATGGGTATAGTACCAGATTTAAGGAACAACGAATGGCAATTCTCGGACACAGAAGTTAACTCAAACATCGCTACGATAGATCAACTAAGTAACCTCCTCAGTGAAGCTGAAAAATCGATTCTAGAAGACACCATCACTAAAGAATTTAAACTCATGGGTACCAAGCTAGGCTGCACCAACGCTGCAAGTCACGTAATTAAAACGAACTCGCCACCAATCAAGCAACGTTATTATAGAGTTTCACCAATTATGCAGAAGCATATCGACGAGGAACTTCAAAAGATGAAAGAAGATGAGGTTATCGAAAAATCTAATAGCAGTTGGTCATCTCCAGTGGTCATGGTAAGGAAAAAAGACGATTCGTACAGATTTTGCGTAGATTACCGCAAATTGAATGCAGTAACCGAAAAAGATAGTTACCCTTTACCTCTAGTAAGTGACACTTTGGATAAACTTGGCAAGTCAGCATATCTCACAACCTTGGACATCAAATCTGCTTATTTTCAAGTAACTGTATCCCCAGAATCAAGACATCTCACCGCTTTTGTTGTGCCAAATCGTGGTCTATGGCAATTTAAGAGGATGCCCTTTGGTCTAACAAACAGTCCAGCAACTTGGCAACGTCTCATCGACTCGGTACTAGGAGCGGATTTGGAGCCACACGTAGCAGTTTACTTGGATGACATTATCATTGCCACGAGCACATTTGAAGAACATATAAAAGTCCTTAAAGAAGTTTTTAAACGGCTTCGAGGCGCTAACCTGAGTTTAAATAAAGAAAAATGTCAATTCTGTAGAGAACAACTACAATTTTTAGGTTATGTGGTTGACCGTTATGGTTTACATGTAGATCCTGCCAAGGTACAAGCTATTTTAGATATACCAACACCGAAAAATGTGAAAGAAGTGCGAAGAATAGTCGGGGCAGCATCATGGTATAGGCGGTTCATTCCTAACTCCGATATTGTGTCACCGTTAACTGCGTTACTCCACAAAAATATCAAATTCGAATGGTCTGAATCCTGTGAAAAATCTTTAAGGATAATTAAAGAAAAATTAATTTCGTCCCCGGTCTTAACTTGTCCAGACTTCTCAAAACCCTTCATTGTGCAGACGGATGCTTCAGGTTACGCTATTGGAGCTGTTTTATCCCAACAACATGAGGAAGGAGAAAAAGTAATTTGTTTCCTAAGCAGATCCTTATCAAAACATGAAAGAGTATATACCACCACAGAACGGGAATGTTTGGCTGTTCTCTACGCAATAGAAACTCTAAGACCATACCTTGAAGGTGCCGAATTTTCAGTTATCACCGACCATCACTCGCTTGTGTGGTTGCACAACCTTAAGGATCCTAGAGGTAGACTTGCAAGATGGGCACTTAGACTTCAACAATACACATTTAAGATCATACATAGAAAAGGTAAGGACCATGCAGTACCTGATTTGTTGTCAAGAGCTATACCGATGGAATCGGTTGACACCATTGTTGGGAGTAATGATGTTCACAAGGACAAGTGGTATGATAAACTATTTCGGCTAGTACAGAAAACGGAAAAATTCTCGAGTTTCAGAATCGCCGATAATAAACTCTTTAAGTATATTAATTCTCATGACAAGATGCAAGAAGCTGAAAATTGGAAAGAAATTGTAGCCAAGGAAGATCGCAACGAAATCATAAGGAAAAATCACGATATGCCTACAGCAGGACACGCAGGAGTTAGCAAAACAATCCATCGAATATCGCAAAATTATACTTGGCCGAAAATGCGTTCCGACATCATATCCTACATAAAGAAATGCAAACAATGTGCAGATCATAAACCAGATCTTAGAAAAAAAGCTGGATTTTTACTCTCTCAAGCTACACACTTAACCAAACCTTGGGAATCAATTGCCACCGACATCATGGGACCTTTTCCACGTTCAACTCACGGATTTGTTTACATTCTCGCAGTCATGGATTTATTATCAAAATTTTCACTAATTTTTCCACTTCGTAAAGCCACAGCCTCTGAAGTCACCAAGAAAATAGAGGATAACGTAATCTTATTTTTTGGAGCATCCAAAACCTTATTATGTGATAATGGTTTTCAATACAAGAGCAAGGAATTTACCAAAATGTGTCAAGAGTATAAGATCAACATTAAATACAACCCACATTACCATGCTCAAAGTAATCCCACAGAAAGGTTAAATAAGACGATTAAAACCATGATATCTATGTATGTTAAAGAAGATCACAGAAAATGGTGCGAAAATTTAGTAAAAATTTCTTGTGCTTTGCGTACTTCGCAACATGACTCTACAGGGTACACTCCTTATTACTTAAATTTTGGAAGAGAAATTATTTTGTCTGGTGATATGCACAACCGAGTAGAACATCAAATTCACGATCCTATAAATATGAATGAAAAATTGAAGCAAGTATATAAAAGAGTGAAAATGAAAATCAAGGCTAGTAGCGATAAAAACAGGGCTTATTACAACTTGAGGAGACGTCCCGAAGAATTTGATGTTGGAGATCGAAAAACCAGGCACTGTCAAATGCAGCAAATTATTTTAATAGCAAACTGGCCCCACTTTTCATTGGACCGTTTAAGATTTCAAAGAAATTGTCACCATGGACTTATGAGTTAGTTGATGACAAAAATTGTACTAAAGGAGTTTGGCATGCACAAGACTTAAAGCGTTGCATAAATTAACTGGACTTGACTGCTTTCAATGTGACATAATTTTATAGTTGGCCCCTTTGATATACTCTATTCTAGCTGGACTTTAAAATTTGAATGTTTTTTTTTAATCTTGTTATATATTTTTTTTAACTTACCTTATTAATTGGTGTAAATATTGTGCTTAGGCTTTAAATCCTTATGGGTAGTATATATTGTTTGTTTTATTTAGTTGGGCAAGGTATGAAAATTTCTTAGGAAATTTTCTTGGGGGAAGAGGGGGAATTGTAACGTTTCACTTTTTGTATGGGCTTATTTTATTTAAAATTATCAAAAATTTAACAGTAACTCTAATAGTTTTACCTGAACATAAAATCCATGGTTTTGCTTAATATTTGTCTTTATTAGGACATTACGATCATTAATATTATTTGGTAGGTTATTGTTAATATTTCTTCATTATGATAGTAGGGCACTGGCCTTTTTAGTCATTGTGGTGTTTAAACGTAGATTTTGTAGCATTACTTACCCAAAATAATTATCGTTAGATTTCATCCGTGGAGGCCTGGCGGATTGTGTGAAACCTCGTTATGTGTTGTTAGTTTTGTTTTTTATCTAAAATCGGACATAGTTTTGACCATTTACATTTATTTTGGCTTTGAAATGTATTGTTTGGGATCAGCTGTCAATTGTAGGTTATAATTTAAACCGTTGGAGTTTCAAGGCCAAACGTAGTAAAGTTGACATTGACATTCATAACGTGTAGATAGACATTGGTCGTTTACTTATGGACATTTGCAGGGTTATCTTGAAATTCGTTACGTTACAATTATAGTAACTACTTTATATGACATATTAGTAATACGGATAATCCTAAATCCAACCTGGAGATTCAATCAATTGGAGTTATGCGTAATTCTACATTTTTCTATGTCAGTGTGATTTTCAGTGGACGTAATTAGGTCATTTGCGCAAGCAACGCTTTGAAATTCCGAACCACTTCCTTTAACCGTATTTCCGGCATCATCTTTGTGTTAACCGTGCAACCTGTAAGACCGAAGCCTGCATAATTTTGAAATATTAAGTGCTTTTTGAGCCATCCAAGTAGTTTGGGATTAATCAAGTTAAGCAGAAGAATAGAGGTGTGTTGAGGATTGTTGATTTTTGGTTTTGATTGTGGATTCCTCACACACAGCGGATTTATTCCGGATCACAAAGTTCTTACAGGGTAAGCCATCTTGGTTCTTTAGTTTTTTGTATCTGTCGTTACAATAGTATTTCTATTTAGTTTCACGGTTCCTCCAAAGCGCCACACTTAGACCGCACACACCATCATGTCGAAACTTTTGTTAATTTAGTCAAGACACCAGCGTAAGTGGATTAATTCTGTCTGATGCCATGTGGTATATTTTTTGTTATGTACTTTTAGGGTCCAAATATATAGTATATAGTCCTGATTTTCACCACCACCTTTTACAGTCGGAGTAATCCAGCTACCCGACCATATTGATATAATACCGATTTTGACCAACACCTTTTTCTGACCTGGGTGACCGCGACATTCCATACCGCGAAGGTAGTCCGGATCACCTTGTGTATATTACCTGATGCGACGTTTGTGAGACGACAGGGGTAAGACTGAGCCCGACGCCTGCCGCCTCACCCACCCCTATTGTGACGACACCACCGGCCACGACACCTACCCGATTTGACGTTACCACTAGACCATACCGGTAACCTAGACAGGTCGTCGCGGGAGTCACCGCACCAGGATATTGGTATCACTTATTTAGTTTATTGTTTTTTTATATACATTGCAAAACTCAGGTTATTTTATTTTGTCCAAAGTAGGATCGCATTATTGTGTTACATTGTAGCAGCCCTAGCTGCATAGTTGATTTTAATTTAATTTACTAGCATTGTTAAATGTTGCCAAAGTTGGTATTTAACTTTTATTTTATGGTTGGATATAGTTAAGTTCACGCTGTGAACCCTGTGATCACACGGTACATATTTTATATTATTTAAACGAGCGTTAATAATATTAGTTAATATTTATTACAAGAATTTTGGTGCATATTTAGTTATTTCTTAAAACTGTCAGTATATATTTTCTATTGGAATTACAAAATATTGTGTCCAACAAATAAACAAGTGTTATCTGTTTTCTCGGTTTTTATTGTAACATTTGAATTATAACCGCCCTGCTGAAATATTTATCAAATCGAGTGGTGCCCACTTTTATATCTTATTTACCCACGCCCACGCAACCCCTGAGCTGGGCAATATTTCAGCAGAGCCGCAACGTAATTTGTAATTCGGTGGAACACCACTCTTATTTCTTTCAATTTTTATAGTTTTCATACTTAATTTTTTTGACGTTGCATACCCTTCAAGTAGCCGTGCTGATTTTGATTGACAACAGTGTCATAAGTAGTGAAACCTTAATTCCGAAATAATGACCGTCAAAGATTTTTGAATAATAAAATTCCCACAAATTTGTAAATTACATGTATATTAACTTACAGTATTTTCTTTGCAAAGGAACAACCACACTAAGATTCTGAGCCAGTTAAAAATTAGATTTTAGAAAATACTCATTTTGGATACAAGCTATTTGTAGGTATGTCTGTGTTGCCAAGGAAGGTGTGCATCAATTTTGGAGATATACCTGTGTTGCTGAAAATATGTGGATGAACTTTGCAGATATGTCTGTATTGCTAAAAATGTGTTAATCATTTTTTAAATTATTTATTCTTTTATTGTTGATTATGAATATGAGGAACGTATGACTGGCCCCATCGGCAACGCCTTACACTGATTTCCCAGGGTTATTTTACCCCCTTTCAGTTCTCCTACGTATCCCGCCACTGCACAGCATTGCCTGTGTTTGGTGGATCAGAATTTTCTCCTCGGCTGAAAAATCTCGCCTAGGAGGTCATGGATGACAGTCGATGGTTAAGGCCACTCTCGGAATTTTTTCGCCGGGCCGGGCCATACGCCCGATTTAGGCCAGTGGAGTGCGAACAAGGAGCAGCTGCTGGTCTTGAAGTACTTCCTGTTCGTATGTGTCCGTGTCTCTGTCCGACTCTGTGCGGTTGTTTATTATTTCAAATAGAACGTAATTTATGGCTCCCTTAAATGTGCTTAGTAATCTACAAATGTTTATTTCTTTAGGATGAATTTCTTTAGCCTAGTGTTTATCTGAAATTGAGTAATTAATGACTGCTTATGTGAGCCCGTATTTATAAGTTCTTTGGCTATGCTTGCTGTTCTTATGGAAACTAATGGCGACTTAATATTTTTTACCTGGTGCAGTTATTTATAAGTTGAGGTTGCGATTTTCTTATTAAAATTTAGTATATGAGAATTATTAATTAAGGTCTTCCAATTTTGGTAGGTTTACTTTTCCGGTTTAATTAGACTTGGACTTCAGGTGCATTGAGAGGAAGGTGTTGTGAAATTATACCTTAACCTCGACAGCCAACTATTAGCACGTGTTGTTTCTTTATTGGTAATCCAGGAAAAAATTTCGTTGTATCCAATCACTTCACTCACACCCTTTTTCACACTTTGGGACTTAAACCAGGAGGAGGTGTTACACGCAATTTGCACCATTTTTGCACTTGGTTCTGGTAGATGGCGTGTATACACTATAGAATCATTAATTGATTTTATAAATTTGAACACCGATAGCGGTGGTAGCACTATGGAAGTACGAACGGGTTAAACGAGACCCTAGACACACGACCGTTTGCCTTAAGGTGAGGAGCGACACTTGTTCATTATTTTATTGTTGACAACTTTAATTTTACTAACCTACGCTAACAAAATTACTGTATCAACTTACAGGCAACTTACTTATGACAATGTTGATGAAAATTATGATAGGGATTATACAAATTGCAGCCAGACACAAGTCTCCATACAGGGATTAATTTTAAAAATATATTTATGCCACAGTTGCAGCATAAACTATGAGTAATTTTACACAATAAAAACCTCAAATTATAAAATTTATGATGGTATAATTACTGTATTGTATTTTTACAAGAATATATCCTCACTTATTTTAAAAATGTTGAAATCATAAAATTAAATTTTTTTACCACATAAAAGTTTCTTTCCAGTACTTTTTTCGTAAAGTACGTACCTAAAACTTTACCTATTTAGGTACCTATTTTTATAAATTTGGCAACCTAAAATCCCATCTCTAATTATTAGCGATTTCCCATACACGTCACATAAGTGCCATTTGTAGATATTAATAATTATGAAAATGGAAATATTATGAAAAGTTTAAAGACACATCACATACATGTGATCTGCCTTTAAACTTTCCATAATATTTTTGTTGTATTTTTCTATACTTTTCTTATATACATTTAAAGATTTGTAAATGAAAATAATAAATATTAACTCTATTCCAATCCAATACAAGTTGTATTATACAACAACTGGCGGATTGGCTCATCTGGACACCGGGAAAAATTCCGGTGGACTGTTTCATAATATAAAATAGAGTCACTATAGAGGAAATCTGTCAGCTTTAACAAAAAATAAATATTTTTTTAAACTATAGCAAATATAAATTTATTAAATTAGTACAATAATTGTTCAACTGTTCAAAAACCCGTTTCTTATACCTGTATATATCTGAATTTTATATTAAGTTAAGTTTCTAAAAGTAAATATATAGGTTTTTTTATAAAAAAAAAACATTAAATAATAGTGTGGCCTGCTTGACCTATGTTCCCGTTTTGACCGACCCAATCCGCCCCTGTATACAACCCAGTTGCCAACATGCTGCGAATTATTTTAATAATCAAGTAAAATTAAGTAAAAAAATAAATTCGAAAAACAAATTTTTATTTATTCGGTACCTACTGGCTCATTTTCATAACGAAACACAGAACCAAACAATACCATAAAAGACTTTTCTTCACAGCGTTTATTCTACGTTTCACAGTTCTAGAAACAATGAAAATTGAATAGTCATTAATAATAATGACTCATTATGCCTATTCAGTTTTCATCGGAGAATAGATTTCCCCACCCAGGCGGCATTTCAGGGGTATAATAACCCAGCATTGTCTATTTAAGAGATATTTTTTAAATTTAAAATACGCTATTAAAGTATTTACTTGCAAAAAAAAGATTTAATAAATTATTTAGTAATAATTTAATATTTTTTAATTATTTAAATAATATTAATATTAAACTAGTAATATGTGCAATAACAATAGGTACTCTCTAAAAATAAATTAGTCAAAAATGACTAATTACTACAGTTATTACTGGCTGCTTTTTTAATTATACCATGGTATACCATGGTATCCCCGATATAATAGCCAATTCCTATGTAAAATTGACCTCTGAATCTAAAAATACTGTCAAAAATTATAAAAGTAGATCAGTTATTGAGATATAGTCAAATCCATATTATATGGAAAATTGACTATATCTCAAAAACTGTTTTACTTTTATAAGTTTTGACGACATTTTCGGATTATGCGGACAATTTTACATAAGAATTGGCTATTATATCGGGGATACCATGCTATCCCATGGTATACCATGTTATAAGTAAAAAAGCAGCCACTAATAACTGTAGTAATTGTAACTAATTCATTTTTAGAGAGTAAGTACGATACTGGACTGGATTTTTCGATTATTTTTTGACGTGTTTAAAAACCAATAAAAACTTTAATTTTTATGTGTGTATATTTTAGCCAATCAAAACATTATTATAGTGAAAATAATGTTACATGCATTATTCCCGCAAAAACAAAACGGCATCTGTCATTAAAATAAAATCTGTCACTGAAAGTCTCAGTACCTAGGTACTGAGAGAGCTCTCTCTCAAATCGACCAGGCAACGGGGTAGGTCGATATTTTTCAACGAAATTTTTTTTACAGTTTTTCTACCGTAATCAATAAGACCCGTATTTTTTATTTTTGCTTAAATTTGTTTTTTTCACCCGTAGGAAATTTTTGAAAAATGGACAAAAACATCGATTTTTCTCTTACGAGTCATTTTTTTTTTTAATTGTAGGTAAATTTTTACTACACACAAAAAATATATAATAAGTTAAGTGAATTTACAAATACTTTTTTTAATTGTTTTTTCTAAAAAAGACAAAAATAATTGAGGTCAAAATTTTGACATTGCCACTTTTTTTTAACTTCATATTTTTTCGTTTGAAGTTGATACTTTCACTAAAAGTCCCGAGTTGACTAAATTCATCGTTAATAATATTTCTTAAGGTGCCCTCCGGGACGCCACTGGACTTAAAAAATTTAACGTAGTTAAACAAAAATTAGCTACTTATTACTATAATAACGTTGCCAAATTTCAACAGAATCGGCCAAAGGATATTTAAAATATTTAAAAAAAGCCGTTTAAAAAAAATATTTAACACCCTGTATCTTAAAAATTTTTTTTTCTTATTTTTGGATGATGAATCTCCAGCCGAGCGTTGGCGCATGTTTTTTTAAACACCCTGTATAGAAATTTGGTACAATATAACTATCATTACTACTAACACTGTATACATGTATCGTCTAATTTTAATTTGAAATCCAGTAATGTCATTATAAACACTCCTGCCACCGTTAAATATTATAAACACCCGTTGACGCTGAACTTATTGATAAGTGTGTTGTGCTGGGAAATGTTTTGATTGGCTGCCTGAAATCACGTGTACTTTTTCAACGAAATAATTTGTTAAACATTAACAAAATAATCTGTAACCTTTGAAATTAACAAAATGCTTACAAAATTGCATATTACTTTACAAAACTTTCGGTAAACTATTTTCCTTTGTTAAAATAATTACAAACCCAAGTTGTATACAATTTTTTTTTTAATTTTACAAAATAAAATTAACAAACTACAAACTCATGTTAACAAATCTTATTTTGATAACAGTGTAAATAAGTAAATAAATTAAGAATGCTTTAAAACCCTTGTGTTTAAAATAAGTATCAGATTTAATAATTCGTTAGTTTGTTTGCTTGTAAGTGAATATTAACATTTTATTTTACTATGAAACCATACGCTAAAACTTTTTATATAATAAAATAAAAATAATAATTGAGGTGGTTAGAATTAAAGGGGTGTAAGTAATTGCCCAGCAGTTTTTGGTTTTAAAATATTTTGAAACGATTATAAAAACTTATATCTATAGATATAACCGCCCCACAGGGTGGCCATTGTAGGGAATCTTTGGCAATATATAAAAAAACGAAATATGAAATCAAATAAAAATTTGTTATTTCTAAACATAATAAACCTGCGCATTAGTTTTTGGACCTCTTAGCCCTAATACTTATTTCCCTTCCTGATAGATCCTTATTCAAAAAGAGTTTCGCGACAGCCTCACTCATATCTGATAACCGACCACAATTTTTCCGAAATTGTTTGTGTTCCACATTTATTCGAAATCGCGTTTTTATAAGTTTCTTGTGCATTTGATTCATTACTTTTAGGTATGTAATACCTACTTTTTATTATTTTAACCAAAATTAACTTACGTACCTATAGGTACTTTTACATCTTTTAAAAGTATTTAACACATGCAAAAATATTAAAAATTTACATTTACTCTAAAATCTTTAATAATTTAATTTACTTACTTAAGACCATTTCCGGTAAAATCAGAAGTGGCAAAAATATGTTAAATATGTCAAAAAGTTCTAAATTACTCTTTATAAAGGTCACCCCAGTTTCATGACCCTAGATAAAATACCGAATTGTTGCTATGAACCACGAATTTCCTAGAAAATGGTATTTTCATTAAAAAAAAAAAATAATTCCGAAACGATGAATTTAGTCAACTCGGGACTTTTAGTGAAAGTATATTATCAACTTCAAACGAAAAAAATATGAAGTTAAAAAAAATGTGGCAATGTCAAAATTTTGAAAAATTAAAATTAGACGATACAGTGTTAGTAGTAATGATAGTTATATTGTACCAAATTTATATACAGGGTGTTTCAAAAAAGATGCGCCAACGCTCGGCTGGAGATTCATCATCCAAAAATAAGAAAAAAAAGTCATATAAACGTGCGTAGTTTTTAAGATACAGGGTGTTAATTATTTTTTTAAAAACGGCGTCTAGTCCAGTGGCGTCCCGGGGGCACCTTAAGAAATATTAAGAAAAAAAATGTGCGCCACTGATTTTTTTGCAGGTTTTATACATTTGTTAGATTAAGCCACTAAAAATACAACTTTTTTGTCTCTTGAGTATTTTTCGTATCTTACCTCGTTTTCGAAAGAAAAAATAAAAATTTTACATGAAAATTGACAAAACGCATATTTTACACTATTATGTTTGAGGAATAAATAAGTGGGCTTTGGAATAAGTAAAAGATTGACAGATTGAAAATTAAATGAATTTAATATTATTGCTTTCAAGTAGAGATCTCTATCGATACTTTTGTAGTTAAAGTGAATTTGTTAGTTATGTAAAAATGCATTTTATAAATTATTAAAAACTGCCAAAAAATCAGTGGCGCACATTTTTTTTAGTAATATTTCTTAAGGTGCCCCGGGACGCCACTGGGCTTGAAAATTTTAACGTAGTTAAAGCAAAATTAGCTACCTATTACTATAAATAACGTTGCCAAATTTCAACAGAATCGGCCAAAGGATATTTAAGATGTTTAAAAAGGCCGTTTAAAAAAAAATTTAACACCCTGTATCTTAAAAAATAATTTTCGGACCCACTTTTATATGACTATTTCTTATTATTTTTGGATAATGAACACCCAATATAATCTGTCAGATTAAATCTAATAATATCATATGATTATAATTAATTTCAGAATGGTGTGTTAATTTTGTGTGTTATTTTTGTGTTTATTTATGTAGGTATGTGGTAATTTTGTTTGATTTAGAAAATTGTTTAATAAAGCATCATTTCTTATAACAAATTCTCTTTTTTAAAGTTCCCAATACTTTTGATACTAAAAAATACAAGAATTATGATTGAAATTGACATGGAATTTTGTTATTAAATCTACAAAATGTCTGTAATAATTACAAAGTACTTATTCAATTAGTTAACAGATTACAGTTGGTTGTAAACTTAACAAAAAGTTATGTGGACCTGGATTAACATAAATTGTGGTTATTATTTGCTTAAAATTAACAAATATTTTTTTACTGTGAATAAACATTCAAATTTAATTAAGGGTTTGAAAGCAATATTATTAAAAAATGCATTCATATTTGGTATGAAATTTAAAAAAGTGTATTTCTTTTATAACCAATGAACCACCCTTTGATTAAAAAAAATAGTTTTGGCATAAAGTATACTGTATGCATATAGGTATGGTTATTCAATCTTTAAAAGCTCCTTAAAACCAGCATTGCAAAAAAAGAATAAAATTGTATTTTTTCCAGACTACTTGGCCCATCATAAAGCAGAAAAGCCAATTCAAGGCACTCTAGATATAGAAATAACATTTAATCAAAAAATGATTTGACCTGACAAATTACATGTGTATGTATTCAGAATGTTTCATTTAAAAATAAAAAGTTAAGACCATTTCCGGTGAAACCGGAAATACCAAATTTTTGCGATGAACCAGTAATTTACTAGAAAATAGCATTTTCATTCAAAAAATAATCGAATCGACGAATTTAGCCAACTCAATTATCAAAATTATCAAAATGTGAAGTAAAAAAAAAATTTACCTCAATTTTTTGTTTGCCTTTTTAGAAGAAACAATTTAAAAAAATGAGTGAATTCACTTAATTTTTTATATTTTTGTAGTAAACATTTACCTATAAATTAAAAAAAATAACGATCGAAACCTTGGCCAAATTATCGCATTTTCAATCAAAAATGTCACTCGTAAAAAAATAATACTCGATGTTTCTGTCCATTTTTTTTAAATTTCCTACGGGTGAACAAAACAAATTTAAGCAAAAATAAAAAATACGGGTCTCAGTTTCGGAAGAGAAACTGTAAAAAAAATGTTAAAAAATAACGACCTACCCTGGTCGATTTGAGATGGAAAGGCCCTATGGTAATAAATAAAATGAGCAGTTCTACATAGGAAGAAGAAATAAACAAACAAATAAATGTGCAAATAAGGAAAAATACATCCAAAACATTCAAATCAGTAAGTTATATTTGTAAATTCTATAATAAATGACAAAAAATAATTTTTCGAATACCACTTGATAGTTCAATAGATAATAAATTAGAAAATAATTTTTCAGATATTTCTCGAACTTGATGTCATAAGGCAATAGCTACTCAAGCCCTACGGACAACAAGTTATCGAAATAGATATCTGTCCAATTATTATTTTCAATTTATTCTCACTCGTGAAATAACTGTTGAAAAAATGATAAATGGAAATCGACAGTAAAAAATATGTGATTTTGCCATTTTTGATATTAAACCACTGATATGAGAAAGTACGAAGGTCATTTAATAAATTTTAATATGAAAAGTATACTAGTCTATAGACATAAATGTGAATATTAGGGTGACCGTTCTTCCCCAGTATTTTTTACTTGGATATAATCTAAATTATTTGTTTACAGTCCAAAAACAATAAAAAATAATATTTTGTTTCGATGTCTACTTTACATTTTAATAAAATATATATGAAGCAATACAGTGGATATTTTTGCAGAAAATTGTATGCTCTACAAAAAAGTTCTTTTACGTTTTTTTCGTAAAACCATCCATTTAAATAATATAATACATATTAATACTGTATAATTATAATTATTAAACGTACTCGTACTCGTAGATCTTATAAGTTTTTTTGGTAAAACCATCCATTTAAATAATATAATATATATTAATAGTATATAATTATTAATACGTACTCGTACATTAGACATGATGATTTTACGCCCTTTAAATCGCATAAAACCGCTATCTACAACGAATGCATTTAAAATAATAAAGTTAAATTAAATGATCCATGGTTGACAATTTTACGGACGCTAAACATGCGAAATCATGAGAACGGAATGATAATGAATATACACACGGTCGTCTAGAGCGCCACTAAGCCAAACGTAATAATGCAGAACTAATATATACAAAAACATATATGTTTGTATACATACATATATATATATATATATATATATATATATATATATATATATATATATATATATATATATATATATATATATATAAGGGTGTGCCAAAAAAACTCGATATTTTTTTTTTCTTGCTCTCCACCCAAAATATCGTAGAATATGTCCGAACAAATATTCTGTTAAAAGCGGAGCTCATAATTTCAATTTTAAAAGGTCCCTCATCGAATCTGAAGTTTTGCCGCTTAAATAACACAGAAAACTGACTTTTTTACCTTATTTATTCTTGCAACCTAGGAAGATGTTTTTTTTTCATAAAATCCATGACTAATTCTTACAAAGCATTAAATTTGGACAAAAAAATCTTATTAAGCCGAATTTCTATTTTTATTATTTAATTTTTTACATAGCTTTAAATTTAAAGTTAATAATACAAAAATGATGACTTTATACGCCTGTAACTTTTAGAATATTGACGATATAAAAATTCGCCTAAAACTTTTTTGTGGTCCATCAGACAAGCTAAAAAATTGCCATTTGACTTTTTCGTCTAACTTCAATAGTTTAGCTGAAAAAGGCAAAAAACGTAAAATTTTAAATTTAAAGCTCTGTAAAAAATCAAATAATGAAAATAGAAATTCGGCTTAATAAGATTTTTTCGTCCAAGTTTAATGCTTTGTAAGATTTGGTCATGGATTTTATGAAAAAAAAAATTCTTCCTAGGTTGCAAGAATAAATAAGGTAAAATGGTCAGTTTTCTGTGCTATTTAAGCGGCAAAACTTCAGATTCGATGAGGGACCTCTTAAAATTGAAATTATGAGCTCCGCTTTTATCAGAATATTTGTTCGGACATATTCTATGATATTTTGGGTGGAGAGCAAGAAAAAAACTATTTCGAGTTTTTTTGGCACACCCTAATATATATATAATATATATATAATATATATATAATATATATATACAAAACAAAAAGTTTATATACAAAAATGCTCTTTTAGTTCCACCCTTACTTCTTAAGAAGTCCCATAAGCCAACTGAATGGCTTGTGCGGGTTAGGGGTAGGAACGGACCGCGGGCTTAAAGTCCCCTCCGAAGGACAAACACAAATAAACAGCCATACCCCTGGTGGGATTCGAACCCACGACCTCCGGCTTGTAGTCAAATCAAATCAAATCAAACAAATATATTTAAAAATTAATATCACAGATATACAGATTCAAGCATTACATTCAATTGTATAATACATAAATAGAAGAATAAAAATTTAACAATTTACATTTCATGCGCAAGTAGGACAAGTATAACACTGAACGTTGTGCCCATGAGGTACAAGGTGGCTCCGATTCGTTTAGGCAGGTGCCCAGCGTCTCGGAGTCCCTGGCTGGTGTTGTGCCCTTGACTCGTAGTGTTTGATCTTCAATTCATTGGTTGTGAGCTGGCCATTTCCTTCGCGTAGCGATCCAGAGGCGTAAATGGGGTAGTTTTTAATAGCGAGATAATTGGCGGTAAGGGTGTATTATTTTGTGTCGTTGATTATTATTCAGGATGTGTTTTTTAAAGGGAAAAGTGTACAAAAAACCCTTTTTTAGACAATTTTAGTGGCATTCTCTAACTCTGCTGTTTATAATTATGTTGCAAATACCGGCACACATACATATATGCATGCATCTACGCATATACACCGGTATTTATACTTGTAAAGACATTTATGTTGGTTATTTGAAGTTTTAATAAGTGGCATTTATTTTGCTTCTGAGTGTTATGCGGTTTTACTCTGCCGCACCGTGCAGAGAAATTATTTTATTTTCGAATTTTTTGGTTATTTTATGTTTTTTTGAAGTGAATTTTTTATATGTTGTGTAGCGATTTTTTTTAAGGGTTTTGTGTTTTAATTTAATTTTTGTAAGATTATTTTTGTTATTTTCGCAACTTTGCGCCGAAAAACAATTTTGTTTACGCCGCTCGGCTTTGTTATTGTTTACGATTTTTTGTTTGTATTTTGTTGTTTATTGCCTATAATGGCTTGTGTAATTGTTTTTAGTGTTAGTATGAATTTAGTTTTTGATTGTGAACTACTCCTGTTCGGCGTTTTCGTTAAATAACGTTAGCTTTCCGTATATAAGTTGGTGTTTATAAGTTGGTGTGTTGTTATGCCGGTTTAGTGTTATATTTTTCGTGAGTGGTGAATGTTCAATCTTGTGTCTGTAGAAATTCTCAGACAGTTTAAAGATAAAATCTTGGATATACTCAATACCGGCTTCGGTGTTAAGCTGCTCCTTGGTTGCGTACCTGTCAAGGTTCAGGACCATCCTAAGGGCCTTATTCTGCAGCTTTTGGACTTCGTTCATTGATCGTTCATTGATGTTGTAGTCAGCAGCACTAACCACTCGTCCACCGTCGCGACGGCGATAATATATATATATATATATAATAATAATATATATATATATATATATATATATATATATATATATATATATATATATATATATATATATATATATATATATATATATATATATATAGATAGATAAAGGGTACATTGTCACCTCCAAAACGGAGACCCTTCATACGTTGTGACCTCATATATGACGCTGTGACCTCCAAATTCGGAGGTCACAGTGTTTAACCATATTTTTGACATTGGGGGAGTGTCAGTAATCAATCTGTGCAAAAATATTTCGGAGGTCACTTTGACCCCCCAGTCTCTTAAAAAGGAACTTTTAGTTCCACCATATATGAATTGGCGCTAGTGTCGCTTTTTAATCAGATTCAGCCACACCAAAGTTACCTCCGTCATGTATACGTACATTTGTTACCTCCGAAATTTGGCAACCTTGCAATATCTCGCGCAGTCATAGATGTTCAGACTTGATGATCTTTAATACTTCTTATATGTTATTTGTTACGCAGTTTCGCTTTTGTTCTAACATCTTAAGTGTAAAATAACGATTTAAGTTAAAAATATATCTTCCAGGACTTAATTAATAATCCAGAGAGTCGGTTTTCAAGGTAAGTAAGTTTTTAGTACATAATTAGGTAAATGCATTATGTTTATAGAAATGGATATTGTAAAATAATTCTTTTAGATTTAGACGATGATGAAATCATTACCAAAAAAGATAAAGAATTTAAACAAAAAAAAGTACAAAATGATTTTAACACATAAAATGTGTTTAAACAATATTTTTTACTCACACAATCTTTTTTCACTTTTATTTGTTTAAAAATGTGTTATTATTTTTAGGCTGCACAAATATGGAAATCGGGTTAATAAAGGATAAATTCCTTAACCATATTAAAAAAATATTTATTCATCTAGCAAAGAAATTAAATCTTTTCTAGAACAAACGAAAATAAAAAGAAGTGTATCCCTTATTAAAGCCAAAGTCCAACACCTTAAGAAAAACGAAAAAAAAAACATTAATTAGTTACCCTTATGATAATTATAATTATAATAATTATTATTCATAACTATTTTAATAGATAAAAATGTTTTACTTTACTTATGTTTTTTAATTATCCCTATTTATTGTTTACTTAAATTTCTTTCTTATATTTTTATTAATATAATAATAAAAATATTAAAAATAAAAATATTAGAAATAAAGAAATAATTAAAAAAGTAAAATTGATAAAAATAAATTAATAATGAAGATTGTAAAAGGAATATAAATAATTGAAGTAGATACCTACGTAATAAAAATATTAACAAAAAAAATAATTATAATAAAAATAGTAAAAATAACAAAAAAATTAGAAAAAATAAAAATAATACAAAAATACAATTGAAATATTAAAAATAATAATAATATCTACTAATAAATATTAAAATAACAAAACTTATTGATAATAATAATATTAATAATTCTTTCAAAAGTCAATCGGTTTGAAAAATTTATAAAAAAATAATTGCAAGCAAAACAGTACATATACAATGTGACCCATTTTTTTACAACTCACCCCTGTAAAATCATTAATTATTGTGCGATTTTAACCGGATTTGTTTTAAGGTGTAGATCTTGATAAACTGTATATTTGGAGCAAAAAACGCCATATTTGTACAAAATGCAAGGCCTACTATGTCAGTTTTTAAGAGTAATTTTTTAAGAATTCATATTAGCGATTTTTTTAAACAAAATCTAAGCACGGCACTGGATTCACCACCCCCTCAAAACGACCCTTTACTAAACTTTATTAAAAAAATTTAAGTAGAAAAATGCACAATAACTACAAAAATTTATCGTCGTTAATAACGACTCGTTATCCATGAAAAAACATTGAAATAAAATTAAAAATAAATAAAATTAAACTTATAATAAATACCTACCATGTTATACTATTAGTTTAATTTTATTTCAATGTTTCTTTCATGTATAACTTGACATAATAAATTTTTGTAGTTATTATTTCTCTATATTTTTCTATTTACATTTTTAATATAATTTAGTATAAGGTCATTTTGAGGGGTGGTGAATCCAGGGCAGTGCTTAGATTTTGTTTAAAAAATCGCTAATATGAATTCTTAAAAATTAACTCTTAAAAACTGACATAGTAGGCCTTGTATTTAGTAAAAATATGGCGTTTTTGGTTCAAAAATACAGTTTATCGAGATTTTACCTTAAAACAAATCTGGTAAAAATCGCATAATAAATAAAGATTTTACAGGGGTTATGTAATAAAACATTTTTTTTTGCCATTATACCTGCAAGACCTATCATATACCAATACGTTCTTATTTAAATCAAATAAATTATTTATTTCAAAGTACTCCATTTTTATTATTTTTAATATTTTGTGTTTTATAACAAAAATAATAATAATTATTATTATTACTAAATAATGTATGGCACATATAGCACGAAGCAGTGGACAAAATAAATCTGATATATATCCCAGATACTAAAGATACGTTGCGACCTCCGAAAATCCGGCAACACTGTCGGAGGATACTAGGCTGTTTGTTTCTCCGAAATTATATATATATTCGGAGGTGACTTTGTATCTTGAGTATCTCCAGTTTGCGTAAAAAAATTGACATTTTAAAAAATTAAAAATTGCTTCCCCTCTTATATATATATATAGATATAGATATGTTTATCACACAAGCCGGGATCCATTTGTGTTAAAACATCAACGTCTCGAGATCCGATTTTCAAGGAGAGATCCAAAAACGGACCTCGACATGTTTTCACTGTATTTCCTAGTGCATTTGAATAGCTACTATCTTAAACGCATAAATGCAAAAATTTGACCGGAGCTCAAAATGTAAGGTTTATTTCAATTTTTATACAAATTGGGTTTAATAGTTGGTTCATAGAGGTCGCTTTAAAAATTTTAAGATTACGATCATCGTGAGATCCGACAATCATGGCAACATCGCATTGCGAATGGTGGCAGCCGTCTTTGTTGTTTACATGTTCTGTTCTTTTTTTCTAAGGTTGTGTTGAATATGTACATGTGTATTTTTAAGTTTATGTCAAAATCATTGTTTTTGTGTTTGTTAATACGAAATGGTGCAAAACCCCTAGAGAAAACCTAAGATTTGTAATGATTTATTATCTGGTTGTTAAACTACATGTAATAAATAAATTACGCTGTTCTCTGTGGTACATTGGCTACAAAATATGAGGTATGATTTAAATATTAATTTAGTGAGGTTATGTTTCTTTAATTATCAAGTCTATTTGTAGATTGTGTAACAAAAGCCAAAGTTTCTGTTTGTTTATGGTCAGACAATACTTGATACAATATTGTAATTAATTCTACATGTTGATTGGGAAGATACTGGTGCAAAACCCCAAAAGATACTGGTGCAAAACCCTTGGACAAAAGCTAAGATTTGTAATGATTTATTATCTGGTTGTTAAACTACATGTAATAAATAAATTACGCTGTTCTCTGTGGTACATTGGCTACAAAATATGAGTTATGATTTAAATATTAATTTAGTGAGGTTATGTTTCTTTAATTATTATCAAGTATTTGTAGATTGTGTAACAAAAGCCAAAGTTCCTGTTTGTTTATGGTCAGACAATACTGGATACAATATTGTAATTAATTCTACATGTTGATTGGTAAGATACTTAACTAATTAGTCCTTTTAATAATTACCTACCTATTTAATAATTTTGTTTTGTTTCAGACTACCTACGTGACTAAAATGGGCCGTTTTTTAAATAATTGTTATATCAAAATTACAGCTGTATTTCTAGCAGGTTTTTGTGTTTTTTAATGCAAAACAGTTTTCTAAGACGTTTTCCTTTGCCAAATCAATGTTAAGAGTGTACTCTGAATTGGATTTATTTAAAGGTATATGAATTTGGCAAGGAATTGACCCCTTTAATTTAGAGATGATTTTGGGACACCCAGTACATACAAATTATATATAGAAAAATTGATCTTTATCAGGATAGAGAAACTACGGTAGGTTAGTCACATTTTTAAAATTTTGAATTTTATATTTTTATAATTGATGGATAAAGGTCTTAAATAACATTTTCGTGCTAAACAAAAATGTATTATTTTTTTTTCAGTTCAGGAGCATGTCATGTCAAAACCAAATATGTCCCTCTAATAAAAATTTTCAAGAGCAAAAAACTGTCTTTAAATTAAGTACATTAAATTCTTGCAATATAAAGCTTGTTTCTATATCCTCTTAGGCTTCCTAGCAAGCCTGAATAAGCCACCATGATCAAAATAATTTCAGTATTTAAAAAATCAACTTTTAAAAATGGACCTGTTTGTTTATGACCAGATTGCATGTGACATTTGTTTTTGATTGTATCCTGCCAAGACTTTCAAATTTTGAACTCCTAGAAGTTGGAATCCAGTGTTGGTTAAACAATTGTGCAAAAATAAGTTGAAAAATTTGACTTATCGTAGTTCCTCTATCCTGATGAAGAATTTTTCTATAACATTTGTATATACTGGGTATGGGAGCGTTCAAGTATTACATAACGAATTGGGGGGAGGGGGGTTTTGTGAAACGTTACGATGCGTTACAGGGGCGGAAGGGGGCTTGAACTACGCGTTACGTAGCATAATTATTTTTTAACCCTTCGGACTTTCCGGTACTTTACGCCACATAATTGTGATTTTTAGGTAAAAATAGTCACTTGGTGGTTACGTAACGTTTTACTACAGAAAAACGTTACGGCGCGTTACATGGGGGGGGGTTAAATATCTCCAAAAATTGCGTTTCGTAATACTTGAACGCTCCCTATCCCAAAATTACTGTCCCAAATTGAAGGGGTTGATTCCTTGCAAAATTCAAAAACATGTTTTCCTTTGCCATTTTTTTCCAAAATCAATGTTAAAAAAATATGTCCCATTAAACATAGACAATTCAGAGCACACTGAATAACTGAAATAACTTTTTTAACATTGATTGTCTTAGAAAAACTGTTTTGCATTAAAAAACACAAAAAACTGCAAAACCTTGCAAAATTCATGTTTACCTTTGCCACTTTTTTCCAAATTCAATGTTTAAAAATAGAGCGCACTAAATTGCAAATAACCTTTAACAATGTTTAAAAAAAAACGGCAAAGTAATTGACCCCTTCAACTTGGACCAGTAATAAATGTTGTGATTTTAGTTTGATATTTAAAATATTTTAGTACCTATAACAATGTTAATAAGGTTATTTACCAATAAAAACTCAATATTAATTAAACCGTTATTTTATTTTTACCATTTTTAATGAAGTTACCGTAAATAATTGAAAATACATTAAATAAATTATTGTTTATTCAGTGGTACAATAGAAAGTAAATATAAACAAAATACAAATCCCTAATCATAAGATAACTTATTTTTCGATTTAAATGGGTACAGCCAAATTATCTTAATAATAAAATCCTCTGTTTAAATTATTATTTTTTTTAATTTAATACATTTTACATAAAACCAACTAATTCAAAATTTTAATTGTTGCAATATTTAAAAATAGTTTTACTAGTGTACCTGAACCATAATTTTATAGAAGAGTAAATAAAAAGTAAAATTATGTTTTCATCACACATTTGTTGTGAATGGTTGTGGTGGAAAATAGACTTTTAACTCCTTGTAGTACCTATAGGTACTAGTATATTAACTCATATATTATCAAAATTACGTTATAATAAGTAAATGGGTACCTATTAGGTATACCTAATAATATAATAATACCATAATAGTAGGGCCATTCCACGCTTAACGGATAGGACAGTTGCCGTGTTTTTATTTACAAAATAATATTGTTCTATTATATTAAAAATGTCAAATTTTTATAAATAGTTCTAAACAAAAGCTGTTTAACAAGGTTTTTATTTGGCAAA
This sequence comes from Brassicogethes aeneus, assembly GCA_921294245.1. Classification (NCBI taxonomy): domain Eukaryota; kingdom Metazoa; phylum Arthropoda; class Insecta; order Coleoptera; family Nitidulidae; genus Brassicogethes; species Brassicogethes aeneus. Next base: position 2,713,192 of record OV121137.1, read on the forward strand.
ATTAGGTATCGTGATTGACTGTTTAATTCCTTAAAAATTAATAATTTAAAGCGTAACGGGCGGGACTATTGCAAAGTCCCGACCGTTACGCTTTAAATTATTAGTTTTTAAGGAATTAAAGAGTCAACCACGATACCTAATTTTGCCAAATAAAAACCTTGTTAAACAGCTTTAGTTTAGAACTATTTATAAAAATTTGACTTTGGTAATATAATAGAACAATATTATTTTGTAAATAAAAACACGGCAACTATCCTATCCGTTACGCGTGGACTGGCCCAGTAGTATAATATTATTATATTATAATATGCAGGGTGTCCCAGGACCTGGGACCCAGGTTTTATTCGGAAAAATTTAGTAGATAGCCGATCGGCAAAAATAATAAGAAAAGTTTATATAAACTGTATGTTTTATAGCTTTGTTTTTAAGATACAGGATTTTTGTAATGGGTAAAGGGCTTAATTTAATATTAAACTTATGTAATTAAAGTTAATTAGTTAATACAGAAGCGGCGCTAGTAAACCCAACTAGATATTAAAAAATAAAATTTGGGTACGCTACTGCCTTTTTTATTAATTAAATATTATTTTTAGATTAGGCAATAATTATTTAAGGTACAACTTTTTGTCTCCTGCATTTTTTCTCTATCTTGTTGTATTTTTTAACGTACCCCCAACAGCTGTTGACACTAAAGTCTAACATCTATACTTTAAAGTATACTTCACCACCTACCCAAAATAAATCGTTTAAAAAACACGTTTTAACGCACTAAAAAGTATAAAAGGATGAATTAATTTTTTGCTTCTTAATTTTAAATGGCTTTCAAAAAGCGTGGGGCCCTTTAAAAAAATAAGTTAAAATTACAAGTACATGTATAAGTACAAGTTACATACTTAAGTAAATGATTTTTAATTAAATGTAACCCAACAGCGCGTTATAACATGTTTTTTAGTTTTTTAAACTATTTTTTTTTACTTCTTAGTCTGTTTAGTTGGTAGTCCGCCATTTTTAAATTGGATTGACTTCACGTATACGTCTCGAGAAATCTCTTTATTTGATACCCATTTCAAGGAGATTGTGAAAAAATATATATTCTGCCATCTTGGGGTGGCCGCCATGCTAAATTAAGTGGGTATGACTTACTTCATCGTTTTGTACTCATCAAGCCCTTTCATTTCATATACATAACAAGGGGGTTGTAAAGATAAAGGTAATTCGCCATCTTGGGATGGCCGCCATATTGGATTTAATTGTACCTTACTCACTTTATCGATTTATACCCATCAAACCCTTTCATTTAATACTCATATCAAGGGGGTTGTAAAGAAAAAGGTAATACGCCATCATGGAGCAGCCGCCATATTGGATTTAGTATAACGTCGATAACTTTATCGTTTTGAAATTATCAAACCCTTTTATTTAATATACATATCAAGGGGGTTGTAAAGATAAAAGTAATTCCCCATCTTGGAATGGCAGCCATATTGGATTTAGTGATTCCTTACTTACTTAATCGTTTTATACACATCAAACCCTTTCATTTGATACCCATATCAATGAGGTTGTAAAGAAAAAGGTAACCCGCCATCTTGGGGCAGCCGCCATATTGGATTTAGTATAGCGTTGATCACTTCATCGTTTTTTACTTATCAAACCCTTTCTTTTAATATATATAAGAAGGGGGTTGTAAAGATAAAGGTAATTCCCCATCTTGGAATGGCCGCCATATTGGATTTAGTTTTACCTTACTTACTTAATCGTTTTATACCCATTAAATCCTTTCATTTGATACCCATATCAAGGGGGTTGTAAAAAAAGGTAATCCGCCATCTTGGGGGAAGCCGCCATATTGGATTTAGTATAACGTCACTTACTTTATCGTGGTATACTCGTCAAACCCTTTCATTTGATACCCACATAAAGTGCGTTGACCCACAATTGTAAAGAAAGAGGTAATCCGCGGATCCGCCATCTTGTAGCGGCGCACAGTGGTTATAAATCCCAAAAAGCTGGCCAAAACCCAAAAATCAAAATTTACCTTTCAGGGTAAATCTTAACAAAATCTCGAATATATGGTGTTAGAGTAGTTAAATCCAAAGGGACAGAGCATAAGATCGCCTTTTAGACTGTAGGTGTTCTTTCAAAGTTCGCCCTTTTAACGAACACCTGTCACTCTGGCGTTTATTCACTTTTATGCGTCGCGGCAAAAAACGGAATTTTAAGGTGTAAAAGTGTTGCGAAGAGATCGGAAAAAATGGGAGATGTTCCTGAAGGTTTGTACATTATTTACAAATGTTTCATCATGAGTTTTTTAATTATTTTAATTTGCGGCAGAACTTTTAAATTTGACATGTTTAAATTTCTGTATTTCCATACGGAACATGAATAAATGCAACGAAATAGTAGTGATCCGGCGAGATCCGGAATAGTTGCAAACTGTTTCATGTGTTAAAAAGTATAAACAATTAAATGACGCAGACGGAACTTCCACCTTTGTCCACCTTTTAGTGAAAAAAATTATTTATTGCAATAGCGCAGGAGGAAGTAAAGCTTGCGAGCGTCGAAAAACCGAGCTCGCTGAACGTAACAATAGGTAGTTTCTTAATCAAAATAGTATATACTGAGTGTTCATTTTAAACATCATTTGATCTTCATCAATGGTGACGATTTTCAATGCATGTTCGGGTCATTTTTAAGTCTTTTATTAAAATCATGAACGAATGTATTAACGATTTTTCAAAATGTATTCATGATTTACTTTCAGTTTTAAATTTAAACATGAAGATGGGTTTTTATTTTATTTTAGTTATTATTAACATGTTAATAAAATTTGTTTCATGGATACCGTATGAAAGCCGCTTTTCTTTCATGATTTTTTTTCCAAGAAACCCTTTAAACCCCCAAAAAAACCCTGACCTACATTTTTGTTCAATAAAAATCATGAAACAGCTCCGCCATTTTGTTGTTTACAAAACTAATATTAAATTCGTAATCAGCAATTACGAGAACCCCCAAATTAGTAGTTTTGCTAAAATGAAATCATTCCGCCATGGCGCGCCATTTTGTATCCGCCATTGTTTTTTTTAAACTAACATCAGATTCGTAATCAGCGACCGAAAAAACCCCCGAACTATTATTTTCGTTTGAAAAAAATCAGAAGTCATGAAACAACTCCGCCATTTTGTATCCGCCATTTTGTTTTTTAAAAACTAACATAAAATTCGTAATCAGCGACCCCAAAAACCCTGGTTTAAAAAAAATTCACGCAAAATTACAACATTTTCGAGTTTTGACCAGCTTTTTGGGATTTCCGACCACTGTGCGGCGGCCATTTTGAATAAATTACAATATTGAGTATACTAGATTGTATTGTCACTAGTGTCAAAAGTGTGTGCAAAATTTCAGCCCAATCAGTTGGGTGGAAGTAGGTGTAAAATCGCATGCAAATTTTGTACCGAACAAACAGGCAGATATACAAGAAGGCGAGTTAATAAAAACGTGTTAAAATATTTAAAAAAATAGCGGCAACACTGTCAGATCTCTACTTGAACGTAATATTGGCCATAAAATTAATTTATACATGTTATTATGGAGTTTACATACCAAGTGAGATCTAGATCTCACTTTGTTTAATAATCCCCATAGTATATAAAAAAATTAAAATATCTTACCCCTCTCTTTTTGCCATAAGAGTACTTACATTTTTGTCAATAAAAAGTAAATTCAAAATAAATTATTGTTATTGAAAGTAGTGGATCTCGGGTAGTCCTAATTATGATCGGATCTCATCTTGATGTAAATATGTGTATATATAATATATATTAGGGTGTCCCTTATTTTTATTTTTTTTACGCATACCCTCTAATTATATTTATTACGTGTTTATATACTCCCAGTAAAAATTTTAGCTCATTCTATAAACGGGAACCCGTGCCGACTTGCATCTGAACCCTCCGTTAGCCAACGTTAGGCGCGCGGTATTTTGTAACACGTAAGGCATTTTGTGTTTGTTATTATGTGACCCTTATATTATAAATTATTGACAAATGTTAAAATATAGTTTTATTTATGTGTATACTTTGATAAAAATGTATATTTTCACAGAGAGTGGCTAGTTACCCGGAAGGGTTTAGTTAATAGGCCGTAAACTCTGAAATTGATAAACTTAATGGGTTTTTACTCTAAATAACTAAAAGAGTCTATTGTGAGAGATGACTACCGAAAACTTATTGAACTGTCTGAAATATTTTTGGGAGGACATCAAGAAAAGAAATGCTTATAAAAAGCTGAAATTTCATATAACAGTATATTTTAGCAATACTAATTAGTATATTAATATATTTAAGGGATAAAATCAACTAAATTAGTGAAACAAATGATAGAAACAAAAGCAATAATATTAATTAGTAATCATATTTAATAAAATCATTAGAAAAATACAGTCATGAAGTATATCTTCTTTTTAAAGTGTTTCGTGTTACAAAATACCGCGCGCGCCTAACGTTGGCTAACGGAGGGTTTAGATGCAAGTCGGCACGGGCTCCCGTTTATAGAATGAGCTGAAATTTTTACTGGGAGTATATAAACAAGTAATAAATATAATTAGAGGGTATGCGTAAAAAAAATAAAAATAAGGGACACCCTAATATATATATATATATATACAGGGTGTTTCATAATATATGCGCAGGAATTCAGGATGTAATAGCTCATCCAAAAAGATGAAAAAAGTCGCTATTAACTTACCCTCTAAAATGCACAATTTTCGAGATACAGGGTGTTGAAATTTTAGAAAAAAAATCGTTTTTTTCGATTATCTCTGGAACCGTTTGTTGTACAAGAAACAGCTTTTGTAAGCATTTTCTACTCATAATAAGCTATGTTTTGTGCCAGAAAAAAATTTTTTTTACTCATAATTGGTGGAGATTTTGAAAGGATAGCGGGTGTTTTTCTCCTCAACTTCAACGCCCCTGAAAAAAGTACGGTTTTGAGAGGCCCATTCGAACCGCCAAAGTTTTCTACACAAAAAAGGTACTCTTGGTCATAAGCTCTAAAGTTGACCGTTTTCGATAAAAATCAACTTTTATATTTAAAAACATGTTCAATTTTTTGAAAAAATTTTTTATTACTAATTAAACAAAATTTATTTTAACGTTAGAAAAAGTAACAAAACCAAACGATAATTGCAAAATTAAAAAAAAAAATAAAAAATAATTTTTTACACAAATGCTGAAATGTTCGAAATGCGTTACCTTTACGGTTTGGAGAATTTGCAAAGACAACTTTTGAATCATTTTTTATTTTGCAATTATGGTTTGGTTTTGTTACTTGTTCTAACGTTAAAATAAATTTTGTTTAATTAGTAAAAAAAATTTTTTTTTTTTTTAAATTGACCATGTTTTTAAACATAAAAGTTGATTTTTCTATAAAACGGTCAACTTTAGAGCTTACGACCACGAGTACCTTTTTTGTGTAGAAAACATTGGCGGTTCGAATAGGCCTCTCAAAACCGTACATTTTTCAGGGGCGTAGAAGTTGAGGAGAAAAACACCCGCTACCCCTTCAAAATCTCCACTAATTATAAGTAAAAAAAAATTTTTTTCTGGCACAATACATAGCTAATTTTGAGTAGAAAATGCTTACAAAAGCTGTTTTTTGTACGATAAACGGTTCCGGAGATATTCGAGAAAAACGAATTTTTTTCTAAAATTTCAACACCCTGTATCTCGAAAATTGTGCATTTTAGAGGGTAAGTTAATAGCGACTTTTTTCATCTTTTTGGATGAGCTATCACATCCTGAAGTCCTGCGCATATATTATGAAACACCCTGTATATATATATATATATATATACATAATTAGGGTGTTTCAAAAAAATCGACTTTTTATTTATCTTCAAATGGTCGGCAAACTCTTTCAGAGGATATTAACACAAAGACCTCGTCAAAATTTGAGCTTTTAATTTGAAGATTTAGAGGTCTCGGATCGCAATTTTTTATTTCCCATTTAAATAACATGGGATTTTTTTTTTTAACTTTAACTTTATACGTCTGAATCGAATCAACTTATATTAAGGATCATCTTAGATTTTTATAGTAAATTTAACGCTCTACAAAAAAGGTCTCCTATCATTTTTCTATAAATTGATTCCTTCCAGAGTTATTCGAGGCCAAAGTTTGATTTCCATCGAATTTTCGCGTTTTTTTAACATTTATGGTACAATTATCATTATACAGGTGTCCCGAAATTAGGGGGCCAAACTTAAACAGTGCATAATTCGTATAAAAATAACACTTTTTTTGTTTAATAAACATGTATCAAAAATGCTCCCTAAAGGAGCTACGGCCCCCTGAATAGGAGCCTAAGAGGATACTTTTTTTAAAACTATTCCTAGAGGGTTGAACATGAACAAATGAATTTTCGGTACTTTGGTAACTTTGACATGCTGAATCTAGATCTACGATCAAAACTGTTAAAATTTAATCATAGGCGTAACATTTGGAGGGGGCAAAGTTACAAAAATAGCCCCAACTTTTTTCTGGGTTAATAATTTAATTTTTTTTATGAAATTATGAGAATTTATAGTTTTTTACGAAAAATAGGTACTCTTGATTTGAATTGCTCAGATGCACCATTTTCTAGAAAAATGCATTTATATATAAATTACTCTGCATATTATACACATCTAGTAGGCTTTGGAAAAAAGTGACGTTTTTTTACAACACTTCCTATGTTTCAGATATAAATATGTGATTTTTTTACTACATGATGCTAAAAGTTGAAAAAACGAGAAAATTCGATGGAAATCAAACTTTGGCCTCGAATAACTCTGGAAGAAATCAATTTATAGAAAAATTATAAGAGACATTTCTTATAGAGCGTTAAATTTACTATAAAAATCTAAGATGTTCCTTGCCATAAGTTGATTCGATATAGACGTATAAAATTCCAAAATTAAAAAAACAAATTTCCTATGTTATTTAAATAGGAAATAGAAAATTGCGATCCGCGACCTCTAAATCTTCAAATTAAAAGCTCAAATTTTAACGAGGTCTTTGTTTTGACATCCTCTAAAAGAATTTGCTGACCATTTGAAGAAAAAGAAAAAGTCGATTTTTTTAAAACACCCTAATGTATATACAATGTATATATATTAGGGTGTATATTATACATATATGTTATGTATACATAACACCGATTATGTGGCATCCTGAAAATTTTACCAGAAAGGTTTTTACTAAAACATAGACTGAATTGTGTGGGTAGTCGATATGGCGTCCATATACGGAAGCCGTATGTCAACCGGACGCCAATGTAATACGTCAATGTATGGACGTCATAAGTATAGCAAGAAGCAAGAAGATTAATTACTCCTGCCCAAGGAATTATACTATCGAATGAAAAGTATACTTTTAGAAATGACATCTGGGAGACTAAGTTTATTTCTAAAAGCTTCAGATGTTCTTCAATAATATTGTGGGGTATAATTGGAAAAGGCTTTAAAACTTTCGAAAAATGCTTTTAATAAATTTAAACGTCACAAAACAACCGAAAATCTCTTAACATATAAAAAACTTAGAGCAAAAGCCCGCTACACAATTAAAAGGAGCAAATCTGACTCTTGGAAGAATTTCCTATCAACTATTACGAGAAATACACAAGTAACAACTATTTGGAACAAAATTAACAAAATTAAAGGGAAATATACATACAATAAAATAATTTCACTAAATATCAACAATGAAATAAACGAATCAGAGTTTGAAATGGCAGAAGCTTTCTCTCAAACCTACCAAAAATTCTCAAAAAATAAAAACTACTCTCAACAATTTTTGGAACACAAAATATTGACCGAAAAAATAAACATAGAAATAAAGAACAATAATATTTGCCCGTTAAACCAAACAATTACTTTAGATGAATGAGGAAAGAGCACGTCTTTCCAAATACATGGAAAAACTCAATCGTCATACCCATCTTAAAACCGGGCAAAAACAAAACAGACCCAAAATCATATAGGCCAATATGTCCCTAACATGCGGTATTAGTAAAATACTAGAAAAAATCCTCAATAATCGACCAGTATGGTTCCTAGAAAAACAAAACCTCTTTATCCAGGAACAAAATGGGTTTAGAAAACAAAGATTATGTCTTGACAATATTGTTAACCTGGAAACTAATATAAGAGAAGCTTTTATAAATAAACAAACCTAATCGCCATATTCTTTGATATAACAAAGGCATATGATACAGCATGAACCTATTATATAGTCCATAAACTACAAAGCTGGGGTCTAAGTGAACACTTTCTTCATTTTATTAAGAACTTCTTAAGCGAAAGGCACATAACAACCCGAATCAACAACACCTTCTCATCCAAATACCATCTGGAAAATGGAATTCCACAAGGAGCAATACTTAGCGTGACCCGTTTTTTAGTTGCCATGAAGGACATCTCAAAAGACATGGAACTACCTATCATGTACAATCTTTACGCAGAAGATCTAGTTATTTACATCAAAAGTAATAACACAACAACTGCAAAACCACTATTACAAAAAAACATAAACTATCTGGAAAAATGGGCACTTCACGGGGTTTTCATTTTCGGGATAAAAGGCAAAAGCGATAATATTTACCAAAAATAAAATAATACCAACAATTAACTTATCACTAAACGGGCACGTTATAGAACAAGTAAATACAATAAAGTTTTTAGGAATAATATTCGACACAAAATTAACTTGGAAAGAACACATTAAAAATCTACATATAACCTGTAAAAAAGACCTAAATATTTTAAAAGCACTTGCAAATACTACATAACTGGGGAGCAGACGCCATATGCATAATGCGATTTTACAGATCTCTCATACGTAGTAAAATGGACTACGGTTGTATTGTATATGCCACTGCAAATAATAACCTACTAAAAACACTAGATATAATACAAAACACCGCCATCAGAATTGCATATGGAGCATTCAGAACGAGTCCAGTAGAGTAGAGCCTGTACTCAATTGCTAACATTGGAACTACGTAGACAACAACTTACCGATAACCACATGGCCAAACCGCAGAAGCCATCAAATTTTCAAGAAGTTCCTCGAACCACCGCCATTACCACAAATTAAAAATTCAAAACCCCCAATTTACTCCGATCCCGAAATTTTTAATGAAACCGTCCAATTTAAAATGCCCGACTATCCGCCATGGCTGGTGGAAATACTTAATTGCAATATTTCCCTGCAAGCCTTTCCAAAATAAGAAACCTCCCATCAGCTTATAAAAATAACTTTAATTTTATTTTAACCAATTACACCAATTATACTCTTATATATACCGATGCATCAAAATCTATACGGAGTGGCGGCAGCCTATACATCAACCCCTTACACAAATAGTTTCTTTCCATATTCACAGGCCCTAAAAGTCCACCAAGAAAAGTATCTCATAATAACTTATTCATTTAGCGTAATTCTTAGTCTAAAACACCTTTACCCAAAACACCCGATAATGGTTTATATCAAAGAGGAACTGAGAAGATTCGCCGAAATTAAATATGCTGTAAGCTTTTTATGGGTACCTTCACATGTGGGAATCTCGGGTAATGAGCAAGCAGATCAACTCGCCCAATCAACAGCAATCTTAATTAGCGAAACAATCACACGATTCAAAAGTTCCATATGATGACATAAAAACTTACATTAAAAACCGAAGCAAAGAAATATGGTAAAAAAGATGGAAACCAATAACAAACAATAAATTAAGGGACATAAAGGAATTGGTTTACCAAGAAGACTACCTGCCGACCAACCGCCGAAGTCAAGTTATTCTTACCCGCCTCAGAATTGGCCACACCCGGTACACGCATGAATACCTAATGAAGCAGGAAGAACCCAAACAGTGACACATATGTGACACACAAATTACCACCAAACATATCCTTATTGAATGTCCACAATATACCTTGGAAAGAATTAAACACCACCTGACAGGCTCAATGAAGGACATACTATATGGAGAAACAAATAAACTTATTGACTTCCTAATTGAAATTTATTTGTATATTTTTTTATAACCTGTATCTACTATACCTAAAATATTATATATGTGTTTGTATACGTCGCTAATAACCTATAATGGTTGAAGCGAGGGGTAAACCACTTTAAAATATTAGAGACCAACGTTCAATGTTAGTGGACGTTGTGTTGTGATTTTTTTCCTTATCAATCGTTATCAATAAGGAAAACTTGCTTAATCAGTACCCTTGTTATTATCCTTAGCCGTGAATTCGTAAGCGATTTTTAATTTAAAAAAATCAGTGGTTTACCCCTCGGGTTGAAGCGACCAGTTTTTTGTGTTTAAATAAAAAAAAATTATAAATTATTTTTTTGAAAGTGATTGCGGGCAAAAAAGTAATTCGAGAATGCAAAAGAATTTCGCAAACAAGTATAGGTACTTATATCAAACCACATTTTTTTTTTAAATCGTATTGTACAGTTTAAAAATCACTAATGATGCGAAAAGAAAATTTTGGCAATCACAATTATTTTATAACATAAAATATAACAAGTTTTCTTTTTGCTTCTTGCTTTAGGGGAATACTTAAAAACAGGTGATGGAGCATGTTGCTGGTAAGTAAAAGCTACAAATGGTTACATATTTACAAATTTTTTCATCGTTTTTTAATGAGGTATGATTTTGTTTTGCTACATGATCTGAAGCAAATTATTTTTTTATCACCAAAATGAATTTTTTAAATAGGTGAAAGACTGTCATGCAAAAAACTTAAAAAAAAGTTTAATTATTTAGTGTTTAAAGTTGCATCTAATAAATAGTAAATATTGTTTTATTTTAAAATTAATTTTTGTATTAATAATAATTTTATAAAAAAAAATGTATGCTTATCTGGGATTGAACGGAGGAGGGCGTAGATTTTAAAAATATTCGAAAATAAGTTTCTTTATTGAATAGGTTTCTTATATGAATCTATTATTAATTATATAACAGGAAATTTTGAAAGAAAATGTAACAGTACATTTTTTGGCTTTAGTACTTGACTGAGTACTTTGCTGCAAACTATTAGTAAAATTTTTAAACATTTTATTAAGATCACATGCATTTTAAAAATGACAAAAAAATCAAATTAACACTCATAAAAAATTTTCTAGGGTTTTTAAAAACCTAGCCTCCCAAAAATTGGGGTGCTCTCAAAATTTTCGGGGGCTAAGCCCTCTTTGGTCATCCTGGTTACGGGCCTAGCGAGCCTTTGCTTTGACCAATTGTCTCCGAAAACATATAGTTATTTTTGAGGAGGATTCTAAAAAAATGTTGTGGTAATTGCAGTAGATTGTATATTAGAAAAATTATAATTTTCATAAGAGACAAACAATTTCTTTCTGATTCGTCGACAAGGTATTTTCTTAATTGGATTTGCAATAGACTAACAGTGCCATAACCATTTTTAATTATAATTTGTATAAACTAAATAAATAAAAGTAATTTCCGTATATTGACATATTGACCTATTGCATTTACCACGAATATAAAGAACTTATTTATTCAACGGGATTTTTAATTAAGTTTTTAAAACTATGTCGTGCAAATAATGTATTTATATCCCGTGGGGTTCAAAACCCCCAAAAACGTTACCAAAGATCATAGTTTGATATGCATCGGGCCTTATTTTTTTAAATGAACATGGTTCATTGGTTATTTTAAAATCTACTTGTTTAATAAAATTTTTTTATTAAAATATTATAAAAAATGCATTTTACAGGCAAAATTTAATCCATAACCCTGAGGAGATCTGCAAATATCCCCCCTACTAAAGAATATGTGGGTTATTACGATTCTAATAGTTTAAAATGTATTCAAAAAGTCATTTAAATAAACTAACATTTAAATCTGGCGGGAAGCAGGAAACTTCGGATTTTGAAGGTTGGTAATGTAATTGACGTAGGATACCGAGCGCTTGGCCTAGAATGTCGAAAGATAAAAATAAGTAGGAAAGACGGGCACTACTGTTTTAACCGGCATTGAAGATCGGGCATTCTCCGAAAAAACGAGTATAGAAAACAACTGGTAAAAGTGTGTGAGGGAAAATCGGTCTAGATTTGTAGGTGTGTATATTTTAATAACTAATAATTATTGTATAAATAATCCCGAACAAATGCCTTGTGTAAATATAAATAACGATCAATTGACTTGGCGTGATTGATCTATCTATTCCGCCATGATGATTGCTGTTTAATAAACAACGCTTATAATCGAAATGATGTAAATTTACGTTTGAACAATTTCGTATTACGTTAGATTCTAAATTATAAACATTAAGTAATTGATTTTATTCAATCAAAAGGTCGGGGTTGTACCTGATTTTATCTAATTAAAAGAGCTGGGTTGTATTTGATTTTATCTAACAAAAGCTCAGGGTTGTACTTGATTTTATTTAAATATTTTAATAAATATTTCTTAAAGGGGATTTACCATAAACGCTGAGTAAATTAAGTGTATTTGATATCAACTTTCTTAAATATGGGATTTATTTAATTATACTCGCAGATTCACAGATGTCCCTTAATTAGTTAAGTGATTTTTACCATTGATATTTAATTATTTGGAGTGGGTAGCAACAGTGATTGTACGATTGCGACATAAAAAGCCCATTTTGAATTACTATCGTTTAAAAGGTGCGTAAAGGTCTGGATTTATCTGAATGCGCAACGCAGACATTGCCTTTTGGTATTTGGTAAAATTATTACCTATTATTTTATGGTAATTATTAAGTAATTAAAGTTTGCCGACAAATGAGGCATAATGAGAATTGCGGACCCTCAATTGGAATGACCTCGAAGCCGATTATTTATTTACTCCTTATTCTAATATGTAGTTTATTGAGCTCTAATAAATAATATTATATAATTATAAAAACTTTGTACGGATGACAGATAATAAATTCTTGACGGATAAATTTACATTTAAAATACAAAAATAGAGACTAAGACTCCATCTACTTTCACCCAACAAACAAACAAACTAAAAATTAAAACGAGGAGCATCAATCAACGTCAGCAAAGAACTTTCGGATGATGTATTATTTATCTAATTGTAAGTATATATTTATTTATTTTATGTGTCGGTTGTGGTCGCAGTATGAAGATATTAGTTTTAAGGGTTTGTAGGATGTCCCTTTCTTTCAGAGTTCTCTTTCAGTTAAATTTCCTTTGGGTTACAGTTACTGTTGTTTTGTCGAAATAAATATCATTTTTGTTTGTTATAAATTTAAGTATTTCATGCGTTTAACTCACTCCCATAATCCCTCATTTTCGAAATTTATGAGAGGTAATTATAAAAAAATAAACGGGAGCCTTCCAGGTCTTGAACCTGAGTTCAAACGTAAATTATTTTCTTTTATTTACTGTATTTATTATTTTCCTTTTAATACTTTTCCCATGAATACAACACCTCAAAAGTAACTTGGGTTACTAAATTAATGAGCTTTATTACCGTAAGCATTTATTTTATTTATTTGTCGTAATTTAATATAACATTTATATATAATATAACTTTTACAGATTCTTTGCTGGTATTATGTTAATGTAAGGGTAGTATCAAGGGCGTCGCCAGCCAATGGGTCAGGGGGTAAGATGATAGGTATAGAGTATGAATTGTAGGTAAAATAAATACATATTCTAAAATACCCACTCATATAATCTAAAGCACCGGAGACCCATGACTAAACTGTGTAACTTTAAGTGTATGGATATGGTCTGTTGTCGGTGATTCTTTGAATTGCTATTTATTAAATCTTGGTGACTCGAAAACCGATAATGCTGAAAACTCGAAATTTTTAGCCCATTTTTTTGTTTAGATTTTTTGGTCTAATTTTGTCTGTTTACCTAAAACCTCTTAGGAAGAGAAAATTGCGAAAAAGTTGCTTCGGGACAGTAAGTTTTTTCCTATTGAAAATAGGTCAGACCCGTAAAAACTTTTCGAATTTTTTTTTCGTTCTTTTTCGGAATCTTTTTAAAATTATGTTCTCCAAACCCTAAAGGACAAACAACAAATATCGTACATGGGCGACAACAGTGTCACAAATAGTAAAACCTTAATTCCGAGATAATGACTCAAATATTTTTGAATAACAAAATTATAACATATTTGTAAAATTATATAAACTTATAGTATTTTCTTTGCAAAGGAGGAACCAGACTAAGATTGGTAATTGCCAGTTAAAAATTAGATTATAAAAATTACTCTTTTGAAATAAGAGCTATTTGAAGATATGTCTGTGTTGCCGTAGGAGGTGTGCATCAATTTTGAAGATATGTCTGTGTTGCTGAAAATATGTGCAATAATTTTGCAGATATATCTGTATTGCTAAGAATGTGTTGATCAATTTTTAAATTATTCATTGTTAAATTGTTGAATAAGAAAATGATGAACGTATGACTGGCCCCATCGGCAACGCCTTACACTGATTTCCCGCCACTGCACAGCATTGCCTGTCTTTGGTGGATCTGAATTTTTACCCCGGCTGGTAAATCTCGCTTAGGAGGTCATGGATGACAGTGTCGATGGTTAAGGCCACTCCCGGAATTTTGTCGCCGGCCATACGCCCTAGTGGAGTGCAGACAAGGAGGGAAAACATTTTGGTTTTTGAGAGACATTGAACTGATCCAAAACTAAGTACAATCCGGAGTCCCCCTCAACCAGGGATTTAGTAATTACCCCATTCAATTGGGGTTCATGAATGGGGCTCAATTGGTTAGTACGCTGCTACCTATATGGTATTGAAGTACTGTTCGTATGTGTCCGTGTCTGTCCGAATCGGATTCCGAGGTGGAAGACTATCGATAACGTTGCTCACTGTGCGGTTGTTTATTATTATTTAAATGTGGTTAGTGATCTACAGATGTTTTCTCTTTAGGATGAGTTTCTTTTGCCTAGTGTTTATTTAAACTTGAGTGATTAATGGCTGCTTATGTGAGCCTTATTTATGAGTTCTTTGGCCGTGCTTGCTGTTCTTATAGAAACTGTTGGCGACTAATTAATTTTTACCTGGTGGAGTTCTCTATAAGTTGAGGTTGCGAATTTCGCATTAAAATTTAGTTTTTATTAAGGTCATCCAATTTTGGTAGGTTTACTTATCCGGTTTATGCAGACTTGGACTTCAGGTGCATTGACAGGCAGGTGTTCTGAAATTATTCCTTAACATCGACAGCCAACTATTAGCACGTGTTGTTCCTGTGTTGGTAATCCAGGAAAAATTATTCGTTGTATCCAATCAACTCACTTACACCCTTTTACAGGAATCCACACGCAATTTGCACCCTTTTTGCACTTGGTTTTGTTAGATCACGTGTAGAATCATTAATTGATTTTATGAATTTGAACACCGATAGCGGTGGCTTCACTGTGAAAGTACTTACGCGTTACACGAGACCCTAGACACACGACCGTTTGCCTTAAGGTGAGGAGCGTCACTTATTCATTCTTTTATTGTTGACAACTTTACGCTAACAAAATTACTGTGACAACTTTCTTATGACACTGTTAATAAAAATTATTATAAGGATTATACAAATTGCAAACAAAGTCTTCATCTAGGGATTAATTTCAAAAATATCTTTTTGCCACTGTTGCAGCATAAACTATGAGTAATTTTACACTTATTGCACTAAAACCCCAAAATTCAGTTTTTTCGACTTATGACACTGTTGTCGCCCATGTGCGATATGAATCAAAGGTTAAAATAATGGAATTAAAACAAAATGACACCCTGTCAATTTTTTAATTGAAAAAAATTACTTATTCGGTTTAAATTGATTTAACCTGCTTTTAGATTTTATTAAAATCTTATATTGTCACCCATAATATAACAAGCGGTATGATTATCATCGATGATATTTTCGAATTGAAACCGAGCTGCAGATTTCACGAGTCCGCAGGACGAGTAAAATGTGCTGCTTCGGTTTCAATGAGTAAATATCATCGATAATTAATCATACCACGAGTTATATTTAGTGAAAAAATATAATGAATTTTAGGATTTAACGAATTGTGAGTTTGACATTTGAAATTAAAATGTGCTTTAAAATATAAAAAGACTTTAATAAACCTTATTTATTCAAACTTAATTTTATTATCGTTTACACCAACCCATCGATATTTTAGAGTTTAAAATTAATTATTTTAATCATTTAACAAACACAGTATTTAAATGTCAACAAATGTCAAATCAAGAAACGTGTCCAAATCCTTAGCAACGTGTAAACAAGGTAATAAAAAATATTGTCGCTGTGATAAAATGCGTAACCATGGAATACTGGCATTTTATTGGTTCTAATTATAATGAATTGTATTGTCTATGGGTTAACCCAAGCAGCATTTTAAGTTTAAATAACTACAAATTTACTACTAAGTCAACTTTAAAGTATTTTTTACGGTTAACCAAAACGGTTTTATAACGGTATAGATACGAAAAATGACCAAATTTGGGGAATAGTTTATTTCGTTATTTTACCCACATAATAACCTTTTTGATCTACTAAGAGAATTACGTAATAAAAACAATATAAATACCACAAATTTACGTAAAAATAACGCTATAGTTACTAACTGTTTGCTCTCTCTTTCTTAAACATTGATATTCGTAATTTCTTTGTTCTTTTAATTTATATTTTACAAAATGGTAGGAACTTAAGTAATTACAAAGTAATAAAGGCCACCCTAGAGTAAAATTAAAAAATATAACTTAAATTGTCAAAACCATTGATATTTTGCATTAAAACTCAAACGCACATTATTTTATTGATAAAAATAGGTACGATACGTCTTAAAAATTATATGCCCTCTAAATATTTTACGGTTTTAAGAAAAATTATTGCTTGGGTAAAAATTCAACAAAACTTAAAACCTACAAAATTTTATAAAATCTTTTAAAAATCATTTAGTTTTAATTATTTTTTAATAACTAAAACTTTTCTTATTATATTTTAGAAAGATATTCATGAAAAAATATTATATAAATGTTTAGATAAGTAATGGATGTCATCTTAAAAAACTCATTATGGCGGCCTAAAAAAAATTCCCGCAAAGTTTTATTTTTCACTTTAAGCTTATTTTTCCTTGTTTGGTCAATATTATTAGTATTTATTACCCACTAATAACCCTAAAAAATGCCAGGCGAATAGGAATTATTTACGGTTATAAAGTGGTCTTAATATCGTAAAATTATGACTTATGAGTAAAATTTACCATTAAGTAAAAATTCTGACGTTAAAATTACCGTTAAATTTTCCTTTAGGTGAAATACACTTATAAGTAATTTTCTTTCGTAAAAATTACGTCCCTCATAATACTTTAAAGTGTTGAAACTTAAGGGTTATTAAAATAGGTAAAAATAACATAAATAAAACTTATATTATAACTTTAAAAAAAGTTTTACTTCAAAGTAAATTTTTAAGGTTAATTTAACAAAATATTTACTTAAATTAAGTAATATTGCCTCAAAGCTCTACGCTTTTACTTAAAATGCTGCTTGGGAAATACTTAATAATATAAATCAAAGGTTAAAGTAATGGAATTAAAACAAAATGATACCCTGTCAATTTTTTAATTGAAAAAAATTACTTATTCGGTTTAAATTGGTTTTACCTGCTTTTAGATTTTATTAAAATTTTATTTTGTCTATGGGTTAAATACTTCATTATATTTTTTGTATATTATCTTATTATTTAATATGTAAATATTTCCATTTCTCTTTCTGTTTCTGTATATATTTTTTAGGCGTTTTGAAATAAATAAATATTACCTACTAATTTTAAAATAAACCTAAACAGATCACGAATCGAAATAATATTTCTTTGAAACTAATATTAAGACATATATTTTTAGAGATTTTATAATTATAAACACTTAATAGAGGTCAATTATTTTTGCTTTTATTGGTGCAAGCTATATTTACTATGCGAGGTTAAATTAGAATTAGATTTGTATATTAGAACGACCTCCTAAATTAAACAGTTTCAGCTTTTTTATATTTATAATATTGCACAAAAAATAAAATACGTTAACTTTGATTTGTTTATCCCGATGTCATAACTTTAAAAACAATTATATAATTCATGTTATAATGCAGGGTGAACTATGTAAGGTTACCCATATATTTATCTCAGAAGCTATTGGAGTCACAAAAAGTTTGTGGAGGGCAAAAAAGAACACAATACATTTTTTTTAATATTTTATTTTTATTTATACTGTTTTTTGTGAAACGATACCAACTTTCTTATTTTTAACGAAACACCCTATCAGTGGCGTCCCGTGCTAAAAATGTTTGCCTGTTCTGCAAAAAAAGTAAAGTAAAAGTAAAGTAAAATATCGAACGGTCGATTTGCAAGGGTTCAAGAAATCGATTGAAACTTTTTTACCTTATTTCTACATCTAAATGCAGTACTTAAAACAAAAAAAAAATCTCGTCCATTGACAACTTTGTTTTTATTTTAATTTTTTTCTTCACTGTGATAAAAATTAAGAAATTTCATTTTTTTTAATAACTTTTTTATTTCAAAATGTATCGATTTGAAATTTGGACAAAATGTAGATCTTCCTAATGACAATTAATCCATGAAAAAATTTTGTTTGTATTTTAACGTACAGGGGGCGCTGATAATAATTTAATTTAAAATTTAACAATTTTTAAAGGGTAAATACTCGAAGAAGCAACGTTGTTTTATAATTTTGAGTATATCACGTTAAAGTACTGATATTTGACTATTATTTGATATATTAACTTTTTTATGCAAATGATGTTTCTGTGACCAGGATCAGTTTTAAATTAGCAGTAGCAGTATTCCTATTCATATTCATATGTTTAGTTTAGTACATTTTGTCATTTTTATACAAATATTGTTGTATGTGTATTAATAATTAAGTATAGCATAACACATAAATGACGTTTAATATACAGGGTGATTCACGTACAGTCCGTTCAGGCTAAGTTGAGCGCTTTGGCGGGGGATCATATGGCTGTTGATTAAATTAAATATCGAATCGTCGCGAGATTTTGGTGACAAGAAGATGATTTATCAGTGCCGCAGCTTGCCGTTTGTTCGTACAGAGGGGCTACCAAAATACATGTATTTAATTGTGCCTGAACATAGAGATGATGGACGGCTTGACATTCCTTAGACCGCTCAACTTAGCCTGAACGGACAGTACGTAGTACTCGAGTTAAAATTTTGATAGCGTAAATTTCTCCAGAAACACCCTGTATAGTATTATATTAAACATAAAAAATGCAAAATAACTATATAAGCCAACCTTAATTGTTTAATGAACTTTGAGGCTATAAAGATTCTACAAACTATATATTAATATTAAGAATTTCTTCAAGCAACTCATTATATTCAGGTTCTTTTTCTTCCATTTCTTCCAAAACATTAATTACTATATCTTTTTTTATTTGACGACTGTTCACATTCTTTTTTCTATTTTTTTCATAGACCACTGCTTCGGAGTTGTTTAATTTTCTTTTTTTACTAGCACTGGATTTCTTCTCCGACAAAAATTTGGAAATTAGTCCACGTATTTGGCTTGTTTTTAAATATTCTTCTGGAGAAAAGAAATATTTTCCTTCTACCATATAATTTTGCATTTGTAATGACATCTTTTCAGGAGTAATTTTAATTTTGCTTTCCTCGCCTTCGTCAAAAAGTCTTTTTATAAATTCTTTTTGTTTTAAACTTAGTTTAGCTCTTTTAATTATTCTTCTGCCAAACCCTTTTTTAAATTGGTCCAGATAAATTTGACCCTCATTTGAAACAGTTTTTACATTTAATGACGTTTTACTTGTGGCAGTTAGTACATCTTTTTGTTTAATAAATTCACACCTTGCTATATCCATTGATGTTTTATTTTCGTGATGACCTGAGATAATATTTTTTAAATAATCATCATCATTTGATAAATATATAGATTTTTTAGAATTTACATATTCATTTTGTCGGTTTGAATATACCCAAGGAGTAACCATAAGGGCTCCCGAAGAGAATTCAATACCTAAAAATTTTCTTTTATTGAATATTGTTTTTATTTTATGATTTTAATTATTATTAAAAACATAACTACAATTACAGGATGAAGAAAAAATTATAACTTATGATATTTTTTATGGCTAAAGATTATTATATTATTAGTAATAATTTATTACTACCTTTAAAAGCGTAAAATTTGCCTTCACCAATACCATAATATTCATAATAAAAAGCTCCATTTTTTTGAAAAACAATTGAATGATAATTGCTTATCTGGGGAACCGAAAAGTTTTTTTCAATTTTTGCAATTGTTTTATCTACTTCGATTACGCACATTCTACTATTTTTCGGTCCCCCATTATACATTGCCGCATGTATTAACTCTGTAGCATTTGTAACTTTATGAGACTGATTCATGTTAACAAAAATGTCTACATTTTTCTTAAAATAAGCCGTTTCTCTATCAGCTTGGTCTTTTCCCTAAATCAAAAATAAATATTTATTTTGTTTTTATTTGCCTTGTTTATACCTTTTGTGCCTCATTGAAATGAATATCCAATAGAGATAAATTATATTTCTTGCATAAAATAAACATAACCTCAGCAGCCCCATTTGCTTGATAACAACCTACAAAAAATATATTTAAATTTTTAAATATATTTAAATATCAATATTTTAAAAAGGTGGTTAATCTGGACATTATTTTAAAAAAGTCAAAAAGTTATTTATATTAGACAATTTTTTAAACTAGGTGTAGACACATCGTTTGTAATAAAAATCACTTTTTATAAAAGGTGACGTTAAAAGTATACTTTTAACGTCACCTTGATTATTTTAGTAATACAAAAATTTCTTTTAACATATTTTAATTTTGACGTTATAATAAATCTGTATTTATACCTACCAGCGTTATCTGATTTGAGATGAAGCATTTTTACTGTAGGGTTATCTTTAACAAACTGCTCAAGAACAATATCAGCTACAGAAAGAACATCCATTAATTCTTGTTCACAACGGTTAAGTGCTACAAAGTATACTTCTTTTCTCCACTTTTCTGAAGATTTTATTAAAAAAACTTCAACAGATAAACTAAAGCCCCGCTTACCAAAATATTCGGTCATACTTTCCATGTTCTAAAATTGTACGTTTTTAAAACACCTAAATAAGAATTAGTTTATAAAAATACCTTAGATGGTAGAATTTTTTGGGCCCAATCTCTAATCCATAAAGCGTGACTTATTGGCTCGAGAACATCCATAGTCTCGATTCTGGCTTTACCTTGTTGAGCAGCTCTAATGGGGTAGTTAAATTTTTTCTGACCTATACTTTTTATGGTTTTATTCAAGGGGTTTTGTAATATTAAACATTTCTGTGAAATCAGAATTTCAATTGAGTTTACCGTTTTCGAGATATTTACAAAAAATATACATTTTTATGACGTCACAAACCTCACCATGTGACCAACATTCTAAGATTTCTATTGGTTGAAAATTACCCTGTTGTCAAGTTGTCTTGTTAATGATTTCATTCGGTTATGTCAGAAAATACCCGAAGAGGTTATGTACAAATACTGTCACTGTCAGTTGAGTGAAAGATGGTCACCAAATTCATTAAGTACCTATCTTACTTATAACGAGGTATCATATTACTGTTTGATATTTTAGAGTCCAAGATATATCTAAAAGAATATAAAGAACTAGGCATTATACTAATGAAATGCATTTACGACAAAATATGATTATAATTATAGGTATTTACTTTATTTGTTTAAAAGCTCCAATGTTCAATGTAACCAACCATTCCACAAGATTCCTCTGCTTTGGAGTCCGTTATTAATAAATCACTTATCTAATATCAATTACAAATAACATAACAATAACATTGATTTTCAATAATCTAAATTTAAAAAAAAACAACCCGAAAAAAAGAAACGTCAAAAAATCAATTCTTCTTCTTCTTCTCAACTAAAATTTTAGATCAAGTAGTTTTAAAACTAAAATATTATAACGTGGCGCCATCTATCGTGAGAATCTTAAACTAAACACCATAGAAAAAGCTGGCAACGTTGTCAATAGCCTAGTGACGTAATTAGGAGACTTTTTTTTGTAAATATCTCGAAAACGGTAAACTTAATTGAAATTCCGATTTCACAAAGATGTTTAAAATTACAAAACGCCTTGAATAAAACCATAAAAAGTATAGGTCAGAAAAAATTTAACTACCCCATTATATGTTTTTGCCAATCCAAAATTTTGATTTTGGCCTGAACAAATTTAAATTTTATTATATCTTTTTCGTGAGAAGTTTCCAAAAGTGCTATTTTAGATTCGAGTTCGGTCATGGTATCTACAAGGTTACTGCAATCAACACAAATTTGTGAATGGGGAATTTGACAAAGTTTCTCCAATTTTTTGTCTTCAGGATGTGATAATGCATGATTAATACAATGAGAAGCACAGCTGTTATTTAATGTACAATGAAAGTGATATCTTGCTTTTAAATAATTTAGTCCTTTATCCAATTGTGCATGAAGTTGTTTGCTTAAAAATATATCTTCCTGTAAACTTTCAACGCACTGATGTAAATCCTATAAAAAATATTACTAAAAGACTAAAATAAAAAAAAAAAATTACTGCAAAAGCTTCATATCCATCGACGACAAAACTATCAACTCCAGCAACTCGCTGACGAATCTTAGGTTTTATTGCTTTTAATATTTTCTTAAGTGTCGTTTTACCCAGACAGTTATATCTAACTTCGGAACTATAAATAATGTATTCCCGACAAACATGTTCATGGACTCCATCTAGTATAGTATTTGTTATCATTATACGTTCGCCGCTATCAAATTTTAAATTGGTGGTTCCATACGCTTCTTCTTTTAATAGTCCGCTTGTAAACAGCCATTGTATAAAATGTGAAATTTGTTGTTTATTAATTTTAGAATGCTTAAAACATATATCTTCTTTTTTGGAGCATGGGCCATATTTCGATAAGCGATGTCTGGCTTCAGAAACCTTATACATAGTTGTATTAAATATATTTACAATGTCTTCCTTTGAATATTTGTCAGGAACTAAACCCAATAAA
Source organism: Brassicogethes aeneus (assembly GCA_921294245.1). Taxonomy (NCBI): domain Eukaryota; kingdom Metazoa; phylum Arthropoda; class Insecta; order Coleoptera; family Nitidulidae; genus Brassicogethes; species Brassicogethes aeneus. The sequence continues at coordinate 2,736,324 of OV121137.1, forward strand.
GCAATCTGAGACTCATTAGTAAGGCAAGATTCAAAACTCTTTACTAAAAATGCCAAGTCTTCAGGAATAGTTTCATAGATTTTAGGCTGACCCATTATTAATGTTTTAAATGCCTCTTCCTGACCTGGTGCAACACATTCAAAAAATGTATTTTAAACCATTTCAATAATTTTAGAAAGTTGGCTTTTGTAGTACCACAACGTTCTTTTTGACAAATTTTGAACAGGGGATTGTATTTGATTTCTGATTTGTTGAATACCCAATAAATCAGTTAATTGATTTATTTTTTCTTTTAATTTTTTTTTGCCCTCTTCTTCTTTAAGAAAATATGACTTTGGATATTCAACTAAGTTCTCTAGCGTAGGACTCCAGTCTTCATCTTTGGATTCTGCTTTTTTGTCAGATTTTGAACTTTCTTCTTTAGTTATACTTTTATTATTTATAAGAGAAAGACATTTTCTGCAAATCTTACTTTTTATCGGGAAATACGAATTTGGAAACATTTCTTTAATTTGGCAATATAGGTATGTTGAAAGATATTTCGGAGCCTTTACTTTTTTTATCAACAGAATGAATAGGACACATGCAAAACAAAGATGAACGCCAATTTTGACCATTTGTGTACCTATGAAATGCACAAATTACCTTGTTCGGATCAATTTTTTTCTGAATTCGATTAAGTATCAATTCCATTTCTGTCAAAAGTACTGGGGATCCCAATAACCCACTCACATCTTCGTTTAAAGAATTTAAATAGTAAATACCATGTCCCCTATTTTTTTGTGGCAAATAAGGCCCACAATTTTCATCAAAAATTTGACACTGTCTATAATTAATATTTAATTTATTCATTTTAATAAATTAATCTTTTGAGTTTTTAGAACACTTTCAATTAAAACACAATCTGTCAACTTATAAACTGAACTGTCATATTATCTTTCATGCTTCCAATGGTAGGTTACCATAGAGAAATTCCTACTATGATCAAAATTTAAATTTATAAATTTAAGTAATTTTAGCTCCATCTATGGCGGTTTTTTTAAAATAAATATGTAAGAATTGTATGTTATATATAATATATTATATGTAATACATAATGTATAATATGTAATATATAATACATTATCTTATAAAACTAGATAAAAGAATATATACTTTGTAAAACACATTAGTATTATGCCCTTTGAAGGCCTAACTTAAAAATGATGTCTCTCGTAGAAACATAATTTGCATATAGAAGTTTATATATCAAATAATAGTCAAATATAAGTACTTTAACGTGATATACTTAAAATTATAAAACAACGTTGCTTCTTCGATTTTGAAACCTTTAAAAAATGGTAAAATTCTAAATTAAATTGCCCCCAGCGCCCCCTGTATATTAAAATCTAAAAAAAATATTACGTGGATTTATTGCCATTAATAAGGTCTACATTTTATGTTAATTTTAAATTGATATGTTTTTAAATAAAAATGTTATTACAAAATATCGAAATTTATCTATTTTTAACACAGTAGAGTGATTTAAGGCCTGCAGGCCACATCGGTCAATGGATGAATTTTTTTTTTTTGAAAAAAATGCACCATTTAGATGTAGAAACAAGGTAAAAAAATTATATTCAATTCTGAGATCACTTGCAAACAAATGTCCAATATTTGTTCGATTTTTACGCGAAACCATATTAAGTAGAAAAGCTTTATTTCATTTTTTAAACTGTAATACAATGCTCCTTTCCTTCTTTGCTGCAAACTTATCAATTACTTTTTCGTTAAAGTTTTGTATTGATGCGATAAAAAAATTTTCAATAGATAACATCGAAAGAAATACAGTTTTCCCTGTTTTTATTTTTTACCCTCTAATGCCTTTTGCTTAAACACAATTGTGTTAACAGTCTGACAATTGAACAATGTTATTTATCGTACTGGAGAAACAACAGAAATTTCTGTTGTATTTATACTCGAATACGTTACTGGTGGTCCAGAAAACAACCAATTGCATATGCTGATGTGTACACGATTATTATTAAAAATTCCATAATAATATTAATAATTTGGTTATTTATGAAATTAAACTTCATTATTAAATTTATAATTAATTGGCCCTTTTTGTCAGGCGTTAACTACACATTTACCCATCGGAATGCTTAAAAAATAGCAAAATCCGGATATAAATTAATTAGTGATTTTTGAAAAAAAAAATGTGTCCCAAAAATGTTATTATTATTATTATTCCTTTGTTTGTATCTGCAACAGATTTTAGAAAAATTGATTGCTTGGCATTAAAAATTATTAATTTTTTTAGTAAATTGCCATATTTTGCATAATATAATAATAATAATATAAAAAGAATTTGCATACTTATACTTGAAATGTGAGCGCTTCTAATAGCAATTCAGAAATTTTAGAATTATCAAAATCGTGCATCAAAAATTTTACTCTGCGGTGAGCGTGAATTATTGAAAATTTCTTTACATATATATCGAGTCAAATATAGTCAAAACATTAACAAAGTTTTCAAAAAAAAAATTAAGTCGCTAACTTCAACGGTTGTAGAAATATGAATTTTTATCTAAGAGTCCTGAAATGCGCGCTAGATTTGACTACCTATTAGGTTTAAAACCCCGTATAGCATATCGGCCCAATCAGATCAGGTAAGACGGATTACGGACGTCGACACGGTTTCAAATATCCGAGCACTGATCTGCACTAATTGCAGCTTATTTCCACCGTAAATTGTGTAACAACGAACCTAACCGATGGCAGGCGGGGGCTAACGAAAGCTCGAGGTCGGCTTTAGCAGAACAAGGATGTTGAGCAGCTATGTAATGAACATTACTAGACGTGCTTTGCTTTAATATCCATTTGGCTAACTGGATTCGCAAAACGCGCAGCAGGCTCTTTAAAAATCTAACCATAAACTTTTTATTATTTGCTGATTTGATATTATTTAATTATAATAATCAATTAAATCATTGTTAATAATAATAGCATTAGAAATTAACATTTTTACTTTTATTTTTGGTGGTTCTGCAGCTCTGCAGCACTTAATGACAAACCGCCCCTGCACCCTATATTTTTTGCATTTTTGGATTCCACAACGTTTTAAATATAAGTATACTATGTATAATATACATTGTATATATATTTATATATTATATATTTCATATTATATATACTGTAACAGTACTTTAATACGTTTTACAAATTTATTTTTGAATAAGTTTGGAATTTATAAATTGCTGCTTTGCAAAAGAAGTAAGAAGGGATACTTAGGTAAAGAAATTACAAGGATTCGAACTTGGCCTAAAAGTCTGGTGTTCAGATGATGCAAGAAGCGATGGTCCAGGTACATGAAGCGAGTAAAGAGAAGAAAAAAACAAGCAGAAAGTGTTTGGAAATTGTATCGAACGCATTGCTCTTATACATTTTTACTAAAACGAAATTTATTGTAAAGTTCTGTTTAAATAATTATTACAAGTGTTTGTGTATTCTCCCAGGTTAGTTCTTAATTTTAGTAGCCCAAATTATGTAGTAAAGTCCACTAAACGTAGATACCCGATATTAACACCTTTTCTTTTAGCAATTTATAAAAAATTTTAGGCTTTTAAGTTTACTGTTAAATGTAAAAATTTCTATTCTGTTATTTTACTTAATTTAGTTGTACACTATCCCTGTAACTCAAATGTTTAGACCTTCTCCAACACGATTATGCATTTTTTTTGTGGTAATTTTAAAACAAATATCGGTGTAATACATGACGTTTCGTTGCTTAAAAGGGAGTATTGACCGTTAATTTTATACTTTGAATGCTCCTTTTTCTTTAGCACGTAGTTTGCAGTAGATACTAAAATGCTCCACACCGTGAGGGATAACTGGTCACCTAGGTTCTCTAAGTGGTATCGCAACTTTTATCACAAACCTTCATCTTTAGGCGAGTTGCTTCCAGTGTGGACCTCGTTCTCCACAGGGCAACGTTAACGTTGACAGAATAACAGTCAATTGCCGTGTTAAACTAACAACGTTTTTCCTATTTTTGAACCTGTAGGGGGTAGATAACGTAACGAGCGTCGTGTCATTCCATTGATTTGCATAAACTTTTAAAGAAACAATGCCTAATCGTGTAATCCTTTGCTACTTCATAGCCAACTTCAAGCTCTTTTTCCCTGGTCGTATCTCCCTAAGAGCCACCCCTTGCTTCTTTGTAAAGTGTTTGTAAAGTAAATTAAATTGGGGTAAAGACAATTTTAGTACTTTGTGAGTAAAGAATAAAGAAATTTTCTTCAAAATTCGACAGTTACTAAAAGTTAAAAATAACCAAGTAAAAATTATTATTTTTTATCCTTTTTTTCATTATTAACTAAGCTACGAGTAGGTAATAATTTTATTGCAAAATATATGTTTTCTACACAAATCGTTCTTTTTTTTTCAAATAAGCATCCTATACAGGGTGGTGCGAATTTTATTTTCCATGAACCAAACGAGATATAAAGTTGGTTAATTACAAAAAAGTTTTATTTTATTTTATGATCATTTCAAATATGTAAAGAAATCTAGGATACGTTCGAGCTAAAATATCCTGAAAAAAGTCCAATTTAATAAATTCTATATAACTTTTGTACTATTTCAGCTATCAATTTGAAACTTAATATTTTGTTATTGATGTTTCTATGGGCATTTTTGGCAATTAAAATTTGTTATAATTGTTGTAATTATTATTATAACTGTAAAACTAGATATCCAGACACATTCAAACATTATTATTTCTAAAAATCACTATTTTTTTAAGTAACAATACTATTGCATATTGCTGTTTTGACAGTTTTCAAGTTTTCCATCTGTAGTTACAAACACAAATATGAGGTAAAAAAGCAAATCAACTTGATTTTTTAGTGGGATTTTTTTTAATACTAATTAAAAAATGATTAAAAGTGTGTTAAAGAACAAAATTGTCCTATTTTATAAAATCTAATATGGCGCCCATAAGAAAAATCAAAGTTGGCCATGATATTTTAAAAATTAGTGTGGGTATAAAAAAACAAATTATATCCTGAGACGTGTCATTTCAAACAATGTCAAAATTCAAAGTTTTAAATTATTAGCTGTAATAGTAAAACAATTTTTTATATTGAAATATTTCATTTTTTGATATTAAATAGCGCAACTGAAATTAAATTCGCACCACCCTGTATATTTTTATATATTTTGTTAGAAAGAATATTTTTTTTATATACATGTATTTCTTTTACTTAAACCTAGCAGTAAAAAAAATATTCGTGTTTTTTTACAAAAACAATATTAATTTTTACTTTTAACTTGCAACTGTCTAAAATGTTCCAACTAATTAGTAAATATATTAATATATTTACAAAGTATATCTTAAAAAGCGTGTGGAATTCAAAAATGCAATGTTTCAATGAAAATAAAAAAAAAATGTCCCAGAGAAAACCGAACACTCTGTATAAATATAATATTAACTTTTTTACTGCATACATTTTTGTTTTCTACAAATTTTTAGTCAATTTATGTGGTTCACGCTGTGCCTTTAAATAAGCCGATAATATAAAATAGATCCGTTTATATGTAGAAATTACTCATAAAAGAAGTAAAAATACCAAAAAGGTAACCAGCAAGCACAAACGTCCTTAAAACGTCCTTGGACCAGCCTTTTGTTCCAGACTGGAATAAAAATATTAATTAATTAAAAGTATTAATTGTTATACATAATTGCTACAAAAAATCCTAAAAACAATAGTTAAATATACTGATTTTGATTTGAAACAATGGTAAGATTGGGGCTAATCTGCTTAGTAACGAATAATGGCTAGTTAATAGGGTAGGTTTGAGTGCAGAGTATTTCTTCAGGATGTACAAATCCCAAGAACAAGAATAACCCGAGGGACGTTCAGAGGAAACATTTTGGGATTTTCTGAACCTAAAGGCCATTTACAGGACTTCCGTAGGCTGACCTTTTTTGCACCACTTGGCCGTGCTTAAGATGTCCTGAGGAGGTCCAAGGACGTCCGTACATATAGGCTTTCGTTAGGACGTCCTGAAGTTTTATAGGTAAACATTTTAAAAATACGCACAATAAAGAAAAAAATAAATTTGTGTTCTATCTACTAACGGTGAGTATTTTTTTCCCAAAAAGATTTATTGGCAAATGAAGAAAATGATAATATTAAGATATTGGGGTATTTTTATTAAACAAAAAACATTCTATTGGGTTTTAGTTTATAAAATATTACACTTCCATATTAATTTAAATATTTCGTATAAAAAAATACCCGAAATTTCCAATAACAATTTTTGTATAACCAGTAAATACATTTTAAAAAAGAAATAATTATTTTAAACTTCACTCTTATTAAAATTTTTAGTGGTTTAGAAAGGAACAATGTTAAAGGTGCAAAGTTATAAAGAATAAAATTATCTTAAAAAAAAAATGTTTTTACCCTATATACAGTGTGGAACTCACTTATGAAATAAAATTCATTATTCGTTGAGAAAAGATTTTTATGAAAAACGCTCGGACACGTAAACTTTAGTTTTTTATTCCAAATCTTATAATGATAATTTTAAATTTTATGCCCCCACCATTTTCCCCCCCGCACATTAGGCACCCTTATCTTAAATAACAACCCCACTCTTTTTCATCGAAAATTGATAGTGCACATTTTTTTGAGTACGACGATACCACATAAGTAGGGTTTAGTAACCATCATTTTCAATACAGGTTGAATATTTAAAAATTACAAGTATGAATTTTTTATTGTTATTCTATGATTTAGTTTCAGTGTTGTGGCTTTCGCTATTTAGATATTCATGTTTTTTCGCTTTGTTATTGTTTTTTGTTAATGCCATTTTTTGCGTATGTCCTTTTTGCATTATTTACATTTTTTGCATTGTTTAAATTTTTATTATTAATGAAACATTTTGCGCTTTACTTATTTTGTTAGATCCAAGTATCAGTTAATATTTTAGTTATAAAATGCGACACTTGACAGAAACTCTGCGAATAGAAATATTAATGATGATTGGTTACGGTGATATGTGCAGATCACAACAGTTAGTCATTCGACCGTTTTAAGATGTGTAAAAGCCGAAAAAATACATCCATATAAACTACAACACGTACAAGAATTGATTGATGGTGATTCTGATAGAAGAATTCAATTTTGCGAGCAAATGCTGCATATGTTAAACAGGAATGTTAGTTCTTCTGCAGATATTCTTCTTTCTGATGAATCAACATTTCTATTAAATGGCGAGGTAAATAGACAAAATTGCAGGTACTGGGCAGAAGAAAATCCCAACGTCCTCAGAAAATCAACGTTTGGGCTGGTATTGTTGGTGATCCTGTGGTGGGACCTATTTTCATTGAAAATCTTAACGGGGCAAGATATCTGGATATGCTAAGAGAACAAGTTGTCCCAACTTTAGCAGAGTTGTTTCCAAATCCATTGGAACCTTATCTTCCCAATGAAAGGATATGGCTTTAACAAGACGGTGCCCCACACAGGTGGATCGGAAGAAGAGGTTTTATAGAATGGCCAGCAAGATCACCGGATCTAACACCTCTAGACTTTTTTCTATGGGGATATCTAAAAAACAGGGTGTTTAAAACACAACCTGCTAATTTAGATGAATTAAGAAATAGAATTACTGGAGAAATTAGGAACATAATACCGGAGGTCTTAAACAGTGAGAGTGCGGGAACAATTTCACAGTAGATTACTAAAGTGTCAGGAAGTGGACGGGGGACATTTTGAACATTTATAAGATTGAAGAACAGTTTATTTTTGAATTTTTAATTAATTTTAAAATAAAAAGTTTAGTTTTTTAATTTGTCATTATATTTCCACCCTGTATTGAAAACTGTTTACTAAACCCTACTTATATGGTATCGTCATACTCAAAAAATATGCACTATCAATTTTCGATGAAAAAAAGTGGGGTTGTTATTTAAGATAAGGGTGCCTAATTTGCGGGGCATAAAATTTAAAATTATCATTATATGATTTGGAAAAAAAACATAAGTTTACGTGTGCGAGCGTTTTTCATAAAAATCTTTTCTCAACGAATAGGTAACGAATTTTATTCCATAAGTGAGTTCCACACTGTATATATTAGGGTGGGTCAAAAACACCGACTATTTTTTTTTTACTTTGTACTCTGAAAAATCGGTTACTAGACACCTCTAGAGAATTCTCACCAAACATGAGCTCTTAATTTTGATAACAAGGTCCTCCGCTTTACAATTTTCCATTTTTTCCTCAGTATTAGAAACAAAAATTTATATCTCCTCGACAACTGTTCGTTAAAAAATAACTCTCCTTATATTCTTGTAGAAATTCGAACGCTCTACAAAAAAGGTATCTTACAATTTTTTCGTAAACCCCACCGTTAAAAAGATATCGAAGGTTAAAGTTTAATTATTTTAAGAGAAATTTCTGTTTTGCTTATGAATTTTATAATTCGCTTACAAAAAATTTGTATGAATCGCGCAATTCATAGTTTTGTAGGAAATTAACTGCTCTACAAAAATGGTCTCTTATGATTTGTCGATTAAATTAAGCGTTTAAAAGATATTCATCGTCAAACTTAAATGCATACTAATTTTAACATTTTTTGATGAATACTTCGAAAAATTTCAATTTAATTTTTGAGTTTTACGAAAATTTATACAAATTTGAAATGTGTTGTGATATTGAGTTTCTTTAGTTACCGTAAGTACCTATGTTTAAAATTTTAAAACTGTTTTTATATTCCATGATATAAATGAATTAAATTTCCGTAATATTTTTAAATTTATATGTTAAAGGATTAATAGATCTAGAAATGATTCCAAATATACTTAATGCACCTAAGAATCATGGGATGAAATTTACTCAAAAAATGAAGTAAATTTATGTTATAATATTTTTAATGAAAAATTAACAATATTAATACAAGATGTTTTTGTTTATAAAAATTTTGTCAACACGAATAATTTAAAATGGATTACGAGGGGAATTAAAATATCTAGTAAAAATAAAAGAGAATTGTATCTTCAAATGTGCAAGGGAAAAGTTGATAAAAACTATTACAACAAATACTCCAATATTTTAAAAAAGGTTATTAAAGCTGCCAAAGTAATGTCAAACTCATATTATATAGGTAAATAATTCGCAAAATAAAACATCAGCTGTTTGGAACTTGGTAAAACACACATCAACAAAAAGCCTAACAAAAACGAAGGCATATTAAACAATTTTAATAATAATGCATTTACCGTTTTAAACATGGCAAATAATCATTTTACAATGCAAGACCTTAAACCAAATTTACCCTTACCCTTAAAAACGCTAAATAAGAATAATAATAAAAATAGTATATTTATGTTTCCGACAACTGGCATCGAAATTAAAAATATTATATCTTCTTTAAAAAATACAAAATCTACAGGTATAGACGAAATGCCAATAAAAATAATTAAGCATATAGCGACTGAAATATCAGAACCCCTATCTTACATTATAAATTGCACCTTAAGTTCAGGTATTTTTCCTGATAAGTTAAAACATGCTGAAATAAAAGCTATTTATAAAAAAGGTAAGAAAAATAAAATTAATAACTATAGACGCATAGCGTTATTAAGTAATTTTAGCAAAGTTTTTGAAAAAGTGATATATCACAGAGTTATTCAATTTCTCGATAAACACAATATTATTACTGAAAGTCAAAATGGTTTTAGGAAAAAAAGATCCACTATTAGAGCAGTGATGATGCTTTATGTTCCGTAATTAGTTCAGAAAATTTAAATAAAGAAACATTTTTATTAGATCTATCTAAAGCATTTGATTTAGTGGACCATCAAATCCTTTTAAGTAAGCTGGAAAACTACGGGATAAGGGGAATATCCTTAAAAAAATTTCAAACTTATCTTGAAAATAGATATCAATGTGTGTGTGATAAAGATTTAAACGGGGAAAAAATACGGTCTAATAACCTTATTATAAAAAGAGGAGTACCACAGGGTTCTATACTGGGTCCTCTCTTGTACATTATTTATACAAATGATTTACCTAGTGTAGTTCCACAAAAAGTCATTCAATTTGCAGACGACACCTCTCTTGTTTTTACTACAAATTCTTTAAAAACTGCTTCCAGCGAGATAGGAAACAGTCTAATATTGTTAAACGAATGGTTCAATCAAAATCATTTAAAATTAAACATTGAGAAAACACAACTCTTAAGGTTTAATAGAAACACTAAGAATTCATTGATACGAGAAATTAATTCCATTGACATTTCAAAATCTGTTAACTTCCTTGGTCTACAAATTGATTGCAGACTCGATTGGAGGCAACACATTGAAAACATCGCATCCAATATAAGTAAATATTGCTTTGCTTTAAAAATTATAACTAATTTAATAAATGTAAATGCAGCAATAACAGCATTTAACTCATACGTCCAATCAAAAATAAGGTATGGAATTATATTTTGGATTCATTCACCAGATATAAATAGAATTTTTGTTTTACAAAAAAGATGTCTTCGAAGTATTTTTAAATTAAATCAACTCGAATCATGTAAAGATTATTTTATTAACTTTAGAATTTTAACTGTTTATTGTATTTTTATATATGAATCAATTTTATTTGCGAAGAGAAATCAAAATATGTTTGAAAAATTTAACACCAGTCACGATTACAGCACTCGCTTTAAAAAGAATTTAAACTGTGATAGATTAAATTATCTTTATTTACAAAAAAATGTTCCATACTCTGTGATAAGAATTTACAATAGAATTCCATTTGAAATAAGAGATCTTCCTGAAAAAACATTAAAAAGGACTTTAAAGAATATTATGGTCAATAAGTGTTATTATTCAATAGATGAGTTTTTGAAGGACGACAATTTTGATTTCTCTATTGTACTTATGTAGTTATTTTTTTATATATATATTCTTTGTTACCTATTTTATTTAATTTATGCTGTGCATGTAAGTTTGTATTAGTTTATTCCTTGTTTATTTTTGTGACGTGTTCTACACCCAATGGTACCTATGTATAATGCATTTTGAACTAAATAAAGATTATTATTATTATTTTATAAAAGAGTTCCAAATGAAATAAAAGAGTCAACTTTAATAAGACATAAATGAATTTTTAACATGTGATTGTTCTTCTATGTAATTTTTAGTATTGGTATTTTGCATGTTTATAAAATAATATCTGTATTAGAAATGTGCGGTTTAAAAAAAACAAATACTAGGTTTTAATTAATTTTTTATTAAATTTTAAATATCCCTATTATTTTTTAACCTTTAAGGTTTTAGTTTCTATTTTTTTCTTATTATACATTTTAACATGAATAATTAATTATCATTATTGAAAAAGAGCATACTTACTTTATTAAGAGAAATAGTAAAGAAAAGTACACTTTTTCTGATTAGCAACACTTTTTTAACCAAGCAATACTTTTATTAAGCACATTTTAAAAATCGTAAAGAAAATTATTATATTAATCAACGCTTTTTCATGAAACGCGCAGCATAAATTCGACTTTCGCTTAACATAAGTTCTTTAATAATTAATATTATTAATTAAGCCAATTATTGTCTTTAGTTTGGTATATTTTTTTTGTGTTTTCTCCCTCAAAAGGCTGCGAAAGTCGAATTTCCGTTTTGTCATAAAAAATAGTGTACATATTTAGTGGTTTCCAAACAGTGTGTTCTATACTCGCGTCGCTCGTGCAGCAAACCTCACACTCTTCAGAAATCGCCGCCTATCCCCATATGCAATTCTATATGCAATGTACTATCCCATTAAAAATATGACAAAACAGCGTGGTTAATGGGTGCACTCCAATTTTTCTATCTCGTGGAAATTTTATATTTCCATTAAATATAAGGGTCATTGTCAAAGTAAGCGCAGGTAATGGTGACCAAAAATGATAAAGTTATAAAAAAATAAAAATACTTATACTCGAGTTTTCTTTTTGTCAATGCCTATAAAAACAACTGAACATGGTCTGTTACTGTCGGCCGCGATGTTTAACTAGTAATTAATGATTTATTCCAGATTTTGTGGGCTAGGGTATAAAAAACATACAACTCTGTTATCACAACGTATTAACTTTTATTATGAAATTTAACAATTCAATTGCAATTATTATTGCATTAATGTTAACTACAGTGTTTTATCTTATAATTATATTTGGAATCATACCATTTTTTTTAAGTTTAACAATCACTAACTTATATTCTAAACAACTCTGTTACTTTTTAAATGTTTGCAAACATTAAATGGTACTGAAATACTTTAAATATTTATATATTAACTGCTAACTGCAATATATAACTGTAAAAATATCTAACAAGTTAAAGTAGTTTTATATTACCATACTATAACAAGTAACTTTTTATAAAAATCTTAATTAGTCTTTGGGACAGAAAAGTAACAGAGTTGTAGCGCAGTAACATAGTTGTTATTTTTCTTATCTTACTTGACTAAATCAGACTCTGTTGGGGTTGAGATCAGAATTATTAACATAAACTTTAATATTAATAACAACGTTATTGCCGGTATTTAGCAATATATACTTAACTTTATCAAAACAAAAATAAAAAAATCTAAAAAAAGTAACTGAAAAGTGAAAGTCGCTTATTTCTCAAATATGTTTAAAGGAGTATCAAATTGGTAGTAGGATATTCTTGAACCTTTACATAATTTTTTAGGTTCTGGAACAATAGCAATTAAATTATCAAAGGGCACATAAGATAAATCAGACTCAACTAATTTAAATTTGGTTGCAGTATGATCCATTGACTTAAAAAACATAATTTTAACCTCACCATCATCTTCAACTTCAGATAAGGCCTTACCCAAATATATGTAGTCTTGTTTTGAGCTGGACATTTTAACCAAGACACAAACACCTTGTTTTATCTTATTAATGTGAATATTTTCCTTCTCAATCAAAGCATCGTCACTTTGCTTTGATGTGCTGGGTTCTTCTGTCAAATAAGCGTTGGGAGATTTTTCTTTTAATGATGTTAGAGGAACATCATCTTCGGAATCTGAATTGTAGACAATGCTGTAAAACCCTTTAACTCGCTTTTGGCAAAGGTTACTAATATCAGACAGATAACTGTTGTCGCAAGCGGAAGAAATTGATTTTTCCACGGTATGTTGTAATGGAACATAGCGCTTGGGATTCATGCAAGAACAAAAGCCACGCTGACAAAAACAACTCAAATTTCTATACTTGAGAACTCCAACCTCCTCAGTGAAAACTTGATGGACTTTCATGGTACCTAGTAACGGTAGGATATGCTCCGGGATCTGCTTTGAACTTTGCTCAATATCTTCATTGGTTATCAGATGTAATCTAACTTTACTAACATTTTTCAAAGTAAGATAGAAATTTGTAGCATCAGATATGTCAGTTCCACGTGCAACAAGTTGGTCAGCAGTACGTTTCAAAAATCCGCCTATCCCATCTGCTGCACCTTTGCCATGGCCCGCTTCAAAAAAATTCCACGTAACTTTAGTGAACTTGTACTCGGAGAATAGTTTTGTGCAAATCAGATAAAAGTTCTGTTTTTGGCGGTATTGAGTGGCTGGGCCGTCTGAAAATACATGCAGGATATTAACTTTAGGAAATTTGTCATGAATTGAAGCAAATATGGGGTGGAGATGAGCCCAGATTGCAGCTGGGTTGTGTAAAAGGTTTCCAGACAGGGTACAAAACGATGATACATCTATCTTATTATTTGAGCCACGACTATACATCACTCCCGTATGTAAGGATACTTGATTTCGGGAGCCTCCAAAATGATGAGATTGTACTTCTTCAAAAAATTTGCAACTATAATTTTCACTGAAATCAATATGAAGCGCAATTTCATTTATGCCCAAGTCATCTATGCATTTTCTGTAGTTTCTGTACTGTGTCTTAATGTAATATATGTGCCTTTTAAATTCCTTCAGTGTAGCTTCAAACTTATCTATCAAATCTTTTCCTGTACTCTCTTTCTCCTCTTTGATACTTTTTGTAACTTTAATTTTCTTTCCTGACTTCTCTATCACTTCAGTTTTAGTTAACCACTGAGGATATTTTATAACTATTTCATCTTTGGATGTATCATAATTTGTTGTATTTGATTGACATACAGAGCAAATTCCTGTCATACACGCTGGTGAATCACAGTCGCACACTTGGTTTGCAATAATCTTGTTTAGATCTGAGGTTGGTATCATCTTGTTTTTGCACAAAGCAATTGCTAAGTATTGGATATTAGTGTGGATTCGGCATAAACATGTATCTCTGGCAGCAACAGTCGGAAGCAAAACATAAAATGGTCGGTATCGTGTAAAAGTTTTGTAGCTGCATTTCAATGCAGGATTTTCACGTTTAAAGGATAGGTAAAGGTTCTTCATGTTATCAAGTAAGTAGCGCTTCTGCATTTTATTTTTCTTAAGAGAAACGGTTTCCTTTTTCCCAGCAGTCGCTCTTGATATGTCGTCACGTTCAAAAAAATCTTTAATTTTGGTACTTAGAGCTTTTTTCTTAAGCAGAGGCTGTGTTTTTCGTATGTAGCCTTGGTCCACAGCAAGACATTCTTGAATTAGTTGTTTCTTTTGTCTAGAGCATTTTACAGCCTGTTCTTCAAATATCTTCTGAATAGCATATTTCTCCTTCCGGCTTTTTATATTTTGGTAACGTTTTTTAATAGCATTTGATAAAATTTCGTATTTCTTTTGATTTTCTTGACTGCCACCTTCAATTTTAGATCTTTTACGTTTTTCTCTATTGTACCTTTTTTTGTACTTTTCGGATCTCTTCTTTATTGCTTCTAACTGTTCCTTTAATTTTATGTTGTCTCTGAATAACTTGGATCTATTTCTATGCACTTTCTTTCTGCCGCGAGAAGCTGTTGATATGATAGAGCTGAGAGTTAATTCACGGGAATCAGATGGCTGTGGCGTAGATAAACGATGATCAGCATTTGGAATAAGCTGATGTTGATCTGAAGGGGCTGGACTATTTTTACGTCTAGCATTTGCAGATCGCCATTTCTTTTTTATCGCTCTATGTTCACTAGCTGATAAATCTCGCACTAAGCATTTTTTTGCATGGTATCTCTCTCGATCTTTTCTTCTAGATTCTGCTTCTTTTTCAGGATTATTTTTACGCCGTTCACGATACCGTCGCTGTTTCTCAGCAGGCGTGAGAGGCATCTCGAAATGTCGAAGAAACACAGTACTTAACCTGAAACAAAGTTTTTGAGTTTATTGAACTAATATATATTTCATTTATACTTACTATGCAAATAAAATATAACATAAAAAATCCATTTATTAAAAAAATACGTTTTAAGCATGAAATTTAAGTGCAAAGTTAAAGAATTTAGTAATAATTCCACTCTGTTACTTTGTTAACAACTCTGTTACCCTGTAGTAACAGAGTTGCGTAGTAACAGAGTAGTAAATTTTACATACTATAAGACATAAATCATAAAGTAATGATTAAAACAACAATATTTCTTTCATATTTAGATTAATTGCCACTTTGACAACATACTGAACATAAAATAAATTAAAAATACGTTTATCTACTCCACGCCTCGCGGTTGACTAACACCTCCCGTACCCCGCCACCCGATCTCCCGATCATCCACAATGAATGCCAACTTACCGCTCAATCTACTACAAAATCTAAGCAGCGCCATCTCTATTTTGCGTTGTGAATTAATTGGTAACATGACATTCCAGTCGTTTCACACCATACGCGGGACCAAGTTTTAGAAAATAATTATTAATTAGGATTGTAATACTTACCGGTTTTGAGACATATTTTGTAATATTAACCATAATCTGTTTGTAGTTATAATTTATTTAAAGTATGTTCACATAGTATAAATAACATTATTGTAATCTTTTCGTAACAGAGTCCTACTGGGGACATACAGATTTTGTAAGGAATACCGCTCTGTTACCAGAAACAACCACAATGTTACTTAAAAAAAAAACTAAAAATACCAAAACTTAGTCTTAATTTTATTAATCAGTGTTTATTAATGTATTTTTTATACGATGATGTGTATATAATCTTAATTAAAAAATTACACGACTCAGGGACTAGTTTACCTGCGCAAAATTTGACAACGACCCATAAATCTATCACTTTTCTTTACTTATAGAATAATTAACCATTGTTGATTTGCATGAATTATTTATTTATCGTTATTAAAATGTATTTTTAAATAAAAATATTAATATACTTAAGTATACTTATAGGTACTATGGGTACCATGTTCTAATTAATTTTATTTTAAATTTCTGTATTATTTTTGTATCCTTAAATGTTTTAGTTTCTATTTTTTTGAACTTTGTTAAAGTAACTGTAGGTACACATTAACATAAATAAAGATAAGTATTTTTCTTATTATTGTAATAATTATTATTTAGAAAACGTCTAAGAATTTTCAAACGCCCAAGGGTGTAATATTTTGCTGTAAATTATTTAAAATATAATTAGGAAATTTTATTTATTATTTAATTTAAATCGTATAAAAATCAACAATCAACCAACACATAAGACTAGGGTTGTGAAATTGACCGGTTAAGTTGTTTTTGTACAATTGATCAGTCAACTAACCAAAATAAAATTAAATAAAACAAGTTATTGTTTTGCTGCGATATTATACAATAATATTTCATTTAATTATAATTTTATTTTGTTAATTTATTTTAAGAATTGTGTTTTTGTTTTATAATAGATGTTTTTTCTTATTTATTTATTAATTTATGTACTTAAAATAAAAGGAATTTTAAGCCAATTTTATTTGATTTTTTATCTGACAGCTCTCAATTAGTTTTAACCTCACTTTTTTCCAAATTTAACTTAAAGTCAGCCCGTGGGTGAAATGCTATTTCGCCAACTAGTGGAAGATGTTAAATTTCACCCACCAATTAAAGTTAGGAAATGAAATACCTAGGTGTTAAACAATTAACATTTAGAGAATTCAATATTTTGCGAATCTTCAGTAAGGCCACGAATTTATTTATTACCCTGAATCGCTTACTTTGTCGAAGGTTTACCAAATTTTAAGTTTATAGTCTATTAATTTAAAGTTCAGTGCAGGTAGGTATATTACTTGTAAAAATCTAAAAATAAAACTAAATGTTTTAACCTTAATTTTTAAATTAAACTAAATATTACTAAATTAAAAATAAAAAATCAAAACTAAAGCTGAAAATTTTGAGTGAAAAAGTAAAATTGGTAATTTAATTGCAATATAATAAAAAAATTAAAATTGATAAATTAAAAAAAAAATGTAATTATTCAATAGGTGCCGAACGCTCGTTCATTATTTATATATATATATATATATATATATATATATATTATATACATTAATTACCCTTGAATTTTATCCCAACTTCATTCCCCATTTTAATATCAAATCTAACAAACTAAATGTACTTTCTAAAATATCAAAAAAAAACATATTACCTCCCAAACATCCTCTTTATATTTTTTTATAAAAAATTATAATTAAAAGAATTAATAAACACGCTTTAACGGATTAATAGTTATTTACTACTGTACTAGTGTGTTATGTTGAAAATAAGTCACGCGAGTCAGACCGAGTGGTATAAATTCTCAAGTGACTTAGGAAACATAACACACGAGTGGCATACAATGTTTTATCCAACAAGTGGAAGAAATCGTTTTTTATGAGATAATAATTAATAAGCTTTGTGATCAAATCAAAGCTATAGCTGTCGCGGCGAATGTTTCAAATTGCGTCCTTAAATTTTGAAGCAAGCCCAGACATTATAATTATTGTTTTTTTCTTTTACGTATATAATCCAAGGAACCGCGACGACTATACTTGCCTATAAATGTCAGAATGACTTGACAGTGACTTTTTTACATTTTGTTCAAAGTAGGTTGTTTGTTTGGCTGCCACGGACATGATACATTTGACACTTGTCAGTTTTCCCTGCAGAAAAAGAAAGCTTTTTTGAAGAAAAAAACGTATAGAAAATTGAGGAAACCTATGAAAATTACGTTCCTGAGGATATCTTTACGGAAGCGGAACAAGCAGCGATGCAGATTTTGCCAGAAAAGTCCCGAGATGCTTACGACAAGAAGTTTAAGTCTTGTATGAATTCACAGAAGATAAAAGGTCTCGATGAAAATGTTCTATTGGCTTATTTTTTACATATGCAAAAAAAATTATCTTCATCGTCGATATGGACCAAATACTCGATGCTTCGCTTGACTATTCGCCTTTATAAAAAAATCGACATTTCAAAATATGGCAAACTAACGAGCTTTTTGAAAAGCAAATTACAGGGATACAAACCAAAGAAGTCCAAGACATTTGAACGACCTGAAATACAGAAGTTTTTAAACGAAGCTCCCGACGACGAGTACCTGTTGATGAAAGTGGCTTTGATAATGGGGATTAGCGGTGCTTGTAGATGCGATGAAATGGTCAATTTGAAAATAGAAAATTTTCAAGACAAAGGAAAATATTTTCACGTAGTTTTGCCAGACACTAAAACCAAGAAATTGAGAAGTTTCACCATACTTGAGGAAGGATTTCCAGTCAACCCGATCAATTTGTGTAAAAAATATATGTCTTTGAGACCAAAGAATACTAGTTCTAGACGCTTTTTTGTTTTTTACAAAAATGGGAGGTGTACCAGCCAGTGTGTGGGAATAAATACGTTGTCGAAGGTACCTTCAAGAATTGCAATGTTTTTGAAGTTGGAGGAACCAGCGCTCTATACCGGTCACTGCCTGAGAAGGTCTTCGGCGACTCTTTTGGCCAATGCAGGAGCTAACATCACTACTTTGAAGCGTCACGGAGGATGGAAGTCTTCTACGGTAGCAGAAGGATACCTAGAAGAATCGGTGCATAACAAATACAAATTGCAGAAAAAATACAAGGTTCTAATGCGTCGGCGTCTTCCAGCACTATCAGCAGCTGTACCGAGAAGGTCTTCGGCGACTCTTTTGGCCAATGCAGGGGCTAACATGACTACTTTGAAGCGTCACGGAGGATGGAAGTCCTCTACGGTAGCAGAAGGATACCTAGAAGAATCGGTGCATAACAATATACAAATTGCAGAAAAAATACAAGGTTCTAATGCGTCGGCGTCTTCCAGCACTATCAGCAGCTGTACCGATATGGGGGCGTCTGGTTCCAATAAACCAACGAATCATTTTACAATGACTTCAAATTCGAATAAACCGTTAGCGTTTTCCTTCAATTTCAATATCAATGTGAATTCTGCTTGTAATAGTAATAAATAAATAAAATACTTCTTTAAATATGAACGTGACTTACAATCCATAACTCACTAGTGAGTTATGGAATATAACACACTAGTGTGTTATGGAATATAACACACTAGTGTGTTATTTGATAGTTCACTTGTCTAAAATGACATTAATAATGACAGTCATAACTGTCATGTGTTGGATAAAATAATATAATTTACTTAAAATATTTTTCATGATTAGGGTTTTAAAATTTCCGGAAAAACCCGTTTTTTTTCGGTAAAAAACGAAAAAATTGAATTTTTTTTAGAAAAATTGACTTTTTATTTTTTAAATTTTATTCAAAGGGTAACACAAAAAAATGCAAGTCAATTTTTCTGAAAATTTTCAAATATTTACAGATAATATCGAGAAAAAAGTGAATTTCTGACTCTTATAATCATAATATTATGCAGAACTGGTTAAGTACTAAGTACTTTTACTCGTATTTCAATTACGAGAATAAAAGTACGAGTACTTTTTTACTCATAAGTATTTTTCATTTGAAATACTAATTACTCGTACTTACAAACCAAATTCAATGTACTCGTAAAAAATACTCGTGGAACTCACGAGTAATATATACGAGTATTTCCGTTTATTATATTGATGACTTTTTGCCAAAATATCGTAAGTATTAAAACATTTTGTCTGTTTCAAATTTTATAAAATAATATATTATAGGTTTAGAACAAGTATCTAGGTAAAATTATAAACTATATAAGAATTGTTGTATTTTATGTACCTAATTTTTAAAATAAATAATTTTATAAATTTGTATTTGTATTTTTATAGCTCAGGACCAAAGTATGTAAAATGTATAAAGAATAATCAATTATATTAAGTAACATTTTTTTTTTGAAAAGTACTCGTACTCTTTACGTGTGTTTTCACGATTACTACTCGTAACCGTAACCTCTCTTTCAGCCATTCCACGCTACTCGTACTTAAAATTTTACGAATACTTTTTTTAGTAATCGTACCCAGCTCTGATATGATAATAATAATTACTCCTTTTATTTTAATTTAGTAAGAGTATTCTACCGGGCCGCAACAAATATATATTCGATGCTGTATTGACATAACTTTTATTTAACACTTTGATTTATGAAATTTTAATTTTGTAATTTAACTTTATGAAACAATCATTATTCATTATTATTCTTATTATTCATCATTATTTTGTAGTTGGATATTTTTAATAGATTCTTTTTTGCCAATAAAAAACAACCGATTAATTTTGTATATATATAATATACGTTTTCCAATACACGTGTTTTTAAATACTGTATGTTGTTGCGTCGCACAATTTGGCAACGTCTCGCCTATGATTTTAATATTTCAATTAAATTCAAACAGGGTTTGTTCTTGCGAATGATAGCGCTGTCTCTCTCGCTCCGTGTTTAAATGTAATTATATTATAATTTTGATTTAAATTTATTAAAACCTATTGTAAGAGAAAATTGTTTTGTCCGTAAGTAATTGTGTCAATAATGTATTTTTAAAATTATATATGCAGATGCAGATTTAAAGGCAGAAAAACGATGATCATTTTTGTACATTTATAATCGTAATAATTAAAAAAATCATAATTTTTCTGTTAATTTTCCTTTTTTTAAAATAATGTGCGGGGTTGTAGTGAGGTATTTTGCGTGTGAATTTAAACACTTGTGTTGATCGTAGTACGTTATTTATTTACAATGAAAAAATAGTGGTTTAACTTACAACAGCGTTTAAGTTGGATGTCGAGGCCCGATAGTTTGGAACTTAACTGAATGATGTCGACCGGATGGTGGAACTGTTCTGAGTTCTGAGTTCTGAGTTCTGAGTGTTACTGGTGATTAGTTTAGGATACGACTAGGTTTTATATTTTAGATACAGGTAGTTCGGCCGTTACGTGCTCTTGTACGTCGACCTGAAATTTGGAGCTAATGCAAGGGCTTTCCAAATTGCCGGGATTTTGGATATTAATTGGGCTAGAAATTCTTCGAAGGATAAGGAAATGTTTATGGTATTGTGAAGTTTGGTTGTGGGATTATTTTATTGTCGGTAGGATTAAATGTGAGCCTCGACAATCCGTACATTTTGTCACGTAATTGTAATTAAAATAATTTAAACTTTTGCCTGTTTTTACAGTGTTTGTTTGCCTGAGTAGTGGAGGTAATGCCGCTACAAATGTTTTTTAGATATTAAATTTTTTTTATAAATAATTGTGTTTTATGTTTTTACCAGGTAATTCAAAAAAAATTAAAAAACAATAAAACATCAATGTTATAAATACAGGGTGGTTCTACTAAAAATTGACAACCTTAATTAGGCTACCTAATAAATATTTTTTAATTGAGCTTTTGTTTTTGAATTATCAAACTTTGTGGGCGGATTAAAAAAAATAAGTTTTTAGTAAATTTTGACATTTTCTTCTTTAGTATCTTTACACGAAATAACAAAAACACAATACAAATAATAAATTGATTTAAAAATGTAAACGTAAAAAATTAACTATCGTTAATTTTTTATTGGCAAAAAAGAGTCTATTAAAAATATCCAACTACAAAATAATGATGAATAATAAGGATAATAATAAATAATGATTGTTTCATAAAGTTAAATTACAAAATTATAATTTCATAAATCGAAGTGTTAAATAAAAGTTATGTCAATACAGCACCAAATATATATTTTTTGCGGCCCGGTAGAATACACTTACTAAATTAAAATAAAAGGAGTAACTATTATTATCATAATATCAGAGCTGGGTACGAGTACTAAAAAAAGTATTCGTAAAATTTTAAGTACGAGTACTTAAAATATTTACTCGTAAGTACATTTATAAAACGAGTAGTAATCGTGAAAACACGAGTAAAGAGTACGAGTACTTTTCAAAAAAAAATGTTACTTAATATAATTGATTATTCTTTATACATTTTACATACTTTGGTCCTGAGCTATAAAAATACAAATTTATAATAGTAGATTATGACATAAGGAGTAGAAGTGACTCTTTTTGTGGTGAGTACAGAGATTGACGGCCGAAGCGTAGCTGAGGCAGGCAACTGTACGAAGCACAAAAAGAGCTTCTACTCCAAATAACATATACAATTTTTTTTCAAGGGCGTAATATAAATAGGATAAGCAATAGAATTATTTTATTTACTCATAACTCATGTGGTATAAAATTTTGGCTAAAAGCATTAGAAATTATTGATAAAAACTAAAAGAACTTATAACCCTCACTTACAATGCCGATATATGAGTACATTAGATGCAAAACTCGGTTTTTGCACATTTTAAAAAAATATATATTTTATCTTATTTATGTTCATAACTGCACTGCCCACAGCATAACTAAGTAAACCAGATGCATAAGTTAATATTTGTAGAATAAAATACATTTATAAACTTACCGCAGCTGCAAAACTGGGTATTTGTCGGATGCAAAACTCGGTATTTGACCAATCACCAATCACGTCGCTAGTATACGCATTAACTGACGGCATAACAATCACCTGATTAATTGTTATTTTTTTGGTATTTGCACTTTTCACTTGCAAAACTTGGTCTTTGAACGAGGAAGATGCAAAACTATGTTTTTAAATCTTTTGATTTCAATTATTTACTAAACTACTTAATTTTAAAGGACTTTTTTTTACTTTTTTGAATAAGAAATGATGCAAAAGCACGTCTATACGATTTTTGTATTTTTTTCTTCAAATATGACCTTATGAGCGGTTTTTCGTGTTTTTCTTAAAATCACTTATCCTGCAAATACAAAGTTTTGCATCTAATGTACTCATATATCCTTATAATATAATATCTTTATAATCTGTGTACTAAACTAAAAATAAACAATGCACTGTCAGGTCAAAATGCTGCGCTTGAATTAATTTTGACGTACTGAAATTTGTTTGGAGTTCCGACATTGGCGACTCGTCTATCATCATTAGGGATGGGATTTTAGTTATTTTACCTTTTTTTAACCGATGTAACTATTTGAAAACGAATAATGCCAAAATGTGTTTTAAAAGATTTTCTTTTATATGAACCTAACTTGTTTTCACCTTTTTTTTACCTTTTTTGAAGGTTTTTGCTTTAAACTACCTTTTTATACTTTTGTTACATATTTTTTAATTCAGTTTATTTTCACCTATTTGTTACCTATTTTTACGTATTTTTACTTATTTTATTTTTTCTGTTTTTTTTTTAAATTTTGCGCCAATATTTTATCCAGGGCGTGCAACTTAACGGTATAGAATTTTTTCTTATGGTCACAGACTGTAACAGTAACTTAAAGTTACTAACTTTCTTTGCAGTTACCTTCTTTGTAGTGAGCTTATGTTCTGTCATAGAACTTCTGTGTAGTGAGTGTGAAATTATAAAAAAATTGTAAGGACTTTGAGGTTATGTTAAAACATCTTTATTTAATTTTTATACATTTTAGCTATCTGTTTGTTACTCTAGTAGTAAATTTGGTAAATATCAGGTATTCCCTGTTATATTTTCAGTTCTTTATAGCTTTAATTAAGTATTGGTCAGTTTATAAAAAAAAATATTTTATGTTAGGTACTTATTTTATAAAAATAAAAGGAACTTGAACTTTTAATGTTTTTTTTTTTACCTAAAATGCTGTTTTTTTAACAGATAAGACTAGGGTTGTGAAATTGACCGGTTAAGTTGTTTTTGTACAATTGATCAGTCAAATAACCAAAATATAATTAAATAAAACAATAAGTTATTGTTTAGCTGCGATATTAATTTCGTTCAATTAAAATTTAAAAAATAATCACTAAATATTCCGTGCGAATATAATTAATATAATTAATACATTGTGATTGCTTTGAACGAAATGCTAAATTAAATTTATTATTTGACTTCCATTGAGTCACCTATGAATTTACTTCTATCCCTAGGCTTTCTTGAGTTTTTTGTCTGCCGCTAATGAAAAAGACGCACTTCAACTATCTCTATACATGCATATAAGGTTGTATTTCTAGGCCGCTTAAAAAAAATTATTTATTTTAAAAATTAGTTACATAAAATAATAAATAAAAATAACAATTATTAAATAGTTTATAATTTTACCTATATACTTGTTCTAAAACCTATAGGCTATAATACACTTCTCGTCAAATTCAACGCACCACTAAAAATTTGCCACAATTTCAAAGTTAATTTTCTCGCGAACCGTCAAACGGTCTTTGGGTATGACGCCTTTATTAGAATATTTTTTAAAATTTACGTTTTGAGTATATAAAGGGTGCAAGAGTAATACTAAGTTTTTTCCTGTAAATTTGAAACACCCTATGGGTTGTACCAGCTACAACAGCAAATGTATCTTATAATCAAACTATAGCCCCATCTTCTCCTAACATTTTGTTTTTTAATTCACCGCGTTATCTTTATTTTTAGAAGAAATATACAGTTAAGTATTAAAGAACTCCAGTTTAATAAAAAAAATGTAAAAAGAACGATTGTAACAATAACAATTAAAATATTAACAAAATTAATAAAACCAACATTAAAGTATATTAATATCGCGTATTTTCGCCTCTACTTTAATAACGGCTTCACATCGACGGCTCATACTCGAAACCAGATATCTAATCTCGCCTTGATCAATGACATTCCATATTTCTCGTAGCATATTTGCTACGTTATCAAGGGAGGCAGGCAAGGGATCATGATTTCTTAGTCGTCTACCCATATTATCCCAAAAATGCTCAATGGTACCATATACCGTATACCAATATATTGAGATCCGGACTATTTGCAGGGCAGTCTAAAGTTTCAAGACCTACCTCATGTAAGTACTCTTGTACTATATGGGCGGTGTGAGGTCTTGCGTTATCCTGCATCAGTAAAAAATTATTAAGGATGTACGGGGCGAAAGGGACAACATGCTCAGATAAAATATCCTCGATATATCGTACACTATTCAATGAATAGTGTAGTGAGCTGTCAAGAAAATTCCTCCACAAACCATTACAAAACCTCCAATCAATAGCGTGGTACCGATCAGAGCTAAATAAACAAAACCTGGACTCGTCTGTAAATAGTACACGCTGCCAATCCTCAATATTCCAGCCAACATATTGTCTGGCAAATTGCAGTCTTGCTCTACGATGATTTGCATTTAACTTCGGTCCTGTTGCTGGAATTCTGAAGCTAAAATGCTTTCCGCAAGACGTCTTCTTACGGTAAACACACTTGTTTGAAAATTATGAGTAGCATTAAGTCGTACCTACATTTCTTGCTGTTACAAATCGTTCTCTCAAGGCATGCGAATAAAGGAAATGATCATGTACGGCTGTTGTCATTCGATGCCTTCCCTGCCCATCACGTCTGTTATGATCGTTGTTTTCTTCAAAACGTCGAATAACACGGGATATTAAGGTATGATTAACTTCCAATCTCCGAGCTATGGCACGGTAGCTTAATTCTTGCTCGGCCAATGTAATAATTCTTACACATTCATCACGATTCAAATTTCTGACTTGCCGCTCCATTATAATAATTTTATGCAGACAACTTAAAAGAAAATGACAGTTTCCGTCCTACCATGACCTACCTATGTTAAGTTCTTTCATTTTACATTAAACTGGAGTTATTTAGTCTTTAACCGTATATCTCATTTAAAAAAATAGATAGCGACGTGAATCAAAAAACAAAATGTTAAGAAAATATAGTTTAATTGTATGAGTCATATGCTGTTAAAGCTGGTACAACCCACAGGGCGTTTCAAATTTACGGGAAAAAACTTATTATCACTCGTGCACCCTGTGTATACTAAAAATGTAAATTTGAAAAAATATTTCAATATATTCAATATTATTACCGAAGAATAAACCTACAAATTAATAAAAAAAACAGAATTCGGTTTGACGGTTCGCGAGAAAATCAACTTTGAAATTGTGGCAAATTTTTAGTGGTACGTTAAATTTAAAACAGACAAAATTTTAATGCTTACGATATTTTGGAAAAAAGTCATCGATATAATAAACGGAAATACTCGTATATATTACTCGTGAATTCCACGAGTATTTATTACAAGTACATTGAATTTGGTTTGTAAGTACGAGTATTAAGTATTTCAAATGAAAAATACTTATGAGTAAAAAAGTACTCGTACTTTTTTACTCGTAATTGTAATACGAGTAAAAGTACTCAGTACTTGGCCAGCTCTGCATAATATTATGATTATAAGCGTCGGAAATTCACTTTTTTCTCGATAACAGTATACGGATATTATCCTTAAATATTTGGATATTTTCAGAAAAATTGACTTGCATTTTCTCGTGTTACCCTTTGAATAAAATTTAAAAAATAAAAAAGTCAATTTTTCTAAAAAATTTCCAATTTTTGCGTTTTTTACCGGAAAAAAAACGGTTTTTTCCGGAAATTTTAAAACCCCAATCATGACAAAATATTTTAAGTAAATTATATTATTTTATATATTTTATCCAACACATGACAGTTATGACTGTCATTATTAATGTCATTTTAGAGAAGTAAACTATCAAATAACACACTAGTGTGTTATAATCCATAACTCACGTTCATATTTAAAGTAGTATTTTATTTATTTATTACTATTACAAGCAGAATTCACATTGATATTAAAATTAAAGGAAAACGCTAACTGATTATTCGAATTTGAAGTCATTGTAAAATTCGTTGGCTCATTGGAACCAGACGCCCCCATATCGGTACAGCTGCTGATAGTGCTGGAAGACGCCGACGCATTAGAACCTTGTATTTTTTCTGCAATTTGTATTTTGTCATGCACCGACTCTTCTAGGTATCCGTCTGCTACCGTAGAGGACTTCCATCCTCCGTGACGCTTTTTTTTTTATAAAAAACAAAAAAGCGGCTAGAACTAGTATTCTTTGGTCTCAAAGACATATATTTTTTACACAAATTGATCGGGTTGACTTGAAATCCTTCCTCAAGTATGGTGAAACTTCTCAATTTCTTGGTTTTAGTGTCTGGCAAAACTACGTGAAAATATTTTCCTTTGTCTTGAAAATTTTCTATTTTCAAATTGACCAATTCATCGCATCTACAAGAACTGCTAATCCCCATTATCAAAGCCACTTTCATCAACAGGTACTCGTCGTCGCGAGCTTCGTTTAAAAACTTCTGTATTTCAGGTCGTTTAAATGTCTTCGACTTCTTTGGTTTGTATCCCTGTAATTTGCTTTTCAAAAAGCTCGTTAGTTTGCCATATTTTGAAATGTCGATTTTTTTATAAAGGTGCTTAGTCAAGCGAAGCATCGAGTATTTGGTCCATATCGACGATGAAGCTAATTTTTTTGCAAATGTAAAAAATAAGCCAATAGAACATTTTCATCGATACCTTTTATCTTCTGTGAATTCATACAAGACTTAAACTCCTTGTCGTAAGCATCTCGAGACTTTTCTGGCAAAATCTGCATCGCTGTTTTTTCCGCTTCCGTAAGGATATCATCAGGAACGTAATTTTCATAGGTTTCCTCAATTTTCTATACTTTTTTTTTCTTCAAAAAAGCTTTCCTTTTCTGCAGGGAAAACTGACAAGTGTCAAAATTTATTTAAATATTTGCTAACAATGTATCATGCCCGTGGCAGCCAAACAAACAACCTACTTTGAATAAAATGTAAAAAAGTCACTGTCAAGTCATTCTGACATTTATAGGGTACTAGGCAAGTATAGTCGTCGCGGTTGTAAAAGAAAACAACAATAATTGTAATGTCTGTGCTTGGTTCAGAATTTGAGGATGCAATTTGAAACATTCGCTGCGACAACTATAGCTTTGATTTGATCACAAAGCTTATTAATTATTATCTCATAAAAAAACGATTTCTTCCACTTGTTGGATAAAACATTGAATGCCACTCGTGTGTCTTGAGAATTTATACCACTTGGCCTGACTCGCGTGACTTATTTTCAACATAACACACTAGTACCATTAATAACTATTAATCCGTTAAAGCGTGTTTATTAATTTTTTTAATTATAATTTTTCATAAAAAAATATAAAGAGGATGTTTGGGGGGTAATATGTACTTTTTTGATATTTTAGAAACTACATATTTAGTTTGTTAGATTTGATATTAAAATGGGGAATGAAGTTGGGATAAAATTCAAGGGTAATTAATGTGCTCGTTCGGCACCTATTGTATAATTACATTTTTTTATTTTAATTTATTCATTCAAAATTTTCAGCTTTAGTTTTGATTTTTAATTTTTAATTTAGTAATATTTACTTTAATTTAAAAATTGAGGTTAAAACATTTAGTTTTATTTTTAGATTTTTACAAGTAATATACCTACCTGTACTGAACTTTAAATTGATAGACTATAAAATTTGGTAAACCTTCGATAAAGTAAGCGATTCAGGGTAATAAATAAATTCGTGGCCCTACTGAAGATGCGCAAAATAATGAATTCTCCAAATGTTAATTATTTAACACCTAGGTATTTCATTTCATAACGAAATTTTACTTCTTCCACTAGTGGGCGAAATAGCATTTCACCCACGGGCTGACTTTAAGTTAAATTTGGAAACAAGTGAGGTTAAAACTAATTGACAGCTGTCAGATAAAATATCAAATAAAATTGGCTTGAAATTCCTTGCGGTGGTTGTAGAAATTTTTTATTTTAAGTACATAAATTATTAATAAATAAGAAAATCAATTATAAAACAAAAACACAATTCTTAAAATAAATTAACAAAATAATATTAAAATAAAATAAAATATTATTGTATAATATCGCAGCAAACAATAACTTATTGTTTTATTTAATTTTATTTTGGTTATTTGACTGATCAATTGTACAAAAACAACTTAACCGGTCAATTTCACAACCCTAGTCTTATCTGTTGGTTGATTGTTGATTTTTATACGATTTAAATTAAATAATAAATAAAATTACCTAATTATATTTTAAATAATTTACAGCAAAATATTACACCCTTGGGCTTTTGAAAATTCTTAGACGTTTTCTAAATAATAATTATTAAAGTTGGGATATTTAGGTACTAAAAACTAAAAAATAGGTAACTAAAAAGGTACTAAAAAAAGCATTTTAGATTTAAAAAAACAGGATTTTAGGTAAAAAAAACATTAAAAGTTCAAGTTTTGTTTATAATTTTGTTTAGCCGCATACCCAAACACAGAACATACCCACAATAAACTATTTATATGCAATAAACTGTGTTTCACTGAGTGACACTCACTACACAGAAGTTCTATGACAGAACATAAGCTCACTACAAAGAAGGTAACTGTAAAGAAAGTTACTGTTACAGTCTGCGACCATAAGAAAAAATTCTATACCGTTGAGTTGCACGCCCTGGATAAAATATTGGCGCAAAATTTAAAAAGAGCACAAAAAAATAAAATAAGTAAAAATACGTAAAAATAGCTAACAAATAGGTGAATATAAACTGACAAATTAAAAAATATGTAACAAAAGTATAAAAAGGTAGTTTAAAGCAAAAACCTCCAAAAAAGGTGAAAACAAGTTAAAAAATAGGTAACAAAAGTATAAAAAAGGTAGTGAAAACAAGTTAGGTTCATGTAAAAGAAAATCTTTTAAAACACATTTTGGCATTATTGGTTTTCAAATAGTTCGACGGCTGAAAAAAGGTGAAATAACTAAAATCCCATCCCTAATAATTATTACAATAATAATAAAAATACTTATCACTTGTGTCTTGACTCTTGAAGTGGTAGGACGCTCTACGATAGTTAACGAGATCCCTCCTAAGCAGCGTATACGATACAAACGTAGTAAAGTATCAAAAGCGAATCTCAGTATCCGGAAATATCGGTAATCGGTAATAAATAAATAAATAAACAAACAAGTGCGAAAAGTGCAACATGTGCGAAAAGTGCGGGAGGACCCCGGTTAACGCCGTAAAAGTGTGCAAGTGAATAAGTAATTAAGGCTAGGCCACAACGATAAGCCAACTGGCCCACCTGGATAGCAGAGATTGCGCCACAATCAAAGCGTGCGAAAAAACTGCAGGCGAGGTCAAGGAACAACGAAACAACAGAAAGACAAAGCATCAGGATTATAGCCTAATAATAAATAATAAAGTAATTTTTCTAATTGCATGTCAAATTTTATTCCAAAAAATCTAAACGTAAAACGTATCGAAACATCGAAACGTAAATTTCCAAGAACCCCAGCTGGAACCAGAAAATAAACAGATTCCTATAGAAATAGACAACCCATAAATCATTACATAAACAAAACAGAAAAAGGCAGACATAAGACATTAGCTCCATCCCCCAAATAAACAATCGACTAATCCCATAAATAAACGCCAATCTAATAAATAAATAAACCCAAACCATAACAAACATGGAAATAATAAATACGATCGATCATTCTGTGGGCATAATTAAAATTCCATCTGACGGAAACTGCTTAGTGGCCAGCTTGGCCGATCAACTAGACAATAGCCTGACTAGGTCAACAATAGGAAGTACATACGCATTAAGACAAAGACTAAATACCCACTTAAGAACATACATTGAGACATAGAGAACATATTTACAGGATGCGATCCTTGACCAACCCCACCGCTACGCGCATATTAACGACTGGGAACGTAAAACAGAGGCGTACTTGAAGGACCACGCACAAGAAGATGGATTATAGTACGGTTCACCCTTTCTTCCTGACCATTGTATCTGTACGCCTGTCACTATTAACACGTGGTCAATGTTTTCTTCGATGCAATAATCTTTAACGGCACGTGCCGTAAATGCTGTCCCTCTGTCAGATATAATCCTCTTTGGGTTACCAAATACAGATGACTCTTTCTTAAGTCGGTCAATAACCTCTGCGCTATCTGTTGACTTTGTTGGATACAGCCACACAAATTTTGTGAATGAATTAACCACTATAAACAGATGCTGAAATCTCTTCTTTGTTGCCGTCATAGGCCCAAGATGATCCACATGGTATGTGTTTAAGGGTGCATCACCTTTATTAATAGGGTTCCACAGCCCCTCTGGTTTTTCGTGTTTTCGCTCAGCCAGTATACAGTTAACACAATTTGACACTAATTTTTCTACTTTTTCGCGTAATCCCGTAAACCAAAAGTCTCTCCGAACTATAGCTTCCGTCTTATTTACACCATAATGTCCGCGTTCATGAGCTTGGCGCACAACTTGTATTTTCATTGTCTTGGGTACCACTAACAACAAATCATCTTTTACAACTTTATATAAGAGTCAATGTTGCACAACATAACCGCGTAGTTTACAACTCTCCTTATCTTTTACCAACTTTCGAATTTCTTCGTCTTCACTTCACTCTTTATTGAGGTTTACAATTAGTCCATTGTCATTATCACTTATTAGTAAAACACTTGGTAACGGATTAAGACTTAGTGCATCCACATGCTTCATGTTGTTGCCTGGTCTATAAATTACATCATAGTTAAACTCTTCTAACAATAACGCCCATCGCGCTACCCGCACACACAAGTCTTTCTTTTTCATAGTCATTGTAAATGCTTGACAATCCGTATATATCTTAAAGGGAATTCCTAGCAGGTAAACCCTAAACTTTTTTAACGCCTTCACAATAGCCAACACTTCTAATTCGTAACTAGAGTATTTTTCTTCAGCGCTCGTCGTTTTACCACTCGCATAATAAATCGGGTAAAATTGTCTGTCGACACTATCGCGTTGCATTAATATAACTCCGTAACCGCGTCGCGACGCATCCGCATGAAGCTCCGTATCAGCACCCATACGATATAAACGTAAAACTGACCCGTTAGTTAGCGCTGTCTTTAAAGTTTCAAAGGCTTCCACTTCACGGACTTCAAATTTAAATTTAGTGTCCTTCTTTAATAAATCTGTGAGAGGTCGTGCTATTAAAGAATACCGTGGTATAAATTTACGAAAATATCCTGTCAACCCCAGGAAACTTTGTCTTAACATTTGTCGGTTTCGGAAAATTCATCACCGCTTTTGTCTTGATTTCTGACGGCCGCACTGTATTGTTACTCACAATATGACCTAGATATTCAATTTCCTTTCGTAAAAATTGACACTTACTCCAATTAATTTTTAACCCGTGTTTTGCCGCGACTTCTAACACTACTTTAAGTCTTTCGATTGCTTCTTTGTTATTATTTGCGGGTATTATCACATCGTCGATATAAGTCACTACAATCTTTCGTTGTATTAGATCCTTAAACAATGCATTTATAAACTTTTGAAAATATGCCGACGAACACTTAGTCCAAACGGTGTCTTTAAAAATTCGTACTGACCGGTCGGCGTTACAAAAGCCGTGATTTTTTGACTCCGTTCTTCGACTGGCACATAGAAAAAACCATTTTCAAGATCGATCGTCGTAAATATTATTGCACCTTGTAATGAATCTATTTGATTCTCTATCAGTGGCAACGGGAACTGCAATCGTTCAATTTTCTTATTAAGTGCCCTGTAGTCCACACATACTCTTGTCGTACCCTTTTTCTTTTTAACAAGGACTATTGAAGGTAGAATTATGCCGGCCAATCCTGTATGACAATTTCAACTTCGTCTCTTTCTGCTGGTGACAGTCTTCTCGGTCTGGCAACCACTGAAATATCGTCTTTCACAATAATTTTCGTTTGAATCTCGACGCTACACGTTTTCTCGGGCTTATAAGTGTTAATTAATTGTTTTAGTCTTTCGCGATCACTCGGTTCTTTAATCTGTGACATAATATACATTTGTTACGTCTACTACGTTAATATTATATATTTCCGGCACATCTGGATTATCATTAACTTTTACTTTCGCGAAAGTAACGTTTCCTCTTTTTACTCTTAATTCCACCTTGTTTAAAAAGCCTGTTCCTAACAATAGGCTTCGTAAAATTGTACTACTAACTACATGAAACGTAATAGGCTATTCTTCCCCATCGACCATAACTCTTGCAGAAAATTCACCCATCGTTTCATTACCGATAGAGCCAAGTCCCTCGAATTTAACCTTGCGGTTTAGCAGCGCAGGTTATCCAATTTTGACATATTCGTCTGTCCTCATAAACGTAAGATCGCTGCCTGTATCTACAAGCGCCGTAAACTTTTGACCCCCTATCACTACGTCTTTCATGTATTTTTTATCTCCTGGTCGCGACACAAGATTTGCTTCTTTTACTTTTGTGGGACAAACTGTTGCTTTGTGTCCATGTTTGTTGCATTTAAAACACTTGACACCCTTGTCCTTTACTGGACAATCTGCACTTACGTGATTTTTATCACCACAATTAAAGCACCGCCTCGTTTTTGTCGCTGCCGCAGCTGTCGTTGACACTGCCGACCTTTTTTGGGTTCCTTTGCTGTCGTCTCTCCGTTCT
This sequence comes from Brassicogethes aeneus, assembly GCA_921294245.1. Taxonomy (NCBI): domain Eukaryota; kingdom Metazoa; phylum Arthropoda; class Insecta; order Coleoptera; family Nitidulidae; genus Brassicogethes; species Brassicogethes aeneus. The sequence continues at coordinate 2,770,009 of OV121137.1, forward strand.
GCAACTTTCGCTTTGTTTTTCATTTCTCGTTTCATACCTTCATATTGGAAAAATCTCTCCTTCAGTTGCTTTATCGTCTTAGCTCCGTATAAAATAGACTTGTTAACCGCATCGTCTGCGAACCCTTCTATTATGAACTGAATTACGGACCACTTTTCGACCATTGCCGGTGTTGCAATTTCCAGCATTTTGTAGACGTACTCCTGGTATGTTTCGATCGTCTTTTTTTTTCTTTCTTGCAACCTTGCGTGAATTCGATGACTATCTACTCTGTCGTCAAATTCATCTCTTAGCGCTCTTTTCAGCCGATTCCACGTCTTCGCACACCTTTCGTAAATAACGAATAGTCTGGCTGATCCTGTTAATAATCTTTTTGCGTATGCCACCTTTTGTACTTCGGTCCATATGTACATTTCGGTCATATCCTCGAAATCTTCGATCCACCGTCGCACATCAGCCTGGTCGTCTCCACTGAATTTCTCGAGGGATTCCTCGACTTCCCCAAAGGTTAATTGCACGCACGGCCTTGCGCGTGACCTGTTGCGGACATTAGGCGTTAACCTTTCTTTATCTTCTTCGTCGTAATGGGCGTTGCGCTGACTGTTCTCAGCCCGCTCCGCCAATTCGTCGTCGTGTTGCCCGTCGTCTTCGGCGTCGTTTTCTTCTTTGTCGTCTTCGTCGTCGTTGTGACCGTCATCTTCTGGTTCATTTTCTCGATTGCCGTGAATTCTTACTAGTGTTAGCGCATCCATAAGGCGATCCACCAGCTCTCGCTTTCTTACCGACACTCGTAGTTGACGTCGTCTCTTCTTTGAACTCAGGAACTGTCATGCGAAGCACTTGTTCGTCTTCGATGTCTACCAACCCTCCATTTTTGTCGTATTCCATGTTTCTCTTGTTTATTACACTTTTCAACTTCTCACTCGCGAATAACCGTTGCTAAATCCACTTAAGTGTGGATTGGCTAAATCAATCCCGTTGAGCCCCCAAAATTTGTAGGGATTTAGTTGCTAGATTATTTTAAGAATAAGAAGTCCGTAAACTTTAAATTAAAAATAGTCGTTTATTAAAAAGAAAAATGTTAAACAACAAATGAAACTAAAAGTAAATATAATACGTCTTAATACACCGACGGTCGCGTTAAATCTAACTTAGGTACTATTACATATCTTTGGGGTTACTTCACATTCCCACGCATCTATTTTAGTCTTTTACGTTATCTACACTTTCACACACATATTATCAGTCCTAGACCCTTGCGGTCGTTCGAAAACACCTTATTGAACTTAAACACTTGACGCCTAATTTTAACCTACATAAATAAAAGTCTTTAAATTTAAACATTACCACAGAGTCTGGGAAAATTCCGATGCTACATAAATAATTTATGCAAATCAACAATAGTTAATTATTCTATAAGTAAAGAAAAGTGATATATTTATAATTAATGGAAATATCAAATTTCCAAGAGATAGAAAAATTGGAGTGCACCCATTAACCACGCTGTTTTGTCATATTTTTAATGGGATAGTGCATTGCATATAGCATTGCATATGGGGAAAGGCGGCGATTTCTGAAGAGTGTGAGGTTTGCTGCACGAGCGAGGCGAATATAGAACACACTATTTAGAAATCGCCTCCTTTCACCACGAAATATGTACACTATTTTTTATGACAAAACGGAAATTCGACTTTCGCTGCCTTTTAAGCGAGAAAACACATAAACAAAAATATACCAAACGAAAGACAATAATTGGCTTAATTAATAATATTAATTATTAAAGAACTTATGTTAAGTCGAATTTATGCTGGGCGTTTCATGAAAAAGCATTGATTAATATAATACTTTTCTTTACGATTTTTAAAATGTGCTTAATAAAAGTGTTGGTTGGTTAAAAAAGTTGTAACCGTCATTTTGACAGTTACCCATTGATTTTGTTTTATTAGTTTTTGTACATTTATAACGGTAGGGATGTGAACTGTTAAGTGGTTTATTTTTAGTTTGACTAATTTTTAAGTATATTTTTAATAATGATATTTGTTTAGTTGCCTCTTTCCAACATCTTGGCAACATTGTATTTTTTTTGTTTAAATAATCTTCTACGCACTTAATAAGGTTTACGTTTGCCTTTTCCGTTTTAACACTGAAGCCGTTTAGTTGGGAGTAAGCGTTGGCTTAAAATTTGGATAGAATTCCAAAGATGTGTAGTAATTCTCCTGGTTTAATGGCTCAGGGCCGGTTAAAGCATTAATTGTTTTATATGAAAGCTCTAGGTGAGTTGATAACTTTTAAAATAGTGGTCGAATATTCCTAACCACACGGTCTCCATTTTAGGTGTGAGATTTTCCAACGTACTTTTTGTTGACCTAGACCTTGAATGGTTTTTACTTTAAAAACTCCTTAAAATAAGGGTAAGCTAATGTCAACGGATTTTGTAGGGCGATAAAGCGGGTTCGTATTTCTTTTTAGGGTTTTTAATATGGAGTATAGTTTCTGTGGAGCTAATCAGTTTTTTTATGTTGGAGTTTTTGTAAGACTTTTTATGTCAGATTTGTTGTAAAGAAATGGATTTTTACCCTGAACTTGTTTTGGATAATGGAAAGTTCTAACGTTATTGAAAAGCCATCCTGTATAATCTGTCATACCAAGGCCCCAACTAAGATCAGGTCGTACCAATTTTGAATTTTAATGTTAACGTGCACTACACTCCTTATACGTTTGTGTACTTTTGAGTTTTAAATTGTAGTTATTTTAAATATATTTTTTTTGTATCATCGATAACATTTTATCAGTTAATTTAGTCATTAGACTTTGGTTTTTGTAAACCATATATGGCCATATAAGGGTGCACCAAAATTATAGATCAAACAAATATTTAATATTACATGAAAAGTGATCACTGCAACATCGGTGTAACAAATATAACTGGGCTCCCAATTTTAATTTGCCTTTATTTTAATTTAGTAAATATATTTGTATACACGTAAGTATTGAAAAACAACATTTGCCCATCGACCTATCTCTCCGCTGAAAAGCTGCCTTTCGCCATAGCCCTCGAGTTGAGGTTACAAAGTGTTGCTAACCAGAAAACGTGTACTTTTTTTTTACTATTTCTCTTAATAAAGTAAGTATGCTCTTTTTCATTAAGAATACGAACAAATATAGCCTTTCAAAATAAACCCTTCAAAAATAATTACTATAATAATAATCATAATTATTCATATTAAAATGTTTAATAAGAAAAAAATATAAACTAAGGTTAAAAAATAATAGGGATATTTAAAATTTAATATAAAATTAATTAAAACCCAGTTTTTGTTTTTTTAAACCGCACATTTCTAATACAGATATTATTTTATAAACATGCAAAATACCAATATTAAAAACTACATAGAAAAACAATCACATGTTAAAAATTCATTTATGTCTTATTAAAGTTGACTCTTTTATTTCATTTGAAACTCTATTATAAAAATTAGGTGCATTAAGTATATTTGGAATCATTTCTAGATCTATTAATCCGTTAACATAAAAATTTTAAAATAATACGGAAATTTAATTCATTTATATCTTGGAATATTAAAAGTTTTAAAATTTTAAACGTAGGTACTTACGGTAAATAAAGAAACTCGATATCACAACACATTTCAGTCGCGGTGACAATTGCTCGCAAGAAGATAAATACAGTAACTGTATATATATTAGGGTATGAGTATGAGTATGTATGAGTATGGGAACGTATGGCAGGCCCCAAATATATTATCATCCACTAATCTCCCGGGGTTATTTTACCCCCTTTCCGTTCTCCTGCGTATCCCGCCAAATCACAGAGTATCTCTCTGTGCCTATCTGGCTGGTAGATCCACCCTAGGAGGTCGTGGATGACAGTGTCAAAGGTTAAGGCCGCTCCACGGATTTTTGTCAGCCGGGTCGGGCCATACGTCCAGTTTAGGAAGGGTTTTTAGAGGACATTGAACTGACCGAAAACTAAGTACAATCTGGAATCCTCCTTAACCAGGGCTTTAGTAATAACCCCATTCATTTGGTATTCCTGAATGGGGGTGGGTGGATTAGTATGCCGCTAGCGCCTTTCCTTGATAGTGTACTTCCTGTTCGTCGCTGTCCGAGTCGGATTTCGGTTCCTGATAGCCGCTTTAGAATTGTTTGCCCCCCTGTGCGATTGAGTCTTATCTTCAGAACCAAAGTGTTGCCGGCCGTACCCCGCCGTAATTAGTGCCCTCTGACTATGTAGAAATTCGTTTAACCTACTGGAATTGTCGACCCTCGAATTATTTATTTTTTCCCACTGTGCGTGATCCCCATTCACTTGGGGTTGGATCCATCTTTGCGCCTCACTATGCATTGCGGCTATATGCTTACTTAACGGTTTTTACTTAATTTATGACCCCTTACGTCTTAATAATCTATAGATGTAACATAAATAAATAAATTTCTTTAGGATGGTTTCTTTTGCCTAATGTTTATCGTAACTTGAGTGAATAATGGCTTCTGTGCCCTTGTGTTTATAGTTTTTTTTTACTGTTTCATTTGCATGAGAATCTTGGAAATTGTTTGCGACTAATTAATTTTACCTGAAGAATTATTGTTAGTTAAAGGTTGCGTATTTCGTATTAACTAGTATTAATATTATTGGGTGGTCATGGTCATGCAATTTGGTAGCTACTTATCTAGTTTATGCAGAATTGGACTTCGGGATATTTGCCAGGCGAGTGTGCTAAAATTGATCCTTATCGCCCGCACGTGTCGTAGCCCAGGAAATTTTCATTGGAACTGATCGTCTCTCTCACACCTTTTAATCAGGTCAAACACTTGAGGACTTAGTCCAGGGGGAGGTACCACACACAATTTGCACTCTTTTGCACTTGGGACAGTTATCACGACGTGTAGAATCGATATGTATATCAAGATGGCGGCAACTAAAAACAACTTATTAAGTGATCCACAAAAATCATGCAAAAAGTGTAAAAATATAGCACAAACAGGACTAAAGTGTGTTAATTGTGGTGTAGTGAGTCACAACAGTTGTGTGAAACTATTGAAAAACGTCCAGATCATTGACAACAAGACTATGATCTGCTGTGATAATACCAAAAATGACGACAACGATTGTTCGTTTGAAAGTGCGACCAATGAAGATGTGGATGAGGCTGCATCAAGCACCGATGTTAAGTATCTAAAAATACTTCTTAGACAAAAGGACCGCATGATAGATAGCCTTGAAGACAAAATTTTAATATTAAAGAATCAAGTAAGTCTCTTGGAAAAAATGTCCATCATTAATAATATGGCGACACCTACAAGTTCTAATGAAAACTTAAAATTAAATAAAAAGGAAATCTGTAGCAAGCAAACTTTGCCCGATGCCGAAAAAACTAAACTAAATATAATAAAATCACCTGTTAGGCAAAACAATTTACAAGACAAAAAACAACTGCAACAAAAAACAATAATAAACAAACCTGAAATATCAACACAAACAAAAATTGATTTAATAAAAACAACAAAAAAACCAAAAACTATAAAATATGGTACAGGAATAGCATGTCCTACTCTCGGAGCCTTTATGCCGTTATCACATGTTCATGTATCTAAGATAGGATTGGAGTTTTCTGATGAGGATGTTATTAAGTATATTAAATCCAAAATAAACATTGAAGTTAAATGCGAAGAGTTGCAAGTTAAATCAAAAACTTTAAGGTATCAATACCCGCTAATGAAAGTGAAAAACTTTTGGATCAAAACTTCTGGCCACAAAACATTGCCATTCAAAAATTTAAAAATTACACGAAACGAAATTTTCAAGCAAACCTAGACATAGAAAATCAAAAGTAAAAGTTACAAACCTTGACGACTGTAATAACTACACAAAACTTCTACATATGAACACACGTTCAATCAGAAACAAGATAAACGAAGCTGAGGCTTTTCTCTGTGATTTAAATGTAAGCATAGTTTGTTTGACTGAACACTGGCTCAACTCCTGTGAGATGGAACTGCTTAAAATATGTGACTATCTGGTTGCTTCATCCTTTTCAAGAAAAACTTTTAAAGGTGGAGGGTCTGTGATACTAATAAAACCAAACTTAAATTTTACTCGGTTAAAAAATATTGAATGTTTGTCTGCTGAAAAAATCTGTGAAATATCTTGCATTTTTGTTCATTCATTAAATACTGCTGCCTTATCTGTATATAGATCACCATCCTCAAGTTTTTTATGTTTTCTTGGTATAATTAAAAAAGCTTTAAGTATACTTGAATTCAAGAATATAATTGTTGCTGGTGATTTTAATTTGCGTTTCGATAATGAAAATAAAGAATGTGCACAATTTATCGACTTATTAACAACGTATAACCTAAAACAAATGATAAAAACTGCAACAAGAGGTCAATATTGTATTGACAATATTTTCCTTAATTTTAATACTAAGGGAAGCTTTGGACATACTATAGAAACTAACCTATCTGACCACTCAGGACAGATTTTAAACTTTAAACCAACAGCTCAAAATAATCGTAAAATTGCTTATGTGCAAAAAGAATGTAGACCCATAACTCAAATGGGTAAATATAAATTTTTTGATGAAATCTCAAATATTTCTTGGGACTTTATAAAATGTAATAATTTATCTGTAAATGAAAAATTTGATAGATTTATTGAACATCTCTTAAACTCTTATCTTCACTCTTTTCCAGTTAAAAAAATGGCTTGTAAACCTAGATTATCTTATGACCAGATCTGGTTCAATGATAACTTAAAACTTATGAGAAATCAGTTGCTTTTCATAAATGATCTATGTAGAAAAAACCCTCAGAGCTCATATTTAAAACAACAAAAATTAAATTACCAGAAAAAATATAAAACCGCTATTCAAACTGCAAAAATAAAAGCAAATGACTTTTTAATAAAAAACTCAAATTCTGCTATAAAAACCATGTGGGAAATTATTAATGATAAACGAAATAATAAAACTGAACCCAAAAAACATAACATTTCTCCAAATAGATTTAATAACTATTTTATTAATATAGCTAAAAACTTAGTAAACAAAATAAAACCAAACGAAGAGGTTCACAATGTTGTCATAGACCCAGTTCTTAAATTTGAATTCTTACCAACCACCTTTAATATTGTAAGAGATATCATAAAATCCTTAAAAAACTCTAACACCAAAGATGTATATGGTTTAAGTACCAATGTTCTCAAGGGTGTAAGTAATATTATAATTGAACCAATAACCAAATTAGTTAATTTATGTATAGAAAACAATATATTTCCGAACAAACTAAAGGAAGCTTTGGTTATTCCTATTTTTAAAAAAGGAGATCCTGAAGACCTTAACAATTATAGGCCAATATCTCTCCTACCAATAATTTCCAAAACTTTTGAAAAAGTGCTAGCAACACAGATTATAACCTACTTTGAACAAAATAATCTTTTTTATAAAAATCAGTTTGGTTTTAGGAAAAATAAAAATACGACACTGGCGGTGTTGGAATTGGTTGAAAAAATATTAGACTCTTTCGAGAAACATGAACATCTGGTCGCTGTTTTTTGTGATTTGTCCAAAGCGTTCGACTGTGTAACTCACGAAGTATTGCTTGGCAAACTAAAAAGCTATAATTTCACAACTAATGCTATTAATATGATTAGATCCTACTTAACAGACCGTGTACAGCAGGTTAGAGTAAATGGGTTAATGTCTGATAGGGATGTGATTGACTATGGGGTTCCCCAGGGTTCTATCCTTGGACCATTGCTTTTCTTAATCTACGTCAATGACTTACCCAACTTTAACCACACAGCCAATCACATTCTGTTCGCTGATGATACCACCATTATTGTAAAAGGAAAAGACTCAGAATATTTAGTTAATGCGTCGGTGAATGCACAGTCGAGAGCTACTACCTGGTTTCAAAATAATTATTTGACTTTAAATGAAACAAAAACAGTAAATATGTTTTTTACGTTAGGTAAACATATAAATAATCAAGTTGCTTTTAGCGAGCACGCAAAATTTTTGGGGGTTATTATTGATAAAAGACTTCAGTGGAACCATCATATAGATGAGGTTGCCAAGAAATTTGGCAAGCACATCTATCTTTTAAGGAATATTGCAAACTCAGTCTCAAACAAAGTTCTTAAGACAGCCTATTTTTCATTGGGCCACTCTCTCTTGTCCTATGCCATATTGGTGTGGGGGCAATCTGCGGGCTGGAAAAGATTGTTTTCTCTACAACGCAAGGCTGTAAGAATAGTTGGCAAACTAAAATATTCTGAAAACTGTAGAACTAAATTTTCAGAACTAGGTATCCTTACACTACCCTGTATTTATATACTAGAAATACTAGTGTATACAAAAATAAACATGGAAAAATTTATTGTAAATCAAACCAACTACACTTACACCACGCGGATTAGCGAAAGGTTAAGGTTACCACTCTGCAGACTAACAAAAAGTCAGAAGCATATACATTTTTTAGCTCCTAAATATTTTAATAAATTGCCAGAGAACATAAAAACCAAAGATCTTAAGTCGTTTAAGTCAGCGGTTAAATGTTTACTATTAAAAAATGCATTTTATTCATATGATGAGTTTTTACATTTCAACTTTTGTTAAATATTTATATATATGTATATACACTTGTCTGTTTTTATTGTTTTGAAGTAATGTACCTTTTTGTGTAAAGTAATATACCTTCTTATGTATGATTATTAATTAAAATCTATGCTGTTATTTTTAATTTTGACAAATGTAAGTACTTTTGTATAGTAACATGAATAAATTATTATTATTTAAATTATTATTATTAAAATATTGTTTTTTATTATTTTACGGCGTTAACCAGTTATCACGTGTAGAATCGATATTGAGTTTTTGTTATTTTAAGGAGCACTTTTCGAAATTGTTGCACTTTTCGCACTTGTTTGTTTATTTATTTATTTATTTATTACCGATTACCGGTATTTCCACATACTTAGATTCGCTTTGATACTTTACTACGTTTGTATCGTATACGCTGCTTAGGAGAGGTCTCGTTAACTATCTTTGAGCATCCTTACACTTCGAGAGTCAAGACCCAACTGTAACTGTATATTAGGGTGTTTAAAAAAAAAGAACAATTATTTTTTTTCCAATGGTGTTGAAAAATTAATAGTACATTAAAAAACACAAATGTTGGTGCCTATTTGAGCCCTTAATATTAATATTAAGGCTTGCCTCAATTCATTTGTTGTTTTTCCATTTCAATAAAACGGGAATTTTTATTTTTTTAATTTTGAATTCTTATAACTTTAGAATGGTTTGTTTTCGCAACACCCAAGCGAGAGGTGTTATAGACAATTTCACGCTCTATAAAAAACATCAAAGTTCTTCAGATCAACCGTTTCAAAGATATCAGCGATCAAAAATAACACTAATGAAAAATTTCAAATATTTTCAAATAAAATACAAATCTATCATATCTATATTATTTTTTTTTGTAAAATCACTTTAATTCTGTTAACCTGAGACTGTAAACTTTTTTTTTATTTATATACATATATATATATATATATATATATATATATATATGGGCAGATCCATTACTTTTCGACAAAAGTGTGCGGGGGTAAGTCACCGATTTGGCTGCCGATTTTTTTCTCGAAAGTAGGTCAAATAAGGAGACGATCCTGAAAATTTGAGCTTGATATAGGTAATTCCGGCTGCAAGAAAATTTTTTGAAATATAAAAAAAGTCGATTTTTTAGTCATTTTCAAAAATTCCTATCTCAGCTCCTATTTAACTTAGAGATTTGATCGAGACGGCATTTTTCTCTGTTATCCCTCTATTTTCAAGAAAAAAATAGGTTTTAAGTTTAAACTTAAATTCGGCTAAGCTGTAAGCCTCCAAATAAAACACTGCTTAAGATAAATTTTGCCAATTTTTAAAGTGCTCTCAAATCTACAGTTTTTGAAGCAGTGGAATAAATGACAGATGATATTTTTCGTTAAGGTATACTCTGTTGGAATTTACCCATTTTTTACTTGATTGCTTCGATTTCTCTAATGTATGGCCACTCAAAGACAATTGATTTTTGAAAAATCAATGTTTTCAGATACCTACAACTTTTTTCTATCGATCCGAAATCCTTTGAAAATTTCAGGGATTATACTTTATTCTATTCCCAAACAAACCATCAAAACTTTTCCTTGGGTATTGAAGTGTTTTCCGAGCTATGAATTTTTAAAAATGTCAAATTTTCAATATAATATGACATTTTTGGTAGTTTTATTTTCAGTTAAATGAATTATTAGTAATACTTTAGTCAATAATCCATTGGACCTTGTTCATTTTTCTCGAAAGTAGGTCATTTATGGAGACGATCCTGAAAATTTGAGCTCGATATGGGTAATTCCGGTTGCAAGAGAATTTTTTGAAATATATAAAAAGTCGATTTTTTAGTCATTTTTAAAAATTCGTATCTCAGCTCCTATTTAACTTAGAGATTTGATCAAGACGGCATTTTTCTATGTTATCCCTCTATTTTCAAGAAAAAAATAGGTTTTAAGTTTAAACTCAAATCCGGCTAAGCTGTAAGCCTCCAAATAAAACACTGCTTAAGATAAATTTTGCCAATTTTTAAAGTGCTCTCAAATCTACAGTTTTTGAAGCAGTGGGATGAATGACAGATGATATTTTTCGTTAAGGTATACTCTGTTGTAATTTACCCATAAAAGCCATACTTATTTTTATACTGACTCGGAGCTCCATCAGAGAAATCAGGAACATTTTGCATATACAGTTCACGCTTTTTAAAACAAATTAGTGCAAGTTCTGAAAAAAGATTTCCCATGGATTAAAAACATTATCTATTTCTCTGATGGAGCTTCAAGTTAGGATAAAAATAAGTATGGCTTTTATGGGTAAATTACAACAGAGTATACCTTAACGAAAAATATCATCTGCCATTCATCCCACTGCAGTGAAAATTTGAGCTCGATATGGGTAATTCCGGTTGCAAGAGAATTTTTTGAAATATAAAAAAAGTCGATTTTTTAGTCATTTTTAAAAATTCGTATCTCAGCTCCTATTTAACTTAGAGATTTGATCAAGACGGCATTTTTCTATGTTATTCCTCTATTTTCAAGAAAAAAATAAGTTTTAAGTTTAAACTCAAATCCGGCTAAGCTGTAAGCCTCCAAATAAAACACTGCTTAAGATAAATTTTGCCAATTTTTAAAGTGCTCTCAAATCTACAGTTTTTGAAGCAGTGCACTGCTTCAAAAACTGTAGATTTGAGAGCACTTTAAAAATTGGCAAAATTTATCTTAAGCAGTGTTTTATTTGGAGGCTTACAGCTTAGCCGGATTTGAGTTTAAACTTAAAACTTATTTTTTTCTTGAAAATAGAGGAATAACATAGAAAAATGCCGTCTTGATCAAATCTCTAAGTTAAATAGGAGCTGAGATACGAATTTTTAAAAATGACTAAAAAATCGACTTTTTTTATATTTCAAAAAATTCTCTTGCAACCGGAATTACCCATATCGAGCTCAAATTTTCAGGATCGTCTCCTTAAATGACCTACTTTCGAGAAAAATGAACAAGGTCCAATGGATTATTGACTAAAGTATTACAAATAATTCATTTAACTGATAATAAAACTACCAAAAATGTCATATTATATTGAAAATTTGACATTTTTAAAAATTCATAGCTCGGAAACCACTTCAATACCCAAGGAAAAGTTTTGATGGGTTGTTTGGGGATAGAATAAAGTATAATCCCTGAAATTATCAAAGGATTGTGGATCGATAGAAAAAAGTTGTAGGTATCTGAAAACAGCGATTTTTCAAAAATCAATTGTCTTTGAGTGGCCATACTTTAGAGAAATCGAAGCAATCAAGTAAAAAATGGGTAAATTCCAACAGAGTATACCTTAACGAAAAATATCATCTGTCATTTATTCCACTGCTTTAAAAACTGTAGATTTGAGAGCACTTTAAAAATTGGCAAAATTTATCTTAAGCAGTGTTTTATTTGGAGGCTTACAGCTTAGCCGGATTTGAGTTTAAACTTAAAACCTATTTTTTTCTTGAAAATAGAGGGATAACAGAGAAAAATGCCGTCTTGATCAAATCTCTAAGTTAAATAAGAGCTGAGATACGAATTTTTGAAAATGACTAAAAAATCGACTTTTTTTATATTTCAAAAAATTCTCTTGCAGCCGGAATTACCTACTTTCGAGAAAAAAATCGGCAGCCAAATCGGTGATTTACCCTCGCACACTTTTGTCGAAAAGTAATGGATCTGCCCATATATATATATATATATATATATATATATATTTACATCTTCAATTATTACGGCCTCATACAATAGACAAGTTTATCGGCCTCACCCAGATGGAGCGTAACCAGCGAATGTCTGTGTCATGTATATTAAATTTCAAAGTATTCTAAACACATCCCGCGCACTTAGAAATCGGTATCTTTAATTTTATGGTATACATTTTTAACCATCTTTCATACATAAAAACCTCTTACTAAATAACTAACATTGTGGCTTCAATTCGTGTATATATTTTTTAAATAGCGACATTATAAACTCATGTATATACAATACAGCCTCATACATGGTTGCCAAATCTTATTAGATGGTTAAATGCATTCAAATTAATGAATTGAATTTCCTGCTTTCATCTAACGGCCATTTCAAGCGCGCGAAACGCACGAATTTCAAAACTGTTTTTATGAAACAAATTGTAGATAATTTATTTCATAATATTTTGGCATCAAAATTATTAAAAATATTTTTCTTTTATTAGGCTATACATTAAATAAAAAAACGCAAGAAATATTTTATAAAAGTAAAGATAATTTTAATAATTAAGAGTTGTGGACGGGACAAAAAAAGGATTTATCTTAAGATACAAAAAAAAAGATTTATCTTAAGATACAATTGTCCCGTCTACACCTGTCAATTATTTAAATTATCTTTTTACTTTTATAAAATATTCCTTGCGTTTTTTTTATTTAATGTATAGCCTAATAAAACAAAAATATTTTTGACAATAAAAACAGTTTTGTGATTTGTCCCGTCCGTATGCTTGAAATGGCGGCTAACCTCCCTGACAACATTCGTGATATTCATACGAACATCATGTCGTGATTTTCACAAATTTTATTCATACTGATATCATACGGAAGTCGCAGCGTGATAAATGAAAATCATACGAATGTCACGTCGTGATTTTCACAAATTTTATTCATACGGAAATCATCCGGATATCACTGCGGGAGAAATGAAAATCATGTCGTGATTTTTTATGCCAACGGTGTTTGGATAATCATTTTTGCGCCACGTTCGTACACTAAGAGAAAAATTATGTTGAATCAACAGTTTTTGCGGTTAAATACATTTAATATTTTCTTGGATTTAAATGAACTATATATAGTTAATTTAAATCCAAGAAAATATTGAATGTATTTAACCACAAAAACTGTTGATTCAATATATAGGTATACTTTTTTTCTTAATGTACGAATGTGACGCAAAAATAAATATCCAAACACCGATGGCATAAAAAATCACGACATGATTATTTATGCTGTCGGTGTTTGTGCGTAAAAAATCACGACATGATTTTTTATGCCATCGGTGCACCGACATGTTTTTGGATGTAAATTAACCCGGACAACATTCGTGATATTCATACGAACATCATGTCGTGATTTTCACAAATTTTATTCATACTGATATCATACGGAAGTCACCGCGTGATAAATGAAAATGATACGAACGTCACGTCGTGATTTTCACAAATTTTATTCAAACGGAAATCATCCGGATGTCATTGCGTGAGAAATAAAAATCATGTCGTGATTTTTTATGCCATCGCTGTTTGCGATTGACCGATGGCACAAAAAATCATGTCGTGATTTTTATGCCAAAGGTGTTTGGATAATCATTTTTGCGCCACGTTCGTACACTAAGAGAAAAATTATGTTGAATCAACAGTTTTTGTGGTTAAATACATTCAATATTTTATTGGATTTAAATTAACTATATATAGTTAATTTAAATCCAAGAAAATATTGAATATGTTAAACTGTTGATTCAATTGTTAACATACTTTTTCTTTTAATGTACGAATGTTTTGCAAAAATGAATATCCCAACACCGATGGCATAAATAATCATGTCGTGATTTTTTATGCCATCGGTGTTTGGATATTTATTTTTGCGCCACATTCGTACGTTGAGAGAAAAAGTATACCTACATATATATTAAATCAACAGTTTTTGTGGTTAAATACATTTAATATTTTCTTGGATTTAAATTAACTATATATAGTTATTATTATTAACTATATATAGTTATTATAGTTATAGTGTACGAACGTGGCGCAAAAATGATTATTCAAACACCGTTGGCATAAAAAATCACGATATGATTTTTTAGGCCATCGGTCAATCGCAAACAGCGATGGCATAAAAAATCACGACATGATTTTCATTTCTCACGCAGTGACATCCGGATGATGTCCGTATGAATAAAATTTGTGAAAATCACGACGTGACGTTCGTATGATTTTCATTTATCACGCGGTGACTTTCGTATGATATCATTGTGAATAAAATTTGTGAAAATCACGACATGATGTTCGTATGAATATCACGAATGTATGAGCCCTGCGTTCAAAACGTTCATGTTTTGTTAAACATTGGAATATCTTTTTTAATTGAACCCGGACAACATTCGTAATATTCAAACAACGTTTTATAGATTATAACGGTGTAATGTGAATAACAAACTAGGTTTTAAATGCGCAGTTCGCAGGGCTCATACGCATGCACAAATTTTGCAAATATCACACCGTGAGTTCTACATAATATCACTGTGATGAAGCATGTGTATGCACTCAGGATATCACATCGTGATAAAAAAAATCACGTTGTGATATCATCATGCCTTTACCAGGAAATCCCGATTGTTGTCCGGGAACTATTAATTTAAATCCAAAAAAATATTGAATGTATTTAACCACAAAAACTGTTGATTCAATATACATATATGTAGGTATACTTTTTCTCTCAATGTACAAATGTGTCGCAAAAATGAATATCCAAACACCGATGGCATAAAAAATCACGACATGATTTTTTATGCCATCGGTGTTTGGATATTCATTTTTGCGACACATTCGTTCATTGAAAGAAAAAGTATGTTAACAATTGAATCAACAGTTTAACATTCAATATTTTCTTGGATTTAAATTAATTATATATAGTTAATTTAAATCCAAGAAAATATTAAATTTATTTAACCGCAAAAACTGTTGATTAACATAAATTTTCTCTTAGTGCACAAACTTGGCGCAAAAATGATTATCCAAACACCGTTGGCATAAAAAATCACGACATGATTTTTTATGCCATCGGTCAATCGCAAACAGCGATATCATAAAAAATCACGACATGATTTTCATTTCTCACGCAGTGACATCCGGATGATGTCCGTATGAACAAAATTTGTGAAAATCACGACGTGACGTTAGTATGATTTTCATTTATTACGCTGTGACTTTCGTATGATATGATATCAGTATGAATAAAATTTGTGAAAACAATGACGTGATGTTCGTATGAATATCACGAATGTTGTCCGGTTGTCGGTTTTAAATTCGCAGTTCACAGGGCTCATACACATGCGCAAATTTTGCAAATATCACAGCGAGAGTTCTACATGATATCACTGAAGCATGTGTATGCACTCAGGATATCACAGCGTGATAAAAAAATCACGTTGTGATATCATCATGACTTCAACAGGAAATCCCGATTGTTGTCCGGGCTGTAAACCTGTTTTTCCGGCTTTCAAAATGGCAGTTAGTTGTAAAATTTTTCTGTAAAAATCGAAATTTATCTCTTAAAATGGACTAACTACCAATAAAATCCGACGTATAAGCATTTTTTTACAGTGAAAGTGAAGAGGATGTGTTATCGCTATCGTCAAATACAAGTATACCGCGAAATCAAAAGATCATGATACATAATAAAAAATGTAAAAAAAAATTATTTAAATTTTTATTTTTTTATTAATTAATTACTGAGTTTTTTTTTAATTTTTAATGGAAACTCAATTTTAAATGCAATTATATAAAAAATAAAGGAGAATAAATATTATTAAAAATATTTTATATCTCAATATTATCCCGAAACTAAAAATAAATTTATTGTCTGTTTTTTTTAAATATTTTTAAATCGATCCTTGAGTACCCTTCTATCTACGCATGCGCAATCGCTTTTAAAACAACGGAATTGCGTCCTTTTCTGATCATGAGCTAACTTTCCCGTTTTTTATCTTTAACAGTTGGCAAGCCCTATTTGCGGACACTTTATTCTAGGCAACCGTCTACCATAGTGTAGGTTGCCAATATGACAGCTGTCAAAATGACAGGTGCCAAAATAACGGCTGTCGAAATGACAGGTGCTAAAATGACGAAGCTCAAAATGACAACTGTTAAAATTACAGGTGCCAATATAACGGCTGTAAAAATGACTGATTCCCGAATGACAGATGCCAAAATAACAGCTGTCAAAATGACAGGTGGTTAAATTACAGCTATCAAAATGATCGCTGCGAAAATGACAGGTTCCGAGTTATACAGCCCAGCAAACACAACCGTAAAGGTTCTATAATGGCCCTTTATAGAAGTAATTTTAAGGTCATTTGAAAGTCAAAGTGCGAAGAAATGGATACAAATATTGGAAAAAAATCAGGTTCCTATTGGTTTTTCAGGGTCGCCAAAATTAAATAAGGTTAAAACCCTTTTTTTTAAGATCATTCCATTTCAGGTGGTCACTGCATTTGTGCTCTCATGAAAGTTTAAACTACTTTTTTACACTTTGCCCTTGAAATAACCCTGAAATGCCTTTGAAATAACATCTAGGCGACCTTTCCAGGTCAATTAAATGCCAGATTCAAATTAAGCGACCCCGAAAACCTTTAAATGAAGGTTTTCAAATAGTTTCAAACACTTTTACACACTTTTACCCTGAAATAACCTCTGGATGACCTTGTCGGGTAACAAACGACAGTTTTGGATTCTGCGATCCGAAAAGTTTAATACAGGTATTTAATTTTTTTTTCTAAGTAATTCTTCTTACTTTGACCTTGAACCTAATGTGATAAAGTTCAATTGAACTCGGATACGAAATCAGCGACCCCAAAAACCCCAGGGTGCCCTACTGAGGTCTATTGATACTTCTTATATCAAATGTTGACCTGTGTAATTCAATTAGGGATCAAATAGGTTTAATAAACATAATAAACAGTAGTAATGGTAAATCCATCCAAGTTTTAAAATTTGTGAATTTTTGAATGGATTGTAAAAATTAAAAAAAGGTTGAATAGAATCAAAACACGTTTCAAACAAGGTATCACAAGCCCCCTTATTCTATTTAGTCCTGCCATCTTGGCACTTGTTAGGCAGGCAAATGTCAATTTAATACATAATATTTTTGGCCCTGGTTTTTTCCTAACCTCGATATCTTTCTTACTTTGTTATTTATAAATTATTTTTTTCAAATAACAAAACTACAGATAATGTAACTATTTACAAGAAATAGTTTAAGTATCACACATTATATAATAGTAATAATAATATAATAAAACCAATTTTGTTATAAGAACTTTACCCGCGCCTATTACTAATGCAGATACTTATCGTGGTGAGAATCGTTGGATGAGGCCGATAAAATATAAATCGAGTAGAAAATACAAAGCGATGTTGCCAAATTAGTTGAAGCCATACTATACTAAACTCAACAAATATATACACGTAATGTATACGCAAATCACGACTGCAGCGCCAAAATGTATGAACTAAAATATACAATTTTTGTTATTTAACGACATTAGGACCTCACTAATTTTTTAAGATTACGCCCTTATTTAATAAAAAATAATAGATTTCTATAATTTTTCATGTTCAAAACTTCCATTACTATATCATAGATGTCACTTAAGTTAAACATTTTAACCGCAGACAGTAAAAATTGGCAAAAACATTACGGACTCAATATACTGAGGCCGTAAATCAGCTGAGGCCGTAGTGAATGGCGGCTGCATGTTAGAAGAGGTCGCATTGTTAGTAGAACAAATATATATATATATATATATATATATATATATATATATATATATATATATATATATATATATATATATATATATATATATATATATATATATATATATATATATTAATTGTATGCTACGACACCCACATAACCGATGTACAATCAAACACCCACACTTATATACGTATAAAATAGAAGGATCACATGTTGCTGTATTAGCACCCATGTAAATCTTGTCTATGAGGCACCAAAATGTATGAACTTGTGATATTGCGTGTCAAACTGACACCCTACAGCGTTGCCAAGATATTTTACTGTTTTATACGTATAAAACAATATTGTCAAAATGGCACCCCCCTTAATATTGGTCCTAATGACACCAATATGTATGAACTTGTGATATAACAGGTCAAAGTGACACCTTACAGATATTCATAAACATAACATATTTTTAGAAAATAACGGTTTTATACATATGACACGAAATTGTCAAAATGGCACCCTCGTTAATCGTGGTCCGAATGACACCAATATCTATGACAGATCAAAGTTATTCTTACACGAAATATTCCTTTCTTTCTTTTTAAATCTGCAATTTAAGCCAAAAAAAAACCTGAATGCATGTAGTACACGAACGCCCTTATTGTGGATATATGGGCCACTAAATAAAAATATGTTTTAATAACATAAACATATTAAAAAATAATACAAAAACACATACGTAATTAAAAAAGGTACATTAATAAAAAAGTACTAAATAATTACAAAAATTATGTAAATAATAATTAAAATAATACTTAAAATTACGGTAAATATTGTATTTTATTCCCAAATTTAACAAATGGGTCGGTAGTATTTTTTTATTTGCGTACATTAAAAACATATTTTTTTTAAACATTCAGATTCAACATCTAAAAATGTACGGGTCAATTTCAATTACTGTTATCTTTCATTGAACAATTTTAAATTGTTAAAACGGTTTAAACCCTTAAAGTCAAAAATACACCCCTGTTATTTAATTAGCGGATTACTAACATAACACATAATAATTTTAAATTGTTTGTTGCTGTTGCATGTAAACCAAATTAAAATTTTAAAAAATTAATAACACGCAAAAAAATAAAAATTAAAAAATTAAATTATAAAATCTAATTAAATTGTTTTGTTGCGATATTTTATTTATACCTACTTACCTGCCAATTCCCATGTAAAAAGTGTAAAGATTTGTCAAATTTAGATTATTTAAAAGAGCCCCACTCTTTTTGGCATTGCAAATTATAAAGTGATACGTTTTTACACTGCGCGTCAAAATTAACGCATAATAAGTAAAAAAAGTCTTAACTCTAAAACGCCTTTACTAATCTTTATGAAATTTTTTAAAAAATACTTCATCTTATACATGTTATAGGTATATGTTCGAGGGTTTTTCAAGAAAATATGTTTAAAGTCCTTTTATTTAATAATAAAAAAACGTTTGAAAAATAACTTTTAGGGATTTTTTTTAAGTAAATAAGAAATATGCTGTTAAAGACCGTATTTTTATTAGTATACCCTGAAAATTTTGTACAAATCAAACGAACATTAACGAAGATACAGTGCTTTAAAGTCGTTAAAAATGACCCCTTTTTGATTATTTTGCTGAAAAGTGGTCATTTTTGATGACTTTAAAGCGCTGTATTTTCGTTACTATTCGTTTGATTTGTACAACATTTTTAGGGTATACTTACAAAAATAAGGTATTTCACAGCATATTTTTTATTTACTTAAAAAAATTCCCTATAAAAGTTTTTTTTTGAGCGTTTTCTATTATTAAATTAAAGGGCTTTAAGGATATTTTCTCAAAAAACCCTTGATAAACTGAGATATAAGTTAAAGTATTTTTATCCAAAATTTTATAAAGATTGGTGAAGGCGTTTTAGAGTTAGAATTTTTTTAATTATTATTATGCGCGCAGTGTATTTATCAAATACAGGGTGTTTCAATCTAAAGTTTCCACACCGGTTTTCACACGTCAATTTTTTAT
This sequence comes from Brassicogethes aeneus, assembly GCA_921294245.1. Taxonomy (NCBI): domain Eukaryota; kingdom Metazoa; phylum Arthropoda; class Insecta; order Coleoptera; family Nitidulidae; genus Brassicogethes; species Brassicogethes aeneus. The sequence goes on from OV121137.1 coordinate 2,790,179, forward strand.
TTAGGGGCAACAATTTATTTTAATTTTTAACCCTACAACCTTAACGTCTAAGCGGCAAAAAGACCTATCAACTATCATCCCCACCTAGGAATCAAGATTGAGGGGTTGTAAATATTTAAAAAATGGTCCCCTTGAATAAAAAACGTGTGCGAACGTTTTTTGTATTTTTAACACCTTAGAAATAAATAAAAATTATTTTCTACATAATGGTTTAGAACATTAACTGACAATTACTCCATTAAAAAACAGGTGACCAGCGTTTGCAGACAACTTCAGATAATTAACCAATATCACGTGCAATGCCGAATCAAACACGAAATAAACCCAAACCGACCGACCGAAACTATTAGCGCGAAAGTTTTAAACTTTTAAATCTACAATAGTAGCTCAGCCCTTTTAAACATTTAACTGTTAATAATAATAATAATATTAATAATAATAAACCGATTGTATACAATATGTAAAAATGCCCTTTTTGTTTTTAAATATTTTTTTTCAGGTTTTAATGATATTTTATTTAACTATCTATGTTTTATCGTAAGTAATATCATAAGGGCATCTAATTTTTCCGAAAAAAAATCGAAAAAACACGTTGCTAAGTAATATTTTAACAAGAAGCATGAGTGCTGGTGGCAACAAAAATCCGAGTCGAAGACGAGGATTTTTGCACCTGCACGAATGCATTTTGTTAAAAAATATTACTTAGCATTGTGTTTTTTCCGATTTTTTTCACAGGAAAAATTAGATGCCCGAATGGTATTTGACAAGACTATTTCATGAGTAACAGTTAACAATTAAAATATAAATTGCAATTTTTGGTGACAACAGCTGTCAAGTTTTGCCGCGGGTAAACTGCTGACAGGTGCTGTCATATAGTTTTGCCGCGGGTAAACTGCTGACAGGTGCTTTTCACCTAGAAACCATTTTTAATTCAAAATTGCGCGTTTGTGATTGGTGGAAATTAATACAAGGGAAATAGTCAAACTTATATACTCATTATATTATATACGAACAAAACAAACTTTAAAAATAACAAGCAAGGGGGCATTCACTAATTACGTAAGATGTTTGGGGGGGGGGAGGGGGTCGAGCCAAACCTCACCCAATATCACTTGGGGGAAGGGTGGTCTCGGCAAATATCACGTAATTTTTTCTTTTCGAATGAAACAGTGTAAAATTGCGAGAAAACTGGGTTAAATTAAGTAAACAATTTTAACAATTGTTTTTTTTTAAATCTAATGAAATCAATCACAGATTAACTTATTTACATTAAAACCATGCATTTTAAAAAATCTCACGTGAGATTAAGGGAGGGGGAGGCGCCAAAATTGCCTCACGTAATTAATGAATGACCCCAAATAAAATGTTTAATATTTTAATAAAAATTTCCGAAATTTTTATTTATTTTAACAAAATATATTATATAATATTACCGATGGGTTTATTTTAAATAATTATTTATGTTATCTATTTTATCAAATAAAAGTTGTATTTTTATAGATAATTTTATATACTCACAGACAGACTAACGTTAAGAATTATTTATTTTTATTGTATTTAGTTTTTACAAAATATGTTATCAAAAACTGTTAAAATAAATTAATAGATGGTGTCAATACAAAGTTTTCACTCATTTTACTCAGGTGTTACACAAAAAAGTTAAAAAAACGTTTGCACACGTCAATTTTTTATTTTAGGCAGGCATTTAAAAAATATATTTTTATTATATCATTAAATATATTTTTATTATATCATTAAGGGGGGGGGTAAAAGTTATCCCAATATTTAGGCTTTTTAATTGCCTGCATTTTGGCATTTTTAAATCGGTTGGTTCGTTCTCGATATATTTAAGATTAAAATAAATTAAAAAATAAAGTTTTTCTCAAATATGTATCTCTAAAACAAACTGACCGTTTTTGATTGAGTGTACCTTATGTTTTTTAATATTTTTTATATTTTAAGTTTTATTTTAATAAAATATTTAGGATTTATAAAACAATAAATATAAACGATAAAAATGTTGTATAATTACATAAAATTTAATATATTTAATATATTTTACTATATATTATTTGTATCGTTTAAACTAAATTAATTGTTTTATTTTTATGCCGTAGAAATATACATTAAAAATGGGATATTTTGTTTGACTTCTTGCCTAAACAATAATATTTTAAAAATAAATAAATAAAACAGTAACAAATTTACTTATAACAAATGTTGTGTTGAGCATAATATGATATATTATATCAATAAAGGTATTTTGTTGCAATTCCGCACGCCAAGATGTATTCGCGCGCCAAACGAAGCGTTAAAAATAAGTTGACTTCTGAAAAAGAAAGCGGTGTTGCCAAATTTATGGTGCCAGAGAGCAAACATAATTGTATGGTGCCACTTTGCGTCTATTTACCAACTTGTATGCACCGCAGCGCCCCCATCGGAGGATGGTCAAACTAATCAGTATGTAAATTCAGAATTATGGTCAATCCGGCATATATATATATATATATATATATATATATATATATATACATATATATATATATATATATATATATATATATATATATATTTGTTCTACTAATATTGCGACCTCTTCTAACATGCAGCCGCCATTCACTACGGCCTCAGCTGATTTACGGCCTCAGTATATTGAGTCCGTAATGTTTTTGCCAATTTTTACTGTCTGCGGTTAAAATGTTTAACTTATGTGACATCTATGATATAGTAATGGAAGTTTTGAACATGAAAAATTATAGAAATCTATTATTTTTTATTAAATAAGGGCGTAATCTTAAAAAATTAGTGAGGTCCTAATGTCGTTAAATAACAAAAATTGTATATTTTAGTTCATACATTTTGGCGCTGCAGTCGTGATTTGCGTATACATTACGTGTATATATTTGTTGAGTTTAGTATAGTATGGCTTCAACTAATTTGGCAACATCGCTTTGTATTTTCTACTCGATTTATATTTTATCGGCCTCATCCAACGATTCTCACCACGATAAGGATCTGCATTAGTAATAGGCGCAGGTAATGTTCTTATAAAAAAATTGGTTTTATTATATTATTATTACTATTATATAATGTGTGATACTTTAAAATAAATACATTATCTGTAGTTTTGTTATTTGAAATAAATAATTTATAAATAACAAAGAAAGATATCTAGGTCAGGAAAAAACCAGGGTCAAGAATATTATGTATACTACTTTTAGTCGTCAAATTGACATTTGCCTGCCTAACAAGTGCCAAGATGACAGGACTAAATAGAATAAGGGGGCTTGTGATACCTTGTTTGAAAGGTATTTTGATTCTCTATTCAATCTTTTTTTAATTTTTACAATCCATTCAAAAATTCACAAATTTTAAAACTTGGAAATCCATGAACGAATTTTAAAAATTTAAAAAAGCGTTAAATAAAAATATTTAACTTTTCGTTGCTTGTTTGATTTTTCATGGATTTACCATTACTACTGTTTATTATGTTTATTAAATCTATTTGATCCTTAAGTGAATTACACAGGTCAACATTTGATATAAGAAGTATCAATAGACCTCAGTAGGGCACCCTGGGGTTTTTGGGGTCGCTGATTTCGTATCCGAGGTCAATTGACCTCTATCACATCAGGTTGAAGGTCAAAGTAAGAAGAGTTGCTTAGAAAAAAAAATTAAGTATATTAAACTTTTCGGATCGCAGAATCCAAAACTGGCGTTTGTTACCCGGCAAGGTCATCCTGAGGTTATTTCAAGGTGAAAGTGTGTAAAAGTGTTTGAAACCCTTCATTTAAAGGTTTTCGGGGTCGCTTAATTTGAATCTGGCATTTAATTGACCTGGAAAGGTCGCCCACTGGTTATTTTAAAGGCATTTCAGGGATATTTTAAGGTCAAAGTGTGAAAAACTAGTTTAAACTTTGATGAGAGCACAAATCCAGTGACAACCTGAAATGGAATGATCTAAAAAAAAAAGGGTTTTACCCTTATTTAATTTTGGCGACCCTGAAAAACCAATAGGAACCTGATTTTTTTCCAATATTTGTATCCATTTCTTCGCACTTTGACTTTAAAATTACTTCTATAAACGGCCATTATAGAACCTTTACGGTTGTGTTTGCTGGGCTGTATAACTCGGAACCTGTCATTTTCGCACCGATCATTTTGTCAGCTGCTATTTTGGCATCTGTCATTCGGAAATCAGTCATTTTTACAACCCTTATATTGGCACCTGTAATTTTAACAGTTGTCATTTTGAGCTTCGCCATTTTAGCACCTGTCATTTCGACAGCCGTTATTTTGGCACCTGTCATTTTGACAGCTGTCATATTGGCAACCTACACTATGGTAGACGGTTTCCTAAAATAGTGTCCGCAAATAGGGCTTGCCAACTGTTAAAGATAAGCTAGCTCATGATCAGACAAGGACGCAATTCCTGCTTTAAATTGTTTTAAAAGCGATTGCGCATGTGTAGATAGAAGGGTACTTAAGGATCGATTTAAAAAAATTTAAAAAAAAACAGACAATAAATTTATTTTTAGTTTCGGGATAATATTGAGATATAAAATATTTTTAATAATATTTATTCTCCTTTATTTTTTATATAATTGCATTTAAAATTGAGTTCCCATTAAAAATTAAAACTCAGTAATTAATTAATAAAAAAATAAAAATTAATCAGTAATTAATTAATTAATAAAAAAATAAAAATTTAAATATTTTTTTTTTACAATTTTTTATTATGTATCATATATATCATGATCTTTTGATTACGCGGTATACTTGTATTTGACGATAACGATAACAGATCCTCTTCACTATCACTGTAAAAAAAAACTGCTTATACGTCGGATTTTATTGGTAGTTAGTCCATTTTAAGATAAATTTCGATTTTTACAGAAAAATTTCACAACTAACTGCCATTTTGAAAGCCGGAAAAACAGGTTTACAGCCCGGACAACAATCGGGATTTTCTTGTGAAGTCATGATGATATCACAACGTGATTTTTTTTATCACGCTGTAATATCCTGAGTGCATACACATGCTTCATCACAGTGATATCATGTAGAACTCACGCTGTGATATTTGCAAAATTTGCGCATGCGTATAAGCCCTGCGAACTGCGAATTTAAAACCTACCCGGACAACATTCGTGATATTCATACGAACATCACGTCGTGATTTTCACAAATTTTATTCATACTGATATCATACGGAAGTCACCGCGTAATAAATGAAAATCATACGAACGTCACGTCGTGATTTTCACAAATTTTGTTCATACGGACATCATCCGGATGTCACTGCGTGAGAAATGAAAATCATGTCGTGATTTTTTATGCCCTCGCTGTTTGCGATTGACCGATGGCACAAAAAATCATGTCGTGATTTTTTATGCCAACGGTGTTTGGATAATCATTTTTGCGCCACGTTCGTACACTAAGAAAAATTATGTTGATTCAACAGTTTTTGCGGTTAAATACATTTAATATTTTCTTGGATTTAAATTTACTAATTAATTTAAATCCAAGAAAATATTGAATGTATTTAACCACAAAAACTGTTGATTTAATATATGTATATGTTGGTAGGTATACTTTTTCTCTCAACGTACGAATGTGGCGAAAAAATAAATATCCAAACACCGATAGCATAAAAAATCACGACATGATTTTTTATGCCATCTGTGTTTGGATATTCATTTTTGCAAAACATTCGTACATTGAAAGAAAAAGTATGTTAACAATTGAATTAACAGTTTAAAATTCAATATTTTCTTGGATTTAAATTAACTATATATAGTTAATTTAAATCCAAGAAAATATTGAATATATTTAACCACAAAAACTGTTTTGATTCAATTCCCTTACTGTACGAACGTGGCGCAAAAATGATTATCCAAACACCGTTGGCATAAAAAATTTCGACATGATTTTTTGTGCCATCGGTCAATCGCAAACAGCGATGGCATAAAAAATCACGACATGATTTTCATTTCTCACGCAGTGACATTCGGATAATGTCCGTGTGAATAAAATTTGTGAAAATCACGACGTGACGTTCGTATGATTTTCATTTATCACCACGCGGTGACTTCCGTATGATATCAGTATGAATAAAATTTGTGAAAATCACGACATGATGTTCATATGAATATCACGAATGTTGTCCGGGTTAATTTACATCCAAGAAAATATTAAATGTATTTAACCGCAAAAACTATTAATTCAGTTGCTAAATACTTTTTCTTTCAATGTACGAATGTGGCGAAAAAATAAATAACCGAACATGTCGGTGCACCGATGGCATAAAAAATCATGTCGTGATTTTTTATGCACAAACACCGACAGCATAAAAAATCATGCAGTGATGTTTTAGGCCATCAGTGTTTGGATATTTATTTTTGCGCCACATTCGTACATTGAGAGAAAAAGTATACCTACATATTAGGGTGGGCCAAAAAAAAACTTTTAATTTTTTTTCTTTAGTTACCATGAAAATATCGTCCAAGATGACGAAAAAAAAATTCTCCTAAAGTTTGAGCTCTTAATATTAATATTAAGAGGTGGCTCATCGCGATTTTTTATTTTCCATTTAAATAACACGGGAAAAAAACATTTTTTTGTTTGTAATTTTATTGCGATTTAACGAATTAGTGTGTTGTAAAAATCAATACATATTCTTGTAGGGAATTGAACGATCTACAAAAAAGATCTGATATGATTTTTTGCATAGTCGACTCTTTTAAAAGTTATTTGAGGTTAAAGTTCAACTTCAAATAGTAAATGATGACTTTTATAGTTTTTCACTAAATATTGTCTCAAAAACATGAAATATCATATTTTTCGTGAAGTTTATCGAGTGTTCTTCGGCAAAACAATACAATTTTTTATAAAATATCAATAATCGTTGAAAAAACGGTTTTTTCCTATATTTAATTTTTTTTAATTCGAAATTTTTTCTTTACCTGTGTAATGACAAAAAAATTAATCATTTTCTTAAAAAATAATAAATATTCTATTTACACTTGACTATTAGGTAATGTAGAGTAATAAAAGCCATGTTTCAATAATTTTCCAATTAAAATAAAAAATGTTAAATGGAATATTCCAACGTGCACTTTTTCACTATTTTGGAATCAAACTAAATTTTTCTTGTTACAATTGGGATATTTTTGCTGGTGGTTTTTAACTACTCGCTATAAGTATCAAATATACATATACATTAGACTGGTTCAAAAAAATCGAATATTTCTTTTTCTTCAAAGCCCGCATTAAAATATCTTCCTAGTGGTAAAAAAAGAAGCCTGTGAAAATTGTAGCTCTTAATATTAATATTTAGAGGTCGCTCATCGTGAATTTCTATTTTACGTTTAAATAACACAGGAATTCTTTTTTCTTAACTTTGAAATTTTATAACTCGTTTTTAAGTGAACATATTGGAATGAACTCTATATTTTTTTGAAGAAAATTGAACGTTCTACAAAAAATGTCTCTTATAATTTTTTTGTAAATTCACTCCTTTAATAGTTATTCAAGGTTGAAATTACTGTACTGTACTGTAACCTGCTTAGTGTGAGTTCGAATCCAGATTTTTGTGAACTTTTTTTAATTTTTTTTATGTTTCTTTAAAACAAATTATCGCTCATTCCAATATGTCCACTCAAAAAAAAGTTATAAAATTAAAAGTTAAAAAAAATTCCTGTTATTTAAACGTTACATTTATTATATGTCTAATGCCAACCTTGAATAACTATTAAAGGACTGAATTTACGAAAAAATTATAAGAGACATTTTTTGTAGAACGTTCAGTTTTCTTCAAAAATATATAGATTTCATTCAAATATTTTTACTCAAAAACGAGTTATAAAATTTCAAAATTAAGAAAAAAGAATTCCTGTGTTATTTAAACGTAAAATAGAAATTCACGATGAGCGACCTCTAAATATTAATATTAAGAGCTACAATTTTCACAGGCTTCTTTTTTCACTACTCGGAAGATATTTTAATGCGGGCTTTGAAGAAAAAAAAATATTCGATTTTTTTGAACCAGTCTAATATACATATTTAATATATTTGATTTACCCATTGACTTTATCCATAAGAATGTAGAATTTTGGACACAGGATGAAAGCTATCAAGATAATCTAGTATTTTTCAAACGTCTTAGCGTTCTCAATGATGTAGCAGAAAGAGGAGTTGCATTAATAGAAGAGTACAACAAATGTTTGATTCTAAGATAGTGAAAAAAGTACAAGTTATGGAATAACATTTTTTATTTTAGTTGATAAATTATTGAAACATGGCTTTTATTACCTAATAGTCAAGTGTAAATAGAATATTTATTATTTTTTGAGAAAATGATTAATTTTTTTTGTCATTACTTATGTAAAGAAAAAAATTCGATTTTTTTTTAAATCAAGTACTTATAGAAAAAAAAATTATTGATATTGATTATTGATATTTCGTAGAAATTGTATTGTTTTACCAAAGAACACTCGATAAACTTCACGAAAAATATGATATTTTATGTTTTTGAGCCAATATTTCGTAATAGAGTATGGAAAACTATAAAAGTCATCATTTACTATTTGAGGTTGAACTTTAACCTCAAATATCTTTTAAAAGAGTCGACTAAGCAAAAAATCATATCAGATCTTTTTTGTAGATCGTTCAATTCCCTACAAGAATATGTATTGATTTTTACAACACACTAATTCGTTAAATCGCAATAAAATTACAAACAAAAAAATGTTTTTTTCCCGTGTTATTTAAATGGAAAATAAAAAATCGCGATGAGCCACCTCTAAATATTAATATTAAGAGCTCAAACTTTAGGAGTTTTTTTTTTTCGTCATCTTGGACGATATTTTCATGGTAACTAAAGAAAAAAAATTAAAAGTTTTTTTTTGGCCCACCCTACTACATATATATTTAATCAACAGTTTTTTTGGTTAAATACATTCAATATTTTCTTGGATTTAAATTAACTATATATAGTTCATTTAAATCCAAGAAAATATTAAATTTATTTAACCGCAAAAACTGTTGCTTCAACATAATTTTTCTCTTAGTGTACGAACGTGGCACAAAAAATGATTATCCAAACACCGTTGGCATAAAAAATCACGACATGATTTTTTGGCCATCGATCAATCGCAAACAGCGATGGCATAAAAAATCACCACATGATTTTCATTTCTCTCGCAGTGACATCCGTATGATGTCCGAATGAATAAAATTTGTGAAAATCACGACGTGACGTTCGTATGATTTTCATTTATCACGCGGCGACTTCCGTATGATATCAGTATGAATAAAATTTGTGAAAATCACGACATGATGTTCGTATGAATATCACGAATGTCCGGGAGGTTAGCCGCCATTTCAAGCATACGGACGGGACAAATCACAAAACTGTTTTTATTGTCAAAAATATTTTTGTTTTATTAGTCTATACATTAAATAAAAAAACGCAAAGAATATTTTATAAAAGTAAAAAGATAATTTAAATAATTGAAAGGTGTGGACGGGACAATTGTATCTTAAGATAAATCTTTTTTTTGCATCTTAAGATAAATCCTTTTTTGTCCCGTCCACAACTCTTAATTATTAAAATTATCTTTACTTTTATAAAATATTTCTAAAAGAAAAATATTTTTGATAATTTTGATGCCAAAATATTATGAAATAAATTATCTACAATTTGTTTCATAAAAACAGTTTTGAAATTCGTGCGTTTCGCGCGCTTGAAATGGCCGTTAGATGAAAGCAGGAAATTCAATTCATTAATTTGAATGCATTTAACCATCTAATAAGATTTGGCAACCATGTATGAGGCTGTATTGTATATACATGAGTTTATAATGTCGCTATTTAAAAAATATATACACAAATTGAAGCCACAATGTTAGTTATTTAGTAAGAGGTTTTTATGTATGAAAGATGGTTAAAAATGAATACCATAAAATTAAAGATACGGATTTCTAAGTGCGCGGGATCTGTTTAAAATACTTTGAAATTTAATATACATGACACAGACATTCGCTGGTTACGCTCCATCTGGGTGAGGCCGATAAACTTGTCTATTGTATGAGGCCGTAATAATTGAAGATGTAAATATATATATATATATATATATATATATATTTATATATATAAAAAAGTTTAAAGTCTCTTATCATAATTAAAGTGATTTTTCATAAAAAATAATATATATATGGCTTATGATATTTTTTTGTATTTTATTTGCAAATATTTGAAATTTTTTATTAGTGTTATTTTTTATCGCTGATATCTATGAAACGGTTGATGATCAACCGTTGATCTGAAGAACTTTGACCTTCAGATGTTTTTTTGTAGATCTTGAAATTGTCTATAACTCTATATTTCTAGTAGACGCAATAAGGTCGCGAAATGTAATGACGCAATATTGTATTACGGATATATATATATATATATACATATATATATACAAAATTCTATCATTGCTGCGTCCATAAATTTATAAAATCCCTATTCTTCTTGCGTCGACGACCTTACTGCGTCAGTATATCTGACGGAGTAATGTCAAGCGCTTATTTCTTAAAATTTACTTCATCCCAGCACTTTCTAAGATCCTTATTAATACAGATCTATGTAGAATTTACTGCCCAATTTTTGTGTACAAAATTTTTTAATGTCCTGCTTTCTTTAAATATTTGGAAAAATTTGGAAACAAAAAGTGTGCAGCAACATACTAAAAATGGAAAAAATGTGTATATTTAGTTCAACCAATTTGACGATGAGGGCGTTACGATAGTATATGTTTTCCAATATACGTGTTTTTAAATACTGTATGTTGTTGCGTCGCACAATTTGGCAACGTCTCGCCTTTGATTTTAATATTTGAATTAAAGTCAGATACAAACAAACAGGGTTTGTTGTTGCGAATGGTAGCGCTGTCTCTCTCGCTTCATGTGGCGTTATGCTAGAGACAGTTCACTCGTTTAAATGTAATTATATTATAAAATTGGGGCGCGCGTTCGAGTTTTATGAAAATTACAATTATGACGGCCGATTTATTAAAACTGATTGTAATAGAAAATTGTTTTGTCCATAAGTAATTGTTTATTTTTTAAATTATATATGCAGTTTTAAAGGCAGAAAAACGATGATCATTTTTATACGCTTATAATCGTAAATACGTTAGCAGAAATGTTTCCCACTTGTAGTAAGGTGATATGTTGCGGGGATTTTAACATAGATTTTTCAAATTTAACTTCCAATAAAACCTCCTTATTTATAGACAGTTTACAATCTTTCAATTTACGGCAAATAATTACAGATCCGACACGTATTACTCGCATTACTTCAACAATAATTGATTTAATTTTAATTTCTAATGATTTGGCTTATAAATCATGTGGTGCCTTACCATCTGACATTAGTGATCATTGTATAGTTTTTTGCTCTATTTTTTTAAACTTTAGTAACCCTAAGCCCGAATTTATACAAGTACGAAATCTAAGATACATTGACATGGAGTTATTAGATGATTTTTTATCATTAACACCATTTCATTTAATTTTTACCATTGAAAGTATAGACGAAAAGCTTCTACTATTCAATAATCTAATTTTAGAACTATTTAATACACTTGCACCACTAAAAACTAAAAAATTTAGGAAATTAAACCCACCATGGCTAACACAAAATATTAAACTACTCATTAGGTTAAGAAATAAAGCATTTTCTAGATACAAGCGAACAAACAATATTAATCATTGGGTATACTACAAGGAGCTCCGTAATCAAACTAATATTTCAATAAAAAATGAAAAAAAACAATACCTAAACCAGTGCAAATTGTGCACTGCACAAATAATAACAATAAACGCGATTTTTGGAGTGGCCTAAACAAATTAAATATTCATAGTAAAAATAAACAAACTGTAATACCATTTTTTTTTAAACAAATCTTCTGATATTAACAATTATTTTTTACAATTTGTTAATAATAACAACTTCATCAGTGAAGATTTACACGATTTTTACTCTAATAATCTAAAATGCACCTTTTACGAAACCTTTAAATTCAGCACGATAACCGAAAATGAGGATTATAAACATTTACTTAGTATAAAATCGAAATCCGCAGGTTTTGACGAAATAAACACCTATATGTTATTACTTTGTTGTCCCTTCATATTAAAATATATTACTCATATAATAAATACTTGCATATGTAAATGCTATTTTCCAACTTTATGGAAAATTGCTCGTGTTATTCCGCTTCCTAAAAAGAAAGAACCTCAAAATTATTATATTACCTATAGAGTATACTCTCCAAAGTTTTTGAAAAAATTTTATATATTCAAATGCTGTCTCATATTAATACTTACAGTATTTTGCCTGTCTTTCAATCGGGATTTCGTAGTAAGCACGGTTGCAACACTGCTTTGCTCAAAATTGTGGATGACATAATTACAGCTACAGATCAGGGTAAGGCAACAATACTTATTTTATTGGACTACATAAAAGCGTTCGATACCTTAAGGCATCAATTATTGTTACCAATCTTTTATTATTGTGGTTTTAGCCATGAAGCAATTTTTCTCATATCAAACTATTTAAAAAATCTCCAACAATATGTTGAAACCTCAGCAGGCAAATCAAGCTGTGAGGGTATAACTTGCTGAGTGCCCCAGGGCTCCATACTTGGGCCACTTTTGTTTTGCATTTATACGAATAACATATGTTCCTCATTAAATCACTGCACACCTCATCTTTACGCTGACGATACGCAAATATATTACTCTTTTGACCCATCTGAAAGACAACTTGCAGAAACAATTATAAACAACGACCTCAAAAATTTATTGATTCAATCAAAAAAACATAACCTACTTATTAATCACACCAAATCATCTATGCTTGTCTTCGGTAAACTTAAATCTGTCATATCATCTGAAATTAGTATAGTTCTGGATGATAAACAGTTATTACCTTGTAACGAAGCTAAAAATCTGGTTGTATTGGATGTTGATCTACGTTTTAAAAAACATATTAATAAATGCATTCAAAAATCATATCTAAATTTAAAATTGCTTTATCCTTACAGACACATATTATCTCAAAATAATAAAATTGAACTTTCTGACTTGCTGATTCTATCCCATTTTAACTTTTGCGACACTGTCTATGGATCTTGTTTAGATAGGTTGTACATTAATAAGGTGAAAAGGGTACAAAAATCTTGCCTTCGATTTATATATGGCATCAGGCGCAGTTTTCCAGTGTCTCATAAGTTAAAGGACGCAAATTGGCTTAACATGTCAAAACGAAGGCTTCTTCATAGTCTCTGTCTTTTTCACAACATAGTAAAAAACAAAACACCACAATATTTAAGTAACAAAATTAGATTTAGACATGACGTACACAATTTAGGCCTTCGTTTTAAAGGACTCATATCTCCTCCTCCTCATAAAACAACTTTTTTTAAAAGATCATTTAGCTACAATATATATATTGAATATAATAAGTTACCCAAGGAATTAAAGCTTCTAAATGAAGTACAATTTAAAAGGAGGTGCAAATCAATGTTATTGCTTAGCCATTTGTGATTGATGCGTTTTGTTGTGTTTGTTATTTTTTTTATTATATTAGTGTATCTAGGAAATATACGGTCATGTAAAGTGGTGTAGGATAGGTTAGGTTAGTGGTCTAGGTTAAGTTAGGTTGGGTTAGGTTAGGTTAGTGCGGGGTTTGTGTGTCCCCCATCGGGCGCTTCTCCGGGTGGCGGATAGGAGAATGCCTCCCAGATATGGGTGGTACCGGCGAAATCAAATAGTCGGAGCGGACCAAAACACACACAAAAGTCCGGAAGCGTCTGACACGTAGCGTGCGGCTCCCCGGCCAGCGTCTGTTCCCCAGAGGGGCGGCTGAGCAAACACCTGGCCGTAGGTATAAAAGGCAATAGAAGGACACCATTCAAAAAACCAATCATGTCGGTGAATAAAGAAACTTTTCCCCGGGTGGGTCCGGTCGAAGACCGGGAATCCCACACCACTAAGGTGGTCTGCCCCTCGGAATACGGGGGGGGCAAAACCCCGACATTGATGCCCGGAAGCTCGACAACAGGTACTGGGATACCACTGAGGACTGATGGAACACTGACGAGAATGATCAACAAAATGGCAGAAGCCGCGAAGGATGGAACTAGACGAGGAAGCCTGACAACTCCATGTAACCTAAATGTCTCTACAGAGATAGTAAGGAGCAACTCGCTAAACACAGACAAGAATCGAAAGAACCTCTTTTAGCAGCGGTGAGGCGTATAAGATCAAAGAGAGTTCTGAGGTCTTTGTTATCAGAGAAGCTATAGGGGAAATAACCAGGATAGGGAAAACACTGGAGCAGCACATGGAGCAGAATACAAAGCAGGAAGTCAGGGAAGCATGTGGTAGACTGAGCAGACAAGTGGAGATAATCAACAGAAGGATCGTACAGAACTGGTTAGAAGAACACAGGTACGAAAGAGTCGAAAAAATGTTGATAGACGCGGACACACAAACAGAAAACAAAGTCGAACCAGAGAATAGGAAGATCAGGATCGAAAAAATGGGAGGCATTCACAGAGGTGACAGATCAGATGTGGGAGGAATATCAATACTCCAACACGGAAATTAAAATCGGAAACCCGCTAGAAACAGAAGACACAATAACGAAGGTGGTAATGATAGAACCAACAGATCCAAAACTGGAGAGGGGAATCCAAAAAATACACGCGGAACGCTACCCCGAGCTGATAAGCGACAGTAAGTTTGACATTGTAGAACGACGAATCTACACACGTACTGGAAACACCGAGAAAGAAACCAGGAAAAGAATTATCAAGGCTTCGATTACTGGCACGGAAAATGACCTTTGAGACAATATTCTTAAAATTAAACAGGAAATAACAAATGAAAAAAGGGTGGCTACGCACACGCTAAAATGAATAGAAACAGAGAGGCTAAGGTGAGAAATCGAATAGTAGCCGGAAGCAAAGAACCACATACGCCCTTGTTCTGGAAAACGCTGGAAAGTCCTATGAGGACACCCTGAACAAAGTAAAAGAGGCACTGCGGAACAACCCTGCGAGTGACGCGATCAGGAGAATCCGCAGTACGAGGAACGGCAAAATGGTCATTATATCGGATAAAAACAAAAAGGCTGCGGAAGAACTGCAGAAGACCATCAAACAAAACACCGAAATAAAGGTCAGGGAAACCGGGTCAAAACTAAAAAGTACCATCTTTATCAGAGGTATAGACGGGACAACATCAAAAGTTGAGGCAGAGAACTCAATTAAAAAAGAGCTTGCGCCAATGGAGGGAGCAGATTGGAGGCTGTGTGAAAGACCTACCTACGGCAACACTCAAACGGCCACGCTATCCTCTGACAGTAAAGTCATTAAATTTCTGACCGACAAAGGGACCATCAAAATAGGGATGGTCAGATGCGAAATCGAAAGGAGAGTAGAGCTGACTTGCTGCTACAAGTGCCGGGCGTAGCAACCAACTGTAAGGGTCCAGACAGGTCAAACCTCTGCCACAAATGCGGAAAGGACGGACACAAGTTCAAAGAATGTCCGAACAAGGAGGTGTGTCTGCTATGCAATGTGGATGGACACAAAGCTGGAACAAGCAAATGTCCAGTATTCAAAGAAGCTCTACTCAAAGCGAAAGGAGCAGAAAGGAAAGGCCTAGTTAATAAATAACTAAAGAACTCAAGATACTACAGCTTAACTTCGGCAGAAGAAAAGCCGCCCATGATCTTTCAGAACAACTTCTACACGAAGAAAACGTTGACATTGTGATAGGACAAGAACCGAACAAAAAATCTGTGATGAACTGCTTTAAAGACAATAACTGTGATAGCTTTATTGGCATTAGGAATAAGGACTTATGTGTTTATTGTGTTCGTAAAAGCACTGGTTTTGTATACGTCGAACTTGAGTGTCTCGATATAATTTAATAATAATAATAATAATAAAATGTCTTTATTTGAGTAAAAATTATTTTTTACATTTTTCTTCAACTAGGCGA
Organism: Brassicogethes aeneus; assembly: GCA_921294245.1. Classification (NCBI taxonomy): domain Eukaryota; kingdom Metazoa; phylum Arthropoda; class Insecta; order Coleoptera; family Nitidulidae; genus Brassicogethes; species Brassicogethes aeneus. The sequence continues at coordinate 2,806,246 of OV121137.1, forward strand.
AGTCTAGCCTCAGGCTACTCCACTTAACCTAGTATGACAATTTTGGGTTACATCGAGAAAAAAAATATAACAAAACATTCTTTAACTAAATAATTTTAAATTATTAATACTTTAATGCATACAAAAAATTTTGTTTTAGCCTACGCTTAAACGCAGCTAATGAAAGAGATTTTAATTCTTTGTTTACATTATTATAAAGTACAACAGCATTATAGCTAAAAGAACGCGTAAACATGGATAAACGAAACTGTGGTAAAGATAAATTATTATTTTGTCTTACTGAAACTGAATGAAGATCTCTACGGATAATAAGTTTTTCTCGCAAGTAGGTGGGGGTACTCATCAAATTAATTTGGTGTACATACACTGATAAGTTTAACCTATACAATTTTCTAATTTTAACCAACCCAATTCTTCTATTTTTAGAGTAACATGTTCAAATTTTTTAATCCAAAAATAAATCTGCAACACTGATTTTGAATTTTTTGTATACGATACAGAGTACATTTATCTAAACATGGAACATATAAAATATTACAATAATTAAGCATGGGCAAGAGCACTTGCCCCCCCTTCATGTAATGCTAGAGGGCATCTACTGGAAGACTGGATCTCTTCTAACAACCTGCTGGTCGCAAACAAGGGCAACAGAAATACTTTTATCGGTGGGAACGGAAGCTCTCTAATTGACTTCACGATCTGCAGCGATGGTTTGGCCTCTTGCATCAGAGGTTGGGAGGTAGAGTCACGAGAAAATTTCAGTGATCACATGAACATCAGATTCAGTGTACTGCTTCAAAAATACCCTTTAGATACACCGAAAAGAGTTCCAAGCTGGGTAGTGACCGAAAGCAAATTAAAAAAAAGTTGCTGCAAGCTTTGGGACGTATCCTACGAAAATCTCTAACCCAGAAGAACTTATAGGAGCCCTTACGATATGCTGCAACAAACACCTACCAAAAAAATCACATGGCCAACGTAAAGAGGTCTACTGGTGGACCCAAAAAATTTCAGAATTAAGAAGAGACAGCAACCACAAGAGAAGAATAATAACAAGACTGAACTCCAGAAATGGGCACCAAGAGGAAAAACGTGTAGCCTTGGCTTCATACAAAGAGTCTAAGAAGAGGCTAAACTCTGAAATAAAAAATACAAAGAAAACGAAATGGAAAAAGCTGTGCGTCGACCTCGAACGAGACGTATGGGGAACCGCTTACAGAATTGCACTGAAGCGGCTAGGTAAAACCCCTCCGCAAGCCGATTTGGAAACAGCCGAGAAGCAGATAAAGAAATTATTCCCAGATAGACCTCCCACTGTCTGGCACAGAAATAAACCAACACTACAGGAAGGAACTCTGTTTACAGAGGAGGAGATAATGGAAGCGGCCCAGAAAATTAAGTCAAAGTAATCCCCGGGGCCCGACGGTATCCCGCCAGAAGTGGTAAAGGCGTGCATGCTCGCACGTCCAAGGGTGTCTCAAATCAGGAACATTCCCAGCAGTTTGGAAGACTCCCAGAGTGGTACTGATTGAAAAACCGAAAAAGGAGCCGAATGCACCCCAGACTTACAGGCCCATATGCCTTTTGGACTGCTGTGGAAAACTGTTAGAAATCCTGATCCGAGATAGAATCCAAAAAGAAGCGGAAGAGAATGGCGCTCTACATGATAGACAATACGCCTACAGAGCAGGTAGAAGCACCGTTAGCGCGATTCATAAAGTTCTTGACATACCCGAACAAATAAGAAATAAGGCACATAAGAATAGAGAACGTTGTGTTATGGTCACTCTGGACATTAAAAATGCGTTTAACTCAGCCCCATGGCAAGGCATAATCCAGCAGATGGAAAAATACCAGTTCAGTGAATACCTCGTCGAAATAACCAAGGATTATCTAACAAAAAGGAAACTAATGTCCCAAGGGACTAACAAGAATATGACATGCGGTGTTCCACAGGGATCCGTCCTTGGGCCCACCCTATGGAACATCTTCTACAACCAGATATTGGAACTAAAACAAGAGAAGGGAGTGGAAGTTGTGGTATACGCAGACGACATAGCCATTATTGTCTGTCATAAAATCATAAGTGAGCTCGAAGAAAAGGCTAAATATGCGGTGGACATCATCATGCACAAACTGGTAGAAATGGAAATCGAGGTGGCTAGTCATAAAACTGAAATTGTTATCCTGGTGGGAGGAAGAAAGATGAGGAAGCTCAGGCTAAGAGTCGGCCAAACAGAAGTGCTCAGCCAGACTTCACTAAAGTACCTAGGTGTACATCTTGACACTGACTGTAGGATGACCACGCACGTCCAAAGAACATGTAAAAAGGTACATGAAGTGATAAACCACCTACAATGGATAATGCCTAGCGTTGGCGGACCGGGAAGCAGTAAAAGGAAAGTGCTGGCCTCCACCGCCAGGTCAATTCTTCTATATGGAGCCTCGACATGGGTAAAAGCGCTGAACTACAAACACTACGTGAGCATGCTAGAAAGAATTAACAGAAGACTCTGCATAATTATCTGCAGAGCATACAGAACAAGCTCAAGTGCAGCCGTACAGTTGCTGGCGGGACTCCCTCCAATCGACCTGGCGGTAAGAGAAAGAGCGGAGGTGATGAAGGGTGGCAGTGCGACAGACGCAAGACAAAGACTGTTGCAGGAATGGCAGGGGAGATGGAACGACTATGGCGGCTGGGCAAAAACATTTATACAGGATGTGACAGAGTGGACCAACAGAAAATGGGGTAGTGTTGATCACTACCTCAGTCAAGCCATAACGGGACATGGAGTCTTTAATACCTATCTCGTTAACATAAGAAAGACGCATGACCCAAGCTGCTGGTTTTGCGAGAATGCCCAAGATACTCCAGAACACACAATATTCTACTGCCCAGAATTTGAGCGAGGACGGAAGCGGCAAGAAAGGTAGGAGAAGCAGTAACGATCGAGAACGTAGCGAACATTATACTTAGAAGCGAGGAGTCGTGGAATGCAGTCACAGAATGGCTTGGGCAAACAATGCAGTACAAAGCAGAATTCGAAAGGAGGAGAGAAGCAGATGGAGCTAGGAGGGGAGCTCTACCCGAGATAAATTGAGGTTCCTCCATGCCACAGATGAAGTAATGCCTTGAATAGGCTGTTCCGTCTGAGGTACATCAGGGAGAAGAAGAGAAGAGGTGGTTTAACAACATTTAACAACAACGAGTCCCACACTATCGAAGGCAACAACACTCAAGCCCTTCGATGTGCGTAAAAGCATTTTCCCCTTTATAAAAAAAAAGGGTTAGGTTAGGTTGGGTTAGGATGAATTAGGTTTAGTTTTAAATGGTTGAAGCTTTGATCAGCAATCCATAAAATGGGTATGTTGCTCTTCAATCATTATTTGCAAATGTTTGAATCTATCTCTTTAGCTAATTTTATTTTTAATATTTTTTTTTTACTGTACCCCGTGTGGGGTTTTGTGTGTTTCCTTCATCGTGGTGCGTCCCCCGGGTGGCGGATGGGGGAACGCCTCCCAGATATGGGTGGTAGGAGTGAAATGAAATAGCTCTCGTGGACCAAAAAACACTCACCTGGCCGAAGGTATAAAAGGCGATGGAGGGACACCATTTAAAAAAACCAGGCATGAAGTCCATAAAAGGGTCAATGCTTACGGGACAGGGGTTCGGAACCCCAGAACCGGTCGGGAATGGTGGTGGCAGTGCAGGCCCCACCCGATCGTCAACCAGCGACTGTACGGCCCCGGGGGCAAACCAGCCCGGGAGCTCGGCAATAGCTACTGGGATACCACTGAGGAGTGATGGAAATAAGCAGGTGCATTCGCTGATACCGCATGTGCAACCAAGACTAAATGACAGCGGAAGAAGATCATCTATGGAGACCTTGGACTTTATGTGGGATGAGGAGGCAAACAAATCGATCCCCATAACTGAGATGGAAAAGGAGAAAAAAGGGTCAGCCTTTTTCACGTTGGGATCATTTACAAAACAAAGAAGTTTCTCAGTAACTGAATTAGACGAGAAAAAAAGAAAGAGAGTCTCCCTGGAGCCAGAAAAAATCGTTAAGAGAAATAAATGCCCTACAGCCACGGAACTGGTGGAAACACTAAAGGCTATAGTGGAGTGCACTAAGAACTTAGACAAAGTGGTCGGGGAGAACAGGAACACCAAAACTGAGATCAAGGACATTGTGTCAAAACTGAAGAGAAGAACGGATAACCTAAGCAGAAACACAATAAAGGAGTGGCTCGAACAGCATATGCACGAACCAGTACCTATACCGACATACGAAGGCGATACGCAGACGGAAGAGGACCAGTCGCAAAGTGTACAAAGGGCTACCAAACCGACAAGGGAGTTCGGAACCCAGACGGATCACGAGGGGACGATGGAGGAACCAGATGTGGGGAGGATTAACCTGGATGAACTAAACACCTTCGAAGACTTCGCAAGAGCGAGGGAATCCGGGTGGAAGAAGTACAATTTCGAGAAATCAAAAATTATAGTGGGAAATCCACTGGGTACAGACGATTGCACCACGAAGGTGGTGTTCTTGGAGCCATCGGACCCGAACATGGAGAGGGGGATTCAGATGGTTTTCAAGGAGCGTTTTCCGGAGTTGGCTGGTGACAAAAAATACGAGGTAATCGAACAACGGATATACACACGGACCGGGAGTACGGAGAAAGAAACTAAGAAAAAGATTATCAAAGCATCTAATAACAGATCGGAGGAGGATCTGTGGGACAATTGGGCAAAGATTAGGGACGAAACAACCAGTGATAGTGCAGTGGCGGTACACACTTTAGAGGGCATAAGCACGGAGAAGCTTAGAAGAATCATTGAATGTATCTTCTACGGGAGAGACAAACAGGTGTGGATATATAGCCAGGAGGCCAAGAACAAGGGGATAGCAGGTGAAAGACCCACATACGCCCTAGTGCTGGAGAGTGCGGGGAGGTCATACGCGGATACCCTAAATGAGGTAAAGGCGGCGGTAGGGGATAACCCAGCCAGAAACAGGATAAGAAACATCCGCAGCACTAGGGAGGGAAAGATGGTTATCACCCTAGATAGGGATAAAGAGGCGATGGGTGAGATCCAAAAGGCAATCAATGACACAATAAAGGTAAGGGTCAGTACGCCCGGACAGAGGCAAAACGAGACAGTATATATAAGAGGTATAGATGGCACAACTGACAAGACCGAGGTAGAGAGGGCATTAAAGGCGCGGCTGGCTTCGATAGGGGAGACACAGTGGAACCTAAGCGAGCTGAGGCCAAGCTTTGGCAATAACCAAACGGCAACGCTATCCGCCGGCAAGGAGGCAATTAAATTACTGGTGGACACAGGGCACATAAGGATAGGGATGGTAAGGTGCGAAATTGTAAAACGAGTGGCGGTGACTCGCTGCTACAGGTGCTGGGCATATGACCATAGGGCAGCTGACTGTAAGGGCCCAGACAGGTGGAACCTGTGCCATAAATGTGACAAAGAGGGCCACAAACACAAGGAATGCCCAAACAAGGATGCATGCATTCTGTGTAATAAGGAGCATAAAGCGGGTACAAGCAAATGTCCCGCTTTCAACAAGGCCATAATAAGAGCCAGAGAGGCAGAAAAGGAAAGGCCCCGTACATCATAGCGGAGCTAAAGTTTCTTCAATTAAACTTCGGGAGAAGAAAAGCTGCGCACGACGTCATCGAACAGCTGATATATGAGGAAGGTATTGGACTTATTCTGGGGCAGGAACCCAACAGAGATAAAGTAGCAAACGAACTCTGCGGCAAGAAGAGGGATAGCTTCATCAGTGTTAGGGATAATATAGAGGTGGTAAGTGAATATTGTGGTGTAGGCTTTGTGGGTGCGGAGCTGAAGAAGGCATGGGTGTACTCGTGCTACTTCTCTCCAAATGGGGAGGTAGCGGAATTAGAAAACCTGCTGAAAAACCTGGGTAGGCACATAAGAGGTACAAAAGGTAAGGGCAAAATCATCGCGGGGGACCTAAATGCCAGGACACCGTTGATAGGGAACAGTGTCACAAATGAGAGGGGGAAAATCCTCGAGGATTGGTTCATGGCCCAAGATTTGGTTTTAGCCAACGTTGGTAATAAGCCAACCTTCGCAGGGAAAGGAGGGTCATCGGTAATAGATTTTACTGCGGCTACACCCGATCTGGCAAACAGTATTATGGAATGGGAGGTGGAGGATGATAAAGAAAACCTGAGCGATCACAGGAACATTAGGTTCAAGGTTATGAGGAAGGACCCTACAAATAACAGACTGACACCTTGGGGCTTTCGAGTAGACAAAAAAAGGCTAGAAACCTTCGCCAATAGCTGTGGTAACTTGTTCACGGGAGAAAAGGAAAGCCCCGAGGAACTGATGAGGGCTATTCAGGAAAGGTGTAATGCAGGTCTTCGGCATGAATAAAGGTAGAGCTGGTAGGAGACAGCCAGTTTACTGGTGGAATGGGGAAATTGGCGAACTTAGAAGCACCTGCATACATCTGCGCAGGAAAGTCACTAGGGCGAGGAGAGCGAATCCTGGGGGGCCTGGGTACGTTGCGTTAACGGAGGACTACAAGACGGCGAAAAATAACCTGAAGAAAGAAATCTGGAAAGCCAAAAAGGCAAACTGGATAAGGCTCTGTGAAGAATTAAACGATGACATCTGGGGAAAGGCCTACAAAATCGTTACCAGAAAGCTAAAGCTGAGGAGGGGAAACGTGATCCCCCCAGATGTCATCAGTAAACAAATTAGCATGCTCTTCCCAAGGGGATCTGGCGGGGGGGATACCGGCCCGCCGGTGAATCTGGAGGAGGACTTTCCTGGCTTTACGGAGGAGGAGCTGACGAGAGCTACGATACAATTAAAGAACAGGAAGCCGGCAGGCCCGGATGGGGTTATGCCGGAGATAATCAAGGTGTGTATCGAAGCGGGCCGGAGCGCATTCCTGAAGGTGTTCAACAAGTGTCTAAGGCAGGGGACCTTCCCTGTGATATGGAAAGAAGCCAGGCTGGTCCTAATAGAAAAACCTAAGAAAAACAGTAGCGAGGAGCAGGCGTACAGACCGATATGCCTGATAAACGCTGCAGGGAAGGTATTGGAGATTATGGTCAAGAACAGGGTACAGGATAAACTAGAGGAACACAATATACTGCACGAAGAGCAATACGGCTTCAGGAAAGGGAGGTCAACTATAAATGCCATTAAGAGAATCAAGGGTCTGGCAGAATCAATACGCAGCAAGGCCCTTAAGAACCAGGAGCACTGCTGCATGATTCTGCTGGATATAGAAAACGCCTTCAACTCGGCCCCCTGGCACAAAATAGTGGAGGCCGTGAAAAAGGCGAACATAGGGGGGTACGAAACTAGACTTATTGAGAGCTACCTTTCGGATAGGGCCATAATAACACCCCAGGGGGACAAGGTAGGGGTGAACTGTGGGGTGCCGCAGGGCTCAATACTGGGCCCGACCCTTTGAAACGTCTTCTACGACCAGGTCCTGAGGATCCCCAGGGAAGAGGGAATAGACCTGGTCGCATATGCAGATGATCTGGCGATAGTGGCGAGGGCAAGGACCGAGCAAAGGCTAGTGGAGAAGGCGGAGCACGCGGTGTGGACAGTGGTGGAAACGCTGAGGGAAATGGGTGTTAAGGTGGCCGCCAAGAAAACAGAAGTGTTGATCTTGGTGAGTATAAGAACTCTCACGAAGCTTGAGTTAAGGGTTCAGGGTCAGGTGGTGGAAAGTCAGGAAACAGTGAGATACCTTGGAGTGCACATGGGAAGAAACATGAGGATGGCCAACCATGTAAAAAAAGCGTCCGAGAAGGCCGCTGAGATGACGAAGGTGCTGAGTAGAGTCATGCCCAGCACTTTTGGACCAAGGAGCGGCAAGAGGAGGGTCATGGCATCCTCAGTCATCTCGGCCACACTGTATGGCGCTAGCCAATGGGTGGAGGCGCTCAAACACCACAAGAACGTGGAGATGTTGGACAGGGTAAGCCGGAGACTAGCCATTGGCATAACGGCAGCTTATAGAACGGTGTCCACAGCGGCGGTGCAGGTTGTGGCAGGACTCCCACCAATGGACCTAATGGTGAGGGAAAGGGCCCATGTCAAGGATAACGGACCAGACTCGAGGGAGTGGGCAAGAGAGGCCACCCTAAGGGCGTGGCAGGAGAGATGGGACGGATATGAGGGGTGGGCCAAGACCTTCATTAAAAACATTGGTGACTGGCACAGCAGCAAGGGTAGGGATGTGGACCACTACGTGACACAGGCGATCATGGGGCACGGTTCCTTCTCTACCTACCTCTTCAAGATAAGGAAGAAGAACAACACCAAGTATAGGTACTGTGACGAGGAAGATGACCCTAATCATACCTTCTTCAACTGTTAGAGATTTCTGACGTTCAGAGAAAGGGCGGCAGGACGATGTGGTGTAGAAAGCATCACAAGAGAGATGGTGGGGGAGGTAATGATGGGGTCCGAGGATAACTGGGCTGCGGTGACAGATTGGCTTAGGGATGTCATGAAAACCAAGTGTGAGGAGGAAAAAGGAATGAGCTGTGATAATATGTGATATAAGTGTTTCTCTAGTCGTACATGTGAGTATTTAGTCTAAGGTTACTGTGATATTTTAAAATGTGAGGACCAAGCTAGTAAGTGTATGTGTCAGTCGAGGACAGGCTGCGAGAGCTGGAGAAAGATAGCATGTCCTGCCAGAAGTAATGCCGAGAGGCGGTTCCTGGCAGGGGGCAACACGAAGAGAGGAAAGGGTTTTAGTGGGTGGGGAAAAGTCCGAGCCCCACACAGGCCCAACGACAGATCAACAGCTGGGTACGTGCATTAACGCATTTCCCAAACCTCTATAAAAAAAAAGGTTAGGTTAGGTTAGGTTGGGTTAGGATGAATTAGGTTTAGTTTTAAATGGTTGAAGCTTTGATCAGCAATCCATAAAATGGGTATGTTGCTCTTCAATCATTGTTTGCAAATGTTTGAATCTATCTCTTTACTTTACTAGATATCTATCTCTTTACTTTACTAGATAAAAATGTAATTGTGGCATCTAATCTTTGTTGTAAGCAGTTGCAAATAAAATTATTATTATTATTATTATTATTATTATTATTATTCTTATTATTATTAAAAAAATTATCATCGGTTTTCTGTTAATTTTACTATTTTAAAAATAATAAAAGTTTTTCATGTTTTTAGATAACAAAAAAAAGGATAATATCAATGTTATAAATAAGTACAATGTGTTTTATGTTATTACCATGTTACATGCAGGTAATTCAAAAAAAAAAATAAAAAAAAGTAAAACATCAATGTTATAAATACAGGGTATTTTTATTAAAAAATGACAACCGAAATTAGGCTACCTAATAAATGTTTTTTAATTGAGCTTTTGTTTTGGAATTATCAAACTTTTACTAGTACTTACATAATAATTAGCTGTGCACTGCGGTTTCACCCGCATGATGCCCCATACCGTGGAAATTTCGGTCTCCAGCTCTCTACATACCAAGTTTTATCACAATCGGTTTAGTAGTTTTTGCACGAAGAAGTAACACACACTTTCGCAGTTATAATATTATTAGGGTAAGTACATAATATCAATGTTACAAATAAGTACAATGTGTTTTATGTTATTACCATGGTACCTGCAGGTAATTCAAAAAAAAAAGAAAAAAAAGTAAAACATCAATGTTATAAATACAGGGTATTTTTTATTAAAAAATGACAACCGAAATTAGGCTACCTAATAAATGTTTTTTAATTGAGCTTTTGTTTTTGAATTATCAAACTTTGTTTTTAAGTAAACCTTTTTATGTAAGTTATTTATGGGCAGATTAAAAAAAACTAGTTTTTAGTAAATTTTGACATTTTTTTCTTTAGTATCTTTATATGTTATGCAATAGTTATTTATATACCGCCAAATATTAGTACTAATGATTTTGAGCAATTTTTTGAATTACTTTGTCTTTGTGATTGGTTGTATAACAAAAATGTTTTAATTTTTGGAGATTTTAATGTTAATAGTTATAATAGTGAAAATGATAGTGATTCTAAAAAGCTTTGTCTTATAAATTTTAAAAACTTTTTGGAGCTTAATCAAGTCAATATAATACTAAATAATCATAATGCGATGTTGGATCTAATTTTTACGAATATTAAATGTGAAGTCAAACGTTCTGATTATCCCTTTGTTAAGATTGATCTGTTCCACCCGCCTCTTGAAATAGACATTGAAGCCAAGGTTTCAAAATATAAAAATTTTGACATTTCTGATAATAGAAGGTACAATTTTCAAAAAGCTAATTATATTAACCTATATAATAAACTAAGTATAATTGATTGGTCTTTTTTAAATAACAGTGCGGACATTGATACCGCTTGCGATTTGTTTTACTCTGTTCTTTCATCCGTGATTGATAAGCACGTTCCTCTTTATAAAAATAAAAAAATATGTTATCCAATTTGGTATAGTAAAGAACTAATCAGGATGCTTCAAAATAAACAAAAGGCACATGAGACTTTTAAAATTTTTAATAGTGAATATTCTTACCAACTCTTTAAAGATCAATGTAAAAAAAAAATAAAATCAGATTATGATGAATACATTATCAACATTCAAAATAAACTTACTTTGGATCCTAAATCTTTCTCGTCGTTTGTAAATAATAAAAGATCTATTAGTAGAATTCCGGGAGTAATGCAACTGGATGGTGTTGAAAGCTCTGAACCACAGCCTATTGTAGAAATGTTTGCCGAATATTTTGCCAGTGTTTATACAACATCTGATCCAAAACATAATGTGAAAAATGATCCTTATTTCTCTCAATCATTAGTCACCATAAAGGCTATTACGGAACAAGATATTCAGGCATCCATTGCAAAACTTAAAAATTCTCCTACGGCAGGATTTGATGGTGTGCCTAGCTTTCTCATAAAAGATTGTAAAAGTATTTTTACATATCCGTTAATAATTCTTTTTAATTTGATCTTAAAAACTTCAAGGTTTCCCACTGTTTGGAAAAATTCAAGAGTATGTCCTATCCATAAAAATGTCTAATATCGAAAATTATAGGCCAATTTCAATTATTTCAAATTTTGCAAAAGTATGAATCTATTTTATATAAGTATATTTTTTCAGACATTAAGTGTATTTTGTCACCCCACCAACATGGATTTTTTGAAAGAAGAAGCACGCTATCAAATTTAACAGTATTTACGCAGTATGTTGCCGAAGGCATTGATAATAGGGATCAAATTGATGTTATTTACACCGACTTCAAAAAAGCTTTCGATCAAATCGATCATTTTGTTTTAATGAGCAAACTTGAACAAATTGGCTTTAGCAATAATTTAATTAAACTATTTGAATCATATCTTATAAATAGGAAACAAATGGTTTTTTATAATGGCTTTTATTCCAATTGTATCACTCCTACCAGGGTTCCAATCTGGGGCCCCTTCTATTTTTAATTTTTAATAATGATCTACCAGATAACATTGTTTGTGAAAAATTACTATTCGCCGATGATCTGAAAATATTTAAAATTATTAAGGATATTGAAAGTTGTCTCTGCCTGCAAAAAGATATTAAAAACATAGAAAGGTGGTGTGAGTTAAATCGTTTAAATTTAAATATTAATAAATGCAAAGTAATAAGCTATACAAACAAACAAACTCCAGTTTTGTTTGAATATAAGATTAACCATATTACTCTGGATCGAGTTTTTAGCATGAGGGATTTGGGAGTTACGTAAAAATTTGTCATTTTCTATCCATATTAACAATATTTGTAATGAATCTTTACGCATGTTAGGGTTTGTAATTAGAAATTCTGCAGGTATTAAAAGTGAAAAATGTCTTAAGACTTTATATTATTCTTTAGTTCGAACAAAACTGGAGTATTGTTCTTTAATATGGTCACCAGTTTACAATGTTTATATTAGGCGGGTCGAATCGATCAATCGTAAATTTTTGAAATATTTGAATTTAAAAGTTAATGGTTTTTACCCTCCTCAAGGATTTAATCATTCTTCTTTACTTGATCGTTTTGGTTTTACATCCCTGGAAACAAGAAGAATAAATTCGTCATTGACATTTCTATTTAAGTTATTAAATAATAAAATTGACTGTGATATAATCTTAAATAAAATCAATTTTAACGTCCCCAGAATTGAATCGCGCTCAATGCGCACTTTTAAATGTCAAATCTGCAGAACCAACGTACTACCTAAAGCTACAGTAAATGTTTTGTGTAAAAACTTTAACCATTCACTCATCACTTAACTATATCTTATTTAATTCAAATGTGTTACAATGATTGTTTGTTTATTTTATGTATATTGGGGTTCTTTGGTAATACCTTGTTTATTGTTGTTAAATATTGTATATAACTGTTTTTTTTAAGTATTGTATTTATATATTATTAATTGTTAGTTGTTATGATACTTTTAAATTTTGCTTTAAAATAATTTATACAATTGTTTTTTATTCCTATACTAGTATATTTGTCCTGTAACTGGTTTTAAACTGTTGGGCAATAAAGTATTTATTTATTTATTTATTACATTTTTTACACAAAATAACAAAACCACAATACAAATAATAAATTTGGATGTCTTACAATAATAATTGAATTAAATTAAATTGATTTACAAAATAAACGTAAAAAATATACTATCGGTTGTTTTTTTTTGCAAAAAGGAGTCTTTTAAAAATATCCAACTACAAAATAATGATTGTTTCATAAAGTTTAATTACAAAATTATAATTTCATAAATCGAAGTTTTAAATAAAAGTTATGTTAATACAGCACCGAATATGTTTTTTTTGCGGCCCGGTCTTACTAAATTAAAATAAAAGGAGTAATTATTATTATCATTATATTATGATTATAATCAGCGTAGGAAATCCACTTTTTTCTCAATAACAATATACGGATATTATCTGTAAAAATTTGGAAATTTTCAGAAAAATTGACATTTTTTCGTGTTACCCAAGGTTTGAATAAAATTTAATAAATAAAAAAGGCAATTTTTCTAAAAATTTCCGAATATTTTCGTTTTTTACTGAAAAAAAAAAAACGGTTTTTATTCGCGGGCACAATTTTTCTGGAAATTTTAAAACCCTAATCATGACAAAATATTTTAAGTAAATTATATTAATTTATATATTTTAATGCGTTAAAGCATGTTTATTAGTTTTTTTTAATTATTATTTTTTATAAAAAAAATATAAAGAGAATGTTTGGGGGGTAGTATGATGGCACTAGAGAAAAATATAAATATTATCTTGCAATACGTAATTTTTTGACATTTAGAAACTACATATTTAGTTTGTTAGATTTGATATTAAAATGGGGAATGAAGTTAGGATAAAATTCAAGGGTAATTAATGTGGAAGTGCTTGTTCTGCACCTATTGTATAATTACATTATTTTATTTTAACTTATCAATTTTAATTTTTTCATTATATTGCAATTAAATTACCAGTTTTAATTTTCCATTCAAAATTTTCAGGTTTAGTTTTTAATTTAAAAATTGAGGTTAAAAGATTTAGTTTTATTTTTAGATTTTTTCAAGTAAAAGACTTTCACTGAACTTTAAATTGATAGACTAAAAACTTAACTTTGGCAAACCTTCGACAAAATAAGCGATTAAGGGTAATAAATAAATTGTATTCAATACACGAAAGAAATTTGTAACTTCGTGGCCCTACTGAAGATGCAGAAAATAATAAATTCTTTAAATGTTAATTATTTAACGGCGAAATTTTACTTCTTCCTTTAGTGGGCGAAATAGCATTTCACCCACAGGCTGACTTTAAGTTTGGGAGTTACGTAAAAATTTGTCATTTTCTATCCATATTAACAATATTTGTAATGAATCTTTACGCATGTTAGGGTTTGTAATTAGAAATTCTGCAGGTATTAAAAGTGAAAAATGTCTTAAGACTTTATATTATTCTTTAGTTCGAACAAAACTGGAGTATTGTTCTTTAATATGGTCACCAGTTTACAATGTTTATATTAGGCGGGTCGAATCGATCAATCGTAAATTTTTGAAATATTTGAATTTAAAAGTTAATGGTTTTTACCCTCCTCAAGGATTTAATCATTCTTCTTTACTTGATCGTTTTGGTTTTACATCCCTGGAAACAAGAAGAATAAATTCGTCATTGACATTTCTATTTAAGTTATTAAATAATAAAATTGACTGTGATATAATCTTAAATAAAATCAATTTTAACGTACCCAGAATTGAATCGCGCTCAATGCGCACTTTTAAATGTCAAATCTGCAGAACCAACGTACTACCTAAAGCTCCAGTAAATGTTATGTGTAAAAACTTTAACCATTCACTCATCACTTAACTATATCTTATTTAATTCAAATGTGTTACAATGATTGTTTGTTTATTTTATGTATATTGGGGTTCTTTGGTAATACCTTGTTTATTGTTGTTAAATATTGTATATAACTGTTTTTTTTAAGTATTGTATTTATATATTATTAATTGTTAGTTGTTATGATACTTTTAAATTTTGCTTTAAAATAATTTATACAATTGTTTTTTATTCCTATACTAGTATATTTGTCCTGTAACTGGTTTTAAACTGTTGGGCAATAAAGTATTTATTTATTTATTTATTACATTTTTTACACAAAATAACAAAACCACAATACAAATAATAAATTTGGATGTCTTACAATAATAATTGAATTAAATTAAATTGATTTACAAAATAAACGTAAAAAATATACTATCGGTTGTTTTTTTTGCAAAAAGGAGTCTTTTAAAAATATCCAACTACAAAATAATGATTGTTTCATAAAGTTTAATTACAAAATTATAATTTCATAAATCGAAGTTTTAAATAAAAGTTATGTTAATACAGCACCGAATATGTTTTTTTTTGCGGCCCGGTCTTACTAAATTAAAATAAAAGGAGTAATTATTATTATCATTATATTATGATTATAATCAGCGTAGGAAATTCACTTTTTTCTCAATAAAAATATACGGATATTATCTGTAAAAATTTGGAAATTTTCAGAAAAATTGACATTTTTTCGTGTTACCCAAGGTTTGAATAAAATTTAATAAATAAAAAAGGCAATTTTTCTAAAAATTTCCGAATATTTTCGTTTTTTACTGAAAAAAAAACGGTTTTTATTCGCGGGCACAATTTTTCTGGAAATTTTAAAACCCTAATCATGACAAAATATTTTAAGTAAATTATATTAATTTATATATTTTAATGCGTTAAAGCATGTTTATTAGTTTTTTTTAATTATTATTTTTTATAAAAAAAATATAAAGAGAATGTTTGGGGGGTAGTATGATGGCACTAGAGAAAAATATAAATATTATCTTGCAATATGTAATTTTTTGACATTTAGAAACTACATATTTAGTTTGTTAGATTTGATATTAAAATGGGGAATGAAGTTAGGATAAAATTCAAGGGTAATTAATGTGGAAGTGCTTGTTCTGCACCTATTGTATAATTACATTATTTTATTTTAACTTATCAATTTTAATTTTTTCATTATATTGCAATTAAATTACCAGTTTTAATTTTCCATTCAAAATTTTCAGGTTTAGTTTTTAATTTAAAAATTGAGGTTAAAAGATTTAGTTTTATTTTTAGATTTTTTCAAGTAAAAGACTTTCACTGAACTTTAAATTGATAGACTAAAAACTTAACTTTGGCAAACCTTCGACAAAATAAGCGATTAAGGGTAATAAATAAATTGTATTCAATACACGAAAGAAATTTGTAACTTCGTGGCCCTACTGAAGATGCAGAAAATAATAAATTCTTTAAATGTTAATTATTTAACGGCGAAATTTTACTTCTTCCTTTAGTGGGCGAAATAGCATTTCACCCACAGGCTGACTTTAAGTTTGGGAGTTACGTAAAAATTTGTCATTTTCTATCCATATTAACAATATTTGTAATGAATCTTTACGCATGTTAGGGTTTGTAATTAGAAATTCTGCAGGTATTAAAAGTGAAAAATGTCTTAAGACTTTATATTATTCTTTAGTTCGAACAAAACTGGAGTATTGTTCTTTAATATGGTCACCAGTTTACAATGTTTATATTAGGCGGGTCGAATCGATCAATCGTAAATTTTTGAAATATTTGAATTTAAAAGTTAATGGTTTTTACCCTCCTCAAGGATTTAATCATTCTTCTTTACTTGATCGTTTTGGTTTTACATCCCTGGAAACAAGAAGAATAAATTCGTCATTGACATTTCTATTTAAGTTATTAAATAATAAAATTGACTGTGATATAATCTTAAATAAAATCAATTTTAACGTACCCAGAATTGAATCGCGCTCAATGCGCACTTTTAAATGTCAAATCTGCAGAACCAACGTACTACCTAAAGCTCCAGTAAATGTTATGTGTAAAAACTTTAACCATTCACTCATCACTTAACTATATCTTATTTAATTCAAATGTGTTACAATGATTGTTTGTTTATTTTATGTATATTGGGGTTCTTTGGTAATACCTTGTTTATTGTTGTTAAATATTGTATATAACTGTTTTTTTTAAGTATTGTATTTATATATTATTAATTGTTAGTTGTTATGATACTTTTAAATTTTGCTTTAAAATAATTTATACAATTGTTTTTTATTCCTATACTAGTATATTTGTCCTGTAACTGGTTTTAAACTGTTGGGCAATAAAGTATTTATTTATTTATTTATTACATTTTTTACACAAAATAACAAAACCACAATACAAATAATAAATTTGGATGTCTTACAATAATAATTGAATTAAATTAAATTGATTTACAAAATAAACGTAAAAAATATACTATCGGTTGTTTTTTTTGCAAAAAGGAGTCTTTTAAAAATATCCAACTACAAAATAATGATTGTTTCATAAAGTTTAATTACAAAATTATAATTTCATAAATCGAAGTTTTAAATAAAAGTTATGTTAATACAGCACCGAATATGTTTTTTTTTGCGGCCCGGTCTTACTAAATTAAAATAAAAGGAGTAATTATTATTATCATTATATTATGATTATAATCAGCGTAGGAAATTCACTTTTTTCTCAATAAAAATATACGGATATTATCTGTAAAAATTTGGAAATTTTCAGAAAAATTGACATTTTTTCGTGTTACCCAAGGTTTGAATAAAATTTAATAAATAAAAAAGGCAATTTTTCTAAAAATTTCCGAATATTTTCGTTTTTTACTGAAAAAAAAACGGTTTTTATTCGCGGGCACAATTTTTCTGGAAATTTTAAAACCCTAATCATGACAAAATATTTTAAGTAAATTATATTAATTTATATATTTTAATGCGTTAAAGCATGTTTATTAGTTTTTTTTAATTATTATTTTTTATAAAAAAAATATAAAGAGAATGTTTGGGGGGTAGTATGATGGCACTAGAGAAAAATATAAATATTATCTTGCAATATGTAATTTTTTGACATTTAGAAACTACATATTTAGTTTGTTAGATTTGATATTAAAATGGGGAATGAAGTTAGGATAAAATTCAAGGGTAATTAATGTGGAAGTGCTTGTTCTGCACCTATTGTATAATTACATTATTTTATTTTAACTTATCAATTTTAATTTTTTCATTATATTGCAATTAAATTACCAGTTTTAATTTTCCATTCAAAATTTTCAGGTTTAGTTTTTAATTTAAAAATTGAGGTTAAAAGATTTAGTTTTATTTTTAGATTTTTTCAAGTAAAAGACTTTCACTGAACTTTAAATTGATAGACTAAAAACTTAACTTTGGCAAACCTTCGACAAAATAAGCGATTAAGGGTAATAAATAAATTGTATTCAATACACGAAAGAAATTTGTAACTTCGTGGCCCTACTGAAGATGCAGAAAATAATAAATTCTTTAAATGTTAATTATTTAACGGCGAAATTTTACTTCTTCCTTTAGTGGGCGAAATAGCATTTCACCCACAGGCTGACTTTAAGTTAAATTTGGAAAAAAGTGAGGTTAAAACTAATTGACAGCTGTCAGATAAAATATCAAATAAAATTGGCTTGAAATTCCTTGCGGTGGTTGTAGAAATTTAGTACTTACATAAATAAAAAAAAATCTATCTAGCGTAGAAGGGCCACACTTCTTTTTTAAATATTCGTTACGACTTATAACTCGGAATTCTCGTTTATAATTTGGAATTCTCACTTATAACTCGGAATTCTGACATATTTCTATAATAGACATTGGTAAATAAATTAAAAAATAAATAAGACAAAAAAATCTATTATATCTATACGGAAGCGGTGGTTGTAAAAATTTAGTACATAAATTAAAAAATAAATAAGAACAAAAAATCTATCTAGCGTAGAAGGGCCACACTTATTTTTTAAATATACGTTACGACTTATAACCCGGAATTCCGACTTATAACTCGGAATTCTCGCTTTTAATTTGGAATTCTTACTTATAACTCGGAATTCTTACTTATAAGTCGGAACTCTGACATATTTCTATAAAAGATATGGTTACTAACCATTGGTTAGAGTAGTCGTCCAAAGGTAAACATTGCTCTCAAGGGTGTATTTTATGATTGCTAACACTTACGAACACACCCACGAACACATACGAACACACCCACAAACACTTACGAACACACACGAACACACCTACGAACACCCACAAACACTCACGAACACACCCAAGAACACACCCACGAACATTCACGAACACTCACGTTCGTGGGTGTTCGTAGGTGATTTCGTGAGTGTTAGTGGGTGTTCGTAAGTAATCGTACGTGGGTTTGTTCGTGAGTGTTAGCAATCGAATAGAATACACCCCTGATAGCAATGTTTACGTTTGGACGACTACTCTAACCAATGGTTAGTAAACATGTATATTATAGAAATATGTCAGAATTCCAAGTTATAAGTCGGAATTCCGAGTTATAAGTGAGAATTCCGAGTTATAAGTTGGAATTCCAAATTAAAAGACGTAACGCATATTTAAAAAAGAAGTGTGGCCCTTTTACGCTTCCGTAATTATAAAACAAAAACACAATTCTTAATAGTATATTAAAAAACTAATGTCATAATACGTCATTTTGTCGCACGCGGACAATTTATAAAACGAGCGACGAAAAAGCGAGGTTTGTAATGGACTAGTGCGACAAAAGGTTTTATGACATGAGTTCTTTATGCTATTTTATCTATTTTGAAAAAATTCTATAAAAAAAATTAACTTTATACCTTATAATTTGGTCGAATTTTACTTTGGATAGTTAGTATCACAGTCATTGGTTTGACAGTTAATGTTAAAGTTGATTCAATAAGCGGCTGTTAATGTTAAAGAAGAAAAAAGGATTTTCTTTGGTGATAAACAAAATTGATTGCCAGAAAAGTCTCGTAAGTACTAGAAAAATCATAAAAATATTATAACCCATATGCAAAATATTATGCTGTTTAAAGTATAGCCAACTTATAAAATCAAAATTTTGGGTGGGATAAAGTATTTCATTACAGCATCGAAAGCGGTGTTATAATGAAGTCATTATGAACGCAAAATAGATAAAATAAATTAACAAACTAAAATTAAAATAATATGAAATATTGTTTTATAATATCGTAGCAAAACAATAACGTATTCTTTTATTTAATTTTATTTTGGTCTGTTGACTGATCAATTGTACAAAAACAATTTAACCAGTCAATTTCACAACCCTAGTCTTATCTGTTGGTTGATTGTTGATTTTTATACGATTTAAATTAAATAATAAATAAAATTACCTTATTAAATTTTAAATAATTTATAGCAAAATATTACATCCTTGGGCGTTTGAAAATTCTTAGACGTTTTCTAAATAATAATTATTAAAATAATAATAATGTTAATGTGTATAGTTACTTTAACAAAGGTCAAAAAAATAGAAACTAAAACATTTAAGGATACAAAAATAATACAGAAATTTAATATAAATAAATAAATAAAATTAATTAAAACGATAAATAAATAATTCATGCAAATCAACAATAGTTAATTATTCTATAAGTAAAGAAAAGTAATAGATTTCTATTTAAGGAAATATCAAATTTCCACGAGATAAAAAAATTGGAGTGCACCCATTAACCACGCATATGGGAAAGGCGGCGATTTCTGAAGAGTGTGAGGTTTGCTGCACGAGCAAGGCGAGTGTAGAACACACTATTTAGAAATCGCTGCCTTTTGAGAGAGAAAAATTGTTAATATTTACGCATTTTTAATAAAAACTTTTTATAAATCCTTGAGCGGGCCAAGTTAACTCATAAACAAAAATATACCAAACTAAAGACAATAATTGGCTTAATTAATAATATTAATTATTAAAGAACTTATGTTAAGCGAAATTCGAATTTATGCTGCGCGTGTCATGAAAAAGCATTGATTAATATAATTCTTTTCTTTACGATTTTTAAAATGTGCTTAATAAAAGTGGTGCCAACCAGAAAACGTGTACTTTTCTTTACTATTTCTCTTAATAATGTAAGTATGCTCTTTTTTATTAAGCCTTCTAGCCTTGATAATGATAATTATTCATGTTAAAATGTATAGTAAGAAAAAAAATAGAAACTAAAACCTTAAAGGTTAAAAAATAATAGGAATATTTAAAATTTAATATAAAATTAATTAAAACATAGTATTTTTTTTAAGCCTCTCATTCCCAATACAGACATTATTTTATAATCATGCAAAATATCAATTAAAAATTACATAGAAGAAAAATCACATGTTAAAAATTCATTTATGTATTATTTACTCTTTTATTTCATTTGGAAGTCTATTATAAAAATTAGCTGCATTAAGTATAATTGGAATCATCTCTAGATCTATTAATCCTTTAACATATAAATTTAAAAATAATACGGAGATTTAATTCATTTATATCATGGAATATTAAAACAGTTTTAAAATTTTAAACGTAGGTACTTATAAGTACCGTATACGGCAAATAAAGAAACTCGATATCACAACATATTTCAGTCGTGGTGACAACTGCTCGCAAGAACATAAATACAGTAACTGTATATGTAATATATATTATATATATACATCCTTAGTACAATATTGCGTCATTACAATTTGGCAACACTGTAGGACGAAATAAAGTCTGTATAAGCCATATAATATTTAAAATGAAATATACACGTGACGCAATATTATATCAAGATTAAAATGGGTTGATAATGTAGTGACTTTTGAAAAAAAAGTGTATATCTTATTTTTTAAGATAAAAAAATCTGACCAGATTTTTGGAATCAGCAAAAAAAAGTACTCCAATATAATCTTATATATTTTTGCTAAATACCTTATTTATAGTATACGCAATAAGGTCGCGAAATGTAATGACGCAATATTGTATTACGGATGTATTTATATATATATATATATATATATATACAGGGTGTACCAAAAGTCAACGATATCCTTAGCCCAACTCATGACTAAGCAGAAAATCAAAATAATATTTTCATATTATGACCTATATACATTTATTGGGTGTTGTGTGCGTTCAAAGTCTAACTCATCGAGGACCGTGGATCGGATTCCAAGTTACTACTTTACTTTTATATATATATATATTTGGGTGCCTTTTTTTCACTACTATTTTTATTTTTTCGCTCCCAATTCAAAATCTTGTTGAAAATGTTCAAAAAAAATTCCCTGAAAATTTGAGCCCTTAATATTAACTCAAAGTACTCCACCAAAGCGTATAAAGATTTTCCATTTAAAATACACGTAAACTTTGATTATTTTTTTTAAATATCTATATCTCAGCCGCATTTTATGCTATTGGATTGTTTTAGGGATTTACTCGTACGTTTTTTCTACAGTCGGGTGATTAGAGAAAAATAAATAACTAAACCAATCAAGCATAATTATTAATAAAATAACATGTTGTATATAATACACCTCGTTATATCAATTTTTAGGTTAGATATATATTTTCTCTTTAAAGTTATGTTATTTAAATTGTCAATGTAAACGCTCTTTATCTCAACAAATATCAATCTTAGCAATTCTACTGATAAGACCTTTTTTAAAGAAAATTAAATTTCCTACAAGTTTGTTCTTTACATTTTTCAAAGAATCCTGTCACTTTTGAAATATCTTTAAAAATATGAGAATTTTTCACTAAAATAAGATTTAGTGATCCGTATCATCTTACAGGTGCAGATTACAGCTATGGCACATAAAGCATTTTTGTAGATTTTTTGATTACGAGTAAATTCCTTTTTTGAAACAATCCAATAGCATAAAATGTGGCTGAGATATAGATATTTAAAAAAAATAATAATAGGTTTACATGTATTTTAAATGGGAAATCTTTATACGCTTTGGTACTTTGTACTTTGAGTACTGCTTAAATGAAAATTCTTACAAAAAATAAAAATATAGAGTTTAATTTTTGTAAATACTTAGGTATAAATATATATATACATTTTTTACCCAAATTATTCGAGATTTTAAAAATGACGCTTACGTCATTTTCTCCGAAACGCAGAGTGATACTTTATTTTAAAAGCCCTTTAAATCTTTACATTTTGGCGTCTTCGTTTTTAAAATCAGTTAGTTTGTTCTCGAAATATTTAAGATAAAATTAAATTAGAAAAGAAAGATTTTCTCCAATATCTGGAAAACAAACAAACCGATTTTAAAAACTATTACGTCAAAACAAAAGAATTTAAAAGGCCTTTAAAATGAGTTATTACACATTTACACATTTCTATAAAATATTTTTAGGGGGTATGTATGTGCTTAAATGAAAATTCTTACAGGAAAATATAAAAATAAAAAGATAAAGTTCCATTTTTGTAAGTACTTAAGTATAATGTATTTATTGTATTTTTTACCCAAATTACTCGAGACTTTAAAAATGGAGCTTACGTCGTTTTGCCATAAACGCCATATAAAAATATACACATGCACTGTATAAATTTAATACCCCTAATATCTAAGAACTACTAAATAAAAATACTAAAATACTACCATTTGAATGCTGATTCGTGAAAATGACATTTTTTTTATATCTTCCAGATTAAATTAACCAAAAAGTTTCCACGCCGGTTTTGTTCTTCACTTGATGTATTAGTTTTTAAAATTAGTTAGTTTGTTCTCGAGATATTTAAGACAAAAATAAATTTAAAAAAAAAGATTTTCTGTAATATCTCTAAAACAAACATTAAAAACTATTGCGTCAAAATAAAGGGATTTAAAATGCCCTTAAAATGATACGATACCCGTATTAGTTTTAAAATGGGTTGGTACGTTATTTGAGAAAAACTTTATTTTTTAATTTATTAATTATACGCCATTATACAAGGTGTCCCTAAACTTAGTGGCATAAATTTAGGAGCAGATTAAGCAAGTCAAAATAAGACGAAAATATAAATAAATATTTTTTCTTGCTACCCGGCAGAAAATACGTTGTTTCGTCCCCGATTCCACAGCAGAAAGTTTACGTTTTATGCATTGGTCAAGGCTATAGGTATTTTAGGCCGAGGTAGTAAGAAAAGTTTCATTTCCTCCCGCTACCATGACAACGCTACAGTTTGATTGATTTTGAATGTAAACGTCAGAATTAAATTAAACGTCAGATTTTAATTTTGACACAAGTTTTTATACACATTTAATTTTTTCCCGTATTTTCTCCCGGGTAGCAAGAAGGCTTCGCCTCGGGCATCATGGCGCGCAGTGCAGGAATCTCACACTTTCTGCCCTTGTTGTGTAATATACTATTCCTAATTAGGTATGTTTAAAAGATACAGTGTTACTTATCATATCAGTTTTTTTAATATAACTTCCACTATGGTAGAATTCGAAAGGTGATATTTTGCGAACAGTCACTTACTACCAAAACACATATTCACACATAAATTAGATATTGTTCGAGTGAACGCAGTGTCGTAGAAACAGGGGTTGCTTAAGCTTATTATCCCATACAAACTTTAAGGTTAGGTTTTTTATACAATTTGATGCAATTTTTATATTACTCAGTTCGGCTACTATTAAAAAGGTGTACCTTTCAAACTGTTATAAAAACCTAACCTCAAAGTTTGTATGTGACAATAAGCTTAAAGCAACCCCCGTTTCTACGACACTGTGTTCACTCAAACAGTTGTAATTATGTGTGAATATGTGTTTTGGTAGTAAGTGACGGTTCGCAAAATATCACCTTTCCAAGACTACCATAGTAGAAGTTATATTAAAAAAACTGATATGATAGACTTTATCATCCGTTGCTTTAAAAGAAATAATAGTAAATAAAAAAAAACTAACCTAACTAAACCTTACATTTTTTTGGAATATAGCTATTTTAATAATAGTGACAATTTAAAAAGTAAACTTTTAGCTGTATTTTGATTTTTCCCTTGTATTGCCATTTGAGCAATTAATTTGCTTCGTGTCGACTTTTTCACACCACACAAACAATTTCGCCAATTCTGCTATCTTCCCTTTTTACAGGCAATGAGGGGAATTCCGGATTAGTATATTATTTTTGCGTACTTTCGACCTACGCCACGAGTCCCTACCATTTGGCAACATCGCTGCGTCTCGGGACGTTGGTTGAATATGCATATAACCATGGTTATGCAGTATAAACGGGCGCGAGTTTGGTAAAATGATGCGGGTTTAAAAAGTGTTATTCAGTTTGCAACTTTTTTTTTGTAAAAAGAAAATGTTTCCCCTTGAAGCATGCTTAATGAGTTATATTCTTTGAAAGCTTATTTACGGTTTATATACTCGCCTAAATTACCTGGGTCAAGTGAGTCTTAGGTAGCCTGTATAGTGTATCGGGACTGAAAACGTGGACCGGATATATATATAATATATATATATATATATATTATATATATATATATATATATAATATATATATATATATTATATATATATATATATATATATATATATACAAAATTCTATCATTGCTGCGTCCATACATTTATAAAATCCCTATTCTTATTGCGTCGACGACCTTACTGCGTCAGTATATCTGACGCAGTAATGTCAAGCGCTTATTTTTTAAAATTTACTTGATCCCAGCACTTTTTAAGAGTCTTGTTAATACAGATCTGTGTGGAATTTATTGCCCAATTTTTGCGTACAAAATTTTTTAATGTCCAACCCTGCTTTCTTTAAATATTTAGAAAAATTTTGAAACAAAAAGAGTGCAGCAACATACTAAAAATGGAAAAAATGTGTATATTTAGTTCAACCAATTTGACGATGAGGGCGTTGCGATAATATACGTTTTACAATATACGTGTTTTTAAATACTGTATGTTGTTGCGTCGCACAATTTGGCAACGTCTTGCCTATGATTTTAATATTTGAATTAAATTTAAACTGGGTTTGATATAGTTACTAAAAATGGAAAAAATGTGTATATTTAGTTCAACCAATTTGACGATGAGGGTGTTGCGATAATATACGTTTTACAATATACGTGTTTTTAAATACTGTATGTTGTTGCGTCGCACAATTTTGCAACGTCTTGCCTATGATTTTAATATTTGAATTAAATTTAAACTGGGTTTGTTGTTGCGAATGATAGCGCTGTCTCTCCCGCTCCGTGTGGCGTCATGCTAGAGACAGTTCACTCGTTTAAATGTAATTATATTATAATTTTGGGGCGCGCGTTCGAGTTTTATGAAATTTACAATTATGACGGCCGATTTATTAAAACCGATTGTAATAGAAAATTGTTTTGTCCATAAGTAATTGTGTCAATGTATTTTTTAAATTATATATGCAGATGCAGATTTAAAGGCAGAAAAACGATGATCATTTTTGTACACTTATAATCGTAAAATTTTTTTGTTAATTTTACTATTTTAAAAATAATGTTTTTTAGATATTAAATTTTTTTTATAAATAAGTACAATGTCTTTTATGTTATTACCAGGTAATTAAAAAAAAAAATTTTTAAAGTAAAACATCAATGTTATACAGGGTGATTCTACTAAAAATTGACAACCTAAATTAGTCTACCTAATAAATATTTTACAATTGAGCTTTTGTTTTTGAATTATCAAACTTTGTTTTTAAGTAAGTTATTTAATACTATATATTAGGGTGTCCCAAAAAAAAAGAATATTTTTTTATCTCGTCTATAGTTGGTTTGTCATGTTTTAAAAGCCCTGTCAAAAGATCAGCACCATTAAAAATTTTTTAGGGGTCGCTCAAGATTTTTAAAAATTATCAAAATCGTCAAAAATTGGATTTTTTTTTATTTTAGTTTTTTTTCTCGTTCCGATATTATTTTTTAATTTAAAAATAATAATGATTCTGAAAATTTCAAATCGATATTTTAATTTCTAAAGGTCGCTCAAGATTTATTTAACTTTCAAAGTAGAGTATTTTGAATGTTTTCGAGCGACCTCTGAATATAAATATCAACGAACTTTTAGCGACCTTTAAAAATTAAAATATTGATTTGAAATTTACAGAATTTTTATTATTTTCAACCTAAAAAATAATATCGAGACGAGAAAAAGAATTAAAATAAAACAAAAACTCAATTTTTGACGATTTTGAAATTTTTTAAAAATCTTGAGCGACCCCTACAAAATTTTTAATCGAGCTGATATTTTGAAAGGGCTCTTAAAACATGACAAACCAACATATTTTCACAAGAGACGAGAAGAAAAAAATATTATTTTTTTTGGGCCACCCTACTATATATAATAATAAATTCGTCTTATACCTAATGATAATAATTATTATAATTTTAATAATTGTAATAATAATAATAATACACACAATATTGTCTGTGCCCATAATATAAATTAAATTATTAACAACAACTTAACATTATTTTATTTTAAAAAAATACCCTTTATTACAAAAAAAAATAAAACTGAACTAAATTGATTTAAAAATATAAACGTAAAAAATATACTATAGGTTGTTTTTTTTGGCAAAAAAGATTCTATTAAAAATATCCAACTACAAAATAATGATTGTTTCATAAAGTTAAATTACAAAATTATAATTTCATAAATCAAAGTGTTAAATAAAAGTTATGTCAAAACAGCACCGACTTTCTCTCGTCTTAATTTCCACCAATCACAAACGCCCAATTTTAAATTACAAATGGTTTCTAGGTGGAACAACCAAAATTGCCATTTATATTTTAATTGTACCATAAATAATTAAGTTTGTACTATTTTATTTGTGATTAAATAAATTAGCTATTTTTCAGTTTTCAAATTAATACCTACCTACCTACATATTTATTATGTATGCATGTATAATAGGTAGTATGTTTTGTAAGCTATGTGTATGCAGAATTACTGTTACTCATGAAATAGTCTTGTCAAATACCATTCGGGCATCTAATTTTTCCTGTGAAAAAAATTAAAAAAACACAATGCTAAGTAGTATTTTTTAACAAAATGCATTCGTGCAGGTGTCACCAGCACTCATGCTTCTTGTTAAAATATTACTTAGCAACATGTTTTTTCGATTTTATTCGGAAAAATTAGATGCCCTTATGATATTACATACAAATATATTTTTTGCGGCCCGTTACAATAGTCTTACTAAATTAAAATTAAAGGAGTAATTATTATTATCATAATATTATGATTATAATCAGCGTCGGAAATTCAATTTTTCTCGATAACAGTGTGGGGATATTATCTGTAAAAATTTGGAAATTTTCAAAAAATTGACTTACATTATTTAATGTTACCCTTTGAATAAAATTTAAAAAAATATTAATTAATCAATTTTTCTAAAAATTTCTCAATTTTTCTGTTTTTTACCGGAAAAAACTTACTAGTGAGTTATGGATTATAACTCTCGTCCATATTTAAAGTGGTATTCTATTTATTTATTACTATTTCAAGAAGAATTCACAATGATATTGAAATTAAAGGAAAACGCTAACGGTTTATTCGAATTTGAAGTCATTGTAAAATTCGTTGGTTCATTGGAACCAGACGCCCCCATATCGGTACAGCTGCTGATAGTGCTAAAAGACACCGACGCATTAGAACCTTGTATTTTTTCTGCAATTTGTATTTTGTTAGGCACCGATACCTTCTAGGTATCCATCCTCCGTTACGCTTCAAAGTAGTCATGTTAGCCCCTGCATTGACCCAAAAGTCGCCAAAGACCTTCTCAGGCAGTGACCGGTGTAGAGCTCTGGTTCCTCCAATTTCAAAAACATTGCAATTCTTGAAGGTATCTTCGATAACGTATTTATTCCTACACTGGCTGGTACACCTCACATTTTTGTAAAAAACAAAAAAGCGGCTAGAACTATTATATTCTTTGGTCTCAAAGACATATATTTTTTACACAAATTGATCGACTGGAAATCCTTCCTCAAGTATGGTGAGACTTCTTAATTTCTTTGTTTTAGTGTCTGGCAAAACTACGTGAAAATATTTCCCTTTGTCTTGGAAATTTTCTATTTTCAAATTGACCAATTTATCGCATCTACAAGCACCGCTAATCCCCGTTATCAAAGCCACTTTCATCAACCGGTACTCGTCGTCGGGAGCTTCGTTTAAAAACTTCTGTATTTCAGGTCGTTCTAATGTCTTGGACTTCTTTGGTTTGTATCCCTGCAACTTGCTTTTCAAAAAGCTCGTTTTTTTTATAAAAGTGAATAGTCGAGCGAAGCATCGAGTTTTTGGTCCATAGCGACGTGGAACCAATTTTTTTTGCAAATGTAAAAATAAGCCAATAGAACATTTTCATCGAAACCTTTTATTTTCCGTGAATTCATACAAGACTTAAACTTCTTGCCGTAAGCATCTCGGGACTTTTCTGGCAAAATCTGCATCGATGCTTCTTCCGCTTCCGTAAGGATATACTCAGGAACGTAATTTTCATCGGTTTCCTCAATTTTCTGTACGTTTTTTTATTCAAAAAAGCTTTTTTTTTCTGCAGGGAGAACTGACAAGTGTCAAAATTTATTTAAACATTTGGGCAACCAAACAAGCAACCTACTTTGACCAAAATGTAAAAAAGTCACTGTCAAGTTATTCTAACATTTATAGTCTACTAGGCAAGTATAGTCGTCGCGGTTCCTTGGATTATATACGTAAAAGAAAACAACAATAATTGAAATATCTGTGCTTGGTTCAGAATTTGATGACGCAATTTGAAACATTCGCCGCGACAACTATAGCTTTGATTTGATCACAAAGCTTATTAATTATTATCTCATAAAAAAACGAGTTCTTCCACTTGTTGGATAAAACATTGTATGCCACTCGTGTGTTATGTTTCCTAAGTCACTTAAGAATTTATACCACTCGGCCTGACGGCCTCGTATAAATCTTTCACGCGTGACTTATTTTCAACATAACACACTAGTACCATAAATAACTATTAATGCGTTAAAACGTGTTTATTAGTTTTTTTAATTGTAATTTTTTATAAAAAAATATAAAGAGGATGTTTGGGGGTAATATGATGGCTAGGGTGGATCGAAAAATTTCTGCGCAAAAGTTGCCTTAGGTGTATAACGAAAAAAAATTATTAAATTCGGATAACATTTTCCGATCGCGCAAAACGCCCAAAGTTTTAATAAAATACGAATTTGACAGTTTTTTCGCATATATATTTTTTTTTACTTGAGGTTTGTATTTTTTAGCGCTATGGTGCTTAAACGTTAGTAATAGTATTGAGTTTCCTGCAAAAAAAATAACACCGCTTTTAAACCACATCTTCCGATCGCGCAAAACATCTGAATATTTGCAAAACTTGCGAATTTATTATTTTTTTCATGGTTTTTTAATGTTTTCTACGAGTATTATCTTAAAGCCATGTCTTGGAATCGCGAAAAGTGCGTTAAATTTACAACAGATAACACAGAACTTTCGTGATGTTCCGCCCACGCCCGTCGGCACTCGCTAAGCGGCATGCGTCTAGTTGAATTATATTGCATCAGATCAGACAGTTTTAACTCTTTGTGTCGCGCAGTTATTGATTAAAGTTTATTCCGTTACGTGTCATTTTGAGGTTATAGTTGTAAATATTTGATATTTTCCGTGGTAAAATGAATACGACAGTGTTAAAGAAAATTACGAGACATTCGTTTAAATGCCCAATATTCGGTAATCCAAGAGACTTGCTCCAAACTAATCTCCCAACATACGAGGATATTCTTCGATGTTGCTTTGAAGAGAGGTTTCAGTTAGCGATTAAACTAAACAATACAAAAGTGAGTTTTTCAGTTGTTAAGAATTCAGTAGCGAAAAAAGTAAAACTAATTTTTGAAATAGCATCTATCCCTACACTTTCCGATTATAGAATTGTGCAGTTAATTGATGCCTACTATGAAAAGTATTGGAAGCTTAGAAAGTCCTATAAACGAGACATTGCTAAACCAGACTTCAAAAAAACATCGACGAGTTTAAAAATCAAGCAAGGAAGCTCTTTGATGTGTCCGCCTGCAAGTGTTTTATGCATATGAATTGCTCTTGTAATAAGACATCAGACTTGTGTGAATGTCCAATTCAGATTAATTGCCGGTGTGAAAAACATAACAAGATTTCACTGATTGAACATCGATTTATCTACCTTGAGAGAAAGTATGGATTGGGATCAAAAATAATCAAAAATAATCCACAAAACTAAAAAAGAAGCTTGACAGAAATACCAAAATATTAAAAAGCGTCGAGTCCCAACGTAACCAAGAAAAAATAACCGAACCTAATAATTACCATTTAAGCGAAACACAGCCACAACCAAGTTGTTGATCTGATGTACCTGTACGTTTTCAAACTGATAATGACGATTATGACCCTGACGAATACAAGTCTAGCACATCGTTGAAACAAAAATCGCCCTGGCAAATAAGAATCAAGCTTAAAACTATGGCATTGCATTGTGATCGCTACGGGGTTTCTGATCGTGCAGCTGCAGCTATAGCTTCGAGTCTACTAGAAGATATTGGTTTGGTAACAGAATCAGATACTTCCAAAGTAGTCGATCGGAATAAAATAAGAAGGGAAAAGAGTCGAAATAGGAGTAATTTACAAGCAAAAAGGCAGCCGAATTTAAATAAGGTTCGAGCTATTTATTTTGATGGTAGGAAAGACAATACTTTTTTTATCGAAAAAATTTAATCAAAGCAATTTCGGCAAACTAAGAAAGAAGAACATTATTCCATTATTCAAGAACCTGGTTCTATTTATTTAGGCCACGTGTCTCCAAAGTCTGGTTGTGCTAAAGACATTGCTACAACTATTTTATCGTTTCTCAGTGAGCAAGAAATTTCCCTTGAACATCTGGATATCTTCGGCTGTGACGGTACTAATACCAATACCGGATGGAAGAGTGGTGCTATTCGACAACTTGAAGTGCAAATTGGAAGGCCAATGCAATGGGCTGTTCGCTTACTACATTTTATTGAGTTACCTTTCCGCCATCTCTTTTAATATTTAGATGGGGTAACAACTGGCCCAAGATCATTTAGTGGTCCGATTGGACAGATCTTATTGGCTGTAAAAATCGAGAAGTGGTAGAATTTCAACCGATTGACTGTCAGATCCCGGATATTGATAAGAACCTACTGAGCAAAGATCAAAGATATCTATTTAAAGCATCCCAAGCAATTAAATCTGGCACTTTTCCAAACGACTTAGCAAATTGTGACCCCGGCCCAATCTCCCACGCCAGATGGCTCACCTGCGCAAATAGAATCCTTCGGCTATATGTCAGTGTTATAAATCCTTCGAATGCCTTGATAACCATTGCCACTTTTATTTTAAAATCATATATGCCGGTGTGGTTCAAAATTAAGTGTGACAACCGAATTTCAAGCGGACCCATTCATGTGTACCGGGCAATAGAAACATCTAGATACCTGAGTGATGAATTAAAGGCAGTGGTATTCCCGGTGATTGAACGAAATTCTTTCTGCGCCCATCCTGAAAACATTTTAATAGCCATGCTATTTGATGAGAGTAGGCACATTAGAGAGTTAGGGCTCAGAAGAGTGCTAAAGGCCAGACAGTCTGCTTCGACTGGAAAAGGCATTAGGAACTTTCACACTCCTTCACTTAAATTTGACGCATTAGATTACACGGAAATGATAGATTGGAGCACTACAAAAATATCGTCTCCACCTCTTCTCCGTGGGATAAGTGATGAAGAAATCAAAAGCGCCATACAATCTGGTGAGACCCCGGATTGGGATATAAGAGAGTTCCCATCTCACAAGCAAGCTGTGGAGCGTTGCGCGAAGCTAGTTACCGAAGCTTCTCTTAAGGTATGCGGGCCGCATTCAAGGGATGGATACATTAGGGCAACACTCAAATCGAGAGAGGCAATTAACGAATTTAGCAGTAAGGCAGATTACAAAGAGACATTGGAAAGTTCGAAATAAATCGGCACACACTCTTAATGGTTGGGTGGAGAGAAGGGTGTGGGTGGAACTCGAAGTGTAGCCACCTCCTCGTGGTGAGTTCTGGGTTGTTTAGATGATAAATTAAAATTAATTAAATTATTTCTAAGCAAGCAAAGAGCTGCACATTTGTATATGTAAACTTACGGAAAAAATTAAAATTAGCGTATTTTGCAAATATTTAAACGCTTTGCGCGATCAGAAGATATGGTTTAAAAGTGGTTATATTTTTTCTGCAGGCAAGTCAATACTATTACTAACGTTTAAGCACCATAGCGCTAAAAAATACAAACCTAAAGTTAAAAAAAATATATGTGAAAAAACTGTCAAATTCGTATTTTTTTCTTTCGGCGTTTTGCGCGATCAGAAGATGTTATCCGAATTTAATAATTTTTTTTTGTTATGCTAGTATACACCTAAGGCAACTTTTGCGCGGTATAGCGAGTCGAAATTTCAACTTTGAAATTTTTCGATCCACCCTAATGATGGCGCTAGAGAAAATTATCAATATAATCTTGTAATATGTACTTTTTTGATATTTTAGAAACTACATATTTAGTTTCTTAGATTTGATCGGCACCTATTGTATTTTTTTATTTTAATTTATCAATTTTAGTTTTTTTATTATATTGCAATTAAATTACCAATTTTAATTTTTCATTCAAAATTTTCAGCTTTAGTTTTGATTTTTTTTTTTAATTTAGTAATATTTACTTTAATTTAAAAATTGAGGTTAAAATATTTAGTTTTATTTTTAGATTTTTCCAAGTAATATACCTGCACTGAACTTTAAATTGATAGACTAAAAACTTAAAATTCAGTAAACCTTCAAAAAAAGTAAGCGATTAAGGGTAATAAATAAATTGTATTCAATACACGAAAGAAATTTGTAACCTAGTGACCCTACTGAAGGTGAGCAAAATAATGAATTCTTTAAATGTTAATTATTTAACACCTAGGTATTTAATTTCCTAACTTTAATTGGAGGGCGAAATTTTACTTCTTCCACTAGTGGGCGAAATAGCATTTTACCCACGGGCTGACTTTAAGTTAAATTTGGAAAAAAGTGAGGTTAAAACTAATTCACAGCTGTCAGATAAAATATCAAATAAAATTGGCTTAAAATTTCTTGCGGTGGTTATAGAATTTTTTTTATTTTAAGTACATAAATTAATAAATAAATAAGAAAAAAAAACTATTATAAAACAAAAACATAATTCTTAAAATAAATTAACAAACTTAACCGGTCAATTTTACAACCCTGCTTAAAATACCCTATGGAGACCTATACAAAATAATCTATCGGGCGCTACTGGATTCAATATGTGCATTTGTCCATGGTTTTTTCCGGATACGGCCTGCTAGAAAATGTATAGGAAATTACCTATAGGCCCACCATAACTTTTACATTTTCCCTATTGAGACCGATAGCAAATAACTCAATGAAGGATATATAGGGATATCCCTATAGAGCAACCATAAAACAATTGACAAAATTTTATTAAAACCAATGGGGGAAAAACTAATTTCTACATTATGTGTATTTTCCCCATTGAAACCAATAGCAAATAAATCAAGGGTGGATATCCCTATAGAAACACCATACATTTTGATACAAATATCTATCGGTTTGAACAGGGTCTCTATGGGGTATTTTAAGCAGGGTCTTATCTGTTGGTTGATTGTTGATTTTTATACGATTTAAATTAAATAATAAAAAAATTACCTAATTATATTTTAAATAATTTAAAGCAAAATATTACACCCTTAGGCGTTTGAAAATTCTTAGACGTTTTCTAAATAATAATTATTACAATAATACTAAAAATACTTATCTTTATTTATGTGTAAAATTATAACATGGTACCTATAGTACCTATAAGTATTAGGGTGTCCCTTATTTTTATTTTTTTTACGCATACCCTCTAATTATATTTATTACTTGTTTATATACTCCCAGTAAAAATTTCAGCTCATTCTATAAACTGGAACCCGTGCCGACTTGCATCTAAACCCTCCGTTAGCCAACGTTAGGCGCGCGCTGTATTTTGTAACACGAAACACTTTAAAAAGAAGATATACTTCATGACTGTATTTTTCTAATAATTTTATTAAATATGATTACTAATTAATATTATTGCTTTTGTTTCTATCATTTGTTTCACTAATTTAGTTGAATTCCTTAAATATATTAATATACTAATTAGTATTGCTATAATATACTGTTATATGAAATTTTAGCTTTTTATAAGCATTTCTTTTCTTGATGTCCTCCCAAAAATATTTTAGACAGTATAATAAGTTTTCGGTAGTCATCTCTCACAATAGACTCTTTTAGTTATTTAGAGTAAAACCCATTAAGTTTATCAATTTCAGAATTTACGGCCTATTCACCAGACCCTTCCGGGTTCCCTGTGAAAATATACATTTTTATCAAAGTATACACATAAATAAAACTATATTTTAACATTTGTCAATAATTTATAATATAAGGTCACATAATAACAAACACAAAATGACGTTTATAGAATGAGCTGAAATTTTAACTGGGAGTATATAAACACGTAATAAATATAATTAGAGGGTATGCGTAAAAAAAAAATAAGGAACACCCTAATAAGTATACTATACTACATTTTAATGATAAATAAATAATTCATGCAAATCAACAAAAGTTAATTATTCTATAAGTAAAGAAAAGTGATAGATTTCTATTTAATGGAAATATCAAATTTCCACGAGATAGAAAAATTGGAGTGCACCCATTAACCACGGTGTTTTATCATATTCTTAATGGTAGTGCATTGCATATAGCATTGCTTATGGCGAAAGGCGGCGATTTTTAAAGAGTGTGAGGTTTGCTGCACGAGAGAGGCGAGTGTAGAACCCACTATTTAGAAATCGCCGCATTTCACCACGAAACATGTACACTATTTTTATGACAAAACGGAAATTCGACTTTGGCTGCCTTTTGAGAGAGAAAAACTGTTAATATTCACGCATTTTTAATTAACTTTTTATAAATCCTTAAGCCGGCCAAGTTAACTTATAAACAAAAATATACCAAACTAAAGACAATAATTGGCTTAATTATTAATATTAATTATTAAGCGAAAGTCGAATTTATGCTGCGCGTGTCATGAAAAAGTATTGATTAATATAATACTTTTCTTTACGATTTTTAAAATGTGGTTAATAAAGGTGTTGCTAACCAGAAAACGTGTACTTTTCTTTACTATTTCTCTTAATAAAGTAAGTATGCTCTTTTTCATCAAGAATACGAACAAATATAGCCTTCTTAAATATACCCTTCAAAAATATTTTTTCCTAAGTAATTAATATAATAATTGTTTAGTAATGAGTGGACTGTATTTGTGATAATTTTAGTTTATGTCTATTCGCAGCTTTATAAGATGTTTAAAAAAAAACTTTGAGTATCAAATTATCGAGAAGAAAACGTGCTTAGGGAAGACTTACCAGTTTGAAGATTCTTCAGCAATCTTATGTGGGGCCCCAACTACTGGACATCACCAGGCGAGCCAAACCAATAGACAACTGCGTCCACCCCAAGCCAAATTCACGTTTAACAATTAACGCGTTCAAATTTTACTTGCTTTTACACATATTTGTGAAAAATATAATTATTTTTTAAATAACGTCAAACTCTAAAATCTATTTTTTTTTAATACCTAGCAACCAAAACAACGAGGTTACTCAACATAACCGCCCACCAAAATGCATAGCATTTTCTTAGGCAATATCCATATTGGGCAATGGACAAAGCTTTGTTAAGGGACGCTTCAATATACCTTTAGATGTGCGAACATCAACTACGCGTATTACACCGTCAGCACCAGGATATGTTCTTTCAACGCGACCTAAATTCCAATGGAGAGGGGAAGTAATTTCGTTTTTTATTAAGACTATTGAGTCTATAGCAATCGGTGTAGAAGGGTCTAACCATTTACCCCGCTGTTGAAGAGTATGTAAATATTCCCGATGCCATCGAGTCCAGAAATCCTGGTGCAAACGTTGTATGAGCTGCCAACGCGACAAATGACTCATTTTAAGACTCTGCAAGTCAGCTTCGGGTAAGCATGTTAGGGGCTCTAATGTCAAAAAATGCCCGGGTGTGAGAACAGATAAGTCATTTGGATCACTGCTAACAGAACAAAGAGGTCTTGAATTTAGCACAGCTTCTATTTGAGTTAAAAGAGTATATAACTCTTCGTATGTTAAAATCTGTTCACCAATAACTCGATGCAGATGTGTTTTTACTGATTTAACCCCTGCTTCCCATAACTTCCCATAAACCGCCAAAGTGCGGGGCCGAAGGAGGGTTGAAAACCCAATCAATGCCCTCCTTTTTAGCAGATTCTTTGAACAAATTACGAATATGAGTTGCAGCACCCACAAAATTTGTTCCACAATCACTAAAAATCTGAGAACAACGACCTCTGCGTGCAATGAAACGACGAAAAGCAGCAAGAAAGGCTTCAGTGGACAAATCTGAAGCCAGCTCCAAGTGAAGAGCTTTGGTGGCATAACAAACGAAAAGACAAATGTATGCCTTGAGAGATTTTGCACCCCTTAATCGACTAAGGGTAATTGCAAAGGGTCCAGCATAGTCAGTGCCTACAAGAGAGAATGCCTTTACTTGAGATACTCTGACAGCCGGTAAATCGCCCATGGGAGGTTGACAAGTCTTTGGATTAATCTTCCAACATTTAAAACAACCAGACAAAACTCTTCTAATCGTGCGTTTAGCAGATAATATCCAAACATTTTGGGTGAGTAAAAAATGTAATGTTTGAAAACCTGGATGAAGATTATTTTTATGAGTGGATATAATGATTAATTCAGTTAATCGCGAATTACTAGGTAATAGAGCAGGAAACTTTGAGTCATATGAGAGTTGGGAGTGGCGCAATCTACCACCCACCCTGAGGACACCATTTTCATCCATAAAAATATTCAATTTTCTAAGTGGTTTGGGTAATAATTTCTTTTTAGAAATAAGAGAGGTTTCATGGGCAAAATAGCGATTTTGAGTTATTCTAATTAGAACTATTAGGGCCTTGTGAAGATCGGCCTGAGAAAAAAAGTTTGACGAGGGGTTTGAGAGATCACGACAATTATGAGTAAATTTTTGAGTGAGAGCTACAATGCGCAAAATTTTATCTAACGACGAAAATTTATCAATGAGACTATCGAATGGCTGTTGAGATATAACAGTAGATAAAGAAACCCGTTGTTCCTCCAAAAAACCTTCGGGAGTGAGGCTATAATCAACAATTGGAGGATAGATCTCTTCCGGAGAGTGAAGAAATTCTGGTCCCGCCCACCATTGAACATGTTGAACCAATTCTGAAGGCAACATTCCTCGAGAAGCGCAGTCCGCTGGATTATGTTTTGTAGAGACATGATACCAATTATCGGGGGTAACCTTTTCCTGAATATGGAGAACGCGATTAGCAACAAACGTTTTCCAACGATGTGGAGAAGAACGAATCCATGAGAGAGCAACAGTTGAGTCAGTCCAAGCAAACAATCTTTCAATATTGAGGTTCTTATATGTGAGCATTACTGATTCAAGCAAATCTGATAAAAGAAGAGCTCCACAAAGCTCTGAACGAGGAATCGACAATTTCTTAAGAGGTGAAACTTTAGATTTGCCAGCAATGAGAGAAACGTGTATAGAATCATGACAGATAGTACGTAAATAAACAACACAACCGTAGCCCTTTTCAGAAGCATCTGCAAAACCGTGAATTTCGCAACGTAGGCAATTATCTAAAGTTATACGACGAGGGATTTTTAATTCTGAAAGAAGATATAATTCATCTTTATATCGCGACCATTTTTTCAAAATTTCATCTGGAGGAACTTCGTCCCAATCTAAACCAATCGTCCAAAGATGTTGAATAAGATATTTTGCGAATAAAGTGAGCGGAGTAAGAAAACCAAGAGGATCAAAAATACGAGCTAATTCAGATAATATATTTCGTTTTGTGCACGGTTTGTCTTGGGGTTGAACAACATAAGAGAACACGTCCTGAGCTGGAAGCCATTGCAAGCCTAAAATCTTGACTTTTGCATCACTATCCAAATACAGAGAGAGAGCTTGAGGATGTAAATGATCTTCTGGGAGAGTTTTGAGAAAGGATGAATTATTGCTGGCTTTCGGAGTTCAAAACCGGCAGTTTTTAAAAGGTTGATCAACTCTTTCTGGGTTAAAAGAGCTTCATTAAGATTGTTGCAACCTCCAATAATATCGTCCACATAAGTAGCTGTTTCTAACAGTTTAGCAGCCCTAGGAAACGAAGACCTATTTTCTTCTGCCAATTGTAGAAGTGTGCGAATTGCAAGAAATGGAGAAGACGAAACACCAAACGTAACTGTATTAAGAACAAAATCCTGTAAGGGTTCTGAGGGTGAAAATCTCCACAAAATGCGTTGGTAATCACGATGTTTTTCATTTATTAAGATTTGAAGAAACATCTTTTTAATATCTGTGCAAAATACTATAGAGTGAGTGCGAAAAACTAGCAAAATTGAAAATATATTTTGTTGGAGCTTGGGACCAGCCAATAATGTGTCATTCAACGATTTTCCTTTTATATCTTTTGCCGAAGCATCGAAGACTACACGTATTGGTGTACTAGAACTATCGGGTTTAAAAATACAATGGTGAGGGATATAATATGAGTTTAAAGAGGGAGGCGAATTAACTAAGGACATGAAGTTTAAATCCAAATATTCCTTCATGAATTTTGAGTATTCCATATAGAGATGAGTATTACTAAGCAATCGACGTTCCAATGAGAAAAAACGTTTTTGAGCGAGAGATCGAGTGTCACTAAAATTGGGTTCAGAGTTTTTAAAAGGAAGTGTAACGACAAAACGACCAGATTCCTGTCGAAAAAAGGTGCTTTTGAATATTTGTTCACATTGAACATCGTCTGGTGAGGCTACGGGTTCATTAGGAATTTCCTCGATTTCCCAAAATTTCTTTAGAGTATTATCTAGCGAGCTATCCAAAAAGGTAAAAAAAGAGTTAATATCGGAGGGGTTGGAAACATTAACTTTACCCATTAAAATCCAACCAAACGAAGTATTTAACGCAGTGGGCTGATTAGTTTTACCCGTTATACGGCCTTTCTGAATAATGAGGGGGAAAATATCTGCACCAAGTAACATGTCAATGTCATTTGGTTGATCAAAATGTGGATCGGCCAATTTTAGATTAACTATGTGTTGCCAGTTGTTTGGACACAATTGAGTGGATGGCATAGCACTGCAAATTTTAGGTACGACAACTGCTTCTAATCGATACCTGGGAGAAATTTGATCACGTGGGAAAACTTCACATGTGACTCCAAACAATCCAGAGGATACAGTGTCACCTAGGCCATGAATCGAGAGAGATGTGGATGCTTTTGGTAATCCCAATTGTTGATGGCATTTTAACGACATGAAACTTGACTGAGAGGCACTGTCTAACAAAACACGAATATTTTTAAAAGTTCCACTAATATCTTTGATTCGGACGAGAGCGGTTGATAAGAGGACAGTGGAACCTGAGATTAAAAAGTTTGAGAGAGTATGAGCAACATTAGAAGAGTTTTGAGAGTTTGAGGTTGAGGAGGTATTTGCCAATATAGAATTATTTTCGAGCTTAGAGTTGGAATTAACGAAATCAAAATGTAAAAGACTGTGGTGTCGCTTGCGACAATTACGACATACTGAGGTGGATGTACAATCCCTAGCCATATGTTTATGACCTAAACAATTTAAACACCATTTTTGAGCTTTTACATGCTCATAGCGTTGATAAGGAGATTTGGTAAGAAATTGGGAACAAGCATAAATATTATGACTTGTGGAATTACAAAAGGTGCAAGAATTTCCTTGAGTATGAATCATAAATGATGACGATGGTTTGGGTTTACTAGAAAAGGACTAATCCTGAAACTTTACAGTTTTGCGTTGAGTAGAACAAGCAACTGCATCAAGAGCATTGCACTGTTTTATAATAAAAGATTCTAAAATATTGAATTTAGGATCTGTGTTATTATCAAGACCACTTTCTAGTTCGAAACGAGTAACAGTGCCCACATCCAAGCATTTATTGAGTAAAAAAAACAACAAGAAATCCCATTCTTCAACAGGATATTTCATTGTTTTTAAAGCAGCTATGTTTTCAGTGAATGTATCAAGAAGCTTTCTCAAATTTTGGGAGGTAGCACGATTTTCGCTTATACGAGGTGCGTTATAAATTTCTTCTAAATGAGCATTTGAAATTAAGCGTGTATTATGATATCTTTTAATAAGAGCAGTATATGCTATATTATAATTATTTGAGCTAAGAGGAGTACATTGAACCAATGTAAGTGGAGGACCAGTAAGAGAGTTTATAAGATGATTACATTTTTCAATATCTGAAAGCGAATTATTATCGTGAACTAATGAATTAAAAGTATCTATGTAAGTAATAAATTTTTTAATATCTCCAGAGAATTTAGGTACTTCAATTTTTGATAACTTTATGTTACGTTGAGTGGGCTTAGCTGATTGTTCGAGCTTTAAATTACTATTTTCAGAGCCAAACAATCCAATTTTATATTCCTTGATAAGGTAGTATTTTTCAAGAAAATCAGACCTTATTTGAAGATGTTTATCAATATCATCTGAACCAACTTCGAATAATCCCACGAGATTAAAATGAGCGTTGTCAAAACCAGATGCAATTTTGTCTAAAGTTTCATAAGCAATTTTAAATCGAATACGTAAAGACTCATTTGCAATTGAATCTTTACCTAATTTCTCTAGTTGTTCAATTTCTTTTATGTAAGTTAAACGAATAGCGGTAGACTTTATTTCATCTTTATTCTTCATTTTTAATGAGAAAACAAACAACTTTTTTAATGACACACCTCGTATATGTTAAAATTTGAGAATAACTATTATTAAAAAAATTTTAATAATACACAAATTCGACGATTTGAAGAGAAATATGTAAATGCTATGCGTAATGGAGAAAGAGAATATATGAGAGACTATACGAATATATGAGAGAGTTGTGTGAGAGCAAATAAATTTTTAACAAATAATTTTTTTAAACTATCCAAAAACAACAAATAGACAAATAAATCCGGCTCGAAGGACCAAAATGTTTAGTAATGAGTGGACTGTATTTGTGATAATTTTAGTTTATGTCTATTCGCAGCTTTATAAAATGTTTAAAAAAAACTTTGAGTATCAAATTATCGAGAAGAAAACGTGCTTAGGGAAGACTTACCAGTTTGAAGATTCTTCAGCAATCTTATGTGGGGCCCCAACTACTGGACATCACCAGGCGAGCCAAACCAATAGACAACTGCGTCCACCCCAAGCCAAATTCACGTTTAACAATTAACGCGTTCAAATTTTACTTGCTTTTACACATATTTGTGAAAAATATAATTATTTTTTAAATAACCTCAAACTCTAAAATCTATTTTTTTTTAATACCTAGCAACCAAAACAACGAGGTTACTCAACAATAATAATGATAATTATTCATGTAAAAATGTATAGTAAGAAAAAAATGGAAACTAAAACCTATATATATATATATATATATATATATATATATATATATATATATATATACATCCCTAATACAATATTGCGTCATTACAATTCGCGACCTTATTGCGTCTACTAGAAATACGGTATTTAGCGAAAATATGGAAGAGTATATTGGCGTACTTTTTTTGCTGATTTCAAAAATCTGGTCAGATTTTTTTTATCTTAAAAAATAAGATATTCACTTTTTTTTTCAAAAGTCACTACATTATCAACTCATTTTAATCTTGATATAATATTGCGTCACGTGTATATTTCATTTTAAATTTTATATGGCTTGTACAGACTTTATTGCGTCCTACAGTGTTGCCAAATTGTAATGACGCAATATTGTACTAAGGATGTAACAAGGATAGGAGAGGGTGGGAAAAAAATCAAACGGATGTTAAAAAACATGCTTTTAAAATTTGCTTGTATAATTGTTTCACGCGTTTACCCACCAGATAGCGCGCTGGACAGTTGGCAATGTTTATTTTGTATAATTTAGATAATAAAACCAACGTATCCTGTGACATCCATTTTTATGTAGTGTTTATTATCTTTTTATTTGTCGCGCTTTGTGACATCAAAATATTGGCAACGTTGTTTCTTGAGTTTTAAGTGTTATTGTTTGGAAAATTCAGTTTTGTTAAATAGAGAGATAAGTAATGTTCATATTCATATAAGACGTAGGTTTAACATCTTTTGCTGCTTATTCTTGCAATTATTTAAATCAATTTATTATTTATTTTCTGGAACTACACCGGCAGGTAAATAAATTACGATTATTAGGTTATATTTATATATCGTAAAGTCAATAAATTACAATAATTTCTAAGATATAAGAGGTAATCATCACATGCTAAATTGTACCTACCTATACTACAAAATTTGATATGACGCGATCCGATAAAAGGGACATAAAATCATATTTTACAGGAGAGGCGATTGAAGTTCGCGAGGCAGGCGTTTGTGTAGTAACGCTCGACAAAAATTAATAGCAATGTCATGACAAATTTGCAAATTTTTAAATAAACAAATTTTAACTGGACCTTTTATTTCGAAAGATCGTTTTCCACTCAACTTAAAATATAAATAATTTCAAAAATAATTTTTTTCGGATTGCGTCACAAATAATAAAAACTGGGTGCCCATACATGCAATTAATAGGTATGATTTTAATTTAGTTTTACCTACTCTCTTAAAATGAACAACCGTAAACACGGGTGACTTTGCACCCCGCGGATGACTTTAATCTTTTTATGAAAAATCTATTCGCGCTCAATAAAACATTTAACATTTTTTTCTCTAAACCTTTCAATGAGGTGATACTATGAAGTTTATTTTACCAAAAAAATAGTGTTTTAAAGTAATAAATAGGATTTATCACATTTTAAAATTGTTTATACTTATTGCATCGGTGCAGAACCCTTAAAACTACACGCGGTAAAATTTCTATTCTAGACACAATCTTTAGGAATGATTGATTCTTGGTTAATTATGGATCATTTTTTTATTTATCGTCGGTAATCCCTGGCAATTGCTTTATGTCTCGGCTAAAATGTGTCAAATAACAAACAAAAAAAATATTGTACCAATTTTATACGGAAAATACTCTGTGAGACAAAGTTACCCGCAACTGGGGGGTAACTTTGCACACCCTGTTTTTAATTTTTATTTTTAAAACTCAGCTTTATCTAATATTATAACCTAGTTATTATGAAAATGCAACTCAAGACTCAATTTTGGTATATAATATGTTTATGATTGTTAAAACCACAAAAATTTTAAGCGAAAGT
Organism: Brassicogethes aeneus; assembly: GCA_921294245.1. NCBI lineage: Eukaryota > Metazoa > Arthropoda > Insecta > Coleoptera > Nitidulidae > Brassicogethes > Brassicogethes aeneus. The sequence goes on from OV121137.1 coordinate 2,850,085, forward strand.
TTGAAAGTGAGCCAAAGTCACCCGTGTTTACGGTACTATTTAAATTAGTACCAGCATTGTTTACCAATAAGTAGTCGTTTTCACTTTTAAATAGTTATTTTTTGCTACTTAAATAGTTATAGTTTGATTAATTTAAGATAAGTCACCATCTTTGACTGTTTCTGAGAGTAACTAAGTAACTAATTTTTTTAATTGTTTTTAATTCTTGCGGCCAACAACAAATTATTGTTAAAGTTAAATTCATATAGGTTCCATGGCTAAATGGTCCATAAAACAGACAAAAATACAAAAAGTTTAGCTCAAAACAGCAACACAAAAAAAATTCAACTTTAAAGTATTATTAACACTTTTATAAAATTTATTTTTATTTATAAAATTAGTTTTATTTGTGTATAAATATATATTTATACACAAATAAAACTAATTTTATAAAAGTGACATTAACGCACCTGTTAGCAAAAAAGTCTATGAAGGATGAATGCAATGTGAATATTAATAAGGTAAGCAAACTAAAAAAACTAAAATGGAAAAAAGTGGCCTAACGTTTTAATTACCAATTAATAAAATGATTATTTAATACTTGAACCATGAAAGTGAATTTTTAGATATTGGTACTTTTTAGAGATGTTTTTCGATGTCAGTTAATAATATTAAATTACAGGGCTCTTTAAAACAGTATTTAGTTTCAATAATGAACTAAAATGTATTTATTTAAATGTTAAGTCACATTTAAACAAAAAATAAAACAATCATCGAGTAGGCTAGTTTTAATGTTATTTTTGCATTTTTTTTTAACATAGCTATGTACCTAGGTACCGTTTACCTAATTAATAATAGCAAACATTGCTTTTGTAACCCCGTAAGATAATATTTTTGACTGACATTCTACAAAAAATACATTTCATCAATAACCTAAAAAATTCGCTAATATAGTATTTTATATCTAAATTTAGAAGAATATACAAACCAAACTTTTATTTAATTATTATGCCTAGTGTTATAAAAAAAAAACACTAATATCCAATTTCTATTAATTTAACTAAAAAATAATTAAATTTTTGCAATTTTAGCAACCAGCCTAAAAAAGGTCGTCGAGTATTAATACCATGGACAAGCGAAAAAATATTCCCAAATATTTTTTAAAAGACAATTGGCTTTAAAACAACCTCCAAGGAAACCTGAATGTGAAGAATTAAAAAAACTGCATTTAACAACCTTTAAAAATAAAACGTGGACACAAATAAAAATATTTACTGTGAACGAATCCACCAAAAATAATTTTTATTTAAAACTATAAGTACCTACCGAGTTCTTTTTATCCTTAGCTTTTATTTACCCAACTGGCAACACTGTGTGGATGTCACAAAGCACATTATAATTTTGTGGATGTCACATGGCATGGGTTATAAAAATGTATATTTGATATACGGCGGAGCTCACAACGATATGTTTAATATATTTTTTTAAATGTGTATGGTTGAGTTTTTAAAACTGAAAACGTATGGAAGTATTATTTCCAAAAAGGCATATTTTTTATTTATTTATCAGTCTGCTCTTTAGGGTGGATGTTACAACGACACAATTTTTACGGGATGTCACAAGATACGAAGTATAGCTATATATATATATATATAAATGTATATACAATATTGTCTCCTAGAAATACGGTATTTAGCTAGTCAACTTTAATAAGATATAAATGAATTTTTAACATGTGATTTTTCTTCTATGTAATTTTTAATATTAATATTTTGCATCTTTATAAAATAATGTCTGTATTAGGAATGTGAGGTTTAAAAAGTTTTAATTAATTTTATATTAAATTTTAATTATCCCTATTATTTTTTAACCTTCAAGGTTTTAGTTTCTATTTTTTTCTTGCTATACATTTTAACATGAATAATTACCATTAATATTATAGTAATTACTATAGTAATTCTTTTTGAAGGGTATATTTTTTAAGGCTATATTTGTTCGTATTCTTAATGAAAAATAGCATACTAAAGACTAACTTTACTAAGAGAAATAGTAAAGAAAAGTATACGTTTTCTGGTTAGCAAAACTTTTTTACCCAGCAACACTTTTATTAAGCACATTTTAAAAATCGTAAAGAAAAGTATTATATTAATCAATGCTTTTTCATGACACTATTCGACTTTCGCTTAACATAAGTTCTTTAATAATTAATATTATTAATTAAGCCAATTATTGTCTTTAGTTTGGTATATTTTTGTTTATGAATTAACTTAATTATTAACAATTTTTCTCTCTTAAAGGGCAGCGAAAGTCGAATTTTCATTTTGTCATAAAAAATAGTGTACATATTTCGTGGTGAAAGGCGGCGATTTCTAAATAGTGTGTTCTACATTCGCCTCGCTCGTGCAGCAAAGCTCACGATTGGTCATAGAAAACCGCATAATAGTTTTCTAAGTGTATCTCGAGTCCGGCAAATTTCGATACATTTTCTGATTTATACGACAAGATCTTATCTGAAAACTCCTCCAAATCATCGGAGTCGTCGAGTTCCATCACGGTAGAGTCGGAGGAGGATACAGTGCTTGTGCTACTAGCTTGATCCATGCATAGCTTCTGTTTATAGTCAAGGTCGACTTGGAATTTTTGCAAGGTGTTTTCTTCGGTGTTTTCCTTGTACTGCCTATAAATCTTTTTAATCGGCCAGTACTTACTCTACCGTCGGACTGATCTAAAAGCCAGCAGTATGATGATTTTTTAATAATTGAATATATAATATTATATAGGTACGGTGATTTTTCCGATACACTGTGCACTTTTTTAGAAAAGTCTTTTAAACTTATACAACTCGTTTCCAAAGTATCACATTCGCGATCTTCATTAGAAATCTCGAAATTAAGTCCATAACTTCATCCATAACTTTATCGTCCTCATTACTAATATTTGTTTTTGCCAATTTTCTTCGGAGTTTTCGACACTTTCAGCGTTGTCTTCGTCGGCGTCTTTATTATCCTGTGTAAATGCAATATTTTGTTTCCGTCTTATTAACGGTACCTACCTGCATATATTTCCAATCGTTTTCTTTTGCATTAATTCCAAGATGTTTCATGTCCTCTATGACATAGAGGTTTTTTAACTGTAGATTTGATATCCAAATTTAAAATTTCTTCTTCATCTGGTAAATTTTCTTTTATTAGTCTGGTTTTTAATTTTTTTGTCTTCCCTTGAAAATGTAAAAGTCCCCCTCAGATCGTTTATGGTATCAGTTGTCTTAATTCTCTCAAATTGGTTCAGCATATCCTTTATACTAAAATGTATTATTGTTGAATATGTAGAAGTCATGGATCTGGCAGCCCGAAATAAGGATTCACATGCTTGGCTACCAAAACTGCCGGTGATGAACATATCTGGTTTTAACTCACCGCTGTTAAGCTTCAGTATTAGTTTAATCAAAGCATGGGCGTTTCGATGCAAAGGTTACAATTACTGGTCAAAAAGTTGTCTGTTATTTTATATTCTTTTTGTTCTTTAATTCAGGCTCTCCAGATTCTAGTAAAAAATACAACATACCAGATGCGATATAATCTAGTACGCAACACAGTGCTGGAATTTAAGACATTTTTTCTGCGGATGCAAAATTCATCTTGTCTTTACTTTTGAGAATCTGTCAGGAGATGTTTGTCTTTTGGAAACTTTAAAATTAATTCCCTGAGATGACCAGAGAAGACAGTGTATTTCCCAATTGGCAGATGTATTCCTGGTTTTAGGAAACGAGTACTAATTTTTGTTAAATTATGGGTGGTACACAACATTCTTCATTTTTTTCAATGCTGCAGTGGTACTACTCCCAATCTGGAACTGGCAAAGAATGGAGTAGCTCTGTAACTTCCGGGTTTTTTTGTTTTTTTCTTTATATTTAACTATGATTTCGCGAAAGAATCGAACGATCGATTTACAACACATCTCAGATTTTTTTTTAATTTTAATATTTTGTTTATACATCCAATTTAACACTAAATCTAAAATTTTTCTTTCATCTGACTTAAACTTTAGCTCCTAGAAACCATTTAATTTTGCCTTTCACAAAAAGGCCAAATTCCATTATTTTGGCATATATTTTTTATTAAAATACTGAATCATTTGAAATTTGGCCCATGTATGACCCCTATTAGTACCCACAATTCTGTCAAAAAAAAGTTTTAATTTTTTACATACAGGTGGCGCTGCAATTTTTTTTTCTTCGAAAGTAGACGTTTTTTGAAGACAAAAAATTCTCTTAAGTAACAATGCTCAAAAAAACTAAATAGCGTACCAGATAATATAGATATTCCTTTATAATTCGACATATAAAAATTTACTTGCAAATGATGTTGCCGCCCGTAAAGCCAACTTAAAGTTTGGTCTACCGCATTAAAAAAAATTGAATTACACTTTCAACTCTATCCTTATTTTTAAACTAAGGAACTCCAGGTGATGGCTTTTATTGGTAACTAAAACGCAACAAAAAAAAGTTTTATTTTTTTACATACAGGGGGCGCTGCAGCCTTTTTTTCAAAAATAGACGTTTATAAAGACCATAAAGTTACTTAAGCAACATTGCTTAAAAAACTAATGACATTATTTATAATGTATCAGATAAAATAGATATTCTTTTATTGTTTGACATATAAAAAATTATTTGCAATAATTAATGCCTGTTGTAGGGACGATTAAAGTTATAACTAGTGCACGTACCCGCATATTGTTATATAAACGCCTTTTTTCGCTTTTATTGTTGGATGCGGACAAAAGGTAACAAAACCAAAGAAATTTTAATTAAAAATGGTAACAAGTATTTCAGTGACTCTATAGTAATAGTAATATGACCATTTGTTTAAATATATTTTAGTATATTTAGAGAGGCAAAGCATTCTTTATTATCGTATCGTAATTTTAAACTAGTCAAGCCTATAGGCTGGGAATCAAGTTACCCCAACAGTTGACAGTTACTGTCAAACGGTAACCATAATAACATTTAAAATTTTGCCGTTATTACAAAAGTTGAAATTGGAGAGGGAAAATATCATGCTTTTAAAGGTACGCAAAGTTAATAATTTTTCTTTAAGTAAATCAAAATTCTAGGAATTGAATTTTCTTCTGGAGTAAACATGAAAGTTCCTTGGACATCATCGAGTCGACAAAAGGAAAATCTAAATAATTTAAAAGCAATTAAATATAGGTGCGACGAATTACTTTGCAGTAGGGTTTTTGAAAATGAAGATGATCTTCTAAACCACCTTAAATTTCAAAATCATAAATTTCCTGAAATTAGACAAACTATAGGTGATGTTGCTAGAATGGAATTTTTAAAACAAAAAGATGTTTTAACTGCAACTAGTTCAACAATATCTACCGTCAATATATGCCCAAATGAAGAAGATTAAAATACGTTTTTTCGAGTATATGCAAAAGGGTTCGGAAGGCGCAAAATTAAAAAATGACGTTTTAATGAAAAACAAAAAGATTTTATTGGCAACCTTTTTGAAGAAGGTGAAAAAACTAAAATTAAATATACGCCTGAATATATAGCAACACCTTTACAAAATTATTAAGTAAATGGCAAATTTTAGTTTTCTTCAAACGAGTATATGCATCCTAATCAGATACGCGGCTTATTATCAAGATTATCGTCAGATAGAAGGTTAACCCTTATGTGCATAGAGAATAAATATACTGATACCGCACAGATAGGTACAATTGTACCTTATACTAGAAAACATGTTTTTGTTTTGCAAAAGCAAGTTTTTGGAATTGTTTAATGTTTTGTGTTTTGGTTAGTATATCTCTCTAAAGAATTAAAAGCTTTGAAATAAAAAAAATTATATAAAAAAATAGGCGTAGACCGTTTTGTGGAATTGTTTATTTTGGTTTAAATTCAACGCATTGAAATATTTTAGTATTGATTCGGTTTTATAAAGTGTTTGAAGACATGGAGGGCCAAAGGGAATTATGTCGTCATCACATAGCCGAAGAACTTTTTATCAAGATTTAGAAGGCAGCCTCGCAATGGGTAATATTGAAAAACGCTCGCAAATGCCAAATGTTGTAAACAAATTTTCTACCAAAAATTCAATAGAATCGATGATGGGGCATCCACTGGTACCATTAGGGTCATCATTTGCTACGGAAAATAAACCTCAAGAACTTTTAAGTTATAAATAACCCTGGTTAAAATCTCTAGACTGATTCTGAGAATCGCTCTAGAGATTTGAACCAGCCAGTAGGATATAAACCAGGGTTATTTATAACTAAAAAGTTAGCGAATATACCCCTTAGAGCCCAACAAGTTTAAAATTTAATGTAAAGGTAATAATTATTATTATTATAATAATTATTAGGATATATCTTTATTATTTAATATATGCAAATCTTGCAGATAAATTATTATGTTAAATAATAAAGAAATAGTAATATCAATAATAATAATAAAGAAAAACATAATAAATAAAATAAAGAATAAACCTATTAAATAAATAATGAATGGAATACGTAACTCTTTATAATAAAGGAATACATAACTATATTATCTGAAATGCTATATAGTTTTTAAAGAAAAAAGGCTGCAGCGCCCCCTGGGTGTGAAAAAATAAAAAAAATTTTTGCTGTGTTATTGTTACCAATAAAAGTAATCTCCTGGAATTCCTTAGTTAATAAATAAGAATAAAGTTGTAAGTGTAATTCAATTTTTTTTAATGCGGTAAACAAAACTTTAAGTTGGCTTTACGGGCGGCAACATCATTTGCAAGTAAATTTTTATATATCAAATTATAAAGGAATATGTATATTATCTGGTATACTATTTAGTTTTTTTGAGCATTGTTGCTTAAGAGAGTTTTTGGTCCTCAAAAAACGTCTATTTTTGAAGAAGAAAAAATTGCAGCGCCACCTATACGTAAAAAATTTAATTTTTTTTTTGGTAGAATTGTAGGTAATAATAAGGGTCATTTATGGACCACATCTCAAAACATTCAGTATTTTAATAAAAAAATTATGCTAATATAATGAAATTATGGCTTTTTGCGAAAGGTAAAATTAAATGGTCTATGGGAGCCAAAGTTTAGGTCAGATAAAAGAAAAATTTTAGATTTAGGGTGGAATTAGATGTATAAACACAATATTAAAATATAAAAAAAATCTGAGATGTGTTATAAAAAAATACCCCAAAATCGTTCGATTCTTTCGCGAAATCATAGTTAAGTGCTAAACGAGACATCAATTTTCTTTTAATTTCTTTCTAATTCCCCACTAATTCCTCTATTTGCTTACTAATTTACCGAGTTATTCCCCAAATTCCCCACTAATTCCTTTAATTTTTCACAAATTCCTCTAATTCCTTACTAATTCCTACAGATTGTACACCAAAATTCCCCTGCGGTTTACCCCTCGGATTGCTACTAATTCCTCTATTTCCTTACTAATTCCCCTTATATATTATAATTCCATTTTAATTTAAAAAATACCTAGTAATTCCTCTAATTCCCTACTAATTACCCTAATTTTACTAATTTCCAAGTTAATTCCCTACTTATTGACCAAATCTATTCTGTAAACTAGGCCACAAAAAGGTGTACAATTTTAGTACAAAAATTTCTGTGAACATAAAAAAATCACTAAATTCAAAAAATTCCCGGGAACTTTTTTTGAGGGTTCATTGTCATTGTAAGAAGGGTACACAAATTAGGCTTTTTTTTCAATTTTTTTTACAAAATAAGCCGCGCCCCGGGGGGTTGAAATTCCTCAAAATTCAATAAAAAATATTTTTTAAGTTAAATTTTGAATTTGGCATATTAAATATTTTAATTTTACGCCGCGCACCAAGGCTTTTTTTTTAATCGAAGAGCTGCATATTAGAACTTTAAAAGCTTTGGGGAGGGGCTTAAAATTAAAATATATTAACAAGATTTTTTTTATGTTACAAGTGAGTTAATACCTTAAAGTTTTTCAATATGCCAAATTCAAAATGTAATACCACACAATGTTAGTTATGAATAATACCAAACAATGTTAGTTAAAAAAAATTATCTTAATTTTAAAAACATTCAATCCCCGGGGGCGCGGCAAAAATTAGAAATTCGGTAGGCTGGGCTGAAATAATTATTTTTGGAAATCTCACTTAGTTAAAAAAAAGTTGTGAGAAGGGTATTTGTATAAGCTGTTTTTTTTTAATTTTTAAAAATAATTTTTGCCACGCCCCCGGGGGATTGAATGTTGAAAATTGAGACAATTTTTTTTAACTAACATTGTGTGGTATTATTTGATTTTAAGATATACATGTATTTAATTATGCCTGAACATACCCCAGTAGCACAAAATATTGGTCCTATATGGGGCGCATATATGCCCAATATTTTATCTGGGACCAATATTGGATTTATTTAGCCGATGTTGGCCCTATATTGGCATAAAATGGTTATTTAATATATCTTGCCAATGTTTATCCAATGTTGGTCCTATATTGGCATATCATTTTACGCCAATATATCATTAAACATATTTATCCAAGATCGGTCCAATATTGGCATATCATTTTAAGCCAATATATCATTAAAAATATTTATCCAAGGTTGGTCCTATATTGGCATATTATTTTACGCCAATATATCATTATATATATTATTCAAGGTTGGCCCTATATTGGCGTAACATGATTATCCAATATATCATAGTATCAATGTTAGGTTTCAATATTGGACCAAGCTAGAAAAAATCTGACGAAAGATATGTTGGCCCAATATATAAAACGAATATTGGGCCAATATCTTTGTGCTACTGGGGTAGAAATGATGGACTGGGTGACATACCATAGACCGCTCAACATTCGAGTTTCGAAACTACTTATTTAACTTGCTACTGCATTGTTTAATGATATTATTATGTTTAATTTTGTTTAGTAATGTTATTATTATAATATGATGTAATATTATTATTATTACAATAATTAAAATTATAATAATTATTATTATAAGACATTCAAATTTGTATTGTGTTTTTGTTATTTTGTGTAAAAACTGTAATAAATCTACTAAAGATACTAAAGAAAAAATTTCAAAATTTACTAAAAACTAATTTTTTTTAATCCGCTCAAATATTTTAGTAGAAACACCATGTATTTATAACATTGATGTTTTACTTTTTTTGAATTTTTTTAAATTACCTGTTAATAACATAAAACACATTGTAGTTATTTACATTGATATTAACCTTTTTTTTAAGTATCTAAAAACATGAAAAACTTTTATTATTTTTGAAATAGTAAAATTAACAGAAAAACGATGATCATTGTTTTACGATTGTAAGCGTAAAAAAATGATAATCGTTTTTCTGCCTTTAAATCTGCATCTGCATATATAATTTAAAAAATACATTGTTACAATTACTTATGGACAAAACAGTTTTATCTTACAATCAGTTTTAATAAATCGACCGTCATAATTGTAAATTTCATAAAACTCGACGCGCGCCCCAAGATTATAATATGATTACATTTAAACGAAAGAACAACTGTCTCTAGCGTGACGTCACACGGTGCGAGAGAGACAGCGCTACCATTCGCAACAGTATCGTGAGTTTAATTCAAATATTAAAATCATAGGCGAGACGTTGCCAAATTGTGCGACGCAACAACATACAGTATTTAAAAACACGTATATTGGAAAACGTATATTATCGCAACGCCCTCATCGTCAAATTGGTTGAACTAAATATACACATTTTTTCCATTTTTAGTATGTTGCTGCACACTTTTTGTGTTCAAATTTTTCTAAATATTTAAAAAACGTAGGGTCGGACATAAAAAAAATTTGGACACAAAAATTGGGCATTAAATTCTACACAGATTTGTATTAGCAAGAATCTTAGAAAGTGCTGGGATGAAGTAAATTTTAAGAAATAAGCGCTTGACATTAGTGCGTCAGATATACTGACGCAGTAAGGTCGTTCACGCAATAAGAATAGGGATTTTATAAATGTATGGACGCAGCAATGATAGAATTTTGTATATATATGTATATATATATATATATATATATATATATATATATATATATGTATATGTGTAATACACATATACACATTGTGTATATATATATGTATATGTGTATATATATATACCTATATACAGGGTTTCTTTTAACTTGAGACAGCTGAATATCTCGAGAAATACGCATTTCACAGAAAAATATTTTAAATAAAAGGTTAATGTGACTAAAGGGGACATTATTTGGTGCTACCGCTAGCCACCCCCTACCCCTCCTTAAAGGTGAAACTGGGGGTAACTTTGGAAAGTCAAATGGGATGACCCGAATTTTTTCACAGATTTTGGTAGTACATAAAAAAATAAATAACTTTTATTTAAAACTTTTTTTTAATTTATCAACAGATGGCGCTGTAATTCAAAATTTAAGAAAAAATGGGTTTCCTGGTAAAATGTATTTTTCGAGTACCTGCATTTTCTAGAAAACGATCTGCCGGACCTTTTGGAGGATGTACTACTAGCACGGCTCCAAAACATGTGGTACCAGCATGATGATTGTCCTCCGCATTATTCGGCAATTGCTCGAGAGGTGTTGGATCGGGAGTTCAATGGCCGGTGGATCGGTAGACGTGGTCCAGTAAGTTGGCCTGGTCGATCACCTGATCTTACGCCACCAGACTTCTTCCTGTGGGGTTACTTGAAAGAAAAAGTTTGCGCTGCAATTCTACAACTCGGGAGGACATGGTGGAGCGGATCAGAAACGCCTGTGCGGCGATACCGCCCGACATGTTGGCGCGTTGGGTGGCAGAATTCATTACCCGCATTCAAAAATGTGTCGAAATGGAAGGACGACATTTCGAACATTTGTTATAAATTGTTTTCAGAGCCGACTATTGTTGATTTAATCTTAATTTTTGTATTTCAAACGTTTCAAATAATACATTTTACAAGGAAACCAATTTTTCTTAAATTTTGAATTACAGCGCCATCTGTTGTTAAATTGAAAAAAAGGTTTAAATAAAAGTTATTAATTTTTTATGTACTACCAAAATTTGTGAAAAAAAGCGGGTCATCCCATTTGACTTTCTAAAGTTACCCCCCGTTTCACCCTTAAGGAGGAGTAGGGGGTGGCTAGCGGTTGCACCAAATAATGTCTTCTTTGGTCACATTAACATACATATATATTAGGGTGTGCCAAAAAAACTCGATATTTTTTTTTCTTGCTCTCCACCCAAAATATCGTAAAATATGTCCGAACAAATATCCTGTTAAAAGCGGAGCTCATAATTTCAATTTTAATAGGTCCTTCATCGAATCTGAAGTTTTGCCGCTTAAATTTTTTTTCATAAAATCCATGACCAAATCTTACAAAGCATTAAATTTGGACGAAAAAACCTTATCAAGCCGAATTTCTATTTTCAATATTTGATTTTTGACAGCTTTAAATTTAAAATTTTACGTTTTTCAACTAAACTATTTAAGTTAGACGAAAAAGTCAAATAGAAATTTTTTAGCGTGTCTGATGGACCACAAAAAAGTTTTAGGCGAATTTTTTGTATCGTCAATATTCTAAAAGTTACAGGCGTATAAAGTCATCATTTTTGTATTATTAAATTTAAATTTAAAGCTCTGTAAAAATCAAATAATGAAAATAGAAATTCGGCTTAATAAGATTTGTCTGTCCAAATTTAATGCTTTGTAAGAATTAGTCATGGATTTTATTCTCCCTAGGTTGCAAGAATAAATAAGGTAAAAAAGTAAGTCTTCTGTGTTATTTAAGCGGCAAAACTTTAGATTCGATGAAGGACCTCTTAAAATTGAAATTATGAGCTCCGCTTTTAACAGAATATTTGTTCGGACATATTCTACGATATTTTGGGTGGAGAGCAAGAAAAAAAAATATCGAGTTTTTTTGGCACACCCTAATATATATATATATATATATATATTAGGGTGGGCCAAAAAAAAACTTTTAATTTTTTTTCTTTAGGTACCATGAAAATATCGTCCAAGATGACGAAAAAAAAATTCTCCTAAAGTTTGAGCTCTTAATATTAATATTAAGAGGTGGCTCATCGCGATTTTTTATTTTCCATTTAAATAACACGGGAAAAAAACATTTTTTTGTTTGTAATTTTATTGCGATTTAACGAATTAGTGTGTTGTAAAAATCAATACATATTCTTGTAGGTAATTGAACGATCTACAAAAAAGATCTGATATGATTTTTTGCTTAGTCGACTCTTTTAAAAGATATTTGAGGTTAAAGTTCAACCTCAAATAGTAAATGATGACTTTTATAGTTTTCCATACTCTATTACGAAATATTGGCTCAAAAACATAAAATATCATATTTTTCGTGAAGTTTATCGAGTGTTCTTTGGTAAAACAATACAATTTCTACGAAATATCAATAATCAATATCAATAATTTTTTTTCTATAAGTATAAGTATAAGTCTACTTGATTTAAAAAAAAAATCGAATTTTTTTCTTTACATAAGTACCTAATGACAAAAAAAATTAATCATTTTCTCAAAAAATAATAAATATTCTATTTACACTTGACTATTAGGTAATAAAAGCCATGTTTCAATAATTTATCAACTAAAATAAAAAATGTTATTCCATAACTTGTACTTTTTTCACAATCTTAGAATCAAACATTTGTTTTTCTCTTCTATTAATGCAACTCCTCTTTCTGCTACATCATTGAGAACGCTAAGACGTTTGAAAAATACTAGATTATCTTGATAGCTTTCATCCTGTGTCCAAAATTCTACATTCTTATTGATAAAGTCAATGGGTAAATCAAATATATTAAATATGTATATGTATATTTGATACTTATAGCGAGTAGTTAAAAACCACCAGCAAAAATATCCCAATTGTAACAAGAAAAATTTAGTTTGATTCCAAAATAGTGAAAAAGTGCACGTTGGAATAACATTTTTTATTTTAATTGGAAAATTATTGAAACATGGCTTTTATTACTCTACATTACCTAATAGTCAAGAGTAAATAGAATATTTATTATTTTTTAAGGAAATGATTAATTTTTTTGTCATTACTCAGGTAAAGAAAAAATTTCGAATTAAAAAAAAATTAAATATAGGAAAAAACCGTTTTTTCAACGATTATTGATATTTTATAAAAAATTGTATTGTTTTGCCGAAGAACACTCGATAAACTTCACGAAAAATATGATATTTCATGTTTTTGAGACAATATTTAGTGAAAAACTATAAAAGTCATCATTTACTATTTGAAGTTGAACTTTAACCTCAAATAACTTTTAAAAGAGTCGACTATGCAAAAAATCATATCAGATCTTTTTTGTAGATCGTTCAATTCCCTACAAGAATATGTATTGATTTTTACAACACACTAATTCGTTAAATCGCAATAAAATTACAAACAAAAAAATGTTTTTTTCCCGTGTTATTTAAATGGAAAATAAAAAATCGCGATGAGCCACCTCTTAATATTAATATTAAGAGCTCAAACTTTAGGAGAATTTTTTTTTCGTCATCTTGGACGATATTTTCATGGTACCTAAAGAAAAAAAGTTAAACGTTTTTTTTTTGGCCCACCCTAATATAATATATATATATATATATATATATGTAGGTAATATAATTTAATTTTAATGTTCTGTTTTGTAATTTGATTACACAAGCTACAATTTTATTTTAAGGAAGAAAAAAATGTCCTACATGTTTGGTATTTTAGTAATAATCGTCTCATTCCAATTGGGCAATATGTTGGGACCGTGACAAACACTGACGTTTTACCGTTTTAATAAAAAAATCAATACTATATTATATTAAATTTAAAAAATAAACTGAAAGATTAAAATTATAGTACTTTAGGCTAGTAGATATACTAAGCCGATTCCAGAACGGAAGTGACCCAGACAGATGGATGGGGGCGTTCCTAAAGGTGATTGGCTATGGGCGTTCCTAAAGGGGACGTTCCTATTGGCTATGGGCGTTCCTAAAGAGATAAACATTAAGGTGATTGGCCCAAAAAAAGGGGGTAATCGATGTTTGTGGTTGCAAAACCCCGCCCAGTAGAGTGTGATTGGCTGTAGATAAGTCGGTGGTTGGTTGATAGGCTAAGGTGATTGGCCCAAAAAAAGGGGGCTAATCGATGTTTGTGGTTGCAAAACCCCGCCCAGTAGAGTGTGATTGGCTGTAGATAGGCCGGTGGTTGGCTGATAGGCTCCCTGCAAATAGCTAATGGGCGGTCGTCGGATGTCGGCCATTTGCAAATAGCGCCACCTATAGATAAGCGATACAAAAATTTCGAACTAGAGATAAGAGAAAGGAAGCTGGTGATAAGGGGGTGGGCGCGACTTAACAGTGGTTTGGTCATCTGGCATCCGCTATTTGGAGATAAGGATTTATTATTAATAATATTAATTTCATTTTTAACGCCATTTTGAATTGTGACGTCAATTTTTTAGAGATAAGGATATATTTTGAATTATTAATATAAATTTCATTTTTGACGCCATTTTGAATTGCTGACGTCAGATATTTATTATTTTCCCACCAAAACGTGTGACCTAAAAAGTATTATTCAGTCTTAATATTATCGTACAGTAATAATGATTAGTGCAAAGGAAATTGAAATGGCAATGATAAATTTTTGGAAAAATGTGGTAAAGAAGGTGAAGAAAAATTTGAAAATAAATATCCTACTCAACAAGAAATATATCGAGAATTTTTGAAAAAGGAAAAAATTAAGAAATGGTCTAGTCAAAAAGAATTTTTGGAGCAGCATCTTAATGCTAAGATTGTAAATAACCAGTATGGTAAACATTTTGAGACGTGCCCCTGGTCAAATTCTGATGCAGGTCCAGATACATGTCCATGTTGTATGGTTTCATTTTATGTGAAAGAAGCTAATGAGGTGTTAAATAAGTTACCAAAAATTACATGCTGTTGTAAAATTAATTGAATAAACTTTAATATATTCCTTAACAAAATTATTTGAGTTTAGTAGTACCTAAAATGCGTTGCGTTCAACAACCCGAAAAACTACCTATAAATAATTTAGATTTATTTGAAACCAGTTCTGATGCTAGTAAACATGGTAATTTACTACCAAATTCCTTTAGAGCAATTTTTTGTGGTCCTAGTGGGTGTGGTAAAACAAATGCTTTATTAAGTTTAATATTTAATCCTAATGGAGCTAAATTTGAAAATATCTCTTTTTCAACCAAAATATCAATTATTACAAAATGTTTTAAGCAAAGTAAAAGGTGTAGGGTATTTTCCATATAAAGATAATGATGAAATAATTGAACCTATGAAAGCTCGAAACAATTCAATTTTCATATTTGATGATGTAACTTGTGATAGAAACAATTAATACGTGATAATTGTAATATTATTGTGCTATTTAGACAGGATGATATGAATTTAAAACATGTATTTGATGAACATGTCTCACCTGATATGCCTTATGATCAGTTTAAGAAAATATGCTCAGAATGTTGGAATGAAAATTATGGTTGTTTATGCTATTATAAAAGATTTTCTTTTAAACAATGGACGTTATCGAAAGGGATTTGATAAATATATAAATATGTAGGTTTTGCTAAGTAACCTTATAATCTTGGTAGAACCGCTGAAAATACTGTCACAAAAACCGATAGAAAAACTGCAAAAACTGTCACAAAAACTGCTAGAAAAACTGCAAAACTGCTATAAATACTGCAAAACTGTCACAAAAACCGATAGAAAAACTGCAAAAACTGCAAAAACTGCTATAAAAACTGCAAAACTGTCACAAAAACTACAGGCTGTTATAAAAGACTCCCGTTTAAACAATGGGTGTTATCGAAAGGGGTTTGATAAAAATATAAGTATGTAAAACAACTATATTTAGTATCATTAGTAATCATGGCACCAACCACTGTCAATGTAACTGAAAAAATTAATGAACTCTCTCGAAATATTAGAAAAAAATATTTAGCTCTTAAATTGGGAAAAGCTGAAAATGATGCTACATTAGATAAAATTTTTAGACCAATCATAAAGCCTCTTAAAAAAATGGCATATGATACGGATTTTGTAAAAAAAGAAGCTGAAGAAGAAGATTTATTTCAGCCAGCAAAAAAAATTAAAAAACAATCTCCTATAAAATATAAAGCTATTGATAAAATACTTGAATCATCCCCCAGAAAAGGTATTTAAGCCCCAGATAAATCATTAAATATCTCAAGCATACGTTTTCCTGAAAATGACACCACTAATGAAAATAATCCAAATGATTTTTATAAAAGCGAATATGACCCCAATAAAACATACCACCCCACATTTTCTGGAAATGAAACTATTTATGAACATGATCCAAATGATTTTTATGATAATGACTTAAGCTTAAGTAGAACACTCGACAACGAATCAATCATGGAAACAATGCCGGAAAATTCTATAGCAGAATATTTGGATTTTTTCAATGAATTACCTAGATATTTTGTTGAAGGACATATGAGAGATACTAGCAATGAATATGATCATACTTATATTCACCACGATCTGGAGACAGGCAAGATCAAATTTGGGGATTCAATTGTGGAGTTTAAAGGTCCTGATTTTTTTGTAAATAATTATTTTTTCGAGGGGTCCCCAGGACTGTACGAATTAATGTTTAAACAAAATCCTAAGAATTACATGACTTCAGATTTTAAAACATTTGCTAAACTTGTTATGCTTACAAACGCGCATAAAAGAAATTTTGATCCCAACGAACAAACTATGGGGCATAGAGGGCTAAAATATAAATACATTATTAAGCCTCTTTTAGAGCAAATGAAACAGCAAGATATAGATAAACAAAAAGAACAGCCGTAAACTTAGAGTTGGTAGAGCATCACAGCAGCAGACAGAAATAGGTAAAGAACATACTGAAAAAAATGGGTTTGGCAGAGCATCGCCCACCTTGGTAACATACAATGAAAAACCAATAGAGTACATTTATTGGGATGACGTAAATGAATTGGTTGAAAGATTAAAGTTATTAGTAGCCTCCAAGCATGCTGGCAACACATCAAATGATAATGAAATTACAGCAATTATTAATGAGCTGAAAGAAGCAGGTGTTATCAGTTTAACAATGCCGCTTAACAAGTTTGGTCAATCTCTTAACCATTCTAATCAAAATTCATTATTGTCAAAATTACAGTATGGTAACAATGTACTAAAATATACTCACGATGGTAATATAGATATAGAAAACCTAAAAATATGTAATGTGAAATCACCAACTTTAAATACAGATGCTGCTAATATGGGCTATGTTGATAAAATATTTTCAGATTTTTTCGATAATACAGTAAATTCGCTTAGTAAATTTGAACAAGATACCTTAAAATCAATTGAAAAATTTGAAAAAAAATCGCTCGTAAATTATGATAAATGCGCCAAAGAACTTGAAAAAAATAAAACAAAAATTATCAAAGATTTGCTAGATTTCAAGAAAATCTATGAAGAAAGTATATTGGATTTAAAAAAAAACAAATTGAAGAACTTAATAAACAAAAAACAAAAATTATCAACGATTTAGAGCCTTTAAAGAATATTTCAAAAGCACATGTAAAGGCACGTGATGCTATGAGTAACAAAATTGTGTGGATTGAAAAGGTTTTGGATATAAATAAAAAACAATTTCAACATCCAGAGGAAAAAAATATGGAGTTAGAAAAAAAAATAATGATATATTTAAAGTTATTACAGTACCAACTAATGTTACTAAAAAACAAGTTGAAGATGTAGGGGGAAAATTTGTTGAGTTAGAAAAAAAACTTAAGGGCATTGATGACCTTTGGCAATCAGACTTAGGGCAGATGGACATGTATGCATCAAATAATAACAATTTTAAATACATATTGATTGTTATTGACTGTTTTTCAAAATATTTATGGGCTAAACCATTAAAAAATAAATTTGGAGAAGAAGTTACAAAAGCTTTTAATTTAATATTGAAAGAAAGATGTCCACAAAACTTACAGACTGATCAGGGCAAGGAATTTTTTAATAGTAAGTTTAATGAACTTATGCAAAAATATTCAATAAATCACTATAATACATTTAGTTGTAAAAAAAGCTGCAATCGCCGAGCGTGTTATAAGGACTGTAAAAGAACGTCTATTTAAATACTTTAGTTTAAATTGGTCATATAAATGGGTTGATATATTGCCACAAATTAAAAATGGGTAGTAGTGCAGATTCCGATTTTGAAGGCTATGATTCCAATCTAAATGCAGTGTTTAATAGATATGAAGAAGCTATTAAAGCTGAAAAACGATTAATTTACGCATCAACTTATGGTTCTGAATTTTTCTCACTGGAATTTGGACGGTGCTGCAAGGAATTTTCTACCAGTAGTAAGAATGGTTAACAAAGTCAGTCATGGACATCTCTCTTTTACATGGGGTGAATGGCTTAGCGTAATTAACGCTTTACAACAACGTTTGGAGACCAATCACACCGATGAAATTCAACTTTGGAGAAAAATAAAAATTGGATTTACTATTGACGGTCAAAATAAAATTTTTAAAATATCATATGATTGCGCTATATTTGATTTTAAGTTAAACGATGTATTTGAAATTATTGGATTAGATAAGTTAATTTTAAAAAAAACTTGAAATGTTAAATAATTTAAATTTTAGTCGTTATTATCAAAATATATTAGAAAGCACATGTGAAGTGTTAAAAAATGAACTTAATTTTTATCCTACTTATTATCATGTGCAGGAAATCATATCATCCCTATGTTCTTGTAGTTCTAGTGTAGAAAGTTATTGTCTTTTAGAATGCTTGTATTATTTAGAGGAAAAAATGTTAGATGATTTAGAAAAATATATTTAATAACTTACCTTTGAGTTTTATTTAATAGTAGTGATCTATGGTGATAAGTAAAAATTAATAAAACAAATTACTTGGAGAATTAATTTATTTGAATAAAAAATGTATATAGGTAAGTATAAAACTAACTTATAATATATATAAAATTTAAGAATTATAATTTTTTAATTCTATAGTATCCATGTGGTAGAGTATCATTTAAATTTAATATTAAATGTCTTTTATCGTCGTGTGGACTTAGACCAATTTTTTTCTGCTCAATACTAAATACGTTGTTCGCGCTCGATTTAATTATTCTTTGACTTATTATTTTATCAACATTTTCTCGTAAACATTTAACATAATCTTCAAATGTGAGAGATTTAACTACACTGTATTTAATCCCCTTAGATTTTTTAGCACATTCTTCCTCAGCAAATTTGTAAGAACACATTTTAGAGCGTAGCCCTACAAAATGCGTCATTATTTTTCCGTTAAGTTCATCTTTCATTAGGCCGGGAACCTTTTTATTGACTAAAGGAATGTTCCACTGATTGTTGTTTGGGTAGTCGCTAGTATCAAACATATGGATATTATTAAAAATAACTTCCTTATATACATCATTACAACCAAACTCGTAAATTAAACTGTCTGTGTCGGTGTAGAGCAATTTTACATTATTGAATTTCGATAGCGCAAAATTATAGTGAAAATCGTAAACACAAACCTTGGATATATCTAGGATAGCCATTCCAATGTAAAGAGGTTTATTAAAACATAAATCGTTTTTACTAAGTTCTATAGCTATAAGATTTTCATGGAAAATGGTACGATTTTTTGGGGAGGCAATTAAATTTTTCGCTCCATAACGCCCCTCCCATTTATTAACTAATTTTACTACTCTATGTTTACGAATATTTTCCATGGTTTTGCCAAAGATAGCGTTTATCATTAGCTTAAAAAGATTTTTTTCGAACTCATTTTTAGAATTTTGCCTTAAATTTGTATTTAGCTCTATATAAGATTTTAGCCAAGGAGATTGTTTGAATTTTAATATACTATGGATTTTAGTTAAAACAAGGCCGCTTTTAAGAGCTTGTTTTAAATTTCTGTATGTATTATGTACTCTGAATTATCATCTAAGGTAGTCATTAATTTAGGTAATTTTGAATTTGGAGGTTTTTTATGTTCTGGACAAAAAGGCAAATCTTTGTGTAAATCATGCAGTTCATCTGGGTATGATAGATCAACCTTTAAAATGTAGCCGACTGGTGACTCATCCGAAACATTCATAACATTAAAATTTTCATAGTTTTCAACCCATTGAAAACCATCATACGGTAAATATTGAGACATAGCCCACCCGTATAAATTGTTGACATCTAGGTAGAGTAAATAATTTGATGATTTTGATGGATCGTATGACTTGCCCATATACCTATTGTTAGCCTCAGCGTATCGATTACAACATTGGCTCACCCCACCGCGAATACCTTGTTCAATAAATAATAGCATATCTACATCCTTTAGTATTTGTAAGCTACAGCGGGTATACTTTAGCATGCAATCCCACGTATATCCAGGTAAAGTATAATAATGCGCTGGATCGAGTTCATACGTGTTAAAACAGCTGGTGCGAAACTGCTCAAACACATCAGCTAGCAATAATATATCAGTTTTTAAGTAGAGGTCAGAGTATTCACCTAAATTTTGACAATCAAATTCTTGCCACACTTTAAGGGCATGTGCATAATCTTCATTCGAAATATTGCAATCATTAAGTTTATTGTAAAAAGCAGATTTTTCAGGTAGACACAGAAAATTTAATTTTTCTTCAGAATCTACAAAATCATATGGGAAAACGCCCTTACGTTCTAATAGTTTAATTTTTTCATCAGGCAAATTTTTGAATTCCCTTCTTAAAATTGGATAATTAGGTAAATATGAAAATAATTTATCTAGACTTGAAGCCATGAAGCGAAAAGAGTCGATAAACCTTAATTTTATGTTTGTTTCATTATCGTAAACTGTAAAGGACATGAATTTCTCTTTGTTTATCGGCAGCAAAGAGATTCTTGTAAAATTTGATAAATCTTTAATCAAAAAATGTGAATCATATCCGGATAAGTTATGAAAAACAACTGGGACTGTAAAGGTATTTTTGTAATTTAGGTTACAAACCTGATGGGCATAACCTCTGAACTGTCCATTGAAGTGATTATGATCTCTGACTATAATGTCATCCTGCCTAAAGATTTTTTTGCAGATATGACATGATGGAGTGGCATCCTTCAAGTCAATATCATTTTGCATGGGTATGTTATTTTTTAATTTTAATTGTACCAGTTTCGATACTTCTGCAAGCTCATTTGCGAACCACTGTATACAATCGAGACCGCGATAGCTTTTGTAGTACGATAAATTATCATCATAATCACATTTAAAATAATATGCGGCGCTAAATGCTTTATGTTCCTGATATTTTAAAGACTTTATAGAAATATTTTCATTTATGGGTAAAAGAATAAATTCTATATCAGCATATATAATGAATGATACTATTTTTTTGGAATTTTTCATTATGAAATTCAACAAAGTCATACTCAGGAAAAGAAATTTTGTTAATTTTTATACAATATACATACATATACAATATTTTTCATGCTCAGTCAACTTTGCTTGATTAGAAAAATAATTTAGGCAACAATCGCAAATAAACATTTCATGACCACGTTTACTTGTTTGCTTGGATATTAGTCTAGATAAATTTTTAATCCAGCAGTAGTGATATTTTATTTCGCTATCATCAGATACATCTATAAGTGGTTCGCAATCAGATTGCTTGGGAAAATACATATTTTGAATTAAAAGCAAATTGATGTGCTGATCTAATTTATTTTTTGTAAGTCTGACTGGAACAGTATTGTCATAAGTACCTTTTTTCGTTTCAATTAGCTCCAGCCCGTAAACATTAATAGATAGGGAATTTAATTTTTCAAATTTATTAATATCAGGTAGTTTCATAGGCAAGTTAATATTATCAAAATTTAAAACATTATTGTAGCTAGGATATGAGGAAGTTCTATCCACCGCAGATTTTGGGGGGCATAATGCTGATACTATAGCAAGCATCATCATCATAATTTTTTATATTTACACAGGCACCTTTTCTAGCAATTTCCTCAGGTAGCCTAATAAAAGATGAGCCGTTACCAACCTCATATTTATTTATATTGATTTCTAAACTTAATACTTTTTTTAATGCCCACCCTGAGTCTTTCTCTGCAAATTCACTTAATTTATTCAAAATTTTATCTATTACATTTTCTTGAAACCAGTTCTTTAAATTTGTACTTCTATCTATGACAACGTTTTTGGTATTAAAATATTTAATTTCAGTAATATCTTCTGACATAATATTTTGCTTTAGAAAATCACTTCCAAAACAAGTGTTAACTTTAAGTAGTGGCATGGATTTTAAGATATTTTTTATTCTAGATTGAAACAAAAAAAACGCATCGTTTAAAAACCCTAGGGGATCTAGATGTAAAATATTTATTATAATGCCTGTTCGAACTGTTGACTTAAACATTGTAGTTACATCCTCCCATTTAATCCGCGCACTACGGTTAGTTTTCACCCCCGCCCCTACATGCTTTAAATTATTTAACTGTACTTGGCATCGTTTTAATTGTCCAATGGTTGTTATAATTTTTTTTGGGCATCCTATCGATAATGTATTGTTTTTGTTTAATTGTGAGCAAAGTCTAATATTTTTTTAAATTAAATTAAGCCAAAATTTAATATCGTTTTGAGCAGAATTATTTGTTAACAACTTTAGGGCATTTAATATTAATTTTAATGAGTCTGTACTCACCGTGGCCACTTTTACATCCATTTTCTAAATTTGCCTAATTTCAAAGGTTGGGGTTGGTTTATATTTGGCGTCCTTGAACTCCTTCTTGCCTAAATAAACCAGGCCAAATTTTCCGGTGTTGAGGTCTTGTAAACTTGCAGCAACCGCCTCGGTCATCCGCTTTGGAAGGAATACTTTAAACTTTTCTAGTTCAACTAGAGGCAGATCTCCAAATCCTCCTTTCACGATTTTTATTTCTTTTATAGGATATACTTCCCCCTCAAGCAATTCTTCCGCTTTTATTACTTCTTTTTCTTCAGCAGCTGCTGAAGAATTAATTTTTAATAAAAATGATGCCATACTAAAATTAAAAAAAAAACTTTAAATATAAAACTAAAAATCAATAATATCAATATTTAAATACTAATAATAATAACTTACTTTGTATAATTATATGCACTAACACACTCAAAAAATAGCTTTGGTTGATAAACTTATACTGAAAATAAATATTTAAATATTTTCTTTTTATAATAAATTTTTATCTAGCAACTACGTAATGTCAAACCACAATCAAACAAAAATTTTAATTTGCGGAAACACCCTAGATACTGCTTATCAATATCCTGTTGTTTTTAACTAACAACGTTCTAGAACAGGATGTCAGATACTGCTTATCAACATCCTGTTGTTTTTAACTAACAACGTTCTAGAACAGGATGTTGATAAGCAGTTTCTGAGGTTTTTCCACAAATTAAAATTTTTGTTTGATTGTGGTTTGACATTACGTAGTTGCTAGATAAAAATTTATTATAAAAAGAAAATATTTAAATATTTATTTATTATTGGTACAAGCAACGATGAGTGAATATAGTGAAAGTACTAACAGGTACACGCCGCCTGTCAATCCAGAAGAATATTTTATGGAAAAGTAAGTTATATTTTTTTTATTTTTAACCTTAATTATTTATACCTTTTTCTTTTCAGAAATATAACTCCACCTCCACATCTGATGTCCTTAAAACAGTAAGTTATTTATTTAATGTTTATTACTTATTTATTTATTTTTTCTTGCAGAGCAATAAATTGGGCTTACAGGCGAGAATGCGAAGACTGTGGCAGGCTTTTCTGCTTTTGTTTTGTCGACTATAGGTAATACACACAACTTTTTTTCTAATTTAAATTTTTTTTCTTTTTAGAACTCAGTCACCTTCATCGCTATCCTCGCCAATAGCATCGGAGCCTTCGCCACCGTCCTCACCCTCACTGATATTATAAGAGTCTTCCCCACTACCCTCACCAATAGCATCGGAACCTTCGCCGCCAACCTCACCCTCACCGATGTTCAGAGAGTCAGGTTACCTGCTAGAACCAAATGAGGGGGTGGTGGATTTATTAGAGTCTTCCCCAATGCCCTCATCGATATCGGAACCTTCGCCGCCAACCTCACCCTCACCGATGCCATTAGAGTCTTCCCCACTGCCTCCGTTCCGTTGCCTGCTAGAACCAAATGAGGGGGTGGTGGATTTATTCGATATGAATGAATTACCATCCCCAGCTTAAAAAAGGCGTTGTGTGTACATTAACACAATAAGTAACAATAAAAATTTATTTATTAAAAAATAAATGTTTACGTAAATCTTTAAAATTTTTATTTCCCCACCACTTTTTCAGATATATACTAATTAAAAATGCAAAAAATGGTTAGTTGTTGAGTTACTGTCATCTAATAATCATGTTTTCGACAGCAAATTTTTTATTACTATCTGCATTCATTAATAATACTTTATTTGTAAATTTTCCCAAAAACACTCAGGATTGTTATGTGGCATTCAGTGTTGATAATCCAATGGTAAAGACTCAATGGCCAAATGATTGGTATCCAATGGATGTAGCTCCTGCGGTATTCAGGATACAAGTTAATGCCTCAGCAAATTAAAATATATTTTATCAGCAGATGGTGGAAAGACTAGAAGCCTTTTTGAAATAAATAGTTTAAATAGTGTAATAACTAATTTAACCAATTTATCAACCACTACAGGATCGGGGGTGGCCTCTTCGAATTCAACAACATTTTCCACAAAAATATTTATAGAATTTATATCTCTGTTAATACAGTAATGTATTAATGTAGTAGGAATTCTTTTACTAACTATTTATGGATTTTTATACTTTTTAGGTTATGTATTTAATAAATGTAAAAATATGTAATAAATATATTATTTAACTTACCTTTGAGTTTTATTCTAATATTAGGATATACATAAAAACAATATAATTTATTTATTTATTTATTATAATAATATTTTATTTAAAGCACATAATTTTTTTTTTAAATTAGTAATGTCAAGCGATTTTTTCCTCAGATCCTCAGAAATGCTCATAGCAGCAAAAGCCTTACACAGTTCATAAATTTTAATGTCTTCTTTTAATGCTTGCAATTCTTTATAAAATTTTATTTTTCTTTGAGCAAATTCTTTACAATCCATGATTATGGGGTAGATAACTTTGAAGCCAATTATTTTATACTAAGGCATGTGTCGTACTACACCTACCGCTTCTAAAATGATCCAAACACATGAGGGGTTTGTTTTTAAACACTGTCTGCTCCCAAACGTTCAGCGTTTCAATGTTTATAATTTTTATATTTGGTGATAACTGCTCACAGACTGTTTTTAAATATTCATAATTTTGATTCCCTTTTGTGTAAACAGTATCGTATTCATGCAATAATTCCATTAAAATGTTGTTAATCTCATTAAAATTTATATATCCACTTGAATATCGTAGGCCATGAATTTTTTCTTCAAAGCAAACTTGTTTTTTATTTTTTCGTGATAACAGCTTAAATTCTACCATTGGTTTTTATAGATAATGATTTGTTTGCAATCCATTGGTAACCGTAACTTTTTTTAGATGAAAAAACCATTTTTCGTTAGAGAATAAATTAAATCCCTGAATATTTATAGACACAACCTTCATCTTAGGCAGAATAATTTAAACTAAACAGCATTATGATAAACTACGAACTATTTCACTAAGTGGAAGATGCTCCATAATGACGTCATGTATAATAACACAATATGCTTTTGTGTTATCGGGAAAGCCTTTTTTCGCCTCAATATCAACTTTGATGTCAACTGTACTCGATTTTAAGGATTCATTTCTTCTGGAACAATCAATTACAAAAAGGGCGTGGTTCTTAAATTGTTTATAATCAAGTAGAGAGTGTTTTGATATTGTTAAATCATTTTTAAAACTTGAATAAAATTGTGTATAATTGTGATGGGCCTCGATAAAATTATTTTTTTCAAAATTAAGGTCCATGCGTTCTATAGGAAAATATTCGCCATTGAGGATAACACGTATATCAGATATATCAATGTTGTCAAAATATGAAGGATCTTTTGTATCATTACCTCTTCTATTGGTATGAAAAGCTAAAATTATATAGCGTGGACTTTCCAATGCAGTGCACGTTTTAACTGACCATATTTCCTTAGTGGCATCTTTAGTTAATTGGGGTAGCTCATGGGATTCCCACTTTCTAAATGAAATTACTATAGGTCTGTCTGATTTTATTGGTTCCAACAACTGAAGCTTTAATAAATCATTGGGTGTAATAACTTGTACTTTTAACGAGATATTTTCAACGGTTAATTTAGCCTTTGTTGTGCCAGCAGCAGCAGCCGCAGTTTTTTCTGTTATAATTTGACAATCAGAGTCATTTCGAACTCTTACAAGACGTATAGTTTGTTTACCAAATTGGGCTAGCTGATAATCATTAAATATACCAAATAAATGATGTAATGGTATACGTATATTTAAAGTTAAAATTTTGGCTATTGTTGAGACTATTGGTTGAGCTGGGTAATTCCACCCTGCAATGCCTAAATGGTTTGAATCATCGCTACTGTAATTAAGATAGCCCTTAATTATGCTCACAATACCTGGGTCGCGAATACCATCAATTTCTCTTCCATTTATTTCATAAGAAATTCGGTCAAACAAAAAAGCTCCAAAATTATTTACTAGGGTTGCCTCGCCATCCCCTTTAGTTATTTCCAATTTACCATCTATTAATAGAGCATAAGCAACCAGGAATCTCTTTGATTTATTGAAATTTCTATAACATCACTATTATTAAAAGATTTAACATAGGGGTAATAAGTTCTGTAGTCAACTTTTTGAATTGTTTCACTAAACTGTGGTTTTCGATAGATGTCGAAGATTTGGTCTAATGATGACATTATATCCTAATGATTGTAGAAAAAGTCTATTTGAATTAGTTAAGCTGTTTGAACTAGGCAAGCGTTTGCTGTCAACTGATTTCAAATTGTCTGTGCTAGGATTTTTATAATAATTATTGAATGTTAGTCCCATTATGATAATTTTTTTAATTCCAATCGAACTATAACTTCCTCTCTACGAAAATTAACTGGTTTAAAATCTTGGTTTAAAATTACCAAAGTAATATTAAATATTTCTTGTTTATTTATTATTGGTAAATATATAAGGTTTCGGGGAATTTCGTTGATTGTATAGCCTGGATCAACGTCTACTGAAAATTCGTAAATTGTGTGTCTTGGTAGATAATTATAATAAGCACCTGTAGATATATTACAATCGATGTGAATGGTTCGAACTTTTATTATATTAACTGGGAGATCTGATTCGTGTTTTTTACCCGGCGTACGCTTAGAAAATCCTAATATTTTTCCTATACCATCTGCTTGTGTAAAATCTATTTCCAACGTATTGCTTTGAATTTCACACTTTAAAGTATTATTATTTGGTTTAACGGTGCCAGGAATAATTTGTTGTCTTAGGTAAGTTTCTATATCTAATATTTCATAAGTAGCAGTTGATATTATTATTTTTTTTTAACACACTCGCTTCTTTATAATAAAATGTATTTTTACCTTCTTCAATATTAGGGATGCTGTTATAGGAATAAAACCCTATTAATACTATACCGTAGTCAACATCTGGATTAAGTTGTATTGGATTTGTAAAATCTATACTTAAAACATAATTATTACTTTTTAATGTAAATAGCTGGGACATTATCTTTAAACAACGGTTAATAATAGACTAATCATATTTTCTTATCTCATTTATTTTTATAAAGAAACCACAAACATAAATGGCCACAATTAATTTGTTTAAAGTTTTGAAAACAATCATTATTATAATTAATTTTAACATTTTTTCCTAAATAATTTACTAATTCTTTTGGCGGTTTAAGACCACCAAAACTATCAAAATAAATAACAGAATTGTTTCTTTTAGTATAAGCTACCCAATGTGTACCCAAATTTTTCGAAATGTCTAAATTTAAGATTGCAGATTCATTTTTATTTTTTATTTTTGGTAAAGCGTCTCGCATAAAAACCCCTCTAAAATAGGGTATTTTAAGCTTTTGTGCATATTTTACCAATTCAGAATCATATAGGGCTCTATTGGGTAGCTTTATTGGTAGTTTTTTTGTTTTAAAAAAAGACCATATCCTCCCTTGACATTCCTTTTTAAATATAATCCCGAGCCTTTTTTCCCAATTTCCTCAATAGCCCTATTATGTCGACCTGATTCTTCAAGTTTCTTTTTAGCATTTTTTGTGTCTATCACCGTTTTGGCTACAGCGCTTGCGCCTCCAGCCAATGATCCTATGGCCCCCAAAGCTCCTAATGGTAAAAGGGGTAAAATGGAATTATCCTAGGCACCTTAATATTTTTACGACCGCCGGCTTTCTTTATAATCACCCGAGCTGCTTTAAGTGCCGTTGCGGCAGATATTTTAAGTGAATTTTGATTGGATATATCTAAATCTTGAACATGTTTTTTAATTTTATTAACCAAACCACGTTTAAATGAGATTGGTTTTTGAGTTTTTCGAATACCCATTCCAAGTTTTCTTTTAACCTTCATTCCAGTTGTTACTAACCAAGCTGCTGCTTTCTCCCCCAATTTAGAGTCCTTTGATTTCACCCTTTGCCAAGCTTTACTTTCCAAAATCCAATCTGCCTTATGCCTTTCCGCCAAACTTTTATTTTCTGAATAAGCAATATCGTGATCTTTACATGCAGCGTCTAAGGGGTTTATACCAGTATCACCCCTTTGAATTCTCTTATCTAATTTAGTACCTGGCCCGCAAAATTGGTAAGAGGGTACGTTAAGCTCAAAGGGTAGGTTGTTAATTACCGAATTTAATAAACCACTACCTTTATGCTTAAAAGTCAACATTGAAATGATTTTTTTTTATTAAAGTTAGTCTTTTATAATTATCAATTAAAGTATGTTGAAACGGTTGTTAATATGTTTTTTAATTGATTTAAAATTGTACCGATCGGTACACAAAAATATTAAAAAAATTTAATTTTAATAAAAAGGTCGGACGGAAGACTGAACGCCTAATTGTGAGAAAAAGGTCTCTGGAAGGATTAAAAATAGACTTGTTAGGACAAGTTGGATGACGTCAGCAATTCAAAATGGCGTTAAAAATGAAATTTATATTAATAATTCAAAATATATCCTTATCTCTAAAAAATTGAGGTCACAATTCAAAATGGCGTTAAAAATGAAAATTATATTATTAATTAAAATCCTTATCTCCAAATAGCGGATGCCAGATGACCAAACCACTGTTAAGTCACGCCCACCCCCTTATCACCAGCTTCCTTTCCCTTATCTCTAGTTCGAAATTTTTGTATCGCTTATCTATAGGTGGCGCTATTTGCAAATGGCCGACATCCGACGACCGCCCATTAGCTATTTGCAGGGAGCCTATCAGCCAACCACCGGCCTATCTACAGCCAATCACACTCTACTGGGCGGGGTTTTGCAACCACAAACATCGATTAGCCCCCTTTTTTTGGGCCAATCGGTGATTCAACCTAGCCTATGAACCAACCACCGGCTTAACTACAGCCAATCACACCCTACTGGGCGGGGTTTTGCAACCACAAACATCGATTACCCCCTTTTTTTGGGCCAATCACCTTAATGTTTATCTCTTTAGGAACGCCCATAGCCAATAGGAACATCCCCTTTAGGAACGCCCATAGCCAATAGGAACGTCCCCTTTAGGAACGCCCCCATCCATCTGTCTGGGTCACTTCCGTTCTGGAATCGGCTTAGTATATCTACTTAGGCTTTTTGTAAAAAAATTGATTTCGGAAAAAACGCGGTTATTAAGTAAGTACGCTTCCAGGACATCGAATGGCGACTTTAAATGAGACTGACCTGTGTATGGTCGTATAAAAAAACTTATTTTTTTACTGATTATAATATTAATCGTTACTACTCTCTTAAAAAAAATTAGTCAAAAATCGTCATAGCGAAAAAGCAGTCACTAATAATTATTATAATAATTATTATAATTAGTCAAATTCTACTAAATAGTCAAATTAGCCCTCGAGCAGTCGCGTCCTAAAATATTTCATGAGTAGGCGCGTGGTGCAAATATGCTACCATCTGTAAATTATAGTTTTAGAACAGCTTTAATATTGTTTTAGGAGTAATTTATAAGTAAACAATATAAATAAAGTCTAAATGATTAGTTTTATATGTTTATTAAGCATTTATTTATTATTTTACATATATATATATATCAGAGGCTGAGTCACTAGTAACCATATCTTCTTCTATTTCCATCTCCGAATCTGAATTATGCTCTTCTTTGGTAACAATCTCTTCATCTTCTTCACTCCATTATCATCCATGTCATTATCTTCCTCTATGTCAGACAAATCTTCTAAAAATTTTCGAAGCTCTTCGTCCGAAAGTCCCTTTGCCCTAAAATAAAGTAAATAGAATAAAAACTAGTAACAACAAAAAAAATATCACAATTAAAAAGGAAACAAATAAAAATATACTTACATGATTGGGCGCGTGGTAGCAAAATTGCTCCAATTAAATTTGAACCGTTGTAGACAAACACACTAACAAAATTTTAACTGAACAAACGTAACTAACCCTTCCTCATCAATATCTTGGAAGATACTGAGCGGTATATTACAAATAAAACACTTGTTCATGCGCCACGCCCTCATTAAGTATTATTGGTAGCATATTTGCACCAACGCGACTGCTCGAGGGTTAGTAGAGTTAAATTTAAAAAAGTTTTGACCCAGCCGGGGATTGAACTCAGGTATGTCGCTTGTCAAGCTGTTGTCAAAACCAATGTTGCCATCAATCACTCTTATAAAAATAAATTTAATTTTTTCAATAAATATTGTTCATAATATTTTAAAGTTAAATATATTATTTGTGTTGCTGTTTTCAGCTAAACTTTTTGCATCTAAGTTTGTTAATATCGGCCATTTAACCATGCATTTAATTCAAATAATGCTTTGTTGTTGGCCGCAAACGATCAAAGAAATAAGTTACTTTTAACTCTCAGAAATAGTCAAAGATTGTGACTAATCTTAAATTAGATAAACTTTAACTATTAATGTAATACAAAATAACTATTTAAAAGTAAAAACGACTATTTTATTAGTAAAAAAAGCTGGTACTGTAAGGGTCCTGTAGTACATAATCGTTTAAATTCAAATTTGGCGCTATTTTAACAAGGAACATTTAAATAATCCACTAAAAATAATATTATAGTTTTAAATCATTTTATGTTTTAAAAAACTATTGAGTTTTAAGATTTTACTTCTTTGTATCTGATCGTAGATATGTTTATGTTACACATTCTTGCTTAAGTGGCCGAGATGTTTAAAAGAGATTAGGAAATAGAATACAGACAGAGGGTTTTTGCTCGCCCTTCGAGATACTCCTGTTAAAACGTTTGTGAAATATATTATAATATAGTTATAGTTTTTGTGATTGTTACCGATTTTCTGCTATAATTATTAGGTATGTACACTTTTATAAATTGTAATATTTGCTAGTAATGATAAACAACTCCTCGTTTTGGGTTTTCTTAATACATTTTTGCTTATAATTTTGAACAATATTATTTAATTTGCATCTTGGTCTAGGACGTTTATCATTGCTAGTTTATTGGGCCCTAATCATTTTAATGTGTGTAAATAGCGAATGATTTTTGGTAATGATTTTTATTGTATCACTATTTCATTATTTTGGTTTAATATCTTGGTATCGCGCATACACTGAGTTCCAATTTTATGTTGTCGCATGTACACTGAATTACATTTGACTTAAATTTTAATATTTTGTATTGTCTTTATTTTGAGTTACACTGGCCATGACTTTGTTGTTTTCTTTTGTATAACTTTGGATAACTTTTATTTAACTGAAATGTATTTTATTGTTTATGAAACTCAGTGTATCATCTCGGTATTAAGGTATTTATTTATTTTAACTCTTTGCATTTGTACTCGGGCTAAAGCTTTTAACAATTATATTACTATTATAAAACTGGTATTATTTGGGTAAGGTTTATTGTTATTATTATTATTATTATTATTGCTATTATTATTATTATTAAATTTGATATTACCATTAGGTCATATCATGGTAAGGTAATATTATCGTTTAGCCTTTTGATAGATTCT
The DNA here is from genome assembly GCA_921294245.1 of Brassicogethes aeneus. Lineage (NCBI taxonomy): Eukaryota > Metazoa > Arthropoda > Insecta > Coleoptera > Nitidulidae > Brassicogethes > Brassicogethes aeneus. The sequence continues at coordinate 2,882,308 of OV121137.1, forward strand.
GGATAGAGACTTTGATTTAAACTGCTTATCTTAGCGCTTTATTTGGAATATATGATAATGACTTTAACGTTACTATATATGATAAAAATCTCTTTATGTTATTATCCAGCGCGATACTTTCTGGTGGTTAGAGTTTTGGCCATGTTCAGGTGTTTCTTGTTATGACTCTTTCCTATTTATAATTTTATTGTATTTTATTTTATTGCATATTGTTTATTTTATTTGTGTCTGTATTTGTACTTGTGTTTTCGTTTGGAGAGTGCTCATACATGAATATTTGAACATGGGTAATATATTAGCATTATTTCAAAAGGATTTATCCTTAGAAGAAAAATATTGTTTTTATGTTATTACCTATATAAACTCTGTGTGCAGAATTGTTTGTATATTTTTGCAATACTGTTGTCTTGTTCTGGACATTGATTTTGTAAGAATATTTGAACATATTGTGATATAGCGACACTTTAGTGAGATAGGACCACCATAGCTGTCGTTATATCACTTCGCAGAGTATGCAATTGTTCCATAGTGTGGTTATTGGCTACGGTTAAATATCTGCACTTGGTTAAAGCATATGAATTCTCTCTATCAGAGATATGGCGTTGCTGTAGTTTATTTATATAAAATCGTGTCTTCGTTCAATAGTTCGAAGATGCGTGGTGATGTAAACAAATTGTACAACACCTCTATTATAACTATTTTACCTGAGTACAAAATGTTTTGAATAGTGATAAAAACACCCAAATTATATGAAATATGTTTATCTGCTTTTTATGTTATTTATACTGTATTCTTGTGATTATGACCCATATAACTATGTTTTGTTTAGTATTTTATTTTTATTTGAACTGTGTAAGTCGCCAGGGTTTTTATGGTCCCTTTTCCCTGTGCTTTGACTCAACGGGCCACCCCTTTGTCTTTGCTTAAATTAAATCAGGGGTTTAAAATTAAATACTTGTGTTTCATTAAACCTAAACAATTTCAAAATATCGTTATTATCAATGTAAGTAAATACACAACGTAGAGTCCTAATTTTTATAAAGTAAGTAAATTAACTAGACGATCACGAATATGCCAAAACAAGTATTTCAGTATACTTAAAGAATCGGGTTACAAAAAATACATAGTGTATCTTACAGTACTAATTCAAATAGTAGAATTTTGACTATTTCATTTTAAATGAGAAGGTACGTTATTATTTTTAAATTGCGTTTTGTTTTTTAAATCCATAACTAATAGTAGTATATTATATATAAAGTTTTATAAACGCCATTTTATTAGACACGAGCGAACTTGCGAGCGAGTATTTAATAAAAACGAGTGTCTAGGGAATTACTGGAAAGTTATATACCTACTTTATGTACGACGAACACAGAAGAATTTAAAACCAATTTTATTTTTTAATTATTTGACATCTGATAAATGTCAGACGAATTTTTTTTGCTGTGTAAAAAAAGATCTTAAGACTAATAGACAACAAAGATCAAAGATATTCATGCAAAACGCTGTTTAAAAAATATCAAGTTATTACATTGCCATCTCTATATATATATTAAATCTCATTATGTATACAAAAGAAAATATTGATAATTTTGCGAAAATTAAACAAATTCATAATTATGAAACAAGAAATGGGGAAAATATACATTTGCCCTTTTCTCAAGCATCACCCGAATATCAGGGAATTAAGAGGCCTATTCCCTTTCTTGCTGTTCGTAAACATCGATTTCTTAACATGTATGTTCACCCAACGACAAGCCAAACATCACCTATGTTTAAGGTTATTCCGTTTCTCATATGTTAAGAGTCTTGACCTTGAATCTTTCTGAACAGCGATAAATGTTTTTAGGACAGGGAGTTTCTTAGTTTTATAACCTAAAAGTCGCAAATCGTAAACTAAAATTGTGTTAAAAATTGTTTTAAAAATCATTGGTGATATTTAATATATTAAATGAACTTAAAAACAATTTGGAAAAATCCACAAATTCTAAAAATACTTGGGAAAAACGTTTTATAATGAACTAGCCAAAGCACAGATCTTCTGGCGGGGCCATTAAGTCCATCCTTATATGGAAAAGGGTAATCATAAAATATCTTAAAATAATTATTTGTTACTTATTTTTACACACTTTTAGTGTATTGAAAATGGTAAGAAAACTACGCATTTCTCACATGGAGACTGGCAATGTCAGGGAGCCAGTAAAACAACTTAATTACTTTAAGGATAAATTACTAGCCCTAATAGAGGAAGCGCTGTGAAAGTTAGTGGTGGAGGGTAAGGTGGAGTTAATACCATCGTTGGAACTCTTCATTGACAAGCCTTTAAGGTCGGGTGGAAGGGCCCCTTCTACAACAGAGAGACATAAAGAGAAAGTCCAACTCAAACTCTGACGAGTAGTGAAGGTGTAGAGGTTTTACAAGGTATTGATACAACCTATAAGATTTTAAAATTAAACCAAAAAGTTTTAGCTCCCATGTGAAGAAAAAGTGTTTTTAGATGCATATTTTTTGTAATTTATTAGTTAAACTTTTCTTTGACTAATATTTTGTCTATATTTTTAGTAATAATATTACATAGGTATTTTATATTTGTTGTATTTTTTTAATAAAATATATTTTTCCAAGTTATTTTTTATTCTACCAATAAGTATATATATAGTTTTAAGAGGTCGTTTTTAGACACTTTGTAACATATAAGTCTTGACCTTCCTCCTCCACATTCTCTCTTCACACTCAGTTTTTTTTAATTTACTGTTTTTCTCTAAATAAATATTTATTATTATATATACTTAATAAAATTATATTAAAAAAATCAGTAAAGCAAAATTTGTATTCTGGTAGGTATTATAATTAGTAAATACATTTTAATAATTAAAAAACAAATCACATATTTTTAAAATTACCAAAAAATATATTATTATTTGTTTGGTGTAAAACCTTATATGATTTGTCCTATTCTCAATTATTAATAATTATTTATCATTTATAATTATAATTAATTAGGTATTAATTATGAAAAAGTAATTAATTTATAATTACTATGCTTGATAATGATACTGTACTGTATACTGTACCAAACATCGCCGCAATTTATGATTAATGCAAGATAAAAAACCTTAAATATTGTCTAACAGCACCTCTTAGGCAAGCGTTCGTAAACATACGTTTTCAAACATCATGTATGTTCACCAAACATCGAATTTTGGAAACGGAATAGCCATTTTAACACCGATGATTTTTATAAACATGGATGTTTAAGAAATTCTTCGAGCGCATGCGTCTATAGACGAAATAATTGAAAGGGAATAGGCTCATATGTTACGAAACATATGTAGTTCATGAACATGCATGTTTAGCGAAAGGGAATAGGCCTCTAAATGTTTTAATCATGTTTATAAATTAGTTGTAGAATACAAAAGCACCAGTGGCGGCTGGTGAATTTTGGGTATACCCATATCTCAGTTATTAGACATGGGACCCACACCAAAATTGTATGAGTTTATTATGACATTAAATAGACAAGATCTGCGCAAGCAGAATTTAAATTAAAGTTTGCGAAAAAAAGTTTGTTTCTCAGCTAGTTTCCCCCACCCCCTGTCCCCCCTAATTAAAATAATTCAAATTAAAGTGGTGCAATTTTTAATTTACTATAGTTTATCAACAAATTTCAAATTTTATAAAAAAAATCCTGGTATTGGAAATTTTATACCATTTTGTTTTTTTTTCTTTTTCACTATTTTTTTTTATATAGGTATTAAAGCACCGTAATTCTCCAAAAACGTCTCAAATACACTTTTTTAAATAAAATGTATTATATCGTAGATAAGTTCTTTAAAGATAAGTTTAAGTTATGTTCTTTTTTAAATTAATTAATACTTGAAATATTTTACTGTTTTTGTATTATTTATTTATTTATTTATAAGTTTTTAATTTAGATGGATATTTATACCGTGTGTTATTATTAAATACTTAATTTTGTTTTGAGTAGTCCAATAAGCCTTTGTGTTTTGTATTTTAGGCTTTAGTTGATGAATAAAGATTATTATTATTATTATTATTATTATTATTATTATTATTATTATTATTATTATTATTATTATTATTATTATTATTATTATTATTATTACCCTTCTTGATTCTGTTTCATTATCGATCAGGTTTCCGTTCCCGTATGTAACGTTACTGGGCTGCAGCGGCCGTACAGTTTAGTATCCTCGTTAGAAATAAACACAATACTCCTAAGAGGCTTATATGTAAACATTTTTGTTGAGTGGAATCGCTTACAAATACACAATTTGGAAACCCGCAAAAAAACTTGTTTCAAAATTAAATTCCGACTTTTAATTTAATTCTGACGTTTACATTCAAAGTTATTCACACTGTAGCGTCGCGACGCGTCGTCGTGGTAGCGGAAGGGAATGAAACATGTTTTACCTAATAACAAAGAGGGAATAAAAATATATACAGGGGAAGGAATAAGATTGTTCACAGCGGTAGAAATAATTGTCATTAATTATTAACAATTATTGCGAATACAATCGGCGCATATTGCGCACAATCGACAATAAATATATATTAAAACACAAATTTACATATAAAGAAATAAGATTTAGTTTCAAAAATGTTAATAATGGTAGGTACTGTAAGGGTCCTGTGGTACATAAACTTTTAAATTCAAATTTGGCGCTATTTTAACCAAGGAAAATTTAAATAATCCACTAAAAATAATATTATAGTTTTAAGTTATTTTATGTCTTAAAAACCTATCTTTGTATCTGAACCTAGAAATATTAGGGAGATTTGTTTATGTCTCACATTCCTGCTTGAAGTGGCCGAGATGTTTAAAATATAGAATTAGGGAAGAAAGAGGCAGAAGAGTGTAGACAGATGTTTAAAAGTTTGTGATATATATTATAATATAACTATTGTGATTGTAACCGATTTTCTGCTATAATTAGGTATGTACACTTTGGGTTTTCTTAATACATTTTTGCTTATAACCAATAAACATTTGGACGTAAAAGCGACGTCGTCTGGGGCGACCCGACGTCGGCAGCCGACGTCGTTAAAAAACATAAATAAGTTGTTATTTTATTTCAATGAACCGTAAAAATCTAAAAAAAGCAAATCTTTCTTTAATGGCGTCCATCGTCACCTCCTCGTTTTGTTCGCGAAAATGGCGTAGTCAACAAATTAACCAAATTTGTCCACATACCAACCGACGGTCAATAAAAGACGTCTTAACGACGTCGGTAGCTCGAAATACCAACTTCCGACGAAGTTTGAGACCTCGAGTCATTTAAACTACCTATTTTTCTCTTGTAACGACCTACCTAACCTGAAAATCATATGTCAAACTGAAAAACTGCGCGCTTTTTCTGTTAGGGAAGCTTTGCTAATTCGGTTCAATGTTGGTACTATTATAATATATTGTGTGTTGTCGTATGTTATTATGGAGCATTTTAAAATGGATTTGCCCCAAGGGGGAAGTGGAGCCCGTGCCGCATAGGTGGGAACAGAAGGAGACACTCTGGTTCCCCAAATCAGTGAGCCAAACGATTCTCTTTCGAGAACAAATTAATAGTTCTCCCGATAAAAAAAATTGGAGGCAATATAAGTGCAAGGCTATGCAACATTTAAATTTGCCACGTATGCTGCAAACAATAACTTTAGCATCTTAACAAGAGTACGAGGCCCCCATACATATATTGCTGATGTCTCTGACACTGAGATACCACAGTTATTGTTTCATAAATACTAAGAGAGAAGTATAACCTTCCCTAAAATATAAAGAGTATGATGATGTACCATCATATAAATTGGCTAAAGGAAATTTTATACCGCAACTAGCCAAAAAAGTTTGTCAAAAAAAGGCTGACGAAAACACTACAAAAATTCTTTTTTTCTTTTCTTTTGGCATTTTTTTATTTTAATATTGGTTATGTATACTATTTTCTTCTTCTTTCTTCCAGACTATATTCCTGTCGAACAATTCTCGTAATTTTTTTTAACCAAAGTGAAAGTTACGACTTGACGTTCAACCGACGTAAATATACGTCGAACAATGACTTCGGATACAAAGTTATTATCCGACCGCAATTTTCACTTAAAGCGACGTCGAACATAGTGCAAGTTTAGTTGGAAGTCAGAAAAATGTTTATTGGGTAATGTTGAACAATATTATTTAATGTGCGTTTTGATCTATGACGTTTATCATTGCTAGTTTATTGGGTCCTTATCATTTTAATATGTGTAAATAGCGAGTGATTTTTGGTAATAATTTTTATTGTATCACTATTGCATTATTTCGGTTTAATATCTTGGGATCGCGCATACACTGAGTTCCAATCTATGTTGTCGCATTCACCATACACACTGAATTACATTTATCTTGAATTTTAATATTTTGTATTGTCTTTATTTTGAGTTATACTGACCTTGGTATAAATAACTGTTTTGTTGTTTCCTTTTGTATAACTTTGTATAACTTTTTATTTAACTGACATGTATTTTATTAATTATGGAACTCAGTGTATCGTCTCGGTATTAAGGTATTTATTTATTTTAACTTTTGCATTTTTACTCAGGCTAAAGCTTTTAACAATTATATTATTATTATAATATTGGTATTATTTGAGTAAGATCTATAAAATCCTATTATTATTATTATTAACAAAAAAAAATATATTACCATTAGATAATATCATGGTAAGGTAATAATACCGATTAGCATTTTGATAAATTCGGATTGGAGACTTAAACCTGCTTACCTAAGCGCTTTAATTTGAATACTTGATAATGACTTTTTGGGTGCTATATTTTGTTCTTATAATATAATAATATTTATTTTATACAGCACGACACTTTCTTGTGGTTTGAGTTTTAGGCTATGTTTATGTATTTTTTGTAAAGACGCTTTCCTATTTATATTTTATTGCATAATCTTTATTATATTTGTATTCGTGTTTTGTTGAAAAAGCATTGTAGTGCAGAGACATAGTTCATTCACTGTACATAATGATGACACTTAACATTCTTAGGTCAATAATCCGCAAAGTGCAAACTGTGCAATAAGCATTATTTGACCACATCATAATTGTAATAAAATATATTATTATTCAATAAAGAGAGTTCGATACGAACCTTCAAGCCGACCACCAGCGTTTCATTACCACCCTAATGTAACACCTCACAATGCCTTAAGTCCGGGCATTACATGGCGATCCTGCCAGTCCAGTAGAAATCAGTTTAAAGTGTAATTAAATAAAAAGCGAGAAATATAAGTGAACTATTCAGTAAAAATGGGAAAAACACAGTCGAAAGAAGAAGTTATCATCGCACAAGCCGGAAATAGTGGCGGAGTTTTAGCATTCAACGGCGAAAATTTACATAGAGACGTTTTGTTAGTCATCTTATGTTTGGTTGTGTTAGTAGCTGGAATATATTACGTTAGAAGAAAGTGCAAGAAGTATGTTGAGGAAAAAATCAGGGCTGAAATTGCCAGAAGTCGTCTTTCGATGGTGTAATTGGAAAGTTTAGTTTAGTGTAGTGTAGTAGAAAATCAGTTGGGGTAATTAAGTGTAGTGCGGTAGAAAAGTTTAATGTCTACAACGTCCACGATAATCAAGGAATTTTTAGCTTCCCTAGACGAAATACATAAGTTTACAAAAAACTTAATAAAGGAAAACGCCGATGGAAGGAAGGACTATGAAGCTACCGTACGTAAGTTAAAAAAACTAGAATAGTTTAAGTTAGGATTTTGTGAGTTAAAAAATAGACAGTGTAAACATTCGAATGAAAAAGACATTACTGTAGTAGCGGAAATCGCAATAGAAATTAATGATTGTATAAATAAAGCAAAAACAATTCTAAATGATAGACTAAATAAAACTTCTAATAGTGAGGATAATCCAATAGATATAGAAAATATAGATATTATTAAATATGGGTGAAAAAATTAACTTAAAAACTGCAGCTTCACTGCTTCCTGTTTTTAACGGTACAGATGTTACTACACACGAACTTATAGATGCAATCGAATTGTATGATTCCATGCTGGAAGCTGCCGCTAAACCTCTTTTAACTAGTTATGTACTAAAACGTTGTTTATCAGCAGGCGGGAAACTTTGATTAAAATCAAATTATGCGGATAATCAGTTACTTGTATCTGACATTAAAAAACATTTTCTGCCAGTTAAGTCAGCGGGTGTGTTGTCTGTTAAATTAAATACAGCTCAACAAGGCAATAGATCTATAGAGGAATTTGGCAAATCCGTAGAACAATTATTAGTACATCTTACTATTACACAAGCAGGCGAAAATAAAGATAGCTTGAACGTCCTGCAACAAATAAATGAGAAAAAAGCTATTAATACATTTTCTAACGGATTGAATAATTCCGAAACTAGAACTATTGTTAAATCCCAGAACTGTACTAATTTAGCGGAGGCTTTAAGAATAGCCAAAGTTGAGGAAAATGTCAATAGGAGTACACGTATATCATGCCAGAGGTAATAGTCATCAAAAATTTAATGGCAGAGGACATCACAATTCTAGCAGAGGTAATCAAAATTATAATACAAATCGCTTTAATTTTAATAAAAATATTAGAAATCAAAATAGGCAAAACAATCCTTCAAATTATAATTACTCGCGTACGTGTTTTAATAACAACTATAGAGGCAGAGGAAATGGAACATTTGACAGTAGACGTGGACAACAAAATTTCCGAAATAGGCAGCAAAACGCTTTTGTTACAAATGTAGTTGACGAATCGCCAAGTCAACAAAATAATAATTTGTTTTTTTGATCAGCTAACTAATTTTTGCAAGTGTGATGATGAAGTGGTATATATAGTCAAGAAGTAACATTTTTATTAGACAGCGGAGCCTCAGTTAGGATATATTTTTTAGAATATTTAAATAACAATGAAATAGTTATCAGTAGTAAAAAGATAAAGATAAACGGAATCTCTGGTAGTACCTATTCGCAGGGTTCAACAAATATCAAGTTACAAATAAAGGACACAAATATAGGTCACCAGTTTTTGCTGATGAATCAAGTAGATACTAAAATGCATGGTATTCTTGGAGCAGATTTTTTTTATAATTATAAAGCAAAAATTGATTTCGAACATTATACATTTTCTTTTTTAGTTAACTCGTCAAAAATTATTATTCATATAAAATCTCATTGTGACTTCTATACATCTATAACTCCTCGCTGTGAAATTATTAAATACTTTAAAGTAAATGCTAAAGGTGATTTTTTAGTTTTAAATGACAAACTTAGTGAGGGAGTTTTCATAGCTAACACTTTGGTTACTGCTGACCACAATAATCTAATAACAGTCAGAATTCTAAATATTAGAGATGAAGAAGTAAAAATTAAAAATTAAAAATTTTAAAATTAGAATAGCCAATTTAGCTAATTATAATGTTTGCGAAGTTGGTGAAAATAATTATCAATCAGTTGAAAGAGCAGAAAAATTACTGAAATTAATTAATTTTAATGATTTAAATCAAGAGGAAAAAATGTCATTGCAAAAAATTTGTACTAAATTTTGAGATGTTTTTCAATTAGAAAATGATCCTTTAAGTGTAACAAATATTTTTGAACAAAAAATGTATCTAAAATCTTCATCATATCCAGTTTACATAGAACCTTATCGCTTGCCTCATTCACAGAAACATGAAATACACAAACAAGTTGAGGATATGTTAAATAAGGGCATTATTGAGGAAGCTCGTTCTGAGTGGAACTCACCGTTATTAATCGTTCCCAAAAAGGTAGATAATTCAGGTCAAAGGAAATGGCGAGTAGTTATAGATTATAGACAACTTAATAAACGGATTGAGGATGATAAGTTTCCACTTTCTTCCATTCACAAAATCTTTTCACACTTAGATTTATCCCTAGGATACTATCAGATTAAATTATATTCAAAAAGTAGACCATATACCGCATTTTCAACTGACCGCGGACAATACCAAATGACACGAGTACCCATGGGGTTAAAAACATCCCCAAGCGGGTTTTCACGAGCCATGACTTTAGCTATGGCAGGTCTTTGTCATGAAATATGTTTTATTTATCTAGATGATTTAATTGTATTCGGAAACAACTTGATTGAACATAATAAAAATCTTTCAAAGGGATTGCAGAGAATTCGTAAAGTTAAATTAAAATTAAACCCTAATAAATGTGAGTTTTTGCGAAAAGAAATCTTATATTTAGGATACGTCATATCATCACAAGGAGTTTTACCCGATCCATCTAAAATCTCAGTCAGTAAAAACTAGCCAGAATTAAAAAATGCAGATCAAACAAAACGTTTTGTAGCTTTTGCAAATTATTACAGAAGATTCATAAAAAATTTTGCACACATAGCTGCACCGCTTAATAATTTAAGTAGAAAAAATGTACCTTTTGTTTGGACAGACGATTGTCAAAATTCATTTATATCATTAAAAAACAGTTTAGCAAATCCCCAAGTATTACATTATCCAAATTTTTCTCTAGACAATCATTTTACCTTAAGGACTGATGCTTCGGGCTATGCAATCGGAGCAGTACTTTCAAACTCAGACGACAGCCCTATCGCTTACGCCAGTAGAAGCCTCAATAAAGCAGAAAAAAATTATAGTACAATTGAAAAAGAACTTTTAGCTATCGTATGGGCAGTTAAACATTTTAGATCATATTTATATGGACGACATTTCAAAATTTTTACTGACCACAGACCTTTAATTTATCTTTTTGGTATGACAAATCCGAGTAGTAGATTAACAAAATTTAGACTGACCTTAGAAGAATATGACTTTAAAATAACATACATTAAGGGTAGCGGATGCTTTATCACGAATTGAATTAACATCAGACGAATTAAAAAATATGTTCAGTAAAACAGAAGATCTAATATTTGCAGTAACAACTCGGGCACAAAAAGAACGCCAAAACAAACAAAATGAAGAAACGGATACATTTAATAACATTTCCAACAAACGGACTGGCCACCCGGGCGTTGTTGAAGTGTTAAAATGTCCTGATGAATTTACCGAATTAAGACCAATTGACAATAAATTAATTAATAAAATGTATAGGAATAAAAACTTTACTTATGTAAATGGAAACTGTATTTATGATAAAAGTTTAAGTATTATTTATATTAATGTTCAGGATAGTCGATCAGCGTCAACCTTCGAGGAATCGTTGAGACACCTGAAAAATATTTTTGAAAAATATAATCTTCCGGAAGTAATTATTATTAGAAATGAAAATAGCGCGCAACTTATATCTAATTTATTAAAAGTTTCCAGTAAAGTTAAAGAATTAAATATTAGAATAACAGTAGTCAAATGAGTTCAGGTAATAACAGATTTAGAAACTAGACAATTAGTTTTAAATGATTACATATTACCAACAGGTGGACATGCGGGAATAAAACGATCTTATAACAATGTTAAAAATAGTACATTCTGTAACAAGTTTGGAATACAGCATATTCCGCTCGAGGAAAAATTTGACACACGAGCCGAAGGCGAGTGTGACGGTTTTACGAGAGTGGAATATGCTATTCCAAACGTGTTTCAGACATTATTTTCTCTACGACTACGTAATAATAGTAACGCTTATATAATTTTAAACAGAGAAAAGAAACCAAGCAGTTTTTGACATTTAAGTTTTTTGTATTGTCAAACCATTTTGTGCCGTCACAATTTTATAATGTAAATTATAATAAATTTAAACAAATGGTAGGTATGCCTAAATCTTTATTATAATTAAAAATAGTTATTTACACTAAATAATAAAAAAAATATCATTGTAACAAATACAAAACTAATTTTACAAGTAATCAATGTCAACATCTATTCTTTTTCTACATTTTAAAGGTCTTTTTTTAAACTTTTTGAATCTGTCAAAACTTCAAAGCCGGTATAATAGGTAAATGGTTTATTATTTTAATATCAAATTTATTATAATTTTGATTTGTATATTTGAAAAACAATAAATATAACTAATTTTTTGTGCCTAAACCTTAATTATACAACTGCTATTATTTTTTAATTAATAAATAATACAGTAATATTTAAATATTTTTAATTTTTTTACGTTTAGTAAACAGCCAGGAGATGTCGTTACTTGTGACCATTCTTAAACAAGAGTAGGAATATTCTCGCACAGTATTGCAGAAAAACATCCTTTCTATGATCAAAAATTACACTAGAATGTTACTATTCTTAAGTAGTCGTAGAGAAACATTTTTATTGAAACGGTTTAAAATCTGATGTAGAAAAATGTATTAAAAAATGTGATGATTGTCAACAATCGTTATATTTTAACATTACAATGTGATTTAACGAAATTTATTGAATGTTATCCAATTCAAAACAAGGAAACAATAACCATTTCCAAAGCTTTTGTAGAAAATTTTATATTAAGATATGGCGTACCACAAATAATATTAACAGATCAAGGGACAGAATTTATGTCAACATTTTTTTCGGAAATATGTAAACTACTTAAAATTAAAAAAATTGTTTTTGGAAAGTCAGCCATAATTTTAATGATTATCCGTTAGAGCTTAAATATAGGTTGCAAACAGCTTGGAATGATGCAAAACAAAATTTAATTGAATCAAAAGTTAAAAGGAAAAAACGATTTGATTTAAAAAGTAACAACATAAATTATAAACCTAATTCCAAAATTTTGTTAAAGAATGAAACAGGAAATAAACTAGAAGGCCCATATTTAGTAATAGAGGATGTAAGTCCTAATGTATTTATTAAATTAGACAATAATAAGGTTATTAAAGTTCATAAGGATAGGATAAAACCATATATAGAATAAGTGTATCAGGTAATTTGTAGTTTTTTATGTAATTATACTACTATAGTAGGTATAAATCAGCGCTGATATGTATATAGGTTAGTAGATAAAATGTATTACGTATAATTAGGATTCTATATAACTTAAAATTAATGGGAATTGTTAAGTTACTACAAACATAATAGATAATAGATCATATTATTGTATCATTATATTATTTCTTAATGTTAGAATAGCTTAGGATAAAAATGTAAAAATATATAAAAACATTTTTTTAAATTTTTCGGGGAAGGTGTACTGCATAGACATAGTTCATTCACTGTACATAATGATGACACTTAACATTCTTAGGTCAATAATCCGCAAAGTGCACTGTGCAATAAGCATTAGCATTAGCATTAGGATTCTACACTGAAAGAAATATATGTTTGTTTTAGCAATGTATGTGGTAGTCCATATATGAAACATAAAATATATTTACCTTAACCATTTTTATATTTAGTTTTAACATATTATGTTAAAACTAAATATAATATATGTTTGTTTTAGCAATGTATGTGGTAGTCCATATATGAACCACATACATTGCTAAAACAAACATATATTTCTTTCAGTGTATATAACTTAAAATTAATGGGAATTGAAAGTTACTACAAACATAATAGATAATAGATCATATTATTGTATCATTATATTATTTCTTAATGTTAGAATAGCTTAGGATAAGTATTATGTAAAAAAAAATGTAAAAATATATAAAAACACTTTTTTAAATTTTTCGGGGAAGGTGTACTGCATATACATAGTTCATTCACTGTACATAATGATGACACTTAACATTCTTAGGTCAATAATCCGCAAAGTGCACTGTGCAATAAGCATTATTTGACCACATCATAATTGTAATAAAATATATTATTATTCAATAAAGAGAGTTCGATACGAACCTTCAAGCCGACCACCAGAGTTTTATTACCACCCTAATGTAACACCTCACAATGCCTTAAGTCCGGGCATTACAGCATTTTTACTTGAACACTTAAGTATGGGTTATAAAGGCATTAGGTTAAATGTGGTGTCGTTATGTTACTTACCTTTAATTTCTGTGTGCAGGCCGTGGTTGTATGTTTTCACAATAACATTGATTTTGTGAGAGGATTTAAAATGCGTAAGTGGTATAAAGGCACTAAGTGAGAGCAGTGTCGTTATATCTTTTCCACAGATGGTTTGCTTGACATTTTTCCATAGTGTGTTTATTAGCTACGGGTAATATCTGCATTATATCAATAATTCCCCGCGTTCCTATCTTATGTAGCATTCGAATTCCCTCTATATGAAAGTTGTAGTGGCTGTCGTATATATATTATTTTATAAAATCGTATCATCGTACAATAGTTCGAAGATGCGTGGTAAGGTAAACAAATGGTACAAACCTTTGTCATAAAATGACAATCTCTAATAATGACTTTACCTGAGTATAAATAAAATGTTTAGAATATTCATAAAATACCCAAATCAAATGAAATATGTTTATCTGCTTTTCATGGTATTTTTATAGTATTCTTGTGATTTTGACCCTCGTTTTAATTGTTTTGTTTTGTTTATTATTTTTATTTGAACTGTGTAAGTCGCCAGGGTTTTTATGGTCCCTTTTCCCTGTGCTCTGACTCAACGGGCCACTCCTTTGTCTTTGCTTAAATTAAATCAGGGGTTTAAAATTAAATACTTGTGTTTCATTAAACCTGACCAATTTCAAAATATTGTTATTATCAATGTAAGTAAATACACAACGTAGAGTCCTAATTTGTTTAAAGTAAGTAAATTAACTAGACGATCACGAATATGCCAAAACAAGTATTTCAGTATACTTAAAGAATCGGGTTACGAAAATACATAGTGCACTTTACAGTACCGTTTTACTAGATTGATTTACTTTTTTAATATATGAATGAAATAATCCTTAATACTGATTTTTACACAAAGTATAGTTTTAGTTTTTATGCTGTTTACACTGACTTCGTATAGACTACACATGTATTCATAAACTCAATTTTAAATATGTTTCACAATTCATTAATCCTGTTTATTTGCTAGTGTTTTAAAAACATTCGGATTTGAATCTAGATATTGATAATATTTAGCCCTTAGCATTTATTCTTTATAGACATTGACTTGAGTGAGAAACAACTATAAAACAGGTTGTTATAACTCGATAATATTATATTGTTTTAAACATTGTTTAGAGATCGTGGAATCATAGCAATTACTCTCGATGATGAAAGTTTCCGAGCGAACTGATAAGCGATTGAAGGAATTCATTGAGGAAGTAATTGCTATTCCACGCGAGTTAAACACTATATTTTTTGTCGAGTGGAATTGCTTACAATTACAAAATTTGGGTACCCTCAAAAAAATATCCTGACCGCAGCGCTCGAGCAGCATAATGCGGGGGGGCACCTTCATGTTAAAAGCTCAGCTGATTTTCGAAAATATTATTCCAAAATTTCCAAAATTTCTGTTATTGTCGGCTGAATAAGCTCGTCTAACAAGTCGCTGGATAGGTAGGAGAGTTCCTATAGAGTGGCCGCCTAGGTCTTCCGACCTTACGTTGCTGGATTTTTTTCTTTGGGGCACCTTAAGTCAAAAGTTATGCCACTCCACTATAAGATTTACAGGAATTTCGGCAAAGAATAATCAACGAGTGCCGACTACTGACACAGGAAATGTTTGAAAATGTCCGAAAATGTTTTAAAAACAGGCTGTACTACTGTATATAGGTCGGTGGAGGCCATTTTGAGCAGCTTATTCGCTAAGGTGTTTTTTATTGAACCTTTTTTATTTTGCTTTCTTTAAATGTTTAAAATTAAATTTCTCTGCTTTCCAACGATGTGTACCTCGACCCTTCTGTTATTTAAGAATCTTGAAGGGGTTGCTCCACCACTTTAGGGGTTGAGTTTAGAATAGTAAATTTAATGTCGAAAGCAATCCCCCCTGTCGTAGAAATTGACGTGTTCTAGGATTGTTTAAGAAACCTTTTAGTTTTCGGAGGGGCAAATTTTATGTGGAACACTAGTGCCTATATAAACAAGATTCCAAAGAAAAATCTTTCCTGAGATTTTTTCCGAAATTATAATAATTATTTTTTATTAATTAATTTGACTATATTAGGGGCATAAATCTCGTGATGCTGGAAGGGGGGCCCGAGGGGCGTGCCTTACCCGGGGAGAAGTTTTTAAACCGTCACGTAATAAATTAAATCGAACGAAATTGCCTATTGCATGTCAGATTATTATTATTATTATTATTATTATTATGTCAGAATCGGAACAAATGTTTTTAGGGGGTAGGCCAGTTCGATAATAAACGAAAAAAAGGTTTTTAATGTGTTTTGACGCGCTGAATCCGAATCCGATGTCGTAATTTGCTCTGCACGACCTCAAACAGCTAAACTTCAAACAATCGTCTCTTGGGCAATACTTTCTTAGTGTAATGGTTGGCTCGATCTCGACTATTCCACAGACTTAGAAAGCATGACTCTCTCGTGAAACCTGATTGCTGCCCTAGTATCATGGATATAATTTTAAGATTCCCACAGATTTGCCATTTGTGACGTGCGTAATTTACTTTATCGAGAAGCATTGTTATATTCCTCTTTGATCACTGTCGAATGAGCAATTGGAATAGGTGCGTAGAAGTTGGTATTGTGGAGTAAAACGCCTTTTATACTTCGTTTGGATGAATCAATAAAAAGTCTTCAGTCTTCACCCTTATATACATTGTCTTTCAATTGATTCATAATGCCTTTCACGTTAGTGCAGTATACCAAAGAGGTCTTTTGTGAAAAATTTGCGGAATTCTTGGTCTCTGTTGCGATAAAATGACACCTTCATATCTGACTTTCTTTTTTTCAGGAAAGAAGCAACAAATTCTGAGGCACCTTTTGGTAATCCAAGATCTTGTATGAAATCATTCAGTTCCATCTGTGACAACAATAATGGATTTTTTTACTTAATGTTGTAAGCAACAAAATCATGATCTTCGTTTTTTTTATTGTCAGCAGTATCATCACTATTTTATTCAGGTTGGTTGTCGACTTCCACAACAGCATCTGTTTGGGAGAATGTATTAATTTTTTGTGCCTTTGGGTCTCTTTCAGTTGGCATTTTTTTATGCTAATGCCTTTGATGTCGTTCATGCAAAAGTGTCAGTCTTTTATGTGAAGTGGTTTGTTCCACACAGGTGGTGTAGAAAATTTGCTATACTTTTTAATTCCTGAATTCTGAAAACGATGAAGCAGGAATTACAGATGACATGAGGAACCCATTCAGTTTATTGATGTAGCACTTTACGACCGAAACAGTTTTCATAAAGTTTTTTTATTTCGTCATCAATTTTTTTTCTCAGAGCTTACTTCATATTTACTACAAATATAACAAAAAGAATCTGCATTTTTGGAACAGTCGTGCGCGTTCGTGTTTCCCGGATTTTTTTCTTGTAGCATGAGACTCTCCATGAACCAAGTTACCCGTTGATAAAGAGCTACGGTTGTATGATACTGCCATGACCGCATGAACGCCGTTTACCCAGGGACAGACAGTATGGATCCGTTGCCCACCGTAACCACGTGGAGGTGCCCTGTTTACAGACACAAGCAAAAAATACTGACGAGGTCAGCATTATAAATAACTTAGTAAGCTTCACAATGAAGTGACACAGCGACCGTAGAACAAGGTAGTTCATGGTAGTTGAGGAAATTGGACATTTCTATTGAACATTTTTATTGAAAATAAGCTTGTCTGGCAGTATATCGATATTTTTCCAATATTCCTGTAATTAAATTTTTTTCCGAGGTTCAGGTTAAAGGACAACTGTTGAGATTATTTTTGGCTCTAAATTTTGATTTGGCACGTGGAAAAACATAACTATTGATATGCCTCAACCCTAGAAAAGAAAAAAAAATTTTTTTCAATTTTTTGAGGTTAAGTGAAACTCAGACGTGCAGGGCGAATTTTGAAATCGGATTCGGATTCAGCGCGTGAAAATACATAAAAAACCCATGTCACATTCCCAGATCCGAGTACTTTTTTTTCCATGTGACCAAATACAATTCGTCACATGATCCTTTATCGTCACATTTTGTCAATATGTAATATATATGTATATGTAAATAATATAGGGTGGCAGTAAATATTTGTCGAAGACTAAAAACTTTCACCCATAATATAACAAGTGGTATGATTATCATCGATGATATTTTCGAATTGAAACCGAGCTGTAGATTTCACGAGTCCGCAGGACGAGTGAAATGTGCTGCTTCGGTTTCAATGAGTAAATATCATCGATAATTAATCATACCACGAGTTATATTTAGTGAGAAAATATAAAGAATTTAAGGATTTAACGAATTGTCAGTTTGAAATTTAAAATTTTAATGTGCTTTAAAATATAAAAAGACTTTAATAAACCTTATTTATTCAAACTTATCTTAATTTTATTATCGTTTACACCAACCCATCGATCTTTTAGAGTTTAAAATTCATTATTTTAATAATTTAACAAACACAGTATTTAAATGTCAACAAATGTCAAATCAAGAAAAGTTTCAAAATCCTTAGCAACGTGTAAACAAGGTGATGAAAAATATTGTCGCTGTGATATGCGTAACCATGGAATACTGGCATTTTATTGGTTCTAATTATAATGAATTGTATTGTCTTAAAAATATAATATACTTTAAGATAAACAATTTGGTTTTAAGGAACAAAAATATACACAAGATGAAATTAAAAAAACATTTATGAGGCACTACGCAAAGGTCCACCTTCGCTGGGGGTTTTTATTGATTTAGGCTTTTGGCTTTTGATACGGTCTTCCACACAAAGCTCGTTGAAAATTTAGAAAATATCTGTATAAGAGGTTTGATATTTTCCTTATTTAAAAGTTATTAAACAAATAGAGAATGAAAAATATGGTGTCCCCAAGGCACTATTTTAGGACCAGTAGTGTTTATTATTTATATAAATAATCTATTTAGTACTACATTATAAGTTTTGCTCAGGACACAGTCTTGTACTATCAGGAAACATTTTGGGAACAGCTAAAGTTTAAAGTTGAAACAAAAATGATTTAATTATTAGCTTTTGACCATAAACTTAAAAAAAACATTATTTGTGCCCTTTTCTATAAGAATGTATGGTTTATCTTTATATGATCACCTTTAGAATCCCGACTTTAAATTAAAATAATTAAAATGCATAAAAATATTATATACTTACGAATAAGTATTGATTGCCACCATCGATGGGATGTTCATACGAATAATTTAATAAAGAAATTAAGTCTTCTTTATATATTTAGAGAACTGACACATTTTATGGATATTTTTCATTTAAACAGGCTATAATATGCTTTAAACAATCTCACATATCATATGAGATTCTGGGGTGGGAAGACATCTTAAATAACCATGTGAACAACTTGGAAGTTATTCAAAAACCATTTTTAAAGATATTTTATACAAAACCCAAGACTTTTTCCAGTTGTGATTTATTTAAACTAGTTAAAGTTTTTGATATTAGGTAGTTATTTTATTATATTATGTGTATAAATGTTTTTAAAATATAAATATATATACCTATAATAAAAATTGTTACAAAATTAAAAGCCCAGATTACAATACAAGACACATTAAAAATGCATTTAACTATGAAAACTTTAACTGGACTCAGTCTTTTCTTGGCCCTAAGATATATAATAGTCTTCCGTCCGATATAAAGGAATCGACGCCCCTAAGTATATTTCAACAATCTTGTAAAAAGTTTTATTTAAAAAAATAGTTTAGATATCGCCAAACAAATTGATTTAAAAAACCATTGTAATTAAATTAATTGCGTATATATGTAGGTACGTATTAATTATATAATTAATTTTAATATAAAGATTGTTTAGATATTGTCAAACAAGTTAATTTTAAAAACATTTATAATGAAATTACTTGCTAGTTTATACGTATTAATAAACTTATACAGGGTGTCCTGCAGCGAATTTCGGTTTTTTATTTGAAATAACTCGAAATGATAATGCACGCATTTAAAATTTTGTGCTTGTGATACAGGAGATACTCTGGGAAATCAGTTTGTATGGATTGCTTTACATGTGATCGCGTTCTTTGCGTGAAAGCCTTTTACAAAAACAACAATTTTTTAATCGCTGATTTTTCTCGGCCAATTAATCGTACTTCCATCAGGGCCGGTTTATCAATCTCTGGTTAAGTTCCAGTTAGTCTATCTGACAGTTAAATTCCATATCGATCTTTGTGAGAACAATGGTATCCATGGAAATTATCTTTCAGATAACTAACTGCAACTTTAACTGGACATTGATAAACCGGCCCTCAGTCAAATTAATTTAGAGTTTTGTGAAAAAATTTTAGGAGAAGGTTTACCCAACGCCAAAAAAGGGAAGAGTCATCCGCCCCGTTCGATTCGTAAACATTCAGCTGTTTAGAAAACCTAGGCGGCAAGTTTCTATCTTAAAAGTGATTTAAAACAACAGTAGATTTTTATAAATGCAGCGCAGCTGAACGAATCAACAGTCTTGCTCAGAGTTTTCATGGTCTTTTTTGGGCATTAAAATCACCCACCAAAAGACATGGGTGTTGCAACTGCCTAAAAAGCCCTATATAGTCAAGAGACCAATTAACCAGAGAAATGTTGCAGACATGTAACACATATGGATAATGTATCTTAACAGTTATAGATTAAAGTGTAGGGCTAAGAGTTATCTTTTCAACTTTTATATCTTTTCTGATGGCTATAGCAACTCCACCACTTGCCCGATATATAATTTCGGCATCATGTCCAATGACTGCATACTCTTTTAAAAAGTACGGTTGACCTGGTTTAGTTTCTTGGTAACATACAGAATGGTATAGGTAAATTTATTTATTAAAAGGTTTAGGTAAGGGGATCTTGTTAGCAGACGATTACAATTCCATTGTGGAATGGTTTTCATTTTAAAATATATAAGTTTATTAACAAAAATAAAATAAATAAATAAGTAATAGTATAAGGAAGTTCAAAATAGAAAATAAGTAAGAATAAAATATATGTAAAACACACAGTTAGTTATCTTTTTTTTTCTCTTTTTTAGTCATATCGGCATCAGAATTTACAATAAATGATTCAGTGTCTGACCCTGTCTCGGACGCTTTGCGTTTTTCGGCAATTTAATTAGTGTTTGATTGTGAATCATACTGCACACTATGTCGAGACGGTAGGGCAAATATGTGTGATTGCGGCCCGAAAATGTTTAATACAATGGCTGTAAAGATATTTGTTATTTTTTGCCTTCTATGTAAAATGGATTCGGGATATATGGCCTTACTTCAAGATTGTAAAAGGCTGGTATTAATTTTTTGGGAAGAGGTGATTTAAGAGTAATAATATAGAAGGGGGTATCAGTAAGTATGCCATATTTTTTAGTTTGAATACGTCTAACATCCTTGACTCCCTGATCTTGCAAGTGGGTTTTTAATGCTTTGATTGTGCAGTTTAATAAATCACCACAGTATATTTCCTATAATTTAATGTTAAGTAAGTTTTTACTATAACATCATGATAATTTAATTAAAAAAATTAAGGATGGTTTGCTTGTCTATGCAATAACCGACAAACAAGCTAAACGTTGAAATGCCCACAGAACTAAATGGACCCCTGTGTTATAAATAACATCTAGGGGTCGGGGGGTAGATTTAGGGGCAGACTCAAAGACTATAGATCCGTAATCTAGCTTAGACTAAATTAAGGATTCATAGAGTACGTTCAAATTATCTCTGTGTGCTCCCCATCGTGTATTAGACAAAACTTTAATAATATAAAGCGCCTTGGATGCGACATGCGGCTTCCAAGACATACGCTCATCCAAAACTACGCCCAGATATCTTAGCTGGGGAACGCAGTCCAGTTAAGAGTCATTAATAGACCAGGGCGGTAATGCAGAGTACTTAAATGGCAAAAATGCATGATTTTAGATTTTGAGAGAGAGAATCCAAACCCTATTTTCCCCCTGCCTTGACCACTTGATTGATGGTATTTTCTATTTTTCTGTTTAAGTTGAACCGAATGGGTTTCGACAGAAATATTACGATATCATCAACATATACATATAGTAAGCCATACACAATCACAGATAGTAAAAAATTATATACGATATTGTCGGGACCCGGGCAGCACTGTTTGGCTTTAAGAGCACACTCAAATTTACTGATGGTGAAAGGCCTGTTATACTCAACTCGATTTCTTGCTTCGATCTTCCAGAAACTCCACATCAAACTTTTGTGAGCTACTCACGTTCTGAAAGTGATCTTGGCGACTTCACAGTTTGCTCTTTGATTAACCACAGCATAACATCTTGTGAAGCTGTAGTTATTAAAAGCATAATATATTATATATGGTTGACCTTGAATACAGATGCAGAAAGGGTTAAATCTATTCAATGGAAGTTTCAGATTACAATATCCCTTCCAAATTTATTGAATTATGGATTCCATTTTTAGAATTTTATAGTGTTTGTAACAATAAATGTATGAATAGAATAAATAAGTAGATATATAAATAAATATTTAAAAAACGTCGACTTGGTCTGTATTTCATTTTGCCGGTATATAATGCTGCATTTGTCTAACATTGAATTCTATTTTTATAGGAAAATAGTCACAGTCATATAGATCTTCCAGTGCTCTCAATTTCAAACAGCTAGCGATTGACGAGGAGCTTAATACAAGATATATTCGTGAAAAGTTATTAGATCTGGAATGGTGAGCCATCATTTAATAATATTAAATCAGAGTTTCCTAAAATTCCACTTTCTATTATGTCACCACGGACATGGGAAATTTCCGATCCCTAAAGTAGATTGTGGGCGTTAAAATCGCAATAATATTCTCAATGTCTGCAGTCGTCCAGTCAAAACCAGTTAGGTATATATATAACAAAACACATAGGGAGCAAAGGTAATTAACTTTAATGGCAACGACTTGTAAATTGGTGTTTTTGTTTATTTTTTCTGCTTTCAGATTCTTTCTAATACAGATGGCGACTCCACCGTTTGAATCACATCTTGTAAAGCTCTAGTCAAAGATAATACCCCCATAGATTGGAAACTCTCCCACCACTACCCCCTAGAGCTACAATATGAATTATTAAATACATTTTTGCGCCTTAAAAGTGATAAAAAGTGTTAATGGTTTTGAAATGTGTTGTGATTGGGTGCGAAAATGTAACCCATTTGTAAGTATTGACTATCCTGCCGTCCTAAGCCAAAAAGGCTTATTTCGTTATTATTATTAACTTATTCTCTTAGCAAAAAAGACCCACTTTAACTATACATACATTTTTAAGTACTATATAGCTCTTAAAAATTACTAATTAAATGAAAAAACAATAAAGCGCTATACTTTATAAAGTCAAAATGTGGAGTTGCGTCTTTTTGGCTTAGCACGGCAGTATCTCTCTACCGTAAAAGTACTGTTTGTAAATTATGCATTATTTAGGATTGCTTGTTTAATGGTAATTTAGTCCATGCCAAGTCCAGGCTACTTATGGTTGTTCCAAAACCAAGTGTTGGCAATATGGATTTTTTACGGTTGGTTAGAACTTGCCAAAAATCCACACTCAAAAGCCTTCTACAAATTCCAATATGTTAAGTTTAAAATCGTATAAGGAGCCTAGACTAAATTACCAAATTTTACAATATTGTCTTATTATTGAAGAATATTTTTTAGGTTTGCTCTCCCCTAACAAAAAAATATTCATGTATACCGATTATGTATTTAATATGTCATATAGATGTATGTATTTTATTTTATATTATATTATTACTACAATAAATAAATCTTATATTCATACTTGATTTATTTAAATCACAGCAATAAATACAATATAAAAAGGCACCCTACGAAGCATCAACATTCAAATATGGCGCCAATATATGTTACAGAAATCTACTTTAATTTTTGGCATTGCTTAGGTATTGTAAACCTAGATCGCGTCAATTTTTACAATATTTTCTTATTATAGAAGACTAATATTTTTAGGTTTGCTCTCCCCTAACAAAAACATATTCATGTATACCGATTATGTATTTAATATGTCATATAGATGTATGGATTTTATTTTATATTATAATATAACTACAATAAATAAATCTTATATTCATACTTGTTTTATTTAAATCACAGCAATAAATACAATATAAAAAGGCACCCTACGAAGCATCAACATTCAAATATGGCGCCAATATATGTTACAGAAATCTACTTCAATTTTTGGCATTGCTTAGGTTTTGTAGACCTAGATCGCGTCAATTTACTTTAGCCTTTTGCCGCTAGCGCTAGTGCAGTTTCCAGTCTATGGGGTGTATTATCTTTGGTTACAGTATAATTCACAATCCACACAACAAGGTCTGTTCGATCTCGTACTAAAAATACTAAAAATCAGTGCAACACTGCACATCATACAATGGAGGCCTTTTTTGTTGTTTACAATTCTTGTGCTTTGGGTTTGTACAGATTAATAACCGTTTTAAACGTTGTGTTTCTTACAGAGAGACTTGCAAGCCTTAAAAGAGACCTCAAAGTGGTAAGAACAATCATTTTACTCCTCTTTTGTAAAAAATAAACCTTATTCTATCAGGGCTGTCAAATGTTAATTTGAAGGTTAATTTAAGGTTATTATATAACCCATAACCCACAAATTACTTGGTGGACTACGCTTTTACAAAAATAGAAGAATTTTGGAAAAAACTTAATTTAAAAATACTTTTTTTTTAATATAGAAAAACGCTGGAAGGCCAGAACAAATATCATTGTTTTAAATACTGTCATAAGTTGATAATAACCATCAATTAAAAAGCTACTAATAAAAATAAATAATTTTGAATTAATTACTGATAACTATTAGTAAATATTAATATTTTTCCCACCACCGTGGTAAGCTAGAAAGCGCCTCCAGCGCGCTGAAATTGAAAATGAGTAAGTGTTTTATTTCGACAAAATTTTGTGATTTAAAATTCTTTAATATCTGTAGCAAATGAAATAACGTTATATTAACTTTAAATCTGTTGAATTTTTATCAGGTAACCAGCCAAAGTTTAAGAATTATAATTACTTGCTTTGTGTTGGTAAATTGCGCGTGATGCTAACATTGAATGGTAAGTTTTTATAATTATTGTACTGTCACTACGCTAATTAAGAAAGCGCTGCATATTTTTAATATATACTAAGATTTTAAAAAATATCACGCATCCTGACACTCTGTGTTTAAAGCCGGGTTCAAACAGAAAAGTAATTTAATTTAATTTAACTTAAAAGTTAAAAACCCAACAATCCTTTGTAACGTTCATACAGTGATGTAATTTAAGACTTAAATTAAGTTATTTCAAGGTTATTTCGTATTATCTAACCTATTTTGGGAGAATCTAACCTATTTTGTGTAAACGGTTTTAATAATAAGAAAAATATTTTGATTGTAATTACCAAAGTAAGCCATATAAATCTAAAACTTTAAGTTTTAGATACATGAAGTAAGCAATCTCTTTAAAATATTGTTTTTAATTTCAAACATTATTAAATTACGTTACTTTTTGTATGAACGCAAGTAAATTAAATTAAATTACTTTTAAAGTTAAATTAAATTATATTACGTTATTTCTCTATTAGAACCCAGCTTTAGTGTTTTTAATAGCTTACTGTTCTGTCTTTTAAATAAATCTAAAATAAATATATGCTACTGACAGGATTAATAATAGAAACAAAATTTAAATGTTATAAAAATAAACAAAGATTGTGAATCTTATGAAACACGGTTGGTTATGAAAACAATTGGGATTTAATTCTATTAACATTTGCCAGTGATATCATCACTTAAATTTGTGAATTTGTACGTAATATTTACAATAAAAATTGTTGTCTCAGTACATACTGGTCAACAATTACCGGTTGTTAATATTAAGTACAATACTTTTTTCAGTGTAGTAGGCGCCGCAAATATTTTTTGTTTGAAGTATTTTAATAGAAAGTTAGTTTTAGAAAGACTATGCACTTACAAACCTGAGGGTTGAGCATGCCCGAGGGTTTAGCATACCTACCGGGCGCGTCTCCTTGTGGTGGGTAGGAGGAGTCCAGGACAATCCTGGAAACAGGATACCTGGCAACGGTGAGCTATAGGTAAAGTGCCGTAGTCTAAAACACACGTGTCATGGAACTAAAGCCCGTCGCGAACCAGCTCGTGGCACAAACCATAAATCGCTCTTGGTTCAACGACCCCCTCAGGATCCTCCCCGAAACACTGCGGGGTACGTATCATGAGGGGCACGGGGGGCTTGGCTTAATTGCCCGGCCCGCGTGGTGAGAACACTATAACTTCTCCCAATTCTAAAAGTATGGTGCGCGCTTATGAGATGCAAGGCTGGGGGGAATCCCAGTTCCTAGCGACCACAGCTGGGGAACCTGGCGCACCCCAGATTTATAAATACCTTACTCCTGTACTGCAGGAGAACGACCCCGAGGGGTCACCTACACCTGGGAATCCCTGGACATTTTAGAGGGGGAATACCATATGAATACAATGGAAATACATAGGAATACAATAAAATATAATGGGAATACATGGGAATCCCTGGACGTTTTCCCTTTGGGTGGTTGACCCCTCGAACGACCCCAATACTTCCTCCCCTACTCGTGGGACCAATATGGAAAACACAGTAAAAAAGCCTGAAAAAAACAAGGATAAAAATACAAAAACTCCGGCGGCGGGTAGCACCACCGCCAAGGAACCGGAGGAGGTCGAAAAACCGCAATCTGGGGCCCAAAGGCGGAGGGCTAAACACCAAGCCGCGTATGAAAGGGCAAAGACCGCAAAGTCGAGCCAAAATCTTGGGGAAAGGCCTTCCAGGACCACCCCGGAAGCAGCAGAGGGTGCACACCAGAAGGCTGGGACGCAAAAGCGACATCGGTCAGACGGGAGTACACCACAGCAGATGAAGAAGAGGCCCAGGAACCCTGAAACAGGAAAACCAATGGCGAGTTACCGCGATGCTGCAGTGGGGACCAAAATGGCTATAACAGCCATTGGATACCCAACTATAATGATTTCTGAGGAGCAGTCCCAGCTCCTTAAGCAATGGCTAATTGCCAAAATACCCGAAGAAGGGAAAGTTCCTCAGTTCGAGGGCACAAACTACGGGAGGGAGTGCTATACCTTACATCCGCCAACGAGTGGACCAAAAGTTGGCTAGTTGGGACAGTGGGGGAAGCATCTTTATGGGAAGGAGCTCTACTCCAAATTCTGGAGCACACTTCCAAAACCCGTAAAGGTTCTCGATTACTTAACTGAGGAAGTACAGGACAAGGACCGGTTCCTGCGGACGCTGGGCGCTCAAAACCAGCTAGAGACCGGGACTTGGAAAGTCCTGACCATCAGAAAGGTCGAGGGGGGCACTGGCTACCTAATGACCTTACTGATGGATGAACAGTCCTGGAAAAAAGTGGGGGGGAAGAAAACCCTGTACCACAACCTAGGCTGGCTAAAGATCAGAAGAATCACCAGGAAGGAGCCCGAGAAAAAAGAAGAGGGGGAGCTCATTGAGCAGACCAAATTGGACGAGGAACCGACGCCAGGTCCCTCGTCCACTGCTACAACCCAAAGTGGAGGAGAGGGGGAACCTACTTGGCAGACCCCAACAGACGAGAAGCCGCCACAAGAGCCCTCGTTCAGACTTTAATCGCCCCGCATGGTAGTGAGGATAATACAGATCAACCTCCACCACTGCAGGGCAGCAACAGCGGCCCTATGCAAGTCTATGGCCGCTGACGAGATTCATATTGCCCTTATTCAGGAACCGTATGTG
Source organism: Brassicogethes aeneus (assembly GCA_921294245.1). NCBI lineage: Eukaryota > Metazoa > Arthropoda > Insecta > Coleoptera > Nitidulidae > Brassicogethes > Brassicogethes aeneus. The sequence continues at coordinate 2,910,043 of OV121137.1, forward strand.
TACAGGGGCCAGATAAGGGGTCTGGGGGGTCTCAGGGGGAGGCTTGTTTCACACCCAAATGAGATGGATGCCACTATGGACTTACTGCGATAAAGACACAGCGACAGTAAGATTAAATATAATATTAGAAAGGAGCCAACAAGATATAACTCTTACAGCCGCCATGCTCAGGTCTCTGATGGAACAACTTGGATCGGCTAACCTGATAACACTGTAGGGAGGTGAATATATCACAGCTAAACGCTCGGACTTAATTTTCGATCGTAGATTACGAATTCGTGCTCGGTTTAGCTGTATCAGGTCAAAATTCAAAGATATTTATTTATTAAATTTTGGAGCTCTCAGAACGATCTAAGCTGTAATTTAGGCGATTTAGGTGTTTTTAAATGCTGTGAAATTACACATTTTGTCTTTTTTTACTTTTATCTAGTGGGAATGATTATTAATTTGTATTAGCCTAAAAGCTATTTTCAATCAATTGTATTAATATTTTTGCACATTTTTCGCTCGTTTTTGCCTCTTCTTCAAAATAGGAATTTCTTTGGTACTAGTTATAATAGTAATAAAAGTATTAGTAAAAATAGTTTTACTAATACTATTAATAGTACAATTTTTTTAACATTTCGGCATTTTATTTTAATATTGAGGAAGTATTTTATTTCAATTGAAGGCGTTTTGATGTATGGAAAATTTCTAAAATTAAAGTTATTTGAATAACGTTTTGAGGCTTATTTTATTTTGTTAATGATCTTGATTTGAAGTAATCGACCAGCAAAAATCTGCCAGCATTGAATCGTTTTCAGGCAAATCGTTCCCCAAAACACATGATGGTTTGATGAAATCTTTTCCCGGCCTCGTCCGATTCTGTTAAAATTTATTGGACGAAAAAATCAAATTGATAATGTAAAATATGAATCTTAAGTGACATATGTACGTCAAAGTCATCAAAAGATTGCATCAAGTTTGCAATTAAATCGGCATATTCCTGAGACCGATTTTTGCATAAAACCTTTTCAATTACTGCTCGAATTGCATCTGGTCTTTTAAAAGTTTCCGAATATCTGGCCCGTTTAGTACACCTGTATGAGATAAATTCTCAGCGTTAAAACAAAAAAGAAAAAATTAGTCAAATGAGTTACCTGCACGAATTTTGTCAGTGGAAAGATTGGGGAATAAGAATTTTTTTAAGTATTCTAACGCCGCTTCATTAACTCATACCAACTGTTTGATAAAGTTTTTTACTATGCCAAGTTTAATGTGTTAATCTGGTAGCATGATTTTAGAAAGTGGTACCAATGGTTCCTTAACCACGTTAAATTGACCAACCACTCGATGATCTCTTTTTTGCCAATCACGTTTGGTTTAGTGGTTGCATTTTGCTTGACTATCCCACCAAAACACGCAACAGTGTTTAGTGTAGTCCGTTTGCATGCCTGATAGTAGCGAAAGCACTTTGAAATCACAGTTCGCGCGCCACTTATGTTCATCATACTTAATGCGATCCAATATTAATTGCATAGTCTCGTATGTTTTTTTTATACCAACGGCATATAGTACTGGAACTGGTTTTTTGCTACTATCGCGATAAAGCAAAACCGCTTTTAAAGTTATACCCATTTCTTTCATAAGGGTTGGAATACCAATAGCATGAAATATGGCACAAACGATATTTTGTTTATGTTTATGGGCCGTAATTTTTACTCCTGGTGCCAACACATGTACGCTATGTAATTCTGATGCAAAAATTGCATGATTATGTGATAGATTTAATTTGCGAACGATGCTGTCTAAGTGCTCTTGAGACATCAATGACGGCAAATTACCTCCAATCGGTACGTAATAGGATCGAGCATCAGGTGGTGATGGTGTTTTTTCAGTTTGTGAACGTGAATCGTAGTTAGGTTCGACTTTTGATGGATGCGTTGGGACGGGTAATGCGTCACTATGGGCAACGGATATATGAGCACTCGGTACAGTTTTTTAAACGAAACAGGATCAATCTATTAAAATAATTATTTTTAAAATCACAAATATTTTTACTGTCCTTATTTTATGAACTTACTTTTTCGATTAAGACCAAATGTATCGTTTGTACATGCGTAACAGTTTTCAGTTTCGTGTTGTCCGGGGTCGGTCCAAATCATTGGTAAATCAAATTATAAAGAAAATCGTTTTTTGTGCCACCAAAAATTCAATGCACTAATGCGTGAAATGCATGTGAATTCGGGAGAATATTCATTCGGTTCTGGATCAGATTGCAATAAATACCATTTATAGCATGCTGATGGGGCCGGAACCCACATGCGGCACCAGCCAAGAATCGTCCAGGAAAAACACTAATTGACTGGACAGAACTACAACACAAACAATAATGGGAAAGCCTGTCTGGCCTGGAGCATTCGAAAGCACTTTTGGACAATCCATCTGCTGAAGGGCAGAAACCAATGAGGACATACAACAGGACCCAACTAACACCTTCACATAATGGGGATGACAGATGACGCTTTGTGAAGAGGATTCGAAGAAGAAGAGGAAACACCTCTTCACATTATGTGTCAATGAGAGGGATTCAACCTTAAGAAGAAAACACCTGATTTAGACTCTAAACTCACACCAGAACTTTTAAATTTGCTTCCACTGCCTTGGCTACTGCGCTTCATAGAGTTTTAGTGGGTATACGTCAATAGACGGAGTCTCACACTACTCGGGGCCCAAGAGGAACCGAGTTTTCGTAAAGAACTTCTCCGCCGGCCAAAGAAAAAAAATGCACTTACAAAAATAAATGTATCTCGGAAAAAATTTAATTATTTGTGAAAAATATAGAAAAACGCTGGATGCCCAGAAGAAATATTATTGTATTAAATACTTTGATACGTTAGTTATGGAAACTATCAATAAAAAAATTAAAAAAGTTTCTGATAACAATGAATATTTTTGAATTATTACTGATAACTATAGTTATCATTAAATTTTAATAATTTTCTCCACCACCATTTTAAAGCACGAAATTGAAAAATAATTATTATTAAGTTGCTAAAGCACAAAAAATAACATTTTTAAACAAACAAAGAAATAAACTACATAAAAAAGATAAATACAAAAAGGCCTCTTATACCGTACCTTCATTTGCAAGCTAACCATAAAGAAAATACATTGTAACTGGACCAGATAAGTCTTAGTCAGCACGAAGCGAAAAACGTTGTAGAAATGATTTGGACGCGTGGACGAGTAGGCTAGCATGCGCCGTAACAGTTGACCTTGCTTCATACATCGATGCTTTATTAATGTTTTTTATTTTGTGCGGTGTAAATCTGGTAAAATTTGTTTTAGTACGCAAATAATTTCTGAAAAGGTTCTCGCTTTGTGTTGACTGCGACTTATCTGGTCCAGTTACAATGTATTTTCCGTATGGTTAGCTTGCAAATGAAGGTACGGTAAAAAATTATAGCTTTGGTTTAATCAGCTTACATTCTTGGATTCGTTTCTTTGAGTGTTGCCTTCATATTGGTTGTAGAATTGAGATAAAAGAAAGAATCTCATCATATAAGGTTGCAGAAAGGACCTAGGTATCTTAGTTGATCAGCCTAAGCCCGGGTATGGTTCAACAAATACAGGGAATACGGTAAGAGTTTTCTTTAAAAATATAGAAACGATTTCATATAAAACTTTAAGCCATATCTAGTGGTTATAAAATGAATACTCAAATATTTAAAAAATTCGCAACCTAAACTGCTGAAAAGTTTGTGTCCCTCTACCTGTGGTACTACATGCCAACAATACTAATTCATGGAGCAGAGATTATAAATCACGCCATCTTTGGTCAGTTAGAGAAAAAGGCACAAGAGTCAAAAAATAAAGATTTTAAATTTGTAGGAGAAAATAGAACAAGGAAGGATACCAGTAGCCACACAAATTCGTCACCTTAATATAACAAGGTTGTATGTTAAAAAAAGAAAAATTTAAGTTTATTTTTCTACAGGATTATACGTGGCCTACGCTTCACATACCACTTAAAAACAATTATATACAATGTATATTCTATACAATGTATATTCTATGTATACATATATATAGAGTTATTTTCAAGTTGTATGTAAAGGGTGGATTACATAAAACTCGTTTCGTTTTTTTTACATACAACTGTAATGTTCCTTGATGGTATGTCTTAAACTTTCATACTCTTTTTATACTTATCACCCTTTTTATATAATAGATGAAATAAAAATAACTTTTCCTTCCATAGGTGACTTTATTGGTCAACGACTCGTGTCTGTCTACAATTGATGACTACTTTATTTTTATACAGGTTAATTAATTTTACAGCATAAAGTTGAATAATATTAATACAAAAATTGCTGATGGCTAATATTTAGCAGGAAATCGATTAACTTAATAATCGGGCTTAACAACCTTAAATATGATTACATTGCACCTCCCTCGGGGCGAAAAGGAAAAAAAAAAGAAAAATTTTTTTTTTCATTTAAAATATGGCTTAATTCTATTCTTATGTACTTCCATTAATTTATTATTTACATTAATTATAATATTTGGTGATTTAATTTCTGTTACTTGAAAAGGTCCATGATAAAGAGGTTCCATTTTGTTACCTGATTTATTTTGTAACATTATTAATTCTCCAACATTATAATTATAAGTTTTAGATTGCTTATCATAATTTTCTTTTCTTTTAATTTTTGAATTAATTAAATTTTCTCTTGCATCATGCCAAGCATGTTGCAATCGATATTTAAGTTCAAGTGGGTAACTTTCAAAATTATACAATGGTTCTATTTTATTAGTTATGTTTGAAGGTAGGTTGCACGTTTTACCGAATAATAACTCGAATGGTGTATATTGTGTTTCGGTATGTACTGTATTATTGTAAGAAAAACACCAGTACGAAATCCAAGTGCTCCAAGCATCTGACTGTTCTGATATATGTTTCCGCAAATAGGCTCCTAAATGCTTGTGTGAGTTTTCCAAAGAGCCTACCTAAAGTTTCATGATGATACGCGGTTGAGTTTAAATGTGTAATTTTTAATAGTTTGCACACCTCAATCATAGTAGAAGCTAAAAACTCTGTACCACGATCTGTTACAATTTCGCTTGGTATACCATATCTGAGAACAAAATTTTCGACAAATGATTTTGCTACGGTTACTGCCTCTTTATTTGAAATTGGATATGCCTCCAATTCACACTGGATGGTTAAAATATACCGATTGTTGTAAATATCGGGATCAATAGGACCCACTAAATCTAGATAATTTTTTTCAAAAGCGCGTGAGGCTGTCGTAGTTATTGTTAAGGGTTCAATAAAAGGTTTAGTGTGTTTGTACCTTTGACAGTCATCGCACTTTTTTATAAACTTTTCTATGTCCTTTTTAAGTCCATTCCAAAAATAATACCTTTTTATAGTGTTATACATTCGATTTATTCCTGCATGACCTCCGGTTGGAAGCATGTGGAAATCGTTTAATATTAATTGCCTAACTTCTGCATTTGTTATATTTTGAACATCTTTTATTATTGAAATTTTTATATTGTTGATTTTGAATTTACCTACTTCTTTTTCTATATCTTTAATGAGGTGCGCGCCATCCTCGTTTTTTATTATTAATAATTCTTTAATATCATATTTTTTACAAATTAATATAAGGGCTCTCAGCGATGCATCTAGTGTCAACGCTGATCGAGATTCCTTATTTACATATATTACTCGCGAGTTATTATCATAAATAAAATTATTTTCTGCATGCTCGTATTTTAAATAGTTTTTTATTTTTGTAAATTCAGTTAATTTTATAGGTTTAAGTTCAATGACGTATTTGGGTTTTTTAACTAGTTCAACCATACCAGGGTGATCAGGCCTGTTTTGGTCAACCGCGTTTTTAATGACATTGCCGGGACGAATTTTGGCTTGTGACCTTGTCACTACATACATTGCGTTAGATACAACGTTTTTCATCGAGGTAAGCTCTTGTGATGTTATTTCTATTCGAGATAAAGCGTCAGCTGTAACATTTTGTTTTCCCTTTATGTACTCTATACAAAAGTCATATTCTTCTAACACTAAGCGAAATTTTGTTAAACGGCTAGATGGATTATTCATACCGAAGAGATATACTAACGGTCTATGGTCGGTTAGTATTTTAAACTTTCTACCATATAAGTATGGTCGAAAATGTTTTACAGACCACACTATTGCTAGAAGTTCCTTTTCGATAGTGCAGTAATTTCTTTCTGCCTTATTAAGAGACCGACTTGCAAAAGCGACTGGTCTGTTATTACTATTAGATAGAACAGCTCCTAGAGCAAAGCCTGACGCATCAGTTTGCAAAATAAAAATATTTTCTGGAGAGAAATTTGGATATTGCAATATAGGCGGCTGAATTAATGCAGATTTTAAATTTTCAAAAGCTGTCTGACATTCTTGTGTCCAATTAAATGTAACATTTTTCCTACTTAAGTTGTTCAAAGGTGCAGCGATTTTCGCAAAGTTATTTATAAAACGTCTATAATAGTTCGCTAAAGCTACAAATCGTTTTGTGTCCTCAGAATTTTTTGGGTTTGGAAAATTCTGAATTGCTGACACTTTTTCCGGATTAGGTGAAACACCCTCTGCGGAAATTATATGCCCTAAATAAAAGATTTCTTTTTTTAAAAATTCACATTTTAACGGATTTAATTTTAAATTGACTTCTCGTAACCTTTGGAAAACTTTTGTAAGATTCTTATTATGAGTAAATAAATTATTTCCAAATACTATAAGGTCATCCAAGTATATAAAACAGCTTTCATAATTTAAATCTGACATAGCTATTGTCATTGCTCGGGAAAAAGCGCCGGGACTGATTTTAAGCCCCATTGGTAATCTAGTCATCTGATACTGACCCCTATCAGTCGTAAATGCAGTATATGGTCGGCTTTCATTATCTAAATTTATTTGATAATATCCCTGAGATAAATCAAGGTGGGAGAAATAAACGGCTCCTGACAATGAGTCTAGGATATCAGTTATACTTGGGAGAGGAAACTTGTCATCTTCAATACGTTTATTAAGTAGTCGGTAGTCAATAACAACTCTCCATTTTTGCTCTCCACTTTGATCCTCTCTTTTTGGTACTATTAGTAAGGGTGCCGACCACTCTGATTTTGATTCTTCAATAATTCTGTCCGCTAACATTTTTTCTACCTGTCTATGAATTTCTGCTTTTTGCGCGTGTGGTAAACGGTATGGTTTTACATATAATGGGGTCATCGATGGGCGTAAATGTATTTTTTGTTTATAAACATTTGTTACCGTTAACGGGTCATTCTTTAAATGAAAGACGTCTGCGTATTTCGCGCAAACTCTTTGCAGTGAATGCGTTTCATCCTTGTTTAAATGTTTAGTATCTATTATTTCCAATAAACTATCTATTCTGTCAACATTAATTTTATCTACGTTACTAAAACTACATATTTTATAATCTTATAATCTACTAAGTTTTGGTTTAAAATTTTTCAGAAAGACTGGCTCATCTCGCGTATTTAAGATTCTAACCGGAATATTATTATTATTAGGTCTTGCTAATATACCAGCAACAAATACACCTTCAGAGATTTCGTCTGGTAAAACTACACAATCAAATCCTATGTCTACGTTGCAAGTTTTTATTATTTGACATCTTGCTGGAATCGTTGTGTAATAGTTATTTTTAGATTCCATAGGCAATGAAATTCGTTTGCAATTTATATAAAAATGCAACATAAACTTTTCATAATCTATTGTAGCAGAATACTTTTGTAAGAAATCTGCTCCAATTATTCCACTTATGTTTTCTTCAAAACTATTAATCAGCAAAAATTCATGACCTAGGCTAACATTGTTTATATTTAATACTAAGTTTGTTGAACCTTTGTGAAAATGTTGAGCCAGCGTTAATTTTGACTTTTGTATTATAATTAATATTTTCCTTATTTTTAATAAATTCGCTAAAAATAATACTTATTGAAGCCCCAGTATCGACTAAAAATGATAGTTCTTGATCTTTATAAAATAACTTAATAAAATTTAACCCATCTAAGCTTAAAATTAATTTTTCCCTACAATAATTATTAATCTTCGGATTGTTCAGTGTTGGAACGAAAAAAATTATTTATGGGATTTTCCGTCTCCTCACTGTCACGATTACCACCCGCGCAATAAGCTCTATGGTCACTATTATTTATAACTCTAGAATTTCTATTACTGCGATTAAAGGTTTGTTGATTATTTTGACCACTATTAAAATTTGGGGAATAAGAATGTTGCCGATTAAACGACCTCGGCTATGCCTTGTATTATTGTATGACCCACGCAAGTTATTTTGAAAATTTTGACTACGATTATTATAATTAAACCCTCTGCTAGGGTACGAATTGAACTGTCCGCCTCTGGTAGACTGTTTGGATCCATATCCTCGCCTTAAATTAAAAATGTGTTCCGAACCGCAGTTATTATAACTGGGTCTCGCGCATTCTTCGTCTTTGGCTCCGCTTATCGCGTCAGTTAACTTTGAATAGTTTCTAGCTTTTACTATTGTACGAAGTTCCGCGTTATTTATTCCGTTTGCAAAGACATTGATAGCAACTTTTTCATGCGCATTTCTTAACACTTTTAAAACCTCATCATTACCTTCTGCCTGTGAGATAGTAAGATCTATAAGCAACTGCTCAATGGTTTTACCAAATTCCTCAATTGTCTTGGAACCTTGCTTCGTATTGGCTAGTTGAACCGACAGTAAAGCTGCTGATTTAACTGTTATAAAATGCTTTTTTAAATCTGAAATTAATAACTCGATAGTCGCATACGTTTTTGCTAATCGCATTTTTGCATTTTGTGACAACCTAGTCTTCAAAACATAATTAATTAACAATTTTTTACCCTCATCGTTTAACATTGAATCGTAAAGTTCCATTGAGTCAATTAATTGATTTGTAGTATCCTGTGAACCGTTCATAACGGGTAGCAAGCTCGCAGCAGTCTTAAGACAGAATTTTTCAGCCATTGTGTTTTTATTAACTAAACTTTTTTTATTTACACTATCTTCATCTGACGTTTCCGAATCTGTCTTAATCTCTTGCGTTTCTGCCGACCCTTGGCTATTACCACTTAATTCTAATCTTTCTTTTAAAATAACTTCTATATTTTTAATTTTTGTATCAATAGCTTTAACATATTCTTTAGCTTCTTTTACCTCTGCATCTAAATGCTTGTCTTTATTAAAAGAATCTTTTATATAACTAAATTCTTTTCCTAGTTTATCTAATTTACTTAACTTACGGTTAGTGACATTTATGTCTGATTTTCTTTGACTATTGTCTTTTAATAAATTTCTGTAAAAAACGTTTACTTCTTCATAAAGGTGACGAAAGGGGGTAATACTGGTGGAGGTCATCCCATTCGTTCCATTGGTGAGATGGTGTCCATGGCAATAGGCACGTTTTAACGATTTTTAGAGCACTCTCACAAAACAAAACACACACATTTTTTTTCTTTACTTCACCACACTTGTTGCCGTCTAGGGTTGCTGTTGCTGGTCATCTATGTCTTTACTTTTTACTTTATAACTATGTATATAACTAACTATAACTAACTATACATTTAAAGAATATCACCTTGAGTTCTTATTGTTGCCATACTTCTAGACAAGTCTCTTTTAAGTCCTCTGCGGTAAGATTTTCTTAATTTTAATCCCACTAACAATAATAAGGCTGCAGCTATTACATACAATAAAATTTTAATGTCCGTAGGCACTTGAATAGCGTTTTCTTCCACTATAAAATTTGAGTTCACTACCCCAGTGTCTGTCACTTCTGAATGTTTGGAATTTGTTTTTCCCATGATATAACTAACTACACTTTCACTTTAGAAGATACAAACTCTTTTTAGGCAGGATCGCCATGTAATGTTCCTTGATGGTATGTCTTAAACTTTCATACTCTTTTTATACTTATCACCCTTTTTATATAATAGATGAAATAAAAATAACTTTTCCTTCCATAGGTGACTTTATTGGTCAACGACTCGTGTCTGTCTACAATTGATGACTACTTTATTTTTATACAGGTTAATTAATTTTACAGCATAAAGTTGAATAATATTAATACAAAAATTGCTGATGGCTAATATTTAGCAGGAAATCGATTAACTTAATAATCGGGCTTAACAACCTTAAATATGATTACATTGCACAACCTTGTTATATTAGGGTGACGAAATGAAGACTTATTAGAACAAGAAGCTTTAGCTTTAATAAAAGCTCCTAGTATCGCTCAAGGAATGTTTTTAAAAAAGTCTAATAGTTTTAATAGTGAATAAGTTTTTTTATAAACGTATCACGAAAGACCCACAGAATGTTTAACGATCAAAATTTTCTTATTATGTATTTTTTGTTAAAATTAATCGTAACAATTAAGATTTATTTTATAGATGTTCAGTTACATTTTTGTAATTTACTCATTAATTTACTCCTAATTTTGTCATGACACAAATATACTTTTGTTGTTAAAGTATAATCTTGTGGATTTGTTTTTCCATTGGTAGTAAAAGTAATTTTTATTATATATTAAAATTTCATCAATTAGACCAAAAAAAAACATTAACTAAGAATTACTAAAACAAATAATTTCTACAGTACAGTAAAAAAGGTTCGGCTGGACCGGTCCGTTGTGGAACATTGACAGTGTGGACCGCCAAAAACGGTCCAGTCCACGGTCCATGAACCGGTCCTTGTTTATTTATTGGGAAATTATGTTGGAATGATAAAGAAATGGTAATATTTAGTTGAATAATGAATAAGATAAATTATTTGATAATGTGTTCTATTTTATTATCTTAGTATTTTTAATTTTTCATTATTAAATTTACTATTAGATTTATTAAGTACCCTATTGACTCTTTTCATTGGTATTGCGCAGTTTGTTTTTATAAACTTTTTTTTACACTTTATTAATAAAATGATTTTCATCCAAATATTGCACACCGCTTTTTATTAAATGCAAATGACATAACACAAACAAAACAAGTTTAAATAAACAGCAAATTAACAACCAACAACCATACAAAAACCAAAAGTTTAGTACTTTTAGCGTTGAGTGAAGAAGTAGTTGAGTGAAGAAGTAGGGAAGAGGCGTGGTCTAATGTATTTAAAATAACCCCTAAATCGAAAATGAAAACTAGGAGGCGCCACAGTCGATTTAAAATGAGATTTCGAGTCGAAGTAAGAGTGAGACCGTTAGAGTGAGGCAGAAAGAAACGCGTTATTATCAGCACCCCCACTTAATACGCTGGCAAGTTGTCGCCGCTGCATACATCAAGGTCGACTTGAAATCAGTTTACCACTTAATACGCTGGCAAGTTGTCGCCGCGTACATACATCAAGGTCGACTTGAAATCAGTTTCAAACTGACAGTTTGCTTTCTACCATAGACAAGCAACTACTGAAGCAGGTTCCGTACTTAATTCGTTAACAGAAATGAATAATTTACCGACATATACTATCGATAACAAAAAAAACTCATACAGTTATATTTTGGCTGTGTGAATAAAACTTTTCCGTCAATGTCCAGGTTACATCAAGCTTTTGTCACATCCATCATAGATTTGGTTTATGACATCTATTAGTCATGCCTCGTTTAACTGTAGCTGAAAAACATAGAATCATTGTTCGTCTGGAACAAGGTTCTTCAGTAAGACAAGTAGCAATGATGTTTAATATTGACAAAATGACGGTAATGGCAGTAAAGCGGCAATGGACGGAACATGGAAACTTCGAGAGAAGAGCTGGATCCGGAAGGCCAAGAGTCTCGACACACGCCCAAGACCAAGCACTAATCCACCATCTTCGCCAGGATCCTTTCAGTACGGCACGAAAAGTTATTAATGAAACTGTGTTTCCCGGCTGCTCGATGACTGCGAGTCGTAGAATCAAAGAGTCAGAACTGCACTACAGGGTGGCTGCCAGAAAGATTTTTTTAACCGATTTAAGGAAGCAGACTCGTCTACTGTTCTCCTTAAATCATATTTATCGAGAATTTGACTTCTGGGAACGGGTGATTTTTACCGATGAAAAGACTTTTCAATCGAGCCATAATGGCCCAATAAAAGTATACCGACCGGCCAATACGAAATTTTATGAGGAATACTTGAAAGTAACAAATCCCTATGGACGTTTTTCCGTCAATGTTTGGGGGTGGATTAGTGCTCGAGGCATGGGTGTCTGCTGCAGGATCCGAGAAAGATTCAATGCAGTGAATTATGTCAATGTTTTGGAGACCTTTATGCTGCCTACTGCCTACTTCAACAAGACAATTGTCCAGTCCATACGGCTCACATTTCCAATGAATGGTTTCAAAATACAAACATCGAGGTTTTGCCGTGGCCGCCTTTTAGCCCAGATTGTAACCCAATAGAAAACGTATGGGGCTATATAACGAAAAGACTTTATCAACAAAATTTTCGACCAAACAATGCAGACCAACTCTGGCAAGCTATTGAAGCCATTTGGAACGATATAAAGCAAGACCGCAACTTCATAAGACCATTCATTACTTCCATGCCTTGTCGTATGCAGGCAGTAATTGATAAAAACGGAGGGATGACGAAATATTGAAATAAATTATTTTAAACTTCAACTTGACTTTGATTTAATTTTAGACCTTTCAAATGTGAAGTATTATGTTAAAAGCCATACTTACTCCAACCAAATGATGGAAAATCATGAATACTAGATTTTTAAGCTGTATGAGTTTTTTTGTTAGCGATAGTACTTGTTTATAACAAATGTTTTTTTAAAAAGAAGCCAAACCAGCTTTATATTGTTCCAATAAAAGACACCGAACGGTCATTAGAAGGAAAAATTCAGGAAATCCACTTTTATTGGATTTAGATTATAATGATCTCAAATTTAAATGTATTTGCGAAAAAAAATTTTTGATGCAGGACATTCTTATTACAAGCAAAAATTTCAAAAACAGCTGTACCCATTTGTGCAACTGGTGAAAAATCATGTAAAAATAAAATTAATAATTTATTATTTACAATTTTTATATTATGGTCAAATCGTAAAAATTAATAAATGTGTTATTATCTACAATGTAGATTCTACATATGTATTTAAAAATAATGTAATTTTTAATGAATAATTAAGGAAATAAATATGAGAAAAAAACCAATTGGCAAAATTTGTTTTTAAAATTTGTCTTTTAATTTAATACTTATAAAATTTGTAAATTTTTTTCCCAAAAATAATCTTAAGTTTAATATTTAAATTTTTATTTTTTTTGGCCAATATTATATTGAAAAATTACTTTGGTTATGATATTTCTAAATTTAAAAACAAGAAAAATCAATTTAAATTAACCAATTCCAAAAACAACCCTTTTTTAAATAAAATTTACATAAAAAAGACTTTTTGAAATTTAAAAATTAGTCATTTGTTGAATCTAATTTTATTTACAAACAATTAAAATTAGTTTAGAAAAATCATAACTAACGTAATAAAATACTCAATGATGTTATATTAAAAAAAAATAGGTGTCATTTTTTGCAGGTCATGAACAAAAAAACTAACAGACAAATTTAAATTATTTAAAATTTACATCTACACTTTAAAAACTAAACTTGATTGGTTTAAATTTTTTTTTAATTCAATATTTTTTAAATTTGCAGATACTGAAGAAACAAATGTAAAAACCTATGAGATTAATAGGCAAAATATACTAATGAAAATTTTGTAACTGATAATTTAGATAGCCCAGAAAGACCAAACTCTGTACTTGGTGACTATAGGATGTTAAAATTTTCGGGAAAATTGTGCTTGCGGAAAAATTGTGAAACTTTAAGAAAAAACTTGCATTTTTTAAATTTTATTCATAAGATAATTATGAATTATAATTTATGATGAATATAATAATTATTCCTTTTATTTTAAATCAGTAAGATTCTTCTTTTTCCACTTGGCCGCAAAAAGAACATATTCGGTGCTGTATTAACATAACTTTCGATTTATTTGACACTTCGAGTTATAAAATTATAATTTAATTTTAATTCATTATTTTGGTAATGGATATTCTCAATGGATTTATTTTTGCAAAAATCTTCAATTCAATTTAGTTTTTTTCTGTATTAATGGATATTGTTTGCTACAGCCAATATTTCCATGGCCTGGGAGAAAACGGAAAAAAACAGTTTTCCCCCAATTTTTCCGGTTTTTTTTCGACACTTTAAAACCCTATTAGTGACCGATATTTAAATATGCCATCACCAGAAAAAAACTAGTTTGAGAAAAAAAATAATTTTGGAAAAAAATTATATGCAACTAACAAGTTAAAAGATTGAAAAAGAAAAATAAAAGCAACCATTTTTCAATCAAAGAAATTTTAAATAATTTATTAACCAATAAGAGTAATTTTTAAAAACTTTTATTTTACTGCAGCTTTTTTATAAAAGAGGACAAAATGGACAAAAGCTGTAAAATAATTGGAAAGTATCCATTATAAATCTCCGGGTGCCTATAAGTTTTTGATAAAAAAAATTGAGATTCGAACCTTTCAAGAATGTTTAAAAATTAACAATCTTATAAGAAAATTATCCGTCATAGTCAAAACAATGTCTATCACTAAAAAAATTTATGTTGTTTCTTTTGATGAAATAATATTAAAAAGAAATTGAGACTACAATAATTTATTAATATTAATACCTATCCTTCACTTGACTTAATACCTGCATGATACAGGCTTTATTTATATTTTATACTTTTGTGAAACTATTATTGACTTGTCCTATACTCTGTTTTGTAGTCAAAAGACAAGCCCATGGGCATTGCAAATTAACATCAATCCATATTATGCCCAATACTTTTATTATTATTTGATTGTAAGCAACCAAAAGAATTTATTTATTTATCAACAATTCAGTGCTGTTCTGAGAGTTAATTTCTATTCTATTTAATTATATATTATTAATTAATTATCTACTCTAGAGTAGAATAGATATTTAATTATTATTTAATTTTCATTTAAAAGTAAAATTCTTTTCTAAAAAAATGTACCTGTATACCTACATGTAGGTATCTCTAAAACGTATTATTTTTTATAATAAAAAATTTATGTAAGTGGTATTTAATATTTCAATTGTCATTGAAAAAAAAAATATATATATATACGTATATATTAGGGTGGTCCTTAATAAGGTTATTTTCAAATTCCTTTGCTCCCAGGGGCTTAAATACTTCCAAATTGATAAAAAAAAATTCCCTGAAAATTTGAGCTCTTAACTCTAAGATAGTGCGCATTCCAATCTAAGTTTCCTATGGAAATAACATAGGAAAAATTACTTTTGTTGTTTATAATTTTATAACTTGGGAACGAATAAATTAAAAATTATAAATCATACATATTTTTATAGAGAATTTAACGCTCTACAAAAAAGGTCTCTTATAATTTTTCCATTAGTCTATTGGTTTAAAAGTTATTCAACGCAAAAGTTTAATTTTCATATTATTATTAATATTATCAAGGCTTTTTTATGAGGCGCCGTTTGTGTCAAAATTAAAAGTGCTAAATAAACTTATTTAATTAATTTGTTCGTTCCCAAGTTATAAAATTATAAACAACAAAAATAATTTTTCCTATGTTATTTCCATAGGAAACTTAGATTGGAATGCGCACTATCTTAGAGTTAATATTAAGAGCTTAAATTTTCAGGGAATTTTTTTTTATTAATTTGGAAGCATTTGAGCCCCTGGGAGCAAGGAAATTTGAAAATAACTTTATTAAGGACCACCCTAGTATATATATATATATATATATATATATATATATATATATATATATATATATATATATATACGTATGTATATATATGAATATGAATGAAGCGGATTATTCCTAGGCGATAGGGAATATTCCTGGAATATTTTTGAACCTTCATTGCAGTCTGGGGTTGGAATCGGACGATAAAATGGAGTTTTAACAACAAAAAATGTATTATATAATGTATTACTTGTGATTGTATGTAAACCGAACTAAAAAAGTGTATGGATGAACTTAAACAAGAAGTGAAGAATAGTGACAGTGATGGAAAATTGAAAAAGGGAGCGGCTATAGGAATTCCTAGACTCGCCCTCTCAACTTATAGATAAGATTTCAGCTGGCCAAATCCCAGAAGGGAAAAGCCAAAAAAAGCAAAGAAGAAGAAGATCCTTTTGGTGTTCTTTGTCGCCTTTTGTTGGAGAAATTCTTTTTCTGTGGCATGAACCTCGATATCGTATTATTCATAAAGTGTGTTTGTTAGATTATAGTGTACTCTTCATGTATAATATACGTATTATATTTATTTGAAATTAATATTTATTTAACATTTAAAATAAACATATTTTTCATTTTAAATAATATATAATATAATTGGGCTGTGTAAAATTATATATATATATATATATATATATATATATATATATATATATATATATTGTAATGGTTCCGTAAAAAATACCCCTTTATAAATTTATTAGAATACTTGTTTATAAATATATTTTAATTTTAAACGAACCTGGGGTAAAGAGAAATCTTTACAATATATATACATATATGTTTACATAATTATGTGGTCCTAGGGATATCCCTAGGATGTCCTAGGACGTCTGTAGGAAGGCCTTTTTTGCACCATTTGGCAATGGTTGGGATGTCCTGAGAAGGTCCGAGGACGTCCTAGGATATTCTTGAGATATCTCAATATCCTGTAACATATGTTATCTACCAAACTTTTTTTAACTGATCAGGTCTCTTACAAATGTAGTTCTCTTTTAAATGTATTTATTTTATTTTATTAATACTCACACTTTTTTAAAAATTTAAGAAAATATTAATACCCCTAATTTTTTTAAAAAATTTCAAAAATATAAACAGTTAAAATAATCAAAGAAACTTTAACACAATAAACTAACAGTTACACATAATACCAATTTACTCTCGCAAATCTTCGAAACGTTTTCTTCCAAATGCTTTGGTAAAAATATCTGCCTGCTGGTTATCTGTGCTTATATATTTTGGTTCAATATCACCACTATCATATTTTTCACGAATAAAATGATAGCGCACTTCTATGTTTTGATCTCTGATGAAATTCAGAGTTTTTTATTAACTTAATGGCACTCTGGTTGTCAATGAACAAAGTAGTTGGTTTTACAGCTTTATCGCTTTCCCCAATATCTTTTAATAACTGTTGCAACCAAAGAATTTCCTTAACTGCATTCGAGGCTGCAATAAATTCGTAGATTTTCGAGTGGTACGATCATCCGCAAAGTCTGAATCGGTAAAACCAGTTAGAATACTTTGTTTTTCTCGTTTTTTATATAAAATACCAAATCCTTGTATTGCAATTAAATAACGAATAACTCTTTTAATTGCATTCCAATGAATTCTTGTATATCCACTCAAATATCTACTCAGAACTCCCACTGCATGTGATATGTCTGGTCGGGATCCTGTAGATAAGAAAAGTAATGAGCCTATTGCTTGTCTGTATGGCATCTCATTATCTTTCATAACTTCTTCATTTTCCAATGACAGGTCACAGTTTGGGTCTTCTGGCATATTACAAGGATTTGCATCATCTAATTTAAATCTTGAAATTATCTGCTTTATATAACTTCTTTGATTAATAAAGATTGCACCTGTATTTGGATTCCTTGTTACCTCTAAACCAACATAATAACGCAATCGTGGTAATTTCGAAAGCATTTTTCAGTTGTTTTAGAAGCTCTTCTATAACATCTTTTCTTGAAGAAATTACCAATCCATTATCAAAAAAAATTACGAGGATAATTTTAATACTTTTTACGTATCCTTCAAACACGCATTTATCAGCTAAGGATCTGTTAAACCCAAATTGTTGAAGAAAAACATTAAAAGTTTTGTGTGACTGTTAAGTGACTGTTAAGCTTGCACACCAAATTTTTATTATTAATATTTTTCAAACCATCTGGAATGTGCATGAAAACTTCTTCTTCAAGTTTACCGTATAAAAATGGGGTCTTCACATCAAATTGCATTATTTCATAGCAATTTTCAGCAGCTATTGCTAAAAGTACACGAATTGAATTATATCGTGTTGTGGGAGCGTATATTTCATTATAATCAACCCCTTGTTTTTGTGCACATCCTTTTACACACAATCTTGCTTTGTAACGGGAAATTTCACCGGTCGGGTGTCTTTTTACTTTAAAAACCCATCTTGATTGTAAAGTTTTCTTGTTGGATGGAGTTTTAACAATGTCCTACGTTTCGTTTTTCTTTAATGCTCTCAATTCTTCTGTAATTGCTTCCTGCCACTTTGGAGCATCACCTGAACATAGTGCTTCATCGTATGTTTGAGCTACATCGATTTCTATAAAATTTAAATATTAATAATTAAATCTGACAGGTGTTCTGATACTTCGTTGTGATCTTAACCTTGCCATCTCAGAATATGAATCCTCAGGAACTTTATTTTCATTATCTTGCTCATTAACAGCTGGAATTTCAGGTTCAATGACTTCTTGACTATTGTTTTTTGAATAATATATAATATCATCAACATCTAATTGAAACTTCGCAGATTTCTGCAAGTCGAAACATCCTGTAGATTTTTTATTAAAAATCACATTTCGAGAATTTGTTACTTTCTTTGTAACTGTATCAAAAAGTCTGTAATTTGTGGAATTGTTATCATAACCAACAAATAACAATTTTCTACTTTTTGTATCTAGTTTTTTTCGTTTCACATCTGGTATATGCACATAAGCATCACTTTAAACCTTTAAATGTCCCAAAAATGGTTTTTGTTTCGTCCACACCTCATAAGGCGTTGTATCAAGTGTCTGGCTCTTTAAAGTTCTGTTTAAAATATAGACTGCTGTATTTACGGCCTCTGCTCACAAATATTTTGGTAATTGTCCATGAAGCAACATAGATCGAGCACTCTCTACAATCGTTCGATTGTCGCGTTCTACGCGACCGTTTTGTTCCGGCGTATACGGCGCAGTTAACTCGAGAGTTATTCCTTCTTGGTTTAAATAATTTTTAAACTCTATATTAGTATACTCTGTTCCATTGTCCACATGTAAAATATTTACAGGTTTCCCAAATTTGTTTTTTATTTTTTGATTAAAAATTTTAAAACATTCTAATACATATGATTTATGTTTTATAAAGTACACAACTCTATAACCGGATGCTTCATCTTTCATCAACATGAAGTATCGTGAGCCCGAAACGGAGTTAACACTCAGATCACTATAAAAACCTTCACCTGGTTTTGATTTATAGTGTTCATTTTTCTTCTTAAATGATAACTTATGTTGTTTTCCAAATGCACAAGTTTCACAAAGAAAATTGTCTACATTACTCAAATTTACTCCAGATATTAAACCTTTATTTACCATTTCTTTTATGGGTGTAGTATTTAAGTGTCCAAGTCTTTCGTGCCATATTTTTAAACTTTCACCAACCACGTCATTTGTTGATTCCGATATCGCACGAAATAGCATTTTATATATTATAACCTCCTAAATTACCTTTAGCAGATTAGATGCGTACGGCCAGCTGGCATCAGTGGGGTAGATAAGGCAAAATTTTGATACTGTTTAATGGGCGCCAGAGACTTTAGCACAGAAAAATGTGGTTATGTATATCCTAAGTCTCAAAGATATACATTGCTTATAAATATGACAAAAATAGAGCTTGGATATGGTATGATAGTAACAACAGTAGCAATAAAAACGCTATATGAGCTAAAGTTCTTTATTAACATAAATCAATATTAATTGAATAATGAAATACTACACCTAAATTTATCACTGTATAAGTTCGTTAAAGATATGTTGTAAATATTTATCACTGTATAAATTTGTTAAAAGACATATCGTAGAAAAATAGGCGCAATAATAAAAAAAAAATAAAAATATCAACCCCCCCAAATGAGAACTGTAGTTCTATAATATAATAAACTTAAAAATTAATATTTACGATCCTTAATCTTTGATTGGCAATCTCGTACAGTATCTTCGGCTATCAGGACTGGAACAAACCCAGACACATGGCTACGGTGCAGAACATCCAATTGATGAATCCCAAAGTAAAAAAATATCGAAAGCCTTCAAGGCCCCAAACTTACAACTCTAAAATATTACAGTACACATAAGTATTGAAAAAAAAAACAGAAAAACAACTAAAAGATTAATTCAATACACACCCTATTCAGAGTTTTGCTGGACACACGATAGTAATACTGGACAGCAACACCAACCAAAATTATGGTTCCTGGCTACCAACACGGCATTTGTGTCGCCTGGCTAGATTATAATATTTTGGGTGCTAAAATAGTACACACTTCGTCTTAAATACGAGCCTGACTACGAATTAGAATAATTGAAAATGAACTTACACATAGCGAAACTTGGACGTCTTGTTTTCCAAGTAAACTTGTTAAATCCAACCAAAATAGATATTCTACTAGATCATCCAATCCCTCAACTTGGTTTTCGTATCAAAATATCTTATTAAACTTATTGGATGACTTCTATAATTATGAATTTCCAGTCTACCTTGTCGCCATGTCACCCTCACTATTACAATGACCTTTTAACCACCTGACGCTACACCCTCACGCCACAGTAAAACCCAATCCAAACTAAATCAATACTAATCAACACAGAATCCATTAATTCACTCCTGTTAAATCTTCTCATCGATAGATGGCGCTAAGAGTATGTTACATTCAATATTAAGAATTAAATGAATATTAAAATCAAACAAAGTAAAACCGGTAGCTGACCAAACGCTACAATATATTATTCGAATCCTTTACTGCGACTGCAATCACTCCCGTTTTATCAAGAATTTCAGCATAATCACCTTGTTTGGTAATTTTCATGCCCTTGCTGGTCACAACTTCCTCCGAAAATAAATTCTTTTTAAGCTCGGGAATATACAGCACATTATTTATAGTTGCATTATACCACTCGCCGTTTAGTAACTTTTGTACCTTTTCCTTCTACTCTTAGTCTCTCACCATTTCCTAATGCAACTGAACTACTTATATTTTCATCTAGTGTTGAAAAGAAATCTTTTCTGTAAGACATATGAGCGGACGCCCCACTATCGATAATCCAATAATCATTCCAAGTTACATTATTTACAAAAAATTCTATATTCACCAGTATAAGCAGTTTTGCCGTTTCCATCTTTGTCATTGTTTTTGTCTTTATATTCCTTATCTTTGTAATATTTATTTGGCCTTTGTCCTCTTTTATTGTATTTGCAATTTTTTGAAAAATGTTCCTTTTTTCGACAATTATAACAAATAACAGTTTTCTTTTTATCTTTAAAAGTAACAGCAGCCATTGCTTGTTCTGCTTCTTCATATGTTGTCAGACTTTTCTCCTCATCTAACAGTCTTGCTCTTAAGTTTGATATATTTTGTTTGGACTCATCTATCGATAACCAAGCCTGTCGGAAGTTTCTAAATTTTATGGGAAGAGTACTTATTATTTTCATCATCACTGCTGCATCACTTACTTGTTCACCAGCTTCTTTAACTATTTTGGCAAGATTCTCAACTTTTGCCAAGTGTTGAGAAATACTGTCAGTGTTGCCATTTTATATTGATGAAAACGTTCATGTACAATCATCGTGTTGGTTTCACTCTTCTGCATATAAATCGATTCCAATTTATCGATTATTTATTTACTATTATCACAATTTTCTATCAAAGTAATTTGACTTAAATCCATGGCAGCTGTCAACATAAACATTGCCTGGGCATTTTTTTTCTGCCACATTTTCTGATCATCACTAGCCTCTACTGGAATCATCTTGCTTCCATTGGCTATATTCCATAATCCTTTTGCTTTTAGAGCACATTTGATTTTGAATTTCCATTGCGTGTAATTATTCCCATCAAACTTGATTAATGGAAAAATCTTTCTCGGACATTTTGTTTTTTTTTTATCTCACGTACACAGCGTGCTTTGCTCACCAAAACAGTCCTACGATAACGTTTATCTGTTTTTCAGATACTCTGAGCCCATAACCTTTTGCAGAGTAACAAAACGTCTATTTAATAATACACTTCTTATACAACGTCACAACCGCCGCCTTATTTTTATTTTATTTTATTATATTAATAGTTTTGAGGACATTATATTTTCATATTCCTGCCTAAAGTCACTAACTGACATTTTGTGAAAATCTTAAAAAACATAGTTGTGTGGATTTTTGTTTATATATCCAAAAATTAACCATATATTTAATGTATAAGTGACTTATACATTAAATATATGGTTAATTTGGATATATAAACAAAAATCCACATATATGACTTATAATAAGTCATATATGCATATAATGCTTAAAGCACTTTTGACTTTTATACATTAAAGATAAGGTAATTTAAACTAATATTTTTAAAAAATTTCAGTTTGTGACTTTTGGTAGGAATATGAGAATATATAAATATATATAATTGTATAGAATTATATTTAATTATATCGGGTCGCTTTTCTCATATAATTATATATATACTTATATATAATTTTATAGAATTCTATCCAATTATATTGGGCCATTTTTTTTATATAATTATATATAATTTTATACAATTATATAAAATCTTTTTTATCGGAAAGGTACCTAATTATTAAATAAACTTTCAAAATATAAAATAACAGTGGGTAATACTTTAATTCGAATAATTAATAAACCCGTTATAAAGAAGTCTGAGGATACGGTTTGCTGCAGTCAACAATCTGAAATGATAAATCGAAAGAAACACACCATAACTGATGGCAAGAGAGATTTCGTAGAAGTACTTTTGATCTGTACTCAGAATATCTTTATCCAATTTAGGAAAAGAGCACTCTAATATTTTTTAGACGTAGGCACCACAGGAGTCAGATATTTTGAGCCAGGCTCTTGTACTGCGCTTGTTATTTACGACCTCAATGACCACTGTTTCATCTGTTCGCCCGTCAAAATACAAACCCTGAAGCGTATCTTCACTTCTGCTCATTTGTTTAGCTTGTACAGTGGCGGCTGGTGGATTTTAGGTATACCAATATCTCAATAGTTTATAATGATATTAAATAGACAAGTTGGGCGCCAACAGAATTTAAATTGAAGTTTGCGAAAAAAAGTTAGTTTTTCCTGACGCCTCACCCGCCTCCTGGCCCCCTATTTGAGATAATTTAAATTAAAGTGGTGCAATTTATACTATAATTTATCGACAAATCGACAAATTTAAAATATTATTTAAAAAACCTAAACATTATAAATTTTATACGATTTTAAATTTTTATAATTTATTTTATTAAAATAAAAAAATATTTAAAATAATATAAAATTTGTAATATTTGGATTTTTTAAATAAAATTTAAAATTTGTCGATTATAGTAGATTATAAATAACACCACTTTAATTTGAATTATATCAAATAAGAACAACAACGATCAATCCTTTTCTCTTTTATTTGTTGTCTAGCTAATCGCTTTAGAAGTTTTCCAGATTCCTTCACTTTAACTCCTTGTATTTGCATTGTTCTGTAATGTCTTTGATGAAATAAAACAAATTTCTCAAGTACAGGAACTTTTATGTCTGGAGGACAGTTGCAAGCTACGTGAAAAGGGTTTGGACACTTGCATTTGGCAAAACTGAGGCAAAAATGCAAGTAAATGTTATTTCGCATTTGCAGGAGGTAATGTCAAATAACTGTGTCTTGAAGTCAGATGTAAACTTTGTATAAGGCTCCGTTCTGCTCTTTTCTTTGTCTCTGCGAAAAGACTTACGAAGTTTGTAGTATTTCTCATGTAAATTATGGATTTGCTTGATTACTCTGTTGTTAAAAGTAAAGATTTTGCGTAAAAATTATATTGTTTGAGTTTATGGTCAAGGCATTTTCGTACCTGACTTGTAAACAGGCAAGAATAACATCAGATTTAGTGGGAAGGCAACGCGGACTAAGTTGGGATTACCAAAGAAAGGACATTTAATGTCGTTTCGGCACAACTTCGGCATTATTTAAACTGTGATACACTCGACTACTGTGACTTAACTACACGACTCGACTAAAGTCAACGCTACGCAAGCTGCGTGGTAATCCTTTCTCACTCCCTCCTCCACCACCACCGCGGTCTGCGCATTAAACAAAGCACGAGGCGGATCGATTATTTCTATCTTCATAACATTAACATTGCGATCAGAATATATCCACATTTTCCCCACTTTTTTAGGAAAATTAACCCCCTGCCACTACCCTTGGGGGGTATCACCCTCCCAAAAGTATTTGTTTTTTCAAAACAGGTTTATACATCCAGCTAAGCCGATTTAGAACGCATTTCAAACATTTTTAAACACGGTAAACAAAAATTGAAAAAAGTCCAATATTGACTAAAATTATCAAACTTCAGACGCGATGCGCATTAGGTAAATATTGTGCAAATTTAATTTTTCTGTTGTGATTGTCTTGTCAAAATGTAACACCCTACTGACTATAGCGCCATCTGTTAGAATTCCGGTAATTAAATTCTATCCTTGACGTCAGGTAAATTATCTCATATATGTCGTTATGTGAATCTTTACAGCCTCCTATCATGGCCCTCTTTTTCTAAAGTATGTGAAAATTTTGGTTTAAATGGACTTAGATGTGGATATGTAAGCAGCGCCAAGTTTTCGATATAATATTTAAATTGAATGAAATATCTCTTTCTCTTATACTAAAACGGGGATTAGCGTGATAAGCCGCCAAAATCATTTCGTTCAAGGGATGTTCTCTATCTAGTCTTCTTGGTCTGGGCTTAACAACATTTCCAATTACATTAAAAAGTTGGATAATTTTTGAAACAGTTCCATTATAAAAAGGTGCACGCTCTCGATGCTTTCCATTAAATATGTTAGCTACTTCCCTATTGGATCTTGCATTTTTACCAATAAGTCTAATTATTTCTACTTTCCCAGCAAAAGTCAAACGTAATTCAGCCATTATGAAAAGCTAATGACGTTTGCAACAATAATAAAAATATTGTTTCTCCATAACACCCTATTAAATTAAAATTAAATTTTTTTAATAAAAGTCCGTATCTGGGATATCCTTTTGATTCTAAACAACTTTTCTTTATAACTTTTTGCTGTAACTCTAACGCAAAGCAAAATATTGACAATGTGACCTAATGTTTTTGATCGTAGTAGGCCAGGCTAATAACGTATTTTGAGCTGAAGGAAATAGATAGATGCTTCTTAGTGAGCTGCACAACTAATAAAAAATTAAAATTGATTTATACAAAAATAAAGAAAATACAGAGGTGCTTTCATGTAAAGTGAAACACACTGTATAAATATTTTATATTTCTAATATGTTACTTTCTTATTTAATTAAATGTGCTTAATTAAATATAAATAATATGAATAATATTCTATTTTTTTTGTTTTTTTTACGAATGTTGGCATTTTCTCTGATTAATGTTGCCAATTTTCTAAATAAATAAATATCCACAGCATTGGTAAGTAAGGATATATTTTCGATTTGCAAGTAAAATTATTATAAAAACCAAAATATTTTTTTTGATTTGTCAATTTTTTATGAACATGTTTTTAAAGGTTTAAAATAACATCCTTAAAATAGAATATTTGGGTAAAGTCTACAATTTGAAGTTAAATATTTGTAAACAAATTTAAAATATATTTTTAAAAAGATTCTTAAAATAATTTTTTAAATTTTATTTTTAGAGAAATCTTTTTAGTTTATTTCACACTGTTATAACCTATAATATTTAGAGGTTGAAGATAAATTTTCTGTGGCTTGGTCGAAAAAGGGCCTAAGTGCATGTTTACCGAAATTAAGTTATATGGCTTATCTTACTTATCTAAACCCGATCTTTCATATGAAAAAGGTTTTATTCCATTATTAAAAATAACCGGAAAAAAATAATAAGGGCCCAACTGAAATTATGGTTAACGAAAAAACAGCAACGTTCATGATAGGCCCTCATTTTGTGGACTTAAGTTATTTCTGTAAACGTATTTTGATACTAAAAATGGCACAGGTGACTTATAAGCAAGGACCGGATTTTAGGCAAAATGCCTTTTTGTTTCTATTTTAGGCATTTGTTTGGGACCTTGAAATTAATCCTAAACATACAAAATAAAGCATTTGACACCCCTTTGTTTTTGCCTAAAAGCACAAAATGGCGAAATTTTGATTTATTGTCTTAAAAGGACATTTTTATGAGCCTAAAATAGGCTCTTTAAATTTTTCAGTAAAAAATATATTTTTCATTGCGGAAAAGTAAATTATTTTTAATTAGACCCTGCTTTTATGCTCTTATTTTCGCCTACCACAAATTACAAAACTAGTGAAAACCTAATAAAAAAGTAATTGTGTTTTTGCTATCTAAATATTTATAATAAATAATTATGGAAAATATTAAGTTTGTAAAATAATGGTTGAAAATTATTATTTGCTTTGTTTTCAGGATTTACTGTAATTTCCGTATACAGGGTGGAAACCTTAACTGGAATAAATTCTGTATTTTGTAAACCACTTACTTTTTAAAAAAATCCAAAAACAGGTCAATTTATAAATTTACCTGGGTAAATTGTGGTAAATCTTAAAAATATAAGAAACCACCCTTTGAGGGTGCAACCAACCCTAACTGTTTTTTTTTTCAAATGCAAAGGTATATCAAGTGATACATCATTTGAAAGCTTGTTTTAATAGGAATTCATACAAATATACAATTTTTAATTATTTTATTTTGGTACCTTAAAGAAATAAATCCTTTTTTTATAACCACCAAAAACGTTGTATATTCAACCGAAAGAATGTATTTTAGTTCTTTAAAATTAGTTGAAAGTAACGTGTTCTAAATTGACCGTAAAAATGTCTTATTTAACTGAAACTTTGCGTATTGAGATTCTAATGATGATTGGATTTGGTGATAGACGTCGAAATCAGACAGAAGTTGCACGATTAGATTTACCACAATTTACTCAGGCTAATTTATAAATTGACCTGTTTTTGGATTTTTTAAAAAAGTAAGTGGTTTTCAAAATACAGAATTTATTCCAGTTAAGATTTCCACCCTGTATGTAATTTCCATATATGTATATGGTAATTTCAAACTTTTAAAAAGTTTTTAGTAATATAATTTGTCGCCATCTATGGCATAATTAAATAACTCTCCACAATTTACACAAATAATTTTTCTATAAAGATAATAGATGGCTAAAGCCAACTTTGACAACCGTTGGAATCAACGTATAGTGCTTTTGATTGTTTTATTCCAATATACCCAGATAACAATTATGACATCATTTAAGACATCAACGATAAATCATTGCTGATTCATTCAGTGATGTAACTAAGGTACGCATATGTGTTCCCCTTTTGATAAGCAACATCCCAGTAAATATTTGTGATATCACGAAAAAGTCACGACGTGACATGTCACAACTTGATATCCAATTGCTGGCACAGTGATTAAGTTTGTCGTTTTATGTCAAGCAGTGACATGCACGTGATCTTTTTATGTCACGACGTCACACCGCAGGGACGAAACTTTTCATTTAAATGACATTACTTTAATTTGTTCATAATACGTTAAATACGTTATTATTGTTAGACAAAGACTTTATTCTTTAATATTTAATATTTTTCTTTAATATTAACCATATAATTTTAAGAAATTATTTCCGCAAAAATATATCTATATATATATATATATATATATATATATATAACTAAATTTTATATTTGTTTGCGATTTTGCAAACGATTTTAGCCAAGTACATATGTATGTATGTATCATGCTATAGTAAGGTATACATGGTGAACAATAAATTGTATTATACAATTTGTATACTCCATTTGCTCTGGAATAAATTTAAGGTGTAAAACTGTTATCAATATTGTCAAGAGTGAAAAGATATTTTTGTAGGTTTTTAAATGTCAATAGGGATTTTACTACAAGAAATATCATACTTTTTCCAGAAACAAAAAACTGGGAGAAAACCTGGATTTACTGAAACCATTGAATTCACTGTCCCAACTTATATGCGACGGGTCTCGTATACACATATTTATGTATACATATACAGGGTGCACGGCAAGTTGGTTAAGCCATTAAACTGAAGAAAAGTTATGTATTATATTAAAATGGAATTTGAAAATTGGAAAATATATCCGCGGTTCTCACATTATTGAAAAAAAAATCTATTAAAAACCAAAATTTGTTACAACCTTGTTATTCCTGAGAATTAAAAAAAGTAAGTTTCGCATGTATACATTTCTACATTAACAATTTATAAATTTTTTTGTCTACTTGGTTTTGAGTTATCACCATCGTTGGTTTTGCTATGGCTGCCATAATACAATTTTACATAGTTGGATAGTAAAAAAATCGATTTATTAAACTATATAATTTAATGGTGTACCATCGCCATGGCCATTTTAAAAACAAAAGATGGTGATGGTAACTCAAAGTAACGAATGAATTGGATGAACATGTAGATAAATGTGTATGTTAACAAGTCAAACTTACTTTTTTTTAATTCCCAGGAATAACAAATCTATGAAGATTTTTGGTTTAAAAGGCTCTTAGTTTTTTTCAAAAGTTTTGAAAACAGCTGCCTTTTTTTCAATTTATAAATAATTGCATTTTATATATAATTCTGTTAATAAACTCGCTGCAATATAAATTTTGAGTTCAATAATTAAAATAACCAGAATTATTTCAAGTGACTATCGTCATAACAAGTAGTTTTAGCTCATTAATAAAAAAACCCATAAAAGCATACAGGTATAATTTCTATATTTCTACATTTTAATTTAATAGTAAACAGAACTCGCAAAAATAAGAAAAAAAGTTTGTATGCACTTATATGCTTTAAAGTTTAATTTTGAAGAAAAAAATTAAATTCGTTTCCGTTTTATTTTTAATCTATAAATAATAATAAACTTACAAAAAAGCAGTAGCATACCCAAATTTTATTTTTAAATATCAATTTGGGATGTTCCAGCGCCGCCTCTGGATTTAATTTAATTTACATTAAATTAAGCCCTTTGCCCACTACTAAAAACTAAAAGGTTTTTATCAATTTCGCACAAAAAATAAATATTTTTTTAAATAACTTTACCACCTTGTTTCTCGAAAACGAAGCTTTAAAACATACATACTTTTCTTCTGATATTTTCGATTTCTATAGATCACTAAATTTTCCCAATTAAAATCTGCGACACACTGTATACATGTAGGTATTATACTTATAGGATACTTGATGCAACCTGTATAAAGGTAGTGTTCAAAACTTGTCTTATTATTATTATATTTAAATAAACGTTGACTGTTAATATTTTAGCCCATAATTTTATTTCACCCAACTCCGGAAGTATGTTGAAGCTGTGATATACGATAAGAGGGTCGTCGCTATTGTTACTAGCGATGCAACGTGTTTTAAAAGACGTTGCATCGGTATTAACGATAGC
This sequence comes from Brassicogethes aeneus, assembly GCA_921294245.1. Taxonomy (NCBI): domain Eukaryota; kingdom Metazoa; phylum Arthropoda; class Insecta; order Coleoptera; family Nitidulidae; genus Brassicogethes; species Brassicogethes aeneus. The sequence goes on from OV121137.1 coordinate 2,939,582, forward strand.
GACGAGGCTTTTTTTGTTTATCACAGCTCCAACATATTTCGCTCGCGCATGCGCACTAGCTATGTCACGGAGTGATATCCCATTGAGTGCGTATTGCGCTTGAATGTCACGACTTGATATCCCATTGATTGTGTATTGTGGAAACATATGAATGCGCCAGTGATATCACGATGTCAAAACGGGATTTCGGAGTGATTTCAATACACAATCACAAATGTTTACTGGGATGATATCCTTAATGAGTCACACGATGAATTCGTTGTGACACCAACGTGAAATCATTGCTGATTCATTCAGTGAGATCCTTAATGAGTCACACGATGAATTCATTATGAAATCAAAGGGATGTCATTAATGGTTTTACTTAATTGTAGATTTTGCAAAATTAAAAATTGTTAAATATTGTTTTTTAAGTTTTTTTTAATATGAAGAGCTTGTAAGGAGAAACCAAAAAGCCAAATAAAGTTTTTTCATGTGAGTTGTTGTTACTAACATATTTGTTATTAAAAATAAAATCAATTCAGGTCTTAACTCGAGTGGTCCTATTATTTTGTAGAAATTGACTGCTATCTTATTTTGTGATTATGACTCAATTTGCTTTTAACTGACATGTCTACAATGTCTACAATTATTTGTTAAAATTTGAAAACTAATATCTTTAATTTTCAATTTCTTAGTATCAAAAACTCATATGAAAAACTTTCATTTGACTTCTTGATTTCTCTTTACCATTTCTTTATTTTAGCGCTTCAAAAAAAAATATTTTGAAAATTTTGAGAATCAGTATTTTTGCTCACCCTGTACAACAAAATGGGTGTTTCTAAACCCGAATTGAATTTATACAAGGTGTCCCTAAACTTAGTGGCATAAATTTAGTAGCAGATTAAGCAAGTCAATATAAGACGAAAATCTAAATAAATATTTTTTTCTACTCCTATTAAGGAATTTCACCGTTCTAATATCAATTTTATCTATGGAATGACATATATTCCGTAAAGTGTTACAGAATGAAATATTCTATCATCTGATGACAGAATAAACACTCGTGGCGACATCTCTGTTTTTAATATCTAACAAATTTTAGACCGATCCAACCTCACTTTCTTCCAACTAAATTATTTTTCTATGGTATTTTTTGGAAACTTAAAAAAAGTTTAGTCTGAAACACGTTTGGAATTGCATATTCCGCTCTCGTGAAACCGTCAAACTCGCCTTCGGCTTGTGTGATAAACTCTTTACTCGAGCGGAATATGCTGTATTCCAAACTTAAGTTTAACAATTGTTACAGAATATACTATTCCTAATTACGTATGTTTAAAAGATACAGGGTGATGAAGTGTTACTTATCATATCAGTTTTTTTAATATAACTTCTACTATGGTAGACTTGGAAAGGTGATATTTTGCGAACAGTCACTTACTACCAAAACACATATTCACACATAATTACAATTGTTGAAGTGAACACAGTGTCGCAGAAACAGGGGTTGCTTAAGCTTATTTTCCCATACAAACTTTAAGGTTAGGTTTTTATACCATTTGATGCAATTTCTATTACTCAGTTCGGCTACTATTAAAAAGGTCCCAGCTAGCACAGAAACATCCCAACAATGTACAGCGATGTAAAATTGGGTACATTAAACCTCCCGTGCAATGTACTGTTGATATCGCATGTCTATTGAGGCAACCTCCGAATTTCCGCAACATGTTTACACTGGACAATGTTATCGAGATGTTACTTTGTTACGTACTGAAAACGTTAGTTTGAAACATCAATTAAAGTAACGTTAAAACATGCATGCTACGTTTAGATGTAATGTTCCATGAATGTAACTTATTGATATAAAAAGGCTATAGCAAAAGAATCTTTTGAAAAGATACAGGCATCCGGCAAATCATTTGTTTTATAAAATGTAGAAAAACTTCAATTTTTAGATAAAATAATAAGTTTTTCTACATCATATAAAACAAATACTAAAAAAAGAAGTATAAAAACATCAAATGATTTGCCGGATGCCTGTATTAATGCATAAAAAAGAAAAACAAAAACACAAAGTAATTTCCTTAATATGTAAGTTCTAAGAGAAATTAAAAAAAACTACTTATAAATAGCGGCAAAATTCGAACGGCGTCAAAAATCGAAAGGCGGCAAAAAGTTATCGTACTATTATTTACAGTTTATTAACAATTAAAAGTTATCGTACTATTATTTACAGTTTATTAACAATTAACTAGATTTATCAATAACTAATAAATGCTTTATTCGATTATGGCGGAATAAACATTTATTTAGGACAAACAACGCATTGATTAAAATTGTTTAAATAAATCTTTTTATTAAAAAATAAAGAAAAATTTATAATAAATATGTTTTTTTGTTAATAAATAAATGCTTGTTTATAATAAATAAGATTAATTTATAATAAATGTGTTTTATTTGTGATAAATAAATGCTTGTTTATAATAAATACTAAAATATTTAGAAGACATAAAACTTTATTTGTAAACCCTATACTTTAATTCACTATAAATGTATCCAGCAAGTCGTTGAATCCATTGCTTCCTAAAAATTTGCATAGTTCGTCCATGGTTTGCAGATCTTCCATGCATGTTTGGATTTTTTAATAATCGCAGATACACTAGCCGGCACACAGGAAAGAGCCGGTATTTTACACTGGCACTATAGGTACAATTTAAATTAATGCTATTACAAAAAGATTGCAAACGAAACACTGATGCATAGATACAAAATAAATAACAGTGCAAAGAACAGAATCACTAAACTTAACAGTACACAGAACAGAATCAGTAAACTTGGCAAGGCACCACCATAGGCACGCGGTACACCATGCACTATTCGAGAAACGTCTATGCTGTTTTGGTGCGTTTTGACAGAAGTTTGAGTACAGTAAACAAGAAATAAATATTTATTCATTGTTAATATTGATTCCTACCTAAAAATAAATTCGAAATTTATAATAAATAACTTTTAAAGATCGCCTAAGCAAATAGGTATTTATTATTCCCAAATTTGCATTATTAATAATAAACATATAGGCAACAAACAAAGTATTTGTTTCTGCTAAATAAAATTTATTACGCAGATTATTAATAGTTAAAAAGGTTAATTAACAATAAATTTACTTTATTTATTGTAAATAAATGCTATCCAAATAAAGATTTGTTAACTATAAACTACACTTTTTCTCTCAGTTTTATAAAATGTAGAAAAACTTCAATTTTTAGATAAAATAATAAGTTTTTCTACATCATATACGAGCCCTAACCACATAATGTTCGGACACTTCATAATTTATACAGAAATTTTTTTCGTGAATACTATCTCAAAATTATTAGAAGTTATGAAAAATTCAGCTTATTTTGGCATATACCCCTCGAAGCAATTTTTATTTTTAAAAAGTTTACCTTTTATTTTTAGCTTTTAAAAAAAGGCTAACTTTTTAACTTTTTTTTGTATGAGTAAAAAAAGTTATAAATGGACCCATTAAAAAGAGCATAATAGTTATTTATGTATTAAGGGCATAATAAGGTTTTTATGGTCCGAGGCGCTATTTCGAGCCCGAGCGCGTTAGCGCGAGGGCTAGAAAAGCGTCGTAGGACCATAAAAACCAGTTATGCCAGCAATGCATACAAAACTTTATGCACGATTAATATATTATTATTTATAATATATTATTGTTTTTAAAGACGTTTACGTCAAAGAATTTTTGTTATAATTGTCATATTATAATGTCAACTGACATCAGTCAGTTTTAAAGTTTAAAGATAAATGAAATTGAGGAAGCAGCTGAAAAGGCGAAAAATTGCGGCCTGCTGCCGGTAAAATCAAAATCTTTATACGAAAAAACTTACTTCGAATATATCAAATGGTGTAACATTGTTGTTTTTAATTTTTGACGTTTCATTATAGCCCGCTGGGCCATAATAAAGCCCGCGGGCTATAAAAAGACGTTTACGTCAAAGAATTTTTGTTATAATTGTCATATTATAATGTCATCGTGCATAAAATATTATACAAACCCTGAAAATTTGGTAAAAAATAAATAAGTTATAAAAAAGTATAAGTAATTTAAAAATGCTATTTTTAAAGAGTTTTTGCAATTTTCTTAGGAAACGGGAGATTTTGCAGATATATATATCGCTATAACTTTCTTATTATTTATACAATTTTTACCAAATTTTCAGGGTTTGTATAATATTTTATGTTCTTTTTAATGGGCCCATTTATAACTTTTTTTACTCATGCAAAAAAAAGTTAAAAAGTTAGCCTTTTTTTAAAAGCTAAAAATAAAAGGTAACCTTTTTAAAAATAAAAATCGCTTCGAGGGGTATATGCCAAAATAAGCTGAATTTTTCATAACTTCTAATAATTTTGAGATAGAATTCACGAAAAAAATTTCTGTATAAATTATGAAGTGTCCGAACATTATGTGGTTAGGGCTCGTAAAACAAATACTAAAAAAAGAAGTATAAAAACATCAAATGATTTGCCGGATGCCTGTATTAATGCATAAAAAAGAAAAACAAAAACACAAAGTAATTTCCTTAATATGTAAGTTCTAAGAGAAATTAAAAAAAACTACTTATAATAAATTAATATATTTAGGTAAAAAAAATTGTATACACACTGTACAAATAAATTCACGTTTTCCAATCATGTTGAGAACATTGCTTCTGGATCTATGAAAAGCTTGGGATTTATAATTCGCAATACTGGGGGTTTTAGAGATATTAGAACATTTCAGTCTCTTTATTACGCATTTGTTGTATCTAAGCTGGAATACTGCTGTATTAATAAATTAATTGTTTGGAGTCCGCAATACAAAATTTATAAGGATTAGGCTTGAAATTTGTTTCGTTTAGACTTGACGGTATCTATCCCGCTAGAGGAACAAACCACTTGCAGCTTCTTAATAGATTTTCTTTATATCCTTTGGAGCTAAAAAGAATAATAATGCATTTGAAGCTTTTGTATGGACTGTTGCATAACCAGATTGATTCTATATAGCACTGCTTGAATTGGTGAATTTGCGTGTTCCATTTTTTCAAAGTCGTAGTCAATTAACTTTTACATATAAAACACCTAGAATAAATGCCATGTATAGTTCACCTGTTCAGAGAATGTGCAGATACTTTAATATTTACTGTAGCTCATGTGATATTTTTTACCAGACTTTTAATAGTATAGTTATATGGCTATGGTGCTGCATCTAGCAATTATATTTTACTTTAATTTTAATATTATCCATAATATATTATTAAATTTCTTTTCTGTATGTATATATTTTGTCCTGTAATTGGAACATGTTCTGTTGGGCAATAAATAAATAAATAATAATAAAAACAACAAATTTAGATACAAAATTTATATTCCCATTTATGGGTTTTAGTGGCAAGAGGTTTACTAAAGCTTATCAAAAAGAAAGGTCTGTTTAATCTGTAAGCATGGCAAATGCGTCTGGCAGGTGAAAAACTGAACATTATTTTTCAGTTTTTTTAATAATCGCAGATACACTAGCCGGCACACAGGAAAGAGCCGGTATTTTACACTGGCACTATAGGTACAATTTAAATTAATGCTATTACAAAAAGATTGCAAACGAAACACTGATGCATAGATACAAAATAAATAACAGTGCAAAGAACAGAATCACTAAACTTAACAGTACACAGAAGTTCTGTGACAGAACAGAATCAGTAAACTTGGCAAGGCACCTCCATAGGCACGCGGTACACCATGCACTATTCGAGAAACGTCTATGCTGTTTTGGTGCGTTTTGACAAAAGTTTGAGTACAGTAAACAAGAAATAAATATTTATTCATTGTTAATATTGATTCCTACCTAAAAATAAATTCGAAATTTATAATAAATAACTTTTAAAGATCGCCTAAGCAAATAGGTATTTATTATTCCCAAATTTGCATTATTAATAATAAACATATAGGCAACAAACAAAGTATTTGTTTCTGCTAAATAAAATTTATTACGCAGATTATTAATAGTTAAAAAGGTTAATTAACAATAAATTTACTTTATTTATTGTAAATAAATGCTATCCAAATAAAGATTTGTTAACTATAAACTACACTTTTTCTCTCAGTTTTATAAAATGTAGAAAAACTTCAATTTTTAGATAAAATAATAAGTTTTTCTACATCATATAAAACAAATACTAAAAAAAGAAGTATAAAAACATCAAATGATTTGCCGGATGCCTGTATTAATGCATAAAAAAGAAAAACAAAAACACAAAGTAATTTCCTTAATATGTAAGTTCTAAGAGAAATTAAAAAAAACTACTTATAATAAATTAATATATTCAGGTAAAAAAAATTGTATACACACTGTACAAATAAATTCACGTTTTCCAATCATGTTGAGAACATTGCTTCTGGATCTATGAAAAGCTTGGGATTTATAATTCGCAATACTGGGGGTTTTAGAGATATTAGAACATTTCAGTCTCTTTATTACGCATTTGTTGTATCTAAGCTGGAATACTGCTGTATTAATAAATTAATTGTTTGGAGTCCGCAATACAAAATTTATAAGGATTAGGCTTGAAATTTGTTTCGTTTAGACTTGACGGTATCTATCCCGCTAGAGGAACAAACCACTTGCAGCTTCTTAATAGATTTTCTTTATATCCTTTGGAGCTAAAAAGAATAATAATGCATTTGAAGCTTTTGTATGGACTGTTGCATAACCAGATTGATTCTATATAGCACTGCTTGAATTGGTGAATTTGCGTGTTCCATTTTTTCAAAGTCGTAGTCAATTAACTTTTACATATAAAACACCTAGAATAAATGCCATGTATAGTTCACCTGTTCAGAGAATGTGCAGATACTTTAATATTTACTGTAGCTCATGTGATATTTTTTACCAGACTTTTAATAGTATAGTTATAACTATGGTGCTGCATCTAGCAATTATATTTTACTTTAATTTTAATATTATCCATAATATATTATTAAATTTCTTTTCTGTATGTATATATTTTGTCCTGTAATTGGAACATGTTCTGTTGGGCAATAAATAAATAAATAATAATAAAAACAACAAATTTAGATACAAAATTTATATTCCCATTTATGGGTTTTAGTGGCAAGAGGTTTACTAAAGCTTATCAAAAAGAAAGGTCTGTTTAATCTGTAAGCATGGCAAATGCGTCTGGCAGGTGAAAAACTGAACATTATTTTTCAGTTTTTTACCTGCCAGGCGCATTTGCCATGCATACAGATGACTGACTTTTTTTAATGAACTTTAGTACACCTTACAATCCACAAATTGTGGATTGTGGTACACCCCTTGCCACTAAAACCATTTTTATCAGTGAAGAAAAACCCATCGGAAAACCCACTTAATTTCATATATACAGGATGTCCCAAAATCCCCGATACAAAAACAAAAGATCACAGCATAGACACAGTAAACTAATTACAGAACAAACCACGCTAGCATAGAAAAAGAAGTGTTCTTTGGTGGAAAATAGAACATGAGAATCCCATTCATTTTAGGTTATCTCATGATGAGATAACCTAAAATGAATGGCACAGAACATGAATGGCTTCCAACTTGATAAATGCAAAATTGACATTGATAGTTTTTATTATCACCATCAATAATACTAGATATTAATAAATGAAATTTCGATTGTTTTAAAGTTTTTTCACTAATAATATTTAATTAAATTATAATTTTACTCTATTTAAGCCTTTTATTTTATTTATTTATTTTTATATTGTTGGTACCGTTAATCATATGACAAGTAATATACTTAAAATTACCTTTAGTTACATTCTTGGTACTTTTACATTAGATGTTTGTTGCAAGTACTTATGTCATGTTATAGGTATGTAACAATACATCGATGTGCAATATTAAAAAATAATATATCGGCAATATATCTGGTATGTTTTTCAACAAGATGTATTTATGCGACCTAAACAGAACATCGCACGAGCTCGCGTTATGTATCGTGCTAGCTGGGGTGTACCTCTCAAACTTTGATAAAATAAACCGTTTCCGAGATATTCGAGATTACAATAATTGTTATATCGCATTAAAGGACTAAAAAATATATAACAAATTTTTTAATTGAAAAAACTACAATTTTTTTAATGTGACGTTCAGGGCAAAAAGTCCCGAGGATCATGGAATGCCCATTTTAGTTTTTCAATTAAAAAATAAAATTTGTTATCATATACTTTTTAATCCTTTTAAATAATGCAATATAACAATTATTGTAATCTCGAATACAAAGGTACACCTTTTTAATGGAAGCCGAACTGTGTAATCTAAAAATTGCATCAAATGTAGAGGTGGGTCGTTATTTCGATAACGTTATTTTGGAACCTTATTCATCAAGAACGGAACGGAACGTTACTGGAACTAAAATAACGCGTTACCAGTTATTTTGTATGTAGCAGTTCCTATAACTTATACTGTTCCGTTGTACAACATCGTTATTAATAACGATGTTGTTATTAATAACAATGTTGTACAACGGAACGATGGAACGGTATAAGTTACCTAACTTAATTATAAAAAATTAATTAACGGTATTAGTTAACTTAATTATGTCCATATGTATAATAACTTTAAACTGTATAATGTCTTTTGCTTGAGTCACTTTGTTATTGACTGGATTTAGATTGAAATATAACAATTGTTATACTGCCTTAAGGCACATACTAATATAAAACTGTAATGTTTTGAGACAAATAGGTACTACAAGAAAACTAAATCTCAACTCTGAGGGTTATTTAGTAACTAATTAAAAAAACTAATTTGTTATGTCTAGGTATCTCAAGCTTTGTTTCTTTTCACGGAATTCACCCACAAACAAACACACTTTTGCCACCATTTGGGTTAGTGATGTAAATATTCGTATCTTTTTGATATTCGGATAATACGTATTCGGAACCAAGAGATATTCGGATTCACTGTCCGAATACGTATCTAAGTTAAATCATAAAATGCGCAACGCTGCAAGCGGGTGGCACGGCGTAAGGAATGCAGAGAGGAGTGGGGTTTGTTCGGTGGTGGGGAGTGTCTGGTACTTTTTAACAAAACAAAGAGTTTAAGTTTAAGTTGATTTTTTTTTAATTACTATGGTAAACACCTACTAGTTAACCAAAAAAAAACCTTGTTTTATTTTTTATATTTTAAAGTTATGCCTTGATTGTCTGGTAATTTTAAATAAATAAAAACAATATTTTTATTCATCATGTCTTTATTTTTTAAATAAGCATCGTACGCCTATGGTATCGTAAGTAGGGGACTCTGAGCCAGAGTCTCTGCTCTGAGCCTTTCCCGCGATTCCGAATGCGCCGGTTGTAACCATCCGCACTCGGCTTTTTCATAGCGCATTTGCTTCACGCATTCGAAATTTGTTTCCGTAAATTTTGATTCCGAATCCGTATTCGAATTTACAGATTGATTCCGGAATATCCGGATCCTTTAAATATTCGGATTCAACGGATATTTGGATACGTATTCTTACATCACTAATTTGGGTGTAATTTACTGACTATGGTGTAATTTGGCTGTTATTTTAAATGAACTGTGACAGTTTAAGAAATATATGTCATTCCATATTAAAATGTGATATACATATATTAGAACGGTTATATTCTGCAATAGGAGTAGAAAAATATAATTAATTGTCGGTAGAATTATACACAATTTCTTTGGTATACCTACTATAATAAAAATAATCTAATAATATAAATAATAACTAATAACATAAAAATTAAATAGTAACTAATAAGAAACTTAATAAGAAATTCTTAATTCGTTGTAGCAGCAGGAACGAGGAAGATAACAAATAACGCAAAAAACTATACCATCAATCATATAATCCTAACTAAACTTGTTCATTAAAATGTGACGGTAACGTTACTAATAACGAGTAACGCGTTCCTAAAAATTACTCGTTATTCCCAGCTCTAATCAAATGTTATAAAAACCTAACCTCAATTATAATTATGTGTGAATATGTGTTTTGATAGTAAGTGACTGTTCGCAAAATATCACCTTTCCAAGACTACCATAGTAGAGGTTATATTAAAAAAAAACTGATATGATAAGTAACACTTTATCACCCTGTATCTTGGAAACATAAGTAATTAGGACAAATATTTATTTGTGTTTTCGTCTTATTTTGACATGTTCAATCTATTCCTAAATTTATGCCAATAAGTTTAGGGACACCTTGTATAACAAGTAAAAGAAATTATGAAAAATTACTTTTCCTGTATATACCTAGCGCATGCTGAGTATAATTCATAAATTAATTTAATATTTAATAATATCATTACGATAATTTTTAAGCGTTGGTAAGATAAATCCATTTCCAAAACTTGGCCACACTTATGGTATATACCATGCATGGCAACACTGTTATGCACTTGCATAGTTCAAAGAAAAACCTTAAGGTTATAAATTTAAATTATGGCACTATGACATCAAATGCATTTCTGTGAAATCACCTGGACCTCACCTGGAGCTCATTAGCTAAATCACGGAGTGATATCCCATTGAGTGCGTATTGCGCTTGAATGTCACGACTTGATATCCCATTGATTGTGTATTGTGGAAACATATGAATGCGCCAGTGATATCACGATGTCAAACCGGGAGTTCGGAGTGATTTCAATACACAATCACAAATGTTTACTGGGTTGTTACAGAATATACTATTCCTAATTACGTATATTTAAAAGATACAGGGTGATGAAGTGTTACTTATCATATCAGTTTTTTTAATATAACTTCTACTATGGTAGACTTGGAAAGGTGATATTTTGCGAACAGTCACTTACTACCAAAACACATATTCACACATAATTACAATTGTTGAAGTGAACACAGTGTCGCAGAAACAGGGGTTGCTTAAGCTTATTTTCCCATACAAACTTTAAGGTTAGGTTTTTATACCATTTGATGCAATTTCTATTACTCAGTTCGGCTACTATTAAAAAGCTGTACCTCTCAAACTTTGATAAAATAAACCGTTTCCGAGATATTCGAGATTACAATAATTGTTATATCGCATTAAAGGACTAAAAAATATATGATAACAAATTTTTTAATTGAAAAAACTACATTTTTTTAATGTGACGTTCAGGGCAAAAAGTCCCGAGGCTCATGGAATGCCCTTTTTAGTTTTTCAATTAAAAAATAAAATTTGTTATCATATACTTTTTAATCCTTTTAAATAATGCAATATAACAATTATTGTAATCTCGAATACAAAGGTACACCTTTTTAATGGAAGCCGAACTGTGCAATCTAAAAATTGCATCAAATGTTATAAAAACCTAACCTCAATTATAATTATGTGTGAATATGTGTTTTGATAGTAAGTGACTGTTCGCAAAATATCACCTTTCCAAGACTACCATAGTAGAGGATATATTAAAAAAAACTGATATGATAGGTTTATCACCCTGTATTTTGGAAACATAAGTAATTAGGACAAATATTTATTTGGGTTTTCGTCTAATTTTGACATGTTCAATCTTTTCCTAAATTTATGCCAATAAGTTTAGGGACACCTTGTATAACAAGTAAAAGAAATTATGAAAATGTACTTTTCCTGTATATACCTAGCGCATGCTGAGTATAATTCATAAATTAATTATAAAAATATATTTACATTACGATAATTTTTAAGCGTTGGTAAGATAAATCCATTCCCAAAACTTGGCCACACTTGAGGAGCGTTTATTCAAAAAGGGACATGTCCATGTTAGCGATTTGCAGAAATAAGTCAAAAGCAAAGGAATTCTGTTATTTTTGACTTGTTTCTGCAAATCGCTAAAATGGACATGTCCCTTTTTGAATAAACGCTCCTCACTTATGGTATATACCATGCATGGCAACACTGTTATGCACTTGCATAGTTCAAAGAAAAACCTTAAGGTTATAAATTTAATTTATGGCACTATGACATCAAATGCATTTCTGTGAAATCACCTGGACCTCACCTGGAGCTCATTAGCTAAATCATTGCTGAGCTCATCCTGAGTCCTAGTGAGCTTACTGTGAGCTCACGCGATGATTATCAGCGAGTAATTTTTTAATGAGTCATAAATGTTATATTATATATATAATAATAATAATAATAATAATAATAATAATAATATTTATTGCATTATAAAATAATTTACAAGTAACTTTACATTTCACAAGTTTGCAACAAATATGCTAATCTGCACTATAAATGTAAGAAACATTTGTGCGTGCAGGTACAATAAATAAACAATAAAAAATGTATAATAAATCATAAAACGAGTACAATGTATAATAAACAACAGTATCGCTTTAAAACCTTAACAATACAGTAAGATTATACTAAAACACAAATAAATAATTTATAGCTATAGACAATATATAATTATTCGTAGACTAATTCCAGACTAAAACTTAAACTATAAGTAATCTAAAAATAAAGATAAAAGGAGGCCTATAGTACTTAAAATAGAAATATGAAAACTAATTAAAAATTAAAAATTTATTAAAAATATTGAAGATTTAAAAACGACAATTTATAAACACTATACACATAATGAGCAGTTTTTTAAGTCAATTTCGTTAGACACAAACCGTCTGGGTTTTTGTAGTACATAACTTTTGCTTATTTTTTTAAATGAATTTGGAATAAGTATGTTTTTTATATTTTCTGGGAGGGTATTATATAATTTCGGACCAAGGTAGGTTAAACACCTTTGGCCAATGGTTTTGCGCATCTTTGGAACAAGTAAATGATCTTTTTGTCTCGTAAATCTACTGTTTACTAATGGAAGTGACTTTTTTTGAGCATGGGTGTATATTAAAAGATTAAGATAATAAAGTTGTCTACAATCCATCTTACCAGAGATGAGAAATAATTCGTCCGTTGGGTAAGTAATTTTAACACCATGCATTATTTTTAAAATTCTTTTTTGTAGCAACTCCACATCCTGCAAGTGATTACTGTATAAACCACCCCACCCAAGGATACCATATCTAAGATGCGACTCCACAAGTGCGTCGTATACAATGTTAAATTGGGTTATATTTAATATAGGATAAAGTAATTTAAAATAATGTAATAGGCATCTAAGTTTTTTGTTTATTTCCCGCACTTGTAAATCCCATCTCAGATGTGGATCCAATGTCAAACCAAGAAATCTGACCGAATTGGAGGATTCAATACTAAAACTTTCCCTGCACGTGGTAAAGGTAAGAATATTTAATTGTGGTAAACGATTTGAATATAAACCAAAACACATAAAATTTGTTTTCTCCACATTAAGCGAAAGTAAATTATAGTCAAACCATTTTTTAATATTGATAAAGTCTTTCTGTATTATATCTTTTAAGGATTCCCAGTTATGACTTTTATATAATATTGTTGTGTCATCTGCAAAACTCGTGATAGTACCCTTGATTTCTACTCTAAAGAGGTTGTTTATATATAGTATGAAAAGAAGCGGTCCCAAAATAGTACCTTGTGGGACTCCATACTTTGGTATCATCATCTCACTTAAATTTTCATTTATCCTTACCATTTGTTTACGGTTTTTCAGATATCCAGTAAGAAGTCTCAAAAGAGCGCCTCTAACCCCTATGCTATCTAGAACATTGATAAGTTTGTCATGACTTACGGTGTCAAACGCTTTGGCAAGGTCCAGAAAAATGCCAATTGCAGGAGTACCTTTATCCATTGCCTCATATATTTGACTAGTTAGTGATATTATAGCACCTTGAGTAGATTTGCCCTTCTGAAACCCGAACTGTCTATCTGATATTATTTTATATTTTTTTATATAATCTTCTAAACGATCTTTTAACAGCATTTCAAAAATTTTTGTTATGTTTGTTATTAAGCTGATAGGTCTATAGTTTATTGGCTTCAGTTTATCACCTTTCTTGTAAATAGGTATCACTATGGAGGTTGTGAATGTAGGTGGACATATCCCAGATTCAAAAATCTTATTTATAATAGTTGATAGTGGTTTTGCTATTGCCTTAGAAATATTTTTTAATGTATAACTACTTATTCCATCCACCCCCACAGCTTTTTTATTTTTTAATCTTTTAATTACTAATTTGACTTCTTCATCATGGGTTGGCATCAAAAACATTGAGTTGTTAAGATTAAGGCAATTTTCCTTATAGTTTAGCGGTGGATTAATCTTTTCAGCCAGGAGACTGCCCATATTTATATAGTGTTCATTAAATATATTAGTTATTCTTGTCATATCTGTTGTTATTACATCTCCATCTATTATTTCTTTTATTTTGTTGTCAGTTTTATTATTATTTTTTAAGCTGTTTATTGTTTTCCATAATTCTTTGTTGTTTGAATTATTATTAATTTTTTGTTTGTAGAAATTGCTTTTTGCTTTAACTATCATATTGTTTAATTTGTTTCTGTAGGTTGTATATTTTTGTCTTATATTAAGGTCTCCTGTTTCTTTATACTGCTTATATAATTTATCTCTATAATGTATAGAGTTTATAATACCTTGTGTTATCCATCCTTTTCTTTTTTGGTTTTCTTTTTTAATCCTTTTATAAATAGTGTTTTTATTGATATTTTGTTTTAATATATTTATAAATGTTTCTGTTGCAGGTTCCACGTCATCGTTTAAAACTGTGTTCCAGTCTACATTGTGTAAATCCCTATTTAAGTCCCTATAGTTTATTTGTTTCATATATCTTTTTCTTTCAATTTTGTGTAATTTTTTGTGGCTTAATACGATTTGGGCCATAATTGGATAGTGATCTGTTATTTTTGATTTAACAATTACCGGCAATACACAATCATCTAGGTTATTTTTTGCTTTAATAAAAATGTGATCTATGCATGAAGTTTCATTATTTTGTTCCCTTGTTATTTCATTTATAACTGACTTAAAACCGTATTCCCCCATGATGTTTAGGTATTCACTAGATAAACCTGAGGGATTTAGTATATTTATGTTGAGATCACCCACAAATATAGACACGTCTGTATTTGTCAAGTTCGCTTGAAAGTAAAAATCTAAATCTATTAAAAATTGTGTAAGGTCAATCCCGTGTAATCTATATATTCCTATTAAATTTATTGTTGTATGATAAAAATTAATTTTTGAATTTATAATTTTGCATTCAGCTACTTTATCAATCTTATAAGAAAAATCTAGATCATCTCTAATAAACATAATTACTCCATCGTTTTGATTATAATTACCATCGTTATAAACTACTTTAAACCCATCAAGCTTTATATATTCTATATTTATTTGTCGAGTTTCTGTTAAAACTATACATTCAAATTTATGTGTAAACTGCTCTAAAAAGATTTCTAACTCTGGTAAATTTTTTCTAATACTTCTAATATTTAAATGTATTATTTTAAAGTTCGGATTTTCCGAATTTACTTTAAAAACTTTGTTGCATTGATAAGCGTTATCAAGAATGAGAGTTTGTAACTCGATGTTTTCTACAATTTCATCCGGAAATACTTCCATTTAGAATTTAAAATAGACAATATTAAGTTTAAAACCTCCTCTTAATCCTAATTAAAATAAGAAATAAAAACAAACAAACAATCTAAGTGATAAACTAGAATTTAAAATAGACAATATTAAGTTTAAAACCTCCTCTTAATCCTAATTAAAATAAGAAATAAAAACAAACAAACAATCTAAGTGATAAACTAACCTAAAATTTTAATAAAAAATAGACAAATAAATTAAAAATGAAACAGTAGACTATCTGTTTTTGTTTGTTGCGGCTGCGGCCCGAGTTGTTTTGCGTGCCGTTTCTGACTTCTTGTCTGCTCCAACAGATTGTTTAGTGGTGGATGTTAGCTTTGGCTTTTTATTTTCTTGAGTTTCTACTCCCAATTCCTCCTCCAGTGATAGGTTTAGCTCGTTCAGCAGTCTTTTCTGTCGATCTTGTGGATTTGGCGTGGATGGGGCACTTGATGGTCTGGGTTCCTTATTTTCCTCCAATCTTGTGTGTGGATTTTCAAGATCCTCGATGGTATATATATCTTCGCCAATAATTAGTTTGCCACTTTTTATTTTAGCACTTAAACCTTTGGATGTTGCTTCCTTTTTGTGTTTTTGCAGTATTTTGTTTATCGCTAGGTCTTCAGTACAGTGATCTTGGTTTATATAAATTGATTTCCCTTTTAGTCTGTGAGCGTTTTGAAGAATGTGTACTTTTTTTTGGTAGGATATAAATTCCAAAAGTATCGGCGTCTTAGGATTATTTTTGGGCCCCAACTTGTAGACGTCGTTTATATCAGTTTCGGTAATAGTAACTTTTAGAATAGAGGCACAGAAGTTAATTATCTGTTCAATTAAATTATCACCTTCCGTTTTTAATCCAAATATCACGACGTTATTTTTTCTTAATTTTCTTTGGAGGTGCAGATTTTCTGTGTGTAGTTGAGTGTTTTGCTGCTCCAACTCTGAGATTCGTTTTTCAAATCCGTCAGCAGTTAATTGTAGTTCAGTCTTTAAACTTGCTATTTCCTTTTTTATTTCCTCTTTAACTTCCTCACTCTTTTTTATTATGTTACTATTTAGCTTGGAAATAATATCCGTTAGGAAATCTTTTTGAGATTCAGTAAAATCTCCCATTTTACGAGGTAGTCTATTTTTAATAACTTTCAGTGTGTGGATTCCTTTATATTGGAGTTTTTTTATATTTGATTGTTTACTGGTGTGTGCATAAGTGTTTCATTGATTTAGTTGTAATCTGGGCACTTGAGTTTACGATTTTTTTTTAGTGTTTATTAGCTTTGAAGTTACTTATTATTATTTGACTAAGTTTAGGTATTTATATTGAAGTTTTAGTGGGTGTTTCTTATATCTAAAGATAGCGTACCTTAGTTCACGTGTTTACTCTAAAGGTGACCACACACTATTGTGTATATATATATATTGTATATATATATATATATATATATATATATATATATACATGCACGGCTATCAATACGAAGCCCGGTGCATTACACGGGCTAGTCAAAGCCCGGTAATGCGGGACGGGGCGGTTAACTGTTCGTTGGTGCATAAACAACAAGAGACAAACTCCGCGGTGTATCAGAAGCCCTGCGGTGTTTCCTCTGTCAAAAAGTGTTTTTTTAATTAAATTATTTGTGTGTGAGATCTATTTTATAAGTTAGGTAAGTTTTCTTTTTATTTCAATGTCTAAATTTATAATTATAGGCAAATTTGATTTAAAATACCTAGACTATACCTAAACTTAACCTAAATTTTTAAATAATGACGTAGGTATACTTAAATATTTAATAATATTGTTGAATTATAATTATTATAAAAAAAATTATTATAATAATAATTATTATTAAATTAATTATGAGTCATTATTTAAAAATATTGTCTAAATTTATAATTATAGGCAAATTTGATTTAAAATACCTAGACGATACTTAAACTTAACAATATTCTTAAATAATGACGTAGGTATACCTAAATATTGTAACGTTTTTAACTGTTCGTAGTGTGAATTAAAACACGCACTGGTTAATTAACGAACTAAACTATTTATTTAATAACTTAACTACACTTAAAACACTATAAAACTAACTAAACACTTAACTACTAATTATTTATATCACTGCTAGTTTATTTATTTGCACTTATATTTATTTATTTCGCCGCGAGTACCAAATCTTAACTGACTGCTCTGTGATGCTCCGTTTCTTATATATTCAGCGCCAAGGTCTTCTGGAACATTCCAGCGAGCTCCACACTCTCGATTGTTCGAGCGCTGAGTCACCGGCGATGACTCACCGGCGATGACTCACCGGCGATGACTCATCGGCGATGAGTCATCACTCCGATATCCAGAGCGGTACTCGCTACAATATTTAATAATATTGTTGAATTATAATTATTATAATAATAATTATCGTTAAATTATAATTATTTATATTATAATAATTTAAAAGTATTGTTGAACTTAGGTACCTATATAAACATTTCATTTATTTTGTTTATACATCATAATTTTGAAAAGGTTTAAATATCTTATACAGGGTGCTCTACAAGCTCTATGGCAAACTTTGTCAGATGATAGCTGGGTTAATTATAAACATTTTTTCTTAAATGACATGGATGCGATTCGTTTTTGTTAAAAAGTTAGGCCTTAAAAAAATATATTTACATATGTTAATAAAAAATATACAAATATATCAATAAATATAATTATTATAAGAATTATTGTTGAGGTTAGGTAATTTTGTGTAAAACTTAAATGGGAATCAAAACAAGTGAAACTGACTGAATATTTTTTTCATGAATTATAAAGACATCCAGTTTTTTTTACTTATTAGATTTAAATACACCAAAAATTCTAAAAAATCTAAATAATGACGTATACTTTAATAGACGGCCCGACAAAATTAACGCATAATAAATATAAAAAAATTAACTCTAAAACGCCTTTACCAATCTTTATGAAATTTTGGATAAAAATACTTCAACTTATATCTCAATTTACGTCTTAGAGGGTTTTTCGAGAAAATATGTTTAAAGCCTTTTTATTTAATAAAGAAAAAAAGTTCGAAATATAACTTTTAGGGAATTTTTTTAAATAAATAAAAAATATGCTGTTAAAGAGCGTATTTTTTTTAGTACACCCTGAAAATTTTGTACAAATCAAACGAACATTAACGAAGATACAGCGCTTCAAAGTCGGTAAAATTGACGCCTTTTTGATTATTTTGCTGAAAAGTGGTAATTTTTCACGATTTGAAGCGCTGTATCTTCGTTACTGTTTGCTTGATTTGTACAAAATTTTCAGGGTGTACTAAAAAAAATACGCTCTTTAACAGCATATTTTTTATTTATTTAAAAAAAAACATTAAATATTATTTTTTTAAATGTTAAAATTTGAAAATAAATTTTTGTTATGAAAAACTAAACCAAATTAAAAGTTTAAAAATAAAAAAAGAAGTGGGGAAAATTGCTATTTAGTTTATTCCTATAAACAAGAAAAATGTATTACCAACCAAATATTGTTTTATAGCTAACATTATAAAGTTAAAGCTGCCTTTATCCAATAAAAATCGTAGATAAAATATTACTTTAACCAAAACGGTTGATAAAATAATATTGTAATGGTAACTATAAATGGACAATCCTTATCTAAAAGGAACCAAGCGCCAAAAACTATTTTTGAACTTAACAAATTTTTTTGTAAAATAACTAATTTTTAAGAATGCTCAAAAAGTTTATCATTATTTAGAACTTCTTTTAAATTATTGAGAGGACTTTCAAATTTTAATTAAGTTTTTGAGCAGCATTAAAAATGAGTTAGGTATATACAAATAAGTTTGTTAAGCTCCGAACAAGTTTTTGGTTCCTTTTAGATAAGCACTATCCAAATAAAGAACCCAATTTCTTATTGTTGTTTGGTCGTTTGGTCGTTGTTTGCCATGTATAAATAAATTGACCAGTTGTGAATGTTAATTGACAAATTGCCATGAGAACCTTTCGGTCAAAAAGAAGTTTTTGCAATTCAATGTTACATTTAAATGATATTTAATAAAAATAATTTTTAATTCATTTCATACCGCTATTGGAAATTTTTTAAATAAATTAAAAATTATTTTTATTTAAATTATTTAAATGTGAATTGAATAATAATTATTATAATTATAATTATAATTATAATAATTATTATAATAATAATAATTTATACAAATCCCCTTGTTTCCCCAATTAAAATTATGTAAAATATCTGGACAACTTGTAAAACCGCCCCAAAGAAAAATGCAATCCAAATAATATTTCAAAAATAAATAATTCTTTAAAATTATTTGTATTACGAAAGTATTTCACAAAATATTGCCTTTTAATCCACGCTATGTAGAGAACAAAACATAATTTTGGGAATATAACATTTATTTTGAAAATCAGTAAATACAAATTTAAGAATCCCGCATTATTTTGCCCGCCTTCCTATCAAAAAGTCATCGAGCGTATAGTCCCCATTGTTGCCAGATGTACGGGCTTCGTATACTGCGTAATACTTATACAAAGCTGTATATAATCTCGTTTGACTCGTGTGCCCCCTACCGCCAAAGCATTGGAACTAAGGGTGTATATTTTGATAGGTTTGAATGGCATTAGGAAGCCCACCACTTTTTCGCCATTGAAACAAGGGGGCATCACTTAACTCTAAAACAATTTTATACACGCTAATTTTAGAATGTAACTTTTCGGGCTTGGTAATGTAGGATTGCATATCTATATATATATATATATATATATATATATATATATATATATATATATATATATACAAACAGGCGTTAAGGCACCAAATTCGGATATATATGGGCCAAGTGGCACCTATATAATCGTTGTGGCACCATTTCAAGGTGCCAGAACGTTTTATTTCATATATAAACTCTAATGTGTCATAGTATTATCCCTACAAAATTTCCAGATGGTGCCACTTGGACTATATATATAGAAAAGTACAATTTTAGTTAAACCATATAATCTCCAGAGGGCGCTAACTACGTAAGTAAACTATACAACGTAGCGGCACCATGATAGAATATACAGGGTGTTTCTTTTAACTTGAGACAGCTCAATATCTCGAGAAATACGCATTTCACGGAAAAATGTCTTAAATAAAAGCTTAATGTGGCTAAAGGGGACATATTTGGTGCTACCGCTAGCCACCCCCTACCCCTCCTTAAGGGTGAAACGGGGGGTAACTTTGGAAAGTCAAATGGAATGACCCGATTTTTTTCACAGAGTTTGGTAGTACATAAAAAAATAAATAACTTTTATTTAAAACTTTTTTCAATTTATCAACAGATGGCGCTGTAATTCAAAATTTAAGAAAAATGAGTTTCCTTGACTTTGGAAAGTCAAATGGAATGACCCGATTTTTTTCACAGAGTTTGGTAGTACATAAAAAAATAAATAACTTTATTTAAAACTTTTTTCAATTTATCAACAGATGGCGCTGTAATTCAAAATTTAAGAAAAATGAGTTTCCTTGTAAAATGTATTATTTGAAACGTTTGAAAAACAAAAATTAACATTAACAACAATAGTCGGCTATGAAAACAATTTATAACAAACGTTCGAAATGTCGTCATTCCATTTCAACACATTTTTGAATGCGGGTAATGAATTCTGGCACACAACGCGCCAACATGTCGGGAGGTATCGCCGCACAGGCGTTCCTGATCCGCTCCACCATGTAACCCCACTGGAAGAAGTCTGGTGGCGTAAGATCAGGTGATCGAGCAGGCCAAATTACTGGACCACGTCTACCGATCCACCGCGGTGCACCGGCCATTGAACTCCCGATCCAACACCTCTCGAGCAATTGTTGAATAATGTGCAGGACAACCATCTTGCTGGTACCACATGTTTTGGAGCCGTGCTAGTGGTACATCCTACAAAAGGTCCGTCAGATCGTTTTCTAGAAAATTCCGGTACTTTTCGCCATTTAATGCAGCGTCAATAAAGAAGGGTCCGATTAATCGTTCGCAAACGTTTACCGACCTGGGACGCTGGTGCTCCATTTGGTGTCGAAATGGAAGGACGACATTTCGAACATTTGTTATAAATTGTTTGATTTAATGTTAATTTTTGTTTTTCAAACGTTTCAAATAATACATTTTACAAGGAAACCCCTTTTTCTTAAATTTTGAATTACAGCGCCATCTGTTGATAAATTGAAAAAAACTATTGACTATTGTTGATTTAATGTTAATTTTTGTTTTTCAAACGTTTCAAATAATACATTTTACAAGGAAACCCCTTTTTCTTAAATTTTGAATTACAGCGCCATCTGTTGATAAATTGAAAAAAACTTTTAAATAAAAGTTATTCATTTTTTTATGTACTACCAAAATCTGTCAAAAAAATCGGGTCATCCCTTTTGACTTTCCAAAGTTACCCCCCGTTTCACACTTAAGGAGGTGTAGGGGGTAGCTAGCGGTAGCACCAAATAATGTCCCCTTTGGTCACATTAACCTTTTATTTAAGACATTTTTCCGTGAAATGCATATTTCTCGAGATATTGAGCTGTCTCAAGTTAAAAGAAACACCCTGTATACAATAGGACGTTGCGGCACCATGTATTTCTTGAGTCTAGATTCTAGACGTTTTCCGATATTTAAGATTTAATTTAATTTACTATTAAGTGGTATCTATTTGGCTCCTTAGTCTTAGTATTATTTACGGCTAGTGAAGTAGTGAAATTAGATAAAAATGGATCAAAAATACAAAGTTTTTGGTGGTAAGTACTAAGTATTTAAACTTTTTTAAATTAATTAGGGGAATCAATTATTTGCGGAAACTAGGGATGCTTTTGCACGTTTTATGACTAGGTCACAAAAATTAGTAAAAAAGCATTAGAAGATTTTCGTAAGTATTTTCTTGTTAATATTTAAAAAATAAAAATCAATACTTAACATAACAGCAGGCAGATATTGCTCCCCCCCGCGAAAATCTTTACTAGGCCCCCTGATTTCACATTTTTTTAAAGTTTTTATATTGAAAATAAAAATTATTATTTTTATTTATTATTATTATTATTTATTAAAAAAATGCGAAAGAATATTTTTTTTAAATAAGGTTCTTATACAGTTTAACACGATTTACCTCCCATGAAAAAATTTAACAGATTTTAAAATATAGGTTAAAAAAACTTGTCCGTGACTTACCGTTTTACGAAATCACGTCATTAAAATTTTTTATACAGCCATTGTTATTATTTTAACATATACATATATTTAATTTTGTTATAAATTATTTTTTCAAATATTGATGTTTTAAATAATAGAAAAATTATACTTAAAAAAAAAATTAAATAAAAAAAAATTCTATAAATTAAAAAAAAATAATTTTTGAGTTTTTTTTAAATAAAATTTATTCATTAAATACAATTTTTCAAAAACTATACATTTAGCTTTTATTGAAGCCGTGATCTGAAAACATGCCGAGACACGGGTATCATTTTTTAAGTCTATTTTCAAAATCTGTAATCTTGAGAAAATAATTTAAATTTTGTCGTACTACTAAAATAATAGAAAAATAATAACATATTTTTATAACATACAACAAAGATAACTAGCAATCTAAGCAATCTTACAATGTTGCCATAATTTTTAAGCGTCGCGTCACGTTTTTCCGTCTTGCAGATAATACAATGGAAATAAGTTTTTTAATGTTTTGGGGCAATTATGGACTTTTATAGCTGGTTTGCCAGAACGGTTGCACCCAAAAATGGGTAAAATTGATAATTTTATAAAGACATATTAGTAAATGATAATTGAACGGGCAAGAGGATGATAATTTTTTTATAATAATGGGCAAACAAAATTGTTATTGCAATACCAAATTTATTTTAATTTATAATCACAATATTGTTTTTTTTTCAATTTTAATAAAAAAAATTTACTTTACCCCTTGAATAAGATCACATGTCTCAATATGCAGGCCCTGTATAATAATGTAAATTAAATTTAAAAAACTCGGTATGCCAAAAATATTATTGTCACAATTTATATTCGTGAAAAAACAGCAATCACATGAATTGTGTAAAAATGGATTTTTTGTTTTGTACACCCAAAAACGAACTTTATGTAAATATTGTAATTGTTCCGTACTGACACGGTTTACAAATTTATTTTCAAGGAAATTAACGTAGTTTTATATATTTTACAAATTTATTTTAGAATAAATTTGAAATTTCTAAATTATCGTGTTAAAGGCAAAAAGTTTTGCAAAAGTGGTAAAAAGGGACACTTAGGTAAAGGAATTACAGGTTTTTCGAACTTTGCCTAAAAATCTGGCGTCCGGATGATTCCAGAAACGATGGTCCAGGTACACAAATCGAGTAAAGGGAAGCAAAAAATAGGCAGAAAGTTTTTGGAAGTGTTAGCGAACGGATCGTTTCTTGTAAATTTTTGCTAAAACGAAATTTATTGCAAAGTTCTATTTAAATTATTGTTACGACTGTTTGTGTATTCTCCAAGGTTAGTTTTTAATTTAGAATATTTAAAACGAAAAGTAAAATAAATGTGATGACAATAAGTATTTTATTCGAAACATCTGACTATTTCGACAAAGGACTTTCTAAAGCGAGCAATATTTTAGTTTTACTTTTATAAACACTGACTTTCAAATAAAGGTATTATATATCTGTATAGTGTCAGAACGCATATATACTTAAAAAATATATAAGGTGCCATTAAATCACATTAAGCGCAAAAAATATTGGGTGCGGGAACGTCCATGTAGTTTTTGGTGTCACTTGGTATTTTTACGCGTATATATATATATATATATATATATTCATATACATATATATATATATATATATTCATATACATATATATATATATATATATATATATATTAGGGTGGGCCCAAAAAAAAAGAATTATTTTTTTCTCTTGTCTCTTGTGAAAATATGTTGATTTGTCATGTTTTAAGAGCCCTGTCAAAAGATCAGCTCCATTAAAAAAATTTTAGGGGTCGCTCAAGGTTTTTAAAAATTTCCAAAATCGGGATTTTTTTTTATTTTTATTTTTTTTTCTCGTTCCGATAGTATTTTTTAATTTAAAAATAATAATGATTCTGAAAATTTCAAATGGATATTTTGATTTCTAAAGGTCGCTCAAGATTTTTTTAACTTTCAAAGTAGAGTATTTTGAATGTTTTCGAGCGACCTCTGAATATAAATATCAACGAACTTTTAGCGACCTTTAGAAATCAAAATATTGATTTGAAATTTACAGAATTTTTATTATTTTCAAACAAAAAAATAATATCGAGACGAGAAAAAAAATTAAAATAAAACAAAAATTCAATTTTTGACGATTTTGAAAATTTAAAAAAATCTTGATCGACCCCTAAAAGTTTTTTAATTGAGCTGATATTTGACAGGGCTCTTACAGCATGATAAACTAACATATTTTTGCAAGAGACGAGAAACAAAAATATTCTTTTTTTTTGGGCCACCCTAATATATATATATATATATATATATGTGGGGCGTGGCCTCCTATATATGTATGTATATATATACATGCACGGCTATCAATACGAAGCCCGGTGCATTACACTGGCTAGTCGAAGCCCGGTAATGCGGGACGGGGCGGTTAACTGTTCGTTGGTGCATAAACAACAAGAGACACACTCCGCGGTGTATCGGAAGCCTTGCGGTTTTGCCTCTGTCAAGAAGTGTTTTTTTAATTAAATTGTTTGTGTGTGAGATCTATTTAATAATTGTTCTTTTTATTTCAATGTCTAAATTTATAATTATATGCAAATTTGATTTAAAATACCTAGACTATACCTAAACTTAACCTATATTTTTAAATAATGACGTGGTATACTTAATTGTTTAATAATATTGTTGAATTATAATTATTATAATAAAAATTATTATAATAATAATTATTATTAAATTAATTATAAGTCATTATTTAAAAATATTGTCTAAATTTATAATTATAGGCAAATTTGATTTAAAATACCTAGACGATACTCAAACTTAACAATATTCTTAAATTATGACGTGGGTATACTTAAATATTTAATAATATTGTTGAATTATAATTATTATAATAATAATTATCGTTAAATTATAATTATTTATATTATCATAATTTAAAAGTATTGTTGAATTTACGTACCTATATAAACATTTAATTTATTTTGTTTATACATCATAATTTTGAAAAGGTTTAAATATCTTATACATGGTGCTCTACAAGCTCTATGGAAAACTTTGTCAGATGATAGCTGGATTAATTATAAACATTTTTCCTTAAATGACATGATGCGATTCGTTTTTGTTTAAAAGTTAAGCCTTTAAAATATATATTTCCATATGTTAATAAAAAATATACAAATATATCAATAATTATAATTATTATAAGAATTATTGTTGAGGTTAGGTAATTTTGTGTAAAACTTAAATGGGAATCAAAACAAGTGAAACTGACTGAATATTTTTTTCATGAATTATAAAGACATCTAGTTTTTTTTTAAATTATTAGATTTAAATACACAAAAAATTCTAAACAATCTAAATAATGACGTATACTTTAATACACTTTAGTACACCCTGAAAATTTTGTACAAATCAAACGAACATTAACGAAGATACAGCGCTTCAAAGTCGGTAAAAATGACGCCTTTTTGATTATTTTGCTAAAAAGTGGTCATTTTTCACGACTTTGAAGCGCTGTATCTTCGTTACTGTTCGCTTGATTTGTACAAAATTTTCAGGGTATACTAAAAAAATACGCTCTTTAACAGCATATTTTTTATTTATTAAAAAAAAATTACCTAAAAGTTATTTTTCGAACTTATTTTCATTATTAAATAAAAAGGCTTTAAACATATTTTCTCGAAAAACCCTTGAACACGTAAATTGAGATATAAGTTGAAGTATTTTTATCCAAAATTTCATAAAGATTAGTAAAGGCGTTTTAGAGTTAATTTTTTTTATTTATTATGCAATAATTTTGTCGGGCAGTGTATTTAAAAATAGTATGATTTATAATTATTTTAATAAAAACTATTATATTATTGAATTAATTATATGTCATTATTTAAAAATATTGTCTAAATTTATAATTATAGGCAAATTTGATTTAAAAGACCTAGACCATATTAATTCATATTTAAATCATTAAATTTAATTTTTTTGTTTCAAAATAATTAAATTTTTGTTATGGGAAACTAAACCAATATAAAAATAACAAAATTAAAAAAATAAGTGAAAAAAATGCTTTTTGTAAGTATACGACAGTTGTCCTAGAAAATCTATTAAAAAAATAAAAAGACACAACCTTTTTCAAATATAGGTACCTATACCTGTTTAGGCATAAAATGTATTATTTATTAAAGTATGTGAATTATTAAGTTTAATTAATTTTTGTAATAATTTAGGTATATTTTGTTTCTAAAAACATTAAATATTATTTTTTTAAATGTTAAAATTTGATAATAAATTTTTGTTATGAAAAACTAAACCAAATTAAAAGTTGAAAAATAAAAAAAATAAGTGGGGAAAATTGCTATTTAGTTTAGCATCTTATAAACAAGAAAAATGTATTACCAACCAAATATTGTTTTATAGCTAACATGTTAAAGTTAAAGCTGCCTTTTATCCAATTAAAATCGTAGATAAAATATTACTTTAACCAAAACGGTTGATAAAATAATATTGTAATGGTATAAATGGACAATCCTTATCTAAAAGGAACCAAGCACCAAAAACTATTTTTGGACTTTGAACAATATTTTTTGTAAAATAACTCATTTTTAATAATGCTCAAAAAGTTTATCATTATTTAGAACTTCTTTTAAATTATTAAGGGGACTTTCAAATTATAATTAAGTTTTTGAGCAGCATTAAAAATGAGTTAGGTATATACAAATATGTTTGTTAAGCTCCGAACAAGTTTTTGGTTCCTTTTAGATAAGCACTATCCAAATAAAGAACCCAATTTCTTATTGTTGTTTGGTCGTTTGGTCGTTGTTTGCCATGTATAAATAAATTGACCAGTTGTGAATGTTAATTGACAAATTGCCATGAGAAGCTATCTATCAAAAAGCAGTTTTTGCAATTCAATGTTACATTTAAATGATATTTAATAAAAATAGTTTTTAATTTATTTCATACCGCTATTGGAAATTTTTTAAATAAATTAAAAATTATTTGTATTAAAATTGGAAATGTTTCAAATAAATTAAAAATTATTTTTATTTAAATTATTTAAATGTAACATTGAATAATAATAATAATAATATATACAAATCCCCTTGTTTCCCCAATTAAAACTATGTAAAATATCTGGACAACTTGTAAAACCACCCCAAAGAAAAATGCACTCCAAATAATATTTCAAAAATAAATAATTCTTTAAAATTAAGTGTATTACGAAAGTATTTAACAAAACATTGCCTTTTAATCCACGCCATGTAGAGAACAAAACATTATTTTGGGAATATAACATTTATTTTGAAAATCAGTAGATACAAATTTAAGAATCCCGCATTATTTTCCCCGCCTTCCTATCAAAAAGTCATCGAGCGTATAGTCCCCATTGTTGCCAGATGTACGGGCTTCGTATACTGCGTAATACTTATACAAAGCTGTATATAATCTCGTTTGACTCGTGTGCCCCCTACCGCCAAAGCATTGGAACTAAGGGTGTATATTTTGATAGGTTTGAATGGCATTAGGAAGCCCACCACTTTTTCGCCATTGAAACAAGGGGGCATCACTTAACTCTAAAACAAATTTATACACGCTAATTTTAGGAAGCCCGATTTCGGGCTTCGTAAAAACCGAGTGGGCTTCGTTTATACTGTGAAATGTAACGTTTCGGGCTTGGCAATGTAGGATTGCATATCTATATATATATAAATATATATATATATATGTATATATATATAGATATGCAATCCTACATTACCAAGCCCGAAACGTTACATTCTACAGTATAAACGAAGCCCACTCGGTTTTTACGAAGCCCGAAATCGGGCTTCCTAAAATTAGCGTGTATAAATTTGTTTTAGAGTTAAGTGATGCCCCCTTGTTTCAATGGCGAAAAAGTGGTGGGCTTCCTAATGCCATTCAAACCTATCAAAATATACACCCTTAGTTCCAATGCTTTGGCGGTAGGGGGCACACGAGTCAAACGAGATTATATACAGCTTTGTATAAGTATTACGCAGTATACGAAGCCCGTACATCTGGCAACAATGGGGACTATACGCTCGATGAATTTTTGATAGGAAGGCGGGGAAAATAATGCAGGATTCTTAAATTTGTATCTACTGATTTTCAAAACAAATGTTATATTTGTTCACTACATGGCGTGGATTAAAAGGCAATGTTTTGTTAAATACTTTCGTAATACACTTAATTTTAAAGAAATATTTATTTTTGAAATATTATTTGGAGTGCATTTTTCTTTGGGGCGGTTTTACAAGTTGTCCAGATATTTTACATAGTTTTAATTGGGGAAACAAGGGGATTTGTATATATTATTATTATTATTCAATGTTACATTTAAATAATTTAAATAAAAATAATTTTTAATTTATTTGAAACATTTCCAATTTTAATAAAAATAATTTTTAATTTATTTAAAAACTTTCCAATAGCGGTATGAAATAAATTAAAAATTATTTTTATTAAATATCATTTTAATGTAACATTGAATTGCAAAAACTGCTTTTTGACAGATAGCTTCTCATGGCAATTTGTCAATTAACATTCACAACTGGTCAATTTATTTATACATGGCAAACAACGACCAAACGACCAAACAACAATAAGAAATTGGGTTCTTTATTTGGATAGTGCTTATCTAAAAGGAACCAAAAACTTGTTCGGAGCTTAACAAACTTATTTGTATATACCTAACTCATTTTTAATGCTGCTCAAAAACTTAATTATAATTTGAAAGTCCTCTCAATAATTTAAAAGAAGTTCTAAATAATGAGAAACTTTTTGAGCATTATTAAAAATGAGTTATTTTACAAAAAATGTTGTTAAGTCCAAAAATAGTTTTTGGCGCTTTGTTCCTTTTAGATAAGGATTGTCCATTTATACTTACCATTACAATAATAATAATAATAATAATAATAATAATAATAATAATAATATAGTTTATTTGCTTCCAAAAAATACAAAGCACGTCAAGGTAAAAATAATATAAGGTAAGAAATGTAATGAGTAAAACATATTAAAATTGGTAAGACAGAACGTATTAAAAACATGTAAAAAATATTACAAAACAAATTATAAATATTACAAAACATTTAAAAGGACAGATTAAAAAATTCGTTAAAATCGTAGATAACATTATCCAATAAAACTTTTTTTATAGTATCTTTAAAATTAGGTTTACTTTTGAGTCTAATATCTATTGGCAATTTATTGAAGAACTTGATACCCCAATGGTTAAATGAGTTTTGGGTCCTGGAAATTCTGTTTTGTGGTGTCATCAAATTTTTCCTATGTCGTGTTCCATATCCATGATTAGAATGGTCTGTATAGGAGTTTTGATTTGAGTGAACATACATTAGACAGGTAAGTATGTAAGTAGCTGGTAACGTCAGTATTTTAAGTTTTTTGAAAAGTGCTCTGCAGCTTGTTGTTTGACCTGTTCCTTCAATGGCTCGTATTGCTCTTTTTTGTAGGAGGAATATTTTGGTGGCCTCCGCTGATGCCCCCCAGATCATTATACCATATGACATTAAACTATGAAACTGTGCATAGTAGGTAAGTATCGCTGCCTGGTTATCTATGATATTACGTATTCTACGAATACAATATATGGATGTTGACATTCTTCTGGACAGCTTAGCTATATGCGTAGACCAGTTTAGACGGCTATCCAGATAAAATTCTAATATTTTTATATGCGTTGGATTTGCATAATTTGTGCTGCATATAGTTGTTTGTGTTTTTTCTAAGTTTAACTGTAGACCATTTGCTTTGTACCATAAATGTGCTTCATCTATGTTTTGTCTTTGTTTGTTGTTAAGGGTTAATATTTCTGTGTGTTTGTTGATAATTGTTGTATCGTCTGCATAGATACACATTTTTGCGCATGTTACGTTTGATGCAAGATCATTTGTGTATAATATGAATAAAAGGGGACCTAAAATCGATCCTTGCGGAACTCCTAGATTTCTGTTTTCTTCTTTGGATATTTGACCATTCCATGCGACAACTTGGCGTCGATCTTTTAAGTATGAGCAAAAAATACGGTTGGCTGGTCCTCGCACTCCATAAAATTCCAGTTTTTTTACCAATAGGTTGTGGTTGACACAATCAAAAGCCTTACTGAGGTCCAGGCATCCAAGTTGTGATTTTTGCTTATTGTTAAAGGAATTATTGATTGTTTCGATTATCTCCACCATCGCAGTTAAAGTAGATCTTTCCTTTCTGAACCCGTGTTGGTATGGGCTTAAAACTTTTTTTTGTTCAAGGTATTTGTACAATCTATTTTTAAGTAGCATTTCCAAAATTTTTGATATTGCTGGCAATATAGATATAGGTCTATAATTTTTACTGTTGTTTGGATCATCTTTTTTAAATATTGGAGTTACCTTGGCTAGTTTTAAGTTGTATGGGAAAATTCCCTGTTGGAAACATTTATTAAATATATTACTACTGTGGAAATTTCTGGAATAACAGCTTTTAAAATTTTAACTGACATACCATAGACATCCAGGGAGTTTTTGGAGCTGAATTTTCGGACTTCTGTCAAAATTTCATCCGATGTTATATCATAAAGGAACATTGAGTTTGTTGAGTCTATATTTAACTTGTGTAGGAAATCCATGGCAGAATTTTCTACAACTTGTAACCCCAGATCATTCGCTACGTTTGCAAAATATTTATTAAAATCATCACATATTAATTTAGATTCCCTATTATTACTTTCTTTTTTTATTTTCGAGTTTATAATATTCCAGGTGGCTTTAATTTTGTTGTCTGAATTTTGGATGTAGTCGAGATCTTTTGTTTTTGAAATGTTCTCTAATTCTTGTTTATATGCTTGTCTTAGTTCTTGATATAGGCCTTTTGAGATTGTGTCTTTTCTTATAATATTATTTTATCAACCGTTTTGGTTAAAGTAATATTTTATCTACGATTTTTATTTGATAAAAGGCAGCTTTAACTTTATAATGTAGCTATAAAACAATATTTGGTTTGTAATACATTTTTCTTGTTTATAGGATGCTAAACTAAATAGCAATTTTCCCCACTTATTTTTTTTATTTTTCAACTTTTAATTTGGTTTAGTTTTTCTAAATTTTCCCAACATTTATTAAAATGGATATAGCCGGTTTTCCACGGATGGTCCTCAACTATGGTCTAGGTCTTTTAAATCAAATTTGCCTATAATTATAAATTTAGACAATATTTTTAAATAATGACTAATAGTTTTTATTAAAATAATTATAAATCACACTATTTTTAAATACACTGCCCTACAAAATTATTGCATAATAAATAAAAAAAAATAACTCTTAAACGCCTTTACTAATCTTGATGAAATTTTGGATAAAAATACTTCAACTTATATCTCAATTTACGTGTTCAAGGGTTTTTCGAGAAAATATGTTTAAAGCCTTTTTATTTAATAAGGAAAATAAGTTCGAAAAATCACTTCTAGGGAATTTTTTTAAATAAATAAAAAATATGCTCTTAAAGAGTATACCCTGAAAATTTTGTACAAATCAAGCGAACAGTAACGAAGATACAGCGCTTCAAAGTCGTGAAAAATGACCACTTTTCAGCAAAATAATCAAAAAGGCGTCATTTTTACCGACTTTGAAGCGCTGTATCTTCGTTAATGTTCGTTTTATTTGTACAAAATTTTCAGGGTGTACTAAAAAAATACGCTCTTTAACAGCATATTTTATATTTATTTAAAAAAATTCCCTAAAAGTTATATTTCGAACATTTTTTCATTATTAAATAAAAAGGCTTTAAACATATTTTCTCGAAAACCCTCTAACACGTAAATTGAGATATAAGTTGAAGTATTTTTATCAAAAATTTCATAAAGATTGGAAAAGGCGTTTTAGAGTTAATTTTTTTATATTTATTATGCGATAATTTTGTCGGGCAGTGTATTAAAGTATACGTCATTATTTAGATTTTTTAGAATTTTTGGTGTATTTAAATGTCTTTATAATTCATGAAAAAAATATTCAGTCAGTTTCACTTGTTTTGATTCCCATTTAAGTTTTACACAAAATTACCTAACCTCAACAATAATTCTTATAATAATTATAATTATTGATATATTTGTATATTTTTTATTAACATATGGAAATATATTTTTAAAGGCTTAACTTTTAAACAAAAACGAATCGCATCCATGTCATTTAAGAAAAAATGTTTATAATTAACCCAGCTATCATTTGACAAAGTTTGCCATAGAGCTTGTAGAGCACCCTGTATAGATTTAATATAGATATAGATATAGATTTAAACCTTTTCAAAATTATGATGTATAAACAAAATAAATGAAATGTTTATACCTATAGGTACCTAAATTCAACAATACTTTTAAATTATTATAATATAAATAATTATAATTTAACGATAATTATTATTATAATAATTATAATTCAACAATATTCTTAAATATTTAAGTATACCTACGTCATTATTTAAGAATATTGTTAAGTTTAAGTATCGTCTAGGTATTTTAAATCAAACTTGCCTATAATTATAAATTTAGACAATATTTTTAAATAATGACTTATAATTAATTTAATAATAATTATTATTATAATAATTTTTATTATAAAAATTATAATTCAACAATATTATTAAATA
Organism: Brassicogethes aeneus; assembly: GCA_921294245.1. NCBI lineage: Eukaryota > Metazoa > Arthropoda > Insecta > Coleoptera > Nitidulidae > Brassicogethes > Brassicogethes aeneus. The sequence goes on from OV121137.1 coordinate 2,972,994, forward strand.
TTTAAGTATACCTACGTCATTATTTAAAAATATAGGTTAAGTTTAGGTATAGTCTAGGTATTTTAAATCAAATTTGCCTATAATTATAAATTTAGACATTGGCAACACCGCAGGGCTTCTGATACACAGCGAAGTGTGTCTCTTGTTGTTTATGCACCAACGAACAGTTAACCGCCCCGTCCCGCATTACCGGGCTTCGACTAGCCAGTGTAATGCACCGGGCTTCGTATTGATAGCCGTGCATGTATATATATATATATATATATATATATATATATATATATATATATATATATATATATATATATATATATATATATTAGGGTGTCCCAAAAAAAAAGAATATTTTTTTTCTTCTCGTCTCTTGTGAAAATATGTTGGTTTGTCATGTTTTAAGAGCCCTGTCAAAAGATCAGCACCATTAAAAAATTTTTAGGGGTCGCTCAAGATTTTTAAAAATTACCAAAATCGTCAAAAATTGGATTTTTTTTAATTTTAATTTTTTTTCTCGTTCCGATATTATTTTTTAATTTAAAAATAATAATGATTCTGAAAATTTCAAATCGATATTTTAATTTCTAAAGGTCGCTCAAGATTTTTTTAACTTTCAAAGTAGAGTATTTTGAATGTTTTCGAGCGACCTTTGAATATAAATATCAACGAACTTTTAGCGACCTTTAGAAATCAAAATATTGATTTGAAATTTACAGAATTTTTATTATTTTCAACCTAAAAAATAATATCGAGACGAGAAAAAGAATTAAACTAAAACAAAAATTCAATTTTTGACGATTTTGAAAATTTTTAAAAATCTTGAGCGACCCCTACAAAATTTTTAATCGAGCTGATATTTTGAAAGGGCTCCTACAGCATGATAAACTAACATATTTTTACAAGAGACAAGAAAAAAAAATAAATTCTTTTTTTTTGGGACACCCTAATATATATGTATTAATGGTTTTTTGGGATCTGCTCCGTGTTGTCGGTTTTTTTTTTCTTAAAAGAACCGTATGTCATTAACCGTAACTGCGATTGAACCTGTATTATATTCGGCTCCATTGATCTCGTTAATCTGCGTGGCGTTTTGGTGGTTGTAAGAGCTGGTTTCCATGCAGTTGGTAGTCTCTGTGTATCGTCCCTTGTGTTGAGGTTTCTTGGACGTGCTTAAGTGGACCGATGACAGGTGATAGATGACATACGGTCCACTTAAGCACGTCCAAGAAACCTGACATATGTGAGATGACAGATGATAGATGACAGATGATAGATGACAGATGACATTATCCATTGCACCCGTCTTAAACTTTTTTATTCCTGATGAGTAGAAACTCGGTTTTAAGAAGCAATGCCTATTTCTGGAAACCAAATTATTGAGTATTGAGGCGAACTGTGAATTTGTTAAAAAGAAAATGGAATATTGCTCATAGAACATACGAACGTTTTTGCCGTATTTATAAAGATTGGCTTGAAGTTACAATCACTCTCGTTAATGATGAGATTGTAATACCAGCCCCAAAATCCAGCATATCAAGACAATCTGAGGATGCAAGCTATAATACTGGTCGACCTTCTATGGATTTTGATTCATCCAGTGAACGCAGTAAGCGCCGAAAAGTGAGTAAGCTTGGTACCACGGAATCGTTATTCGCGACAGAAATTAATCTTCGAGCTTCTGGATCCCAAACTGCAGCAAGGGTACTTAAGGATATAAATGTTGCTTAAAATATGACCATAAGCGGTAAAATGAGGATGCTTATAATAATAAAAATAGAGGCTTCTCGGTTTATCCATAAAATATTAAGTGCCAACTCCCGTTGTTATCCACCATTATCTTCATTGAAGGTAACTAAAACAAGTGCAGAATTATCGTTGCAGGCACTACTGGATCATACTACATCTAGATTGATTAAAGTACAAAGTAAGGTTATTAAAAATTTGAATAATTCTTTAAGTATTAATATGAATTTATTTTTAAAGTGGGGCTGCGATGGTTCGTCGTCGCAAAAATATAAGCAGAAATTTGAGAAAACCGAAAGCTCTCATGCTTTTACATTTTTTACATTAGTGGTTCCTTTAGAAATAGTAGTTGTAGATGACAAATCTAAAAAGCAAGTTGTCGTTTGGAAAAACCCAAGGCCTTTTTCATTTCGTTACTGCAGGCTGTTAAGGTTACAATTTTTAAAAGAGACCGTATAATCCACTCAGGATGAAAATTTTTTTATAGACGAATAGCATCTCTCATCCCCTATAATACCCTAATAAGGGGTCGAATATGAAATGCTTTTTACCATGATAGACGGAAAAGTGAGAAATGCTATTACTGACACAAAATCAGAACAAAGATGTTTTGTGTGTAATTTAACATAAAAAAGTTTAATATTAATATTAAATTAGTTTTAGAAAAAGGATGTGACAGGTCTAGGCTTAATTTTGGAATTTCTTCCTTACATTGTTGGTCCATGGAATGGCTGCTTCATGTTGCATATAAATTAAATGACGGAACGGGTAAATTGCAAGGCACGTTCAGCAGATGAGAAGCAAAACGTGAAAGATCGTAAGAAAGAAATTCAAAATAAGTTTAGAACTGTTACAGCTTTAATTATTGACATGCCTAACCAAGGATTTGACAGTTCAAATGACGTTAATACGGCTCGGCGTTATAAAAATTAAAATTGCTAATATGTAGTATTTTCACCACATTTTATGGTATACAGGGTGCCCTAAAAATTGTAAAGTAAAGTATTTCTTTATCACAATACCACCTGTTCTTGACTTTACTAGAAACATAATATTTATTTTTCCAGTTAAGAACTAAACTAAAGCGTAAATTTTAACAAAAATATATAACTGTAACTCTTTTACACCTTATAACAAATAAAAACAATAAATAAAAAACATAATTTTAACTCTAACACTAACCTTTTTAAACAACTAAGGACACATTTCTTTTAATTCCTTCGGATGTTCTGCTACTGAATATTTAAAAAAAGCCCAGAAGTTTACCGACAAAATAGTTAGGGCAAATTGAAATAAATAATAACATTGCGTGTGCCTTCCTCTAGGTGCTGCAAAAATATCAATGCCAAATTATGATTTCTCTTGAGGTGCACCTACCACATTTTGTGGGAAAATTTTATTTTATAACAAAGTTATTTTAAAAATCACACAAATTAGGGTGTCCATGGGCGTCCAGCTCGTTAACATAAATTGGCAACAAAAAATAATCAAGTAGGCTTCATTATTTTGTGTGGCCAATTTCTGTTAACCTGTATAATATACCATATTATGGTACCTTGTAACGTACTAAGGCCGATATTTTTAAATTTATTACATACACCCTTGTAGTACTCGGCCAGAGTATGGTTATCATTAAATAATAAAACATTTTTATCCTTTTTGGAGCAGTTTGATATTATGGGGTTTTGGCCAAACTTTTTTAAATTTCCTATTGTGTGCGCCGGGCCAACCTCGTTTACAACCGGCGGGCCGACGTCTGCAAGATCGCTTGCCATGTGGCCGATGGACAATTGGCAGGTCACCATTGAATAAATTAAACTTGAATCATTCGCTAAATATTAACGGTTTTTAGTTTTTCAAACAAACGAGCCCTAGAGTTTTTTTAATTGATAATCTTTGCAGGGCCACTTGGTCAGTTCTAAACCATTGTAAAAAATAATGTGACCCGAGCAAAATTCAATTCAAATTCATCAAATAAGTGAAAATAAAAGCAAAATAAAATATTAAATTAATTGATACTATATTATAGGCAATACTTTAGTTTGAAATCTCAAAAAAATTCTGATAAAGAAAACGATGACTTGAGAATTTAGTTGTTCAACTGGATGAATTATATTTTAAAATTAAAACCGAACATGTGGAATTTCAATATCTTGTCGGTTCACATAATCCAACAAAACTCTCTTAAGCCAATGTTAAATTACCGCGAATTCAGCTGCCAACATTTTCCGGTAACATTATGGAATGGCCTACTTACATCGAGTTATTTAATGTTTTGATCCATAGCAATAGTAATCTATCTGACATTGAGAAATTTCAATATCTTTTATCTTCCCTATTAAAAGAACCTTTATCAATTGTCAAAAGTTTACCTCTCATTTCAACAAATTATGTTATTGCTTACAATTCTTTGAAAACTCGTTATAAAAATAAAAGAGTACTTGCTTTTACATACTGGCAAAATCTATATGACGCTCCAAAAACCAATAACAATTCTCCAGAATCACTACGATCTTTGATAAATTGTTTTTCTGAAAATTTGGCTGCGCTGAAAACTCTTGGCATTAATTTATGGGACTTTACATTAGTAAATTGGGTCTTGCAAAAAGTAGACATTAATACAAGAAAAAGATTTGAAATGGAATGTTGATATTCCCACCTTTGAATCTTTGAGTGACTTTTTAATGAAAGACTGTAAAGCCATAGAATCGGTATCAATGAGTTCTTTTACTTCAACTTCTTCTTACAGTTTAAACAAAAATGAAGCAATTCCTTTCAAACCCCAAGGTACAAATTTTAAAACTTTTGCTACAAAAGTTCATTTTCCGCAATGCTTATGTTGCAAAAAAGATCATTTTTTATACATGTGTGAGAACTTTCATGGAAAATCAATATCTGATTGCAAAGATTTTGTAAATGCTAGTAATCTTTGTATCAATTTCTTGGGAAAACATAGTTTCGCTGACTGCCTTTCTAAATCAACGTGTCGTGTATGTCAAAAGAGGCTGAGCAGCCTACAATAAACTCCACTGTTCTCACTACAAATTTAGTACACACTCCATCTACCGTTTTTCTTTCTACTGTGATAGTCGCAATTCTAAATTCAATAAATATATTTATACCTTGCAGGGCGTTAATTGATAGTGCTAGTCAATCCTCATTTATTACCAATACCTGTCTAAAAAACCTTGATCTTCCAATGACTTTGAAAACCATCTCTATTCAAGGTGTTCATAATTCTGAGCCCACTCTTGATACAGTAGTTACTGTTTTACACTCTATTTGTAATAAATTGCCATCTACTCAAATAAGTACTAACAGGTTTAATCATTTTAAAAATCTTTTTTTAGCTGATCCGAATTATGGTACTCATGGAGATGTTGATTTATTACTTGGTACTGAACTATTTCCACATATTCTTCGTGAGGGGCGAAAAGTTGGACCCATTGAACAACCGAGTGCAATTAACACATTTTTCGGTTGGATGTTATGTGGAAGAATAAAAAGCTCTGATTATCGTTCACTTGTATTTTGTAAATGAAATTAGAACTAACTAATACATTGAAAAAATTTTGGGACTTGGGAAAGGTTCCAGAAAAATCTCATATGTCACCTGACGATCTTTTGTGCGAAAACATACCGTACCTTCATTTGCAAGCTAACCATAGGGAAAATACATTGTAACTGGACCAGATAGTCTTAGTCAGCACGAAGCAAAAAACGTTGTAGAAATGATTTGGACGCGTGGACGAGTAGGCTAGCATGCGCCGTAACAGTTGACCTTGCTTTATACATCGCTGCTTTATTATTGTTTTGTATTTTGTGCGGTGTAAATCTGGTAAACAATTAAAAATAAAATAGATTTTTAAAATGAATCACTAAGTATACTGTAGAGGAAAAGTTTGATATGATTTATTGGGTAATTCGGGAAAATTCTTTTAGGGAAACGAGAGATCTTTTCTCTGTGAAATACCCGGATCGCCCAATTCCTTGTACCAAAACTATTTCCTCTACTTATGACAATTTAAAATCAAAAGGCTGCCTTTTACCATGTAAATGCCATAATGTTCCCAGGATTAATGACAACGCACCGGAGTTAGTGTGGGCAAAGTTCATAAAATATTAAAAAAAAAAAAATTAAATCCTACAAATACCAGGTTCATCAGGAAGTTTATGATGATGACAAGTACCGCAGAATGAAATTCTGTGAAATCGTGATGGAAATGGCAAACGAGGATCCGAACTTTACAAAAAATATTGTTTTTACGGATGAATCCACATTTTCGTCCATTCTGCGCTGGGCCATTGAAAATGAGTACCGGCAGTTAAACTTGCGTACTCAGTACCCAGAAAAACTGGGCTGGTATTTTTGGCGATAACATTGTAGGACCATTTATTATTAATGGCAATTCAAATGGTAAATCTTACTTGCAGAACCAAATTATTCCTGCATTGCGTGTCATTAATCCAAACCTAGACAATGTATGGTTTCAGCAGGATGGATGTCCAGCCCATAATAGTCTACGAGTTGTAGAATATTTACAACAAATATTCCCTAACAAAATTTTTTCAACACGGGGCACAATTCGGTGGCCGGCGAGGTCACCTGATTTGGCTCCGAATGACTTTTTTTGTGGGTCTATTATTTATGGACATGAGCATCAGAGGGCTAATGACCTAAATCAGCTTCAAATTAAAATTGAAGACCAATTTCAGGCCATTACTCCTCTTATGCTAGCAAACGTCCGGCGGGAATTTTATGATAGGTTGGGATATTGTTTGGCACAAGGGGGAGGTACTTTTGAAAACCGTCTCTAGTTTTGTTAGAGTTTCATTTTTAAGTTTTTTATTTAGGATTTCTTTTTTATTTTTAAATGTTTTTTCAGAGTACACTTTTACTTAATACAAAACATAACAAAATCATACATTTCATATGATTATGAGTCAGTTTTTTAAACTTCTGCTAAGTTTAATAAAAATCATTTTGATTTCTTTTACACAGATCGTATTAAAAGAAACAAAACGAAAAATAAAAAACTGGTTCTAATGGATAAAAATTTAATTTACGTAAGGAATTCATTCGAGCATAGTTGTACATTAATGCTTACAGCGCAAGTGGCATAGCCACAATGACAGTCAGTGACTGACTCCACCCTGGTGATTAAATTTGTTTTAGTACGCATGTCTCAACGACGCATCCAAATCATTTCTGAGAAGGTTCTCGCTTTGTTTTGACTGCGACTTATCTGGTCCAATTAGTATTTTCCCTATGGTTAGCTTGCAAATGAAGGTACGGTATATTTAAACACCTTATCACGATTACCTAGCGGTCGATATACTGCCGCTCTACCATTTTGTGAGTTTCCAGTGATTTTAGGCGATTTTTGCACTCTTGCATTACAACGTTTATTTGCTTTAGAACGTCGTCTTTCTAAAGACCTTGAACTCCGTACTCATTATTATAATTTTCTTAAAGATTATCCTGATAGTGATCATATGTACCAAATTCCCTTTCAAAAGAATTTAAAAAATTCCTACTTTATTCCTCACCATTGTGTAAAAAAATTGGATAGTTCCACTACTCCAATTCGAGTTGTTTTTAATGCATCCGCTAAAACTTCCAATGGTGCATCATTAAATGACAAACTTTAAGTTGGGCCCAAACTCCAACAAGATATCTCCTCTGTATTATTACGTTTTAGATTTCATTCAATTGTTTTTACGGCCGATATCAAACAGATTTATACGCAAATTTTAATTAAAGAGGATCATCAATCTTTTCAGCAAATTCTATGGCGGTTTAACATTTCTGATCCCGTAGAAATCTTCCAACTAAAAACCGAAACTTATGGAGTTACATCAGCACCTTTCTTAGCTATTCGTACCCTTCAACAACTTGCCATTGATGAAAGGGAAAATTATCCAATAGGTTCCCAAATTCTTTCTAGGGATATGTATGTGGATGATTTAGTGTCTGGTCGTACTTCTTCGTCAGAAGATTTTAATGTACAAAACCAACTATTATCTCTTCTTACAGCTGGAGGGTTTGAATTAAGAAAATGGTCTTCAAATTTTCCTGCCCTCATAAAAAACCTTCCTATTTCACTATGTCAAAATGCGTCTCAAAATTTTGACTCTGAAAATTCGACTATAAAAGCTCTTGGCCTACAATGGAATTCTGTCAATGATTATTTTACCTATTCTGTTAAAAGTACTCCAAACTTCTTGTACCAAAAGATCCATTTTAAGTGAGATTGCTAGAATTTTTGATCCCCTTGGTCTTCTCAGCCCTATCACTTTTGCTAAACATTTAATGCAGCAACTTTGGCTCCTTGGCGTAGATTGGGATAGTATTCCTCCTAATAATATTTGTGCAGTTTGGTCAAAATATAAAATTGAACTTCCATGTCTTAGCAACCTTTAACTACCCAGACAAATTATATTTTCTGACTGCAATTATTGTGAATTACATGGATTTTCTGATGCCAGTGAAATTGGTATGGCATGTGCTGTTTATCTACGTAGTATTAACTCTTCAGGAGAAATTAAAATATAAATAAAATAGAAAATCTCGTGTAACTCCTTAAATATGTATTCCCAGAGCAGAATTTTGTGCTTCTATTATCAAACTTAATGGATTTTATACTCACAACGTTTACAAATTTTATTGCTCCAAATAAAATATTTGTTTGGACCGACTCTACAGTAACCTTAACTTGGATCAAGTCTTTCCCTCATCTTTGGAAAACTTTAATAAGTAATAGGGTTTCGCTGATACAGGAGAAGGTTCCTCCACAATGTTGGTATCACATTCCAGGTACTCAAAATCCTGCTGACTGTGCATCACGCGGATTATTTCCTGAGGAACTTCTGTCACATTCTTTAAGGTGGGCGGGACCGCCTTGGTTAAGGTTGTCCTGTGAAAAATGGCCTAAATTATCTACAACTTTCAACTCACACTGAGCTTGAACGTAAAGTTCAATGTTATGTTACTGCAAAAACTCTTATTATTTGGATCAACTAAATTTTCTTCACTGCGTAAATTCAAGGAATCATCGCATATGTTTTAAGATTTATTAACAATCTTAAAACCAAAAGTGATAGACAATTTGGACCCTTGTCTAAAGCCGAATTATATTATTCGCTAGTTATTTTATCCAAATATGTTCAGTCTGCGGCTTCCCGTCAAGATATCGACGCATTAAATTCCAACAAATCTTGCTAAAAATCTCTACGTAAGCTTGCTCCTTTCTTTGACTCAGATGGTGTTCTCAGGGTGGGCGGACGTTTGCGTCATTCCCAGTTACAATTTAATAGTAAACATCCGATTTTACTTCCTAGGGAACATAAGTTTACTGAGCTTATTATTAATCACTTTCATAAGGAAACTTTACACACAGGTCACTCTATATTAAGATTCTTAATTATTCAACAATTTTGGATTCTTTCAGCCAAACGAGCAATTAGTCATTGTCTTTCCAAATGCTATAAATGTTTTAAAGCAAATTCAAAACCTTCAAGTCAGTTTATGAGTGATTTACCTAATGTGCGTGTTTCTCAAGTTAAATCCATCATCATATTAGGTAAACATCGTGGCCCAAAAACATTTAAGGCGCCCACGTTGGGCGCCATTTTGTGTAACCTCAACTCGAGGGCTATGGCGAACGGCAGCTTTTCAGCGGAGAGATAGGTCGATGGGCAAATGTTGTTTTTTGATACTTACGTGTCTACAAAATATTTTTACTAAATTAAAATAAAGGCAAATTATCAGACACAATCTAACTAAAGATTAAGGGTGGTTATTAAAAGTCAAGTTTAAAAAATATAAATCAGTTATATTTGTTACACCGATGTTGCAGTGATCACTTTTCATGTAATATTAAATATTTGTTTGATCTATAATTTTGGTGCACCGTTATATGGCCATATATGGTTTACAAAAACCAATGACTAAATTAACTGATAAATTGTTATCGATGATACAAAAAAAATATATTTAAAATAACTACTACGAGTGTAGCGCACGTTAAGGTTAAAATTCAAAATTGGTACGACCTGATCGTAGTTGGGGCCCTGGTAGATTGTGTCTTCAATGTTGAAGTCCTACTATGTCAGATTTTACAGGATGGCTTTTCAATAACGTAAGAACTTGCCATTATCCAAAACCAGTTCAGGGTAAAAAACCATTTCTTTACAACAAATCTAACATAAAAAGTCTAACAAAAACTCCAACATAAAAAAACTGATTAGCTCCACAGAAACTATACTCCATATTAAAAACCCTAAAAAGAAATACGAACCCGCTTTAGCTCCCTACAAAATCCGTTGACATTAGCTTACCCTTATTTTAAGGAGTTTTCAAATTAAAGACCATTCAAGGACTAGGTCAACAAAAAGTACGTTGGAAAATCACGAACACCTAAAATGGAGACCTCGTGGTTAGGAATATTCAACCACTATTTTAAAAGTTATCAACTCACCTATAGCTTTCACACGACACACTTAATTAAGCTTTAACCGGCCCTGAGCCATTAAACCAGGAGAATTACTACACATCTTTGAAATTCTATCAAAATTTTAAGCCAAGGCTTACTCCCAACTAAACGGCTTCAGTGTCAAAACGGAAAAGAACAACGTAAAAATTATTAAGATTATTTAAACAAAAAAAATACAATGTTGCCAAGATGTTGTGAATGTTGTCGAGAAGAGTAAAAACAAATGGGGAGTGTTCTGGGTTGCATACCTACTATCAAAAATAATTAAATTCTTTTGGAAAGAGGCAACTAAACAAATATCATTAACTTAACAATTAGTCAAACTAAAAATAAACCACTTAACAGTTCACATCTATACTGTTATAGATGTACAAAAAGTAATATAATAAAATCAATGGGTAACTGTCAAAATGACGGTTACAGTATGGCTAGCAAAGCTCTCCATTTAGAATTAGTCTCTTATTTAACTTCAGAGGGTTTTATTGCTGTTTTTCGCCGCTTTGTAGCCCGCCGTGGTAGAGTGTAGGATCTTTATAGCGATTGTAGAACAAATTTTGTGGGCGAAAACAATATCCTACGTACCTTTGCTGAAAAGGCTTCAGAAACTCTTTCTTAAGTGGCATTTTAACCCTCCATCAAGTCCCCATATGGGTGGCATTTGGGAAAGTGGTGTTAAGTCTGTAAAGGGACATTTGGTTCGAGTTGTAGGCCAACAAATTCTTACATATGAAGAACTTAATACCCTTGTGGTTCAAATAGAATCAATTTTAAACTCTAGGCCTTTGTATGCCTTAAACAACGATCCAAATGATTTATCAGTTTTAACTCCTAAACATTTTTTAACTCTTGAACCTGTGACCGCTCCTCCTGATGAGAGTTATGAAAATAAGAATAATCGTTTGAACCGTTGGCAGTTAATTCAACAATTTCAAGGATCCATATGGCGTCGTTGGCATTTAAAATATCTGCATTCTTTGCAACAACGCCAAAAATGGTTTAACAAAACTAAAAATTTAGAAGTTGGCTCCGTGGTTATTAAAAATGATAATTCTCCTCCTTATAATTGGCCTTTAGGTAGAATTTTGGCTTAACATCCTGGTGCGGATAACATCGCTCGAGTTGCTACTATACCCACATCTCAGGGTTGTTTTAAAAGGCCTGTAGTTAACTTATGTGTACTACCACATAACGTTTAAGTGTATTGGGTAAAATGATATATTTAATTTACAAGAATTAATTTGTTAATATGTTTTCTTTCAATGTAATTAATAATATAATAAAAAATGTTGTTTCTTTATAAAATTAATGATTTCAGGTGAGCGGTATGTATACACCAGTGTAACCTGACAACAATATAAGTTGTTGTTGCTTTGGAAAAAAACTAATCTGAAAATTACAAAAAAAGTATAATAAAATTCGATCTTACAAAAACAGTTATAAAAAATACATGTAAAGTGAAATAAGAGTTATATCCTGGGCATTGGGCATCTTCCCATCAACGAGACGTCTTCAAGATTTGCTGCTGCACAACAAGGTAGGTGCTCTCTAGTTTGGGATTTATTCAATATTTGGCGAAACATGTATTAAAACGCGCATGGTATATCTTTCTGTAACCAGTATGTATGGTTCATTTTATGACTTAGTGTTCAATTTACAATTTCGGTGCACCCTTATATGGCCATATATGGTTTACAAAAACCAAAGTCTTAGAGACTAAATTAACAGAAAAAAATTATCGATGATAAAAAAAATACGTTTAAAATAACTACAATTTAAAAGTTGAAGACTATGTTGAACTCTTGACTCAAAAGTACACAAACGTGTAACGGAGTGTAGTGGACGGTATGTTCTTTAACATTAAAATAACAAGTTAGGAGTACGACCTGTTCGCAGTTGGGGCTCTGGTAGAGGGTGTTACCAACCCCGCCCCACCCAAAATCACTGAAGTGTTCTTTGTTGCATACCATCAAATTAAGGTTAATGAAATAAATAAAGAAAACATGCTTAAAAATAAAAATAAACGGCTCCACTTATGTCGGTAAAGGGAACACCATTAAAACTAATTAATTACTTTGGAAAGAGGCATTTAAACAACTAAACAAATATCCTTGTTAAAAATATACTTAACAATTAGTCAAACTAAAACCACTTAACAGTTTACATCTATGCCGTTCTAGATGTACAAAACTAATAATTTTATTGTTTTTAGAGGTAAAAACAATGATGATATATAGGAAAGGTGGCTCCCTGGTTTTGTCAAAAAAATTTCATATTTTTTTTATTAAAAAACAGAAGCTCTAATGCAAAAATGATAAAGGAAAAACTTTCTTGACAATTCATTAGGTGACACCGTGTATAATACAATAATATAATATTGCGAAGTTCTTACTTGATTTGTTTTTTTACACTCATACGCTGTTATCGGTAATGATTAATTATTGCCAGGTTTTTGTTACAGATTTGCGTATTAGGTCATGCATTGATACTTATCAGATTCTGCAGGTGATGGCCCCTTCCACTCTTGGTTAGGCTCGTTTTTTCTTTAAATAGGTGATTTCTTGACCTGTCCCCTGTCACTTTATTACTTCCGTGTCCGCATGGACCTCACCCCTGTGTTCACCCGTTGAGAGATTGCCTTTTGAGGAATTATTTAAGATTTCTATTAAGCCTTTGGAGAACAGGTACCCTGATTTCACCTGTACAGGTATGTAGTAATCAAACTAGTAGGACTGTTTCACACCGCACTTTACTCGACTACACTGTATATAAGCGATTTTTATGTTTCTTTAAGAATTTTATTGTGGATAGGTACTAAGAGCGCTCGAACTCACACATCTACTCTCTTCCCCGTCTGATTTGAAACTGTCGTACCATATTTTGTTGTACCATTATATAAATAACAAGTGTTTGTTAATTTAATTTTTCTTTCTTTATCTTCTTTTCTAAAAACAAAATTCAGTTTTTCAAGTTTACATTTCTGTCGAAAATTAGTGTTGCGCATACTGCCTAGTCAATGTGAGAAGTAAAAACCTTTAATCCCCAGATTGACTATCGCATCAGACATTTTGCAGATTGCCCAAAATGGTAGTGATTCTGCACAATGTCTGGTAAATTGGTCAGTTTGCCATTTCGCACATTGCCGGATTTTTTACATTACCGGTAACATATATATTCTGAGAATCTTTAAATCATATTCCAATGTTCATTCAAAAGTTTATGCGGGGAATATTCTAGGAATAACTAATGTTTTTTGGGTACAGGGTGGCTCAAAACGTTGGAATATTATATCCAAAATATTAAAAAATGATTTTAATAAAAGTTGTTTGGTAGTTCATTTTAAATTTTACGATAATTTAAAAAAATAAATACGTAGCCCCCAAGGAGGCCAACTTTTTTTTTAATTACAACCTCCTTTTTAATATAAGAAGAATTTGAAAAAAGCTATTTTTATAATTACAACAAGAACCGATACAGAAATGATATCAGGTGGCTGAGCGTTAAACGTTAAAAAATATTAAATTTGTATAATAGTTTTTTGTTATAGTTTTTTTGAGGCTTTACATCGTTTATCTTTAATTTATTTTTAATTTGACATTCAGTGAAATTTTCACATGTAATAGTGTGCTAATAGTAAAATAAATAGCTACCGTTTTAAAAAAACAATGCGTAGGTACTGTAAAAAAAATCTGAAACCGAAAGTACGAAAAATAGGTCTAGAAGCGGTCGGCCAAAATCTGCCACTGCTGGAGATGTTGCCCTGAATGTGCTATTACAAGCTGAGTTTTAGGAAATTTTTTCATTCCAGCAGTAAGGGCATTGTACCCTGGGGAAAATAAAGTGGATGACACCATTTGGTTCCAGCAAGACGGTGCTTCACCACATTTTGGTTTGGCAGTAAGGAGATACTTATCCCAGATATTTACGAACATGTGGATTGGTAGACGAGGGCCAATAGAGTGGCCTGCTAGGTCTACAGACACCATTGGATTTTTTTATGGGGTCATTTGAACTCGGTGGTGTACAAAAATAGACAGGGCAATCTTTAGGTTCTCAGAGAAAGAATAGTTGGCTGCAGTGGCGGCTGGTGGATTTTGGGCACACCCATAGGTATCTCATATTTTATTAAAAAAATTCAAGAATTACAGGTTTTATACCATTTATAATTTTTATTATTTCTTTTACTAAATTTTAAAAAATTATAAATGGTATAAAACCTGTAATTCTTGAATTTTTTTAATAAAATTTGAAATTTGTCGATAAACTTCAGTGAATTAAATATTGTGCCACTTTAATTTGAATTATCTTAATTTGGAGGGGCAGGAGGCTGGGGGTTGCACTTAAAAACTAACTTTTTTTCGCAAACTTTAATTTAAATTCTGCTTGCGCAGAACTTGTCTATATAATGTCATTATAAACTCATATAAATTTGATGTGGGTCCTATGTCTAATAACTGAGATATGGGTGTGCCAAAATCCACCAGCCGCCACTGGTTGGCTGCAAAATGTAAAACAAGAATTTGAAAATCGTTTGAATTTTGAAAACTTACTTTAAGTACTTTGGGTAATCATATTCTTATTTGTATGCATTATTTTTAATAAAGGTTTTTTTAATTCTAGGCCATTTTCCCAAATATCCCTATGTAACATACTAGTATTAATATACTGTTGTAATGAGAAAAAAAGCCTCTTTTAAATTCTGTTGTAAAAAAGGGGGATTACTATTAAAAATAAAAAGGTGGCCCGTTGGGGGGTATTTATTTTTTTAAGTTGGTATCGCAAAAATTTGAAATAAACTAATAAACAACTTTTATTAAAATCAATTTTTTAAATTTTCGATATTTTAATCTTTTAATATTATAATATAGCAGGGTTAAAAACAAATTTTAAATAATATTTCAGGTTTTAATTATTAAATTAAAAGATAATTAAATACATTTAAAAATCATTTTAAGCTTATAACGGAAATCGGCCAAATATGAGAAATATATATTTGGCCGATTTCCATAACAACCGCTATTAGATGTAAATTTTGTTTATCTTATGAAATACACAGTTTGTAATAAATTTTAATGCCAATAATTTAAAAACTACCCCTTATAATTTAAATTTTACTATTCCTGTACAATGTACATACTACAACTATGAGTTGGTTTTTAATATTGAAACATTTTAATAAATAGTTATTATATTAATATTTTTATATTTGTTAATTTATTAAACATATAAATATAAACAATATACCTACCCATAAAAATAAACAATTGTTTCTAATTAACAATAAACATTTTTTTTAGATTATGACCGCGAAAAAGTATGTCAATGAGATAACCTCATTCAGCATTTCTTGCTTTAAACAATTGGTAGTATCGTTGGTCAATTCCATTTTGTACCATTTCCTGTTTATTTACGTTTTATTTACAAAATTAATAATTAAATTACGTAATTTTTATTTTATTTATTTTTTAACATGAGTATTAGGGTGATTCAAAAAAAGCCTTTTTTTAAAAATGAACCCGCACTGGCCTAAATTATAAAGATTACATTAAAACTAAAATATTGATACCAAAAAATCCAAATTCGATGAATATTTAGAGGTCGCTCAAATCAATTTTCGTATTTTTGCACATTCCAGCCGCGAAATTATTACTGCACAAAATAGTAAATAACTCCGTTAGTTTTTAATCGATATTATTTAAAATTTAAGGGTTACCTAGTTTTTTAATACCCTCTAAGACAATGTATTGAACTTTACAGAAAAAAATTTTTTTTCATGAAAAAAAAATAATTTGTTAATAAAAACGTATCATCTTATAAAATAAGCAACAATTGGAATCGCACTATGATGGTACCGTAAAAAAACTAAGAAAATAATACTTAAATTATTTAGTATACAGAAAACCTGCCGAAAGAAATATTTTATTTGATTTATATAAAATATAACCTAAAAATAATTAAGTAATTTAGATTTTTCCCATTTTCAAACGATTTTATAAATAATTTATATCCGTTTTATTAATTATGACGTATTTTTATAATATTTCTTTATTTTTGATACCATATTTAATTAATTACACTAGGTAGATATTAAATTAGGTCCTTTTTACAACAAAAATAAAATAACGTTAACTACAAAATTATTCACTGCATTGATATGGCTTAAGCAGAAATTTAAATTTTATTAAAATTATTGACATACTTACAACAATTCTCAAATTTTGATATCAAAATTATTTGATTCTGTCTAGATGTTGCTAAATTGACATACCACAATAATAATTATTATTCTTAAATTTTGATAGTAGGACCTACTACCAGGTAGTTGATAAATTATATAAATATAAATATATATATATACATTAGGGTGCTTCAAAAAAAATTTTTTTTCGCTCTTAGCCTCTCAAATGTTTTTATTTAATATAAAGAAAATCCTCACCAAATATGGGCGTTCCAGCTCAACTCTAAGAGGTCGCTGTTTTTATTTTAGTTTCCCATTGAATTAACGTGGAAAAAAACTAATTTATGTTTGGAATTTTATACCTTTGTATCAAAGTAACTTATGGCAATAATCATTGCAGTTTCTTATATAAAATTTAACGCTCTACAAAAAAGGTCTCTTATTATTTTTCGATAAATTGATTTCTTCTAGAGTTATTCGAGGTCAAAGTTTGATTAACATCAAATTTTGTTTTTTTTTTAATTTTATGGTACAATAAGCAGACTTGAGATGGAAGGGGGCAAAACAAGGCAGCGGGGGGGGGGGTCAAAATGGGGTACCCAAAAAATGAGCATATGAAAAGTTTTCCAAAATTGTACCATCCTTTTTCTTGGTGAGTAAATATATTTTCAAATGATTTAGAAACCGAAAAAAACAATAAAACAAAAAATTTACGAAACTTTTTGGGTGCCCCAGCGGGGGGGACAACGCTGCCTTGTTTTGCCACCTTTCACCTCCCGTCTGCTAATTATACCATAGAATTAAAAAAAAAACAGAAAATTTAATGTTAATCAAACTTTGACCTCGAATAACTCTAGAAAAAATCAATTTATCGAAAAATAATAAGAGACCTTTTTTGTAGAGCGTTAAATTTTATATAAGAAACTGCAATGATCATTGCCATAAGTTACTTTGATACAGAGGTATAAAATTCCAAACATAAATTAATTTTTTCCCATGTTAATTCAATGGGAAACTAAAATAAAAACAGCGACCTCTTAGAGTTGAGCTGGGACGCCCATATTTGGTGAGGATTTTTTTTATATTAAATAAAAAAATTTGAGAGGGTAAGAGCGAAAAAAAAATTTTTTTAAGCACCCTAATATACATATATATACATATTATATATATTATTATTTACTTAATTGAAAAGCGTCTAAGTACCAGATGGATTAACAAAGCTATATACTCTCTAAAGATTTTTTTATTTCGGGATCAATTTAAACTCACTAACAATGAAAATAAGTCATTGCGTAGAATTTGTATTTTTATTATTTTGTTTACATATTTGCCTGGTTCCAAGCTCCAAATGCAACTTGCGCGCCCAAAAATGATTTGAAAACACTTCATGAACTTCATGTTTACAAAAATATAGAGCAAATGGAAGAGCTAATTTGTTTGGCATTTTTTGATAAAAGAGTACCTACTGAAACAAAAGAAAAAATGGTTGAAAAAATTAACATTAGAAACAATCATTGCAAAGAAAAAGATGTAGAGCAGTGGATTTTTTTTATTTTAATTTTAAAAAGGACATAAATTAATAACTACTTAGTGTAATTAATTAAATATGGTATCAAAAATAAAGAAATTTTATAAAAATACGTCATAATTAATAAAACGGATATAAATTATTTATAAAATCGTATGAAAATGGGAAAAATTTGAATAACTTAATTATTATTAGGTTATGTTTTATATAAATCAAATAAAATATTTATTTCGGCAGGTTTTATGTATGCTAAATAATTTAAGTGTTATTTTCTTAGTTTTTTTACGGTACCATCATAGTGCGATTCCAATTGTTGCTTATTTTATAAGATGATACGTTTTTATTAACAAATTTTTTTTTTTTCATGAAAAAAAAATTTTTTCCGTAAAGTTTAATTCACTGTCTCAGAGGGTATTAAAAAACTAGGTAACCCTTAATTTTTTAAAAATATCGAACAAAAACTAACGGAGTTATTTACTATTTTGCGCAGTAATAATTTCGCGGCTCGAATGTGCAAAAATACTAAAATCGATTTGAGCGACCTCTAAATATTCATCGAATTTGGATTTTTTGGTATTAATCTTTTAGTTTTAATGTAATCTTTATAATTTAGGCCAGTGCGGGTTCATTTTTAAAAAAAGGCTTTTTTTGAATCACCCTAATGAGTATGTATTATATATTGTGATAATTTGGAGGTATTCTTCAAAGAAAATTATTTTTTAGAGTCTTGCTATTAAGAATAGTTACTTCTTAATTGTTAAAATAAATTGTTAATAACTAAAATACACAAGACTCTTGCACCAGTATTTTATAAGAGCAAAAAATTATAATTCGTTCTAAATCTAAAATAATTTAATTAACTGCCATTAAATTTATCTTATATTATTATATTAAATCTTGGGTCATTTTTCATTATTTTCTGGAATAACTTTTAAATCGAGTATTCTTAATAAATATAATGTTTTACTGAAAAAAGTAGCGGAATGGCGAGAATGCTGAGGAAAATCAGACTTAAACAAAATATGGCTGGATTAAGGGTAGCTACATAAACAATACTACCCAGTCCCAACAAAACAAAATCTATTATACAAGTGTCCCTTAAATTAGTGGCATAAATTTAAAAAAATATTGAGTCAAAATAAGAAGAAAACCTAAATAAATATTTGTCTTAATCAATTATGTTTTCCGTTTCCGTTTTGGAAAGTTTCCAATTGGGAATTTATTTTCATTTTTAAAGTTTCTTTTAAGCTACCGGAAACATTCCTTGGAAACATTCCTTGGAAACTTTCCTTGTTTTTTTCATTTAAATGTCAATTGTTTAACCGCTGATTTTCGTTAAGGCCATGATACAAGGCCAAGAAACTTTGAATAAAATTTAATGTGTGTTAATTTAAAGCAGAAGAAGAAGTATAAATAATGTAAGTTATGTTACATAACCTCAATGAAGCCAGCATCATCACAAAAAACTTTTTTAAAAAAAGGTAAACAAAATAAAAACAATAAACAAAGTTAAAATCATTCTTACATTTTTGTTGTTTATTTATAGGCATAGCATAATGAAAAGAGAAAAATCTAGTGTTTGGAATTATTTTTTACTTTACTTTTTACTTTTCAATATTCCTATAGGTATATTAGTTACTTTGTCCCTTTTAATTTTTTTTACGTAATATCTAGGATTTACTAGCAGTGAATTTCTAATAGTAAACATTTTATTTTTATTTTGTAAGTTTCAGTATACAATAGGAATATTCCAAAGTAAAAGATACTAAAAATAGTATTGCAGTTACATTCTTATAAACATTTTTTTTTATTTTTTTTCTTAATAAAATTTGACAAAAAGTTAATGCAAATCCCTGGCATAAAAAAAAATATTTTCGCAATAAAAAATTTTTTTTGAAACTTTCGGAAAATTTCGGGAATTTTCGATGAAAGTTTCCGGGAATTTTCGTCAAATGGGAATTTTCCCATCTCTACTTAAAACATTAGTTTTTTTAATATAACTTCTAGTATGGTAGACTTGGAAAGGTAATATTTTAGGAACATTCACTCACTACCAATACTCATATTTACACATAATAACAATTGTTTGAGTAAACACAGTGTCGTAGAAACGGGGGGTTACTTTAAGAATATTGTCCAATACAAACTTTAAGGTTTGGTTTTTAATAACATTTGATGCAATTTTTTTATTACTTAGTTCGGCTAACTATTAAAAAGGTATATCTCTCAAACTAATAAAATAAACCGTTTCCGTGATATTCGACATTACAATAATTGTTATATCGGTATACTGATAACTAAAAAGGGCGTTTCATGAGCCTCGGAAATTTTTGCCCCAAACGTCACATTTAAAAAATGTAAGTAAAAACCATTATAATTAAATTTATTTTTTAAATATTATTGTCTATTATGCTTATAACAATAATATTGTAAAATAAATTTATAATAATTTTAATTGCAGTGGTGTTTACTTAAAAATGTTGATTGTGACGGTCAGGACGAAAATTCCCGAAGATCATGTAAAACAATAATAGTATATTACACTATGTAACATGATATTTGTTTATCTGGATTTTATTACTCAAATCGTAGTAGGCCATGCCCCCGATTACGTAACATACATTTGTTTTTTCAAACTGTCAAATTTTCAACGACAGCCGTCAGATCGTGTTGATGGCTTTGAGTGTCATTAGGGGACATCCATTAATTACGTGAGGCATTTTTCTGATAATTTAGACCCCTCCCTCCCCCTTGGTAAGTTTGGTGACATGTGGTAGACCCCCCCTATCCCCCACGTAAGATTTTGGCCATTCTTTGTGGACAACTTGTAAAAAAATGAATACATTTTTTTTTAACAAAATTGGATTATAATACATATGAAAGGTTTCCTTGGTAACCACAAAAGAGAAAATTATACTGAACTTGACAAAGTTTTATTAGGAAGTTTTAAAGAAATGGGATGCCGCATGTCGTTGAAAGTACCTACACTATTTGCATTCGCATCTTGACTTTTTCCGTGAAAAATTAAATAACTAAGATCTGTCAAAATGGTTAACTTCACTTTTTACCAATTTGAAATGTAATTATAGTCGCCTTTTTCCAATTTAAGACCCGACCTTGCATCAAAGTTTGTATAGGCCAATAAGTAGTAGTAGTGGATGTTCTAAAAATATCATCTTTTGAAGTTTACCATAGTAGAAGTTATATTAAAAAAACTGATATAATAAGTAAAATTGTATCACCCTGTAAAAATATTTATTTAGGTTTTCGTCTTATTTTGACATGCTCAATCATTTCCTAGTTTAGGGACACCTTATATATGGTGGCAGCTGTATGAGCTTTGTTCCCTCGAGTTATTCCCGGTTCTGCGATGTATAAATTATTTATAATATTATTATTATATTATTTACGTCGTAAATTTTAGTAGAAAATACATTTCGCTTGCTATTTAAAAACATACCTTTTTTAAACCAGACAAAATTGTATTTTTCATAATCAATAATAAACTCGCCTTTTACATTCATAAAATTAATTTTTTTATTGTATATCTAAGCCAAGTTAAGTTATCAATACACACAGTAAATTTACATTGTTATGAAGGCTAAATACCTTGAAGTTAAATAAACAAAGGTTAATAAAAATTATCATTGTCAACGTTTAAAAAAATATTCTTCCAATTATTATTATTTTGTAATGAATATGAAGAAATATTAGGTTAATTTAGGAACTCCGTATTTACCCTCCCAAAATAAAGTATTTTTTTAAAATATACTTGTATTTGTACTAGGCTTTTAAAGCGTCGAAAATAAAATGGAAAAATAGGAGGAAAAACTCTTTTTTCAGTCATTCCCCAGGCCTTGCAAAAATTGTCTTTTTTGTCAAAAATTTCATTTTTTTTGGAAAATTTTTAAATATGTACACACATTTTAATAAAAGAACATTTTGTATGTTCTTTATGAATGAGGCTTTATTAATAATAGTAATAGTAAAAATAATAATAATAATAATAATAATTTATTAAACGGTATGTAACCAATACATAAATATAAATAATAAGTTTACAAATATAAATAAATAAAAATAAAACGCAGATACATTTAGATAAAAACACAGATTTTACACAACTTAAATCTACTTAAACTACTACAAACAAAATCTATATCTAATTTAATAACAGGTGAGTTATATCTATAATTGGTGGTGTGTGGGCTTACATAAAATAATTAACAATGTCTTATATGTCGTTAAATATTACTTAAGTTTTTCCTCAAAGATATACAATGTATGTCATATAAGACATTGTTATTTATTGTATGTAAGCCACACCACCAATTATCAATATATGTTAAATCATATAACTCACCAATTGATACAGGTATCTTGATAAGTACCTAATCTTTATAATTCTGGACAGTCTAGTGGACTTAAATGTATAAAATGTGGTTAAGTGAGCCATAGTAGCTGCCTTGGACTGTAAAAAAATGTCAAATACATTGATTATAAAAATATTCAATGTTGTGACGATGACCTTAATCTGACCTAAGAAACTGCAAGTATTGATACAATTCTAGGCAACGACGCAGTGTAGAAAATAAATATATGAAAAAACTATTAAAGCAGAAGGATGTACATATTCTAAGCCTTTAAGATGAAATTCAAATTTCAAACGAACAAAAATCTTTTAAAAAAACTAGCTGGTGAAAACACTAAAGAAAATACAAACACATCACCAAGTAAAACCACTTACAAACCTAAAGTCTAACAACAATCCAATAAAATCGAAAAACACAAGTCAACATATTCCAACTATTAAAGAGACAACTGAGAAACAAATAGAAGACTATTTAGCTCAAATATGCAAAACCCAATGTAAAAAACTTGTTCAAAATTACGGCAACAATAAAAAAGTTTCTTTAAAATATGTGCTCCTTATGAATTTAAAGACAACTCGATGCAAAAATATGGCCTAAAGACACCTTTTTAAACAGGTATTTATTTCCCAAATCAAGCAACTCAAGAAATTTGTTAGCCAAAAGAGTGGCAGATACCAAAACGGCTACTTCAGGCTCCATAGGAAGTAATCGGACTTTTAGATAGAGGTTAATAATTGTTACATTATACGGTCTGTATATATATATTGTAACAATAAATAAAATATCAATTAGCGAAAATGTGGCAAACAACTTCTTTGTAAATATCCCAAAACAAATTTTAAATAATGTACAACAAAACCAAAAAGATATAAAGGAGTTAGCAAAAAAAAAATAAAAAATATCAGGAATTTATATTTAAATAAGCTAGCTTTATTGATGTTGTGAAAATCATAAGTAATTAAAAAAATAAGAAAAACTTTGATACTTATGGTTTTATTACCCATATAGTTAAAAACATAAAAAGTTATAATATTGCCTTTAATAAATTAATTAATTTGTGAATAAATATGGGGGTATATACGCAAGTTTTTAAAATTATTAAGGTCACTCCAATATATTCATAAAAAAGGTCCGTTAGACGACATAAACAATTATCGGTCAATCTCGATCTTGCTAGTCATTTCTTAAGTGAATAAAACAATTATTAAAAACCAACTGGTAGAGCATTTTAAAATGCATCAAGTGTTTTTTAATAACAGTTCGGGTTTAGTCAAAAATATCTACCTCTGATAAAGTGAATATTTTTTTTGAAAACATTGTAGCTGGTTTTTAAAATGGAGATTTTGTTAACAACCTTTAGACTGCGTGTATTATAATTATGTGTATTATAATTAACTTAT
This sequence comes from Brassicogethes aeneus, assembly GCA_921294245.1. Classification (NCBI taxonomy): domain Eukaryota; kingdom Metazoa; phylum Arthropoda; class Insecta; order Coleoptera; family Nitidulidae; genus Brassicogethes; species Brassicogethes aeneus. The sequence continues at coordinate 2,996,702 of OV121137.1, forward strand.
CCAAAAACTTAGATATTATGGTTTGGAAAAAACCTCTTGCAACATAATACAAACATATTTGCAAGGTCGTCAACAATATGATGAAATAAACGGTATAAAGTCGGGCATGGTCGATGTCGTTAGTGGCGTACCGCATAGTTCCATTCTTGGTCTGTTACTCTTCGTGTTTTAAATTCAAATAGGAACAAGAACATTGCAATGGCAGGGCTGAGACACACGCATTCGAGGGCTCAAGAGTTTTAAAACCAATAGTCTGAGCTTAAACGCAGATAAAACTACAGTAAAGACATTCAGCCTTAGAGAAATAAAACTTAACGATAACAGTATCTAAAATATAAAGTTTCTTGGTGTAGTACCTAAACCAAATTTGTCTTGGGCCTCACATGTAGATCATGAGGCAATATTAAGGTGATTAAAAATATATTTTTAATTAGAAACCTACAAAATATTACCCATAAACCAATTGTTATGCAGGCATACCATTCACTAACTGTGATATGATATACGCAATCACCTGGGAACATTTTCCGCATAGTATCCGTATATTTAAGTTGCAACATAAAGTTATTCGAATTATCTTTGACAAGGTGTACATGAGAGGTATACGAGATACATATAGATCAAACAGCATATTCAGTTTTCCCTGTCTATTCTCTATATTCTACATACTTTAATACTCGTCTTTAAGAATACCCAAATCTATAGCCAGCACAATAAAATTCATTATTACAATACTGGAAATCATAAAGATCTGCTATGGACCACCTGAGACTTAAAGCTCATTCACATCCACTTAATAAGCGTAACTTAACTTAACTTAACTTAAGAAACCTACGTCTGTTAAGTTGTCTGTTTACATTAACTTAATACACGCAAAGAACGTAATATACAAGCACGCGCAATGTATCCATCGATGTAGACTGGGTGCCTATCTATCTATAAAAGTGAAACAACAAGATAGCGCTATATCGTTTTACTGGGCATGTGATTGGCTCACGTAAGAAACGTATTCCCTTAAGTTGAGCTGGACCCAACTTTTGAATACGTTAAGTTACGTGTGATAAGTTTTCTACGAATGTAAACAGCTGCATTGGTTTCAATGTATTTCAACTTACGTCTCTCACGTAAGTTAAGTTACGCTTATTAAGTGGATGTGAATGAGCTTTTAGCGTCAGCCGCTTCAGTAAAATATTATTTTGGTCCTAAACTAGATTTTAACTATAGAGAACTTAGCCATTCGATTTTTAAGTATTCTCAAGGCATGCTCAATTGTCATCCTTTGGGGGGATGATAGTACACGCCCAAACAAGTTTTTCCTCTATCATTTTTGCATTAGAGCCACTGGATGTCACTGACCTTCCTATATTTCATCATTGTTTTTAACAATGATATTATTCATCCAAGCACAAAATAAACAGGTATGCGCACAGTGTATTATGTAATATCAAGCAAACTTTTAAACTTATTTAGTACTTTGTTATCATTGATTACTGATAGTTGTTATTGTGATTTCTACATGAACAGTTTAGTGTACCAAAGCGAAGTTGATACATTAGAACAACTCCGCGAACTTGTCACTGCAGCGGCAGATAAAATCTAAAATCATCCGAATACTTTATGTAGATAATAACGGCGGGATAGTTAAACATTTATTATAATTTTGTGGAACACTTGAAAACCACGGAAACTTCGAGATACAACAATAAAAAGTAAGTATTGTTTTATTTATTAAAATAAAAAACAATTATCAACAAGTAATGAATGATAACAAAATTGTAAATTTTTAATAAATGTAGAGTATTGCCCACTGTGCAAGCATGTTTTAGTAATTTGTCGTAGGCCAGGAACAACCAGTAGCGGCTCAAAATTTCTACTTTACTTATAAAAATTTTAATTATTTTTTTATTAAAAAAATGGCAAAAATGATAGGGGAAAAACTTTCTTATTTTGGCGTGTAATATTATCCCCTTAAAGGATGACAACTTATTTGGTGACACCCTGTATAACATAATTATTTTAATTTTTTGACAAATGTGAGTTTTTAATTACATTATGTGACATAAATAAAAATAAAAAAATATTTATATAGGAAAATTGATCTCGAAAGATTAAAGTTAATAAGGCCGTTCATAACTTTATTTTAAATAGATTTTTTTCGAAAAAAGACTTTTCGCACCTAAAATAAAATGTCTACTACATTTGTTTATTTGTTAACTTTAATTAATACCAATAAATGTTTCCGTAAAAGTTAACAAGTTGCCTTAAGTATAAGGCTATATTAAAATAAGATAACTATTACTTTTAATATTTAAAAAAATAAGATACAGGTTAAGATTACTATAATTTTGTTATTTTTGTATAAACTTATTTGTATAAAGTAATTTTTGCATCAAATTAAATGAAAATTTAAAAGTGATCATAGTGTAGATATGTTGGTTATTTTAGCAAAATTGTGGTATTTTTACCTATATATTTTCCAATGAAAACCTTAAAGTTTAAAATAGAAATAAAGAACTAAAACTTCTTATTGCTTGTAACAAATATAATAATACTTAACGCGAATCCGCCATCAGATTCTGATGATCAGAATTGGTCCAACTGGTCTTGGTTTGAGCCCGCGTCGAAATACATAGGAATATATCACATTACATTTAAAAACATTTATGAAAAGTCAATACATTTAAGTTTGCATCTTTAGATTGGGTGTTGGGAAGTGTTAGGGAACACTTGTTTTTCAAATTAAATTAAATGTTGTTAAAAATTTAATTTTTACCAAACATGTTTTACCAAACATGTTTTAACCATTCTCTTACTAAGGAATCCTTAGTAAGGATATCAATGTAGCTAGTATAATTTTTAAAACCCTTACCCATGAAGTTATAAGAATATTAGGTGAAAATTAATAATTTATAGAATAAACATATAATACATAAATTATTAGTAATGGATAAAACAAACAGTCTTATAAGAAAGGTAGAAGAAAGACAATTTGTTGTTTTCAATAATACCTACGATGGCGTAAAGAATCAGTGCAGAGCTAGTGAATAAGACGAAAGCTGGTGCTCGGTCTCCGTTATAAGGAATAGGAAATTATGATGTTCCCGTTAAGAGCAAAGTCATCGACTCACCTTACAAGCTTATTTAAACCATATTATTCATATTTTACGCACCGTGAATTATTTAAATATTATTACTTACATTTGCACTGCACTAGATCTCCATTTAGACTTTAGAAAGCTTGCCTTCAAATGGGATAATTTGTCATCTCAATCGTGGTTTACATGAACTTCTTTAGTTTATTTATATTTTATTTTATTGAAATAAATTTTTAAATATTTTAATTTTTCGTCATAACATAAAATTGAAGCAACAACTTAAAAAAATTAACAAAAAATAAAATTGATATTTAATTATTTGTCTAGAAGAATTGTTTTTAAAACTTATTAATAATAATTTCTTATTATTATATAAACCTACTTGTAACTACTGCAAGTTTTAAAATGTACCGTTTATTTATGACGGTATTGATTTAACGAACAATACAATAGGTACCGTTTTAAACAACATCAAGGTTTTTACTCTGTTATTTTATTATTTTATTAACATTTTTAATATTTTATTAATAGATATATTTAATAATTTATTATTATATTTTTACTGCAGATTTTAGCTTTTTAAATTAGTTAAATTTATGTAATGAGAGAATATTATGCATTACATTTGTGTAGAGAGTGTTTTAATAATCTATCACAAATTAAATATTAGTGCTTTTTTAATTACAAACTGTAAATTTGTATTATTATTTTTAATATTTTGCTTGATGTTAGTTAGTTTGAGATACAGGCTGTATACGTTTTTTTAACATCTTTCAAATAATATATAAAAAATAGCAATAGGTGTATCATACAGCTATTGCTATTTATGATCAGGAGCGGATGGGCATGATTCAAGCGGCCCGGGACGATTTTTCTAAAAACGGCCCACCTTGTGTTTTTACAACACCTTCCGCCAAATCCTTTAGTATTTTCCTATATGCAAATACTTAAGGACTATATATAAAGTGGAAGTAGTACCTTGATTTTTCACGAGCGAAATTAAATATTTCTGTTATTGATTTTGAAACTTATAAAATTATATATTTTTTTGTCTAAAATATATCATGCGGAAACTACTGTATCGAAAAAAAAATCATCAAAATTAAATATTCGGTTAAAAAAATTGGTATCAAATTATAAACAAATTTTTGTTTGTAAAGTTCTCAATCGGTAATTATTTTTTTAACATGGTGACACATAATTATTACAGAATATGAAAAAAAATCTCTGAGATCGGACACAAGTTCGTAAATATTTTGGATTTTATTGCACGAGTTGCGCGAGAGTGAGGGGTGTTCAAACCCTCCTCAGGAGGGTCTTAAACTATAATTTTCACTTAAAACACTGAAAAATTATTTATAAATATACCTATTTTTTTTTAATTTCATAAATCTCATGAAGCTAAAAATGGTCAAAATTGACCCCCTTTCCCTTTCTTGTGACGATGTGAAGATTATGTAATTATCAAACCCGCTACCCCCATATTTATTTTTTGACTCGATCTGACAAAAAAAATTGAACGATTATTCGATTTATTTTGCAACCTGACTTTCCCCCTCCATCTTTACGAGATTCATGGACGGCCCTAAATTTAATAGCCCCCCTAGGAGGCTATCCGGCGAACGGCTCGGGTGCCGCCACAAGTAAAGTGAAAACACTGAACACTAAAAATCTAAAATCGAAGCAAGCGCGGATACAGGGGGGAACAATGGGTGCAATTGCCCCCCCTAATTCACGTATTTGTTTTCATTTAAAATTTTTATTAAGACAGACAGACAGCATTATGCAAATCCAGTTATTACATAGATAACAAACTAAAATTTTACAAAATTAGAACGCATTTTCTAGATGATATTCGTATGTAAAATCACATAAAAATCTACCCACTCTTACTAATGTTCATTTTACTAAAAATTGTACCAAAATTATGTTAAAATTAATTTTTGACCCTTTTATGATCTTATGAAACACAAACTAGTACCTATAAAACAGGCCCGTGCACACGGGGGGTTTTGGGTGTTCAGGACGGTATAAAACAGGCCCGTGCACACGGGGGGTTTTGGGTGTTCAGGACGGTTTAAAATTAGAATTTTTACTTAAGATGCTGAAAAAAAAAAATTAATGAATTTTTAAAATGAATAGACTTTAGACATTCTTATGTGACAAAAAACAAATACCCGTTACATTTTAAAATATGTATTTAAAATTTATTATTTCGTAAAAAAATTAAATAAAAAAATCAATATAAATTACGAAGTTTTATGTAAAATTATAAGGGGTGAAATTTTCATAAGCCGTTAGGTGTTGTATTTTTATAATTTTTTTGGGCCATTCTAAATGATCATTCGGCCAATCTGACATAGCGGCCCACCGGGATCCGTCCCGGCGTCCCGCCGGAGCCCATCTGCCCCTGTTTATAATATGCCAATGTCTAAATTTATAATTATAGGCAAATTTGATTTAAAATACCTAGACTATACCTAAACTTAACCTATATTTTTAAATAATGACGTGGGTATACTTAAATATTTAATAATATTGTTGAATTATAATTATTATATTAAAATTTTATTATTATATTATTATTTATAATTATTATTATAATAATTATAATTCAACAATATTATTAAATATTTAAGTATACCTACGTCATTATTTAAGAATATTGTTAAGTTTAAGTATCGTCTAGGTATTTTAAATCAAATTTGCCTATAATTATAAATTTAGACAATATTTTAAATAATTAATTTAATAATAATTATTATTATAATAATTTAAATTATTATTAATTAAGTTGTAATGTTTTTACCTCTTTTTGACAGTAGCATTAAAAGCAATCGAACAGGGCAAAATTCTGGTTTTTGGTTGTTTTTAACAAGCCATTTGCTCGTTGACAGTAACTGTTATTTTGACCCTCCCTGATTTGTTTTAGAAAATATTGTATTATATTCAATTCTTTCCATAAACTTTCCTTCTGAATCTAGTTCTTTTTTGAAAAAATGTATTTTACTGTACGCAGCTTCATTGCCCCTCCATGCAAGTTCAAAAGAACAAATATGAAAAATCTTCCTTTGCAATCCATCCGGGCAGTTTTCATCCCAAAGAGACACCATTTTGTAAATATTCTTTATATCAAGTGCTTTTGAACTAACTTTTTGATATTTAATTTCTTTTTGCAATATTTTCCTCTTGGCATTGCGCGCATTACGCGCCTTTTGGAACTGCAGGTCTGTGAAGGGATTAAAACAATGTTGTATTCTGTAAAGTATTTTTCTTGTAACATCTTTGCTGTCACGTTCCATAACGTCTTTATACAGTGTTCTTTATAGTCAGACCCATCCAGCTTCTTCATATTGAACGCATAATCTTCTAATATATTTACAAGTTCACTTAGTGGTGTAGACTGCAGCAACTGGTATCCTTTTGCCTCACAAAAATCCATAAATTGCTTCCAAATGGATGTATTCGTTTTTTTGGTGTTTTTAGTCACTGTTTCTTTAACTGCGGATTCAATTTCTGCATGATTTTTTTGACCGATACGCATTTTTTTTGACATTTTTCTTTTAAATTAGAAACGTCAACATTGAAAATTATTTTTCGCATAGTAACCAATAGGTTGCTATGCCACAAGTATAAACGAGTGGTTTTTTCACCTGAATAGTAGTTTTATCGCTGCAAAACTGAAAAAACCACTCGTTTTCTGAAATCTGATTGGTCCAAAAAGTAATGAGTGGAATAGTCGAGAAAATATGTTTACAGCCTTTTTATTTAATAATGAAAAAAAAAAAAATATATATATATGTATATATATATATATATTAGTGATTTTTCGGGATGTGCTCCGTGTTGTCGGTTATTGGTTCTTAAATTAACCGTTGTCTGACGACGTTTCGGTATAATCTCATGTACCATCTTCAGGTTTTATCTGCTGGGCTGCTCTGCTGCGAGACGTGGAATAAGCTCCGCTGCTGCTGTGGTCTATCTTTTTGCATTCGGGGTTGAAATGTTCTGTATTTCTTTACCCAAAGTTTGATTAGTGTGGAGACCCCTTTCTTGTCTGGGGTTTGGTGTTTAAGGAACATGAAGAGATGTGTATAGGGGACTTTAACAAATTTGTTTTGACTAGATTAATATCACAGCTTGGTTATTTTTCTCTTATCACATGTTATATCACAGTTGTTTCGATGAAGTGCCTCGGTCTTTTGGGTATGTCGCCCGTGTTTGGTGTGTAGTCGGTTGTGGCCCTGGCTAGAGGGTTTGGATGGATTTCCATTGCTGTTAATGTCCTGTTTGCGGCTTCCCAGATTTCCTCCTTCATGCTTCGCAGTTTTAGGTCGGTGGCGATGTCTGCGTTTCTGACATACCAGGGTGCTTTTGTCATTCTTCGGGCCGCTATGTTTTGGACCTTCTGTAATCTTTTAGGAGCGTGGGTGTGGCGTTGCACCAGGTGGCTGCTTCGTACGTTAAAGTGGGTAGTATGACTGTCTTGTAGAGTGTTCTCTTCACTCAGGTTTACTGATTCCGAGTTTAGGATTGGGCCTAGATGACGCAGTGCCGCTCTTTCGTTTTTGTTTCTATTTCTTTGTTTTTAATATGGTAGATTTTTATCAATGATAATCCCAAGGTTATGAATTTTTTCCACCCATGGGATCAAATTTGTGTCCAGTTCCATGTTGGGGGGTGGTGTAGGGTTTCTGGTCCTTAGTGAGATGTACATAGCTTGAAGGCTTAGAAGGGTTATTTTTGATCTTCCATTGCTTACTCCATATGTCGATGTTTTTCAGTGCCATGTCTAGGCAGGTCTTTATCATTTTTGGGTCGTGGCTTGTCGCAACTAGGGCCGTGTCATCGGCATAAAGGGCGAGTGTTCGCGGATATCTGCCGTGTATATACAGTAGAGCGTGGGGCCTAGTATTGATCCTTGCGGAATACCTGCTGCAATGGTTTGTTGATGTCTTTTCATCTATTCGGTCTCTGAAGGATCGATCTGCGAGGTAGGAACTCAGGAGTTCGACCATCCACGTCGGGAAGCCCATCTTCATGATTTTGTGGAGAAGACCATGGTGCCAGACGATCAAAAGCCTTTTCGACGTCCATGACTACTATGCCCGCCGAGTCTTTGTAGTTTGCCGCTTGTAATATAGTTTAAATTAGCCTGAGGGTTTGTTGTTCTGTGGAGTGTTTTGGTCTAAACCCGAATTGTTCTTGTGGAAGTATGTTTCTTATTTCCATTTCTTCCTTAAGTCGTGTATGGATAACATTTTCTGTTATTTTTGCCAGTGCCGGAAAAAGACTGATTGGCCGGTAGCTCTGCAGTTGGTTTGCTGGTTTATTTGGTTTCTTGACCATGATAATTTCTGCCGTTTTCCAGTGCGATGGGAAATGGCAGAGATGAAGGGTGGCATCGCGGATTGGATCATCTTGGGGTAGGGTGTTATTCTGGAACTGTTGTTCTAACGCATTTGCAAAAGCTTCTGTTTTATCCTCAGGGGTGTATGCAGTCCCACTTGGTGATTGTAGGGGTGGGATAGTTTGAGACCTGGGTTTGAGCCATTTTACCACCTTCCACATGTTTGAGTTGTCGGTGGATAGTCCTCTCAGTCTATCTTCCCATTTCTCGCTTTTGTAGTGGTCGAGTTGAGCCCTAGATAACAGACTTGCCTCTCTTTTGTGGACTGGGTCTAGCGTTCTCTGTGCCAGCTTAGTTGCTTTTCTTCGCTCCTCTATTAGTTTCTGAATCCTATTTGGAACGTCGTGGAAATTTCGTTTTGGTATCTTTTTTGAGGCTCTGTCAAGTGAGGTTTTTAAGTTGGTTTCGAAGTTTTCAGGGCTTCCTCTAGTTGTTGCTGGTTTGTGTGGGATCTGGGTTCGATTTTTGAGGAGAGTAGTGTTCTGTATGTTCCCCAGTTTGTCTTTCGAGTAGTGTCTTGTTCTGGCGTGCCGTCTGGCCCTAGTGATATGAGGAGGGGGTTGTGGTCAGACGAGAGTTCTTGAAGGACTTCTATATGTAAGTTTGTCGCTATTCCTCTGGTTATGGCGAAGTCTATAATGTCTGGTTGCCCACCGTTGTTTGGGTATATGGTGGGAGAGATTGGGGCGTGTATTTCCCAGGCGTGTCTAGTAGCTATTCTGAGTAACGATCTGCCATATTGATTTATCTGATTTAACTGCTTCCCCAGTTCGGATGCTTGGCGTTGAGATCCCCTGCAAGTAAGGTTAGTATGTTGTCATCGCAGAGTGCTGCCTCGTAATCTGCTGGGGTGGTGGGCCTTTGCGGTGGATAGTATGCGGACACTAGTCTGACCCGTCCTAGGTGTGCCATCTTCACTATTAAGGTGTTGGCCTCTAAGTCTTGTAGGAGTGGATTTTGTGGCTGGTGATGCTCTATATTTGATTTAATGAAGATGGCCGTGCCCCCGCCTTCTCTTCTTGTCCTGTTTCGATGGTAGGTGGTGTAATTTGGAATGATAAGTTCATCTGCGTTTCTCCAGTGTGTCTCTCCCACCATTGCTACGTCGATTTTGAGTCGTTGCAATAGTTCTGTAAATTCTTGTGCCTTGTTCTTTAGGGAGTTAGCATTCCATGCTATGATCTTTAGATTTTGTTAGGTATTTTCGATCATGTAGTTTGACGACGTAGCTTTTGGTAGGACACTTTGGATCTGCAAAGCTATCTGCTGCATTTGAGAGAACATCTGGCTGAACGCTTGGAGTTGTGAGGCAAGATCATTCTCTGGTGGTGGTTTGCCAGCGGTAGCTTGGGCGTAGCTGTGTCTGTTTGGTACTTTTGGGTTTGTAGCATGGTGTTGTGTTGATTTTGGGGGCTTTGGGAATTTTTCACAGCCCCAGCTGGCTGGATGGTCTTTACCACAGTTGGCACATTTTGCTGGTGCGTCCTTGTCTTTTTCGCAGCCCTTTAAATGATGTTTACCTCCGCATTTTACGCATTTAGGGGCAGCTGTACACCTGCTCTGGCCATGCCCGAAACGTTGGCATCTGTAGCATTTACTTATATTTGTTCTTGCTTTTTGCGTTTCGATCGTCACCTTGAGATTTAGGACTGTTGTTATGCTGAAGATATCCTTCTCCGTCCTGGGTAGTAGGATTAGGATTAGTGGCATTGGGATCTTTGTTGGGCCTTTTGTCATTCTGTGGATGCTTAAAGGTCCTTCACAATTTCTTGAATTTTCAGTTCTGTAGGAAACCCGCGTATCACTACGTGTAGAACTTTATTTCAGGTAGTTGGAAAGTATGGTAAGGTATGCAGTAAGCTTACAAAAGTCGTCAGTGGTTGCGGGAAAAACTTTTATGCCTTCTGCTACATTTTGGGCCCTGTGGAATGATATTCTCCTTTGGTTGAGCTCGCTGCAGCGATGGCTATGGCTGTCCAGTTGTCTTTCTTACGGATAACAACTGGTGGAATCTTCGGGGCAGGATTTTCTTTATCCCCTTTGTTGTTAGTTGCTGTTGTGTTGCCAGTTTTGTTTGTGTTGTCGTGGCCGTTCTTTGCTTGCGCAGGAGGCTTGGATGTTTGCTTGTTTTCCGGTTTATCAATAATCTGGTTTGGTTTGACTTGTTCGGTAGTGGGTGTTTTAATCTCTTGGGCTTTTTTTTGAATCTGGAGTTTTGATGTCTTCCATTATCTTCCTCTTTTTGTTGTTTTTCTCTTCGCTCTCGCTTGTGCGCGCTTGTGAAAATAGTTGGTCGAGTTTCAGGCAGAGTTCTTCAATTCTACCTTGTAATTTTGCATTCATCTCGTTCATTTTGGTAAGTTGTCTTTGCATCTCATCAATTTGGTCGTCCTTGCGCTTTAACGCATCCGTTAGCTTCTTGATGGTTTCGATTTGCTCCATTTTGGCTGTAGTTGGGGCTCCTTTTTGGGCTGTTTTGGGCTCTGTGCCTTTTGGAGGGCTTCTTAGCATTCCTGGAGGTGTTCTTTGTGCTTGTGGGTAGTTATCCAAATTTACCAGAATCTGGGATTTTTTGCCCAATTTGACAACGTCGCTCGGATTTTGGGATTCTGTGTCTTGATTCGGTCCCTGATGCTGGGAATTTTTGTTAACCTAGGCAACGTCGCACTTGAGGTCGTATGAGGCTGGTGGTTTTAGGAATGCCCTGAAGTATAGGTCCTTGAGTTGTTTTTCATCTGCGGCGGTGAGCCCAGAAGCCTTGGAGGCTTCGTGGGCCGTAGTTGGTGTTTTGTTGTGGTGTTCAATGGTTTTTGTTTGTTTTAGAATTTCTGTCGAAAATTTGTCGGAATTGTACAAGTAAAATGCGAAATTAAAACTGCTAATTGACATGCACGTACGAATAATATCAATCATTAGTGAGCTCCGTTGCCGCTGATCGTTGTTTATATACCCTCTTAGCTTTCTGCGTCATTAACCATGACTGCGATTGAACCTGTGTTATGTTCGGCTCCATTGATCTCGTTAATCTGCATGGCATTTTGGTGGTTGTAAGAGCTGGTTTCCATGCAGTTGGTAGTCTCAGTGTATCGTCTTGTATTGAGGTTTTTCTATTTCAATGGCTTCACAGATGGTACGTTTGGTCCTGTGTTCGATGCTAGCCTTGTTTTTTCAAAGTCAATTTCATGGGAAGTTTTTCGGACGTGTTCAGCTAAGGAAGTTGTTTTTTCTTGTTTTAAGACTGTGTTACGATGTTCTTCGGATCGAACATTTATAAGTCTATTGTTCTGTACCAGGTAGCTTCCGTTACAATTCTTACAAGGAATTTTGCAAACCCCTTGTGCCTCCAACTTTATTTTTGGTTTTGCGTTTGGAAGTATTTGACCGATCTTTGTTGGGGCGGTAAATGTGGTCTTAATGTTATGTTTTTTGAGAACTTTGCCTATTCTTTTGGTTGTCCCTTTGACGTAGGGAAAAAAGACCTTCGAAGTTGGTTTGTTGTTCTCGCCATCTGTGATATTTAACCGGCGTTGTGATCTAAGAGCCTTTTTTATTATGGTTTTGGAGAATCCGTTTTGCTGTAGCGTCATTTGGATTTTAAGCTCTTCTTGTTTGTTGTGGTCATCATCCGCCAGCCTTTCGGATGTGGTGAGACTGGGAGTTGAGGTAGCGGTCCGTGTGTGTTGGCTTTCCGTATGCCCTAGTTTGCCATAATTTTTCTTGATTATGAGGACATCCAGAAAAGGTAGTTGGTGTTCTTTTTTGGTTTCCATTGTGAACTTGATCTTTTTGTGATGGTCCAGGAATGTCTTCAGTTCCGCTTTGGTTTTAGTGTCGATTGCTCGTACTTTTATGTCTTCCATGAATAAATTGGCTATTGCTGGCGATATTGGGGAGCCCATTGGAGTAGTATAAAAACATAAAACCTCTTCCCGACAATGCTGTAAGTTACCTAGCCCAATACCACACATCTAAAAAGGGTTGGTATTAAAACAAAATAAACAGGGCATCTGTAGCTTGTTAACAGGATTGAAAGATTTATTTATTTTATTTGTATTTGTGTTATCGTCATCGAGTTGTTATTATAAGCAAATTTTAATTTTTTTTTTATTAAAATTGGATTTAAATTCTTATTTGTGTTTGTCTTAGATAAAGTATAGTACGTAACTCGTTTTACAAACTTGTTTCTTGTGGTCATCAGCGAAGCGAAGCGAAGCCTTGGATACAATTAAAAAAAAACACCCAATAAGTGATGACATCGGAGAGCTAACCAAACACTGCCCCAAGAACACGTATTTCATATACAACGACCAGAGATACAAACAAATCGAGGGTGCTCCAATGGGCTCCCCAATATCGCAAGCAATAGCCAACTTATTCATGGAAGGATTGTGACGGAAGCTACGTGGGACAGATCAATAGACGTATCAACGTTCGACGCGAAGAACATCGTAAGGCAGTCTTAAAACAAGAAAAAACATCTTCCTTAGCTGAACACGTCCAAAAAACTTCCCATGAAATTGACTTTGAAAAACAAGGGTCTTGGCTAGCATCGAACACAGGACAAAACGTACCATCCGTGAAGCCATTGACATAGACTACCAACTGCATGGAAACCAGCTTTTACAACCACCAAACTCCACGCAGATTAACGAGATCAATGAAACCGAACATAACACAGGTTCAATCGCAATCACGGGTAATGACGCGGAAAGCTAAGAGGATATATAAACAACGATCAGCGGCAACGGAGCTCACTCCACGTCTAACTCGCAGCAAAGCAGCAACAGCAGCCCAGCAGATAAGACCTGAAGATGGTACATGAGATTGTACCGAAACGTTATAATGTACGTTATACATACGGTTCTTTTAAGAACCAAAAAACGACAACACGGAGCTGATCCCGAAAAATCACTAATACATATAAGTTACATATATATATGATATAACGCCCGTGGAAACCTGAAGCAGAAAATATATGTATATATATATATATATTTATATATACAGGGTATGTGGGCAATCTCCCGGATTCAAATAGAACACACAAAAATAATATGTATGTATATACACCTTGAAAGCTAACCATAGGGAAAATACATTGTAACTGGACCAGATAAGTCTTAGACAGCACGAAGCGAAAAACGTTGTAGAAATGATTTGGACGCGTGGACGAGTAGGCTAGCATGCGCCGTAACAGTTGACCTTGCTTCATACATCGATGTTTTATTATTGTTTTCTATTTTGCGCGGTGCAAATCTGGTAAACAATTAAAAATAAAATAGACTTTTAAAATGAATCACTATACTGTAGAGGAAAAGTTTGATAAGATTTATTGGGTAATTCGGGGAAATTCTTTTAGGGAAACAAGAGATCTTTTCTCTGTGAAATACCCGGATCGCCCAATTCCTTGTACCAAAACTATTTCCTCTACTTATGACAATTTAAAATCAAAAGGCTGCCTTTTACCATGTAAATGCCATAATGTTCCCAGGATTAATGACAACGCTGAATTGCAGGATATAATGGTTTGTGCAATGGTACAACAAGATTCCATCATGATGATGACAAGTACCGCAGAATGGTGAAACCGTGATGGAAATGGCAAACGAGGATCTGAACTTTACAAAAAATATTGTTTTTACGGATGAATCCACATTTCCACTTCATGGAAAACACAATCCGTCCATTCTGCGTTACTGGGCCATTGAAAATGAGAACCGGCAGTTAAACTTGCGTACTCAGTACCCAGAAAAACTGAATGTTTGGGCTGGTATTTTTGGCGATAACATTGTAGGACCATTTATTATTAATGGCAATTTAAATGGTGAATCTTACTTGCACTTATTGCAGAACCAAATTATTCCTGCATTGCGTATCATTAATCCAAGCCTATAAAAGTCTACGAGTTGTAGAATATCTACAACAAATATTCCCTAACAAAATTTTTTCAACACGGGGCACAATTCGGTTGCCGGCGAGGTCACCTGATTTGGCCCCGAATGACTTTTTTTGTGGGGCTTTATTAAGTCTATGATTTGTGGACATGAGCATCAGAGGGCTAATGACCTAAATCAGCTTCAAATTAAAATTGAAGACCAATTTCAGGCCATTACTCCTCTTATGCTAGCAAACGTCCGGCGGGAATTTTATGATAGGTTGGGATATTGTTTGGCACAAGGAGGAGGTTCTTTTGAAAACCGTCTCTAGTTTTGTTAGAGTTTAATTTTTAAGTTTTTTATTTAGGATTTCTTTTTTATTTTTAAATGTTTTTTCACAGTACACTTTTATTTAATACAAAACATAACACAATCATACATTTCATATGATTATGAGTCAGATTTTTAAACTTCTGCTAATTGTAATAAAAATCAATTTGATTTCTTTTACACAGATCGTTTTAAAAGAAACAAATTTTAATAGTTAGCAGAAAAATAAAAAACTGGTTCTAATGGATAAAAATTTAATTTTCGTAAGGAATTCATTCGAGCATAGTTGTACATCAATGCTTACAGCGCAAGTGGCATAGCCACACTGACTCCACTTGAGTCTCGGACCCTGGCGATTAAATTTGTTTTAGTACGCACATTGGCGTAGCTACCGAAGGGCTAGATGGTGCTGTGCACCGGGGCCCCCAAGCTCAGGGGGGCCTCGGACCCTGACCACCAAACCTCGTATTGAACTAGCTAAAAATTCTCCCATCTTTAAAATGTAAATAAAATAAAATAGTTTAAAATTTTCTAAAATTTGTCATATTAGTAGATTATGATTATTACAACCAGTAAAAAGATATTGAACTTTGAATTTTTTTGCATTTAACATTGAGGCTTATGTGAAATAACAGTTTTTATTTTATTTTATAAAAAGTACCGTTTAGATTCCATTCAAAATTAAGAAAAAGAGAGAAAAAAATATTTAAAACATTTAAGATACATAATTATTGCTTCAGAACATGTGGTAGTAATGATTGATAAATAACTGTCAAATAGATGCTCTCTATTTTCCCTCTATTTCTCTAGGTATTTCTTAATATTTACCACCTACTTCTACTTGAATTCTGTAAAGAAATAATGAGAAAATATGGAGTGCTAGTATGCAACCTAACAGAAGTATTTTAAGCAATGTTACTGTTTCAAACAATTCCTGTCACTTCTGCAGAAGCTGATGAATCATTTAGCAAATTAAAAATAATAAAAAATTATTTAAGAAATACTATAGGCCAAGCTCGACTTCGACATTTATCGCTAATAGCAATTGGAAACCAAGCCGCCCGTCATTGATACTATTGCGAAAAAAAGATAACTTTTTGCTCGGCCGTACCGGCCCAATGGCGCCCCCAATAAATATAATATAAATTTAATTGGTTGATATTTATTATTTACCATAGTTTATTAACAAATATAAATTTACACATCAGTATAGGAGGTAGGTCTGACTTTAATATAATAACTGGAAGAAACTTCTTATGTTTGGCTTTGTATATAAATTGTTTTTAATGTTTTATGTACAATAAAGTGTTTACATACATACGTGCATAAACTTTTTGATTTACTTTGTTTTATTGTTTAATACCAATATTATTAATCCAAGTATACCTACATACTCTTCACCTGTAAAACCTAAGCGATGACTAAAGCTTACACAAGACACTTATGCACATACATAAATGTAGTAAGTAGTTTTGTTGTGCCATGCAGTGCACGATAAAGAGCTGATGATAAACTAGTAGTTTTGTACCTTTAAAGTATTTATATATATTTATATTTTGACTTGATAAAACCTAAACAGTTTACGCCTCTGAGTACGCATGTCTCGACAACGCATGTCTCGACAACGCATCCAAATAATTTCTGAGGTTCTCGCTTTGTGTTGACTGCGACTTATCTGGTCCAGTTACAATGTAGTTTCCCTATGGTTAGCTTGCAAATGAAGGTACGGTATATATATATAATATTATATATACAGGGTGTATATATATATATATATATATATATATATATATATAATATAATATAATATTATATATATAGATATATATATATATATATCTATATATATAATATTATATATACAGGGTGTCCCAGAACTTGCGCCACAGAGAAAAAGGGAACGTTCCGAAAGTAACGCGAAACACATTTGAAAATTAAAATTGTCTAACGCAAAAGATAAGCGAGATAAAAATAAAAAACGATAGCCAATCCCAATAGATGGCCATAGGGAATTCTTTAAATTGTTGGATACTAAGGTTGCATTGTTAATAATAAAAAATATGTAAAATATTTGGTCGACTGGAATCCAATTCATTGTGACACTGCTGTCAATCTTTACTCCGGTCATTAATATTATATTAGGTTATTATAAGTTATTATAAATAATGTTTTCCTTAGACCCGAGAGACCAGTCAAGTTGTTCCGCTTCGTACGGGGATTGGAGGTGCTCCCAAACGTATTAAAATAGTTGAAAATGAAGAAGCTATTTTGAATGCCTTTGAGGAAAATAGTAGGAAGAGCATAAGGGAAGTGGCTCGTGAACTAGATATTTTCCGTTCTACAGTCCAGCGGGTTATAAAGAACGATCGGCAACACCCTTTTCATTTTACCCGAGTTGTAACGAAGTTACTTTAATTTTCCCGTATATACAGCCGTTTGTACACCCTGTATGTAGATTTTGATATTATTTTGCGAACGAGTGGAGATGCGCCGTCGCGACGTCGCGTCGTGAGTCCACGTTCACCCCACTCAAACAAGTGGGGAGCTGCGCCGTTTTCAGTCCAAACTACCACCACCGCGCAACCGTGATGATATAAAAGGCAAAACCGAGCAATATAATGGGCTCTGCTCTTCCCTTCGGGGTTGAGACCGCTTCTCTCTTTTGTTCCCGTCAGCCCGACCCAGTAAACCCAAATTATAGTAAGTAATGACGCCCCGCCAACAGTTATATCAGTTATGTCGAATCTAGTTATTATAAAAAGTATTTTCCCGTGCCCGAGCCAACTTTCGCCCCGTACCGCTCGGTATCTGCTCTGCCGTAGACAGTACCCAGCAGGCGAAACGGCCGGTCCCCGCGAGCCCGTCCCGTGAGCTACGATATGCTAAAATCCCCGTCGAAGGCCCGTAGTATTTTCTTTCCGTAATAATTCATTTCATTTACAGCATTGGTTTGTTTAATTGCATTAATATTTGCTAGAAGTGTGACCTTCAGTTTATATATTCATTGTTACCGTTTTTATTAATTTACTTTTGGTGTCAATATTGTTTTATTTATTGAATTTAATTTTAATATTATAATAGTTTCATATTCCTTCAGTTTGGTAATTTAGGTCCTATTTTATATACTGAGTGTTCCACCTTCCCTTATTGTTTAAATTATTTTTTGTTTTTTATATATCGAGTTTTATTTTTATTTCAATATATGTATTAAATTAAACCATTGCCTTTTAATCGTAATATAAGCTAATTGACCCCTGGAATATCATTTCTCCACTATCTAAAAGCAGACAAAGCTGGCGCCCGAGATTTTATAAGAAAATCCTTAAGGTAAGCTCGCGCCATTTTTAACTAACGTTACCAAATCCCGAAACAACGTTTGCACCTTCAACCGAAAGATTATCCCGCTAGAGTGGAATTCTGCCGGTGGCAGATCTCCAGCCAAATTTTGTCTCTAACATTATAACATATATGTTTTCGCATGAGTCAATTTTAGCCAGATAAGGGTGCTTCAATGCCCAAAATTTACATGTATGGGCAAATGAAAATCCTCATGCTAAATTTCAAGGGGGGGTTCCAAAATCGATTTTCTATTAATTTCTGGAGTGCTATAATAGGAGACCGCGTTTTATGTAAACAATTTATTTTTTCTTTTAATTTAATTTGGCCATTTTTCTTTGGGTTGTACCTTTTGAATTTCCTGCATGGTTAGCAGGTCAAATTTATGCAGACTTCTTAGAAAACGATTTAGAGAATTTGTTAGGCGACGTGCCACTGGTAAATCAAGTGAATGAATGGTTGCAGCACAATGGGGTACCACCAAATTTTAGCCGCTTTTTTGGCCTCATTCGATTACACTATTACCTAGAAATTTTATATTTTTAAATTTGGCATCTCCATTGCTATCGGCACGCTCCCTTTTTCTCTGTTGCGCGAGCTCCGTGTTGTCGGATTTTGATTCTTAAAAGAACCGTATGTCTGATGACGTTTCGGTACAATCTCAGGTCTTATCTGCTGGGCTGCTGTTGCTGCTCCACGTTTAACTCACAGCAGATAAGACCTGAAGATGGTACTTGACATTGTACCGAAATGTCGTCAGACATACGGTTCTTTCAAGAACGAAACCCCGGAAAAACGGAGCAGATCCCGGAAAACCATCAATACATATAAATAAAAAAAATATATTTCTTGTGTAAATACATATGGACATAAGACTTTTTTTTAACGCAGTTTATGTGAAATTGCTAATCTTTGTAAAATTAAAAAAGTTTGCGATAAAGTTAATCAGATTAACTTTTTTTTAATTTTATGGTTTACCCTGTTTAAAAAATTCTGATTTTACAAAAATGAGCAATTTTTGGTTTTATCAATAAAACTGATTGGCTTAACGTTCCAAGAAATAATTTATTAATTATAATTATTGTTCTAGAATAACAACAGTACATTTAGAAAGGTTTGAGATTATAACTAAAGATCCCGTAAACGAAATGATCAAACAATTTAACTTTATTTAATTTACGGTTTAGTTTGTAACAATCCATTGCAATGGTACGATACATACTAAGTACATACTCAGGAGCGTATTTAGGAATTTTTCACGACGGGCGAATATGCCGCCTCATTACCCAAGAGCAAAAGAGAATTTTTGCCTTTTCTCATATTAAACGGTATTTTAAGTTACCTACAAGTAATCCAAAATTTTATAAGGAAATATTAATATTATTAAATATAATTACTGCTTGCGGTATGCCAAATTATTGGAAAATCGTTAAAACCACATTTTAAATTAATGATTTTATTAAATCTGCCTCTATATTTAAAAAATCTAGGTACGTAATACTAAAAACAAAATTAAAACACACTACACTGTGTTGTAAACATGATTCAAAACAAAAAAAATGTGTGAGTAATTTGTGTGTGTGTTTCTAGATATTTTGTGGATTTCCACACAGATTTGTAACACTGTGTGCATGACAAAACAATGTGCACAATAGTGCAATAGTACTAAGTATACTCGTATATCTGTATCAGTAAATGCTTAGGTATTCTTACAGTAAAGTGTGTATAATTTAGTAGTCTAAGGGCCGTATGCAGAAACGTTTATTTATTTATATCAAGTGATTTACGCATATCCACTGATTTAATTTTGAACCAATTTGGCAACATGACAGTAAAACACAGTAAGGATTTGTAGGTTATCTTACATATACTTAAATATGTGTTTATTACATTATAAGAGTGATACATTTTTAAAATGTATTATTAAATATACACATAAATACAATTATAACTGACTAAACCTTATTATTGACAAAAACTTGGTTTTGAACAGGATTGCGGCAATATAAAACACAACAATTGGGTAATGTTCGCAGTGTGCAATGTGTTTTGTTACAAGTACCTAAATTTGCATTAGAAGGTATGAAAAACGAAAATTACGGCTTCAAGCCTCTAAAAAGAACAAAGAAATTTTGTTGAAGTTGGTTAAAATTTTATTTAAGTGTTTGTTCTTGTAAAAGATTAATTAATTATATAATAATTATATTATAGTTATAGGAATACTAGACCTGTTTCTAAAAGGCAATGATCTTTTACCTATTCTTTTACAGGTACCAATAACACCTTTTTAGGCATTTAGACAAATGTTTAAAAAATCGAGAGGTAAAAAAGACAAAATTTGTGACAAGAATATAAAAAAATTAAGAAACAAACTCAAGAGGATAACATATGTTAGTTAATGATTGATATATATAAATTATGGCTTCAGAATAAACTTTTTTAATCAAAAGGAGGGAGCTATACTCAAAAATTGCAAGTTCAGAAAAATTGTGCTAGAAAATGGGTGGGAGGTGCAGTCTTGAAACTTTTTGTAGCTTGCTTATAGTTTACCCTTGCCTGCCCCCTGAACAAAATCCTGGCTACACCCTTACTGGAATTAGGGCAAGAATCCCTGCTTTTCTAGTATGAGTATGAGTATGGGAACGTATGGCAGGCCCCAAATATATTATCCTCCACTAATCTCCCGGGGTTATTTTACCCCCTTTTCGATCTCCTGGGTATCCCGCCAAATCACAGCATTACCTGTGTTTGTTGGATCCCAAGTTTTTCCGCCGGCTCGTAGATCCACCCTAGAAGGTCGTGGATGACAGTGTCAAAGGTTAAGGCCGCTCCCGGATTTTTGTCAGCCGGGTCGGGCCATACGTCCAGTTTAGGAAGGGCTTTTGGAGGACATTGAACTGACCCAAAACTAAGTACAATCCGGAATCCTCCTCAACCTGGGACTTAACCCCATTCAATTGGTATTCATGAATGGGGGTAGAAGTGTTAGTACGCTGCTAGAACCTGTCCTTGTTGGTGTATTTCTAAACATCTCTGTCCGAGTCAGTATCAGGTTCCTGGTAACCTCTTTAGAATTGTTTGCCCCCCTGTGTGATACTGAGTCTTGTTTTCCGTACCGAAGTGTTGGCGGCCATGACCCACCGTAAGTGCCCTCTACCTTGGTGGATATTCCTCCTGCCGAGTGCCGGCTACCAACCTTGTATATTCTTTATTTATTTTATTGTTAAATTAGTGTTTATATTTTTTTCCAAATTTAATTTAAAAATATAAATATTAATACACAAAATAGATAAAGCCGGCCCTGTGGTGTACGCAATTGGAATGCGGCCATATGGCCTGGATTGGCTATTGAGAGGGTCGCTCTTATCTTCTGTGATGTTCTTGCATTCCTGAGCTTATGCTTATTTGGCTAGTCTTAAATGCATACAATATTAAATATTAACACAAAACACTTAATTGATCTATATTTTTTGTCATCTTGCTAGATTTGGTTTATTTACTCTTACGCCCCTTTCAATTGGTTAAGCTGTTTATGGTTTGTTTACTCTGAGAAAATGAGGTTGTTATTTTAACTTACGGAAATATTCTTATTATTTAAAATTTAGTTTTTGAGACGATTAAAAAGAAATCTTAGACAAACCTTCAGAGTTCTTATATTAGAGATTTTTCATAATTTACTGTCTGTACTGCTTTATTGAATTCTTTCAAAGAATTTCTTTGTACATTTTTGTAGTAGTAAAAATGTATATTCAACTGTACGAGTTTAATTTAAAGACTGTAGGTATCATCGACTTAAAATAAACAGTTATGCACATTGGGCGTATTGAATGTACCCAAAACTGTTCATTTGATTAAAACTTAAAATAGATCACTTTTCTCAGTGTAGGGACCTGTTAAATTTCTGAAGCCAGATGACATTCTTGGCAACCTCGCGATTTGCGAATATAAACATTTAACGATTAAATTATATCAGAATCGAATTGGTACTGTTGTTAGGTCATGCAATTAGGAAAATTACTTAGCTGAACTAGTTAGATTCTGCCTTCCTATCCCTAGCGGACAGACCGCGCTCCTTGGCCCTGCCGATTGTGATGACCATACAGGTGATCGGAGTGACCCAACCTTATTTACTCACTCTCACACAAACCTCCACGACGCTACAGCACTTTGTGATTAGCCGGGGACCCGCACTTTTCGAACATAGTATTATTTCTTTCCTTTTAGCACTTGGATCCGTTATCGTGTGCAGAATCGACATTGATTCCTTTTTGTTACTTGAACTTTAGCGGCGACGGCACTAAGTGGCCCTAGGCTCTGATTTCGCACTTAAGTTGCCTAATAAACTTAAATACGCTGGGTGCGCTTTACTTTTAAGAAGAGATCCCGCGCGCGTCCTCACTCTACGATGCGTCAAGTGGTACTGGCAAGAATCCCTGCTTTTCTAAAAGGTTAAATTAAACTCAATGAAAAAAATTATTTAATAATTTTTATTGAAAAATATAGGTACACATATTTTAAAAACTGCTACTTTTATACTTAAAGCAAATTTTAAAATATAATTGTTGCAGTTCTAGTCGTACATTTTTTCCCCTTTGTATTTTATTTTAAAAATAAAAATATTGTTACAGAGCATATTTTTAAAATTATTTGTCAAATAAATATTACAAATAATAAAAACAATTTAACTGTTTAATAATATTATAATATTATAATATGTAGGTATATTCAATTTGAAATACCCATGTTGCCCTGTTGTCCCTCCATTTCATTTTCTTCTATGTTTAATAGTATATTTCTGGGCCCAAAAATAAATTTCCTCTCAGACCTTGTTGAGACCTTATCCCAAAACCTACTGTTTCTATTTCTAAGATCAAGCACATAATTTAAAAATTTAAAAGCGGAAAATAAGTTAAACATGGTCTAAAATTTAAAAATTTTCAAAAGTATTTTAAAAATAAGAAAAATATTTTTTAAACACATTTTTTATTTTATTTTATAATCTTTATTATTTATTATATAGTATTTTTTTAATTATCTATAATATAATAGCTATAATTATATTAAAAAGTAAACATTTATGTAATTTAATTAAAAAAAAAATAAATCAATAAATATTTCCACCCAAGTTCAATGTTAGAAGGGTAATTAATAATTATTACTAATTATTTTACAATGAAACTAAAGAAAGTTATAAATCAATCGATTTCAAATATTCAGCTTTTCAATCAGAAAAAAACAGCAAATATATTTTATATAATTAACATGGTAGTAATTTTATCTTAAAAAATTTTATTTTTTAATTATATCTTTGTTATAGTTATGTTTACCTTCTGAATTTATTTTTTCATATATATTTACAAACTAAAATACTGCCTATTTTTATTTATATCGTTAACGACTGATAAATTATATCAACCGATTAACATTTTAGATGATTTTATTGGCCAAAATACAAATCTAGTAAACCATGACTTATAGCGCATTTATTTTCTATGGTTAAAAGGAAATGTCACAAATGTCAAATAAATCTTGATGGAATTTTAATTGTTTTATGTCTAATTTAAAATGTCAATGTATAGAAATCGACTTTTTTATGGAAAATATAAACGTTGAAAGATAATTACACAATTTATTTTATTAAACAACAGTTTTTTAAGAAAAATACTGCGTTGTTATGAAGTGCAAAAACCCATATCCACTGATATGCTAAATCAGTTGATATAAATAAATCAACGTTTCTGCATACGGCCCTATTATAATACTAACTTAGGCATAAATATTTTTATGCCCTGTCACAATACAAGAGAAATTGCTAGAAATCGAACAGGAAAGTGCAGGTGAAATTGTATCAGCGCATGGCATCTTCAAAAGGAAAGCAACTTATAATTTTGATAATTTCGATAACAATATTATTTTTCTAATCATTTAAAGAACTTGTACATTTCTTATACGTTTTTAATTAAGAAAGTAGCTCAGTTGAACTATGGATAAACTTGACCTCTTTCTCCACGGGTGAGACGACGAGACTTTACTTTTCTTCACGGTAGTGTTTATTATTACTATAACGATTATACAGTGGTTCATTGTTTTCTTAAAAATTAATTACTGACATTTGTCTTTGAATCTGTGGTTATGGTAATTACACTAAATTGTACCATATTCTTAATTAAAATTACAAAATATACTTTCATACTAATGGAAATGGTCAACTTGCTTAATCGTTGTAAAATGTATTATATTTATGCTCCCAATTATTATATAAAGTTATTTTTATTTTTTAATATTTGATTGATTTGATTGATTGAAATCTAATTTTGCCTTTTAAGACCATGTACGGTTCGATGGTTTTTAATTTAGAAAACGTTTTAAAGTTTTTATTTAATTTATTTATTGTATTATTACAACAATTTATAATAAATAACAATGGTTACATTTTTTTACATAAAAGTGTACCAAAACCAAAGTTAGTCAAAGTAGAATTTCTTTGGAGTCAAGTTGGAAAGACTTGGTAAATAGTCGAGTATGTAGTACAACACTGACGCATTCTGCAGGTTTTCTCGAGTTTTGGATGTGGTAATGGACCAACAAAGTATGAAAAAGCATTCCAGGTTTTTCTACATGGTTTTTTTAACCTTGGAGAATTTTTCATACTGGGAAACCAAAAGTGCTCCGAGATGGATTCGTAGATTTCTCTAATCCGACATGCCATTGTTAGTCGTAAAAAATGCGGAGGAGGCCTAGACAAATTAGTGGAGGATCGTAGTTCCATCGGAATTTAAACGCCTATGATACAAAATTCCTTCCTTTTCAGCGTATTAGTTGCCATTGAGATTCCCTTCGCTTAAATGCTTTAATAGGTATTAAATAATAATAATCTTGAAAGTGCCCTTGATGTTTTGTATTCAAAGCTTTATGATATATTTGATATATGTATACCAAAACAAACTATTAAAATTAATAAATATCCACCTTGGTTTAATAGAAACTTAATAACTAAAATTAAAATAAAAAATAAGAATCGTAAAAAATGGTTAAAAACAGGACAAAATCAATATAATAACACGTATTGTCAAGTGAAAAAAGAATTAAAAAACTTAATTTTAAACGCCAAAGAATAAAAAATCGAATTCCAGAATAGAGTTAAATTGCTATTCTAATAATGTTAATTTTTTAAACTATGGGGTTAGATATCATCCCAGCGTATTTAATCAAAGACTGCAAATATATTTGTGTATACAAAAAAGTGATTATCCAGATATTTGGAAGATAAGCAAGGTTTGTCCGACTTTTAAAAAAAGAAATAAACATGATGTTTGTAATTATAGACCAATAAGCATTCTTAATTTGAAATATTTGAATCTATTTTGTACCAATTTATTTACTCAAAAATTACAAAACATATCAACACAACAGCACGGTTTTATAAAAGATCTACAGTTACTAATTTATTTAATTTTACTCAGTTTATATCAAACTCTTTAGATGTACATGTTATTTATACTGATTTTGAAAAAGCTTTCGATAAAGTTAATCACGTTATATTACTTCAGAAAATGTATAAATATGATGTTTCTAATGAATTACTAGTTTTACTTCAATCTTATTTAACAAACCGTCAAAATGTAGTTGTGCATAATATCCAATAATTCAATCCTTATTTAGCTTCCTCTGGTATACCACAGGGTTCTAATTTGGGACCTTTGCTTTTTGTTATTTTTATTAATGATGTTGTTGAAAAAATAAATTTCTCAAATATATTGCTTTATGCAGATGATATAAAATTATATAATCCAGTAAACAGCATACAAGACTGTCTAATTCTACAAAATGACTTAAATGAACTACATGCATGGGCAAATAAATATAAATTACAACTTAATGTTTCAAAATGCTTATATATGTTTTTACTGCAAAAAACGCGTAAGAAAATTAATTATAAATATAAAATTGAAAACAGATCCCTCATGAATGTAAAAGTTATGACAGATTTAGGCATTATTTTTGATGAAAAATTGATGTTTAACTATTTCTTTGATAGCATAGTTAAAAGTTCGTATAGAATGATAGGTTTTATTTTTAGAAATAATAGAGAATCCCAAGGTACCTATTTAAATGTTTATATGAAACTCTTGTAAGAACTAAATTGGAATACGGGTGTATCATTTGGGACCCATATTATCAAAAATCAATTAACCTTATTGAAAAATTTCAAAATAAATTTCTAAAACTATATCATTTTATGCTAACCGGATCATATCCATCTGATATTTCATGCTATGTCTTAAATCTTGAGTATGGTTTAAATAGCTTACTAACAAGAAGAAAATATTACTGCTCTGTTTTTATTTATAAAATACTTAATTACCTTTTAGATAGTCCTGATATTTTAAAACTTATTAATATTAAAGTACCTGATACAAGATTAAGAAATACTCAAATTTTAAGCTACTCTTGTCCCCGAACAAATATGTAATTAAATTCGCCTCTAGTAAAATGTTGTAGTATTATAAACCAAATAAACTGTGAAATTTTTATTAATAATTTATATAAATTTAAAACAAATTTAAAAGAATTGTTGTTTAGTATTTAATTTTATTGGCATTATGCGCATTTTGAATGTATCTTTCTTTTTTGTAATTACTTGTAAAGTGGTTAGAAGAAATAAATGAATAAATAAGTAAATAAACTTCCACGTTGCCTTTTTGCTCCATGTAGGCCCAAAAATTTCTCTGAAATGAGCGATAAATCTGCGCCGGTATCGAACTATGAAAAGAAATTTTGTATATACAGGGTGTCCCAGAACTCGCGCCACAGAGAAAAAGGGAACGTGCCGAAAGTAACACAAAGGATAAGCGAGATAAGAATAAAAAACGATAGCCAATCCCAATAGATGGCCATATGAAATTCTTTAAATTTCTAGGATACTTAGGTTACATTGCAATGTAACCTAAGTATCCTAGAAATAAATATTGTTGATAATAAAAAAATAAGTAAAATATTTGGTCCACTGGAATCCAATTCAATGTGACACTGCTGTCAATCTTTACTTCTGTCATTAATATTATATTAGGTTATAAATTAAGTTATTATAAATAATGTTTTCCTTAGGTGATTATACTGAAATGATAATTATTTATGGGGAGTGTGGGCGCAACGCCAGGGAGACAGAGCGAGTTTTTTTCCCAGCGCTTTCCCAATCGTTACTTTAAAACATTGGCGTTCTGAAGTATCAGTCATGGATTAATAACCTCATTTTTTGAAAGTTTTTGACAACTTAGTAAATACAGTTGCCCAAAAGATTTTTAAATGTTTTTAAGACAACAATGTTCTATCGTCTCCTAGCAACTTTTAAAACTCCTACGTTTAACCTAGGCGAGAGCTCTCCCCCTGAATACAGGGTGTTATATAGTTAATGTTATACAAGGTGTCCCTAAACTTAGTGGCATAAATTTAGGAGCAGATTAAGCAAGTCAAAATAAGACAAAAATCTAAATAAATATTTTTCCTAATTACGTATGTCTAAAAGATACAGGGTGATAAAGTGTTACTTATCATATCAGTTTTTTTAAATATAACTTCTACTATGGTAGACTTGGAAAGGTGATATTTTGCGAACAGTCACTTACTACCAAAACACATATTCACACATAATTACAATTGTTCGAGTGAACGCAGTGTCGTAGAAACGGGGGGTAGAAACGGGGGTTGCTTATTGTCCCATACAAACTTTGAGGTTAGGTTTTTATACCATTTGATGAAATTTTTCGATTACTCAGTCCGGCTACTATTAAAAAGGTGTAGGTACCTCTTAAACTTCGATAAAATTAACCGTTTCCGAGATATTCGAGATTAAAATAATTGTTATATGGCATTAAAGGACTAAAAGGTATATAATAACATATTTTTTAATTGAAAAAAAACTACAATTTTTTTTAGTGACGGCCAGGGCAAAAAGTCCCGAGGCTCATGAAATGCCCTTTTTAGTTTTTTCAATTAAAAAATAAAATTTGTTATCATATACCTTTTAATCCTTTTAAATAATGCGAAATAACAATTATTGTAATCTCGAATATCTCGGAAACGGTTTATTTTATCGAAGTTTGAAAGGTACACCTTTTTAATGGTAGTAGTCAAGAAATTATAACTGTATTAGTCATGACTGTGATTTGTTTTTTACTAGTTTAAATGTTATTATTAGGGTGGCAAGGACTTATTTTTAATTTTTTTGTAGTTTAGTATTAGGTAGTTTTATTTTTAGTAAATGAAATGTAAACCTTATTTATATTTTTGTTCTGTTATTGGAGTTTTACTCCGTTGGGCAAATAAATGAATTATTATTATTATTATTATTATTATTATTAAAAATCTGCTTTTATCCGCAAACCTGATTTTATTCGCAAACATCTGATTTTATCCGCAAACATCTGCTTTTATCCGCAAACATCTGTTTTAATCTCAAAACATCTGCTTTTATTCGCAAACATCTGATTTTATACGCAAACATCTGATTTTATCCGCAAACATCTGCTTTTATCCGCAAACATCTGATTTTATCCACAAACATCTGTTTTAATCCGCAAACATCTGATTTTATACGCAAACATCTATTTAAATCAGCAAATGTCTGCTTTTATCCGCAAACATCTGATTTTATCCGCAAACATCTGATGTTATCCGCAAACATCTGATTTTAATCGCAAACATCTGTTTTAATCCGCAAACATCTGATTTTATACGCAAACATCTGATTTTATCTGCAAACATCTGATGTTTTCCGCAAACATCTGCATTTATCCGTAAACATCTGGTTTTATCCGCGAACATCTGATTTTATTCGCAAACATCTGATTTTATCCGCAAACATCTGATTTTATCCGCAAACATCTGATTTTATCCGAAAACATCTGATTTTATCCACAAACATCTGATGTTATCCGCAAACATCTGATTTTAATCGCAAACATCTGATTTTATCCGCAAACATCTGCATTTATCTGCAAATATCTGCTTTTATTCGCGAACATCTCGAAACATCTGCTTTTAATTGCAAATCTCTGCTTTCATCCGCGTTCGGTTTGCCTGCATTTCCTTTGTCCATTTCGGTCCTGTTTCGCACGCAAACGTCTGGTTTCATTCGCGCTTTTTGTTTTCCTTTTTCTCGTGTATACTTTAGTTTAGTTTATCCGCTTTGTCAAATTTTACTGAGCTTTCCGCGAACATCTGCAAACATCTGCTTTTAACTGCAAACCTCTGCTTTCATCCGCGTTCGGTTTGTCTGCATTTCCTTTGTCCATTTACATAGGTCCTGTTTCGTAGGAAAACGTCTGGTTTCATTCGCGCTTTTTGTTTTCCTTTTTCTCGTGTATACTTTAGTTTAGTTTAACCGCTTTGTAAAATTTTACTGAGCTTTAACTAACTGGCACACAACTTTATAACTCTAAAATGAATTATTTGAATAAAAACAACCTGTAAAGGAAATAAGTTTATTGAACTTCAATATTATTTGGTAAAATACAAATAAGGTCTTTGTTAAAGGACATAAATAGATATTTTTTAATCATTAAGCTTACATTTAAATTAATTGTTAGAAAACATATATGTTTAATTTCAAATACATTTGGAATTATAACATCTTCAATTTGTATGGAATTTGTTTGAAAAACACTTATTTAGGCGTAGAATTTTTCATCTAACTTTAAAAACTTTTTAATTTTGGCATAACCAGTATTTTTAATATATATGTAAGAATTAATAGACTTATTATTTCTGTGGTACTCTTCACTATAGTAACTATACCTGATTTTTAAATTTAAATCTGGTGAATATAATTAAATTATTTTCCCATTGGGAAAATGTCGTGTTGAATAAACTTATTTCCTTTACAGGTTGTTTTTATTCAAATAATTCTTTTAGTTATTCAAATAATTCTTTTAGTTATTCAAATAATTCTTTTAGTTATAAAGTTGTGTGCCGTGAACGGCTAACAACCAGTTAGTTAAAGCTCAGTAAAATTTGACAAAGCAGGTAAACTTAACTAAAGTATACACGAGAAAAAGGAAAACAAAAAGCGCGAATGAAACCAGACGTTTGCGTACGAAACAGGACCGAAATGAACAAAGGAAATACAGGCAAACCGAACGCGGATGAAAGCAGAGATTTGCAATTAAAAGCAGATGTTTGGAGATGTTCGCGGATAAAAGCAGATATTTGCGGATAAATGCAGGTGTTTGCGGATAAAATCAGATGTTTTCGATTAAAATCAGATGTTTGCGGATAAAAGCAGATGTTTGCGGATAAAAGCAGATGTTTGCGTATAAAATCAGATGTTTGCGGATAAAAGCAGATGTTTGCCGATAAAAGCAGATGTTTGCGGATAAAATCAGATGTTTGCGCATAAAAGCATATGTTTGCGGATAAAATCAGATGTTTGCGGATAAAAGCAGATGTTTGCAGATTAAAATAGATGTTTGCGGATAAAATCAGATGTTTGCGGATAAAAGCAGATGTTTGCGGATAAAATCAGATGTTTGGAGATTAAAACAGATATTTGCGGATAAAAGCAGATGTTTGCGGATAAAATCAGATGTTTGCAAATAAAATCAGTTGTTTGTGGATAAAATCAGATGTTTGCGGATAAAAGCAGATGTTTGCAGATAAAATCAGACGTTTGCGGATAAAGGCAGATGTTTGCGGGGGTGCACTAACCGGATGAAATAAGGCGTTCGCAGATAAAAAGATGTTTACGGGTGACACCGTATGAAAGCAGATGTTCGCGGATAAAATGAGATGTTTGCGGATAAAAGCAAATGTTTGGGGATGAAAGCAGATGTTTGCGGATAAAAGCAGATGTTCGCGGATAAAATGAGATGTTTGCGGATAAAAGCAGATGTTCCCGGATAAAAGCAGATATTTGCGGATAAAATCAGATGTTTGCAGATAAAAGCAAATGTTTGGGGATGAAAGCAGATGTTTGCGGATAAAAGCAGTTGTTCGCGGGTGACTGCAGATGTTCGCGGATGAAAGCAGATGTTTGCGGATAAAATGAGATGTTTGCGGATAAAAGCAGATGTTCGCGGATGATTGCAGATGTTCGCGGATGAAAGCAGATGTTCGCGGGTGATTGCAGATGTTCGCGGATAAAAGCAGATGTTTGCGGGGGTGCACTAACCGGATGAAATCAGGCGTTCGCAGATAAAAGCATGTTTGTGGGTGAAACCGTATGAAAGCAGATGTTTGCGGATAAAACCAGACGTTTGCTGATGATTGCAGATGTTCGCGGGTGATTGCAGGTGTTCGCGGGTGACTGCAGATGTTCGCGGATGAAAGCAGATGTTCGCGGATAAAAGCAGATGTTGGCGGATAAAATCAGATATTTGCGGATGAAAGCAGATGTTCGCGGATGATTGCAGATGTTCGCGGGTAAAAGCATATACTCGCGGATAAAACCAGACGTTTGCAAATAAAACCCGACAAAAATAGACGAAAAAAAATGCAGGTAATCGCGGATAAAAACAGACGTAAGCAGACGTTTGCAGATGATTCCGGACAAATTCAGATATAAACGAAACACAGTGAAGACGGTTAAAAACAGATGATTGCAGATGATTGCGGGGGTGCACTAACCGGACATAAAACACAACCAACCGGGTGTTCGCGGATATAGCGATGCGGACAAAAGCAGATGTTATCAGATGATATTTTTATCTGCTTTTATCCGGCTTCGACGAAGAATTTATACCCGCAATCATCTGCTTTTATCCGGTTTTGACGAAGAATTTATATCCGCAATCATCCGTCATTTTCAGCAGGGTTTTTAAATAAAAATATTAAGTAGGTACCATGTTCTAATTAATGTTATTTTAAATTTCTTTCTTATTTTTGTATCCTTAAATGTTTTAGTTTTTATTTTTTCTGACCTTTGTTAAAGTAACTGTACACATTAACATAAATAAAGATAAGTATTTTTATTATTATTGTAATAATTATTATTTAGAAAACGAGTTTTCAAACGTCTAAGGGTGTAATATATTGCTGTAAATTATTTAAAATATAATTAGGTAATTTTATTTATTATTTAGTTTAAATCGTATAAAAATCAACAATCAACCAACAGATAAGACTAGGGTTGTGAAATTGACCGGTTAAATTGTTTTTGTACAATTGATCAGTTAACTGGCCAAAATAAAATTAAATAAAACAATACGTTATTGTTCTGCTGCGCTATAACAAAATAATATTTCATATTATTTTAATTTTAGTTTGTTAATTTAATGACTTCATTATAATACCGCTTTCGGTGCTGTATCCCACCCATAATTTTAATTTTTTAGGTTGGCTATACTTTAAACAGCACACTATTTTGAATACTGGTTTTAATATTTTTATGATTTTTCTAGTACTTACGAGACTTTTCTGGCAATCAATTTTGTTTAACACCAAAGAAAATCCTTTTTTTCTTCTTTAACATTAACAGCCGCTTATTGTAAATAAGTAAATTAAGGACGGCATGGCGAATCAATTTTGACATTAACTGTCAAACTATCTAAAGTAAAATTCGACCAAATTAATATAAATAAAATAAAATTAATTTTTTTTATAGAATTTTTGCAAAATAGATAAAACATTAGTTCTTTAATATACTATTAAGAATTGTGTTTTTGTTTTATAATAACAAAAGCGTAGAAGGGCCACACTTCTTTTTTAAATATGCGTTAAGACTTTTAACTCGGAATTCCGTCTTATAACTCGGAATTTTGACTTATAACTCTGAATTCTCGCTTATAACTCGGAATTCTCACTTAATACTCGGAATTCTCACTTATCACTCGGAACTCCGACTTATAACTCGAAATTCCAAATTAATAAATCGTAATTCCGTCATATTTCTATAATAGACATGGTTACTAACCACTGGTTAGCGTAGTCGTCCAAACGTAAACATCAAGGGTGTATTCTTTGATTGCTAACACTCACGAACACACCCAAGAACACCCACGAACACTCACGAACACACTTACGAACACCCACGAAAATCCAACAACACCCACGAACACACCCACGAACATATACGAACACTCATCACACCCACGAACACCTACGAACACTCACAAACACACCCACAAACAACCACGAACACTTAAAAACACTCACGAACACACCTACGAACACCCACGAACACACCTACGAACACCCACGAACACAACCACAAACACTCAAGAACACTCACGAACACACTCACGAACACACCCACGAACACATACGAACGTGAGTGTTCGTGGATGTTCGTGGGTGTGTTCTTGGGTGTGTTCGTGAGTGTTCTTGAGTGTTTGTGGGTGTTCGTAGGTGTGTTCGTGAGTGTTTGTGGGTGTGTTCGTATGTGTTCGTGGGTGTGTTCGTGAGTGTTAGCAATCAAAAAATACACCCTTGATAGCAATGTTTACTTTTGGACGACTACTCTCACCAATGGTTAGTAACCATGTCTATTATAGAAATATGTCAGAATTCCAAGTTATAAGTGAGAATTCCGAGTTATAAGTGAGAATTCCAAATTATAAGCGAGAATTTCGAGTTATAAGTCGTAACGTATATTTAAAAAAGTGTAGCCCTTCTACGCTAGATAGATTTTTTTTCTTATTTATTTTTTAGTTTATGTACTAAATGTCTACAACCACCGCAAGGAATTTCAAGCCAATTTTATTTGATATTTTATCTGACAGCTGTCAATTAGTTTTAACCTCACTTTTTTCCAAATTTAAGTCAGCCCGTGGGTGAAATGCTATTTCGCCCACTAGTGGAAGAAGTAAAATTTCGTCCACCAATTAATGTTAGGAAATGAAATACCTAGGTGTTAAATATTTAACATTTAGAGAATTCATTATTTTCCGCATCTTCAGTAGAGCCACGAACACACCCACGAACACATACGAACACACTCACGAACACACCCACGAACACATATGAACGTGAGTGTTCGTGGATGTTCGTGGGTGTGTTCTTGGGTGTGTTCGTGGGTGTGTTCGTGAGTGTTCTTGAGTGTTTGTGGGTGTTCGTAGGTGTATTCGTGAGTGTTTGTGGGTGTGTTCGTGGGTGTGTTCGTGAGGGTTAGCAATCAAAAAATACACCCTTGATAGCAATGTTTACTTTTGGACGACTACTCTAACCAATGGTTAATAACCATGTCTATTATAGAAATATGTCAGAATTCCGAGTTATAAGTCGGAATTCCAAGTTATAAGTGAGAATTCCGAGTTATAAGTGAGAATTCCAAATTATAAGCGAGAATTCCGAGTTATAAGTCGTAACGTATATTTAAAAAAGAAGTGTAGCCCTTCTACGCTAGATAGATTTTTTTTTCTTATTTATTTTTTAATTTATGTACTAAATGTCTACAACCACCGCAAGGAATTTCAAGCCAATTTTATTTGATATTTTATCTGACAGCTGTCAATTAGTTTTAACCTCACTTATTTCCAAATTTAAGTCAGCCCGTGGGTGAAATGCTATTTCGCCCACTAGTCGAAGAAGTAAAATTTCGTCCACCAATTAATGTTAGGAAATGAAATACCTAGGTGTTAAATATTTAACATTTAGAGAATTCATTATTTTCCGCATCTTCAGTAGAGCCACGAAGTTACAAATTTCTTTCGTGTATTAATTACAATTTATTTATTACCCTTAAAAGGGTATTATAATTGCTTACTTTGTCGAAGGTTTACCAAATTTTTAGTTTTTAGTATATCAATTTAAAGTTCAGTGCAAGTCTATTACTTGGAAAAATCTAAAAATAAATGTTTTAACCTCAATTTTTAAATTAAATACCAAAGCTGAAAATTTTGAATAAAAAATCAAAATTGGTAATTTAATTGCAATATAATAAAAAAAATAAAATTGATAAATTAAAATAAAAAAAAATTAATTATACAATAGGTGCCGAACGAGCACCACATTAATTACCCTTGAATTTTATTTTAACTTCATTCCCCATTTTAATAATAAATCTAACAAACTAAATATGTAGTTTCTAAAATATCAAAAAATTACATATTACAAGATAATATTGTTATTTTTCTCTAGAGCCATCATACTACCCCCCCAAACATCCTCTTTATATTTTTTTTTATAAAAAACTATAATTAAAAACAACTACTAAACGCTTTAACGCAATAAAATAATATAATATAATTTTGTCATGATTGGGGTTTTAAAATTTCCGGAAAAACTGAGCCGGCGGAAAAAAACCCGTTTTTTCCGGTAAAAACGGACACATTGGGAAATTTTTTGAAAAATTGACTTTTTTATTTTCTCAATTTTATTCAAGTCAATTTTTCTGAAAATATCCAAATTTTTACAGTTAATATCCGTACACTGTTATTGAGAAAAAAGTGAATTTCCAACGCTGATTATAATCATAATATAATGATAATAATAATTACTTCTTTTATTTTAATTTAGTTAGAATATTCTACCGGGCCGCAAAAAAACATTCGGTGCTGTATTAACATGACTTTTATTTAAAACTTCGATTTATGAAATTATAATTTTGTAATTTAACTTTATATTTTTAATAGAACCGATAGTATATTTTTTACGTTTATTTTCTTAACCTTCGGATGACCAAGGGGGGTAAATTTTGACCCCAATGTATATTTTTCTTGAATAAACTCTTAAATATTTTTAATTTTTAACTGATTATTTTTTTATTTGACTATATTATTATGCCAAGTATCTTTATATTTTGCATAAAAAAAATTTACAAATATTTCTCATTAAAAAAGTATTTTTAAAATAAATATGGTAGTAACAGAATATTTAGAAGATCCTGAAGATGCAGAGCCAGCTGAAAATCCCAAGGGACGTGGCCGATGTAAAATTTGCTGTCGATCTTCCGACAGAAAGTTTACAACGAAATGCGATAAAAAAAAGCATTTTGTCTGCAAGGAACATTTGAAGATTAAAAAACATACTATGTAATACCTGCTGTTACTAGTGCATTTTTTTTACAAATTTCATTGCTTCCTTTATTAGGTTTAGACTAATATTTTTACTTTTTTGGTTTAGTTGGAATAAAAATTTGTTGTACTAATGTTTGTTTTCATTATTTAATATAAAATCAGGAGGGGTCATTTTTAACCCCCCTTGGTCATCCATGTATAAAAAAGAGGTTGGTCATCCGAAGGTTAAATCAATTTAATTCAATGTTTAGTTTTATTTTTTTGTAATAAAGGATATTTTTTTAAAATTAAAATAATAATAATTTAATTTATATTATGAATACAGACAATATTGTGTGTATTATTATTATTTTTACAATAATTAAAATTAAAATAATTATTATTATTATATGACATCCAAATTTATTATTTGTATTGTGTTTTTGTTATTTTGTGTAAAAAATTTAATAAATCTACTAAAGAAACAATGTCAAAATTTACTAAAAACTATTTTTTTAATCCGCCCATAAATAACTTACATAAAAAGGTTTACTTGAAAACAAAGTTTGATAATTCAACAACAAAAGCTTAATTGAAAAATATTAATTAGGTAGCCTAATTTAGGTTGTCAATTTTTAGTAAAAACACCCTGTATTTATAACATTAATGTTTTACTTTTTAAAATATTTTTTTGAATTACCTGGTAATAACATAAAACACATTGTACTTATTTATAACATTGATATTATCCTTTTTTTAATATCTTAAAAACATGAAAAACTTTTATTATTTTTAAAATAGTAAAATTAACAGAAAAACGATGATCATTTTTTACGATTATAAGCGAACAAAAATGATCATCGTTTTTCTGCCTTTAAACAATTTTCTCTTACAATGAGTTTTAATAAATCGGCCGTCATAATTGTAAATTTTATAAAACTCGAACGCGCGCCCCAAAATTATAATATAATAACATTTAAACATGACGCCACACGGAGCGAGAGAGCCAGCGCTACCATTCGCAACAACATACCCTGTTTGTTTGTATCTGACTTTAATTGAAATATTAAAATCATAGGCGAGACGTTGCCAAATTATGCGACGCAACAACATACAGTATTTAAAAACACGTATACTATCGCAACGCCCTCATCGTCAAATTGGTTCAGATATGTATTAACAAGAATCTTAGAAAGTCAGATATACTGACGCAGTAATGTCGTCGACGCAATAAAAATGGGGATTTTATAAATGTATGGGCGCAGCAATGATAGAATTTTGTATATATATATATATATATATATATATATATATATATATATATATATATATATATATAATCAACAAGACGATCTTTTTCTTCAATAATTTTATTCTTTGAATTGTCCATGAAAATATCGTCATTCTCGAAATTAAACAGCACTGGGCTATTTTTTTCCGAAAATATACCTATCCAATAGCAATACCCTCGCTAGATTTGTAAAAGTTTTGTAATAAAATAAAATTAAAACAAAATAAAAAATCAAACTCTCTGTACTTTTCTACAATTCTATTTTACCTGACCTGTGATGAAACAAACTTAAAATAAATGTTAATAAAACTACTTATATGCATATAATATGATATTATCATGATTTTTAAGCAGAAAAATTAATATTTTCATGAACTAGACATTACCTTAAATGATGTCAAAATAAATGTGGTGGTTATTAATAATGTTTAGTACTTTTCCTTGGCTGTACACTTGCCATCCCATTTCGTATGGGATTATGGAATTTATATTTAAGTTTTATGCCTCTATTTTAAATCTTTTTGTTGAAATTTTTCCTTTATTTATGGTAATAATTTTATCAAAGAGCTTGTCTTTTATAAACTTTATCAAGTTGTTTATTGTTTTGTCCCATTGTTGTACCTTTTTCCCATTAAAATATATATGTTTGACAGTGTGGTACAAGCGTTCTATTTGCATATTAGTATTTATTTCTGCACCTAGACAATGACAATAGGCCAATGACTCAATGTTGTTTGTATAATTTTCTTTAAAATAGCGACCAAATTCTGTTTCTGGAGGTTGCAGCATTGCGCAACATAATTGAGAAGGCCTGGACATCTTTCTCCTAGATCAAGGTGCGTAACTGTTTATAAATATTCATCTGAAAAATAATGTGCATTTAATTATACACACCAATAAATTATTGTTTGAAAAAATACTTTTAGTCCTTGACTTGCAAGTTTACTTTTCGTCCAGGCACGATCGGTATGCCATATGCAAAAAAGTCTGGAATATAAAATTATTTATATTGTAATCTAATTAAATATTGGTACCTACATGAATTTTGCTTGTGATATAATTTGTAACCAGGCATTATAATAATATGTAGTTATATAAGACATAAAAATTTGGGAAACAATTTGTTTCCCCAATTTTCTCTAATCTCCATAAAAAAATTCATAAAATGTACGTCAGATCGACTGGAAATCCTTCGGGCATACCATCCAAAACCATTAATGTAGTTAACCCGAAAATATAAGCATTAAGACCATGTGTGCCGTCTATGCATACACAATAATCTGAATATTTCTCCAGCATTTCTAACTGCTCATGAGGCACAATTATTAAAACAAATTCATCTTCCGTTAGTGATGAATGATTGGTGCATGTCTTGCCTTGCGGCTTATAATAAACAACAGTCCCACTTTCCTGGACTTCCTCAATCCATGATTCAATACTTAATACATCGTTTTTATGTCGCACGGCTTGATTATTTAAATTAAACGATTGTGTTATATTCTGGAGATCCTTTCTTGTTAAGAGATGAATCCTCTCTAATTTATTATCCGTCACAGAATCTCTAATATTATCGAATATAGATGAAAATGGCATTTGGGAGGCGATTACTACCTACTTCCATTCTTTCGGTATTCGTAAGGCTTAGATGCCCTAAATCATATGATTCTCTATAAAACTAACTTCATGTTTGTCATTTTCTAAGACCTTAACATTTAATTCCGATGGACAAACTCCGCTCACTTTTTTCGTCCCCTAAGTTATTAAATGTCTTTTGCCACTACCCTTTGTTACAAAAAAACCTGATCGATGGCAAATATAAAGAGTCTTTTTTTACACCATTCACTGATTTATAGGACCCATGTTCATTTATGTAAACTGAATGAGTAGTTTTTTCTGCTTTTCCAATCATTTACAAAATAAAGCATTTTTTTGGAAATTTGTATGTCATGCCTCTGCTCAAAATGATCATACAACAACGATTTTGATTCATATTCACTATGGCATAAGCTGCCCTTTAACAATTGTCTTGGTTTACCAACGTGACCCTTACTCGACGAAATCTTTTTGCATTTATGCATCGTCATGTCCTATATGATTCTCTATAAAACTAACTTCATGTTTGCCATCTTTTAAGACCTTAACATTTAATTCCGATGGACAAACTACTAAAATCTTTTTCATTTACAAAAAAAGCAATTTTTTGGAAACTTTTATGTCATGCCTCTGCTTAAAATGATCATACAACACCGATTTTGATTCATGTTTACTATGGCATAAGCTGCACTTTAACAATTTTCTTGGTTTACAAACGTGACCCTTACTCGACGAAATCTTTTTGCATTTGTGCGTCCTTTGTAACTTTGGTGATATCAATTGTTCTATTTTATTTACTTAATAAAAACATTATTGTAACGTTTTGTATGAATAAAAACACGCACTGGTTTATTAACGAACTAAACGATCTGGGTTAAGTGGTAGAGCAGGGGATAATTTTTTATCTATCTGAACTTCGCCCAGATATGTAAATTTTGTTATTTCAGAAATTAAAAAAAAAATAAAGACATTTATTATTATTATTATTATTATTATTATTATTATATTATTTATTTTATAACTTAATTACACTTAAAACTATAAAACTATATAAACACTTAACTACTAATTATTTATATATCACTACTGTACAAGAGTCTACTTATTTGCACGTATATTTCATTTATTTCGCCGCGAGTACCAAAGTTTGACTGACTGCTCCATGCTGCTCTGTTACTTATATATTCAGTGCATACGTGACACGAGTCACGCCTTCTCGAATATTTCAGCGAGCACCGGAACGCTCTCGATCGCTCGAGCGCTGACTCACCGGCGATGAGTCATCATTCCGAGATCCAGAGCGGTATACTCGGTACATTGCTTCCGTCTTAAAACATTTTTGTCCCGAAAATGGTCCTCAGCTTCTTGACGATATTTGAATAGAGATCAAAGCTTGCATTGTGACGTTCTATAGAAGTAGCAGTCTACGGTCTTCCTTCCGGTTCCCGCTTCTGGGGTCCATTACTTGCTGCGCAAACGGCGCACTTCTTGCACAATTCCTTTACATCTCGTTGACAATTGATCCAATAAAACCGTTCTTTAAGTCTTCCAAGCGTCCTCGTCACCCCAAGATGTCCTCCAGTAGTTCCATCATGGATTTAGTGCAGCACTTCTGGTATCCTGTTTCTGGGGATTATTAACTGCTTCCGGTCTTCCCCCCCTTCTGGAGTGTCCAGCAGGCGCTTTTGAAGTCCTTCACTTAAGATTATGGAATTCCATTGGACCCAGTACGATTTCACATTCGGCGAATATTGGGCCGCATGTCTTCCAGGATAGTCCCTTCAAAACCATTTTTATGAGCCTTTCTAAAGTTTCAGGGGCATTACATAGTCCAAACGGCATGACAGTAAACTGCCACAGTCCAGCACCCACGGTAAACGCCATCTTTTCTCTATCTTCTGGTGCCATTTCAACCTGCCAGTAACCGCTTTTCAAATCCAGTCGAAAAGTCGAAAATATCTGTGATACAGCCAATGTATCCAGCGTGTCATCGATTCTAGTTGACCCATCCTTTTTCTTAACTAACACCACTGGGGAAGACCTTGGACTGTTGGATGGTTCGATCACCCCTTCCTTCTCCATTTCTTGCACAATTCATATCTTCAATATCTTCTGGGCATGCTGGTTACATGTCGAAGGTGCCCCCTTTTCCTCGACCCTATTTTTGCTAAAATTCACACTAACCGCACTCCTAACACCAATTGTAACGTATTTACTATTCGTAGTGTGAATAAAAACACGCACTGGTTTATTAATGAACTAAAGGATTTATTTTGTAACTTAATTAAACTTAAAAAACTAATAAACTATAAAACTAACTAAACACTTAACTACTAATTATTTATATATCACTATTCTACAAAAGTCTATTTATTTGCACGTATATTTCATTTATTTCGTCGCGAGTACCAAAGCTTGACTGACTACTCCATGCTGCGCTGACCCTCAAAAGACGTACTATATTTATCTGTATGACGAAAATGTACGTCCTATTGTAGAAAAAATTCTTTCATCTTTATTTAATACAACACTAAAAATTGTTCTTTGTCAGTTTAAAGTTGAATATATCCCAGGAATCGAAAATCAATCTGAAATTGTTAATAATTATCACAAGGGTAATCATAACGGAATCAATGAAACTTATGAACATTTGCGTAGAAAATATTATTGGCCAAATATGAAAAATTTAATAAATTTAATTATAAATAAATGCGAAATCTGTTTAACATCCAATCCTATTAAAACACCATTTAAAGGTCCTTTACTTCCTTCTTTCCCTTTTAAGACACTTCATATTGAATTTTATATACATATGTATAGGTATACCTGACGTTTAATGTAATGTTTATTACTTAATAAATGTATCTATCTATCTATCTATATTTAGCTATTCGAAACATAAATTTTTGACGATAATCGACCCTTTCACAAAATACGCCCAAGCCTATCACGTAGAAAATACAACTTCACTCCAAATTCTCTCCAAATTAAGACACTATTTTTCACACCACAATTTTCCCAAAAACATTGTTTTTGATCAAGGTCCCGAGTTCAAAAATAGAGTAGTTTACGAATTTTTGATTCTCCATAAAATTAACATTCACTATACATCCAGATCTAACTCTTCATCCAACTCACCTGTCGAACGTCTACATTCTACAATAATTGAAAAATTACGTGTTTTAGAATCCTCTGAAAAAAATATTATAGAACGTATGATATCTGCCATTACTATTTACAACCAATCCATACATTCAGCCACAGGTTTCTCTCCATTTTCCCTAATATACTGTAATGGTTCAGTACTTTAGTACGTTGTACAAATTTATTTTTGAATAAGTTTGGAATTTTAAATTGTGTTGTAAAATGTAAAAATCGTTGCAACATAGGTAAAAAAACGAACAGTTAGGTAGAGAAATTACAAAGTTTCGTGGAAGACCGGAATTTTGCCTGAAATGGGAAAAAATCTGTTGGCCAGATGAGGCGAAAACAACTTGGAGAGGGAAGCAAAGAAAGGGGCAGAAAGTTTTCCGAAGTGTTAGAGAACGCATCGTTTTCGTGAATCTTTGCTAAAACCATAATTATTGTAAAATTCTGTGTAAACAATGGTTACGAGTGTTTGTGTATCCTCCCAGGTTAGTTCTTAATTTTAGTAGCCCAATTCTGTAGTAAAGTCCACTAAACGTAGAACGATTTTGATTTAAATAAACTGAGCATTAGTTATTTTGCACTGCTACGTTTAGTGAATTTTACTCGATATTAACACCTTTTGTTTTAGCTATTTTTATAGAATGTTTTACCTTTTAAGTTTACTGCTAAATTTAAAAATTTATATTCCTTTCTTTTATTGTCTTAGGCTTAATTTAGTTGTATACTACTCAAATGTTTAGACCCTCCCTCAACACGATTATGCATTTTTTGCGGTAATTTTAAAACAAATATCAGTGTAATACAGGACGTTTTGTTGCTTAAAAGGGAGTATTGACCGTTAATTTTAAACTTTGAATGCTCCTTTTTCTTTAGTACGTAGTTTGCAGTAGATACTAAAATACTCTCCTCCGTGAGGGATAACTGGTCACCTAGGTTCTCTAGGTGGCATCGCAACTTTTATCCCGAAACTGCATCTTTACGCGAGT
The DNA here is from genome assembly GCA_921294245.1 of Brassicogethes aeneus. Lineage (NCBI taxonomy): Eukaryota > Metazoa > Arthropoda > Insecta > Coleoptera > Nitidulidae > Brassicogethes > Brassicogethes aeneus. Next base: position 3,039,699 of record OV121137.1, read on the forward strand.
TGTTTCCAGTGCGGACCTCGTTCTCCACAGGGCAACGTTAACTGCCCTGTTAAACTAACAAAGTTTTTCATATTTTTTTGAACCCGTAGGGTTGCATAAACTTTTAAAGAAACAATGCCTAATCGTGTAATCCTTTGCTACTTCATAGCCGAACAGGGTTTTTTCTCAAGCTCTTTTTCCCTGGTCGTATCTCCCTAAGAGCCACCCCTTGTTTTTTTTCTGTTTGTAAAGTAAATTAAATTGGGGTAAACAAAACACTGTATTTTATTTTTTTTATAAACCTAATTTTCCCAAGTATGATTCTTAAAGCAATGTATTTAATAAATCAAGTAACAAGTAACCACAACGTAGAGGTCCAAATTTTGATAAGACGATCACGAGCCATAGTCACGAAATAGTTCATTTATTAATTTTTTATAAAACTTGTTTTAACGAACCTGGTGTAAGGAGAAATCTTTACAATACAGACCCTACGAACATGAGACACTTTTTGACAATAATCTGACAATTTACGAAAAATATAATCAAGACAGAAAAAACGAAATTCTACCATTTATCAAACAAGTTTATACAAAGCAAAAAACAAAAGCCGATTGCAATATTGCCAAAATTAACGAAACCAGAACAGATCAGCCTAAAATTAATTCTGACAGTCCAGTATATGTATATGTATGTATATGTTTGTACAGCTAGAAGATCTAAACACGAAAAACCCTACAGAAAAGAACTATTAAAAAATCAAGACAACGAAATTAAAGACATAATTTATACAGTGCATCCTAAAACTAAAATAGAAACTAAAAATAATGTTAGGAAAATTAAACTTCCCCGTAAATACGCTATATCCTTGCTTATTCTTGTATTCCTAATAATGGGTTTTATCCCTATGATTCCAGAACCCAAAAAAATGTTCACATTTTCATAGATTTACCGTTTCCATTAACCTTCATAAAATTTAAGAAAGCCTAAATTCAATGCACTTTATGAATAATGAAACACCTTTAAGCAGAATTTACAATACAAAACTTAAAGAAGCAATTAATAATTTTCATAAATTAACATTTATTCGAAAATTAAGTTCATCACTGGTAACCCAGACAATGACGATCTTGAAATAATCAATAACAATATAAAATCAATTTCGGACAAAACAGACGAACAATCAATCAAAATTAATAAACTCATTTCAAATGCACAGCATATTCAAGAGAGATTTCATTTAATAATTGATACTTTTAATAATAATAATAAACAACTGGAAAAATATTTACACAATATAGAAAGTGATTTAGGAATTCATGAAGCACAAATTAATATCGCAAATATCGAATACGTAAATGATTTTTTATTAATGCTTTTACGTACAATAACATTTTCAAAAATAAATTTGACAAATTTAGAACTATTTTCTGCCGATGAAATCAATAAATTAGAAGAAGAATTAGAAAAATTTTACGATCCTAATCAAATTATTTCAACTAATCTGCTTGAAAACTCTCAAACTATTTTAATTCACACTAACCATAAAATTATATTGATTTTGAAAATTCCAATCCTTAACATCAAATCCTTTCCTCTAATCAAAGTTTTCCCAATACCCAATGAAGAAAAAATTCTTATCCTGCCACCAACGTCATGGAACTCCCACAACGATTGGTTCGAAGCCTGCCAGCAGATAACAACAAGACATTTTTTCTGCAATAAGAAAACCACCAGCAATTGTTCCATATTAAATCCACATCGATGCACAACAGCCAAAGCCGAATCAGAGATTGTATACGACTTACCAGATGGAAGAATAGTATACTCACCTATGAAAACATTCCGGTGTAACCAATCAATAACAGTCGATTGCTACATGATCCGATGTACCAATGAAGAAGAAGATGTCACACCTGAATTTTATATACACAATTTGCCCCCGGCAAAACACAAAATTATGTTATAGAAAATGGACATCCCCACCGGATTCGACATAACACCCATCCAACCCCTTCATTTGCCAACCCGGTTGCCAACTACATCAGTTGGAGCATATCGACATCATGTCTTCTTTTTATGCTAGCCTTTACATACATTCTGGTAAAGAAAAAGAAGAGGATCCACCACTTCCTGAATCGCCCCAGAGTTACGAGAGAAACCCTGGAGCTTTTTCTTAAGGAGGGAGGTGTTACGGACGCCGACCCTGCATCCAGTACAGCGACCTGATACTTTTAAAGGAAATACCAACATATCAAATACTTAATTATAAATAGTAAAATAAAATCATGTTACATCCGTTTAGATATATAAATCCATGTTGTTCACTTTTCGATTATTCCACTAAATAAGCAACTTGTGCTTTTCCTGTCTTTATAAAATCCATTTTTGTAATTAGTGTTAATTAGATCGTCAAAGCAATAAGTTGTTAATCTTTCTTCAATAAATATTTGGTGTTCATAAAAACTTGTGCTTCTATTCAACATCTTTAACTCGCGCTTCCGAACAAGCTCAGCAAGCTGAGCTTGGTGCTCGCTGCGGGTGGGAATCGCGCCGCGACCGGTCCACCTGTAAACGTGGCAATTTGAAAAGGTCCAAGGTCAAAATTGTGGTCACTCGGATATCCGGAAACCAAAACTATCTCAAAGTCCTTTAGTTCAAAAATTTAGTCAAAAACGGGTTCAGTGACCCCGATTTACTATAAAACGACTGGTCACTCGGGTATACGGAAACCAAAATTATCCCAAGGCCCTTTGGGTCAAAAATTTTGTCAAAAACGGCTTCAGTGACCTCGATTTACCATAAAACGAGTGGTCACTCGGGTATCTGGAAACCAAAATCATCCCAAGGCCCTTTAGGACAAAATTTTTGTGAAAAACAGGTTCAGTGACCTCGATTTAGTATAAAACGAGTAGTCACTCGGGTATCCGGAAACCAAAATTATCCCCAAGCCACCTAGGTCAAAAATTTTATCAAAAACTGGTTCAGTGACCTCGATTTATTATAAAAAGAATGGTCGCTCGGTATTTAGAAACCAAAGTCTTCCCAATGCCCTTTATGTCAATTTATATCCTTGGCATAAAAACAGAAGCGAATTTGCTTTCGGCACGCGCCGAGAGAGCGGCATCCTTTTGTCTTTTGTCGGCTTTACACCTCGCGTTATTAAAAAGAAGCCGCATTATTCTAAAATAATAAAAACAATAGAATATTCGATAGGTACTCTAGCGTACCCGTAATTGTTTATTGTTTATTTGATATATTTTTGGTAGAAATAAACCATTTGGTAACAATTATTATTATTATCGTTTATTTTACGAAAATGTAGGTACATTTTCCAATATACGCGACTTAAAAATAACACGTTTGTTCAATTATAAAAAATCTTATCTCGCTAGTAGCGACCCAATAACTGTGTGGGAGGCAGGTACTTTACCACCAGACCACGCCCGTGTTTACTTAAAGAAAATTAAATTATTAACCTAAACTACGTACTTTTTCTATGCTTGAAACAATTTATTAGGTATACTAAAGAATGCTCATTGTTTATGTTTATTGTTTTTAACAATTGATATCGTGGGCGTACTGCGAAAATCCACAAGTCCACATTTTGGTGAAATTGAACTAAAAGTACCACTATGTCCATTTTTTCGCGCTCCTTAATATGGAAAACTCACTAAGTCCATTGAAGGCTATGTATAAGCTATAGAACTATGCAGGCTTTACCTTAGTCCAATACAGCATAAATTTATACAAGAGAAACCCATTAAGTGCACTTAGTGGATTTTGCCTGTTGCAAAAACCAAAATGCGCTCAGTGAAAATCAACTAGTCCAGAAAAGTAGGGTTATGTGTTTAAATTTAATTATCGAAGTGACTAGGTGCACGTTAGAGTGCTTGCTATTTATTTTTTACGGGCATGCTAGTGACGTAATAGATAAAAAACGTCATCACTAATTTAAAATTGGCGCCACGACAATAATATAATAATAAATTGTACCTGTATACATGTTTATAGGGTGTCTCTCAGATTTTAGTCGTGAAATTTTTTTAATCGAACTTACAAAAATAGGAAGAAAAATGTATCCAGTAAACACAGAACTCTCGGGAAACATTCGGCCAACATTCGGCACTATCGGGAGACTGGTGGCATAATTTGCCGTGTCCGGGATCACTTACGGCCCGCATACAAACTCCCCAGTAGGCATTTTTCCAAATTCGGTTATAATGCGGCCCGATTTCGGCAAACCAGTAACCGGGATCCACCCTTCGCGCCCGAATGCTATCCGAAAAAGTATAGCCCATGAACGGGCTGGATTATTTGCTACTTTCGGGCCGTCTTCGTTAAGTACGCTGATACCCGCTCTCCGCATTTTAAGTCTTTGGCATTCGTAGTCCCAAACACAGATCATAGAGGTCGCAAACACTTTACTTTAGTAGTTTAGCTGAACCACGTGAACGAAGTTTCAATGTTAGGTTATATTCCAGAAAAGCTTTTTAAGGATTGTTCAGGACAGTGTTATGTTGTTTTCCTTTAAAGAAAATAGTTTATAAATTATCCATATACTATAAACCACAATCCACATTGTGAATTGTGCTATAAACGATATACTTACCGTGTTTTGGTGCCGGTTTGTGTTTTTTGTGACAAACTAGTTTTGTGTGTAGTTTTACGTTATAATTTTGTTTATAAGTTTTATTATAGTTTGTAAAATGGCAGAATCAAGTGAAGAGTAAGTTGAAACAACATAATTTATTATATTTTGCATATTTTGCCATTTCATTGTTAGTCTTAGGTAGGTATTTGTTAAAGGTATTTTCAGGTTTATCGTTTATTTTTGAATTAGGATATTTCTTAAAAGAATTAAGTCAATATGTCTTTTATTAAAAAAGTAAGCAAACGCCACAAACGTCGTGTGCTTAGTGAACAAATGAAATGTTTAATTGAAGATTGTTTATTAACGGATGACAATTTAACAAATAATGCATCGTTTCAATTACCTACAAGTTCTGTGTCTAGTAATAATGACCAACCTTCTTGTTCTAATAGTATAGACATATCAAGCAACACAGCTAGTAATATACCCGAGAATATACCTATATATATATATATACCTAAAGAACTACCCAAAACTGATGGGTTTTCGGAGGGTTCTTATATAAATGTTATAGAAAAGGAGGTACCTGAAGTAGAGTGTAGTTTTGTTGATATTTTATTTTTGTTAAATTTTATTTTATTTTATCTGTTTTGTAGAGCAATACCATGTTAAGTTCAAATATATTTTTATCGATTTTTATATTTTTCCATATTTTTTTAATTGTTTCCCTATCACTTCCCTACTAACCACAAGTGGCCCCGTATGATATACGCCAGCCATAGAAGCGGGTGGTGGTCCACCGAGTAACCCACTAGCTGATGCAGCGCCTGCATCCATATATCGGGAGAATCCGGCAGAATGGAAAACAAGTATTCTTGCCATCTCTGGCCCGCGAGTCTGTGTGTACTGGGCAATTTACTTATTAAGCAACGTATCGTAACCTTGCCGAAAGCACGGAAGCGGGTGGCGGGCCACCGAGTAACCCACTAGCTGATACCCGCTAATGACTCGGCTTTACGGTAAGTCGGCAGAAAGTCTGCCAGGCGGACATGCCCTACCTACGCGCCGCGCCGGCAACCATGTTTAGGGCCGAATCCGGCAGTTCGGAAAAAAGTATTCTCGCCATCTCTGGCCCGCGAGTCCTGTGTTTACTGGGTAGGCTTTGTTTTCAAGATACGAAGTTAAGAAAAAAAATATGGTTCTGTAACTTTATTGTTTAATAAGTTTAATATTATATTTAGATTTTTTTAGGGCAAATAACCAAATTTTTAATGATTAAACAAGATAGAGAAAGTTGTATTTTTTAGTTGCCTGAACCAAAAATAATATTGTAGTAAGACAACTAGCGGAGATTTTTTATCACAAAAAAATAGCATTTTTGATTGTAACTTCTTTATTTTTTATATAAAAAAAAAGTTACAACCAAAAACGCTACTGTTTTATCATAGAAATTCCGCGAATTTATGGTTTTGTGGCTTAACTCAAAGTTCTATGAGTAAACTTTTTAAAAATCACCTACCAAAATTTTATTTTTAAATATCCAGTTGGGTTTCCTTAATTGAATTTAAATTCAATTCAATTGCTAAAAACCTGAAAATTTGGGCCAAAAGTTTTTGAAGTTTAAAAAAAAATAAATATTAAAAAAAAAATTACCACCCTGTATTTTGAAAACGAGGCCTTAAAACATAGAAGTTTATATTAAATTGTCATCTTATTTTTGCGAGTTCTATTGACTAATGAATTTTCCCGATTAAAATTTTAGGCTCCATTTATATACAGGGTGGTCCAAAAGGAACCTTTAATAAATTGAGAATTAATAAAAAACTTACATCGAAAATCAACAGTTTTAGAAGTTGCATATTTTTTTTGAAAAAACATAAATTTTACTAAACTATTTTATTAAAATTTGGTAAGTATTTTTTTTATTACGTACATTCGTTTTCATTCTACAAGCAGTGGCGTCAATACGGGGGTGATAATATCTCTTTTTAGAGAAAAAAAGGTACGCATATATAATAAACGTATTATATACGTTTATTATATATGCATATTCATTTATTATACATGCATATTCTTTTTTATACTTCTGTATTGTATTTATTTTAAATATTTTACTTTTTTACTATTGTACCTGCTATGGAATCCTTTTTAGGTCTTTACTTTGTGACAGTTAAATTGACCGGTTGACGTGCCGCCAATTTTAAATTAACCGGCACGTCAGTGTATTACGAATTTCATCCATTACGTCACTAGCGTGCCCGTAAAAACTAAATTGCAGGCACTCTAACGTGCATGTAGTCACTGCGTTTAATTATTGCTTTGTTTACCTTTTACTTGTCGGTAGCATCAGTGTTTTTGTCTACGAATTTTATCGATTATAATAATGACTTTAAGAGGTAAAAGGCTTGTTTTATTGACTTTTGCACAATTTAATGAAGAAACAGCTCTGGACACTGAAGGTAAGAAGTATTCAGTATTTATTAGAACTATTATTTTATTCATTGCGTCTAGGTAGGTATAGATTTTGTTGTACCTCATAAGCTCCACTTTGGCTTTGAACTTGCATGTAGTAATTCTTAGGTAACTATTTGGTTCAATTTGGTTTAAGGTTTATTTTTAGTTATTCAATTATTTTGTTTTACATATTTTATTAGAATGCTGTCGTTTTTAATTTGCAGTTGCTGAAACCGTTAAGGCTTCTTGTAGCACAAATGAAATATCGAATTTACAAAATGAAACTTTAGCTACAGAAGAAAATTTAGAAAACGAAGCAATATATTCAGACTCAGTTGATTCAGTTCGAGATCCGTTGTATTCACCAGGAAGTTCAGAAGGTACTAGTATTTATTATTACTTTGGGAACAGTTTGAAAGCGTTTGACCTGTTTTGTCCTTCAAGGTGGTGAAAATGGATCAAAATTGAAAAGCGCCCTCACTAGATGGAAAAAAAGCTTTCCCTAGGGTTGGAAAAACAATGTAGCGAAGAGAAGAAAAAGCTTAGGATTGTCCTACGAAATAAAAAAGAAGCGGCAACCACCTAAGATGCCTAAGGCAGTGAACTGTGAGAAATGTCGGTTTAAGTGTAAGGAACACTTCTCCGAAGAAGACAGAAGCTTGTTGTGCTCAACATTTTTGAAAATGGCCGACTTTAAAAGACAAAAAGATTTTATATTGGCAAATGTTACCATTAATCCACCTGAACAAAGACGACAAAGGAAAGAAGGTGGTCCGCGTCAAAACAATAAGCAATATTTTTTATTAAGTACGGGGTGTGTCAAACATTTTTCCTCAAAATCCTGTGTATAAGCAACACTGTAGTTTACAATGCTTTTGATCACAGGGTAATAATAATACTTATGCAGGTGAAGATAAGAGAGGAAAGAGAGAGCCGGCAAATAAAACTAAACCTGATGTTTTAAAAGCTGTAAGGGAGCACATAGAGAGTTTTCCTACCAAAGAGTCTTAGTACTCAAGGAAATCGACCAAAAAGCTTTATTTAGATAGCACCCTAAGTATCTCGAAAATGTTTTCCTTGTACAAAGAAAAATGCATTGAAGAAAACCGAGAATTCGTTTCATTTATCACGTATAAAAAAAAATTTTTGGCAATTTTTAAAACCTATCGTTCTTTAAACCAAAAAAAGATTTATGTCAGATATGTAAAAGTTATAATAATGAGAAAGAAAAACTAAAGTACGAAGACGCCTATCAAGAACATCAAATAAGGAAACGTGATTGTTATTCAGCAAAAATCTCAGACAAGGAAAAGGCCTCACAGGAACAGCAGTTTGTGAGTGTAACTTTTGATTTACAGTCTGTTCTTCAGATTCCATGCTCAGACGTTAGTCCAATGTATTATAGTCGAAAAGTATGTGTCTAAAACCTGACAGTTTATGACAGTGCTCCACCAAACGATGCATATTGTTACTGTTGGACAGAGCTGAATGGAAAGAGCTGAATGGAAAAAGGGGCAAACCCGAAATAAACAGGTCGCAGCCCTTTTATTGTATGCAGTGCAAGTAACTCACCTTCAGGTTATTGAACATATAGCCACAGCTATATGGAGACAGATTCTATTTACAGCGCCATAGAAAAAGCCAAAAAATTTGTACCAGTTTATACAATTCAAGATTGGCTCAACATTTTCCAAATGGCAAGATCAAAACGAAACAAAAATAAAATCAGTGGACCCTATAACATTAAGCAACATTCGGCTGAATATCGCCAAGTAAACTTATACAACAAAGGCCAGCTTTACCAAAACAGCTTAAAAAGTTGTATACAAAAATCTTACCAATTAGCATTAAGAAAAAAACGACCTTCTAAATCTTTGCAAATCATCAACTAATAAGCCTCCACCTATACCAGAAGAGTTCCACGGATGGATCAATAACATTTTAAAGACAATTCATAACACAATACGCCCAGTTGGGTCTCGACACTTGAAGTGGAAGGACACGTCAAGATAGTTAACGATACCTCTCCTAAGCAGCGTATACGAGACAAACGTAGTAAAGTTCCAAAAACGAATCTAAGTATTCGGAAATATCGGTAATCGGTAATAAATAAATAAATAAACAAACAAGTGCGAAAAGTGCAACAAGTGCGCAAAGTGCAACAAGTGCGAAAAGTGCGGGAGAACCCCTGTTAACGCCGTAAAATAGTGCAATTGAATAGGTAATTAAGGCTAGGCCACAACGTTAAGCCAACCGGCCCACCTGGTCAGCAGGGATAGTCACAACCAAAGCGTGCCAAAAACCTGCAGGCGAGGTCAAGAATCAACGGACAGCCCGTGAATGACAAAGCATCAGGATTATAGCCTAATAATCAATTCTTCTAATTGCATGTCTTATTAACAAAACAAAAACATTTTATTCCAAAAAATCTAAAGTAAAACGTATTATACATCGAAAAGTAAATTCCAAGATCCCCAGCTGGCACCAGAAAATAAACATTCCTATTGAGACAGACAACACATAAATCATTACATAAACAAAACAGAAAAGGCAGATAAGACCTTAGCTCCATCCCCAAATAAACACTCGACTAATCCCATAAATAAACGCCCAACCATAAATAAATAAACACAAACCATAACAAACATGGAAATAGTAAACACGATTGATCATTCGGTGGGAATAATTAAAATTCCATCCGACGGAAATTGCTTAGTGGCCAGCTTGGCCCATCAACTAGACAATAGCCTCACTAGGTCAACAATAGGAAGTACATACGCATTAAGACAAAGACCAAATAACCACTTAAGAACACACATTGAGACATACAGCCCATACTTACAGGATGCGATCCTTGACCAATCACCGCTACGCGCATATTAACGACTGGGAACGTAAAACAGAGGCGTACCTAAAGGACCACGCACAAAACAGCTTCTGGTTGGGTTTGGAAACAATAATAGCAGCATCAGACATATTTAACGTCACAATCGAAATACATCACGAACAGGGGTGTACTGACAAGATATCCTTCAGACAAAACAATAGCAACCGGTCAATCGCAATTTGTTACAGACTAGGCAGGACAGGAACTTACAATCACTACGATAGTATAGTACATATCTGGCCAACATGGACACAAGCCTCGGTGCCCTGCCTAACAGAGGCAGGAAAAATAACCAATATAAGAGCCTGCGGCAACGGGGAATACACGCAAACACAATTGACCGGAAACGGGGCGACAAGTCTAGACAGTAGTACACAACAACACAAGATAAAAATAGGGACACTAAACGTAAGGGGCTGTAGGCAAGCAGAAAACAGAGAAATAATTGACGACAAACTATCCCAACTAAACCTAGACATAATAGCACTACAAAAAACATTCATGACAACCGGCCGCGCAAAAACAAACACGTACGATTGGTACTTAAGCGGAGGACAAAACAATTCGACTCGACGGGGAGTAGCGATACTCCTAAGACGATCTAAGGCCCTCCAAACGACAAAATTCTACCCCATCTCAGACAGCATCTCTACAATAGTCCTAGCCTGTAATAAAAAGAGACTTTACGTAATATCCACACACATTCCGTCGGATAAACGTAACATGAAGACATACAGCGATTTAACAAAACAAATAGACATAAACAACAAAAAAGGGGCAATGATAGTTATAGGGGATTTCAACCCACACGGTAAACATTACACACAGACAAAGATAAACTCACGGTAGGCAGGCAATTAGTACATAGCGAAACCAATGAAAATGGGCAAGAGCTTATTAACCTGGCTCAGCTGTTTAAGCTAAGTATACACAACACCTTTTCAAAACACAAGTCAATACTAACAACATGGCGAAATAAATCATCCGAATCGCAAATTGATCACATGCTTCGAAACAGCACTACCGGGTTTCTATACAAACCCTGCAAAGCTACCTGGCCACTTTACATAAAGACAGATCATAAATTTCTTTATTGCGACCTGTGTGGCGTATTTTTCTTCTACTTACTTTGCTGACGGCAGCTTTACTGTTTAGGTTGCGGAAAGCAGGGTTCAAAAGTATGACCGTGGATTCTTGTAGAAAAATTAATGTTTGTGTCAAAATGTGTTCTGGTGATTTTTATAGCACACAACAACTTACCTTGTGGGCGCCAAGTGATCATTTAAAAACATGAAAATTAGGTCGATCACTTAAACTAACTTAAGTTATTCTGAAAATTGAAAGGTTTTCAACAAAAAGGTTATTAAAATTTAATTGGGTTTAATTGGACTGTTGTTTCGGTTGAACATGTAAAAATTAAATCAAACTATTGTTCGATTGAACATGTGAAAATTAAATCAAACTAAATAAACACAAGGTGTTGTGCATACTACCTCACGATACGTATCGATGGTTTACATATAATAATTAAGCGGTTCTATGACCGAAACAAAAATGGATAAAGCGGTTCTATGACCGAAACAAAAATAATTAAGTGGTTCTATGACCGAGACAAAAAGGTTACCTTAAATGTTAAATGTTTCTAAAATTCTACAAATATCAGGTTGGAGTGATGGTAAAGGTGAGTCAAAATAGGGTGGAAGATATATTGGGATAAAATCCTACTACAAGGTACATGCCCTAAAAGTAAATAAGGTTGTAAAAGCTACTCCCTGACTGAACACAGTTTACAACTTACAGATCTAATAATCTGGCATGGAGATAATTTGAAATCAGTCAAGTCTCAATCGGTAAAAATAGGACATCATCGGGAAATTATCGTCAAATCCAAGAAATATGGTCACTGTTAGGTATACATGCCGAGTAGAAACTAATTGGAAGAATAAAATAATCAGACTTAAAACCGATGCTCGAAATAAAGGTAGAAAAACTTACCAAGTTGAGGTTAAGAAAAAGCACGCCGCAGCGTTTTTTCGTGAAATTTCCAAAATTACAGCGTCTCACGCAGTCATTGTAAACGAACAATGCTCTTACTGCAACTTAGCACGATAAAAGTGAAATAACCCACGGTAAGGACTTCAATATTTCTGGCACTCAACTTCTCTCACGTCGGCATGTAGCTTTCATCGAGTCTTCAACGGAAAGAACCTCAGCACCCGAAGAAAGGGAAAAATCGCCGGTTTAAAGGTCACGCAAGCGCACCTTCCACCAGACGCAACCAACATTACATCTCAAATGTGACATATGACAATTGAAGTAAACAACAAACCACCGCTATTTCATTTGAGAAATTTCAGAAAATGAGGACTGTAGCAAGGTAAAAGAAACGCAGATTACATAATCAATGAAATACACACTCGGCTACAGCCAAAAACCAAGGTAAATTAAAATAAAAATGGTAATAGAAGATTTTTGTTTTTAGAGGTCATAATGAAGGTTAAGGATAAAATGTAAGGGAAAAAGGAACTTTAGGAAAAACAACCGGTTTGCTTGAGCTTGTCGACCTCCAGGCTCCTCAGCGGATAACTGCAAAACAAAAGTCAAACACCCAAGTCACCCGATCTGCATAAAGATGTAATCAGTTCTTAAAAACTATCGTGGCACCACTTGACAGCAAATGTCTAATACTCAACCAGTGATCAGTTGATTAAGTATCAAACAAGGTAAATGCAGTGCAAAATCACACGAATAGCTAATTAAAACCTTTTTAATTGCAGATAATACATGAAAACAGTGTTGTTCCAAAAAGTGTCGTTCCTAGTAAAAATACAGTATATATTTAAATTTGTGAAATTGAATAAAAATTTAGATTTAAACGTTATTCTTGACTATCAAAAGTAGCAGGTAAAAAGTGCATGCTACACCTGATACAGACGCCAGCCATAAACGATAAAGACTATCAGTGCCCCACAATAAAACCGACAAAATGGTATACTGAGCGTTTAAAAGACCCTACTGACAATCTTAACTACAAAAACGCGGTAAAAGAGACACTACTAACACACAATCCCGACCTTAATAACGTATCAGAGACATGGACAATCATTAAAGAAAGTCTACAGTTAGCGGCCAACCTCACTCTTAATAAACCGTCAGAACCGCTCCCCAGTAACATCAAAAAATTATTAGACATGACAAAAAAGGCGTCGGAACAACACAGACGAAACCCGACCACACAAACGGCCCAAACAAAACGCAACGCGTTAGCAGAAAAAAACATTGCACAACGCGAAAACAAACTTGCCAAATGCTACAACTTTTTTAACAACTTAAACGACTAATAGCCCGCTAAAAGAATCTCACAAACATACAAATTTATCAAACAATTCAGACGGACACGTAACCAAGCACATACTACATACATCCCCCTCGCTACCTGGGAAAAGGAACTCTGGCAAGGGGAAATAGACGTCAACGCTCCTCACATACTTAATATCCCAGCGTCAGACCACACACCCCTAACCAGCCCCCCAGAGCGAAGCTTTACCACACAGACGGTGAAAAATCTACGCTCAAACTCCGCCCCGGGCATTGACCTTTTACAAAACGAGCTACTTAAGGAGGCCCCGGAAGAGTTAATCGACCTACTAACAAACCTACTGGCACATATTTGGAAAAAAAAAACGAAGTACCTCGGGATTGGCTATACACTAAACAAATTCCCATCCCAAAGATTCGCAACGCGAAAAACACATCGGACTACAGAAAAGTTACACTATGTAGTGTAGGCTACAAAATATATGCTCGGTACATATTAAAAGCCTTGGACGAACTAGTGGAACCCATCCCGTACTATCAGGCAGGATTTATAGCGAACAGGTCCACGCACGACTACATATTCAGCGCCAGACGAATAATGGAAAAAACTTGGCGCAGAGGGAAAAAGATATACATATGTTGTAACCTAGGACATAGAAAAAGCTTTCGACAAAATTAAACACACAGCAATCATAGAAGCATTAAACGCAGTGAACACCCCTCAATGGCTGATAGAACGAATTGAATCGGCCTGCTTGAACGAATACACGTGCGTACAATGGTTCGGTCAGACCACAAAACTATACCGGAAAACAAAAGGAGTAAAACAGGGTTGCCCCTTATCACTGCGACTATTCACACTAGCGCTCCACCGCATCCTTAAACAGACGACAGCTGAAATACCGGGACTATAACTAGACAATGACTTGACTGACTTCGAACTGCCCACCGTGCTCGCTTTTGCAGACGACCTACTCCTCATCGCGAACAACCTAACAGAAATCGTAAGATTCACCGAGGTTCTTACCAAGCATATGAACGCAAACGGTCTAAAACTCAACGAACAAAAAAACAAAATACTAATCCGTAACCCTAAATTCCCGACTAGACTACACAACACCGGGCCCAAAAAATAGGCTCGTTTACATTCCAGCTCGAAAACAGCCTTAAATACCTCGGTGTCACTATTACCAGCACCTTAAACCGCCCGGAAACGACAAAACAAAGAATAAAAGCAGCCACTCGCTCAGCGCGTTCGATAAACACGTTTATAAAAAACTATAATCTTCCGTGGAAGCTCCGGAAGCTGATATACTCAACCGTGATCTCCCCCACGGTGACATATGCACTGAACACATGCGCACTGACCAAAGCAAACCGACAAAATCTCCGAAAATTCGAACGCAAAATACTCACCTTGTTTACAACTGACCTAACGGACGTACAGAACCAATCGCCCAGAGTCCTCCTAGAAGGAAAAACAATCACCAAACGTGTCAGGGTGGCACAACTAAAATACTGGGCACATGCCAAGCGTAGACGCCGAAACCACATATTACAAGCCACCTTAAATTTAGACCTCATCGAAAAAAAAAGTCGGTAGACCTTGCTACACATTCCACGACACCCTGGCGCAGACAATCCAATTCTCACAAACCGACCTCGCCAGCTGGGAACAAATCAGCACCCACAAAAACCTTATGCGGGAGGAGACGGAAAAACTTTACCAACTTCCGGAATCCGACCCGGAGACGGACACAGACACTGACGAACCGGAAGTAAACCAACAAAGATAGGAGTAAGCAAAGAACTAACCTACCCACCCCCATTCACGAATACCAATTGAATGGGGTTACTACTAAGGCCCAGGTTGAGGAGGATTCCGGATTGTACTTAGTTTTGGGTCAGTTCAATATCCTCCAAAAACCCTTCCTAAACTGGACGTATGGCCCGACCCGGCTGACAAAAATCCGTGGAGCGGCCTTAACCATAGACACTGTCTTCCACCTTCTAGGGTGGATCTACCAGCCGGCGTAAAAACTTCGGATCCAACAAACACAGGTAATGCTGCGATTTGGAGGGATACGCAGGAAAACGGAAAGGGGGTAAAATAACCCCGGGAGATTAGTGGAGGAGAATGCCTTTGGGGCCTGCCATACGTTTCCATACTCATACTCATACTCACTCATAACACAATACGCCCTGACTATCATAATATGAATTCTTTTAGAGCTGAAGTCACTACACACGTTAACTTATTAACACAAATATCCCAGACAATAAAAAGAAAATTTGACGAAATATTTACAGACACAAAGCGCTCTAAAAGAGGCCTTATTAACGGTTTTAGTACAGTATTCAAAGCATTTACTGGTAATTTAGATGCATCAGTTAGCGAATTCTTCACTAACAGTATCAATAAATTAAATAAAGATCAAAGTCAAGTTAAAAATGTGTTAAAAAATCAAATAACAGTCACAACATCAATTATGCAAAACTTTAACAACACAATACAAAAACTTTTGTTTGATGAAAAAACATTTAATAACGACATTTTCAAAATAGAAAGAGCAGTTCACCTATTAGGAGATAAGATCGCGCTAGTAGAAGCAAAATTAAAATTTTTCGAAATTTGTGAAAAACTAATGGAAAGTTACTTGTATTTGGAGGACAATCTTAATGGCATTACCTTTGCCCGCCTAAAGATAATTCATTCTTCAATTATAACCCCCAACAACTTAATATTAGAATTACAAAAAATATCTCAAAATCTTGAGAAAAATTATTTACCTTTAGCCATTAAACATTCACAAATAGCTCAGTATTTGGAAATCATAGAACTCCAATCGTACCAAACAAATCATGATCTTGTTTTTGTTCTAAAACTCCCTTCAATTGAACAACAAATCTACACCCTCTACCATTTATTTCCTATTCCTATACCTGATGAAAGAACTGGTCTTTATCACGTTTTGTCAATAAGTCAAAAATATATCGCGCGAAACGATGATTCTTTAATGTACATGCCTGTCAAGAATCCAGAAGAATGCAAGCAGCTATCACCAGGAAGAAAACTGTGCTCCAACCTGTACGCATACCCAATAGACAATAACGCCGCGTGTGAAGTGCAATTGTTAAAAACCAATATGAACGTTCCGAATAACTGTCATAATGCAAGGTTATAATGTGCAAAACTTAAAGGACAATACATGGTTAATTAGTGCGACCGAACCTGTTCAAGTATCTATAAACTGCCAAAACATAAACAGAAACATTGGTAATAAATAAAAACTCTTTGTTAAAACTTAAACCAGTGTGCCAAGCCTCCATCGCCAATACAAAAATACAAGCAGAAGCTAGCCAGATATCCATATTTCGTTATCTAATCGGAGAAGATAACAAGGTATGGAATTCTCTGGGAAATGCAACTCTTCATTTATTGAGACAACACGTACAACATATTTTAAAAACTTATAAATAGGAATGTCTTTGCTTTATTAGTTTAATATTATACTTAGTTTTGTTACATTAAGTACTTAATAATTTTATATTGTTATTTTTGTGTTTAAATAAATTTGTGCTTTTTTTTAAAAGTAAATTTTAATAACAATATATATACATTAGGGTGTCCCTTATTTTTAGTTTTTTTACGCATACCCTCTAATTATATTTATTACGTGTTTATACTCCCAGTAAAAATTTCAGCTCATTCTATAAACGGGAACCCGTGCCGACTTGCATCTGAACCCTCCGTTAGCCAACGTTAGTCGCGCGGTATTTTGTAACACGGTTGGTCGCGAGGTCTTCGATCGTAAGTCATTTTGTGTTTGTTATTATGTGACCCTTATATTATAAATTATTGACAAATGTTAAAATATAGTTTTATTTATGTGTATACTTTGATAAAAATGTATATTTTCACAGGGAGTGGCTAGTTACCCGGAAGGGTCTGGTGAATAGGCCGTAAACTCTAAAATTGATAAACTTAATGGGTTTTAATCTAAATAAATAAAAGAGTCTATTGTGAGAGATGACTACCAAAAACTTATTGAACTGTCTGAAATATTTTTGGGAGGACACCAAGAAAAGAAATGCTTATAAAAAGCTGAAATTTCATATAACAGTATATTTTAGCAATACTAATTATATTAATATATTTAAGGGATAAAATCAACTAAATTAGTGAAACAAATGATAGAAACAAAAGTAATAATATTAATTAGTAATCATATTTAATAAAATCATTAGAAAAATACAGTAATGAAGTATATCTTCTTTTTAAAGTGTTTCGTGTTACAAAATACCGCGCGCCTAACGTTGGTTAACGGAGGGTTCAGATGCAAGTCGGCACGGGTTCCCGTTTATAGAATGAGCTGAACAAGTAATAAATATAATTAGAGGGTATGCGTAAAAAAAATAAAAATAAGGGACACCCTAATATACATATATATAAACAGTCTTTAAGGCACCAAATTCGCATATATATATATATATATATATATATTCGTATATAGGCGAAGTGGCACCTATATAATCGTTGTGGCACTATTTCTAGGTGCCAGAACGTAATTTTTTTTTTATTAATGTGCCTTTAACAGGCACCAGGCTCAATTACAGAAGTATACAATGACAAACACAAATAAACAGCCATACCCCTGGTGGGATTCGAACCCACGACCTCTCGGCTTGTAGTCCGCAGTGCTAACTACTACACCACCGAGGGCGATAATATTTCATATATAAACTTGGATGTATAGTATTATACCTACAAAATTTTCAGATGGTGCTACTTGGACTATTTTTATAGAAAAATACAATTTTGGTTAAACCTAATAATCTACAGAGGGCGCTAACTACGTAAGTAAAATATACAACGTAGAGGCACCATGATAGAATATAATATATAGTATATTATACAATAGGACGTTGCGGCACCATGCATTTCTTGAGTCTAGATTCTAGACGTTTCCCGATATTTAAGATTTAATTTAATTTACTATTAAGTAGTATCTATTTGGGTCCATAGTCTTAGTATTATTTACGGCTAGTTAAGTAGTGAAATTAGTTAAAAAGTGATGAAAAATACAAAGTTTTTGGTGGTAAGTAGGTACTAAGTAATTAAACTTTTTTAAATTAAAGATGCTTTTGCACGTTTTATGACTAGGTCACAAAAATTAGTAAAAAAGCATTAGAAGATTTTCGTAAGTATTTTCTTGTTTATATTTAAAAAATCAATACTTAACATAACAGCAGGCAGATATTTTTTAATTTAAGTATATACTAAAAACCACACTGTTTTTAATACCAAACAAATTATTCTAACCTAGATTTTTTAAACAACCAATATTATTGCATAATTTTAACTGATAAATTTTAAAGAAAAGTGTTCTTAACACAAACTAAACATACATATTAGTAATATTTAGAGTAAATGATAATTGAAGGGACAAGAGGATGAGGAATTTTTTGTAATAAAGGGCAAACAAAATTGTTATTGCAATACCAAATTTAGTTTAATTTATAATCACAATATTATTTTTTCTACTTTAATAAAAAAAAATTTACATTACCCCTTGAATAAGATCACATGTCTCAATATGCAGGCCCTGTATAATAATGTCAATTAAATTAAAAAAAACTCGGTATGCCAAAATTATTATTGTCACAATTTATATTCGTGAAAAACTA
Organism: Brassicogethes aeneus; assembly: GCA_921294245.1. Classification (NCBI taxonomy): domain Eukaryota; kingdom Metazoa; phylum Arthropoda; class Insecta; order Coleoptera; family Nitidulidae; genus Brassicogethes; species Brassicogethes aeneus. Next base: position 3,058,619 of record OV121137.1, read on the forward strand.
GCAATCACATGAAATGTGTAAAAATGGATTTTTTGTTTTGGGAAGGGACTTTATGTAAATATTTTAATGGTTCCGAACTTTGCCTAAAAATCTGGCGTCCAGATGATTCAAGAAACGATGGTCCAGGTACACGAATCGAGTAAAGGGAAGCAAAAAACAGTTTTTGGAAGTGTTAGCGAACGGATCGTTTCTTGTAAATTTTTGCTAAAACGAAATTTATTGTAAAGTTCTATTTAAATTATTGTTACGACTGTTTGTGTATTCTCCAAGGTTAGTTCTTAATTTAGAATATTTAAAACGAACAGTAAAATAAATGTGATGACAATAAATATTTTATTCGAAACATCTGACTTATTTTGACAAAGGACTTCCTAAAGCGAGCAATATTTTAGTTTTACTTTTATAAATTACTATCTTTCCAACAAAGATATCTGTATAGTGCCAGAACGCATATATACCTAAAAAATATATAAGGTGTCATTAAATCACATTAAGCTCAAAAAATATTGGGTGCGGGAATGTCAATGTGGTTTTTGGTGTCTCTTGGTACTTTTACGCGTATATATATATATATATATTATATATATATATATATATATATATATATATTCTGCTTTAGGTTTCCACGGGCGTTATATGTATTAGTAGTTTTTCGGGATCTGCTCCGTGTTGTCGGTTTTTGGTTCATAAAAGAACCGTATGTCTGACGACGTTTCGGTACAATCTCATGTACCATCTTTAGGTCTTATCTGCTGGGCTGCTGTTGCTGCTTTGTTGCGAGTTAGACGTGGAGTGAGCTCCGTTGCCGCTGATCGTTGTTTATATCTAATATATCTAATATATCTTAACTTTAACCGTGACTGCGATTGAACCTGCGTTATGTTCGGCTCCATTTATCTCGTTAATTTGCGTGGCGTTTTGGTGGTTGTAAGAGCTGGTTTCCATGCAGTTGGTAGTCTCTGTGTATCGTCTCTTGTGTTGAGGTTTCTAGGACGTTTTTGTATTTTAATGACTTCACGGATGGTACGTTTGGTCCTGTTTTCGATGCTCGCCAAGACCCTTGTTTTTTCAAAGTCAATTTCATAAGTTTTTCGGACGTGTTCAGCTAAGAAATATGTTTTTAATGTTTTAAGACTGCGTTACGATGTTCTTCGCGTCGAACGTTGATACGTCTATTGGTCTCCCACGTAGCTTTCGTCACAATTCTTACAAGGAATTTCGTAAACCCCTTGTGCCTCCAATTTGACCGATCTTTCTTGGGGCGGTAAATGTGGTCTCAATGTTATGTATTTTGAGAACTTTGCCCATTCTTTCTTTAAACATAATAATCGCTTTATACAGTGTAGTTCAAGGAAAATACGGTGTGAAATTGGTACTACTAGTTTTACTACCTGTGCAGGTAAAATCAGTGTACCTGTTCTCCAAAGTCTTAATAGAAACATTAAATAGAGCCCCAAAAAGCAATCTATCAACAAGTAAATACAGGGATAAAGTTCATACGGACACGAAAGTAATTAAGTTATACGGGACAGGTCAAGGAATCACCTATTTAAAGAAGAAAGGAGCCTAACCAAGAGTGGAAAGGGCCACCATCTGCAAAATCTGATAAGTATTAATGCATGACCTAATACGCAAATTTGTAATAAAAAACTGGCAATATTCAATAATTATTACCGAAAAGAGTGTAAATAAACCAAATCAAGTAAGAACGTCACAAAATAATATAAGCATAAACATAAGAGGCCAGCCCCATAAAATTAAAGTGTTTAAAAGATACCGAAACTAAAATAACCAAACTCTCTTAAAAAAGGTAAAAGAGCACGTTAATAAGAATAACCTAAACTCAAAGGGCAACTAACGACAAATAAGTTTACAGTGGGGTAATATTTCGTGTGTATCTTTTTTAGAAGGTTAAATAAAGGCGGGCTAAACAGCTGAATATTATGAAGTCGGTACTCGGCATAAGGGGCACTACTTACGGCGGATCGCGGCTGGCAACACTTCGGTACTGAAGACAAGTTTCAGTACAATTCTAAAGCGGTTACCAGGAACCGCAATCCGATTTGGAGAGAGATACGGACAGAGACTTTCAGGAAGTACACCAACAAGGATAGGTTTTAGCAACGTACTTACCCACCTACCCGCATTCATGAATCCCAATTTAATTGGGCGTATGGTCGGCCCGGCGACAAAATTCTGGGAATGGCCTTAACCATCGACATTGTCATCCACGACCTCCTAGGGGAGGTCTACCAACCGGCATAAAAATTCGGATCCAACAACCACAGGTAATGCTGTGCAGTTGCGGGATACGCAGGAGAACGAAAAGCGGGTAAAATAACCCTGGGTGATGTCGATGGGGCCTGCCATACGTCCCCATACTCATTAATACATATCATACATATCATATTAAAATACATACAACGTGTCCAAAGTTATCTGCCAATCATTGCTACCATTTTAACTCTGTTATTATTGAAGCTACAAAGTCGGTTAAATGAGCAAATTAGTTTTTAGTTTTCTTTTCATTTAAATGGTAAAAATAAAAAACATTTAAAAGTCCGGTTTCCGGAATATTCACAAAAATATTTTTTTTAGTGCGGCACAATATATGTAGATACTATATTTTTAAGTTTATATTAGAATAAACTCGTTTATATTTTAATACAACCTTTTTGTGCATTTTTTGCCTTTTTCGTGGCTATTATGCCTTTTTGGGCGCCTTTTATGAAGATTTTTTAGTATTTATGTTTTTAAATGTCCAGTTTCTATTAATTATAATTATTAATATATATTTGTAATGACGTTACGTTCAAAGCATAATCTATTATGACTGAATATAACAAAAAATCTGACTTTAATTAAAGGTCATTCCTTTAAATAAAAAAAGTAGGGTCGAAACAAATTTCTAAATTTGTTATTTTTTTGAGATATTGTGTTTTTTGAAATTGTTTGCGGGAATGATAATTATTTTTTTTCGTGTTCCTTATGTTCCCAACTTTACGTTAGGACCTATGGCGTTTCGATAGTATAATCAATTTACGTACGGTACCCAAACTAACTGGGAGTTTTTTAATTAGCTTGGCTACAATAACAATTCTTTTTCACAAAGTTAGTATCTCATCTTACTTTAAAATTAGATGACATCCATAAAAAACTGTAAGAATATTTTCCGATTGCGATTCCAAAAATGGAACCTAAATTAAGTGGCCTAGTATTTAGAAGGAAAAAAAAACCGCAACATTCACCAAGCTTTTCAAAAAATAGGTAAATAGTAAATCCTATTAAAGACAATTTGATAAATGACATAAACTCAAATTTAAAGACCCTTTTGGATCCCACACCGCAGAAAATTAAAGAATGAGCTAGTCTGCAAAACACGCATCACATAGCAAAAGTAACTAGTTAACCAGAACCTAGTTTGGGCTATCGTACGTGAATGGAGTGCGATGCTCGAACGCAAAATATTTTTTTATTAATTATTTTTTTATTTTATTTATCTAGACGATTGGCAACTTTTGTATAGCGATAGAAAAAAGTGTTTATCTTCAAGCATTCTATAATTTAAGCTTTATTATTGTCAACGCTCAATACCAAGGTATTCGATGATCAATGACCAATCATGTAAAGTTTTTTACATCTTAGTCTGTAAAAAAACATTAGGGACCAATAAAAAAACTCGATAACTGATGACAGTTCTAAGTTATCTATTATAACAATTGTACCTTTTATTTATTGTTAAACAAATAAAACTTTGCCTTAAAGATAAAATGTTTGCCATTCGGCTGAGACGTGTCTTTTTGGGTCTCGCTAACTTTGGGCTTAGCCAAAAATACTCACTTCTAGTTATAGTATCTTAAGTTCGAGTGTGACCATTTATGTGACCTGTTTTATTAATCCAATAGCCGTCCATTTTAAGTGCATGTTATAAAAATTATGGACAATATTACGGCATTGGGTCACCCAAATTGAGTGTTGGTCACTTGCGCCCCGGGGTCAGTTTTAGTCTGAGGGATGAAGGTTTCATGGGTTAGTTCGTCCGGAAAGCAATACCTTAAAGCTTTAAAATATTAAGTTTTCTTGGTTGGTTGGCTTTATTTATTTATTTAAAAATGTCGAGGAAAAACTATTTTCGCAAATCGAGTGCACCATGTTAGTTAGGTGCCCATATAAAATTTTTTTAGGAGGGGGCAAACACTATAAATACACAGGCCGGCAAAATATTCTGTTTGCAGCAGGGTGGCCAACAATTTGTTTGGATTTCACTTGCAATAGCGGGTGTAAATATCATCCGCAAACGTCCGCCATTACTTTCATCTGACTTCACCAGCGATTGCCTGCATTTATGTCTGCATTCATCAGATTTTATCCGCAAATGTCGTATATATCGTCCGGTTTATCTGCAATCGCCTGCTTTTCGTTCTGTTTGCATTCATCCGGATTTATTGGCAAATGCGTTTGGTTTTAAGTTTTGTAGACTTTAGTTGGAACGTGGAACTTGAAATAATACTTTTATATCTGATTCCAACTTTTATTATTAAAAGTTTTTTACAGCAAAATTAACAAACTGTTTTATTTATTATTTTTACTATGACAATATAAATAATAACTACTTGATATTTATATAATACAAAATAAGATTTAATTGTCAAAACCCAACAAGTTTGAATATATCCGGTTTTATCCCCAAATGTCTGATTTCGTGCGGTTTTATCCACGTTTGTCTGCATTTCCTCTTATATCTGCATTGGTAATAAAAAACGGGTGCAACACAATACAGATTGTATTTTGTTTAAAAATTATTCTTAAATTTTATTTTCTAAAATTTAGGAGGGGCATTAAACCCCTTTAATCCCCCATTGTCTACGGCCTTGTCCACAATTATCTGATTTTATCCGGTTTTATCCGCGATTATCTGCATTTCGTTATATGTCTGCATTCATCCTATTTTATCCGAAAATGTCTGAATTCGTCCGGTTTTATCCGCGATTGCCTGTATTTCATTTTATGTCTGCATTTATCAGGTTTTTTTCTGCATATGCCTGTATTTGATTTTATATTATCCGCAAATACGTGCTTTAATCTGGTTTTATCGGCTTTTACCCACCCAAGTCTGTTTTTATTTGGCAAACCCGGAATTTTTTAAAATTCTTTTAATTTATCTGAGTTTTCTTATTTTGTTTACTATATACAGTATGTTTATGAATTAAGTTCAAGAGGACAAAACAATAGTTTTGATTTTTCTAAGAAAACTCATTCCTAATAATTTTGATCGACGAAAGAAAAACATTAACATACTAAAAAATGGATGAAACATATACATGAGAAAACATTAAATCCATTTAAGAAAAATATACCTTTATTTTGAATTGCATAAGAAAAAGTTGTTTGTAATTAAAACAAAGTCTAAATACATACAAAAATTTTAAAGGAAAATATAAAGATATATTTTTTTGTTTTATCCAAGATTAAGTTTAGTGAAAAAAAAACAGGCAATATTTTTTTCAAAATGTCAAAAATAAAAATGCATTGTAATTATTGTATCAAGACTTTTTTAATTACAAACAATCTTTTTATGTCAATGTTTTTTCCTCAAAAATCAAAACCTTTTATAACATAATAAGTTTTCTAAAAAAAAAAATAGCCAAACAAATTTGATGAAAATTTCGGGTTTGCGATAAAAACAGACTTGGGCGGGTAAAACCCGATGAAACTAAATGCAGCCAATCGCAGATAAAATCGGAGAAGATTAGACATTTGCGGACAAAACCAGATAAATGCAGACATAAAACCAAATGCAGGTATTTGCGGATAAAACATAGAATAAAATGCAACCAATCGCTAAAACTGGACGAAATTAGACATTGGCGGATAAAACCAGATGAATGCAGACATAAAACCAAATGCAGAAATTTGCGGATAAAACAGGACGAGTGCAGACACAGAACGAAATGCAGTCAAACGCGGATAAAAACAGATGAATGCAGACAAAAAACAAAATGCATTTGCGGATAAAACCGCATAAAAAACAGGTAAAACCGGACGTTCGCAGATGTGTAATTTGCTCGCACACTGAATATACATTTCACCGCCTGTTTTAAGGGTAAGTATTTATAGGCAAAAATAGTTACTTTGGAGACCAGAGTCTGTCCAACCAATACATGGTGAACTAGAATCGGCTAAAAGCGGCCAAAAACACAATTGCAATTAAGCATCAGTGCTTCCAATTCGCAGGCCCAATCAATTAAAATTATCATACATTCATTCGATTAAAGAGGTATGTATAAAACCGTTTTTTTTTAATTAACATTGAATTTATTACATTTAATTTATATGTGGTAAGAGCATTGCATAATATTATTAACATGAATATATAATGAATATATAATAATTATTTTTATTATAGAAAAAGCATAAAAAGTTAAAATCTTAAAGTTTAAAATTTAGAATCAATAAAAAATATCATTTTTTCTTTAAAATTATATAATTTTAAATAGCTGTAACTTTAAAACTAATAAAGATTTTTTAATATTCGTTTTTAATAAAAGACTATGTAAAATTTGTATTTGTCAGTATAGGTCTGCAAAAGTTAATAAGGTTTTTCATATTGCGGTACATGAAATTGGCGATTTATATGATATGATATAAGTGAAGCAGGTGTCAATATTTAAAAATGTCACGAAGCGCATTCTTTCAGTCTAATTTTGGGTCACTCTTTCGAGCAATGGTGGCCGTATATCTTGAATCACACGAACAATGTTAGTTTCCAAGGCTTCCAGTGTTGCTGGATTATTAGCATAAACCAATGACTTAACGAAGCCCTATAAACAATAATCGAGAGGCGTCAAATCGCAAGACCTGGGTGGCCAGTTGACAGGTCCATTTCTTTAAATTATTTTATCACCAAATCTTGTTTGCAATAATTCGATGGTTTCGTTCACCGTATGGCACGTAGCGCCATCCTGCTTTATCCACATCTCGTCCGGATCAATGACATCCGTTACGTTAACCCCAGCCTTATTATTAAAGAAATCCGATCAAGACACCAGGGTGTAAACCGCACCAAACTATATATTTTTCTAAATGCAATGGGGTCTCTATTATCTCTTCTTTATTTGCATCACTCCAAATCTAGAAATTCTGCTAATTAACAAACCCGTTGAGCCAAAAATTTGCACTGAACACAATTTTACGATAAAACAATGGCAGCTTGCAACTGCTCTAAAGCCCAATCAGTGAAAGATCGACGCAAACGATGGTCTTGTGGCTTCACTTCCTTTACCGGCTGGTCATATGTTAGTGTAGCCTAAGATCTTGAGCAAAATTTTGCACGTTGTGAACGAACAAATCCTCAACTGCTGCGAACGACAACGAATTGATAATTTGATAATTTTTGCATACTTTCATTTACAGCAGCAATATTCTCTTCAGTACGCAGATTCTTTTGACGTAATGATTTTTTTGTATCCTTTAGAGAGTATGTGGTTCTAAATCTATCCACAGTGGAACCTATGGCTTGCTCAGATGGACGATAATGTACGCCGTAAAATTCTCGAAATCGTCTATGTGTTTCGCGAATCAACCCAGGTAGCCAAACGCGACTAGCATTTTTAAATATAACGTTAACGTGGCCAATATCTTAACTATAAAGTTGTGACCTATATATCTTTAACGAAAATAAATAATTTTGGAGATGTCGATTTTATATAGAATCTCCCTTTCCAAATGCTTTTACGATTTTCCATATACTTACTTTGCTGAATTAATCATTATATAAACTTGACTTTATTTTCACGTTAAAATGTTATAACAAAAGTCATGTTATACCGTGACTTTATCTTTACGATTTCCGAGTCTTTAGCTACCCTCTTAACTCTTTATTCAATTTGCCATTATTTTTATATAGTTCTCTTTATGTGGTGTGTCCGTGCAACTTAACTGTTTTGTAATTAGTTTATTTAAAAATTATTAGCTGGTGTTTAGTTTTTATTGCATATTAGGTATTTCTAAAGTTAGCAGGGTAGCAGTCATTTTTTCATAAAAGAATCGACGAGATCCCAGATAGCACACAACTGAGTCTGTATTATGCCTGAACGTCTGAAGATCTAAAAAAATACGTGTGAAACACGTCTTAAGGATATCTTCATTTAATGTTTTAAAAACATCTTATAAATGCCTGATAACGCCGCTTATTTTATCTTATATTTACCTATAAAATTGTGAATTTTGGCAAGTTAAAATCGAAAATATATCCCAAAATCAGCCACTTCATAGTAAGATATAATTAGGTACCTACCATCTTATTTTGGTATAATAGAAACAACATTAATGTAGGATTTTGAGTTTTGACAACGATGATGGGTAGGGTAACTGAATAAACATATTTCTGACATTTTTGTAGATTGGTTATTTTTCCTACAATTAATAATATCCATTTGTAATAAAAACATAATAAACAAACATGTTTTAAAAAAATTAAGTATTAAGACAAAATAACCTTAAAATAACCCAGCGAAAGTTTTTAAATCAAATTACCCGCACATTTCCCATAATGCAATAAAATTATCAAATCGGCACCATCTTATAAGTCACGCCATGTGATTCTTATGCTGTTATTTTCTATTTCACCCAGCGCTGATATGTCTGCCTCTTTTAATTTCCTAAATAACTCGTAATGCAGATTGCAGACATCCGACGCCATTTTTGCTTCTTGTATGTTGAATTTGGTTAAATGCTATTACTAATCGTGGCGGTTTTTCTTTTTCGTGTTCCCTTTTCGACTTTTAACTGACAAGTCAAAGCAGTGTTCAGTGTTGGTTTTCGATTTTTTTTGTGAAGTTGTCGTTTTTGTGTTTTTTTAGAGAAAAAAACATAGCCCTGGACCAGGTCCCCTGGTCTCTGACCCTGATACCCACCTATAATACACTCAAGAAGGGCTTTAGACAGAAGGTTTCTACTTGCCAAGAAGTTTTGACTCTATTTGTTACGTTTGGTTACCTGGGAAGGAACAAATTCAATTTTGATAATTTGATTATGTTATTTAAGCGTGAGTCTATTTATAATGATTTGCCACACTATACTTAATACAAATGTAACTAATGGAGCTCAAAATGACAGCTGATTCCAAAGCAACTGCGATCATTCTTAAAAAACACCCTTTGCAATAATAATTATTGTACCTATGCCTACCCGCCTGGTAGTACCCAGCAAACATTATTACGTTGACCAACTTATGGCCAAACGTCGCATGCAGATGTATTTTACGTCGGCCCGATTATGGAAATAGACGTCGCACCTTAATTATTGGGAAACATCGGTAGATTATCTCCCAATTATAATAAATAGTATCTCTGTAGACCCCACCCATCACCAACTAAATATCTGTAGCCTATCGGTATTTATAGTAAGCGAGCGTGCGGAAGCAGTGAGATGTATAGCTATTATTTTTTATTAAAACTTTTTTTATTGCAATTATGTTTAATATTAATAATTTTACCCAAAAGGCTATAGAAATTAATATTATTTAAATTATTTATTACTTTATTGTTGCTTGCTTTCCGATAACCATTTGTCTACATTAAAATATTAAGGGTGTTTAAAATATAATTCTTTTTTATTTAATTTTTTTTACATTAACATTTACATTTAAACAAAAATAATTATTTCCAAATTTTATCTGAAAGCCGATATATCGGCTAAGTCAATTACAACACTGATCCGATCATCGGCCGACAAATTAATGTTTGCTGGGTAATTATATAATTATACTATAATTATTATTGTTAGGTATATTAATTGTAATAGATGGGGGATAATGTGTATAAAGAGGATTATATGCTCAAGGAAGGTATCATAAATACAAATAAAAATAAGTTTTAATCCTTTTAGAAAAAACAAAGATTATATAAGGTATGTTTTTATTGATATAAATATTAACAAATATAGGTAATATTCCTTTATAAATTAACCTAACGTGAATAACAAGGATTTGATAGATTTTGTATTTGAAACCGACAATGTTGCTCATTTTTTCTTTCTATTTATATAAAAAGCTGGATCGCTCGCGAAATTCAAGTTACAACAAAACAATTTCAAATTAAAAATGCTCAAAGGCTATAGAAGCCTACCTTGGTATCTAAGGAAACTTCACATTAAAACATGAGAAAAACTAACCAAAAAAAATAAAAATAAAATAAAATTAACAAAGTGTACCAGTAACATTAAGACAATAGTAACAAAACAACAACAAATAAAACAAAACAAAACCGCCCCAACTCTTAACTCGGACACAGGAAAGCTGACTAGGGCAATAAATCTATCAATAAAAAACTACAAAGACTAAACCCATAAATTAAAGAAATCGGCCCAACAAAAAACGTTAAACGAAACGATACCAAATAAGCACTTTAATCCAAACGAATAATAAATTAAGAAAACATAAACACAGAATATAAACACACAAACCGAATTCTAATGGAATTGGTCATTACATTAGTATACAAAGGACGTCAAAAATACCTCCCACCGGCAACTGTCAAATCGTATCAATTGCACATCAACTGTTTAATACAAAGATAGGATTGCAACGCGAAAGAAAACAGCTGAGACAAGACAATAACAAGTGCAGGACCAAGCCGACACGGACAGAGACAATAACGGTCAAGACTTTGACCACGACCAGTAAACTAGGCCCCTGCAGCGAACTAACAACTCCCCAACTCCAAACAGTAATCCCAAATGTTTGGAGTAATACTAACTTTCCGGTCTAGGGGGATCCAGCGTCGTACTTAGATTTGAGTCCGCGTAATTGTGTCCCAAACACCAAACTGTCTATCCCTCCCGTCCTACCTCCTTCATGACCCTTCTGGGCATATAGCATCGGCTCGGCGAACCCGGGAATGGCTACTAAAATTATTGGCATTTTGCTCTCGAGCCCTAATTAGGGGACAGTATAGGATGCAATGGACTTTCGCAACCAGAAAACACGGGTGAAGCCGCTACGTTGCTGGTGGCGAAAGAAAATCGGCGCAAGGAAACAGAGGCCTATGCGGGGCCCGAAAGCGATGAGGCAATTGGGCCGGTTATACGTCTCTTATACTCATACTCATAAGTAAAAAAATTCTAGGATTAAGCTTAAAGCCCTTTTATTTAATAATAAAAAACGCTCAAAAAAGTAAATAAAAAGTATAGCGTGAAAGACCGTATTTTTGTTAGTATACCCTAAAAATGTTTTACAAATCAAACGAACAGTAACAAAAACACAGCGCTTCAAAGTCGTCAAAAATGACCACTTTTCAGAAAATTAATCAAAAAGGGGTAATTTTTACCGCTGTATTTTTGTTACTGTTCGTTTGATTTGTACAAAATTTTCAGGGTATACTAACAAAAATACGACATTTAAAAGCATATTTTTCATTTACTTAAAAAAAATTCCCTAAAAGTTATTTTTCGAACGATTTTTATTGTTACATAAAAGGGCTTTAAAAATATTTTCTCGAAAAACTGTCGAACACGTGAACGGAGATACTTATAAGTTGAATATTTTTATACAAAATTTCATAAAGGTTGGTAAAGGCAATTTAGAGTTGGAATTATTTATTTATTATGCGTTTATTTTGACGCACAGTGTATATATAATATATTATCTTTTTTCTTATTTTATTTCTTCTATATACGAGCCCTGTCTCAGTGAAGTTGGCCCAACTAACAAAAATAGTTTTTTGAAGATATTTAGAATATTATACGGTAATTAATTAAAATTAACACATTGTTTTAATTAAATAAATAACGTTTATTAAATTTTCTACCGTTAAATTGTATTTTTAAGTACCTAATAAAAAAATATTTAAAATTCTCTTATTTTGTCCGTAAACCAAAAATTAAGAAAATTTTTTTTTTTAAATAAATACATTTTAATTGGAAACTACAACTGCGTACCATCTCCTTTATGGCTTATTACTGCCTGTATACGTCTCGGCATGGTGTCAACCAATTTTTGACAATCATCCGGTGTAAAATTATTCCAAATTTCTTGCAGGCGAGCACGCAACTCTAAGACGGTTCTTGCGGGCTGTTCTCTGAGCTTCTTTTTCATAATATGCCACAAGTTTCTATAGGCGAAAGATCTGGACTACTAGATGTCCATTTTAAAAGTGAAACATTATTTTCTATCATCCAAGCTTTCACTTTTTTAGCCGTATGACACGCTGCACCATCTTGTTGGAAGATGCATTCAATATCATTTAAACGCATTTCTTCAATTTGCGGTTTTAAGTTATTTTTTAGGACGTAAATATATTTATCAGCATCAGCATAATGCCCTCTACAAAGTGTAATTTACCGATCCCTTTAGCTGACATAGATCCCCAAATCATCACAGAGGCCGGAAACTTACATTTTTCTTAAGACAGTCATTGTGAAAGACTTCTGCTTTAGTTCTAATGACTCGGCTTCGATTATCACCAACGCAAACTTCAAATCTAGCTTCGTCACTCCATATAATTGAATCCCATTGATTTTGACACCAAGTCCTGTGCTCTTTTGCCCAGAGAAGTCTATTTTTCTTCTGTTTTTTTGTCAATAATGGTTTTTCCTTTGCCTACAGATAGTAATATTAAAAATAAATAAAAATCGTATACATTATAAGCAAACCTTGTAAGTTTTAAACCCAACTTTTTGAGCAGCTCTATGACAGGTTGCTCTTGAAAAATATTTACTCGTTGCCTGATTCCACAAAACTTTTAATTCGCCGTAATTAGCCCTACGATTTTGAACGATAATTCTTCTTAAAGCCCTTAAATTTTTATCAAAATAGTGAGGACGACTTCCATTTTTTGGTTTCTGCGCCACAGATCCTGCAGTTTTGTGCAGTTTAATAATATTTCGCACTGTATATCGTGACAAATTAACAGTTTCAGCGATTTGTGCAGCGGATTTTCTTTTTAAATGCAAGTGAATTATCACTTTTCTTATTTCTTCAGAAACAGCTTTTCCTCGGGACATTATTATTTGTCAACCACACCGAAAGCATAAATATATACTGGAATGTCACTACCGACTTGCTTACAATTATTTAAATGTCAAATATTATCTTTACTTTTAGCACAGTCGACTTGCATTAAAAGATCTGGCCATCCAAGTTAATGCATTTTTGTCTATTTTTTTGTATTGTAACCAAACATCCAACTTAAAACTAAATAATATACATACACATATTTTTTAAAAAAAATTACAACATGAAGATTGACCAAGAATTACATATGATAAAAAATTGTTGGCTTTTTATCGCATAAAATTATAAATTTTCTATTTTGAGTGGTTGGGCCAACTTCATTGAGACAGGGCTCGTATATATACAGGGTGTCCCAGAACTCGCGCCACATAGAAAACCGGAACGTGCCGAAAGTAACGTGAAACACATATTTGAAAATTAAAATTGTCTAACGCAAAGGATAACCGAGATAAGAATAAAAAACGATAGCCAATCCCAATAGATGGCCATGGGAAATTCTTTAAATTGCTAGGATACTTAGGTTGCATTGTTGATAATAAAAAATATGTAAAATATTTGGTCCACTGGAATCCAATTCATTGTGACACTGCTGTCAAACTCATGTCATTAATATTATATTAGGTTATAAATTAAGTTATTAATTAAATAATGTTTTCCTTAGATGATTATACTGAAATGATAATTATTTATTTATTTAGTGTGGGCGCAACGCCAGGGTATGAGGCGCCGTTTGTGTCAAAATTAAAAGTGCTAAATAAACTTATTTTGTTTTATAAATAATTAATTATATGCTTTATAAAATTATTATTACTTTTGATTCGCAGAAAATTATTTTATAAAAAAATAATTTTATAAAAAAAAATAATTCTTAAAAAAAAAATTATTTTATAAAAAAATTATTTTATAAAAAAGTAATTTTATAAAAAAAAATTATTTTATAAAAAAAAATTATTTTATAAAAAAATGATTTTATTAAAAAAAAATATTTTATAAAAAAAAAAATATTTTATAAAAAAAAATTATTTTATAAAAAAATAATTTTATAAAAAAAAATTATTTTATAAAAGACGACGGGCGCATTTATAAATTAATTTTTACTGCAGCCATCTCTCTTTGTTTGTAGACACTCGAGTAAACCCGAGTGAACCCGAACGCCCTTCCTCAGATACAATTTTATGACGGACTCGGCTTTTGTTTGACGCAATTTGGGGAAACGATTGAAAATAATAATATATTATTTTTATTAATTGATTAATTAATTTTTTTATTTACATTTATTTTGATTTTTAGTTTTTAACAAGAATTCTTTATGTTTAAACGTTTTTTATAAGAAAGCACTTTAGTTAAATGCAAAACAAATAATGATTTACACATTTATCTAATAATTAACTGTTAAAATTGATTACCTTACATTTTAAATATCTAAATTTTTAAAAGTAAATTAACTTAACCTTTAATTCGACACCTGAGTCCCCGGGACTCGCATGCGAATTTTGTTGGCGCCTAAAGCCTAATTTAAAGATTGCCTTCCTCCTTTCTCCCTTCCTTCCGTAAAAGATGAACAATACGATCACCGTAGTGCTGTTTATAGATTTTAACAGTTAATTATTAGTTAAAGGTGTAAATCATTATTTGTTTTGCATTTAACTAGAAGTGCTTTCTTATAAAAAACGCATATACCTATAATTATAGGTATATGAAAAAACGTTTAAACATAAAGAATCTAAAAATCAAAATAAATGTAGATGAAAAAATTAATTAAGCTACCCCCGAATATACAACAATGTAGTGATATCACAACTTTTAAAAATTGTATTAGATCTCATATATTATCACTATAGTGATAATATATTTTAAATTGTCATAATGTATACGTATTGTCTTAAGTTTATATGATTTTATTTATTTTCTGTGTTATTTTATGTTTTTCATTTATTTATACTATTATATGTTTTCTGTATAGCATTCTGGCTAATAAAGATATTATTATTATTATAATTAATTAATAAAAATAATAAATTATTATTTTCAATCGATTCCCCAAATTGCGTTAAACAAAATACCAGTCCGTCATAAAATTGTATCTGGGAAGGGCGTTCGGGTTCACTCGGGTTTACTCGAGTGTCTACAAACAGCAGTAAAAATTAATTTATAAATGCACCCGTGGTCTTTTATAAAATAATTTTTTTTATAAAATTATTGTTTATAAAATAATTTTTTTTATAAAATAATTTTTTTTTATAAAATTATTTCTTTATAAAATAATTTTTTTTATAAAATTATTTTTTTTATAAAATTATTTTTTTTTATAAAATTATTTTTTTATAAAATTATTTCTTTATAAAATAATTTTTTTTTTATAAAATTATTTTTTTATAAAATAATTTTTTTTATAAAATAATTTTTTTTATAAAATAATTTTTTTTTATAAATTTATTTTGTTATAAAATAATTTTTTTTTATAAAATAATTTTTTTTTATAAAATTATTTCTTTATAAAATAATTTTTTTTTATAAAATTATTTATTTATTTATTTTTTTATAAAATTATTTCTTTATAAAATAATTTTATAAAGAAATAATTTTATAAAAAAAAAATATTTTATAAAAGACCACGGGTGCATTTATAAATTAATTTTTACTGCTGTTTGTAGACACTCGAGTAAACCCGAGTGAACCCGAACGCCCCTTCCCAGATACAATTTTATGACGGACTGGGCTTTTGTTTAACGCAATTTGGGGAAACGATTGAAAATAATAATTTATTATTTTTATTAATTAATTAATTAATTTTTTCATCTACATTTATTTTGATTTTTAGATTCTTTATGTTTAAACGTTTTTTCATATACCTATAATTATAGGTATATGAGTTTTTTATAAGAAAGCACTTCTAGTTAAATGCAAAACAAATAATGATTTACACCTTTAACTAATAATTAACTGTTAAAATCTATAAACAGTACTACGGTGATCGTATTGTTCATCTTTTACGGGAGGAAGGGGGAAAGGAGGAAGGCAATCTTTAAATTAGGCTTTAGGCGCCAACAAAATTCGCATGCGAGTCCCGGGGACTCAGGTGTCGAATTAAAGGTTAAGTTAATTTACTTTTAAAAATTTAGATATTTAAAATGTAAGGTAATCAATTTTAACAGTTAATTATTAGATAAAGGTGTAAATCACTATTTGTTTTGCATTTAACTAAAGTGCTTTCTTATAAAAAACGTTTAAACATAAAGAATTCTTGTTAAAAACTAAAAATCAAAATAAATGTAGATAAAAAAAATAATTAATCAATTAATAAAAATAATAAATTATTATTTTCAATCGTTTCTGTATCTGGGGATGGGCGTTCGGGTTCACTCGGGTTTACTCGAGTGTCTACAAACAAAGAGAGATGGCTGCAGTAAAAATTAATTTTTTATTTTTAAATTTGGCATCTCCATTGCTTTCAGCATGCCCCCTTTTTCTCTGTGGCAAAAATTTTGGCGCATATTTGAGCCCTTAATATTAATATTAAGGTTTGCCTCAATTCATTTGTTGTTTTTCCATTTCAATATCACGGGAATATTTATTTTTTTCATTTTGAATTCTTATAACTTTGGAATGGTTTGTTTTCTCAACACCAAATCGAGAGGAGTTATAGACAATTTCACGCTCTACAAAAAACATCTGAAGGTCAAAGTTCTTCAGATCAACCGTTTCAAAGATATGAGCGATCAAAAATAACAAAAATAAAAAAATTCAAATATTTTCAAATAAAATACAAAAAAATATCATATTCCATATTTATATTATTTTTTATGTAAAATCACTTTAATTCTGCTAACCTGAGACTGTAAACTGTCTTTTATTTATATATATATATATATATATATATATATATATATATATATATATATATATATATATATATATATACATGCACGGCTATCAATACGAAGCCCGGTGCATTACACTGACTAGTCGAAGCCCGGTAATGCGGGACGGGGCGGTTAACTGTTCGTTGGTGCATAAACAACAAGAGACACACTTCGCTGTGTATCAGAAGCCCTGCGGTGTTGCCAATGTCTAAATTTATAATTATAGGCAAATTTGATTTAAAATACCTAGACTATACCTAAACTTAACCTATATTTTTAAATAATGACGTAGGTATACTTAAATATTTAATAATATTGTTGAATTATAATTTTTATAATAAAAATTATTATAATAATAATTATTATTAAATTAATTATAAGTCATTATTTAAAAATATTGTCTAAATTTATAATTATAGGCAAATTTGATTTAAAATACCTAGACGATACTTAAACTTAACAATATTCTTAAATAATGACGTAGGTATACTTAAATATTTAATAATATTGTTGAATTATAATTATTATAATAATAATTATCGTTAAATTATAATTATTTATATTATAATAATTTAAAAGTATTGTTGAATTTAAGTACCTATAGGTATAAACATTTCATTTATTTTGTTTATACATCATAATTTTGAAAAGGTTTAAATATCTTATACAGGGTGCTCTACAAGCTCTATGGCAAACTTTGTCAGATGATAGCTGGGTTAATTATAAACATTTTTTCTTAAATGACATGGATGCGATTCGTTTTTGTTTAAAAGTTAAGCCTTTAAAAATATATTTCCATATGTAAAAATATACAAATATATCAATAATTATAATTATTATAAGAATTATTGTTGAGGTTAGGTGTAAAACTTAAATGGGAATCAAAACAAGTGAAACTGACTGAATATTTTTTTCATGAATTATTAAGACATCTAGTTTTTTTTAAATTATTAGATTTAAATACACCAAAAATTCTAAAAAATCTAAATAATGACGTATACTTTAATACACTGCCCGACAAAATTATCGCATAATAAATATAAAAAAATTAACTCTAAAACGCCTTTACCAATCTTTATGAAATTTTTGATAAAAATACTTCAACTTATATCTCAATTTACGTGTTAGAGGGTTTTTCGAGAAAATATGTTTAAAGCCTTTTTATTTAATAATGAAAAAATGTTCGAAATATAACTTTTAGGGAATTTTTTTAAATAAATAAAAAATATGCTGTTAAAGAGCGTATTTTTTTAGTACACCCTGAAAATTTTGTACAAATCAAACGAACATTAACGAAGATACAGCGCTTCAAAGTCGGTAAAAATGACGCCTTTTTGATTATTTTGCTGAAAAGTTGTCATTTTTCACGACTTTGAAGCGCTGTATCTTCGTTACTGTTCGCTTGATTTGTACAAAATTTTCAGGGTATACTAAAAAAATACGCTCTTTAAGAGCATATTTTTTATTTATTTAAAAAAATTCCCTAGAAGTGATTTTTCGAACTTATTTTCATTATTAAATAAAAAGGCTTTAAACATATTTTCTCGAAAAACCCTTGAACACGTAAATTGAGATATAAGTTGAAGTATTTTTATCCAAAATTTCATAAAGATTAGTAAAGGCGTTTTAGAGTTAATTTTTTTTATTTATTATGCAATAATTTTGTAGGGCAGTGTAATTAAAAATAGTGTGATTTATAATTATTTTAATAAAAATATTATATTATTGAATGAATTATAAGTCATTATTTAAAAATATTGTCTAAATTTATAATTATAGGCAAATTTGATTTAAAAGACCTAGACCATAGTTGAGGAGCATCCGTGGAAAACCGGCTATATCCATTTTAATAAATGTTGGGAAAATTTAGAAAAACTAAACCAAATTAAAAGTTGAAAAATAAAAAAAATAAGTGGGGAAAATTGCTATTTAGTTTAGCATCCTATAAACAAGAAAAATGTATTACAAACCAAATATTGTTTTATAGCTACATTATAAAGTTAAAGCTGCCTTTTATCCAATAAAAATCGTAGATAAAATATTACTTTAACCAAAACGGTTGATAAAATAATATTGTAATGGTAAGTATAAATGGACAATCCTTATCTAAAAGGAACCAAGCGCCAAAAACTATTTTTGGACTTAACAACATTTTTTGTAAAATAACTCATTTTTAATAATGCTCAAAAAGTTTCTCATTATTTAGAACTTCTTTTAAATTATTGAGAGGACTTTCAAATTATAATTAAGTTTTTGAGTAGCATTAAAAATGAGTTAGGTATATACAAATAAGTTTGTTAAGCTCCGAACAAGTTTTTGGTTCCTTTTAGATAAGCACTATCCAAATAAAGAACCCAATTTCTTATTGTTGTTTGGTCGTTTGGTCGTTGTTTGCCATGTATAAATAAATTGACCAGTTGTGAATGTTAATTGACAAATTGCCATGAGAAGCTATCTGTCAAAAAGCAGTTTTTGCAATTTAATGTTACATTAAAATGATATTTAATAAAAATAATTTTTAATTTATTTTATACCGCTATTGGAAAGTTTAAATTAAAAATTATTTTTATTAAAATTGGAAATGTTTCAAATAAATTAAAAATTATTTTTATTTAAATTATTTAAATGTAACATTGAATAATAATAATAATAATATATACAAATCCCCTTGTTTCCCCAATTAAAACTATGTAAAATATCTGGACAACTTGTAAAACCGCCCCAAAGAAAAATGCACTCCAAATAATATTTCAAAAATAAATATTTCTTTAAAATTAAGTGTATTACGAAAGTATTTAACAAAACATTGCCTTTTAATCCACGCGATGTAGTGAACAAAACATAATTTTGGGAATATAACATTTGTTTTGAAAATCAGTAGATACAAATTTAAGAATCCCGCATTATTTTCCCCGCCTTCCTATCAAAAAGTCATCGAGCGTATAGTCCCCATTGTTGCCAGATGTACGGGCTTCGTATACTGCGTAATACTTATACAAAGCTGTATATAATCTCGTTTGACTCGTGTGCCCCCTACCGCCAAAGCATTGGAACTAAGGGTGTATATTTTGATAGGTTTGAATGGCATTAGGAAGCCCACCACTTTTTCGCCATTGAAACAAGGGGGCATCACTTAACTCTAAAACAAATTTATACACGCTAATTTTAGGAAGCCCGATTTCGGGCTTCGTAAAAACCGAGTGGGCTTCGTTTATACTGTAGAATGTAACGTTTCGGGCTTGGTAATGTAGGATTGCATATCTATATATATATATATATATATATATATATATACAGGGTGTCCCGGAAAATGTGGGAAATCTCTCGGATTCAGATAGAACATTAAAAAATAAGATGACAAGTTCCCATAAATTTTTTTCCTAGCGGCCCTCCCTACGGAGATACGGCCTCCTAAAGGACGCCACTGGAAATCAGTTTTTCTTGAATAACTTTAAAACTACTGAATATAATTTAATGAAAATTTAATATGATAAACAGTAGTAAGGACCTCTTAAAATACTGCCCTTAAAACATAATTAGCTTGTTTAGTTTACCAGGGGCGGACTAGGTTGTATATTTTAATGCTTACATTTTTAACACCCTGTATGATAGGGAGTTAAAAAAATAAATTTGGATACCTTGAACATTAAGCTAAAGAAAAGGTACTCCTGTTTATTGTCGATAAAATTAACCGTTTTCGAGAAAAAAAATAATAAAGAATTAATGTTTTATTTTTATTAAAAAGACCATGATTTCTAATTTTTTTTCTACAAGCGGAAAAGTGCAACTTTCCGCACGATTATGCGTGTGGAAACAAAAAAAATAAAACTTAAAATGGAAACCGATAAAGAAAATTTCGAGATTCTCTGCTTGTAGACACTTTCCGCACGCTTGTAGAAAAAATGTTGTACCTAACACTGTCTGCAACAAAGTGTGATTCGAAAGTAATTGAAATAAAACTGTCATTAGCATTAAAAAACGCACTGTTTTTACAAACGTTACTATGGTACCTACGAAATAATAAATATCTTGCATTGACGTGTGTATTTTAAATCTTGTCATCTTTCATATTGTTAGCACGTTGATCCTTTACTTCGATATTAATTTATTGAATTTTGAATATCTTGGTAAATTTAATTAAATAATGGGATACACATTTAGTGAGTATGCAAATATGCATCTTATGTACGGGCTTGCATCTTGCAATGCTTTGGAAGCAAGAAGGTTGTATGAAGAAAGATATCCTGATGGCAATATTCCAAATCAGAAAACATTTCAACGACTTGATCAACGTCTAAGAGAGACTGGTGGGCGATTCTCAGTTAATAAGGCAACATTATTGACTTTCTTTAATAATTTTTAGGAAGTTTTGGGAAAACAAGTACTGATGCTGGTGTGAGAAGAACAGTACGTACGGTGCAATTGAAGGAAAATATTTTGGATAGTGTAGCTGATACTCCTTCAATAAGCACTCGAAGATTAGCCTCGCAGCTTCATACGTCAAAAACGATAATTCATAAAGTACTTAAAGAACAGTTGTTACAACCTTATCATTTGCAAAAAGTGCATCAACTACTTCCTCAAGATTTTCCTCGTAGAATCCAGTTCGCAAACTGGATGTTAGATCAGCAACGGACACTTCATTAGCTCTATTCTTTTTACCGATGAAGCAGGGTTTACCAAAAATGGTATTGTAAATTTACATAACTCGCATATATGGGCTGATGAAAACCCTCATGCCACTGTTGTTCATCATTATCAATATCAGTTCCAATCAATTAATGTTTGGGCAGGATTAATTGGCAATTTTTTGATTGGACCATGCGTATTGCCGCCACGATTGAATGGTGAAATTTATTTACAGTTCCTTCAGAATGCTTTTCTGGATTCAATAGAGCATTTGCCAATTGAAACCCGCCAGCGCATGTATTTTATGCATGATGGAGCCCCACCTCATTTTAGCGTTGCTGTACGGGACTATCTGAATAACGTCTATCCAAACCGTTGGATAGGCAGAGGAGGTCCCATTGCCTGGCCTCCACGCTCTCCCGACTTAACGCCAATGGATTTTCACCTGTGGGGACATCTCAAAACCTTGGTGTATTCCTCTTCGGTTGATACTAGGGAGGAACTTTTACAGAGAATCACATTTCATTGTGATGCGATAAGGAACAATGCTGGGTTGTTGTGGCGAGTACAGCAGTCCTCTATTCGTCGTGCCCGCGAGTGTATCAGAGTTCACGGAGCCCATATTGAACCCACTTATGAAGTTTTTATTTGATTATTTCTAATTTAATTTTTCTGTACATTATTTTTTAAGGTTGTTTTTTAAATAATTTCAAGAAAAACATATTTCTAAAAATAATTTTTGTTAAGGTGCCTTTCTGGGACAAGACTGAATTTTTAAGAATCTTGTAATTTTGTCGGATTAAATAACCTAAACTAAAATTTTTCTGTTTCTTGAATGACTTTCGTATCACACTTTGTTGCAGACAAAAAATTAGAAATCATGGTTCTTTTTAATAAAAATAAAACATTAATTCTTTATTATTATTTTTTCTCGAAAACGGTTCATTTTATGGACAATAAATAAGAGTACCTTTTCTTTAGCTTAATGTTCAAGGTATCCAAATTTATTTTTTTTAACTTCCTATCATACAGGGTGTTAAAAATGTAAGCATTAAAATGTACAACCTAGTCCGCCCCTGGTAAACTAAACAAGCTAATTATGTTTTAAGGACAGTATTTTAAGAGGTCCTTACTACTGTTTATCCTATTAAATTTTCATTAAATTATATTAAGTAGTTTAAAAGTTATTCAAGAAAATCTGATTTCCAGTGGCGTCCTTTAGGAGGCCGTATCTCCGTAGGGAGGGCCGCTAGGAAAAAAATTTATGGGAACTTGTCATCTTATTTTTTAATGTTCTATCTGAATCCGAGAGATTTCCCACATTTTCCGGGACACCCTGTATATATATATATATATATATATATATATATACATATATATATATGTGTATATATATATATACAGGGTGAGTCAGAAGTACAAACCACGAATATATGAACGTGACTCATCCGACACATTCGTACGAAGCAATCTATCGAAGGTGGCGGTCCAGTGCAGTCCTGTTTGTAAAAAATCTTGAGTGTAATGTTGGTTGCTATACTTATGATATATTTGCTTTTAAAGTTAAATAATTAACATCTAACATAATTAACATCTACGATAATTAAATATTATGTAATTTTCTTGGAAACTAATTAATAAATAAACTTTTCTTTTAACTTTAATGATCATCATCTGATGACAGAACGTACACTCGTGGCGACATCTCTGTTTTTAATATCTAACAAATTTTTAGACCGATCCAACCTCACTTTCTTCCAATTAAATTCTTTGTCTATGGTATTTTTTGGAAACGTAGAAAAAGTATAGTCTGAAACACGTTTGGAATTGCATATTCCCCTCTCGTGAAACCGTCAAACTTACAGAATATACTATTCTTTTAACTGTAAACGCAAATATTTCAGAATTGGTGACAAAAAACAAAAATGTTTACGCAGGTCAGGTAGGTACAAAGTGAAAGCTATTTAAATTGTGTGGATATAAAAACAACTTGCGTTAGTTTCACGAAATTTATTAAATATTGACAATTGTTTCGCTACACAGTAGCTTCTTCAGAATGTATTAAACTAATACTAGTACAAAATTTATATAATAAAAATATTTTTGTATTCTAGCCTAGAATTTCTAGGTAAGGATTTTTATACGACATCTACCTGTGTCACATAATATAAACCACTGCCACTACAACGTTTAAAATGATTATTAATCCGTAAACACACAGCAGAAACACGATATGCAAAAACAAAGATCATATGACATATAAAAACAAATGGCCGACGGTAAAGTTGGTTGCCTTACTATGTAATAAAATAAAATAAATGCCTAAAACACGAACTCTACTGAATATAAGTAACAAGCTGGGACACGCGTCATATGTCCATCTTTGTCCAACACCTAGGCAGGTTTACATCACAGATGGCGCATTTTAGACCGGATGCTTAAAAACCTACGTGTGAGTACATTTACCGCTGCATCGAATGTACAAGACAAGTAAAACATTACTGCTAGCATGTCTGAGATATGTTCGGCACCCGATGAGTCACGTTCATATATTGGTGGTTTCTACTGTAGGTACATTAATTTAAGGAGGTGATTCTACAGATTATTTTGAGTCGTTTGAACCCCATATTGCCTTATCCAAAAGTTATTAGTCTTGGAGTTATTTGATTTTTTGTGATTTTGGTAAAAAATCGTGTCCAGAAACGCAGCCGAAGCTCGACGAGAATATCAAGTAAGGTTCCCACAAAAACGCGTTCCTAATGAAAGAGTATTCAGTACAACATATCGTCGTATAGCTGAAACCGGCACTGTTATACCAAGACCACGCATTGGAGCTCCTGAAGTTAATGTAAATGTTGATGAAGATATTCTAGAAAGATTTGAAGAAGATCCAACTACCAGCACAAGAAAAGTAGCTTCCGAGTTGGGTTTAACACAAAGCAAGGTTGCTCGTGTATTGAAACGTTCAGGCCAGCAGCAGAAATTATGGCGGACACTTTGAGAATTTTCTGTAGACCTTTATTTAGTAATATTTTAATAAATAAATGTTAACTTAACACTCTAGTATTTTACTTACTACTTATCGTGAATTGTTAGCGTAAACTAAAACCGGTGTGTGTTTTACAAAAGTGACATTTTCTACCTAAAAATAATAGTTTTTATTGGCATATTATACATCATTCGAAAAGTAATACATTAAGAAAGTTTTTTAAACAATTTGCACGCAAAGTGTATAGTGAAATTAAAAAAAAAATCCTGATGAATTTAACAAGTCTTCCTTTTTTGGAAAAACTATTACTATGTGGCATGTACCAATGTATGGGCCAACTACTAAAAAAAAGAATCGTTTAATTAACTTTAATTCTTATCGAGAAATTTAAAAAAATGTAATCCTGGACACGATTTTTTACCAAAATCACAAAAAATCAAATAACTCCAAAACGAATAACTTTTGGATAAAGCAATATGGGGTTCAAACGACTCAAAATAATCTGTAGAATCACCTCCTTAAATTAATGCACCTACTTCTGACTCACCCTGTATATGCCAGCAACGTCGCGGCTTCACCTGTGTTTGCTGGTTGCGAATGTCCATTGTGTCCCATACTGTCCCCTAATTAGGGTTCGAGAGCGAAATGCCAATAGTTTTAGTAGCCATTTCCGGGTTCGCCGAGCCGATGCTATACGCCCAGAAGGGTCACGAAGAAGGTAGGACGGGAGGGATAGACAGTTTGGTGTTTGGGGGACAATTACGCGGACTCAAATCTAAGTACGACGCGGGATTCCCCTAGACCGGGAAGTTAGTATTACTCCAAACATTTGGGATTACTGTTTGGAGTTGGGGAGTTGTTAGTTCGCTGCAGGGGCCTAGTTTACTGGTCGTGGTCAAAGTCTTGACCGTTATTGTCCCTGTCCGTGTCGGCTTGTTCCTGCACTTGTTATTGTCTTGTCTCATCTGTTTTCTTTCGCGTTGCAATCCTATCTTTGTATTAAACAGTTGGTGTGCAATTGATACGATTTGACAGTTACCGGTGGGAGATATTTTTTACTTCCACTGTATACTAATGTAATTACCAATTCCATTAGAATTCTGTTTGTGTGTTTATATTCTGTGTTTATGTTTTCTTAATTTAATATTCGTTTGGATTGAAGTGCTTATTTGGTATCGTTTCGTCTAACGTTTTTTATTGGGCCGATTTTTTAATTTTTGGGTTTAGTCTTTGTCGTTTTTATTTATAGAGTTATTGTCCTAGTCAGCTTTCCTGTGTCCGAGTTAAGAGTTGGGGCGGTTTTGTTTTGTTTTATTTGTTGTTGTTTTGTTACTATTGTCTTAATGTTACTGGTGCACTTTGTTTATTTTATTTTTTATTTTTTTTGGTTAGTTTTTTTCATGTTTAAGCGAAAAGTGCCTCATTTAGGGTTTTCCAAGGTACCTGTCATGGTGGCAAATAATATTAGGTCATGCAGATGTTTAAGGTTATCGAGAATTGCAAATTGGCCTTTCCTCCCTTGGTTATCCTCTTTTGTTTGTCTCGTGAAAAGCATCCAAATGCTTGGCTAGACCATGTCGACCACTTATAAGGTCACTCTACACCTCAACTTTAACACTTATAACAATAATTTAGAATTGGATATAAATTCAGAATATATTCCTAGTTTTGAGAAATGGTAGAATTTTGTAAATTTATATAGCCTTATTAAGTAAGTAAGAAATACTGTGTTAGAGAGTCACAGGGTTTTGCCAAAAACCCAAAATTCTTCAGGAAAAGAGCCCTGTTTTAACATTATATTATCTCCAATTGAATTACCTAAATTTGATGGGATTAAAATTGGCCTTTGTTTTTTGAGGCATTTAAATCTAATATTCATCTAAATTCACATTTAAATAATTCTCAAAAAGTTCAATATATTGTGTTATCAGAAATTCTTCCTAATGAGGAAAATTATTTAACAATTTGAAATTCGTTGGTAAAAAAAATATCAAGATAAACGTGCATTGGATACATTTTATTTAAATAATATAATTGATATTAAAGTTGCATATAATAATTCAAATCAATTAAATAATTTTATAGAACGTTTTTCTTCCTCTTATAGCGCTTTTAAATAATTAAACTGACCTTTCGAATTTTATATTTCTTTATATGGCATTAAAAAAGCTAGATTCTCAAATTATACAATCATTTGAAAATTCAAGTAATAAAGATATTCCATCTTGTGAAGATTTAATTAAATATATTAGGCAACAAGTTAAAATTTTAAACGCACTAGCGCACATTTAGGTTTAAAAACACATAACACAACATCGTCCACAATGTGGACTCCACATTCAACTATAGTGTATACACATTCATTTGCTTTAACAGATGATAAATCTTTAAAGTGTAAAATTTATAATAAACTGGATCATTCAAAACTATATGAATGTCCGGTATTTAAAAATATGACACCTAAAGTCAGATTTGAAAAACTTAAAGCTTTAAGCTTAATTTTCATGTATCCGTTTGTCTGTTAGTCCGATCATCCGGGAGGACTCTTAGTGGTCCAATTATAATTAGAAAATTATGACATTTTATCGGTCCGTCAAGTTTTAACTTCATACGTCTGACGGAAAAAGTTAAAATAATTTTTTCTTACTACCTCGGCCGAAAATACGTTGTTTCGTCCCCGATTCCACGGCAGAAAGTTTACGTTTGATACATTGGTCTAATTTACGTTTGATGCATTGGAATCGGGGACGAAACAACGTATTTTCGGCCGAGGTAGTAAGAAATAGTATATTACGCTACAAGGGCTACGAAGGCTTCGCTCGTGCCGCAAATGTCGGGGCAGGCATCAATATGTTTCGATATACACATTTAATTTTTTTCCCGTATTTTCGGCAGGGTAGCAAGAAAAATAGTATACACTACACGGGCAGAAAGTGTGAGAGCCCTGAACTGCGCGCCATGATGCCCTCGGCTTCGCCTCGGGCATCACACTTTCTGCCCTTGTAGTGTAATATACTGCGGGGGTTGTAGTGAGGTATTTTGCGTGTGAATTTAAACACTTGTGTTGATCGTAGTACGTTATTTATTTACAATGAAAATAGTGGTGTAACTTACAACAGCGTTTAAGTTGGATGTCGAGGCCCGATAGTTTGGAACTTAACTGAATGATGTCGACCGGATGGTGGAACTGGGTTCACTGAATTGAAATGACTGAGTTACTGAGTGATTAGCTTAGGATAGGACTAGGTTTTATATTTTAGATACAGGTAGTTCGGCCTTTACGTGCTCGTTGTACGTCGACGTGAAATTTGGAGCTAACGCAAGGGCTTTCCAAATTGCTGGGATTTTGGCTATTAATTAGGCTAGAAATTCTTCGAAGGATAAGGAAATGTTTATGGTATTGTGAAGTTTGGTTGTGGGATTATTTTATTGTCGGTAGGATTAAATGTGGGACTCGACAATCCGTACATTTTGTCACGTAATTGTAAATAAAATGTTTTATACTTTTGCCTGTTTTTACAGTGTTTGTTTACCTGAGTAGTGGAGGTAATGCCGCTACAGTACCCCCTACCAGTTTTTGACGAAGGAGAAAGAAAAAAATTGAATTAATTTAGTCCTGCCTGGAGGTGCTCGGGAAATCGGACACGTCTTCCGTAACGTGTGACGTTCCTCGAGGTGGACGGTCCAGGCGTCTGAGTGGGTGGTGGGCCAATGGTGTCATCCGGCGCCTCGCGTCTTGGCATCTCGTCTTCTGGCTGGTGTCGCATGGACTTTGGGGTTTTTCGGAAAGCTCGTCTGTCGTGATGTATGCCGGTTTCAATCGGTCTATTGAGACGGTGACTTCTCGGCCGTTGATGGCGATGGTGAAAGTCTTGGATCCACGACGTACGACCCGGTACGGACCATCGTAAAACATTTGTAGTGGTCCCCTGGGCGCGTTGTGTTGCACGAAGACTTGATTGGTGGTGGCCAAGTCTTTGAATACGAACGTTTTGCGTTCGCCATGTCGAGAGCCGCTGGTTGGTCGTACATTCTGGAAGTGTTCTCGCAATTCTTGGACGAAATCGGCGGCATCAGTGGTGTGGCTGTTGATACGGGGCACCAGGAACTCCCCAGGGAGTCTCATTGCTGCTCCATATACTAGTTCCGCAGCTGAAGCTTGTATATCCTCCTTACAGGCGGCGCGGATGCCCAGGAGTACCGTTGACAGTACTCGCGTCCACTGGTGGTTTTCGTGACATTTGATTGCTGCCTTAAGTTGTCGGTGAAGACGTTCGACCAGGCCGTTTGCGGCTGGATGGTAGGCGGTGGTCCTTAGGTGAGTCGTACCTGTCAAACGATTCAGCTGCTTAAAAAGGTTAGACTCGAATTGACGACCTTGATCGGTGGTGATGCGAAGTGGTGCTCCAAATCGACAGATCCATCCTTCGTAGAACGCTCTGGCCACCGTGGAAGCTTCTTGATCCTGCAGTGGGAATGCTTCCGGCCAGCGGGTGAACCTGTCGATACAAGTGAGGCAGTATCGACAGCCTTCCGACGATGGCATGATGATAAGGTCGATGTGCACATGCTCGAACCTGGCTGTTGGGTTAGAGAATTCTCCGACAGCTGATGTTATGTGTCGAGTTACCTTGGCTTGTTGACATTGTATACACGCCCATTCTCGGCAATCCCATTTCACCGATGGCCATACGTAGCGCTGAGTTACGAGCTTGACTGTGGTCTTAATTCCAGGATGCGAAAGTTGGTGTACAGCGTTGAAAGCTGCTCGTCTGAATGCTCTTGGTAAGATGGGTCGAGCATTGGGCGTGGAGACATCGCACAGGATGGTTAGGTCAGCCCCTGGTACTGGTACTCGTTGGATTCGTAGGGCTGATTCTTGTTGCAAAAATTCCTTCAGTTCGGAGTCGTTCTCCTGGGCTACAGCCAGCGCTGGAAAGTCCAATGTAGTGCCAATCTCTTCTACACGTGACAGAGCATCGGCTACGACGTTGTCTTTGCCGGAGATATGCTGGAGGTCTGTGGAGAACTGGCTGATAAAGTCTAGGTGTCGGGCTTGTCGCGGAGAACTTTTGTCAGCCTTCTGTAACCGGAATGCAAAAGTGATTGGTTTGTGATCGGTGTATATAGTGAACGGCCTAGCTTCCACCATGTGCCTGAAATGTTTGATGGCCAGGTAGATAGCTAGCAGCTCTCGGTCGAAAGCGCTGCATTTGGTTTCGGCCGGGCTAAGTTTTTTCGAGAAGAAGGCCAGTGGTTGCCAATTTTCTCCTATCCTCTGCTGCAGCGTCGCTCCGACGCCGGTGTCTGATGCGTCACATATGAGTGCAAGTGGCGCATCAGGTTTAGGATGAGTCAGCAGTGTGGCAGTGGAAATAGCGTCTTTACAGGCTGTCAAAGCCTGCTCTGCTGCCGGTGTCCATTGAAGTGTTGTCTTCCCCTTGATATTGCCTTGAAGGAGGTCGTGTAGAGGTGCCTGAGTTTCCGCGGCCTTGGGTATGAATCTCCGGTAGAAATTCACCGTACCCAAGAAGCGTCGGAGTTGCTCAGCTGTAGTTGGAGCTGGATAATCGGTGATTGCCTGGACTCGGTCCGGCAGTGGTCGGGTGCCTTTACTCGAAACAGAGTAGCCTAGAAAAGACACCTCGGCTGCTCCGAAGATGCATTTGGCAGGATTGATGATGACGCCATATTTACGCAGTCGTTCGAACAGGATATGCAGATGTTCGCGGTGTTCCTCCTCCGATGATGAAGCTACGAGTATGTCGTCTAGGTACGCGTAACAGAAGTCCAGTCCTTGGAGCACTTCGTCGATAAAGCGCTGAAAGGTCTGGCCGGCATTGCGTAGGCCGAATGACATGTACAAAAATTCGAAGAGGCCGAAGGGAGTGGTGATGGCAGTTTTGGCAATATCCTCCGGCGCCATCGGAATCTGATTGTAGGCCCGTACGAGGTCGAGTACCGAAAAAACTGATTTCCCCCAGAGTGTCTGCGCAAAATCTTGGATGTGACGGATGGGGTAGCGATCTGGGATGGTCCGGGCGTTCAACGCGCGGTAATCACCCGTCAATCGCACGGCGTTACCCTTTTTGGGCACGATGTGTAGTGGTGATGCCCAACAGCTCTCGGATGGTCGTGCTATACCCAATTGTATCATATCAGCGAATTCGCGTTTCGCTATGGCTAACCGGTCAGGCGCGAGCCGTCGAGGTCTGCTGAACGCTGGCGGCCCTGGCGTGGTGCGGATATGATGTTGGGTTGAGTGCTTTGGATCGGTAACTCGTCCGTCGGGACTCGTGATGTCCGGGAATTGAAGTAACAGTTCCTGATATTTGCCATCCGGCAATTGTACCGTCCTGATACTGCTAATGTAGCTGTCGGTTGTCTGTCCGCGTGCCTCGAGGTTGGTAAGCTGATCGGAGAGACGTTCGTGCCGTAAGTCAACGAGCAATCCGTAGTGCGAAAGGAAATCCGCGCCAATGATGGGCTTGGCGACGTCGGCTATCACAAACTTCCAGGGAACCGCGCGTCGTAGACCGAAATTTAAACTCAGCGTTATGGTGCCGTACGTTGATATGGCTGTTCCGTTCACCGCTGATAGTGCGTACGTTGATCGCCTGCATGGGCCAGGAACCATTGTTCTGGGGTACACGCAGAGATCGGCTCCAGTGTCGATTAAGAAACGCGTTTTGGTGTGGCGATCGGTAACAAAGAGACGGCGTGTTGACGTTGTCGGGCGAGGGTCGCTTGCCGTCGCTAGCGACTGCCCTGGTCGTTTCCCGCCTTTGAGCATGGCGGTTCGCACTTCTTCGCGTTGACCCCGAATCGCCAATGATAGTAGCAAATCCCGGATTGAGCTGGCGTACGTACCCGAGACGATCCCTTGCGTCCGGCACGGTCGTCGCGTGGAGCGTAATTCAGCGCTGCGATTTCCTGTTGGATGGTGGACAGGATATCTTCTCTTAGGTTGACGGTTAGTTGGGCCAGTTTTAAATTAAGCAGCGCCTCCTGAGACTGCTTTGTCATCTCGGCTACCTGGGGCGGTCGGCGATGGCATCGGCGAGGTCGGCCACGGTGTCCAATGTGGCGCCCTTTTGCGTCGCTAAGATGGCTTGGGTCTCCGTCGGAAGTCGGCTCATCCATAGGGTACGGATAACGTTTTCCGATACTGCCGTGCCGCCGAGGTTGCGAAGGTGGCGGAGGAATTGTGACGGTTTACGGTCGCCTATCTCCTCGCGTTCTAGCAACCGCTTGGTGTTTTGATCTTGGGTGGCACTGAGACGTTTAATTAACTCCGTTTTGAGGGTCTGATACGCGTCTCTGTCCGGTGGATTGACGATGATGTCGCGGACTTCAGTGGCATATTTCGGGTCGAGGACGCCGAGAACGTAGCCAAACTTGGTGGAGTCGGTCATGACCTTGGCTGCGTAAAAGCTGCGCTCTACCATGCTGAACCAAAGCTCCGGGTCGCTCGGCACGAAGGGCGGCAATCGAACGGCCACGCGGTCGACACTGGGGGCTAACGATTGGACCTGGGGGGCCGTACCGCGTTCTTTCGCGAATACTTCCTGTTGTTGCCGCAACTCTTCTTGTTCTGTTCGGAGCTGCTCGCGATCGCGCAATAGTTCAGCTCGCTCACGTTCCTCGTCGTCACGGCCTAGCACCATTTTGTCACACAAAAAAAACTTTGATATATTTCAGAAGAGTGATATTGTTTTCACTACGCGCCCTGCACGTTTATGCACAAAATAAAAGTCACAAATGTTCACGATCACGTCGGGGTCACCAATTTGCGGGGGTTGTAGTGAGGTATTTTGCGCGTGATCGTAGTACGTTATTTATTTACAATGAAAATAGTGGTGTAACTTACAACAGCGTTTAAGTTGGATGTCGAGGCCCGATAGTTTGGAACTTAACTGAATTGAAATGACTGAGTTACTGAGTGATTAGCTTAGGATAGGACTGGGTTTTATATTTTAGATACAGGTAGTTCGGCCTTTACGTGCTCGTTGTACGTCGACGTGAAATTTGGAGCTAACGCAAGGGCTTTCCAAATTGCTGGGATTTTGGCTATTAATTAGGCTAGAAATTCTTCGAAGGATAAGGAAATGTTTATGGTATTGTGAAGTTTGGTTGTGGGATTATTTTATTGTCGGTAGGATTAAATGTGGGACTCGACAATCCGTACATTTTGTCACGTAATTGTAATTAAAATGTTTTATACTTTTGCCTGTTTTTACAGTGTTTGTTTGCCTGAGTAGTGGAGGTAATGCCGCTACAATACTATAACTAATCTGTCACTACACATCTGTTTTTGACGCCTAACGTTATTTTAAGATAATTTATTATCAAATCTTTTAATATTTTTTTAATACGATTGTAAAACGGAAATATTACGTTCGTTATGTTCTATGTATGTTCTACTGTTTTTTTTAAATTATACATTTTAATGTGTATTAAGGCTAGTATAACCAGTGGCGGCTGGTGGATTTTATGTATACCAATATCTCAGTTATTAGACATGGGACCCACACCAAATTTATAATAGTTTATAATGACATTAAATAAACAAGTTCTGCGCAAACAGAATTTAAATTGAAGTTTGCGAAAAAAAGTTAGTTTTTCCTGTCGCCTCACCCGCCTCCAGGCCCCCCTATTTGAGATAATTCAAATTAAAGTGGTGCAATTTATTATCTACTATAATTTATCAACAAATTTAAAATTTTATTTAAAAAATCCAAATCTTACAGATTTTATTCGATTTTAAATTATTTATTAAAATAAAAAAATATTTAAAATGGTATAAAAATAAATAAATATAAAATATTTGGATTTTTTAAATAAAATTTTAAATTTGTGAATAAATTATAGTAGATAATAAATTGCACCACTTTAATTTGAATTATCCTTAATAGGGGGGGCCTGGAGGCGGGTGAGGCGACAGGAAAAACTAACTTTTTTCGCAAACTTCAATTTAATTTCTGTTTGAGCCGAACTTGTCTATTTAATGTCATTATAAACTATTATAAATTTGGTGTGGGTCCCATGTCTAATAACTGAAATATTGGTATATCCAAAATCCACCAGCCGCCACTGATTTAAATTTATTAGACAGCTAACTGTTAAAGTTACAATTGTTAACCCAGTCCTGGTTAGTTGGGTTAAATCCTCACTGGAGGAGAGGCAGGTCAGTGCATCTCTGGGAGACTGCCATTTGGACATCGGTGTGAGGGCGGCTGCCTATCACCCCACCTATGGTGTTTAATAATGGATGGACTTCTGGAGAGACTGACGGCTGAAGGGCTGTATGCACAAGCATATGCAGATGATGGTACAGTCCTAATCAGAGGAGGCATTCTAGGTGTAGTCTGCGACAGAATGCAGACAGCATGCAGAATAATAGAAAATTGGTGCAAAGAAAACGGTCTGTCGGTTAACCCAACAAAAACTGACATGATTCTTTTTACCAAACGAAGGAAGATACAGGACTTCAGGGCACCAGCTATGTATGGAAGACCTCTAGAGATTAGTGAAGAGGTCAAGTACCTAGGTGTTACCCTAGATAGGAAGTTAAGTTGGAAATCACACGTCGACAAAGTTGTTGACAAATCGATTGCAACTTTCTGGCAGCTGCGCCGGGTGGTGGGAAAACGCTGGGGAGTAAATCCCAAAGTCCTTCACTGGATTTATACTGCTGTCATCAGACCGCGGATACATTATGGATCAGTGGTCTGGTGGCGCAGTGTGAGCAAAACCACCATCGCTCAAAAACTGAGCAAGATACAGAGACTGGCATGTCTCGGTATCACAGGCGCAATGAGGACTACTCCAACGACGGCATTAGAGGCCTTGCTGAGCTTGACTAGTCTTTCCCTCTGGATAAAGAGAGAAGCAATGGCGAGCCATTTAAGGATGAGGGATGCCAATAATTGGAAAAGGAATAACTTATGGTCATGAGGGCATCGCGGATATGGCTGAGAGGGAGGTCCCAATTAGCAGTATATATATATATATATATATATATATATATTATAAAGGTCAGGATATCCTGCCAGGCAAGAGAGGCCAACTCTTCCCTTTGGAGTGTCATCACTCCAAAGATTTTATACCTTAGTCTGCCGAGGGCCTCACATTGTTCCAGGAAGTGAAAGGAGGTTTCATCCTCCCTTCCGCATTGGGTACAGCCCCTATTCTCGTGAGGTGTTTCCTTAGGCCATGACCCGTGAGTATGTTCACAAGTGGGCCCAGGGAGGTTCGGCTCCTACCTAGAATCCAGATGGATTTGGGTTTGCTTAGGGTGACCAGGGAATCCCTGGTCTGCCTACAGCCACCGCTTCTTCTCCAGCTTTCGTTCGCCCTTTTATCAGCCCAATTATTTAGGGCTGATTTGACCTGCTTTCTCGTAATTCCAAAAATTGGTTCGGGTCCTACACAGGGGGTTTCAGATCCCAATCTGGCCAACTCATCAGCCCGTTCGTTACCTTCCACCCCACTATGACCTGGTACCCATACGAGATGCACTCTTTTTGTACTTGCTAGCTTTTCCAGCGCTTCCTCACACTCTTGAACCAACTTCGATGTGGTTCTCGCTGCCCAAAGCGCTTTCAGAGCTGCTTGGCTATCTGAGCAGATGTATATATCTGTCTCACTCCCTGTTCTTATATCCTCACAGTTTGCAACCTCAAGTATGGCAAACACTTCCGCTTGAAAGACAGTGGTATATCCTCCGAGCGGGTAGCTCCTTTGGATATCCCTGTCTTCCACGCAGAAACCTGCCCCTGAAGACAGTGTCCTCGCCATACGAGAGCCATCAGTGTAGCACACTAGTGCATTTTGTGCAAAGTGTACATCCTTTTTCTCCCACTGCTCTCTTGTTGGTATCGTGAGGGAAAACTTCTTTTTTAAACTTAAGCGGTCTTTTGCTGGCATCGTTCTAATACTGCTAATTGGGACCTCCCTCTCAGCCATATCCGCGATGCCCTCATGACCATAAGTTATTCCTTTTCCTAACCAATTATTGGCATCCCTCATCCTTAAATGGCTCGCCATTGCTTCTCTCTTTATCCAGAGGGAAAGACTAGTCAAGCTCAGCAAGGCCTCTAATGCCGTCGTTGGAGTAGTCCTCATTGCGCCTGTGATACCGAGACATGCCAGTCTCTGTATCTTGCTCAGTTTTTGAGCGATGGTGGTTTTGCTCACACTGCGCCACCAGACCACTGATCCATAATGTATCCGCGGTCTGATGACAGCAGTATAAATCCAGTGAAGGACTTTGGGATTTACTCCCCAGCGTTTTCCCACCACCCGGCGCAGCTGCCAGAAAGTTGCAATCGATTTGTCAACAACTTTGTCGACGTGTGATTTCCAACTTAACTTCCTATCTAGGGTAACACCTAGGTACTTGACCTCTTCACTAATCTCTAGAGGTCTTCCATACATAGCTGGTGCCCTGAAGTCCTGTATCTTCCTTCGTTTGGTAAAAAGAATCATGTCAGTTTTTGTTGGGTTAACCGACAGACCGTTTTCTTTGCACCAATTTTCTATTATTCTGCATGCTGTCTGCATTCTGTCGCAGACTACACCTAGAATGCCTCCTCTGATTAGGACTGTACCATCATCTGCATATGCTTGTGCATACAGCCCTTCAGCCGTCAGTCTCTCCAGAAGTCCATCCATTATTAAACACCATAGGTGGGGTGATAGGCAGCCGCCCTCACACCGATGTCCAAATGGCAGTCTCCCAGAGATGCACTGACCTGCCTCTCCTCCAGTGAGGATTTAACCCAACTAACCAGGACTGGGTTAACAATTGTAACTTTAACAGTTAGCTGTCTAATAAATTTAAATCAGTGGCGGCTGGTGGATTTTGGATTTACTCGAGTGTCTATAAATTAATTTATAAATGCGCCCGTCGTCTTTTATTAAATAATTTTTGATTCGAATTGAAAATTATTTTATAAAAAAGAATTATTTTATAAAAAAATAATTAAAAAAAAATTATTTTATAAAAAAATTATTTTATAAAAAAAATATTTTATAAAAAAATTATTTTATAAAATTTTTTACAAAAAAAAAAATTTATAAAAAAATTATTTTATAAAATTTTTTACAAAAAAAACTTATAAAAAAATAATTTTATAAAAAAATTATTTGGTAAAGCATATAATTAATTATTTATAAAACAAAATAAGTTTATTTAGCACTTTTAATTTTGACACAAACGGCGCCTCATAAAAAAGCCTTGATAATATTAATAATAATATGAAAATTAAACTTTGACGTTAAATAACTTTTAAACAAATAGACTAATGAAAAAATTATACGAGACCTTTTTTGTAGAGCGTTAAATTCTCTATAAAAATATGTATGATTTATAATTTTTAATTTATTCGTTTCCAAGTTATAAAATTATAAACAACAAAAGTAATTTTTCCTATGTTATTTCCATGGGAAACTTAGATTGGAATGCGCACTATCTTACAGTTAATATTAAGAGCTCAAATTTTCAGGGAATTTTTTTTTATTAATTTGGAAGCATTTGAGCCCCTGGGAGCAAAGAAATTTGAAAATAACCTTATTAAGGACCACCCTAATATATATATATATATATATATATATTAGGGTGTCCCTTATTTTTATTTTTTTTTACGCATACCCTCTAATTATGTTTATTACTTGTTTATATACTCCCAGTAAAAATTTCAGCTCATTCTATAAACGGGAACCCGTGCCGACTTGCATCTAAAATCTCCTTTAGCCAACGTTAGGCGCGCGCGGTATTTTGTAACACGAAACACTTTAAAAAGAAGATATACTTTATGACTATATTTTTCTAATGATTTTATTAAATATGATTACTAATTAATATTATTGCTTTTGTTTCTATCATTTGTTTCACTAATTTAGTTGATTTTATCCCTTAAATATATTAATATACTAATTAGTATTGCTAAAATATACTGTTATATGAAATTTCAGCTTTTTATAAGCAATTCTTTTCTTGATGTCCTCCCAAAAATATTTCAGACAGTTCAATAAGTTTTCGGTAGTCATCTCTCACAATAGACTCTTTTAGTTATTTAGAGTAAAACCCACCAGACCCTTCCGGATAACTAGCCACTCACTGTGAAAATATACATTTTTATCAAAGTATACACATAAATAAAATTATATTTTAACATTTATCAATAATTTATAATATAAGGGTCACATAATAACAAACACAAAATGACTTACGATCGAAGACCTCGCGACCAACCGTGTTACAAAATTCCGCGCGCCTAACGTTGGCTAACGGAGGGTTCAGATGCAAGTCGGCACGGGTTCCCGTTTATAGAATGAGCTGAAATTTTTACTGGGAGTATATAAACACGTAATAAATATAATTAGAGGGTATGCGTAAAAAAAATAAAAATAAGGGACACCCTAATATATATATATTAGACTGGTTCAAAAAAATCGAATATTTTTTTTCTTCAAAGCCCGCATTGAAATATCTTCCTAGTAGTGAAAAAAGAAGCCTGTGAAAATTGTAGCTCTTAATATTAATATTTAGAGGTCGCTCATCGTGAATTTCTATTTTACGTTTAAATAACACAGGAATTCTTTTTTCTTAACTTTGAAATTTTATAACTCGTTTTTGAGTGAACTTATTGGAATAAGCGACACATATTTTTAAAGAAAATTAAACGCTCTACAAAAAATGTCTCTTATAATTTTTTCATAAATACACTTCTTTTATAGTTATTCAAGGTTGAAATTAGACATAATATAATAAATTTAACGTTTTTTTTTCAATTGGTGGCATAATAATAAACCTTATCACTCATTATTGTACAGGATGGTCCAGTTTATAATACATTAATTTTAATAGGTGATAAAGCATAAAAAATAAGGTAAAAAAATAGTTTTTTCTTCATAACATTAATGATTATCTACATTATTATTAAGGCACTGACTATATTACATTGTGTGCCAAATTAATTTTGTGGTTTAAATTTAAACCACAAAATTAATTTGGCACACAATGTAATATAGTCAGTGCCTTAATAATAATGTAGATAATCAGTGCCGCAGTTACTTGGGGGGCTGCTTCCCTATTCACTTCAGTCTTTGACGCCACTGGAAATTTTAAAATAATAAATAAATGTTTAGGTCAAGTTTTTAATTAATGGAAAAATGTTTCCTCGCAAAATTACATTTTTAGATTGTCTGTTCAATTTAGAGAAAAAAAACTACTCTGCTAAAATTTTAATTTAGGACTTCGATTTTGAAATATTTGGGAACACACTCCAAAAAAACTGCGGCAAAAGTATTCTTGGATAAATAAATTAATTATTTAAAAAATGAAGCACTAAATCAAAATTTTACATGAGTAGTTTTTTTCTCTAAATTAAACAGATAATCTAAAAATGTGTTTATTATTAAAAAAATTCCAGTGGCGCCTAAGGTAAAAAGAGGAGCAGACCCCCAAGTAACTGCGCAACTGATGTTTTTTTAAATAATTATCCACATCATTACTAAGACATTGACTATATTGTGTACAAAATTTGATAAAAATTGATTAAGTGGTTTAGAAGTTATGATGGGGAAACGAGTTTTTTTTATAAACTTTGACGGAAAGCAAATATTTCAGAAACAAAGACCCAAATCAAAATTTTAGAGGAGTAAATTATTTCTCTAAATTAAAAACTTGACCTACAAATTTATTTAATATTTTAAAATTTTTAGTGGCGTCAAAGACTGAGGTGAAAAGGGGAGAAGTCCCCCCACATTATTATTAAGGCACTGACTATATTACATTTTGTGCTAAATCTGATAAAAATTAATGTTGTGGTTTAAAAGTTATAAGGAGAAAACTAGTTTTTTTGTAATCTTTGACGACCTGTATTTTCCTTGGGAAACATTTTTGAGAAATGTTAATTAATGAAAGTCTACCTTAAAATTAATGTATCACAAACTGGACCGCCCTGTATAATCTTTTTTGAAAATTTTATATAAATTATGTTTCTTTAAAATGTTCACTCAAAAAAAAAAGTTTATAAAATTTCACTTTTCTATCTTGAACGGTTTTAGAGATATTAAATAAAAACCATCTTCAGGGGCTCCTCTTTCGGGGGTTTTCTTATTTTTGTACGCGTGTCCCATAATTAGCGTGCAATACTTTAACGGCATGCCGATTCTACGCGTAGAATCTGCAGATTCTACGCGTATAATTTGCCGTTAAAGTATTGCACGCTAATTATGGGACACCCTGTATAAGTTTGAATACTTTGCACATTATACACTATATAGTGTATAATGTTCAAACTATTAAAACTTATGGATATTTTGATGAAAAATTAATAGTTTTAATTGATTTTAATTCATTTTAATCCCAGGTAACATTATGTTTACAAAATATGCATTCAAAAAATCACTATAGATCATATAATAAAAATAAACGCTAAAATCCCTGTTTGTTCCCGTTTGATTGTAAACATGCTTCGGGTAATTGTGTATCAGCCCTAGTTGCTCAAAGCGGCTTTCAGCGCTGCCATCTAGCGGCGTAATATGAAAGCTGTTTTTATCACAAAGTTTGCCAAACGCTTTTTTGAGGTATAGAAATTTTTTGGGGCATAGAAAATTTATTGAGATATAGAATAATTTTTGAGGTATAGAAATTTTTGAATATTAATAAAAACTTTTATATATATAAAAAAAATAAAAATATTTTATAAAAATTATATATATATATGGAAAAATTTTATAAATACATACAAATTATATAAATATTTGCAAATAAAATATATATATCAGAAAAATTAATTATGTCCTGAACGGCGCCTCATAAAATATCTACAAAAAATCTTACAGAGTCCAGTCTGTAGATTCAACTGTTTCTTTTTTTATTAACGTTGAAACGTATAAATTCTAAAAAAAATTGATATTTTTACATTTAGCGGCTGAACCTACAAACTGGACTATATAAGATTTTTTGTAGATAATTTAATGCTAAAAAAGGACCAGTGATTGTTTATAAAAAAAAGTTCTACAAAGTATGCAGGCGAAATAAATCTTAAAAACCTATTTTTTCATGTTAAATCAATGGCAACATTTTAAATTCAGTGATGGACCTTTTAAAATTAATATTACAGACTGGACTCTGTAAGATTTTTTGTAGATAATTTAATGCTAAAAAAGGACCAGTGATTGTTTATCAAAAAAAAAAGTTCTACATAGCATGCAGGCGAAATAAATCTTAAAAAACTATTTTTCCATGTTAAATCAATGGAAAAACTTTAAATTCGATGATGGGCCTTTTAAAATTAATATTAGGAGCTCAAATTTTGACAGAATTTTTTTTCAGCATAAGTGACAAGAATTTCACATGAATTAAAAAAAATATATATGCCTTATTTTGAAACACCCTAATATACACCCTAATATATTAAAAATTTTATATATATTTTATGATATATTAAATATTTATGATAATTTTTTTATTATTTTTTTTGTTGTAGTTATCATGGATAACTATTTTTAATATATAAATATCAAAGATATTATCGATACTCTTAAGTTGAGACTCTCAACTAACAATAACAATAACACTAACAATAACAAATAAAGGTTATGTAACCAAAGTCACATCCACAACTTAAACCAACCCATGGCGCAATATTTGGCGCCAACAATACCCTTAAAAATATCTAACCGCGGGGCACAAGTGCTATATGCAGTGCATATTATGCACATATTATGTGCATATTATGCACATAGCATTCACCTGTTTTTTTGGTTAATAAGCGCATTCTTTTCGAGTTTTTCTTTAATATTAAATATATCATGATGAGCCAAATCTTTAATGCTGTCTAAGATTTAAATATTTTACCAGGCAGACCAAACCAATCTTTTTCTATGGACCAAACTGTAGGTAAGTCTTACAGTGTAAAGAGGAATGTGATAAACCCTAGGAGTGATCCAACCAAATTTAATATACTATACAATGTATGTATGTATAGTATACATAAACACATTTGAAAGACATTTTGGTTTAAATTAAAATATATTTGCAGAACACCTTGATAATTACGCATAATTTGATGTAGATAGGTATACTTATATTTTAGAACAATGAATTTTATATAAAATTTGGGTGTGGGTTAAACGCAAAGAAAGAATGAATACGACTCTGGTGTAGCGCGCAGCAGACAACAGCAGGTACCTATGCTTTCAGTATCGAGTTCGGTGTCATTTTAGTGCTGCACAAAGTGATCCACACTAGTTAAATTGCGTGCCGAGTGCGAGAGAGACCGACCGTAAAGCGTCGCTATCCGCCCGCAACGTTGCCAAAACATAAACAACAACATTCTTAGTACTTATCCTTGAGATTTCCTATACACCAAAATCCAACTGAGTGGATTAATTTATTAATTATTATTATTAGTTAATTATATAATAACTAGGATTGCAGTAGGTAATAAAA
Organism: Brassicogethes aeneus; assembly: GCA_921294245.1. Lineage (NCBI taxonomy): Eukaryota > Metazoa > Arthropoda > Insecta > Coleoptera > Nitidulidae > Brassicogethes > Brassicogethes aeneus. The sequence continues at coordinate 3,100,579 of OV121137.1, forward strand.
TATTAATAATTATATAAAAATTGTATTAAGGTGTTACCTAATTTTAGGTTCTTGAATTTTGTGCTAATAGGCCTCGGTACCAGTTTTTGCCTTTCGAGGTCATGAATAAATAAATAAATAAATAAAATATATATTAGGTATAACTATAAGAGTTAAATTTATAGCATAACACGATTTTCGGAATTTTGGAAACAACAAAGGTGGAATGACAACATAGGCCACCCACGGTATTGGTTTGTGTGATCCGGCAACGTCGTCTGTTATAACCGATATTGTGGCCGCATGGAATGGAGGAGAATAAGCCGCTCGGGTCAACTTCCCCTTATCCCCACCCTTGGCGACTACGTGCCGTTGTTTCTCCCACAGGCAGACAGTCGAACGTCGGGTTTTGGTTGCGTAGTACGTAAGCACCGAGAGTTTGCCTCTTACACAAGTGTGCTTACTCCGCCATCATAAAGTTAACAAAAACAAACTATTGGGATAATATGACTTGTGAAAAGTGATAGGTATTTATATGCCTTTATGTTTACCATCAAATGCTGGGATATACATCCTATAGGTAGGTTTATTTTTTTCAGAATTTTTAAAGGATTTGGATCTTATGCCAGAGGAGGAATTAGCCAAGTTAATGATTTTGTGCGCCAAAATAATCTGGATTAATGTGAATTTAGTGAATTGTGAGGATTGAAATGTGTGTTTTAAGTGCCTCTTATTTGGATACAAACTGTGAATTTTGAACGTACGGTGCATTTTGAATAAGAACTATAAAAATAAAAATCCAATTGAAACGAAACCAAACAAAAAAATAATATTTACTTTAAACTATTAGATCATTTAACGAACCCAATTTATGAGAATTGCAAATATTGTTTAATGTGTGTTGGTAAATGGATTTTATTTTTTCTTACTTGGATATGTGTAGTAAAACCGAACAGAACATGCATTAGTAATAAAAATAAGTGCGTAGTTTAGTGCAGTTGAAGGGATTTTAAGTGAATAAGAGAATAATATTTGTGTACGGTGGAATTTAATAGTGTTAAGCAAAGGACTTTAGTTTAAGGATAATTTGTGGTAGGTAATTCCTCCTGAAAAATACGGATATAATAAGGATCATAATGAAGTTGTTACATGGGACATCTAAGGAAGCTTAAGATTGACCAATCGCATAAAGCACGTGGATAATGCATCAATTTTAAGTGTAACAATGCTGTCCTGTTTCAGGGACTGGTCGCCAGGGGGCGCCACAGCCCAGCAGCAGTTGTCCGTCGTGACAACCGTGTGGGGAGTCACCACATCGACCCAGTCGGGCCCCCATAACGGATATTCGGGAGGCCCGGCATCTGCGAGCAATCAGCAAGGCTACGGAAGTACCCTTAAACAAGGACAGCCCAATAATTATCAGATAGGTTACAGGCATTCTGTGTCAGGGTGAGTCCTAAACTAGTATCAAACGCTAAAACACGGCAAAAGTTAAGATAAAGACGATCAATACTGAATAACACGTAATAATGTAACAAGCATTTAACAAAAACTAGTTGAAATAGATAATATTAAATTATTATTTGCAAATATATACCTACCTACCTATTATATGTATATATGTACCTACCTACCTATTCTTACATTTTTATTTTTTTTATAACATTTTAATAGTGCGAATGGATATTTAAATTGTATAAAAAATAATTTGGGCTTGTTTAGTTAAAACTTTAAAAAACCGACATTTTTTAATCACTCTAGACCTGTATAAATACAAATAAATGTATTGTAAACTGACGTCAGCAAATATTTTGTTTTTAATAAAAGCATGTACAGTACCCAGTTAGATTACTTAAATTAAGTTTAAGTAGTTCCCACAGTTAATTACATACTCATAGGTTTTAAACTAAAGATAAATGTATAGGTAATATAGATTACTCATATTATATCTTTTTATGATTTATTAATATTTTTGACATTTTCGTTATAAAAATGTAAAAGCAGTTCATTTTAATATATTTTTAAAATTTCTTTAAAGTAGGTAGGTACATATTAAAAATATTTAAAAAATTATTATATTAAATTTATTATTTATTCCTTGTAGATTTAAGGCTATATCAACTTCTCGCGCGACTTTGTTTTTGGTGTTCACACGATGCAACTAATCAGCTGATCTAACTTGTCCTAAAATAGAACAAGTTCTATTTTCATGCAATAAAGTCGCGGCGAATTTTGTAGGGATTTACGAATTTTCACTAAATATTTTGGTTGGTACTCAATATTTATCAGCTGTGGAATAACAGATGAGTTTTATCTTGTGATTTGCGTTTTTTTATTTACTTGCCTGTAAAAATAAACCAAACAGGCTCATGGGGTTGTTATACCAACAACGAAATTTTTTTTAACGTAATTTTCGGTTAAGTTGGCAATCCTAGTAGAAAATAGCGTCAATTAGGTTGCATCGCCCTAGAGGCGAGAAAGTCGCTGCACTTTATAAAAGTTTATATTCAAGCGTTTTATAATTTAAACTATATAATTGTCAACCATCACTACTAAAGTCGGATAACGTTTTTTACCTCCTAGTCTGTAAAAAACCGTTTAAACCAATCAAAAAATTTGACAACTGTCAAATTTACCTAAGCTCACTTTCTACTTTTAATATTTTTTATCATAATTGTATGATTTACCTACCTATCGTTTAATAACTAGAATTGTGCCTTGAAGATGAAACATTGTATCTACATATGTCATTCCGCTGATAATTTTTTTTGTGCTTTTCTCACGCTACGCGTCGGCATTAAAACTTTGAACTCAGCACAAAAAGCCTTCTCAGCCTTATGACATAAATAAACATTATTATTTTTAAGCAAAAAACCTCCTGGGATGTAAAAATACCTCCCACTGTCAGATCTAATCTAACCTTACTTTCTACTTTTAATAATTATTATAATTGTACGTTTTATGTATTGTTTAACAAATAAAAGTATGCCTTGGAAATAAAATGTTGTATGCCATGAGGCTGAAAAGTGTGCGCAGGGTTACCAGATTCTGTCAAAAAATCTGGAATTTTTTTATAAATTTACCTTAATTTTTGTTGATTGTGTCTTTTGAAAGTAAAGTTAATTTACATCAAATATTCCAATTTCGGCACAAAAAGACTCACTTCTCAGCCTTTTGATATTAATAATTATTATTAGAAAAACTCGACATAAATGTTACTTAAGTTAGAACAGGGATTCAATTTTTAGTAAAAATTTCGACATAAAAGTTATTCTTCTGACACAGGAGTTGTCTACTGTGATTTTGACATAAATAACATTTCAACTTTTATGTTGAAATGTACAGAATATATCGCCGTTAATAATACATAAAGGCGTATCTCGTTTTTTGTGCTAAGCAAAAATGTGTTAACCTTTATTTCTTTATATTGTAGTTAACACTAACAAAAACAAGATGCGCCTTTACGTATTTTATACTTGTATATGTACCTAGATATCCAATAATTTAATCTAAAAATTCGTCTTATTCTTTAAAGCCCAGGATCATATACATTGTTTTTTTATGCCTGTTGCAATATTTTTGTTCTGAAATAAAGTTACTCAACTATTAGAGACCGAATTATATGCAACATAAAAAGGTTAAAATATGCCTAAAAAATACTTAAAATGCAAGTATGAAGATATGCAATATTATACTCATTAATTATACTAATTAATAATAATAATTAATAATAATAATTAGTAATTATAGTATTTAAATTATTTTTAATGTTTTTTTTTGACTTTTTCATGTTTTTTGTGAGGTCCCCATAATATTATACATATTATGTTTTTTTTCACATACAAAAATACAGTTTCTCTGCATTCAACAATGTAGCTACCCAAAACAGGTTTTTAGTAAAATCTGATAAAATTAATAAATATAGACAAAATAAGCAAATGCCTGGCAAAAATAATGGCTTATGATCCGGTCTCAAATCATTAACACGTATTTAGGTATATCTTAATGTTTACAAGTAAAAACTTGTCTTTAAAATATCGCGTATCACGGAAAATCCATGCCAAATATTTTCAAAATGTATAACGAATACGTTAATATCGCAACAGATTTATTCATTAAAAAAAACTTTTTAAATAAGTGTCCACACGATGCAACTAAACAGCTGATCTAACTTGTCCTAAAATAGAACATGTATACTATTCTATAGTAACATTTATAGGGATTTACGAATTTTCACTAAATATTTTGGTTGGTACTCAATATTTATCAGCTGTGGAATGATAGATGAGTTTTATCTTGCGATTTGCGTTTAATCTTTATAAACTATCCGTTTTTTTATTTACAAGCCTGTAAAAATGAACCAAACAGGCTTTTGGGGTTTTAACACCACAAAATATATTATAATTAAAAAAATTTCAACGTAGAAATTTTCGGATATCCTAGTAAAAAATAGCGTCAATTTGGTTGCATCGAGTAAACACAAAGTCGCTGCAACTGGTCGCCGCAACAAAGTCGCCGCTAGAAGTTGCACCGTCAGACATGGGCTTACCTCATACAATATCCTTGATAGTAAAAAATATAACATTTACTTAGGTACTTTAAAAAGCAATATCGAAAAGCAATAAACAATCATCAGCAACTGATTTACAATGGACAAATATTCGGCAGAAATCAATGCTATTTTTTGTAATATAAAATACTGAGTTTTTACCCTAGTATTCACAACAAATAGGCGACCAATTAGGGGTGGGTTATTCCTAACAAAGGTGACCTAGTCAGCGAGGGTAGAGGAAGCGATGCCTGATTTGCTTGTCGGCTAATGAAGGGTGGCTCCTTCGATTCATAGAACGGGGATTGACATCCTGTGAGCCAAATGTTTCAAAATACTGTACAGTCTGAAACAAAGCTATTAAAAACCTTAAACAAATAAATAAATCCCAAGTATTATTAATACTTTATCGCATATTAAACAATTAGTTTTACTTAACTATTAATAATTATTAATATAATACATAGGTATTAATTAAAATTGTTATTATGAAAACAGTTCAATTAAAAAATTTTACACAAATATACCATAACAAAAGGTTATGTAAACAACTTCATCACATGCTGCTGGTTACCTCTACAAATTAAGAATCCTTCGATGTGCATTTCCAAGAGCTTGAGACAGTATTATTCTTAGAATTTATTTTTTGAATGGAACTGAGCTAATTTAATGCTTTTACCTACTGACAACTTAATTTCGGACAATAAAAAAGATTTTTTTTAATATAAAGGGTATGCTGGCCTTAGATAAAAGTTATACTACTTTTAAAAATAAAGTCCTTTGTTGAATTAAATATATTTCCAAAATCTTTAAATTATTAGATTTTCGTACATAAATACATACATAAATAAAATATATGATTTTTTAAAATGTGAGCTGTTATGCAGACTTTACATAGGTATAATAATTAAGTATCTATGTACATCATTAAAATCAGAAAAATCATTGTAATTTATTGGATATGAAGCATTAAGCAAATAAATTCGATAACATGAATACATGTGGCATTATATTTTTATCCCTATGGTAAACTATATTTCCAGACAATTGTGTATATCCCTCTGCGCATTGTGTATTGTTTAGAACTGCTGCCACCGGTTTGGCAAATTCAAACGTTATTCATTTCCCTTTGTACCCTAGGAAAGCGTGTATTTCTTTCCCAAGTCATTGTTACCTATTTTATTCACACACTGTTTGTCCTGAAAAAAAAATGAAAAAGCGAGGGTACTATATGATTTTATGATGATAGTTTCGAGTTTAATGATTGAATGAGCATAATAGTTGAATATACATATGTATGCGTTATAACTAGTGATTTTTTTATTTAAAATACCGGATTTTGTATTATTTATTGTCCACAAGATTTGTAATAATTGCTGTTATTTTAGTGTGGGCAGTTATGGAGCAAGTAATGGGATGAATGGTGGTGAAGGGGGTTACGGTGGTAGTAATGCACTGTCCACAGCTGCGATGGTAGCGGCTGCAACTGCAACTGCCACAGCCACCGCAAGTGTGGTGGCTCTGCAAGACAACAGTCACTTTAATAACCAGCAGTATTCTCATGGCTATCAGCAAAGAATGTTTCCCATGAACGGTATGAATGGAATGAACGGTATGAACCCTATGAATAACTTGTCTAACATGAACATGGGGGGCATGCACAATAATGTAATGGGAAACATGGGAGGCAATATGGGACCTAAAATGGGTATGCAAGGACCTGGACCTACCAATAACTCCATGTACCCAAGGAGGATGAACCCATACCCATCACCAGCAATGCACATGACTCAAAAGCGCGGACAACAACAATCTTACCCAAGTAACGGACCATGCCATACCATGAATACGAATATAAACCAAGGAATGAACCCAAACATAAACCCCAATATGAATCCAAATTTTAATCCAAATACACAATATCCAAACTATGGAACGAGGCAGCCAAATTTTAATCAATACCCAAGTCAACAAACCTTAGGCCCTACAAATAATTCTGGGCCTATTTGCGGAAGAGGTATGAGACAATCTACTCCTCCATATACAAACCAAGGACAGTATTTCCCTAGTGGTTCCACGAACCAATTTCCTTCAAATAATTCTGGTCAGTATAATATGAATAGTTCCGGTTCAATGTATAGCAACAATAGTCAGTTTCAACAAGACGTTGCAATGAGGAGTAGCATGAACTACCAACATAGTCCCATTCCTGGTAACCCAACACCTCCATTGACGCCTGCGAGCAGCATGCCTCCATATATAAGCCCTAATCCTGATGTTAAACCAAATTTTAATGAACTGAAACCTCCAATACTCACACAAAGTAAGTGTGATATAAACATCTGAATTATATCTTAGTTAATTTAAAAAACATTTTTTTAGAAGATGATGAATTACGCCTTACTTTCCCAGTGAGAGACGGAATTATATTACCACCCTTTCGATTAGAGCATAACTTAGCGGTTAGCAACCATGTTTTCCAACTCAAACCAACAGTACACCAAACGCTGATGTGGAGATCAGATTTAGAGTTACAGTTAAAGTGCTTCCACCACGAAGATCGACAAATGAACACCAATTGGCCTGCTTCAGTACAAGTTTCAGTAAATGCAACACCACTTATTATAGATCGGGGAGAAAATAAGACATCACACAAGCCGCTATACCTTAAAGACGTTTGTCAACCAGGTAGAAATACCATACAAATTACGGTAGCAGCTTGCTGCTGTGTAAGTCTAGAATAATTAAAGTCATAATTAAATATTTGTTCTAATTGGGTTTATTGTTTTAGTCGCATCTGTTTGTTCTTCAATTGGTTCATAGACCGAGCGTGCGATCCGTGTTACAAGGTCTACTTCGAAAACGGTTACTAACTGCCGATCACTGTATAGCTAAGATTAAAAGAAACTTTAATAATACCGGACCAAATATGGAACGGGATAGGGACGCAGTGGAACAGACAGCGCTAAAAGTCTCTCTAAAGTGTCCCATTACTTTTAAGCGAATAACCTTACCAGCGCGAGGTCATGAATGTAAACATATACAGTGCTTCGATTTGGAGTCGTATTTGCAATTGAATTGTGAACGTGGGTCGTGGAGGTGTCCTGTTTGCAAGTAAGTTTTATTTTATTAAAATAATCATGAAATTTTATTACATTTTCTTAATTTGTAGTAAGCCAGCGCAATTGGAAGGCCTAGAAGTTGACCAGTACATGTGGGGCATTTTAAATACGCTAAATACATCTGATGTCGAAGAGGTCACAATTGATAGCTCAGCGAATTGGAAGTCTGCTAAAGTAATACCTGGAATTAAGGTAAAATAAAATAAATTAAGCATTTATGCATGATATTAAACCATTATTATTTTAGATGGAAAATGAAGAGAATGACTCCTGTGGAGCCAAACGGTTAAGCAAGGCAATGTCACCCGGTAGTATGACTCTCCCTACGATGAACAACTGGGATATGTCACAGGCGATGTCACCCTACTTACCTCCAGATATGAACAGTATTGCAAGCGGATCCATGATGAATGGCCCGCCTTCCTATAATAACTCTAGAAATAATATGTACGACATGACGTCGAACTCTACAAATAATGAATATCTCACTGGAAACGGTCCGTTGTCCCATCTCAGCGAGTCTGTGAACTCATTGGATCCATTAAATGCTATGGAAAAGAGTTTAAATGAACAAGTAAAATATTACCTGCACTATTTATTATATAAAAATCAATAATTTGTATATGATTTTAGATGCCTCACACACCACATACCCCTCATACTCCTCACACGCCTCATACTCCTGGAGGTACGCCAGGTTCAGCGCACACCCCTGGTGGTGGGACAGGGCCACCAAGTGTTCCTCCTGCAAATGACAACCACAATACTAGCAACTCATCAAACAGTAGCAACACAAACACCAATAGCAACAATGGAAATACGGAAAATTCTATTCCTGCAATTCCCTCAGATCTCAATTTTGATCCTGCTGCTGTTATTGATGGGGAAGGTACCGGTCAAGAGGCTCTTAATGTGAGTACCTTTTAAAGTACTATTTTATATTTATCTTTAAACTTAAATGTATTAGTATTTAATAGCTTAACGCTGTTGCTATTTTTATATAGCAGCTATTTTTCCTTTCTATCATTTCCATTACTATTTTTGTTTTGTATGTGACTGTTAAATTTAATTTTTTCGAATCAAATTTCAATGATAAAATAGTAAATTATCTAACAGGCAGAGAAAGCTCTTATTAAAGCCCAGCGTTTGCGTTTGCAGATCTGAACGAGGCAGTTAAAATGCTTCCTCCATCGAGTTGTGTATACTATTTTTTCTACGCTTATTACGGAATTTGACAGTTCTTATATGACTTTTTAATCTGGAATTACGTATATTCCATAAAGTGTTACAGAATAATTATTCCGCACAGGTTTTAATGATGGAATGAGCACTGGGGGCGACATCTCTATGTTTATTTTATAACTCACTTGTATTCCTACCAAATCTAGTTTTTTCAGAAAGGCCCGGTAGAAAATATTAATCGGTAGTGTATACAATAGGATTTAAAACAGTTTGCGTTAATAAAAATACCCAAAATATATCTTCTTTACAAGCTAGTTGTAATTCTGTTTGGCCGATTTAGTAGGATTCTATTAGAATATTTAGGTTTGACTTAGTCCCAAAGAGATGGCAGCACTGGTTAATTGTTTACGTCTGTCACTAGTTAATTCAAAATTTGAAATTCAAATAATAACTTATTTGTCATTCCTTACAATTTGTCCATTTCTTCTTTATACTTCCTAATTTAGGTTCTGCAAAATTATGTAAGTAATTTTTATAAGCTTATTTAAAAATTATCTTATTTACTACCATCATAAAATCTAACATCTGTCAAAAGATAACCTAACTTTTTTCCAATTAAATTATTTCTGTTATTTTTTATAAGCGTAGAAAAAGTATAGTCTGAAACACGTTTGGAATTGCATATTCCGCTCTCGTGAAACCGTCACACTCGCCTTCGGCTCGTGTGACAAACTTTTCACTCGAGCGGAATATGCTGTATTCCAAACTTGTTACAGAATATACTATTTTAAGCGTTTAATAATTCTGTACTTACATTGAAATTCTCGAGTTTGTTACATTTTGTCATAGGTTTGACGTTTTACATATAAAATATTATAGGTTATGTGTAGGAATTCATTCTACAGTGAACTGTAATTTTTAGTTTTCTGCAATGATTTCGAGCTAAAAGCGGAAAACCACCACTCTTTGTATGTAATTCTCATTACTGTACGGAGGTATATAATAATTTGACTTTTAAACTTCCTACAAAAATAAAGTATTTCTGTACCGGTTGTCACCTAATAAATTGTCATCCTTTGGGGGGATGATAGTACACGCCAAAACAAGAAAGTTTTTTCTCTATTTTTTGTATTAGAGCTACTGTTTTTTAATAAAACAATTATGAAATTTTGTTGACAAAACCAGGGAGCCAGTGGATGTCACTGACCTACTCTATATATCATCATTGTTTTTACCTCTTAAAACAACGATATCATTTATCCAAGCAAAAAAGGAACAGGTACCCAGATAACAAAAATGTCTATTTAAGCAAGTCTGTAAGTTGAATATGTTCTTCAGAAATTGCCGTTCTACTCGAGAAGCTTCTTAAATAGCAGTAAATCGTATTTGGAGACTAAACTATTGATTGTAAATAAATAACGTAAATTACAATTTTGTAGGGAATTTTGTGCCCTAAAAATTTGTTAAGAAATATTTTTCTGTTTTACTTATAAATAGTTTAGCCACTCAAAATGTAAAATTCTTAAAAATTCAGTTTCTGACGACTGTAATATACTATTAGAGTTACGTGAAAGAGTGTCTGTACAAGCTAAACTATAAGTGATACAGAAAAATATTTCTTAATAAATTTGCAGGGCACAAAATTCCCTAAAAAACTGTCACTTACGTTTTTATCTACAATCAATACTTAAGTCTCCAAATACGATTTACTGCTATTTTAGAAGATTTTCGAGTAGAACGGCTATTTGTAAAGAACATATTCAACTTACAGACTTGCTAAATATACATTTTTGAAGATAATTTCAACCTGTATAAAAATTTAAAAACCGAAATTGTTTTTAATGGTTTTTAAAGGGAAATATTTAAAAATTGAATAGCAACGGCTTAAAATAAAGAGCTTTGTAATAGCTCAAAATTTTTGTGACCGGCTACAAGATTTTCAGGTGGAAAAAAAATGAAGCACCCTAATATATATATATATATATATATATATATTATCTCAGAACAATAGGTTTTCTACTTTACGCCAGTAGTAGGCAAACAATGTTACAAGACTGAATTGCATTCCATCTCGTCACCGAGCCTCACAACGATCTTAGGACGGTCGGACCTCGCAACTATAGCGGGATGTAAATATATGTAAATATATACATACGAGCCCTGTCTCAAAGAAGTTGGCCCAACCACTCAAAATATAAAATTTGTAATTTTATGCGATGAAAAGCCAACAATTTTTTATCATATGTAATTCTTGGTCAATCTTCATGTTGTAATTTTTTTTTTTAAATATGTGTATGTATATTATTTGGTTTTAAGTTGGATGTTTGGTTACAATACAAAAAAATCGACAAAAATGCATTAACTTGGATGGCTAGATTTTTTAATGCAAGTCGGCTGTGCTAAAAGTAAAGATAATATTTGACATTTAAATAATTGTAAGCAAGTCGGTAGTGACATTACAGTATATATTTATGCTTTCGGTGTGGTTGACAAATAATAATATCCCGGGGAAAAGCTGTTTCTGAAGAAATAAGAAAAGTGATAATTCACTTGCATTTAAAAAGAAAATCTGCTGCACAAATCGCTGAAACTGTTAATTTGTCACGATATACAGTGCAAAATATTATTAAACTGCAGAAAACTACAGGATATGTGGCGCAGAAACCAAAAAATGGAAGTCGTCCTCACTATTCTGATAAAAATTTAAGGGCTTTAAGAAGAATTATCGTTCAAAATCGTAGGGCTAATTACGGTGAATTAAAAGTTTTGTGAAATCAGGCAACGAGTAAATGTTTTTCAAGACCAACCTGTCATAGAGCTGCTCAAAAACTTGGGTTTAAAACTTACAAGGTTTGCTTATAATGTATACGATATTTATTTATTTTTAATTTTACTATCTGTAGGCAAAGGAAAAACCTTTATTGACAAAAAAACAGAAGAAAAATAGACTTCTCTGGGCAAAAGAGCACAGGACTTGGTGTCAAAATCAATGGGATTCAATTAAATAGATCCCCAAATCATCACAGAGGCTGGAAACTTTACTTTTTTCTTAAGACAGTCATTGTGAAAGACTTCTGCTTTAGCTATAATGACTCGGCTTCGATTATCACCAACGCAAACTTCAAATCTATATGTAGTGACGAAGCTAGATTTGAAGTTTGCGTTGGTGATAATCGAAGCCGAGTCATTAAAACTAAAGCAGAAGTCTTTCACAATGACTGTAAAGTAAAGTTTCCGGCCTCTGTGATGATTTGGGGATCTATGTCAGCTAAAGGGATCGGTAAATTACACTTTGTAGAGGGCATTAAGAATGCTGATAAATATATTTACGTCCTAAAACATAACTTAAAACTGCAAATTGAAGAAATGCGTTTAAATGATATTTAATGCATCTTCCAACAAGATGGTGCAGCGTGTGATACGGCTAAAATAGTGAAAGCTTGGATGATAGAAAATAATATTTCACTTTTAAAATAGACATCTAGTAGTCCAGATCTTTCGCCTATAGAAACTTTGTGGCATATTATGAAAAAGAAGCTCAGAGAACAGCCCGCAAGAACCGTCTTAGAGTTGCGTGCTCGCCTGCAAGAAATTTGGAATAATTTTACGCCGGATGATTGTCAAAAATTGGTTGACACCATGCCGAGACGTATACAGGCAGTAATAAGCCATAAAGGAGATGTTACGCAGTGGTAGTTTCCAATTAAAATGTTTTTATTTAAAAAAAAATTTTTTTTTAATTTTTGGTTTACGGACAATATAAGAGAATTTTAAATATTTTTTTATTAGGTACTTAAAAATACAATTTAACGGTAGAAAATTTAATAAACGTTATTTATAGAATTATAAAGTAATTAATTAATTACCTTATAATATTCTAAATATCTTCAAAAAACTATTTTTGTTAGTTGGGCCAACTTCACTGAGACAGGGCTCGTATATATATATATATATATATATATATTAGGGCGTGTCATTTTTGAGCAACTTCTTTTTTTCAACTAAAAAACAGGCTAAAAACTTTTAGGACGGTTAAAAAGGAAGCTTCTAAAAATTTAAGCTCTTAATAATAACATTAAGTGGTGCCTGTTCCTTACTTTCCATTTTCCATTTAAATAACATGGGAAAAAAAATTTCTTGTTTCTTATTTTTGTATCTTAACATTTAAGCATTGTAAAAACGAACTGAAAAATTATTTTGGTAGAAAATTGAACGCTCTACAAAAAAGTATTAATTTATTTTTTCATAGAGTAAGCCGTTCTGAAGGTATTCAAACTTGAAAATGTATGAAATTATGACTTTTATTTTATTAAACTAATACTTTTTTATGTCTTAAAAATTATTTTAAGGAAAAATAATTATTTTCGTATAGAAAGAAAATAACACTTACATCTCAATTTTTTTTTCCATTTTAGTTTATTTACTATCAAAAAAAGTTATTTGTGTTCAATAAATTTGTTCAATAATTATAATAGATTAAATAAAACAATGAATTTGTTATTGTATTGAATTTTTAATCTTTCTTTTTTTTATAATTTAAAAGTCGATAACTCTGATAAAAGATTATATCGGCTCAGTCGGTATATTACCGTTCGGATTACACAGTGACTAGAGGTACGCTAACGTGCCGCGATTCGAAATGTTAAAGGCACCTTTAAGTTTGAATACCTTTAGAACGGCTCACTCTATGAAAAAATATATTGAAACTTTTTTGTAGAGCGTTCAATTTCCTACCAAAATAATTTTTCAGTTCGTTTTTACAATGCTCAAATGTCAAGCTACAAAAATAAGAAAAAAGAAAAAATTTTTTCATGTTATTTAAATGAAAAATGGATATTTATTTAAATGAAAAATGGAAATTTAGGAACAGGCACCACTTAATGTTCATATTAAGAGCTCAAATTTTTAGAGGTTTCTTTTTTCACCTTCCTGAAAGTTTTCAGCCTGTTTTTAGTTGAAAAAAAAAGTTGCTTAAAAATGACACCCTAATATATATATATATAGGTTTAGTGATTTTTTACACTTTTCAAAGCTTTCAAACATACGAATTTTTGAATTAAAAAAAATAATCCTGGTATAGATTCTTTGGGAAATTTTATGCTCTACAAGAATCCGCGACTTAAAAATTTTTATCTCAAACGGTTCAAAAGTTATAGTCTTTTTAATGAAAAAAGATTTTTTTACCTGTTATTTCAATGGAAAACTTAAAATGCTCACAGACACCTTTTAAAATTGAGCAAAAAATTTTGCCTTGCAGGGAAATTTTTTGCTCGGTATGTAGGTTCATTTTAACCCATAAATCCGATAGGTTAGTTTTTTTGGCTCACCCTAATATATATACGAGAAATTCTTGTTTTTTTCCTCTGTAGGTTTATTTTTATGGGTGATTTTTTTCTTTTTAAATGTGTATTATATAACTAATTAACAATTTCCAATAAAAAAAAAACAACATAATTGTTATTATTTAAACGATTAAATAGGTAACAGTGAAAATAGCTAGAATGTGTTGTTTAATTTTCAGTAATTTTATCAATAACATAAAGATTATCATCGATAACTGACCAAAAAAAACCCTGGCGAAAATAAAGCGTGCATGAAAAGTGTGCAATAAGTGTGTATTTGTAGTGCAAGTCTTTATAACAATGTGCATATACGCTACTTGGTAATTTCACACTTTTTGAAATAATTAAGTTTTTTCACTCTTTATATACATTGACATCACGCTTTTTATTTGTCATATGTCACGCTTATATTACATTATATTTTAGCACATTGTTTGCACAGTATTAGTACATTGTTTAAAGACATTTTGCAAAGCTTCAGTCTATCTTACGCATGTCACATTTTATACACGCTTTAATATTTCTCATTTATGACGCTTATATTACACCTTTTTATAGCACATTTTTTGTACAGTTTTAGCGATCACTTAACAGTTTAAGCACATTTTAGATGCTTGAGTTGGGGTACAACATTTATTTAAAAGGTGAGGTAGATTCCATCTTAAGTATCGCTTCTCGGCCTATTGCTAAGATCAAAGCAGTTGACAGTGCAGGTATTTTTCTTAATAGACTTTATAGGTCACCAAAAAGAATCTGTTTTTTTAATAGGCACACAGGTGGCAAGAAACAGTGTGCAAACAATGTGAAAAATCAAAAGGAGTTCCCTTTAGAACATTGTCCAGTGATTATTCACACTTTTAAATTTTTGGTTTTGCACATTGTTTCATGTTCCATTTCCCACCCTCCGCACATCATTTTTTTAAAAGATTGCACATTGATGGCACATTGTTCTCAAATTATTTTGCACACTTTTTGCACATTTTATTTTCGCCAGGGAATCTAGAGCGGAAAAAAACAAGAATTTCGTTTTGACTTGAATAACTTTTGATGGAGTGAATTTAGCCAAAAATGTTAAGAGACTTTTTTGTAGAGCATTTGATTTCCCATAAGAATATTTTTTTCCGGGTACTGATTTGTACATGAATTACAAAATTCCAAAGTTAAAATATCAAATTGTAAAACTATACCAAGGCATGATTGTAAGAAAACGGTTCATCTGTTGGGAAATTCCAATGAAACCTTTTTTGTAGAGCATTCAATTTTCTTCAAAAAATATTTTTAAGTCAATTTTGTTAAACTCAATGGTTTGGGAGTTCTGAGACAAAAACTCGCTCAGGAAAAAATCTAAAATTAATATTATGGACTGAAACTTTCACCATAATTTTTTTTGTCACCCCAAACAATATTTTCGATATACTTTACAAAAAATAGTCGATTTTTTTGGCCCAGTCTATTATATATATAAATTTGTATATGTTCTGCTTTAGGTTTCCACGGGCGTTATATGTATTGATGGTTTTCCGGGATCTGCTCCGTGTTGTCGGTTTTTGGAGTGAGTCTAACTCGCAGCAGAGCAGCAACAGCAGCCCAGCAGATAAGACCTAAAGATGGTACATGAGATTGTACCGAAACGTCGTCAGACATACGGTTCTTTTAACATCCAAAAACCGACAACATGGATCAGATCCCGGAAAGCCATTAATACATATAACGTCCGTATATATATATATATATATATATATATTAGGGTGGTCCTTATTTTGGGTGTGTTCGAATTTTTTTCACGATAGTCCTAAATAGGTTCCAAATATATAAAAAAAATAATGTGCCAAATTGCAGCTCTTAATTTTAAAATTTAGCCGCCCCCCCCGACAGCCAAAGTTTTAAATGGAAATAACATGGGAAAAGTTCTGTTATTACTTTGGATTTTTTTAAGTCATGAACTAATAAACGGATTATATAGAAAGATAAATATTCTTGTAACAAATTTATCGCTCTACAAAAAAAGGTTTCTTGTGATTTTTTGCTAACTTGACTGGTTCAAAAGTTATTTGAGGTCAAAATCAAAGTTCTAGTCAATTCCATGGTTTTTCCATTTTTATTCTGGTTTGATGATTCAAAAAAGTAAAAAGGGTTATAATTTATATTCTAGATGACTTTGTTTTATGATTCAAAAAAGTAAAAAGGGTTATAATTTATATTCTAGATGACTTTTCTTATCTTGAAGTTTGCTCTAAATAAAATATTTATTGATTAAATATTATTCAAATTTCAATGGATTAAAAAAATACCAGATGGTAAGGCGGTCGCTTGGCATGCTAGATACTACTAGAAGTTGTCGAACTTTTTTATTTTTTATAAATTTGTTGTTCCTTTGTTAAAAAGTGTTGGGTTGGGTTGGTTGGTTTGTTTTAGTTTTATCGTAACATAACAAATCTTAAAATTATGACGTCACTCGGGAATAAACTTAAGTCCCGCCTCGGAACGCAATGTTTTTATTAAGAAGTTTGAATTTAAAACTAGAGTTTATCAAAATTTTTACCAATTAAAATCAAAATCTTTTAACAATACCTATGTCCAAAATATCTTGCGTATCCCAAAATTTAAAAAATCCTTAAAAGTTACGACAGTGCAAAAATAAAAAAACAATTGGTGTAACTAACTTTTTAGGGTCACGCTACCCTGAAAGTTTTCTATAAAATAAAACCATCTAAAATATAATATATATATAATATATTTTTTTTAATAAATGCGGTTTAGTTAAAACTATTTTATGGAGAAATGTTGATCCAATGCACAAAAATATCACTTATTTGGCACCATACACTTTAGAATTTCATTAAATGCAGTATTTATATTCCTAAATTCTTAAATCAACCATTGTTATTTTGATACTATAAAGATTTATTAACTTTTGACGCTAAAACATAAGCGGTAACACTATAAATATTATTTCTTCATAATGTCTAGAGTCCCGTCAGACGGTTCTCTATTGCGCTCCCGTTAACATTTTGTGACGTCACACACTGTAAATCGGTCTTATTTTTCGACCGATAGGATTTTTACAATAAGGTCGGTAGCTCGATGGAAGGGCGCCTGCTTTGCATGCTATCTATCATATATTTAAGCAGGTTTTTTCTCTTGTTTTTCCTGCAATGAATACTACCAAAATTTAATCATCAAACCATCAATCTCTGTGAGCTGCAACATCGCATCCGATTTTGATATTACCACAATGACGCTAAATCACTATGTGAACAAGGCGGGCGTTTTCAACTGAATCCGGACAGTGTACTATTTTTTTCATTCATCTACCATCGATGCGGGGGTGCTTGCTATCCACGGACAACACACCACCGGCCGAAAAAAGAAGAAATAAGGGATACATATTGTATTATCTTATCTCTGTTAACCTAGGCAATGTTTTATAGTACAACAAACCATTTTATTGTATATATACTAAGTTTTAAATATATTTTTCTGAGTCTGAGTCTGAGTCTGAGCATGCGAGAGATAAGGGGTTCGATACTTGGCGCCTCCACAACTAATTTTTTTTATAGAATTTATGTACCGAAATAATACAATGTGGCCTTAAAAGCATTTATATTTAATTTTACATTATTATTTTAATTTATTTACCTTTCCTCATAATCATTTTGCTACAGTTATATAATCACAGTTAATTCATATAACCAAGGTTAGGTTTCTAACATTTGACATTTGTTTACTTGTTCATAACCTATAATTTTTAAAATGTGTTTTTACCTATTTATATTTAATTTCTATGCTTTTACAGGTGTAAATAAAAGAAAAAGACCAAGGTTGGCGGTATGTTTTGGAAAAGATATGTTTAGCACACAACATTATTCCTACATAAACATATTAAATATATATATTAAAAAGAGAAAGACTATTAACCACGTTGAATAACTAGATCAGCGATATAGTTTTATGGTCTGGTATTTGTGACGTCATAGTTAGGATTTTTAAACGCACTCTAAACGCAAAAATGCCTTAACTATTAACCAAGGTTAAGTTTAATGACCATAGTATTTCATAGTATTTACGCGAAAAAACGACTAATATAAAATGTAATTAAATGAATATTCTTTCGTTGAAAAATTTTTACTCAATGGGGCGGGGTCGGTTGGATTGTTTTGTTTGGTTTGGGTTGGTTTCGAAGCGGGCGGACTCGGGACGTTAGTTAAGGAAAAAAGATCTGCCTGTGCACACGAAGTTGAATATTATTTAGGAGTTCGCCAATTTCCTCATCATCCTCACTAACTAGTAGTTTGGATATGTTTGAGGTAGTTAGTAACTACCTCAAACATATCCATTGGTTTATTATAACAGCAAATTACAAAACAAGAAATAAACAACATAATACACAATAAAGCTTAATTTTCATGTATCCATTTGTCCGTCATCCGTATGTCAGTTTTTCAATAAAATCATCCGATAAGAAATGTTCTAATTTTCATGCATACGTTTTTTAATGACGTTTAACGGATTGATTTTGCGACAAATAAAAATTAAGTGTCAGTATATTCACTTACTAAATTTACCTAATGCTTAATTGTCCTAGTTACAATTATGTCAACAATTGTAACTTTAACAGTTAGCTGTCTAATAAATTTAAAGGTAGGTAAATATACCTTATAAAAAGAATATACTAGCCCTAATATACATTAAAATGTATAGTTTTAAAAAAGCAGGTCCTTTTAGTTCTAGTTTTAATTTTTTTTTGTTTGTCCATTCTTTTTTTCCGTTATTCTTATTAAATAAAAACTTAACAGTAAAACATTATTCACATAACGAACGTAATATTTTCGTTTTACAATCTTATTGACAAAATATAATAATATTTAAAAATAAATTATCTAAAAATAACGTTAGGCGTCAAAAACAGATGTTTAGTGACGGATGAGTTAAAATTATTTAACCTTTCTCTGTCAGACGTACGAAGTTGAAACTTGACGGACCGATGAAATGTCATAATTTTCGAATTATAATTGGACCAATAAGAGCGCTCCCGGATGAACGGACTGACGGACAAACGGATACATGAAAATTAAGCTTAAAGCAGAGAAAAAATAATTATGTCAAGTTGAACTTCGTTTAAACGGCCAACAGTGACAGTTCATCTTTTGATTTAGTTTAAACCAAATTCAAGCTTGAACTTTGATTGAAAAACGGTATATTTTGTTTGAACCAAGTTCAAATGCTGAACCAAGTTTAAACTATGATTGAAAAACCGTGTTTTAAATTAAACTTATAATCACTGTCCAGAAAATGTTTAGAGGAAACAGAAGCGGTCTTAACTCAGGCTTGCCAACTGTAGTAAATAACAAAACCGTACCGGAGGCTAAAAAATGCCCGTCCTTTTCAAAACAGGACCGTACTTTCGCGATTTCACATATTGAAATTTTCAAAATCACAACTCAAATTCATAATCATCATCATCATTTGATAACTCTGCTTTATCAGATTTCGGGTTTAATTTTGAGGTGGTCATTCTAATAAGCATTTTCTTATTAACTTTAAAATGTATACAATTCGTCTTCGAAATATATTCCCGACTTAGTAATAATCCGTTAAGAGTACCCGTGATTAAACTATTTCTCGTTTTTGTTTTTATTGCATTGGTAATGTTGAAAATACGCTCACAAGATGCATTTGAGTGAGGCAATGATAAAATATTTAATACAAATTCCGATAAAAGTTTAAATTTATCGTTTTTAAATAAGAAATTATAACTTTATTTCACAAATAAACGAACGCTGGGAATACCGCGAAACAAGTAGCAGCAGCTATTAGAAACTGGGAAGAAAGAATTCATAAATTATAGAATACTACTATATGTAGATTAAATGCCCTAGAGATAGCGCTACAGTCAGACAAAATCATAATAATATCATATATAATTATATATAATTAAATCGCTGTAAACAATATTATGGAAAATTTAATAAAGTACCTATATAGGCAAAATTGTTCTATTTTTTTTTTCGGCAAAATAAACGTGAAAATACCGTACTTTTGGGGTGTTGGAACGTAAAACGTAATTTATATCAAAATACCGTAAAAGTACGGTTAGGACCGTACCATTGGCAACCCTGTCTTAACGTTAATATTGTCTATTCTTTTTGTGGCATTTAACCATTGTTTGCACAGATCAAAGTTTTTCGGGAATCGATGAAATATAATGTTTTTATTTAAAGGGTTTTTCTTGGACTGGTTGTCCGAATTTCATCGAAATATGCCACACCGCATTTTAATAAATGCAAATGGCATGACACAAACTAATACACAAACAAAACAAGTTAACGCAACATAAAAACAATAATAAACAAACAGAACAGGTTAACACAACGCAATAACAAGAATTTAAACACTGAAGAGTAATTCAAACCTTACCGAACGCAAAAACAACAAGTTATACAAAAAATAGAGCAAATTAACATCCAACAGCATCGCAAAAACAAGAATTTTAGCAGTAAATAATTAAAACGTACGTTAAAGATTTAAAAAATACTCAACAAGTGACGTATTTAAGCCCCGCCCAACATGCGCACCATCCTATCTTAGGGTGTATGTATCTTGATTCGAACCGTACCGAACGCAAAAACAACAAGTTAAACAAAAAACCAGAGCAAGTTAACATCCAACAGCATCGCAAAAACAAGAATTTTAGCAGCAGATAATAAAAACGCACGTTACACACAGAGAAAAAGCTTTCATTTTGTGAATGGGTTAAACATTTAGATAATGGTATTTGCAATACCTGAATTACAGCTATGATCAAATAAATGATTGTCTTACATTTATTTGTGCAAACCTGCTTAAAATTTTTTCAAACATAAGAAGTCATTGAATTAGTTGATTAAAACAAAAGAAATTATTGAATTAAATTGTTATTTATTTGAAGCCACAATGAATCTTAATGATAAACTATAATTGGCATAAATTAAAGTTATGGTTTCTAATGAATGGCTACATTAAATGCAATCAAAGCTCTAATTCCTTTAAATATGTATATTAGGGTGAAACTTAACTATACGGTTAAAAATAAAAATCAAATATTTTGATGTCTAATAGTGAAATTTGTTTTCCCTTTGTGATACCTAAACTACCATTAAAAAACTTGTATGTTAATTCATTTGATTTCCGGTGCCGCACGGGCCTCAAAGTTTTTAAATTTAAATAAAAAGTAACTAAAAGTAAAAACGTAGCCTCTAACTTATATTTACTTATTATATTAAGCAAGTACTACCCAGAAGTCAACACGAGGAGGTTTATATGTATCGAATTCCAACATCCCTCCCACCCTTTGTCTTGTATCTATTTAACCTACGAGCTGTTATTTCTCTTTAGTGCCAAACTTCGGTATAACATTGAGATTAAGTCCGACAATTCATGAGATTCCGTCAGTTTACAATTATTTTAATTTAATAAATCTATAAAGTCAGAAGCTTCAAAGTTAAGTGAAGGAACTTCAAAACTCCTTATACTTTTATTAGGCTTGGGTCTAGCTGTTATTCCCTAAGTTCTCTAATACGTTGCCAGGAATCAGTTAACATTGCCAAAGTATATTTTAATGATTATCAATAACGCATTCCTCACAGTCTGCTCTTGACGCTTGAAGTGTAAGCATATGCTCATCGATCTCTCTTAAGCAGCGTATACGATACAAATGTAGTAACGTGATAACTGGTTAACGCCGTAAAATAATAAAAAAAATCAATCGATTCTAAACGTGATAACTGTCCCAAGTGCAAAAGAGTGCAAATTGTGTGTGGTACCTCCCCCATTGATTAAATCCTCAAGTGTTGGACCTGGTTAAAAGGTGTGAGAGAGACGATCACTTCCACGAAATTTACTGGACTACCACACGTGCGAGCGGCATGCGAAATGGTTCAATTCCAGCACCAAATGGTCAAGCTAAGTTATTTTTTCCAATTGCATGTCTTACCGTATATTCGCTAAATGTTTATAAAAGCATTTCACAATGTTTATGTAAGCATTTCACAATGTTGCAAAAAGAAAATACTAAGAATTCTTTTATTGTCTCAAAAACTAAATTAAAAAAGAATAAGAACATTTCCTTAAATTTAAACAAACAACCTCATTTTCTCATAACAGACAAATCATAAACAACCATCGAAAAAGGCGTAAGATAAATAAATAAATAAACTAAACATGCAAGAAGACAAAAATAACATAAACAAGTTGAGTGTGAATAGCAGTATTGCCAGATGTAAAAGTTGAAATTAACGAATTGGGTAAATAAAATTATCGAATTTTCGGAAATTAAGTTACAATAATTGTAATAATAATAATAATAATAATAATAATAATAACTTTATTAACGGTATGACCAATTTACAATATATGTACAAATACAAGAATCCTATACAACACAATGTAAACAATGCAATAAATATATACACATATACATATATTACGACACGTTAAAAATTCGTTCTGAGCTTATGTTTAAATGTTGGCAAAGAAACATTAAAAAAGTCTATTTCTAGCTTATTCGCATTCGCACATATTCGATTTAGTGGCATAAATCTAGCATAGTCTGTTCTTTGTGTTTTTAAGTAAAACAAATTTTTTTGCCTCGTTTGCCTTTGAGGAATATTAAAGTGTATCATTTGAAGCAGCTCAGGACTGTTTATTAAATTATTTAAAAGTTTATACAAAAAAACCAGACCATGTTCGGTTCTTCTAACAGAAAGTAATTTTAGGCCGATTAACTCTCTCATAAACATATAGTCTAGGTTTTCTGTACTCACATTTAACCTATAAGCACAAAAACGAAGGAATTTGTTCTGAACTTTTTCAATCTTGTTTTCCAAATTTGAAAAATGTGGGCACCAAACAACACAACAATATTCCAGGATGCTACGTACAAAGGACATATATACATTTTTTATACAATAAATATTGTTAAAATCTCTTAAGCTACGTTTTAAAAACCCCAGCATTTTTAGAGCTCTGTTTACCATTTGATCAATGTGCTCATTAAAAGTAACCTTGGTATCAAAGTAAACGCCTAAATCTTTGATTACACTTACATTTTCTAAAATAACAGAATTTAAACTATACGGAAAAACAACAGCATTTTTAACTCTATAAAAGTTTATGGTTTTACATTTATTCACATTTAGTTTCATTAAGTTTCTATCACACCATATTTGTATTTGATTCAGGTCTTCCTGGATGTCACAGCAGTCTTCAATATCTTTAATAACTTTGTAAAGCTTTAAGTCATCGGCAAAAAGTAAATATTTACAAAATTTTATGTTATCACCAATATCATTTATGAAACAATTAAACAAAAGTGGAGAGAGATGACCACCTTGAGGAACACCAGACGTAACACTAATTGTTTTGCTTCTAAAATGGTTGTTAATAAGTACTATCTGTGTCCTATGACTCAAATAGCTTTTTAGCCAATGCAATAATTTCCCAGTTATTCCCAAGGCTTTTAATTTATTAAGTAGAATACTATGATTAACTATGTCGAATGCTTTGGAAAAGTCAGTGTAGATAGCATCTACTTGACTTTGATTTTCCAAAGCATTCAACAGGTCTTGTTCGAAAAGAATTAAATTACTTGCCGTAGATTTACCTCTACAAAAACCGTGCTGTTCTTTGATTAGGACATCTCTAAACAAAGGCGTTATTTTATTATTAACAATTTTTTCCAATATCTTAGGGATCTGGGAAATTTTTGAAATTGGTCTATAATTTTTAATATTAGTTTTGTCACCATTTTTATGAAGAGGTATAATAAAGCTTTCCTTCCAAACGGCCGGAAACTCACAATTATTTAGAGACATATTAAACAGCTCAGTTAGGGGTTTAACCAAGGAAAACCTACATTCTTTAAGAATTAAAGAAGGGACACCATCAGGACCAGCACCAGCACCCTTAGAAATATTTAATTTAGACAATTCATCGAATACATCACGTTCACGAATACTACAGTTATTTAAATGTAAATTACTAGCATAATTATAATCAGGTACTTTAATATCACAATTTTTTACGTAAACAGAGCTAAAAAAATCGGCAAATAAATTTGAAATTTCAAAAGTATTATCAGATGTAACATTATTATAAGACATTTTATTTGGCATGAGGTTATTCTTTTTTTTAGTATTCACATACTTCCAAAAATATTGAGGGTTGCAATTGATGTTTCTTTCCAGGGAATCTATATAATATCTATAGCACTCGGCGGTCAAGATTTTACACTGATTTCTCAGAACACTAAATTTATTATAATTAAAATCACTAGAGGACCACTTAAACTCTTTATGAGCAATTTTTTTTTGGAAAATAAGATGTTTTAGCTCATTTGAAAACCAAAGAGGAAATGTATGCTTTACTACCTTCTTCCTAGGGACATATAATGAAAACATGTAATTTAAAATTTCATAAAAGGAATTCAAACAAATATTTACATCATTACTAGCAAAAACAACATTCCAATTAACAATATTTAAATGTTCATTAAGACTAGACAAATTTGCATTTTTAAAATCAAAGTAAAAATATTCAGTTTCTATTTCATTATTGGAATTAGACAAACATATTCTCAAACAGATAGCCGGATGATATTTATCACATGGTAACAAATTATCATTAGCCATTTCCGTAATAACACTTAAATCATTACAAAAAACAAGATCAAGCATATTATTATAAACATTTTTCACAACATTGATTTGATACAGATTACAAAGCGCGAAGCAGTCGGAGACTATACGACACTTTTCACTTATTTGACCAGATGCACGTACACCATGTTCGTCATTGAGCCACTGCGTGTCGGGTAGATTGTAGTCGCCATAGAATAAAGATGTTACATCATCATCCAGGTTGTCCATCAATGATTCAACACTAGCACAGTGGGAGTTATATACATCGACAGTAGAGTTGGGGGGAAGATAAACAACACCAATTAAAAATTTTTTAGATGGTATTTTGACAAATACGAACACTTGTTCAACGTTACTTTCATCAATATGAACAATACTTGACACGTATGATTTATGGACGGCAATAAGAACACCACCCCCACGCTCAAATTTACTAGTAGAAGAGTTTCTATCAGCTCTATACACATTATAAGATGTAAGGTTTAGTTCAGCAGTAGAAATCTCTTCTTTTAACCATGTTTCTGTTAGACAAATTATGTCAAATTCTGATGTTAAAACATTATTTTGTAGTTCTGTAAGTTTGGTTCTAAGACCACGAACATTCTGATAGTATATGTTTATATGTTTTTTTGAAAAAGATTTCATGGCGTTGGTTTGGTCTTTACTCTGGGGTGAAAAAACCTTCCCAAGTACGTTCCCTGAGGCCAAAGCTCAGGCTTCATTATTTTTTCAAAGTTATTGATATCTACTGTCAATTTGAATGACGAGTATTTATCCGGAAACTTTGACTGGACTACATCACATAAAACTTCTGGAAATTGTAACAATAATTATTATAATTTAATCATAAAAAAAAAGTAAAAGAGAAATCGAACTTTTAGAAAATTATAAAATTTGTAAAAGTAAAAAAAATACCCCCCACTGGGAACTGCCTTATCGCAGCGATTGCGGCCTTACGCTCGGCACGAGTGATGGGCTCCTCCGCGGAGGGGTGCAGCCTCCCGTGGCCTATACGGGGGATGGTCTACACGGCGGTAGTCGTAGTACGATTGCCGTTGTGTGGATTGTCTTCCGGGGGGGCCGCGGAGGGTTGTATTTCTTTGCGGGGGAGTTTATCATGTGTGCCGATTATCGTACCAATGGGAAAAACCATTACCAAAAGGGTAAGAGTAGCCCAATTAAACACTGGGTCCACGTCACTCGTAGACAACGCAACAACATACTACAAGCCACCCTTAAACTAGATCTTAAAGACAAAAAAAATCGGTAGACCATGCTTCACATTTCATGACACGTAGCACAATACATGCACTTCTCACAAAGTAACAAGACCAGTTGGGAGCAACTAAACAACAATAAAAAAAAAATAAAAAAAAAAAAAACAACCGACACACTTTACCAAGTTCAGGAACTATCCGACACGGATAATGACAATAATGAACAGGACGAAGACCTCGACTAGGAAACTACACCCCTGCAGCGTAATAACAACTCCCCAACTCCAAATAGTAATCCCAAATGTTTGGAGTAATACTAACCGACTGGTCTAGGGGGATTCCGCGTCGTACTTAGTTTTAAGTCGGCGTAATTGTCCCCCAAAAACCAACTCCCTCCCGTCCCTCATCCATACCTCACTGAGCGTATAGCATAGGCCCGGCGAACCCGGGAACGGCTATTATAACTATTCGCCTCTCGCTCTCGAGCCCCAAATAGGGGACAGTACGGAACGCAATGGACATTCGCACCCAGCAAACACGGGTGAAGCCGTGCAGTTGCTGGGGAAGAACAAAAATCGGCGTAAGTAAACATAGGCCTGTACGGGGTTTGAGAGTCAAGAGGAAATGGGGCTGGTTATACGTCTCTTATACTCATACTCATACTCAATAACGCATTCCTTTGAATCGATAATAGGTATCATCAACCCAGTTATTCAAAGAAAATGCATATTAATTAATGATCCAGCTGGAATTTTCCACCAATGAATTGATCCATCCTTACAAGAAGGTTTTACTTTAATGTTAAACCACATATGACTATAAAGTTTAATAACCTATTGGCTGTTGTTAACCAACGAGAGTGGCCTATTTTTCCTGGGTTTCTTCTTGCTAAGTCAAACAAGTACTTCTGTTCTGTACCTAAATCCTCAAAATTAATTTGTGGCAGCTGCGAATAATTTTTTTTATAATTTATAATTCCCATCAAGCTGTTTTCCTATTATCCCAGAAAAGCTTTTAGGATCCGTAGTTTGCCTATCGAGTTTTTGGAATAAATGTCTAAAAGAAAGCTCATTTGCATGTAGTAAGCAAATTATCCACTGTAAAGGCCTTTTTAGGCTAGTTTCCAATACTTTAAAAAGTCAAGATTTACTTCCTGTATTGACGGGGGTTCCGCCGCATCCAATAAACTTTAAATTTTAAATATTATTATTTTGAAATTACGACAAAATTTCATTAGCAGTAGAAGATTTTGGTGAAATATGACCAATATATTTTGATCCTGGCTTCCTTAATGATTTTTCGATATACTTTTTTTCCTTTTGCTTCAGTTTCCATGGTGTTATCTTTCCTGCCTTCAAACACACATAATCATTTTAGTTTGTGATGTTAACAGTAGGTACCGACGCTCCTATAACTAGTCAAAAGTTGATGACACAAATATAACACTACCACCTCTAAAAACAATGGTTTTACCTACTATAACTACAGCGTTTGGCTATACACTTTTTCTTAGACTCGCCTGAACAGCAAAAAACAGTTAATCTTTGCTAAGCAAAATCGGACGAGGGCGTTAATTACAACTTGTAGCACAGTTGTAGTTAACGCCCTCGCCCGATTTTGCTTAGCACTGATACCACATTTTCTAAAGCTTTTAAAATGTATTCAAACTTTTGAGGGCCTGCAAGTGGTTCTTTAAATTTTATTTTATCGTATAATATACATATTATGTTAATGCAAATGACTATTTGTCCGGACTATATACATTTGGGCAACTAGAATGTGGCGTGAACAAAAGACGATTTGTGATTGGTGCGCCGACGTGTCCGATTTGGAACGAAGGTGCTTGAGAGCAGCGATCGAATAAACGTGAAGCTCAAGTATACTGTTAAAAAATGTAAAGTTTTATAATACAGTTTTAGAGTTAATTATAATAAATCGCCTAAATAGTGTGTTGGTGTCATTTATTAAACAATAAATAATCAACTGTTTTAATTAAATAGAAAGTGTTACACTAATTTAATTTAAAAAATAACTAGATTAAATCTGCCCAACTATGGAGAAAGGCAGTAACTGCTTAACAAGAAATTTGTGGAAAATTAGCATAAACTACATTTTTATAAAAAGAAGTAAGTATTTTATTGATTTATTTAACTTGAGATAGTTTACTGCATTTCTTTGTTGAATTAAGATACAAAATGCCCATAGCTTTATCATAGCACAAGAAAACGCATTTAGAATTTGTTTGTAGCCTTTTTCCATAGTAGGGCAGTAATGTTGTTTAATCTTTTTTATCTGAATTCAATATTTTTAACAAATTTTATACAAATATTTGGAATATCAAGCTCTTTTACACGTATTAAGATGAATAAAAGTATTTTAATGCATCACAGGAATTATTTCTTTTTAAACCTTTAACTTCAACTATGCCTTAAAAAGCTCATTGCGCGTAATTGAAGACGCGTTGAATAAATTGAATTCATAAAAAAATAGAATGTATGTGGAGGACCTACTTTTTTATTTAATTTAAAGTCATATAGTTAAGCTACTTTTTAAAAGCATTTACTACATCTGCTAACTTTTGCATTTTTTTAAAACCTTTGTAATGTTTGTAGTCAATGTGATTGTACCAAAATAAAAAAAATCCTATGTGGTAACAACTAATTTTAAAACCTACATTAGGTTAATTCAGCTATTATAGAAATATTAAAATTATACTAATACGTAAACACACTCGCAGTTAACAAAAAATAGCGTGAAGGTAAAAAGAACAAATTGGTAATTATGCAGCTACAAATTAGATTTTAATGGAATATTTATTTTTCTAAGCTTCAATTTTTGATGATAATTTTGATAAATATATTGAACTATCAAATGACAAATAATAATAATAATTATATCAATATTTTAAGTAACCGACTTTTTAAATTAATTCGCGCTAAAATCTCTATTTAGACTATGGTTGTGCCAAAACGTCAATATGTCAATGCCCAAACACTGCGGTAGATTCTAGCTGTTATTTTTTGTTAATGATGTCATGGAGAGAAAGCATTGGTTATCAATGGTAGCGCACTATGATTTATCGGCGAAAAAAATACATTTTTAAAAACTTGTTATTATGGGTATTTTTATGACGATAATAGATTTTGGTAAAGAATTGGTAACATGTGTAAATATAACGTCGATGGCACAACTTTACTGGTAGCGGTCTGTGTCTTTTTTGGTAAAGCAACCACAAATTCATCTCTAGCGGCACTAGAAGTTCTACTAAAGCTGAAATCAAGTTCTAGTTCTTGACTTGACACTACCGAAGTTAAAGCATTACTTTAAGTGGCGTTTTTCTTAATTCTTCAGCTCTTTGTTTTCGTTTTAGAGAACGTTCTTTGGTCTTCTTGTCAATCGAAGTCATAATCGTCTTGATCAATGAGACGCTCTGTCTTCCGCAATTTCGATTGAATTCATTGCATTCGCATGGGTAATCCGAATATTTTATTTTTCTTTAAAAGCAACCAGTTCTTATGAATTTTTATAAGTTTTCAACGCATTGATTTGGTTTTCTGGTCGGAATACTTCTTGAATGAGTATTTGCGCAGAATCTTTTAAATTTTTTTTATTCATTTAATGTATGTTGAAAACGAAGTAGAACTTGCCGAAGACTTGGAAGTTGGTTAAGCTTATAAGCCTTACCAATGGCTCAGGATCTCGAAATCCAAGTGAAAAAATGTCGTCTTTTTTTCGAGTTGATAAACTAATCTTTTTTAAGTTTGTATAAACTGTTGTATTTAAAAGTAGATTTGATTAATTTAACACACGAAACTGACCTGTTACAAAAAATAAAGAATAAGTATTTTTCACAAAAATGTCAAAAGCAGCATTCTAGCAAACTGAAATTTTTCAATGTTACAAATTTACAGGGTGGCCAAACTGAAAAATAAAACAATGTTTTTTTGGACCACCCTTATACCTTAAGGCAAAAGTTTTGCCACATTGGATGCTCCATTTTATTTTTTATTAAATTGGTAATCAGCAACCTTAAAAACATATGACCTATTAATTTTGTTTAAAACAACAATACCTAAACATTTTGCTCAGTTTTTTTCCCCATATTGGATCTGCCATTTTGTTTTTAAAATTTTGAGATCGATTTCGCAATCAGCAACCTCGAAAACTTATTATTTTTTTAAAAACAACAATACCTAAACATTTTCGCCAAGTTCTTTGGATTTCACCCCACTGTGCGTCGCACAGTGCGGACTACGGTGGACAAAAATCGAAAAAGGAAGTGTAAATTTGTAATGTTTTAATATTGAAAAAGTGTAGATAAAAGTCCATTTTATCCATAATCAACTATTTTTTAGTCGCACTTTCAAAAATGGACAAAATAAATGTTAAAACATTACAATAAAATTTTATAAAATACCTATTAGAAAATTAAATTTTTTCTTTAAGTATTACAGTGGTATAAAATAATATGTATTTTTTTTAATATAATTTTGTAAAATTCAAGTCCAGCTTTTTATAGTATATTATGTATCAAGTTTGATAAACGCCATTTTATACAAGAATTTAATTTAGGCACGTGCGAGCTTGCGAGCGAGTGCTTAAATTAATGAGTGTATAGAAAAGTTTATAAACGAGGTGCACATACTATACTTTTTCTACGACGAATACTTATTATTATCATTAAATGATTTAAATCAAAAATTTGTATAGAGCGCCATCTATGAAACAATAGGGGAATCTGTTTGTCAATTTTTTTTATTTTATAAACACAGATTATAAAGGTTATAAATCGAAATGTATTTCTTGAAAATTGACAGATTTTCACAGTGAAAGTAAAGAAAATGTTTTATTAGCACTTTACAGTGGAGTCCTTGTCCGAAGTTATAGTTTACTGCCGGCGAAATTAAAAGGTCAGTACAATGTTCATATAAACTTTTGAAATATGGGCGTTGAGAAACTATTTTATACTTTTGTATTTTTGTATTTAGATAATAAAATAATTTTTACATTTAGTATTATTTTACAAGAAAACGATTGTATGACATTTGACAACTGTCAACTAACTTAAAACTAACTTCAGCCCGTGACTAAAAACCTGTTGCTAACTTCAGCCCGTGACTAAAGCGCCATAAAGCCACAACTTGTCAATGTGTATTTAAAAGGTCACTTAGTGTCATAGAAACATGTACGATAAAGGGCATTTTAAAGGTGGAAGTAGAAAAAATAATTTAATTAAAACTGACATGCTTACAAAAATAAATTATTATAACTTTCACTTAAGTTTTAAAAAAATCCATTACTTTGCACAGACTGGCAAGAACCCTAAATATTAGTCCAATGACTTGGCAAAAAGGTGGCATAAATATTTTTTGCTACTAGCTGCTACTACGGGTGCTGTAATTTTTTTAAATTAGTATTTTTCAGCCATAATATTATAAAATATATTGGTGTTATGTAATACTTTATATGAAATAAAAATATTTGTCCAAAAATAGTTATGGTATGGTTCCTGTGAACAAAAAACAAAACTACCTTTTTTCGGTCCATAGGAATGCACAAACAAAATTAAATTGAGGTATTTAATTACTGCAATAAAAATCCTATCAGTCTTAAAATATATCTCCTGAAAATCATTTGAATGTTTGTGTGTTAGAGCAAGCGAATATTTTTGTGCAAGGAAAATTAGTGGAGAAGGTACATACATTACTATTTTTTTATTATAAAAAACGTTTTAAATAAAACGTCTGATTTTCATATTTTGGGGTTTAAAATAGTATATTGTGAAACAAGAAAATGGTCGATTTTAAACGAGCATTTGTTTGGCACGCGAGCGTAGAGAGCGGGGTAAGAATGCGAGTTTATAATTGACTATTCTTTACGAGTTGCACATATTATTTTGTCCCACTATAAAATAAAAAATGAAATACAAATATAGATTTAATGAACATTTTTTTGCTTTCGTCGATCCCTTAACTTATATAAACAGAAAGATTCCTAAAAGACAGCCAGGTTTTGAGGGGATAGAAAAATATCTTATAAAAAGGACAACTTAATAATGAATAACTCCTTGCGAGAATCGGGAACTTCATTAGACGTGAAACCGACTTTGAATTATTATCTGACGAAAGCAGTGAATAAAAAAAATTGTTTAATTTCTGTTTTTATTTTTAATTTTATTTTACACCTTGCATAGTGACAAAGAATTTAGTTTAACTTTAACGCAAAAATAAATTGATTTTAAAGATAACTGTTCTTTTTTTTATTTATGTTTTGAATATTTTTAATAAAATTACATTAAAAAGTTGTAGTTATTTTTTAACCTTTACCATATACACTGTAAAGGTTCTGTTGTTTCACCTTAGATGTAATTAATTTATTTTGAGAAGTGGACTGTATTTGTTTCGAGAGTATTAAAAAGCCTTACCTTATGGATCCACTCGGCGTGTTTCGTTGGCTAGCTAGCGTTGACGTTCGTTCCTGTAAGGACCTTTGAAACTCTATTTCACGGGTTCGACCTCACTTATAGTCACAGATTTGAAAAGGTTCAGTTGGCACACGATTAGGTGATTTACATAAATCACGTTTGACTTAAACATTAAATATTTTTTTGTGGAATATCGATCAATGTGTGACTCGATCGATGCCTCTCTTGTCTCTTTTTTTACACGCGGCTGTGTCTATAACGCGCGTGCCTCCCGACAACAATAATTAATTGTATATTATGCAAATTGAAGGTATGCAAAACCGCATACACAAAATGTAATGTGCGGTCCGCAATAATTACAAATATAAAATAAATCCATTTCAAAACATACTCCCCCCCGATGAAAGGATTTAATATCCTTTTATTACCTAACTACTACTACCTAACAAAATATTTATTGTGTTTCCCGAAACCAAAATTTTCATTGTACCTTGAGTCGTGCGAATTGTGGCTACTCTCGTAATCCCGTCAGTGCCCTTATGCAACCCAACAACCCTACCAAGAACCCATTTCGTAGGAGGCAAGTTTTTTTGTTTAACAACCACTAAAGAACCCTTCTTTAGAACTTCATCGGAATAATGCCATTTATGACGCTGTTGAAGAGTCTGAAGATACTATTCCAACGCCGCCATATATTTTGATGGAACTGTTGGAGAAGTTGCCACCGAGAAAGATGATCTTCGTCAGGAGAGGCAGAAACAGGCTCCATATTCAAAAAATGGTTTGGAGTGAGGGCAGAAAAGTCATTAGGATCCGCGCCGAACGCCGTCAAGTGGCGCGAGTTCAGGACCGCTTCTATCTGGGTAAGAAGAGTAGACATCTCCTCAAATGTAAGGATCTGCTCGCCGATAACCCGAATTTAATGAGTTTTCACGGACTTAATGGCCGCTTCCCAAAGACCTTCCATGTGGGGTGCAGCAGGGGGATTGAAATGCCACTTAATTGCAAGGGAATCACAAGTATCCTTTAACTACGTAAACAAATTATCTGCTATTACAAAATTGGTGCCACAATCACTGTGTATGTCTGATACTCGTCCTCTGCGAGCTACAAACCTACGAAATGCTGCAACAAATGCCTCCGTACTGAGGCTTGAAACAAGTTCAATGTGTACTGCCTTCGTGACAAAGCACACAAATATACGATTTAAGAGATTTAGCTCCTCGGTAACGCCTCATAGTAACCTTAAATGGACCACCCATGTCAACTCCACAACGTGCAAATGCTTTTATATGAGAAACCCTATGAGCAGGGAGATCTCCCATACGAGGTAACAGAGGTTTAGGGTAGGCCCTAAAACATCTGAAGCATGAGGACAAACAGCGATAGATTGCTCGTTTCGCGCCAAGAATCCAGAACTGTTGCCCAATGAGGTATTGAAGAGTTTGAGGTCCAGGATGAAGAAACCTTTCATGAAAACTACGAATGATAAGGTCCGTAAACGGGTGTTCCTTGGGTAAAAGTATAGGAAACTTTTCTTCGAAGGTAAGTTGCGAATGTCTTAGGCGACCACCAACGCGTAATAAACAGATTTCGTCGAGAAATGGAGCTAATTTACGAAGTGACTTACTGTTACGTTTTAGAAGTGAAATTTTTTCAGGGAAGGATGAAGACTGGACGAACTTGGCTAACGTAAGGGTAGCAAGATGTAACTACTTTTCTGTCGGAACACCACAATGCTAGTGTTTTTTATGACAACGATCTATAAAACGTAACACGTAGCTGACGGTACCTTGGATTTTCCGAAGTGAAGAAAAGCGTTGGAAAAGATCTTCCCCAAGGTTATTATGTGCATCTACTACCAATGAAAGTATTGCCGGTTTGGCAACTTCCATGTCAAAATCGATAGATACGTCAAATTTGGAAATTGGCCACTCTTCTTTTGGTAGGGATAACCAAAGTGGGCCGTTCCACCAAAGGAAGTGTTCCACTAATACTTTAGGCAGCGCGCCGCGACTGGCGACGTCTGCAGGATTGTCAGCTGAAACTAAATGTTTGCATTCGGGAGCAACACTTCCTTGGATAAATTGGCGACAAAGGTTTTCCATTTATATGGAGGCGACTTTATCCACGACAACGCTATGGTCGAATCTGACCATGCATAAATTTTATTCCAAACAAGGTTTTGTTTAAATGAATCAACAACAAATTTAATGAGTTTACTCAACAAAACGGCTCCATTGATATTTTCATTAAGGAGGCAACCTTGGATATTCCACACAACAGGGAAACAGAGACATGTCCATCTGGAGAAATAGCTCTTAAGTAAACGCAACAGGCGTAACCCTTTTCACTGCTGTCACAAAATCCATGGAGTTCAAGCTGACATAAGTTAATGTCTAAATATCTAGGTATCTTGACCCCATTTAAGTAACGAAGTTCTGACTTAAACTGTGACCATTTTGAAGTAACTTCAGGAGGAGGGGGTTCATCCCACTCTATCCCAATCGACCACAATAACTGAATCAAATGTTTGGCAAAGAAAGACAAAGGAGCTAAAAATCCTAAGGGATCCCAAATTCTGGCAATATCCGATAAAATTGATCGTTTAGTCTGATTAGAATTACCTTGACTACTACTATGAAATGCAAAGCTGTCGGATGAAGGTAACCACTGAAGTCCTAATATTTTTAAAACACTATCCTCCGAATCAAACTTAATGGGTTGACAATGCTCTAGAGATAGGTTGCGCGCTAACGGAAAATCATGACCTTCCTCTTCAACTAATTCTGCGCATGGCTAGATAAGGTGAAGACGAGAGACCAAAGGTAACGCGAGTCAAGCGATATTCTTCTATAGGATCATTATCATGAAAACGCCAAAGAATTCTTTGAAAGTCTTGATGAGATTCTTCTACTATGATTTGCCGAAACATCTGTTTTATATCACCAGTTATTATGAACTTGGGCAAACGAAAATTTAACAACAAAGAAGCGATATCCGCCTGGAGTTTTTGACCTACTAATAGATTGCCATTTAAAGATTTATTGTTTAAAGATTTACAACTACCATCGAAAACAATTCTAAGTTTGGTACTAGTACTTTCTGGTTTCCAGACAGCATGGTGTGGAAGAAAGTAATGAGGACTATCAACAAGGGGTGTAACCTTTACCAAGTGGTTACAATTCAAATAATCCCTGATAACTTCCGAATAAAGTTCTTTCAAATAAGGTTCTCTAGCGAACTTGTGTTCGAAATCTCCTTGCCACCGATTTAGATTCACCCAAGTCTACATTGGAATCCGGAAAAGGCAAAAACGAAAATTAACTCTTGTTAGAATTAAATCGAAATAATAATAGTTAGTACAAAGTTTATATACAAAAGTGCTCTTTTAGTTCCACCCTTACTTCTTAAGAAGTCCCATAAGCCAACTGAATGGCTTGTGCGGGTTAGGGGTAGGAACGGACCGCGGGCTTAAAATCCCCTCCGAAGGACTAATACACAATAGGACAAACACAAATAAATAGCCATACCCCTTGTGGGATTCGAACCCACGACCTCCGGCTTGTAGTCAGCAGCACTAACCACTAGACCACCGTCGGCGAGTTATTCTGAACTACTACTAAATAAATGTTTTAATTTAACGTCTACTCGAGTTAAAGATCTTAAATATTTTATTAAATTAAATTAATTAAACGAACAGCGCATTGGCTTAAATATTTAATAATTAAACCGCTGATAAATACCTAAAATTTACTTGAATCGATGTTTAGGCGCAAGAGAGATAGCGAGTGTCGTTTTTTTATAAATAATAAAAATGCAAAAAAAATGGATTCTAGAAATGTGGAAAATGCCACCTAATGAAATAAACTATATTTGCGGAAAATGCCGCGTAATTACGCTTATGCATGCGGATAATGCCACAACTACATAATTGTGAAAATCAACTACAATACCTAATAATCAAAGTTAAAGTCAACATATTTAATTATAAAAATTCAAACGTGTATTATAAAACGCTGGAGTTAACTTTGTCAAATCTGCGATACAAGTTAAAGCCTATTTGGCGAGCAAGGACCAAATGTAAAGGTTCTGTTGTTTCACCTTAGATGTAATTAATTTATTTTGAGAAGTGGACTGTATTTGTTTCGATAGTATTAAAAGGCATTACCTTATGGATCCACTCGGCGTGTTTCTTTGGCTAGCTAGCGTTGACGTTCGTTCCTGTAAGGACCTTTGAATCTCTATTTCACGGGTTCGACCTCACTTATAGTCACAGATTTGAAAAGGTTCAGTTGGCACACGATTAGGTGTTTTACATAAATCACGTTTGACTTAAACATTAAATATTTTTATGTGGAATATCGATCAATGTGCGACTCGATCGATTTCTCTCTTGTTTCTTTTTTTACACGCGGCTGTGTCTATAACGCGCGTGCCTCCCGACAACAATAATTAATTGTATATTATGCAAATTGAAGGTATGCAAAACCGCATACACAAAATGTAATGTGCGGTCCGCAATAATTACAAATATAAAATAAATCCATTTCTAAACATACACTATGAAAAGAGCATATCTTTTGAAAAACAATTAAAATATTGATTTTTGTCCAAAACCCTATTTTTGTCCGCACTGTTCGTCGTTATAGAAAACTGTCGCAACGTTCCGGAAACAATTTTTGAAAGTATTAATTAATTTAACTACCTGGTAGTCCAGATATTTTCTAATAAATGGTCGAGTTAAATGTGGTACTTGTCTTTGTTTTGATAAACTTGCGTCCTATGTTAACAGTGACCAAAAAGCTACGTTAAAGTGTAATTCCTTAAAAAACTTAATAATCTAACAAATAAAGCAATCTGCTAAATAGATTTAGTACAATAAATACATTAGTATATTTGTAAAACTCATTATGGTTTCAAATAAAAACGGGTTTGGTATTTTCTTTTACAGCTTCTTCCAGACAGTGTCGACCCAATGGAATTGCTCTCTTATTTGGATCCACCGGATTTGAATACACCGCCTTCAAGCGGCAGCAGCTCTGGTCCGAATAACACATCAGCCAACGACGACATATTAGCTCTGTTCGAATAAATCGAGTTCCTGTGCTCACTTCCACGTACGTGGTTGTCAAGTGAGTGAACCAGTGTGATACAAACAATATTTAACTTGTTAATTATTCAAGTATAAGGTCTAAATCAAACTATTTTCTCTGTACTATTTGTACATAACTACTTAAAATTATGACTTATCCTATTTCATTGGTTCGACGTGTAAAGCTTTAGAAGATATTTATATATTAATTTACAAATTCCTTTAAACCACTCTGAAAACAGGTATTATTAAAAGGCTGTTATTTTTTTAAATTATTAAAATTTAATGTAATTGATAACTAAAGGTTCAATGAGATAGGGAAAATATAAGTCGGCCAGTTTAGCATAATTTAACTACATGAATATAATAAATAAGTAGAGAATTTGGAACCAAACAATCTTAGAACGACCGCTGTGCCGGTCTTTTTGCATCTTAATGTGCATAGGCTTTGAAGTATTATCTGCTGTATTCAATTCTGTGAACCTGATATATATATATATATATATATATATATATATATATATATTGGCAATACATGTATAAGGATATTAGGCACAATTTGGTGACATAAGATGTGTCACTGAGAAAAAATGTATTATTAATATAGTAAGTTTGTATAATTTTATAGGCAAACACCACATATATGATATATAAATATATTTAATTGAAAAAAGAATTCTGCGACTGTGATAAATCTTTAATTATAAGTAATTTAACTTATTCAATAATTATTGTATATTAATAATATGATGGTTTTAGCATTACATATTTACTATGAAGCAAAACTATGTTATGTTATATTGTGGTAGATGTTTGTGAATTTCTTTCAAAAATTATTTGATGTGATAGCAAATATATTTTGGTAATAAATAAAGAGTTTTATTTCGGAATCCTTATACATGAAAATGTCTAATTAAGTTATAATTTTTACTGTAGGGTCCAAGTTCCTAAACATTAAAAGCATTATAGTTAATAGCAATTCAAAGTTATATTAGGTTCACAGCAATTGTCTCTTATTGCCAAGAGTAACTTATTCTAAAAATAGACAAAATAATGTTAATAAATTATATGTAAGTAGCCAAAATAGATTTACTTGTTTATTAAAAGTTTACAATACTCATGTCACAAACTTTCATTGTAAATTACACAGACTACTAATTAATTGCTTCCAAGTATCGTAAACTTTTTATAAAAAACAAATACCTACCAGTATAAAATGCCAATAATTTGATTTATTTGGGCAAAATAGGTTACTTTATTAATGCTTATTTATTTTAAGTTTTACAATGGACCAATATTGTAATTTGTTATTATTTCATTATTGTCATTAGATGTTTAAAATTTAGACCATTATTGCAACATATCATTTTTTGTAGTTTATTTACCTTCTTGGACCAAAAAAATTAAACATATTTTTAAATTAATATGTTTTTGCATTAATATTTCAATATAGGTAGGTACTATTATTTGAATTATTTTCATGAAATATAAAAAGTAACCTAATTATTGGCAATTTTATATGTTTTTACGGAATATATCTAAATTATGCTGTAGTAAAAATAACATATATATTTATATATAATATATATAATTATATATACATATATATATATATATACATATTATATTTTATATGTATATTATATTGTACATTCTTTCAAAAAGTAAGATGTTTTCAAATGATTTTTTGATTTTCTATTTTTAGTCTAATATTTTATGGGGATTATTTTGTTACATTAAACAGTACAAAGTTTATTTTTAATATCTAAATTAGTTTGTATATTTTTATTTTTAATTAAAAACTTCGTGTTAACTTTATTTTATTATCAGTGTTTTGTGCAATGAATAAAAATGTAGACTGATAGTTTTAATATTAATATTATTGTTTTTATTAAGTTTGTCCTTTTTTATTTTTTACAGTTTTAAATTGTTTAAACATTAATTATATATAAAGGTACTTGATAATCAAGTAATTACACTTAGAAAACGTTATTGGGTAAATATTGTTTCAGCTGCTGCTTTGGATTGACGAATCTGCGTGATTAAACGGTAAACCTAATTTGTAATTTACTTTATTTTTCTAATAGTTTAAAAATTCTACAAACTAGGGACGAAAATAAGGCTGGCTTCGGCCCAAAATTTTTTGCAAACGATATGAATTATAACATCTAACTAAGTATCAAGATATAGGAAAATTACAGATTTACAGTCATTTAAAAAAATCAATCGCAAGAAAACTGAGAATAAAAAATAGACTGAAATCAACGTCTATTATCGTAAAACTACGCAAAGATACAACTCGGCAAATGTAGAAAGAGACTTCAGATATGAGCCTGGTGCGCAAATTTTAAAGAGAGAACGCATTCGGAAGAAAAGAGATCCATGATACGGCCGAGATCGGCCGCACAGAGGACTAAAATCCCCAAAAAGCGGTTTTACGTGGTATTTGTAAAGTTTTAAATTATTAAGTTATAAAATAGTTAGAACACAGCATATGCTGTGGTTAGAGCTAAAAAATTATTCAAGTTTAATGGATGTAACTAGTAAAGATTTTAATGACAACTACGGACCGTGTAACAACATTATTAAAGATATTTAAGAGTAAACAATAGTAAATTTTCGATTTACTTTGAATTTTTTTAATTTACTTATACAAATTTACGAATTTTTTTAATTTACTTATACAAATGTAATAGATCAAATTTTCTACCTTAATATTGATGGGGTATTAATAAATATAATTATATTTAAGGTAAACAAGAAATGTTTTAAAGTTAAGGTATGTTTAAATGAGATAACAAATAAAAATACGTTATAATAAAATTGTATTAGGGTTAGGTACGTTTTTATTGATATAAATGTTAAGAAATGATGGCAAATTGATAATTATTTGTGAAGAACCTAGTAGTATTTACAATGGATTTTAAATCAAAATTAAAGTGCAAAGTTTTGTCAGGTCAAGCTAGAGAGGTGATAGCTAATGTTATTCTGTTTCCATTTCAATTTAAAAAAAAGTTGTTTTATTTAATAAATAGTATTAATAGATAATATAATATACTTGATTTACTTTAATTTTAATCCACTGTGCGCAACGTTCTTTACGATACGACAACTTCAATGCAAATGAATATTTTAAGAGCTGGTCACTGCGCTTCGATGGGCGTAAACATTTGAGCTACATTTGCCGAGTTGTACATGTAATTTAAGATATAATTAGATTAGAAATAATATATATAATATTATTAGAAAAAATATCGAACAAAAACCCAAAATTTATTATTACTTTATCTATCTAAGTGGGGTGGACCCTACTTAGTCTTAAAATAATAAAATATTATAATATATTTAAACTTTAACAACATAAAATGTTATTATGTTGACAAAATAATAGTGAGTATTAATTGCACTTAAATCTACTTAGTTTGACAACAAAAATATTTTAATTGACAGGACACTGAGACCAAAATTCTGAATTTTAAAAAATATTTCTTGAAAAAAAGAAATGTAAATTTACAATTAAAACCAAGCCTTAGTGCAATAAATTTAAATATTAAATGGCTAAAATTTTGGTGTAAATTCTTACCAGGATCCTGAGAACTGGACTGATCGCGACGCAACTTCCTCCACATAGTTTCTAGAAATACATTTTTGGCCAAAAGACTTTTTAATTCTTAATAAACACATTTTGATGTGGATATATTAAAAATAAATACTCCAGATCTCAACATTTTTTAATTAACCAAACAAAAGTTGTACTTTAGGTGTTGCCCTAATTTACAAAAGAAAGTTCACGAGCGTAGACAACGTTGTGGCATTATTGTGTTTTTTTTTAAATGTATGTACCTACTTTTAATTGATATAAACATAAAAACGTTATTTAAACCTAGTTTTTTAACCCTTAGTTAGGCGTGCGGGGTGCCACGGTACCGTGCCCACGATCCCAGCAAATTTGTATTTAACTGTATCTTGATTATAAAACCCTTATGCAAGTATTCCTCTAAAAGCTTGACAGTTTTGTTTTACTGTTATCAGTGTTTGTCAATTTTTTATGGTATTTCTTTCATTTGCACCTTCTGTTGTTATAGTGGAACAAATCAATAAAATTATACATTATTAGCTTAAAAAATTTAATTCATACTTATTTTATATAAATAAACACAATAATTATAACAAAAATTGTTTTAATAGGTCATACTCGGGAAATAAACTGAAACGTCAAATTTTTTTATACAAATGGCTCAAAAGTAAGCATAATGTCAGAAAAAGTAAATAAAGGAAAAGTGGATATCATATGAGTCTACATAAACAGGAAGAAAAGAGCCGCAACTTAAAAGAGGTGCTATTTTTGTCCAAAAAAAATTGGACCAGAAAACTATAAAAAGTTGTAACAGTTGTGCAAAACTCATTTGCGATCTTTACTCTAGCTTTTTTTCTATCGAATGTGGTAAATAATGACTAAGTTAAATATTTACTGAAAGATATTTCTCTTGTTAATTTTGTAATTGGAAATTTGTTTGTTCTTTGGTAAAAGTAATTAAGTCATCGTATTTTGCAAAAGTATTTCCAAAGGTCCTGCACAGAAAATAAAAAATACAAATTAATAAAAAAAATAACATGGGATCAAAATCACCCCACGCGCCTAATTGTGGGAGCCGAATTGTGCGCGCCTAACTAAGGATTAAATTTGTTTTTAAATATTTAAATTAATTTAAGTTATAAGTTTAAGTGTTTGGCTGGAATTTTTTTGTCGTGATTAGATTTCGTATTTATTTATGATTACTACCTAAGTAAAATAACTTTTTTGCTAATAATATCAAAAAAAAACATATTTTTTTAGGTACGCATTGTTTAACTTTTAGAATTTTTTTTTGAATAAACCTTTTTTAATATAAAGAAACCTTATAAATAATCTATCCATACACATTAGAATGTCTCTTTGACTTTGTTCCTCTTTCACGCCTAAAATGGTAAACCGATTTTGATGTTAGAACGGTCATATGACCGGTCATATGACGTTGTTATAATCAGGATACGAGAAAGTCCTATCCGGATGATTTTTTTAATTTAAATGTTATAAATAAATGTTATGTACAACTGATGCGAAACAAGCATTATCATAATATTTTTTTTACATAAACACTGGCGTGTTTTTTGCAATTTCTTTATATAGTTAGTCTAATAAAGAATAATCCGTTACCCATTTCAACTTTTTTAATGTTAATTTCTAAACTTAAAACATTTTATAATGCCCACCCATTATCTTTTTCTGCAAATTCCTTCATTTTATTTAAAATTGAATTAATAACATTATCATTAAACCAACTTTTTAAATTTGTGTCTATATTGTGTTTGTGTTTATATACAAATTATTAAGTATTAAAATACTTTACATCTACAATTTCTTGATCATATTGATTTTGGTTTAAAAAATTTTCCCCAAAACAACTTTAAGTATTGACATAGATTTTAAAATGTTATCCTAGATTTAAATAAAAAAAATATTTTTTGACGTTATCACTACGTTTATTTACGTAGTTACGTTTAAAATTAATTAAACTTAAATTGTTAAACTTTAGGCGATACAGTTTAAATTGACCAATATAGGTTACATCTTTCTTTGGCTACCTATTGATAAATTATATATTTTTAGCTAATTTTACATATAACCTTACATTATTTTTTAATAAAATTTAACCATCCTTTGATATCATTTTAGTTGTATTTTTTAGTTAAAGAATAAAAGCATTATTAATTAAATTCAAAGATTCCATACATACCCTGGACACAAATTCTGACATTTTTCTTAAATTTCTTGTATTTCAATTTGGGGTATAGCCTTGTACAGGGTTTACCAACAGCGACTTATTTTTTGGTTTCAAAATAAAACAAACAATTTGAATGAAAATGCTGTGAATCTTTATTGATATATAAAGTGAAAGGTTTGCCATTTATAAATGAAAAATTATATCATTCAAATGCCCACCCCCAGTACGCCTACAAACATCGATTCGTTTGTTAAAATTTGTAATCACATTTTGGCATAACTGAGGCTCTATCTCACGAATGGCACGTTCAATGTTGGCTTTTAACGCATCAATGGTTAGCGGATTATCCGCATAGACTTGATCTTTCACATAGCCCCACAAGAAATAGTCCAGAGGTGTTAAATCACAGGATCTAGGCGGCCAATTTACTGCAGAGTTACGCGAAATTACTCGATCTGGAAATTTGGTTTGCAATAAATCCATTGTTTGTCTGACAGTGTGGCATGTGGCGCCGTCCTGTTGAAACCACATGTCACTCACATCTATGTCATCGATAATAGGCCAAATATAATTAGTCAACCTATCCCGATAACGCAATCCATTGACAGTTTCAGTGTTTCCGGCCTCATTTTCATAAAAATATGGTCCAATCACACCTCCCGACCAAAATGCACACCAAACAGTGACACGGCGAGAATGTAAAGGCTTCTCAATAACTTTCCTTGGATTTTCTGATGTCCAAATTCTGACAGTTTCAGTGTTTCCGGCCTCATTTTCATAAAAATATGGTCCAATCACACCTCCCGACCAAAATGCACACCAAACAGTGACACGGCGAGAATGTAAAGGCTTCTCAATAACTTTCCTTGGATTTTCTGATGCCCAAATTCTACAATTTTGCTTATTAACGTAGCCATCCAAATGAAAGTGAGCTTCGTCCGAAAAGATTATTTTTTTATAAAAACCAGCACATTGTTCAGTAATGAAATTTGCGAACTGATGACGAACGTAATG
Source organism: Brassicogethes aeneus (assembly GCA_921294245.1). NCBI lineage: Eukaryota > Metazoa > Arthropoda > Insecta > Coleoptera > Nitidulidae > Brassicogethes > Brassicogethes aeneus. The sequence goes on from OV121137.1 coordinate 3,144,944, forward strand.
GTCGGCCGGCTTCAATTCTTGAACCAACTGTACCTTATAAGGTTTTAGAGATAAATCCTTACGCAAAATTCGCCATGTGGTCATTGTCGATAAGCCCAATTGTTGAGAACGCTGCGGAATGGACAGATTTGGATCTTCTTCAACACTTTCACTCACAGCAGCGATATTTTCAGCTGAACGACCCGGACGAACACGAATTTGAGTTGGTATGTTGTTGGTTGAACCAGTAGATTTGAATTAATCCACCAAATTCCTAATAGCGTTCTCAGATGGCCGACCATGACGACCAAACATATCGCGAATTTTACGATATGTGGTTTTCACGCAACGACCATTTTCGTTATAGGTTTCGATGATTTTAATACGATTTTCAATTGAAATTAAAGGCATTTTTACAAATGACAAAGCTTTTACTGACATATGTCAAAAAAGTAATTGTCAAAGCTGTCATCTTATCAAAATTTGCCCCTATTGAAAAAAGAAGTCGCCGATGGTAAACCCTGTATTTGGAGGTAATGTCTAAATCCTTTAAACCTAAGAATATCAAACCAAATTTTCCATCATTAAGGTCCTCCAAATTAAAGTCACACGTTTGGGTAGAAAGACCTTATACTTATCCAATTCCATCAAAGGTAAATCACCAAATTTATCCTTTACAATCTTAATTGATGTTATGGGGTATAGCTGCTACGGCGTTAACTTTTTAAAAAAAGACATACTAAAAATATTAATATTTACTTGATATTGTAGCGAGTACCACTCTGGATCTCGGAATGTCCCAGATAGCAAAATGTAGTCACGATGCGCGCACGTATGCGTCACTAAACGGCTGTTTCGGAACAATCTCATGTACCATGGTACATGAGATTGTACCGAAACTTCGTCAGACATACGGTTCTTCTAAGAACCAAAAACCGACAACACGTAGCAGATCCCGGAAAACCACCAATACATATACAGGGTGTTTCTTTTAACTTGAGACAGCTCAATATCTCGAGAAATACGCATTTTACGGAAAAATGTCTTAAATAAAAGGTTAATGTGACCAAAGGGGACATTATTTGGTGCTACCGCCAGCTACCCCCTACCCCTTCTTAAGGGTGAAAGGAGGGGTAACTTTGGAAAGTCAAATGGAATGACCCGAATTTTTTCACAGATTTTAGTAGTACATAAAAAAATTAACTTTTATTTGAAACTTTTTTCAATTTATCAACAGATGGCGATGTAATTCAAAATTTAAGAAAAATGGGTTTCCTTGTAAAATGTATTATTTGAAACGTTTGAAAAACAAAAATTAACATTAAATCAACAATAGTCGACTCTGAAAACAATTTATAACAAATGTTCAAAATGCCGTTTTTCCATTTCAACACATTTTTGAATGCGGGTATTGAATTCTGGCACACAACGCGCCAACATGTCGGGCGGTATCGCCGCACAGGCGTTCCTGATCCGCTCCACCATGTCCTCCCGAGTTGTAGGAATTGCAGCGTAAACTTTTTCCTTTAAGTAACCCCACAGGAAGAAGTCTGGTGGCGTAAGATCAGGTGATCGAGCAGGCCAACTTACTGGACCACGTCTACCGATCCACCGGCCATTGAACTCCCGATCTAACACCTCTCGAGCAATTGCCGAATAATGCGCTGGACAACCATCATGCTGGTACCACATGTTTTGGAGCCGTGCTAGTGGTACATTCTCCAAAAGGTCCGGCAGATCGTTTTCTAGAAAATTCCGGTACTTTTCGCCATTTAATGTACCGTCAATAAAGAAGGGTCCGATTAATCGTTCGCCAAAGGTACCGCACCAAACGTTTACCGACCAGGGACGCTGGTGCTCCACTTGACTAAGCCAGCGTGGGTTTTCCACACTCCAGTAATGCATATTATGCCTATTTACTTCACAGTGGTTGGTGAAAGTGGATTCGTCAGAAAATAGGACTCGGGAAAAAAACTCGGGATCTTGTTGGAATTGCGCCTGTGCCCAATTGTAAAACGCCACAAGATTGTTAAAATCATCTCCATGGAGCTCCTGATGCAGGGAGATGTGATAGGGATGGAACTTTTGGCGTTTCAAGATCCTCCACACACTTGTAAGAGCAATCCCTGAGTCGCGCGATATTGCACGGGTGCTCACGTGGGGGTTGTAAGCTACTGAGGCCAACACGGCATTTAATTGTTTTCTTCACCTGTAACAGTAGCTCTACGAGTCTTTTTTTTTTGTTTTATACTGCCTTCAGTTGTAAATTGCTTGACAACGCGATAAATGGTGGCACGAGAACGAGGCCCGTCGGGAAAACGTTCAGCATAAAGGCCCACAGCAACATCCACATTCCTTGCAGCCTCGCCATAAATTAAAACTATTTCGATTTTCTCCTGCACCGATAAATACTCCATGGCTTCTTTGATTTTCTATTCGAAAATTGCTTCTGCTAATCACGAACTTAAATCGTGTTCAAATTTGAAATAAGGTAACTAGAAACTGTCAAATTTGAAATAAGGTAACTATAGTTACCTTTCTATAGAAACTGTCAATCAAATAATACATTTAACAGGGAAACCCATTTTTCTTCAATTTTTAATTACAGTCTCATCTGTTAATAAATTGAAAAAAAGTTTTAAATAAAAGTTATTCATTTTTTATGTACTACCAAAATCTGTAAAAAAAAATCGGGTCATCCCATTTGATTTTCCAAAGTTACCCCCCGTTTCACCCTTAACGAGGGGTAGGGGGTGGCTAGCGGTAGCACCAAATAATGTCCCCTTTGGTCACATTAACCTTTTATTTAAGACAATTTTCCGTAAAATGCGTATTTCTCGAGATATTGAGCTGTTTCAAGTTAAAAGAAACACCCTGTATATATATACACACATGTCCAAAAGTTTGGAATACTTACAAATAATATATCTACGCCTATGGTAGTTTAAAAAAACTGTTGTTAATATTTACTCTATTTTCTCTGTTTTTAAGGTTTATTTATTATTGATCGGAGTCGTTATAAAATGGTATTTACCTATATGAAAAAAAAAATATATAAATATCAATAAAAAAAGAAATATTGCAATATTCCAAACTTTTGGACATATGTGTATATATATATATACCTATAAATGGTATGTTTTGAAGCCCAGAGACGGATGGGTCGCTTCGGAGCCCTGCAGTTGCTAGTGGTTTAGGCGTGTATACTTATCTTCTATCTCATTTAAATCATTACAAACCTATAGAGGGGAAAGACGAGGGGTAAAGATTTTCCTATAGGATTGTCGGTAGAAACATTTTTGTTCTTGTAAAGCCCAAGCATATATTATTAATACGTTGAAAAGCCCACTAGTATAAAAATATATACTGATTAATCGCTGTAAAGCCCAGCGGTGTTGCCAATTCTACCCGTAACAAATCTATTTTTAGATTCAAGGTCAAGCTTTAAATATTCGTTAATACTCTGCATTTGTGGTTTCTTAAATTTACGGGCTTGTCATAGTAGTGTTCGTGTATAGTATTTGCTGGAATACTGAAATACTATAATAATTATAATTATCCCTAAAATTTCACAATTTAAAAAAATGTACTTTAGAATTACCCTTGCGGCCTTGAGTTTACGGTGAATTCACCGTTTGCATGAATTCACCGTGAATACACCGTTTATGTGCAGTGAATATACCGTCCATTTGTGACATTTGTAGACGGTAATTAAACGGTGAACTCACGCTGTTTTTGCGATAAATTCACGGTGATTTCACGGTTAATTCACGGTGATTTCACGGTAAATTAACGGTGAACTCAAGTTTGCAAAATCACCGCAAATTCACTGAGAAAGTACCGTAAATTTATCGTGAAATCACCGTGAATTCACCGTAAAAGCGCTGTGAGTTTACTGTGAAAACACCGTAAATTGACTGTGAAAACACCGCAAATTGTAAGTGTAAGATTCGAACAATCTGCTAATTGGTTATTCCCAATACAATACAAATATCGCAAGAGAGCTCTCGTGTAGCTGCGCAAAATCAACTTGAGACGCCATCATAAAGAAAAAAACAACGAGTTGGATGCCATTTATTAGCGGTTTTTTTTATTAGTCGATTTCTGTGTTAAGCGGTTTAAGCAATACATCTCACGGCTGCTTACGCAAGCGAGCTAACTATAAATAGCGTTGGGTTGCAATATTTAGTTGGAAGTGTGCGTCTGTAATGGCATAGCTGAACATTAATTGTTTGAAGTCCCCATCTCCATCCTCATCTGCTCAGTAACGAATAATGCCTAGCTATAGTCGATTGTGTTATTATTATTGTTTTATTCACCGTGAATTCACCGTGAATATACCGCCAAAATACGGTGGATTCACAATTAAAATACTGTGAAAAGTGCGTGAATTCACCGTCTAACTACCGTTTACAAATGTCACAAACAGACGGTTTATTCACGGTGAATTCACAGTGAATTCACGGTGAATAAACCGTAAACTCAAGGCCGCAAGGGTATTTAAAAGTTCTTCAAGAGAACATAAAATCTCAGAATATTAAGTTTATTATTGATAATTTATCCCAATAAACATGTAATAAATATAATAAACTAAGAATTATAGCTTTTATTATATTATTTAGAATAATTATATTATTAAGTATTATTGCTTATTACTGCAATATAAAAATAATAAATATAAAAAAACCTTCTTATTTATTTCTATACAAATTAATTTATATGAGTATAATTGGCTTCACCAGTATTTTTTTAACTAGACATTTTTCCTTTTTTAAACCCAGGGTAAAATTATTAACTGTTTACTTATTATTTTTGTCAAAATTTACCTATATTAATATTGCTAATTAGCAAAACATAAATATAAATATTTTTATTGAAGTTTTTATTATTTTAAATATCTTGAAATCCTATAGAACACTAAGAAAAAATTAATTTTGACAGATTTAACATTTGCAAAATAAATTTTAAGTATAAAATAAACAACGACATACATTTTTTAAGGCTAATCTGACTTAAATTTCTTGCAATATATTTTTTTCTACCATTCGCTTTTAATCTATTCTTAATAAAACCCAAAACTTATGCATTTAACACTTTATTTGTAAAACCAGAACATTTTGTAAAAGTATACGAACTGTAAAATAACCATTACTAAACATTTTACCATTAATATTTCGTAGGTATTGGTTGTTAAAACTTTTAACTTTTTAACTTAAAAGTAATGAATCGTAAATATTAATTATTGATATTTTATTTTATCTACTCCTCTATTGACGACCTGTGGGGCACTGTTGCTAACTTCAGCTCGGGACTAAAATGCCATAAGGCCACAGGCTGTGGCCTTATGGCATTTTAGTCCCGAGCTGAAGTTAGCAACAGTGCCTTTTAAGTTAGCTATATTATAAATTTAGAAAATGTGAGGTTAAATCCGGGTGACAGTTGACAGATGTCAAATTTTTAACAAATAAAATTCGCCTTAAATTTTGTTTTGTGTTCGTCGTAGATAGAGTATAGTATGTAACTCGTTTATAAACTTCTTTAGACACTAGTTATATTAAACACTCGCTCGCAAGCTTCGCTCTTGCTTAATTAAACTCGTAACTAAAATATCGTTTATAAAACTTGATACATAATAATATTATACTATTATAGTAATTACTATAAAATTAAATATTAATAATTAATATTTAACGTGTCATTATTAAGTTAATAATTTATTACTTTTTTAATTTAGAATATATTTCAATAATAGTTTTAAGTTATATTACAAAAAAAAATTTACAATATATTAATAATTTGTATTTAATTAATATACTAAAAGTGTGGAAGCAAATTCCCAATATTATTTTTCTATGTAGTCGGCTACAGGTTCGGATTTAGAAATTTGGCGTGTCTATAATATAGAAATAATTCATGAGACAATCTGACTCTATAGCTAAGAGAGAGTGCGTTTAATCGTTCTTCAACAAATTTTTATCTCAAGTAGTTTTTCACTTCATCATCATCTTATTCTTAAACATTCTATATCTTGAAATTTTTTAATTGAAGACACTTGTCACGAAGTGTTTATTCAAACAATGCATGCAAAAATTCTTGGTTATTTTTTATCAAGAACTTTGTATGCTATACTAATTTAGAAAAAATTCTGCCCAAATTCATTCAAAGTATTTATATTGAAGTTTTCCCTTCATCTCTAGATTCATCCCATCTGAGCTTTTAATATTATTTGTTTTCGGAAATTGCAAGTTGGATCGAGTGTTCGAATATTGACACTACTGTCTAGTTCCTCGCAGTTCTACACTACTGTCTAGTTACCCCTAATTTTTTCCGTTCTAGGCAGCTGCCTACGTTGTCTGTTCGGTAAATCCGGCCCTGGTCGGCTATCTTTTGCATTTTGTTGGTTATCGTTTAATTCGGTTAAATTAATTTTTATTATTTAATTGTGCAAATTTAATGGTAAATTCAAAATAGTTAACTACTATAATTATAGTATAGTTATAGTTATTAAACTTAAGTTTAGATCTTCCTTCATTTTGTAATTACTATTTTTCAGTAAAGGCATAGTTGCCAAACAACACTTATGCTAAATATATGAAAATTATTACTAAACACAAAAGCGCTCACTCCTAAAATATTAAAGCTGTCCCCAAATTACTAAATTTTTTATAAATTACTAAATTTAGTAACCATTCCCAAAACTGTTCTCTCCGTACATATGCATAAAATGATATGTAGAATCTATATTATAGATATAATCAAGTTTACCCCTTAAGGGGTAAGGGGTTAGGTGATTTCTATAAATTTGAAAAATATATTTATTGGCCGGCAGTATTTTTTTTAAACTACAATCGAATATTTTTAAAAATGTTCTTGTTTAGAATAATAACCAACAGGGGTTTTGTGAGCGTATAGACTTTCAAAATGTGTAACATTACTAAAACAAAAACAATTTTTAGTCTCTTTTCTTTATAACTGCTCCTTCACTCAACGCCTGTATATAAAAAATGTGTGTATGGTAAAAGTAAATATTATGGTGAAATATTAATATATTTTTAATTCCAATAATCGCTTAGACTATGTAGGGCAATTTTTTCCCTGTCATCTGCCAAAAGTAAACCAAGGGCTCTGAGCTTTATTTGACAATTTTTGGCCTATCAGAGTGCGTTTAATCGTTCTTCAACAAATTTTTATCTCAAGTAGTTTTTCACTTCATCATCATCTTATTCTTAAATATTCTATATCTTGAAATTTTTTAATTAAAGACAGTTGTCACGAAGTGTTTATTCAAACAATGCATGCAAAAATTCTTGGTTATTTTTTATCAAGAACTTTGTATGCTATACTAATTTAGAAAAAATTCTGCCCAAATTCATCCAAAGTATTTATATTGAAGTTTTCCCTTCATCTCTAGATTCATCCCATCTGAGCTTTTAATATTATTTGTTTTCGGAAATTGCAAGTTGGATCGAGTGTTCCAATATTGACACTACTGTCTAGTTCCTCGCAGTTCGACACTACTGTCTAGTTACCCCTAATTTTTTCCGTTCTAGGCAGCTGCCCAGGTTGTCTGTTCGGTAAATCCGGCCCTGGTCGGCTATCTTTTGCATTTTGTTGGTTATCGTTTAATTCGGTTAAATTAATTTTTATTATTTAATTGTGCAGATTTAATGGTAAATTCAAAATAGTTAACTACTATAATTATAGTATAGTTATTAAACTTAAGTTTAGATCTTCCTTCATTTTGTAATTATTATTTTTCAGTAAAGGCATAGTTGCCAAACAACACTTATGCTAAATATATGAAAATTATTACTAAACACAAAAGCGCTCACTCCTAAAATATTAAAGCTGTCCCCAAATTACTAAATTTTTTAGTAACCATTCCCAAAACTGTTCTCACCGTACATATGCATAAAATGATATGTAGAATCTATATTATAGATATAATCAAGTTTACCCCTTAAGGGGTAAGGGGTTAGGTGATTTCTATAAATTTGAAAAATATATTTATTGGCCGGCAGTATTTTTTTTAAACTACAATGGAATATTTTTAAAAATGTTCTTGTTTAGAATAATAACCAACAGGGGTTTTGTGAGCGTATAGACTTTCAAAATGTGTCACATTACTGAAAAAAAAACAATTTTTAGTCTCTTTTCTTTATAACTGCTCCTTCACTCAACGCCTGTATATAAAAAATGTGTGTATGGTAAAAGTAAATATTATGGTGAAATATTAATATATTTTTAATTCCAATAATCGCTTAGACTATGTAGGGCAATTTTTTCCCTGTCATCTGCCAAAAGTAAACCAAGGGCTCTGAGCTTTATTTGACAATTTTTGGCCTATCAGAGTAATTGTTTAGAAAATTGGACTAGTACAAATTGCAGCGAATATGACACTAGTGCTACCAGGTAAATATTTTTTAATTTATCAATTTTTTAATCATTTGTTCGATAAAATTGTCCTCCAATTCCAACTCGCAATTAAAAATATATGTCGAATATTTTAATAATAATAATAATAATAATAACAATTTTATTTCTTATAAAAATACACATAAGAATATACACATATTTACAGAAATATAGTCAGGATATACAGATAAACAAATTGGTAAAAATAAATATTAAGGCACATAATTAAAATATTCATCCAGAGTATAGGGTTCTATTTCGATTAAGTATTCCAATATATACTTTTTATACTCTTTAAAACATCTTCAATTTTTAATATGTAAAGGTAACTTATTATATGCTTTAATACCAGTATAAAAACATCACCTTTTTTAAATATTGCCAATCTATGAGGTGGTATATTCATAACATTGTGTCTGCTATTAATCCTATTGGATAGCTGACTAGAGAAGACATTCCAATTTTTAAAAACAAATATTTGGGTAGCATTAAAATTAAGAATTGCTCTAAGTGCTCTTTTTTGAGTTAAAAAAACATCAATTGAATTCACACATTGACCCCAAAATATAATAAAATATCTTAAAATAGAATTAAAATTGGCATGGTAAATTGTTTTTAGGACATTCACATCAACATATTTTTTAAGTACATAAATTGTATATACAACTTTACTAAGTTTTTTACACAACTGCATCACATGAGGAGACCAATCAAGGTGTTCATCAAGATGAACACCCAGGAATTTAGTCTCACTCGTAAATGCAATTGGCAAACCCTGAACAAAAAAACCATTAGGGACTATTACGTTGGAGAGTTTGGTTCTAAACAATATAATATTTGTTTTTTCCTTATTAACAGTTAAATTATTAGATTTAAACCAATGACAAACATCATCCACAAGCATACTACAGTTATTTACAACTTCCAAAGAAGTTTTACCTACCACAAGTAAATTTGTATCGTCGGCATAGTTCACCATACTCTGACTGGTATTGGTTATATTAGCTGATTTAGGCAATCATAGGCTTTAGAAAGGTCTAAAAAGATTCCCATTGCACATTCCCGTGATTCGAAAGCTTGAAAAATTTTATTCGTAAAATTGAATACTGCCGTGTCAATGGATCTTCCTTTGATGTACCCATGCTGCGTGATGTTAAATAGTGTACATGTTTTAAAGAAACTCACTAGCCTATTACTCATTGATATTTCAAATATCTTTGAAAAAACTGAAAGAAGACTGATAGGTCTGTAATTACCCATTAGAGTGGGATCCCCCTTTTTGAAAATAGGTTTGACCTCTGCCAATTTGAGTCTATCAGGAAATATACCGTACAGGAAACTATTATTAATGATATGTGTTAAAGGCTTACAAAACTCAACAGCACACAACCTAACAATACTTGATGGTATTTCATCAACACCACAACTTAGCTTATTTTTTAAATTTAAAATTATATTATGTATTTCATTGCTACAAACAGGTCTTAAAAACATACATTTAAAATTTGTGACTATATTACATTTAAAATTAGAGATATTAAAATCGGATGTTAATTCTAAAGCAGCATTAGATAAAAATGTATTAAAATTTACAGCAACTTCAACAGGGGTTCCTGAAATAGTTGTATCACATTTTGTATCACAGCCTTTAATATCTTTAATTATTTTCCAAACACTTTTTGTTTTATTATCTAAAGAGATAATTTGATTGGCATATGTATTCCGTCTATATTCTTTTAATAAATAATTATATTCACGTAACACACTTATATTGGTCTAAATATCTATTATCTTGCAATTTACAAGTATATAAAATATCAAGCCTATTTTTACAATTTGTAATTTCTGGTGATTCATACAACTGTTTTTTCCGTTTACAGTTCATCAAAATTTTAGGAAAACAATACTCAAAAATCGGTGTAACAGTAACATCACCACTGAAGATTTATATCTGCCGCATTGCAAGCATATACATCCGACCAATCTGCTTCTCCTATATGTTGTTTAAATTTAAGTTTATTTTCAGTGGAGAAACAACGCGCCATTCTAAAATTTTGTTCATTAGTTAAAATCGTTTTAAAGGTTATTTTTTAGCAGTATGGTCAGATATATGTGTATGCAATATTTCAGTCACAAAATTATCTTCATTTGTAAATATATTGTCAATACAACTGGAATTATTACTCGTTAATCTTGTGAGTTTATTAATTGTTAGATGGAGATTATATGAATTCATCAAGTTTATAAATCCAGTTGTATTTCTATTTGAAATAGCAAAGTTTATATTAAAATCTCCTGCTATAGTTATCCTACAATTTTCATTAACAACAACATTTAAAATATTTTCCATACATGTAAAAAAATCTTCAATATTAGCGTTCGGAGTTCTGTACACACATATAATAATATATTTTACATTATTTGGAAAAAAAATCACATGCAGCACACTCACATACATAACATTTCGATTTTTGTACCAGATCATTTCTTTCTTTACACACCACATTGTTTTTAACATAAATTGCGACACCTCCATGTTGACCCTCCTCACGACAGTAACTGGACACAAGTTTACCCTGCTGAAAAAGACGGGTAATATCGGATGATTGCGGATAAAAAACCAAGCTAGTTTTATGTCCATTTATATCTGTTTTTATCCGACATATCTGATTTTACCCGGCATGTCGGTTTTTATCTGCAATTGCGGGTATAAATATTATCCGCGAACGTCGGGTTTTATCTATTTAGATCTATGTCTGCTTTTATCTGTTTTCATCCGCAAATACCTGTATTTGAGTTTATATCTGCATTCACCCGGTTTTATCTGATTTTATCCGCAAACATCTACTTTAATCCGCAAACGTCTGCTTTATCCGATTTTACCTGCAAACATCTGCTTTTATACGTGAAGATCTACTTTCATCCGCGAACATCTATTTTAATCCACAAACATCTGTTTTAATCCGCAAACCCCTCATTTAGTCCGCAAAAGTCTGATTCATAAGATTTCACCTGCAAACATCTGCTTTTATCCGCAAACATCTGCTTTTATCCGCAAACATATGTTTTAATCTCCAAACATCTGCTTTTATCCGCAAACATCTATTTTAATCTGCAAATATCTGCTTTTATCCGCAAACATCTGATTTTATCTGCAAACATCTGATGTTATCCGCAAACATCTGCATTTATCCGTAAACATCTGGTTTTATCCGCGAACATCTGATTTTATCCGCAAACATCTGATTTTATCCGCAAACATCTAATTTTATCTGAAAACATCTGCTTTTATCCGCAAACATCTGCTTTTATACGCAAACATCTGATTTTATCCGCAAACATCTGATTTTATCCGCAAACATCTGCTTTTATCCGCGAACCTGATTTTATTCGCAAACATCTGATTTTATACGCAAACATCTGATTTTATACGCAAACATCTGATTTTATCCGCAAACATCTGCTTTTATCCGCGAACCTGATTTTATAAGCAAACATCTGATTTTATCCGCAAACATCTGCTTTTATCCGCAAACATCTGATTTTATCCACAAACATCTGTTTTAATCCGCAAACATCTATTTTAATCTGAAAATGTCTGCTTTTATCCGCGAACATCTGATTTTATCCGCAAACATCTGATTTTATCCGCAAACATCTAATTTTATCCAAAAACATCTGCTTTTATCCGCAAACATCTGTTTTTATACGCAAACATCTGATTTTATCCGCAAACATCTGCTTTTATCCGCGAACCTGATTTTATTCGCAAACATCTGATTTTATACGCAAACATCTGATTTTATACGCAAACATCTGATTTTATCCGCAAACATCTGCTTTTATCCGCGAACCTGATTTTATTCGCAAACATCTGATTTTATCCGCTGTAGCGGAACAGCCAAATGTGGAGTGGCTACTCGATGGCAAAAAGGTGGGCTGGTGATGCTGGGTGGCTAGTCCAGCTCGTTCTCAGGGTGTGTAGGATGTTCGAGAGTACAAATTAAACAAGTGCTTCGGTAGGAACAATATATTTCCTGGTGCATACAATTTACCAGTTCCAAAAAGTGTATAATTATTGTAAAGGAAAAGAGAATCTAAAATACGAAAGACATTTCATTATTACCACAAACTATGCATGACTATTAATAAATAAGAAAACACTATAATAAATAAAGTTTACGAACAGACAAAAAGTAAGTATTATTAATACCATTAAAATATATAGCAACTTACCTAAAATACGACCAAAAACCGTGGTTTCGTAATAATAAAAACTTAAAAGAGCTTTAAAATAAACTTAGGTTTTAAAAGGTTCACACTCTGCGATCCTCTCCTCAAAACTTCAATATGGAGAGATTTTTTGCACCCAGCTTAGTAAAAAATGATTAAAAATACGCGGGCTTAACCGTAATGTGGGTTGCCTAAGTTTATTAAATACATTGATACAACACAATGTAAATGTTTCATTACACCGCAAACATCTGCTTTTATCCGCAAACATCTGTTTTAATCTTCAAACATCTGCTTTTATCCGCAAACATCTGATTTTATAAGCAAACATCTGATTTTATCCGCAAACATCTGATTTTATCCGCAAACATCTGCTTTTATCCGCAAACATCTGATTTTATCCACAAACATCTGTTTTAATCCGCAAACATCTGATTTTATACGCAAACATCTATTTTAATCTGAAAATGTCTGATTTTATCCGCAAACATCTGATGTTATCTGCAAACATCTGATTTTATCCGCAAACATCTGATGTTATCCGCAAACATCTGATTTTATCCGCAAACATCTGATTTTATCCGAAAACATCTGATTTTATCCGCAAACATCTGATGTTATCCGCAAACATCTGATTTTAATCGCAAACATCTGATTTTATCCGCAAACACCTGCATTTATCCGCAAATATCTGCTTTTATCCGAGAACATCTCCAAACATCTGCTTTTAATTGCAAATCTCTGCTTTCAGCCGCGTTCGGTTTGCCTGCATTTCCTTTGTCCATTTCGGTCCTGTTTCGTACGCAAACGTCTGGTTTCATTCGCGCTTTTTGTTTTCTTTTTTCTCGTGTATACTTTAGTTTAGTTTATCCGCTTTGTCAAATTTTACTGAGCTTTCCGCGAACATCTGCAAACATCTGCTTTTAACTGCAAACCACTGCTTTCATCCGCGTTCGGTTTGTCTGCATTTCCTTTGTCCATTTACATAGGTCCTGTTTCGTACGCAAACGTCTGGTTTCATTCGCGCTTTTTGTTTTCCTTTTTCTTAAAGCTCAGTAAAATTTGACAAAGCAGGTAAACTTAACTAAAGTATACACGAGAAAAAGGAAAACAAAAAGCGCGAATGAAACCAGACGTTTGCGTACGAAACAGGACCGAAATGGACAAAGGAAATACAGGCAAACCAAACGCGGATGAAAGCAGAGATTTGCAATTAAAAGCAGATGTTTGGAGATGTTCGCGGATAAAAGCAGATATTTGCGGATAAATGCAGGTGTTCGCGGATAAAATTAGATGTTTGCGTATAAAATCAGATGTTTGCGGATAAAATTAGATGTTTGCGTATAAAATCAGATGTTTGCGGATAAAAGCAGATGTTTGCCGATAAAAGCAAATGTTTGCAGATAAAATCAGATGTTTGCGGATAAAAGCATATGTTTGCGGATAAAATCAGATGTTTGCGGATAAAAGCAGATGTTTGCAGATTAAAATAGATGTTTGCGGATAAAATCAGATATTTGCGGATAAAAGCAGATGTTTGCGGATAAAATCAGATGTTTGGAGATTAAAATTTTAACAGATGTTTGCGGATAAAAGCAGATGTTTGCGGATAAAATCAGATGTTTGCGAATAAAATCAGTTGTTTGTGGATAAAATCAGATGTTTGCGGATAAAAGCAGATGTTTGCAGATAAAATCAGACGTTTACGGATAAAGGCAGATGTTTGCGGGGGTGCACTAACCGGATGAAATAAGGCGTTCGCAGATAAAAGCATGTTTACGGGTGAAACTGTATGAAAGCAGATTTTCGCGGATAAAATGAGATGTTTGCGGATAAAAGCAAATGTTTGGGGATGAAAGCAGATGTTTGCGGATAAAAGCAGATGTTCGCGGATAAAATGAGATGTTTGCGGATAAAAGCAGATGTTCGCGGATAAAAGCAGATATTTGCGGATAAAATCAGATGTTTGCAGATAAAAGCAAATGTTTGGGTATGAAAGCAGATGTTTGCGGATAAAAGCAGATGTTCGCGGATAAAATGAGATGTTTGCGGATAAAATGAGATGTTCGCGGATGAAAGCAGATGTTTGCGGATAAAAGTAGATGTTTGCGGGTGATTGCAGATGTTTGAGGATAAAAGCAGTTGTTCGCGGGTGACTGCAGATGTTCGCGGATGAAAGCAGATGTTTGCGGATAAAAGCAGATGTTCGCGGATAAAATGAGATGTTTGCGGATAAAAGCAGATGTTCGCGGATGATTGCAGATGTTCGCGGATGAAAGCAGATGTTCGCGGATGATTGCAGATGTTCGCGGATAAAAGCAGATGTTTGCGGGGGTGCACTAACTGGATGAAATCAGGCGTTCGCAGATAAAAGCATGTTTGTGGGTGAAACCGTATGAAAGCAGATGTTTGCGGATAAAACCAGACGTTTGCGGATGAAAGCAGATGTTCGCGGGTGATTGCAGATGTTCGAGGATAAAAGCAGTTGTTCGCGGATGAAAGCAGATGTTCGAGGATAAAAGCAGATGTTGGCGGATAAAATCAGATATTCGCGGATGAAAGCAGATGTTCGCGGATGATTGCAGATGTTCGCGGATAAAAGCATATGCTCGCGGATAAAACCAGACGTTTGCAGATAAAACCCGACAAAAATAGACAAAAAAAATGCAGGTAATCGCGGATAAAAACAGACGTAAGCAGACGTTTGCAGATGTTTCCGGACAAATTCAGATATAAACGCAGATATAAACACAGTGAAGACGGTTAAAAACAGATGATTGCAGATGATTGCGGGGGTGCACTAACCGGACATAAAACACAACCAACAGGGTGTTCGCGGATATAGCGATGCGGACAAAAGCAGATGTTATCAGATGATATTTTTACCCGCTTTTATCTGCTTTTATCCGGCTTCGACGAAGAATTTATACCCGCAATCATCTGCTTTTATCCGGTTTTGACGAAGAATTTATATCCGCAATCATCCGTCATTTTCAGTAGGGTATAAAGTTTTATTGGGTAATTTATCAACTGTTCTGACGTTTTACAATGTTCTGATATACAAAAACCCACACATTCTTTATTATTATTTAACATGACTTGGATAATGTCAATGCAATGGAACGAACATTTTGGTGGATAATACAATACTTTTTGCATTTTACGGATGTTTTAGGTTTTGATTGCTATTTAGGGAACTTCTTCCTTTGTAAGTCTTCGATTCTTTTATATGTACTGCAGGTAGTGTTCCATACAGTATGGTCTACATTTAATGACAATCCTAGTTTTTTGTTAGACAAAATACAATTATTACATTTAATAACATTACTAGTACACATTTTCTCTTCGTGACCTTCTCCACATTTACCACAAACAATATTTTCTGTACAGTCTTTTACTTGATGTCCAAATCTGCAGCATTTAAAACATCTTATAATGCCCAAATCGTTAAAAACTAACCCACGTGTCTATCCAATATTCATTTTTCTTTTTTCTAAGAACATTTTATGTGTACATGAATCCATCTCAAATATTATATTAAACTTCTTATTAATTAATTTAGTCTTTTTTAAAATTTTTATTTTACTATCGCCTACAATTTCATTTTGCTTTTTTATTTTTTCAATTAAATCTTCATCGCTAGTTGCATATTCATCTTCATTAATACCAACTACTTTTAATCGCTGTTCGCGTAATTTAGGTTCATTTACCTGATAATTTTCGCCTAGTTTTTGCTGAACTTGAGTTTGAATACTACAAAGATCTTTCTCGCTGCCACATTCCAATATAATACTACCTTTTTTTGTAGCGCGTCCCAATGATAGACCAGCGCCAAGTTCTGTTGGATTTACTTTTATTTTGATTTCATCCTTCATTTCATTTACATTTTTTTCTGTGCCCTTTTGTTTGATTACTAGTATTTTATTTTCATTCGTTTTAGTTATTGATGCATATGTAGGTGTGCGTACATTATTTTCATTTTTGTATATTTTTAATTCTTCCTTCAAGTATTTTTTTTTTTTATTTAATTGGGAAGTATTTTCTACCAGTTGAGCTAAAGTTTTATTTATTGACTCCAAAACATTTTGATCGATATAATAATCTTCAGTTCTACTACGCTTTCTGGTTCCCTCTTTATTGGATTCATTTACGACTTCCAATATATTACCAATACAACCAGAACACCTCCAGGTAGCCTTCTTCATATGAAATCCCCGCAAGTCTATGACGTTTTTACATTTACCATGGTAAAACTATTTACACCCATTACACTAAATAATTGATTTAATGTCCTCTAATACTAACTTACATTTAAAACAGTTCTCCTCTCCTTCAGCCATTACGACTTAGCGTGGGCTGCAACAGACTTGCAGCCCTACTAATCCCAACGGTCGTTTTTATTGATTGTCACTTATAAACTAAAAAAACACAATTTCACTAAAAGTATATGACCACTTTACTATACAAATCGTTATAAATTCACTACAGGTCTTTGTCCTATTAAATTTGAAACAATATCACCAAAACTAGGAAAATTTCCATAACTGTAAAATACGGCTGCAAATCATGTCCACCAGCCATTAGAAAGTTTAAGGTGTGTGATAGCAAATATTATTTGTAGTTGCAAATAGTACTCGTGGTAATTAATTAGGGGGCATCCATTAATTACTTGAAGCCATTTTTTAGTACTCATTACTAAACAGTTATCTATACATGGTTATTAATTGCTATAAAAGTCAGCCACTTTTTTTGTAAAACCAGAACAACTTTTGTAATACTATACTAACTTTATGACAATCATTACTAACAGTTTGAGAATAATAGTATTAGTAATATATTATGTATATTTTTTTATTTTATCCTCTTTTCCACCACTTTGCCCCTAGGGGATTCATGCAAATATATAAATCAGTTATAAATGGAATACACTAAAAATTGTAATTCACGAATAAATAATTGTAATTACTTATTTTAGCTCCTCTGCCAACCTCGCAAATTTATTAAAAATAAAATAAATTTATAATTGAATTCTGGAACCAAATAATTATACATATTTATAGGAAACCCAAAAAATTTAAAAAAAAGGTGTAGTTCCGCGGTTTTAAAATTGTAAGTCGCTTTGGACTGCAACAGCAATTTATAGATCAGTAAACTGCTACAATAAAATATCCTCTTACATATAGTGCTTTTATGGTTAATTTCTAAAGCCGCCGTATATTTATAAAAATATATTGTACGCGCGTTGTCGGGCCCAGCAGTGTTGCCAAGTTTAGGGGCTAATAACGATACGTTAATATAAATGTATAAATATATACTCAGAAGCGCCCCCTACAGTGAAATTCTCCAAACTTTTTGTATAAAAGAATGCATTAATAGTACTTTTTGAGGCCCATCAAAAATTTTAACAGGAGGGTGCAGAAAGAAAGGAGAATCGAATGGCTACTATATACTCGGGCTCCGTTGTAAAGCCCAAAGCCGGGTTTTATAACGTCGCTTTGGGCTTTAAAACGTACTAAAGTTATCTTGTACGGGCCTGTATAAGAGCGTTTATAAGTCTATATATATATACATATATATATATATATATAGAGATATATATAGATTTGTTTGACCGCACATACAGACCCAAATCGTCATACTTCGCCGCCTATACAGACCAAAATTGACGTTTTCAGACCCGGCTTCGGGACTGAAAAAGTTAATCATAGTATGGATGGTTGGTGGGTGCAGGGGGTAAATTTTTAGGTGGGCTTGAAAAGGCGGTGAAACATGATGAAATATACAGATTTAGTTCACGGTTCAGCCAGTTCGAGGGCACCTCGGTCGGGCTCAGCTAGCTGTATATATTCGGCATAGTTAAACTACGTCTTCAAACCCTAAATTTGGCAACGCCGCGGCGGCATATAAATAATGAATATGTATTTCACAGCTCTGATACAGTCCCGATATGCTCTTTACCATTTGGTCCAAAATCACACTTTCCCTCCTGAACGGAGATAAGCTTCAGATAGTAAAAAAAAGGAAAATCTACTTTATCAAATTTTGAGGGTTATACTTTTAAATATTCGTCAGTAAAATTGAAATGTTAAATATTTAACAAAATATATTATTTTTTTAGTATACATTTTTGGTAAATATTACTGTAAAAATATTAGTAGATCGTAATTTTTAATATGGTTGTATGGATGTGATTTACGTATAGTAATATTTATTGTATTATTCAAAATATAAATATTAAGTTAATAAAAAGATTTGCGAAATATCTCAAGATTATAAAGAATCTTACACTGTCTGTGGACCATGTAGTTAATAATTTTAATGGTAAGTATTTTTAATATCAATTTTCATTTCCGTTTATTTATTTAGTATGATTAATACCATTATTAGCATTATTATCGTTATTATCATTATTATTATTATTATCATTAGCTTTCTTATTGTTGTATTATAATCAATACATATTGCCAAATTTGATTAATTGAATATTTACATGTGTTTTTAGAACCTACCTTCTTATCTTATCTTATTTTATTATTAAATTTAACCAGCAGCGTATAAAGAAAATCACCCGGTATAATAATTAAAATTAAATAAAAAAATTATTTGTTTTAGATATTACCTACAGCATACCAAATTTTAACCTTGTATTTTAAAATTTATATTTTTTTAATATTGTACGGTTACTGTATAATTTTAATACCCTGTATCTCAGAACTACTAAATAAAAATACTTAAATACTCCAATTTGAATGCTGATTAGTGAAAATGAAATTTTTTTGATATTTTCCAAATTAAATTAACCAAAAAGTTTCCACCCCGGTTTTCTTCTCCACTTTAAATTAAAAATGAGTGATACGTCATTTTAAAGGCATTTTAAATATCTACATTTTGGCGTATTAGTTTTTAAAATCGGTTAGTTCGTTCCTGAGATATTTAGACAAAAATAAATTAAAAAAGAAAAATTTTCTGTAATATCTTGAAAACAAACAAACCGATTAAAAACTATTACGTCAAAATAAAGGGATTTAAAATGCCCTTAAAATTATACGATACCCCTATTAGTTTTAAAATGGGTTGGTACGTTATTTGAGAAAAACTTAATTTTTTAAATTATTAATTATACACCATTATACATATTGTATATTCACAAGAATCATTTTATAAAATCACGTACTTTTAAACCACACTTAATTAAAGTAATAATTTGTGCAAACCAACCGATTTTAAAAACTAATACCAGCCAAGCAGGCCATAAGGCCGCATTCCACTATATGCACTACAGGGCCGGCTCTATTTTGAAGATCGATATTTACATAAAGTGATTAATTAATTAATTAATAAATTAATTGATTGATTGATATGGATATAATCGTATTGGTATTGGTATTGATGGAGTATTGTTGGTATTGGTGTTGATGTTGATATTGGCATTATAGATATTGATATTAGTATTAATATTGATTGATTAGTTGGTTGATACTGATGTTAACGTTAATATTGATTAATTGATTGATTAGTTGATATTGGTATTGATTATTTGTATTATTTGGTATTAGTATTGGTATTGACTAATTGATATTTATATTGAATTTATATAGATACTAATTTAACAGGAAACCAGGCAACAATTGACCATTGCAGAGGGCAGCGTGCGTGTGAGAAGGGAAATCAAGTGGGTGCGTCGCAATATTATATTATTGTATTATATATATTATATAATATACACATAAGCTCACGCAAGCAAAGCTTGGAGGATGGAGAAAGTAAATGGGCAAAGCCCCCACGTGAAAATGAAGTGGTAGGCCATCTATTGAGACATGCGTTGCACGCCTGACATAGGGGCCGGGTTTCAAATATTGATGCGATACACCACAGGGCCGGGTTTATCTATTTTGTATATTAATATTTTTTTTTTAATTAATTTGAAAAAAAAAATAAGTAAGAAGGCAAATATATAAATAAATGAAAACGGTATGAACACTAATATAGCAATAAAATAAATAAAGAATATACAAGGTTGGTAGCCGGAGTAAGCAAAAAACTAACATACCCACCCCCATTCACGAATACCAATTGAATGGGGATACTACTAAGGCCTAGGTTGAGGAGGATTCCGGATTGTACTTAGTTTTGGGTCAGTTCAATGTCCTCCAAAAACCCTTCCTAAACTGGACGTATGGCCCGACCCGGCTGACAAAAATCCCGGGAGCTGCCTTAACCTTTGACACTGTCATCCACGAACTCCTAGGGTGGATCTACCAGCCGGCGTAAAAACTTCGGATCCAACAAACACAGGTAATGCTGTGATTTGGCGGGATAAGCAGGAGAACGGAAAGGGGGTAATATAACCCCGGGAGATCAGTGGATGATAATATATCTGGGGCTTGCCATACGTTCCTATACTCATACTCATACTCATACCCCAACCGATTTTAAAAACTAATACGCCAAAATTTTAAGGGAAGAAGAAAAAATAATTTGATGAAGTACGCAAAATAAATAAAGTTTAATTTTTTAAAGGAAATACTTAAATTTTCTTTGCTGTCGAAACTATATTCGTCTATAGGATTTTCTGCGTTTCTTTGGATGGGGATCAGGGGCGTAGCTTCCGCGGTATCAGCCGTATCAATGATACGGGGCCCCCGATTGGCAAAAAATTTATTACCCACATGTTAAAAAAATTGAGGCATCAAATTAAATAAATAAATAATATTTTTATTAAATTGTTTATTTTTCGATTTATTAAATTAAAATTTTCCTGAATACCCCCCTGTTCCAACGAGGCCGTTAACTCATACAAAATGTTTCTGCCCGCACCTTTCAGCTATGCGTTGTCTACGGCGCAGGATGTTATTATCATAGGTTAAATTAATAGCAAATTAGAAATAATTATTAGCGTTACAATTGTTTCAAATGACTTTCCTTTATTTTAAAATAGAAACCTTTTAAAAGATGTTGAAGAACGGTAAATGTCTAAAACCAGATCAAATTTTAAAATTTGCCTGTACATTAAAAGCTATGAATACATGGGTGAATATATTGAGATGTTCCCCAAGTGAAAATGATAATTTTTTATTTTTGGTTGTTTCACTGTTAGTCTAGAATGGGGTTTTTGGGAAGCCACCAGGTCTAGTAATAACATAACATAAGTGGTTCTGCACTAATGCAAGAATTTTAAGAAATCATACATTTTGAATATTAGAGCTTCTCGGAAGATATCTTCACGGAGGTTAGGATTTCGTATGTTTTTTTTAACCCTGTATATTTAAAATAAGTTATTGTATCTTTTGACACCTTAATATTTTTTTAAAATACAATTGTACATACTTAAAATATTTATAAAAAAATCTACTTACTGAGATATTACACTTCACGGTTGATAGGTTTTTAAATAGCAAATTAATGAACTTAAACTTTTGAATTATTAAACAGCAACACTCTCATCTGCATATAAATTCTAACTGACCTTCAGGAATCACATGCATCTATAATGTTGTAAATAGAGGTTTTTGCTTACTTAAAATGATTAAAGCGCCATCCGTTGCATAAAATTTAAAACAAAAACAGATTCACGGAGGATAGAATCAATTTTTGTAACACCTACATAAATGGTTATACAAATTATTTCTTTTAATTTTTAATGATATTTTATATTCGATTCGATTGCTTTGGATGTGTTTAATTTACTTAGTGAACTGATATTTTTAGTATGCTTTTACTACCTCAGATATTTGAAAACTTATAGGTTAACCTAGAAAGAGTATCAGTCACGGAGGATATGTTTTAGACTTTTAAAAAATTGTAAAAAATAATTAATTGCGGTTAAAAATCTGGAACCTGAGCTGTAATATCTACTTAATTATGAAAGATCAAAACACAATAAAAGTGTAGGTCAAACTCATCGGGGGACATTTCATGAGATTTACCCACATATATTATTTATTGAATTATAAAAATTGGTAAATGCAAAAAAATGATACCCTAAAAATTTTTTTGCCAGCACCCTTTCCGGTATAAGGGCCCCTACCAGATTTTTGATACAAGGCCCCCTTGAGGCTAGTTACGCCACTGATGGGGATACCTAAAAATTAACTTTGCTTTAAAAGAAATAATAGTAAATAAAAAAACTAACCTAACCAAACATGCCTCCTTACCTGTATTTTAATTTTTCCCTAGTATTGCCATTTGAGCAATTAATTTGCTTCCTGCCGATATTTTCACACCACACAAACAATTTCGCCAATTCTGCTATCTTCCCGATTTACATGCATTGAAGAGAATCACGGATTAGTATATTCTTTTTACGTACTTTCGACCTACGCCACGAGTCCCTACCATTTGGCAACATCGCTGGGTCTCGGGACGTTGGTTGAATATGGTTATGCAGTATAAACGGGCGCGAGAAGTCGGTAAAATGATGCGGGTTTAAAAAGTGTTATTCAATGTGCAACTTTTTTTGTAAAAAGAAAATGTTTCCCCTTGAAGCATGCTTATTGAGTTATATTCTTTAAAAGCTTATTTACGTTTTATATACTCGCCTAAATTACCTGGATCAAGTGGGTCTTAGGTAGCCTGTATAGTGTACCGGGACTGAAAACGTGGACCGGATAGATATATATATATAT
The DNA here is from genome assembly GCA_921294245.1 of Brassicogethes aeneus. Taxonomy (NCBI): domain Eukaryota; kingdom Metazoa; phylum Arthropoda; class Insecta; order Coleoptera; family Nitidulidae; genus Brassicogethes; species Brassicogethes aeneus. Next base: position 3,168,196 of record OV121137.1, read on the forward strand.
ATATATATATATATATATATATATATATATATATATATATATAACTTACATAATATAATTTATGTATACCACTTCAAATTATTACTTTTATGTTAGGCATGAAGTTTTCATGAAATTTATTATTATATATATTATTATATGTATCTTAGATAATATAATTTATGTATACCACTTCAAATTAATACTTTTATGTTAGGCATGAAGTTTTCATGAAATTTATTACCTACTTCTTTTTTAAAATTTCTTTCAGTAAAACTAACTATAATTCTTTGCCTATTCTCAAATAGCTTAACTATTTTTCGAGTTTGTGTAGGAAAAGACGTTTTGGAGATTACAATTTGGTTGTTACTAAAATTCAGGGGTTCTTCTGAAATTGGAATGCCAACAATGGGATTTTCGCTACGATTAGAGTGAACTGTTTTATTAGAAAAATGAGGTTGTTCTGGGTTATTACTAAAGTTATTTAAATCTTCTAATGCTCTAACAGCAAATTCGCTAACATCATAATTTACGTCAAGTGACTGATTATCTTCGTTTCTTTTACGTGAACTTCGACTATAGACAAACAATCAGCATTTAAGTTTAAACTACCTAATCTGTATAAATTTAAAACTTCCTACCTATATATATATATATATATAAATATATATATAACTAAACTAGGCGGGTTGCCTCCCATATTGGGACCTCGTTACATTCTGGGCCTAGCCCGGCTAACTAACCCCAATATTCTTTAGTTTTATATCTTTGTTTAAATGCAGTATCGAGCCATATCGCCAATACATTAATTTGCGTAATTTTTAAAGTACAATGCCTGACCGCGTATTCCTTTGCTACTTTATAGCCGACCAGGGTTTTTTCTCAGGCTCTTTTTCCCTGGCCGAACCCTCCTAAGAGCCACCCCTTGCTTGTTTGTAAAAAGTTAACGTAAATTAAATTGGGGTAAATTAAGCGACTGTATTTTATTTCTTATAAACCTATTTCTCTCACGTATCATTCTTAAAGCAATGCATCTAATAAAACAAGTAAGTAAACACAGCGTAGAGGTCCAAATTTGGGTAAGACGATCACGAGCCAAAGCCACAAAATATTTAATTTATCAATTTTTCATAAAACTTGTCTTAACGAACCTGGGGGTAAAGAGAAATCTTTACAATATATAATATATATATAAATGTATAATATTTGTATTGTTATTTTTCTGTTTATTATTTATATAATTGTAGGTATTTTAATTTCTTAGAATTGCACGTACAAATGCACATTGTTGCGTTTTTGTGTATATACCCATATTTATTTGTCTTGTATTCGTTTATGTGTTTTATGTACAGCCAATAATAATAATAATAATAATAATAATAATTATTATTATTATTATTATTATTATTATTATTATGTGACGACCTATCAGGACCTGTTACGATCTGTCACGACCTGTTATGATCTGTCACTACCTGTCATGGTCTGTTACGATCCGATACGTTTTCTTTCACTTTTTTTGTCAAGTTTCGCGTTTTTGAAGTCCTGATTGACTCCAATCCTTTTCTATGTGTAATACCAAGATTATTTGATGGATGATGCTGAGTAATGGCTAGAGTAGAGCTAGGTACTTCAAGCTGAACTTCATCAATATATATATATATATATATATATATATATATATATATATATATACATATATATATATATGTATATGTATAATATACAGGGTGGGCCAATGGAAAGTTTCCACCCGGTTTTCTCAGGTGATACAGTGTATATACATATATATATATATATATATAATTGTGATATTTTTTCGATGGGTTTAAAATTTCTTTAGCTTTTAATTTTTTTACATCAACTGTAATTTATTGGTAGCGCTGTTTTCCAAAGGTGGCGCCACCCATAGATAAGCGATACAAAAATTTCGAACTAGAGATAAGGGAACGGAAACTGGCGATAAGGGGGTGGGCGTGACTTAACAGTGCTTTAATGCCGGGTCGCCTGGCATCCGCTATTTGGAGATAAGGATTTATTATTGAATTATATATATAAATTTCATTTTTGACGCCATTTTGAATTGCTGAAGTCACCCCAATGGCCTGAGACCACCCCCTCCCTTTTTTTGGTCACGTGACGAATGGGAAAAATGCGCGGGAAAAATCATAATTTTGATTAGATTTAATACGCATATTTATGACGTCATCCGACTTGTCCCAACAAGTCTATTTGGGCTAGCTCCAGAGGCCTTTTTCTCACAATTAGGTGTTCATTTTGTCCGACCTTTTTTATTAAAATTAATTTTCTTTAAATATTTTTGGGTACTGATCGGTACTCGGGAACCATCGGTTTTAAATTTTCTTTCATATAAAGTTATTTGTTTTAATTATACTGATAAGTCTTAAAATTGCTTTATGTTGAGTATTAATAATGGGTTTTAAATTGTTATTAATATTTCTGCTAAGTAAACTTATAATTTTGGTAAAATTAAATGATTTAACTGATAAAGATACTGTAATAAAACATCTCGAAGCATTTGGCTACCTTAATAGTTCAGAGTTTTCGCTGACTAATTATTAAGAAGCTTTAATAATATTTCAGGAGAGATATAATTTAAACATAAGTGGTGAAATAACGAAAGACCTTTTGGAATTTATAAAAACACGTCGTTGCTCTATACCAGATGAAAATATTTATGAACTGATACAAACACCCCCTAAATGGAATAAACATGAAATTTATTGGTATGCCCGTAATTCGGAGATAAAAAATGCTGCTTATAGGGCTTTTAATGAGTGGCAAAAATTTGTGAATTTACTTTTTCGGTCAGAAGAAATCCAGACATTTTTATTTCATTTGGAAGATATAACCATAGTAATTCAATTCGATGCATGAAGGGTTATTGTGAATTTCCATTTAATGGAAAAAATTAATGTACTTGGTCACGCATACCACCCAAATCATATTAATACCTGTACTGAAATTCATTTAGATTCAGATGAAAATTGGTATTTTAGTTTAGATATACCTTAAGATAATGATAAAACAAGTTTATATACCACAATGCTTCATGAAATTGGGCATGCTTTGGGGTTAGGCCATTCTACAGATATTAATGCACTTATGAATCCATATTTTCACCAAATATAACAACCCTATTCGATGTAGATAAAAATAATATAAAAAATTTATATGGATTACACCCAAAAACTGCACCCAAAATAGTAACAACACCAAAAACAATCCCAACAATACCAACAACAAGGAAACTTACAGGTAAATAAACAACAACAAAAACAATTTTAACAACAAGCAGACCTAAAATAACGGGTTCTACGCAAAAACCTACACACACATCATCAAATTTAACTGATTTATTTCAAATCGAGTATCCACAACAAATGTTAGTTACAAATAATAATCATCTGTATGTTTTTAACAATGGGTTAGCGTGGATTTTAAATATAGGACAGTCTTTTGGTATAAATATTAAAAGGCCTAAAAAAACTAGTGATTATATTAAATTAAATGATTTTTTGCATATATACCAAAAACCTAATGGTAGTGTGGTTATAGATAATTAAAATCGCGTTAGCTCGTTTTCTTTTCCTAGTCTTGCGTATGAAACATTTAATCAAACAATAGACAGTATTGCTCAAAGTAGTAAAATAAATGCTATTTTTAACTCAAACAGGGGTAGAACTTATATCATTCATGATGATTATTGGGTTGCTGAAATTGGCGAATGTGGTTTAAATGTAGTTAACAGGGGGACTATTTGATTTTCTATCAAAATATGTTTTGTTGATTTCAGTTCGGTTAATGAGTTATAAAATTCCAAAATTCAAAAACCCCATGTTATTTAATTGAGAAAAATAAAATCACAATGAGCAACCTCTTAATAATAATAACAGGCTTTTAAGACAATTAAATAAAAAAAAATGTTTTTTTATTAGTGCAATATTTACTATTTTAAATTTGAATTATACGCTCTGGCAAAACTGATAGTTAAAATGTAGCAATGCAATAAGAAAATATGCTATAAATAAACTTTATATACGTTTGTTGCTTTGGTTGGACACCGGTAAAGTGTAAAAAAGTTTAATAAATACTAAATAAATCAATCTCCGGATCGTTTACTAATTTTGCAAAAATAGCTGTAAATTATTTACAGTAAATTGGTACTAACTTAACACTCAACTAACTTACCTATAAGGAAATTTATTTCCTTGTTTATTTAAATAAAATATTATCCATAATTATTTATAATTTGGTGGTCCTCGTACTCGCCAAGGGCGTCTAGGCGAAATAAAAGCATGAAAAATAATTTACTTTTCCGCAATGAAATGTATATTTTTTACTGAAAAATTAAAAGAGCCTATTTTAGGCTCATAAAAATATCCTTTTAGGACACAAATCAAAATTTCGTCATTTTAGGCTTTTAGGCAAAAACAAAGGGGTGTCCAACGCTTTATTTTTTTAAGTTTAGGATTAATTTCAAGGTCCCAAACAAATGCCTAAAATAGATACAAAAAGGCATTTTGCCTAAAATCCGGTCCTTGCAAATAAGCAAACAAGCAAAGAAACAAACTAAAAATGAAAACGAGGAATACATGGGACAGCTGAGCTCTAGTATGATGTATTATTTATCTAATGGTATTTATATATTTATTTATATATATATATTACATGTGGGTTGTGGTGGCAGTGAGGAGATATTGTGTGGTTTTATGGTTTTGTAGGATGTCCCTTTCTTTCAGAGTTCTCTTTCAGAAAAATAGGTTAAATGTCGTTTGGGTTGCGGTTATTGTTGTTGCTTTATCCAAATGAATATAATTATTGTTTGTTATAAATTTTAAATGTTTTATACGTTTAACTCTCTCCCATAATCTCCAATTTTGGAAGGTTTTATGAGCGATATTTATAAAAAAATAAACGGGAGCCTTCCGGGTGTTTGACCTAAGTTTAAACGAGATTTAGTGCCTTTTATTTACTGTATTTATTATTTCCCTTTTAAATACTTTCCCCATGAATACAACACCTCAAAATTACCTTGGGTTACTAAATTAATGAGCTTGATTACCATAAGTATTTATTTTATTTATTTGTCGTAATTTAATATAACATTTGCCGTGGTGTTATATTTTATTTTATCACTTGGGATGTAACTTTTACGGATTCTTTGCTGGGGGGGTTTGTACGCTTACAAGTTTTAACCCCCAAACATTTAACACTAAATTTATAAAACAACCTCCCAAAAATAATATAAACTGCTAAAACTAACACTTTCAATTTGTCCTTTATACTTTATTTGCGAGCTCATCTAGTTTCTTGCGTAACTCGGCTAACTCCTCAACGCTCTTGGCCATCTCTCTTCTAGCTGTGTGCTGCATTTTTCGTTGAATCCACCTTTTGACCCAAAAACCTAAGGCAAGGAGTACCCTACCAGTGAACATACATGACTAGCTGTCCACTGTCACTATTGCCTGACTGAGCAATGATCACCTCTTCTTGCGTTACCACTTTCTTCCCCATAGTTCACCACTTTTATTTTTAACACTAAACCACATTAAATTTTGCTCTGGGAGAATTGTCATGTTATATTTGGGTTTTTACAGTATACATTTTATAATATACTTACTCACTTTTCATTACTGATTTGAAGGTTTGTTTGGTAACTGTACACAGTAAAAAATATTTTGTTAATTTGCCATTTATTTAACAAAATCTATATTGTCAATAAATAGAAGGCAAAATCAACCAATATATTTTTATTATTTTACAATTAGGTAGTAGGCAAAGCATAAATTTGTTAATTTAATAAAATAATATTGTTATCGCTCAGAAGTGGGATCGACTCCAGAGCCTGGAGTATCACAGAAACAATAGTGCCTTTTTTTGGAACATCAAAACCAAAATCTGATGGAATTAATAAGTGCAATTAAAACTACACCAGCTAGTGTACCCAGAGTATCATTACCGAAGTTTAACCCGGAGGATCCAAGTGCTGACCTTATTTCCTGGTGTTCTACTGTTGTGTTTATCCAAAAATTCATTGGAAGTTCGGCTGCCACTTTAATTAATATGTTCAACGGTCGTCCTAAAGAAAGTGAATGTCTTTTGTCCTATAATAGCCGCCTCATGACATATCTTACGTCCAGATGGAAGTCAATGAGCATCGAAGAAATAACGGTGTCTGCCGTATTAGCACACATGGCCCAATTTGATAATCGACTAAAGCGATTATTATTCACCACCAGTATAAAAACCAGGGCTCAATTGCAAAGTGAGTTAAAGGCATTGTCGTATGGTAAGCGGAAAGCCGCTTTAACTTAAGGGGATTCTACCTCATCTTATGCAAAAGGACATAAATCATCAACTACAATAAAGTGTCAGTTTTGTGGAAAAGTGGGTCATAAAATAAGTGAATGCCGTTTTAGAATTAACGAAAGCGAAAACACATCTGGAATCCATCAGTCCAGTGCTAGTGCATCGCCTTAAATAAATCTGTTGTAAGGTGCATCAGGTGTTGTGCTTCCGGTTATATTGCGTTAAAGTGCCCTTTAGCCACCAGTGGGTCATATTTTAAAGGTATTTAAGAAAATACGACCGGAGAGAAAAGGGTAAGAGTGGTCAAGCCAACCGGCTCGCTTATTCAATCTGGTGAGTCGTATTTATTCTGTTTTGACTTGTTTACCGATATTCGCTTATTAAAGAAATTGTAACCTCCAAGTTCTCAGGTAAAAGAGTTAAGAATTTTATTGTTTTGAGAGGCATTGGGAACACTACTATTCATAGCACTCTACAAATACTGTTTAAAATAGTCATTAACAATTATACCTTAGAAACTATATTTCATGTAATACCTCATGCTTAATTGCAAAGTGATATTGTAATGTCATTTCATCTACGATTGGCTGTGAAATTATTTGTCAAGGTTTTCATGTTAACCTGACGTCCAATAGTTTTAAAATTAATTGGAATAATATCCTAGATTTGTAGTTTTACTAAGGTTTTGTCTTTTGGATGTATTGTTTTTATTGTCTATAATTTACTAAGATCGCCACCGATGAGATTAAAATACGTCTAATTAATACTATTATAACTTTTCAGAGACGGTCATATTGTTTAAGTTCAGATAAGCGACAAATAGTAAAGAATAAAATAAAGAAATTGTAAAAGGCTCGTATTATTCGGTACCGTGTTTGTCACCCCAGATGGGTAATAACAGTATCTAACCATTCTGTTTAAAGTATGCACCATCTGTTTACAAACTAGCTGTTATAAAAGAATTTTGCTTATTCTTTTGTTCTTGTTTATATAAACGATATTATAATTGTTTCTCGTACAATACAGGATGCATTTTAAATTCTTTAATTAGACTTACAAAAGCAGGATTATTATTTCAAAATTCTTTAAAAATAGTACAGAGTATCTTGGTTATAAAATTAAAGGAAGCGAACACTGACGTAATTGTCGTAAAATTAAAGCACTTACAGGTATACCTGATCAGGTATACCTGATCCTGAGAACGTCTCTCAGCTGAGACAGTTCATTGGCCTCGCATAATATTTTCGAAAATTTGTACCCAAATTAATTTGTCTCAGATAATAAAACCTCTATTAATTAACTACAGGTAAAATTAAATTAAGTCACTAAAGCCAGTCCCTTTGAAATTTTTACTAGCAAGATAGCTATGCCTTTCTAATTGATGTCTGTTGCTCATAAATAATCCGAAATTAATATTACTAACGTAAGAAATCGCGCAAGTCAAAATATAAAAAGTGTTCCATTGCATGATAAGTCTAGATTTAATAATAATAAAGTTAAAAAATTAGATTTAACGTAGGTGACCATGTTTACTTAAAGCCGCGTCCAGATTTGTACCGCGTCGCGCAACCGTACCACGTCGCGAGCCACGTTGCGAACCACGACGCGAATTTCATCCCGCAACCACGTACGCCGCCTCGAACAACATACCGTACCTCGGGTTGCAACCATTGCCGCGTTCCAATTTTTAGTCAGATTTTAAAATGGATATCGCTGCAGCAGCGTACATTTATATTCATTTCGCTTTATCAACTAAAAAGCGAAAACAAAAAAGGCGGTGGTGGCAAACAGAAATATTTAGAAATAGACCGAAATATGGTGCGAACAAATTGCTTGCAGATTTAAAGATGCAAAGAATTAGTGGTCAATATAAAAATTCAAATGTCAACAATAGATTTTGAATATCTTCTTAATGCAATTGGGCCCAAAATAGGAAAGCAAGATACCAAGTTTCGAAAAGCAATCTCAGTGCAAGAAAGACTAGCTGTAACATTGATTTTGCCTATATAAACTAATTAAAAGTAGAATATTTTCTTCGGTCCACTCCATTTCAAACACAAAATAAAACTAAACAAACAAAATTGTCCTTCTGCCCGTCCAGACTTATTCAACGTCGTCGCATACCAATCCTTTGATGTTTCGTCAGTTTACCGACAAGTCGTGGATCGCGACGTACCTCGAGCTGCAACGCTTATTAGGTTCGCGACGGCGTTCGTTTCGACGTCCAGATTGCGCGCGACGTGGTTCGCAACGTGGTACGGTTGCGCGACGTGGTACAAATCTGGACGCGGCTTAACAATGAAAAGTTAAAATAAACTTGATCTAAAGTTTAGACGCCCATTTCTGATAGCAGAAGTTCTAGAAGGTGATAGATATACCTTAAACTCTTTAAAAATAATAGATCTTACAAGAATTCACACGATCGCTTGAAAAAAAAATGCCCTATAGCCAGGTCCCCAGTGAGTTAGAGAGTTCTAACGAGGAAAACACTCAGAGAGGTGTTGTAGCTCAAGGTGTTGAAAGAGACACCGAAGCTGAAGGTGTTGAAAGAGACATCGCAGATAAAGGTGTTGCAAGAGACACCGTAGCTCAAGGTGTTGAAAGAGACATCGCAGCTAAAGGTTGCAAGAGACACCGTAGCTCAAGGTGTTGAAAGAGACACAGTAGCTGAAGGTGTTGCAAGAGACACCGTAGCTCAAGGTGTTGAAAGAGACATCGCAGCTAAAGGTGTTGCAAGACACACCGAGAATAGTGCTACATGCGCCAGGCTGTAGTCGCAACTGCAAGCCTAAAGTGTTTTGTGATGGGCAGCTGGTGATGTAGCGGGGGCCTAGTATGTATTTGAGTGAATTTTTTTGTTATCAAAATGGACTTTTAAACTAAAAGCATTGTTAGTTGTGTAAATTGTAAAAGTGGTATTAAAACCTTAAATCTAAATATTGCAATTGCACCCGAGGACGTGTGATCGTCAGGATGGCCGTGTCGGAGAATAGACATTAATTTGTATGGCATGTTTATAAATAACAATTTGGTAAAATAAGCAATGCTGTTTATTATAAATTAGACTTAAGAAATAGATTTTAGAGGAACAGTTATTATGTCTGCAGTCCGATAAGGGTGCATTAGTGAATATAAATCAATTAAGATTCTATTGAAATGATAGAGTAAGCAGTGTTAAACTATATCTTTATTCAAAAGTTGTCAGAGTTTTATATTCAACAAATTTAAATAATTTATAAAACATATCATATTATTTGATGTTTTCGAACTATAAACTTAAAACACTTTATAATTATATTCAAAACAAATATCAGTAGCGCACTAGACAAAACATGTGTTTTTTATTGTATTTTATTCTGTACGCTACTGACTGGAACTTTTGCTGACTAATTAGTTTATAGCACAAGGTCGCTTTTACGCTACTTGTACGATTGATATCAAAACAATAATAATAAACATATGTTTAAGTATCCTTCTGTTAAACTTGGGCTTTAACATTCTGCCGGCCAGGGAGAGGTGATGGGCTGCGTAGAGGTTGAAGTTCGACCATACGTTCCTCTTCATCATGAGTTGACTTAGCGTCTGGAGTGTTGTTTTGGAGGTGGGTCCGTCTGCATTGTATCAAGTGTAACACAACCTTGATTGAGATTCCTGCACTGGTGACAATAATTATTGTTGTGATTGTGCTTGTTATCAGGGAGTGGTGGTGAACTTTTTTCCAGATGGTGGATTGTAATCTCTCTGAAATGTCGTTTTCTGCATGTCGTAGATCGTCAAGTCCATTACTGTTTCGTAGAACGGGTTCAATAGGTTTCCAGTCTGGGCGGCTCTGTGGTTTAAACTCGTTCAGTTCGTCTACTGTTGATTTTGAGTATGATGCTAATACCGGGTTTGTTGTGATCCGCCTGGGGGTTAGAATGTTCTGCGACGTTTTTATTGAGCATTCTTGATTTATTTGGATAATTGAAGTGTTTGATATGATGACGTCCTCTCTTTCTCCGTTGCAATGTATGGAGATGTGTGATTCCTTTCCAGTTATCACAATCCAGGCGTTGGGCATGTACAGTTCTTTCCAGGTCATTCCAAACATACTTTTTTGTACTGTTTTGCATTTTGTGGGTTTTGTTCGTTGAAAGATTTCATCCACAACGCAATTTGGACTTGATTCCATTTGTCTGATGGTTGCCGGAGAGCATACAAAGTTCGTTGGCGAGGTTTGTATACTGTTTTTAAAGTCCATATCGTTTATCTCAAAATAGAGTTGTTGGTTGTAGTCGACTGCTAATACACCTTCCGGTACTTCTGCTGTCCAGTAGGAGTTGTTTTCAATCCGTAGTGGCACGGGAGTGATCTTAAGCAATGTGAAGTTACTCATTCCAACTAACAGGAACTGACTGTAGAAATGCATGTATTCGTTGTCGATTGTCGAAGTTGTCTTTACTATTGGATGATTAATTATGTTAAGTGTTGGAGGTAGTTTCTTCCGGGCATTTCTTAGAATTTTGTTTACATGAGATGGTGGAAGTAAATCATGTAAGCTGCCACGACGGGAACGGACATCTAACAAGGCACTGTGTCTTCTAAGGCAATCTGTAGCGATACTGTTTGCTACTTGATATGCGCTTATTAGATGAATGTTGAGTTTGTTTATATCGATTGTAGCAAACCAGTTGTCCATCTTTGTTATTTCTTGCAGTCCTTGATTTATTTTTTGGCGAAATTCTTCCAACCGTTGGTTTATCCTCGCTTCAGTTTCATTGATTATTGCTAGTGACGATACCATGACTTTAGTTTGGTGATTGCTGGCTTGAATAATTTTGTCTTGATTTTTATGTAGATTCTCAATGTCTTCGTAAACTTCGTCATTGACCCCAAACACTGATGTCATTAGTTTTCCAAGTAGTCCTCTTTTTTCACGACTTATGTCATCTTCGATCGTGGTTTGGATTACTTGTATTTCTTCTACTAAGTTACTTAGATGGTTTGTTAATGTTGTGCATTGCACGGTTTTTGTTAATCTTTTGGCTTCAGTGCACAACTTTTTAAATTCACTTGTAACGTTTAGAACTGTGTTGACTTCTTCCTTTAGTCTCACTCTTTCATATCGTGTTTCAACCTGAAAGATTCCTCTTTCTACTTTAGCAAAACCTAGATGCTCAACGTAGAAGCCAGGGTTTAGGGATGACACGTTAAATGGTGTAGCGTGACAACCTTGGGCAGCTACACTCATTGCTAACATAATTGTTAGAAGTGTTGTTGCTACGTTTCTTTGTATTGGTTTGTCCTTTGATGACTTTCTGTTTTCTTCGTTTGCAGGTAGTGGAATTAGTTGATGTATGTTCTTTTTGCTTGGTTGTCCGTGACTTTTTTTTATTGTCACTACTCGTACGTCTCCGTCTTTATCTGGGTGTGTTTTTGTTATCTTAGCTAATGGCCATTTGCACGGGTTTATGTCTTTTTCTTTTATTATGACGATGTCTCCAATGTTGATATTTTCGTGGGTTCTTTTCCATTTGTACCTCTGCTGTAGATTACTGAGGTATTCTTGCGTCCATGCACTCCAGAGATCTTTTTTCATTTTTTGTGTGGTTCTCCAGCGATTTGAGAGTGTTGTTCCTACATCGAGCATTTCTAGAGGTCCAGGCGCTAAAAGGTTTCGTCCAATCAGAAAATGTCCAGGGGTGATGACTTCGATATCATCTGTGTCGCTGGAGAGTGGACACAGTGGCCTGGAATTGAGGCATGCCTCTATCTGGTACAGCAGCGTTGTTAACTCCTCAAAGGTTAGTGTGGAGTTTCCCAACACCCTTCTTAAATGAAACTTCATTGATTTTACTCCTGCTTCCCATAATCCACCCATATGCGGAGTGGCTGGCGGTATGAATTTCCACTGGGTTCCTAACGTGGCGAGTTTGTCTATTAGTTTGTCGTTGGTTACTGATTTTGTGATTTCATCTTTTAAGACATTGCTTGCTCCGACGAAATTTGTTCCGTTATCGCTATACATGACTGACACTTGACCTCGCCTGGATGTGAATCGACGAAATGCTGCTAAAAAGGCTTCCGTTGTCATATCGCTTACGGCTTCTAAGTGAATTCCCTTTGTTGCGAAGCATACAAATAGTGCTATGTATCCTTTGTATGACTTATGGCCTCGTCCTTTTGTCATCCGTATGGAAATTGGTCCAGCGTAGTCGACTCCTGTATGACAGAATGGTTGGGATGGCGTTACTCTTGGACCTGGTAGATTTCCCATTATTTGTTGCGCCGTTTGAGCCTTGTATCGGATGCATTTGGCACACTTGTGAATTTGGTTTCGCACATTTTTTCTTCCATTTGGAATCCAGTATTTTTGTCTGATGTGTGCGAGGGTTAGTTGATTTCCTCCGTGCAAGGTTTGTTCGTGTGCCTGATTGATGATCAATTTTGTTACGTGATCGTTGTTTGGTAAGATTGCAGGATGCTTTTGTTCGAATGGTAATTCTGAGTTGCTAAGTCTTCCCCCAACCCTTAGAATTCCATTTTCGTCCAAAAATGGTTTCAATGTTAACAGTCTGCTATTCTTTTGAAGTTGATTTTTGGCGCGAAGGGCTGTCACTTCATTAGGCATGTTTGATTCTTGAACCATCTTGACGATTTGAATCGTGGTCCAGTGTAATTCTTCTGTGGTGAGTGGACCTGTTCTTTTCTGGCCTGCAGCGTTTTTTATAAATCTTCTGCAATGTGATAATACTCGGACCATTCTTGTAAAAGATGAAAACCGGTCATAAAGTGAAGCATCTTGCGTAGAGTTTATCCTCACTTGTAAGCATCGTTTTTCCTCTAATTGTGTTTGTGGATTATTGTTATTTTTTGGCCAGTTTGCCTTGTTTGGAAGCCAGGTTGGTCCATTCCACCAGAGCGTAGTATCCTTTATCTTGGATGGACATATTCCCCTTGATATGGCATCCGCAGGGTTGTCTGTTGTTCCAACATGTCCCCACTGTTCTACGGGAATCTTGGATGTGATTTCGCTCTCTCTGTTGGCGACAAATGTTTTCCACCTGGATGGATCTCCTTTTATCCAGGCTAGAGTGATCATTGAGTCTGACCATGCAAACTCTTTTACATTGCTGATTGCTAGTGCCTTTTTTGTGCGATCCATTAATTTTGATAGCAGCGCAGCTGCACATAGCTCCAACCGTGGTAAACTGATTTTTGTTTTTATGGGTGCTACTTTTGATTTTGCTGTTAAAAGGTCAATGGTGACATCTCCGTTTTCGTTCATGTTTCTTGCATATATTACTGCTCCATACGCCTTTTCGGAAGCATCGCAGAATTCATGTAATTCCAAATGTCTATTTTCTAAAGCGGTGTGAATCCAGCGAGGTACCCTTATTTCTTCCACTTTTTCTAACTTATTGTACAATTTTATCCAATTCTTGTGCAAGTCCACAGGAAGAGGATCATCCCACTTTATTTCTTGTGCCCAAAGTTCCTGGATGAGTATTTTAGCTGATACTACTACTGGTGCAAGCCAACCCAATGGATCAAATATTTTTGCAACTTCAGAGATAATTTTTCGCTTGGTGAATTCTGTTTCTTTTAGACGATTCACCTTAAAACGAAATGTGTCATCTTGAGGGCACCAACAAACACCTAGTGCTTTTTTAACTTTGTCTTCACTTATTTCTGTAATGGTTTAGTCTCTTAATTCTTCTGGAAGGTTGGCTAGAATTTCCTGTCTATTGCTGGACCACTTTCGTAGTGTCATTCCTCCAGTTTGTAGTAGCTTGATAATGTCTGATTGCAGTTTCTTGACTTTCGCGATGGATTCGGCACCTGTCATTAGGTCATCGACATAGAAATCTTGTATGACGACATTGGACGCCTCTGGGTAGTTGGATCTTTCATCTAAGGCCAGTCTTTGTAGCGTTTTGACGGCCAAGTAGGGAGCAGACGCAGTGCCATATGTAACCGTCGTGAGGCGATATTCTTCGATTGGCATCTTATCGCTGAATCTCCACAAGATGCGATGGTAATCTCGATCTTCTGTGGCCAACTGGATTTGTCGGTACATCTTTTCTACATCGGCGCAGAATACCACGGCATGTTTTCTCCATTTTAGCAGTATATCTGCTAACTCCAGTTGAAGTCTGGGTCCTATATGCATGTTTTCGTTTAGACTAATTCCATTGTTAGATTTGGCTGACGCGTCAAACACCACCCGTAATTTAGTGGTGACGCTTTCTTCTCTGATAACTGGTTGGTGAGGTATGTAGTACATCCCTTTGCCAGCTTGTTCTTGCGGTACCTTTTCCATGTGTCCAAGTGTCAAATATTCTTGCATGAAAGCATGGTATTGTGTCTTCAGGTTATTGTTAAAGTTTCTTTCTAATTTCTTTTCCAACTGAAAATATCTTGCCATTGCCATTGGACGAGAATTCCCGAGGGATACAGTGTTCTCTTTAAACGGAATTCTTACGGTGTATTTTCCTGTAGAATCCCTTGTTGTGGATTCCTCGTAGTGTTTTTCGCACTCCTGGTTTTCTTTGGATAGGACTGGTGCTTCTGGCTCTGCTTCTTCTACTTCCCAAAATTTGGTGAGTTGCATGTCTTCTTTCATTCTACTGATCATGCTAATTACTCTAGTTTCTTCGTTTTGGGATCGCGTTATGGTACCTGATAATATCCATCCAATCTTGGTTTCTTGACCCAAGAGTCCGGTTTTAGTCCGTTTTAGCCCACCTTCCAGTATGTGACTAAGTTCCTCGGCTCCTAGAATTCCATCAATCGGACCTGCCTTATTGTATAGAGGATCTGCTAACATCTGGTTGTGCCAGCTCCCCGGAATGTCATATTTCACATCCCTACACGGGAGTGTTGTTGTTAATTTTGGTAGCACAATAAAACTAACGTTAAGTGCGTATGTACTGGGAAATCTTGGAGTTATTTGACACTGAATCCTGCTTCTTGACATTTTTGCTTGGTTATCGCCTAACCCGGATACTTCTGTGCTAATTTTCTGCCGGGGTAGTCCCAATGATTGAGCGGCCCTTTCAGTTAGTAAAGCGGCTGTGAGCCGGAATCGATCAGAACTCTAATGTATTCTAAGGTCCCAGATTCTGATTTAACTTTGACGAGTGCTGTTGCTAACAGTACTGTATCTTCTAGCCCTTTGCAGCTCACATTGTCGGCTGGTTTTTCGGTAGTGCCTGTGTGTGAATTGGTTTTCCGAGGGTTTCTCTCTTCTTTCCTTTCAAAATGTAATAATGTGTGGTGCGATTGGCCACAGATTTGGCACTTTTTCTGGGAGATGCATTGTTCCTTGTTATGATGTCCAATGCACTTAGTGCAGAGACCCTTCTCTCGTACCATTTTGCTTCTTTCTTCGATGGTCTTGTCCATGAATACAGTACATCTATAAATGCCGTGTGGTTGGTTGCATATAACACAGGATTGTGTGTTCCATGGACGTAAATTTTTATTATATGTATTATAAGTTTTACTACTTTCCTTTTCTGTGTAAAACTTTGTGGTTTCAAGCGATTGAAATCTTTTTTTTTTAAGAATATCATTATTTCGGACAGATTTGGTACTTCGTTGGGATTGCCGATAGATTGTTCGAATATCCTATTCGTCTCAAAGTCCCATTTTCTTATTATCATCCTTCCGATGATTGGGTCCCATTGTTTAGTGTCGATTCCTAGATTTTCTAGGCCTTGGAGACATTCATTAGTGGTGTCATAAAGTTGTCTAATTTGACGCGCTGACTCTTTTTGAACCATTGGCAAGTCTATGATTCTGTCAACTAGTTTTGCCACAATGAGCCTGGTGTTTTGGTATCTTTTCTGTAGAAGGTTCCACGCAGCTTCGTAGTTGGCTTCAGTTATTTGGAGATGTTGGATTATTCTGGCGGCTTCTCCTCTTACGTTCGTTTTTAGATATTGCATTCGTTCAACATCGGTTAAATTGGTATTCTCGTGAATCACTTGACGAAATAAATCGTTGAATGTAACCCAATCTTCGTACCCTCCTTTGCGGAAGGTGAGTTTTTGGTAGGGGCACATTAGGTTTGCTCGATTGTCTGCTTTTAGCAATTCTCTTCTAATCTGTTGACCATTTCACGGTATTTTTCTTGAGTCGTCCAGAACAAATTTTCTTTAAAGTAGGGGTGGCCTGTTTCGGTAGCTTCAGCTTCAATTTCTTCATACAATTGCGTTACTGACGTCCATTGTGAAGTAGCCGTTTGTATTAGCGACTCATATCTGATGCTCGGACGCGGTTCAGACAAATCTCGTTCAGCTTCCTCGAGTGTATGGACCAACATCTGGATTCTAACATTTTGGCGTCGGATGCGCTTGATTTGATCTGTATTTTGAAGGTGTTCGATTTCCTCTTCGTTATTTGTTGTGGCATCGGTTCTGGGCGTTTGTGGCAGATTTTCGTTGCATTTGTCTAGGTATGCAATTGCTTCGTTGTATGTTTCTCGGATTTGTTTCATATATTTTTGTTGGAAATATGAATGGGTTGGTATTTTTTCTTTTTCTAGTTGTTCGTCAATGGATATTGCTTCTTGGAATGTGTTGTTCAGGTCCAATCTTTTTTGTTGGATATAGATAGCGGTTTTTCGGGATGATGAATCCTTTTTCATGTTTGTTAGGATCTGGCGTAATTTATTTCCCAATGTTTCTTGGTGGAGTGCCATTTCGTTCACTTTTTGCAGTGACATTTGGTCGTCGGATAGCATTTTTGGTAATGTGGAGCCGAATAGAGGTCCGGATTCTTTACTTTTCAGGACTGTGCTCTTCTTTAATCCAAAATATTCTGGGCTGCTGGATCAGTTTGTCCTCCCAGTGTAAGATTTTTTGTAGCTTGGTTGTGTGGAGGCGAAGACAGGTCCGGATTCTTTACTTTTCAGGACAGTGCTCTTCTTTACTCCAAAATTTTCTGGGCTTCTGGATCAGTTTGTCCTCCCAGTGAGATTTTTTGTAGCTTGGTTGTGTGGAGGCGAAGACAGGTCCGTATTCTTTACTTTTCAGGACAGTGCTCTTCTTTACTCCAAAATTTTCTGGGCTGCTGGATCAGTTTGTCCTCCCAGTGTAATATTTTTTGTAGCTTGGTTAGCTATGCTAAGCGCTGGGCGAGTACAAAGATTTTCTCTTTGATGATGCTCACCTCCCAGCGTTAGCACGTAGTTCGAAGGACCATGAATAGAAATCAATTAAGATTCTATTGAAATGATAGAGTAAGCAGTGTTAAACTATATCTTTATTCAAAAGTTGTCAGAGTTTTATATTCAACAAATTTAAATAATTTATAAAACATATCATATTATTTGATGTTTTCGAACTATAAACTTAAAACACTTTATAATTATATTCAAAACAAATATCAGTAGCGCACTAGACAAAACATGTGTTTTTTATTGTATTTTATTCTGTACGCTACTGACTGGAACTTTTGCTGACTAATTAGTTTATAGCACAAGGTCGCTTTTACGCTACTTGTACGATTGATATCAAAACAATAATAATAAACATATGTTTAAGTATCCTTCTGTTAAACTTGGGCTTTAACAGTGAAGGTGATGACTAACGATCACCATACGTAGGTCTCGTGGGAACGTAGAGATAAAGATCCAAAAAAGGTGGATATGTACCAACCCTCGGGGGGGTTGGATGGCCATTCTTAATCGGGCAATAAGACAGTAAAGACGCGTGTAAACCCGGAGACCGCGAATTCGTTATAATCGTTAGTTTCATACTTTAATTTACTTTGTGCGTATAATCTTTAGCGTCTATCGTTTTGTCTAGTTAGATATTCGTAATTAAATGTACTAATTGTCGAGAATCAGTGTTTGATTGTTGTGAATGATGTCCAAGTCCAGTAACGCGGCCCCGAAAAACACCGATTCGACCAAGTTATGAGGAATAAATTGGGGTCAAAATTGTTAAAACAAATGGGACGCTTCAAAATTAAAATTGAACATTAGGTAAATAAGAAGCACCCTAATATACATATGTATATTATGTATATATATATATATATATATATATACTTTTTTTTATTAATTTTTATCTATAAAATGAAAAAAAATTACAAAAAACTTACCTATTACTTATTTTGTGACATTGTATTTTAGGTTAAGTTTGCGTTTACCGATGCTTTTTTGTAGAGAATATACAAAATCATCCTATACTTTAATAAAAATAAATTACAGGCAGACTTTCTTAACACGCCCTTTTTAAATGAGTTGGAAGCACAAAGACCACAATATTTTGTAAGGCTTTCTTAAAAAGGTCGGTTAGAGTGGGGGTCATTATATTACAATACATATGAACATGTAAAACAAACAGGTTTAAGCTTGCAACTTAATATAAAAAAGTATTAAAGAATTAAAAATAAAAACATGTTTTAGCCTGTCAAATATTTCCCGAACTTGGGATAGAAGAATTTGAAATAGAGGATACAGAGGGGGCTGCCATAAGGGCTGATTTTTTTCCAACATTTTTATCATTTTCCCGAAGAGGTGTTGTATTGTGTTTCAAAAAATTTAAAAAAATATTTATTTATATGTATATATATATTAATATATTAGGAAAATAAAATGTTCTTTTATTTGAAAATACATTGTTTTTCTTGTATTGCATTTGTACCTATAGATCATTTAATGTTTTACCCAAAAATAGCTAAAAAATACTTACCTAAATAATAATAACTAATCATAAAATAAATATTTTGTGTAAATTGTATTTAAGTCTATAAAAGTATACACTAAGGTAAGTAGAAGTTTTTAAATTGTAATATTTTGTTATAATTTATTAATTTAAATCCTTGATGGGGAAATGAGTTACATTTTAAAATAAATTTTAGCCTTTTTTAATAAAATGGCCAAAATTATTTAAAAATATTCCATTTTATACTGAATTTTGAATTACCCTATATTAATGTACTTTAAAAAGGACAAGAAAATAATACTCAATTACAATAATGACAAAACGAAATGTTCAGTTAACAGTTAATTTTAATAAATTTACAAAAAAATAGTTTTACATTTAACATAAAAATATACTAATTTAACAATATATTTTGGCAAATTTACAAAAATTTGGTTTTACTTATAAGTATATTGTATACAACAGTAAAATTATGTTTATTTAAAAACATATTTAAGTAAATTTACAAAAATTCAGTTTTACTTTTAACAATAAAATTTGATTAATTTAACAAAATATTTTAACAAATTTACAAAAAACAGTTTTATATTCAACAATTAAACTATTATAATTTAACAACATATTTTAGCAAATTTACAAAAATTAGTATAACCTTATACAAAAAATGTTTGTTTATATAGCAATATATTTTGTAAAATGTGCAAGAAATTAAAGTTATTTGGTAACATTATTTTGTCACAAAAAAATCAGTTGTTAAAGTGACTAAATTATTTAACTATATAAGTGGTTAATTGTCCAATAAATTATTGTAAATTTAGCAAAATAGTATGATTATTCATTATTACCTATAGCGATTTTTGTAAATTGACACTTTAATTGCGTGGACTTATGTGAACAATATTTTGATGTCAGGATGGGAACAATTTTTTTACTGTGTAGCCGTCCCTGCGTCTACCTATCACCCTATTAAAAATGCCCTATAGAACCAATATTGATCCAGATAAGGAAACTAATATGGATTTATATGGTTCTATATGTCCTATATGGAACGACCTGGTTTACACTTTGGAATCTATATGGTTTAATATGGAATTTCATTTTAAAATGTACAACTTAGGGATTTTTATATGGATTTATCTGGTTTCTGTTTTATGTGTCTTTCCATATAGGTTTCCCTATATGGTTGAATATGGAATTCCATTTTAAAATGTATATATATTTAAACGAAAATTGCATATTAAACCATATAGATTCCCCTATATGGTTGAATATGGATCTATATGGTAATAATTTTTTCACACCCAAACCATATTGGGCCAGATAGAGCAATATGAACCTATATGGCAGTCCATATAGAAATCACTTTTCTATATATAGATATATGGTTTTTCAGGTATGGAATTCTATCTGGTTCAATAGTGCAATGCCTGTTTCAAATTCCTATATTGAACCAGATAGATTTTTATTTTGTGTTTCTATATGGCATTTTTAATAGGGCACCCGCAATATTACAATATTACAATATGTTGCAGACTTTCTAAACCATCATAATTATTTGCAATATACAAAATTAATTTATAAAATTTATATAAAGTATTAAATTTAAAATATAAAATTGTTTAACTTATCTCTTGAATAATACAATACGGAGACTGTATAAGAAATAGAAATAGAAATAGAAATAGTTTATTGTCATCAAAATTACATGACTAGTCAAATTACATGTGAATAAATAATTTAGAGTAATACAATAAAATAAAAATAAAATATCACAAAATGGCAACAGAGTGTATATACAATATAAAAACAATAAACACAACACATTTAAAATATTTAAGGTAGTATAAAAAAAACACAGTGTATATACAATCTAAAAAACAACAAATACAATACATTTATATTTAAAATATTTAAGGTAGTATAAAAAAAACACTTTGTTTACTGTTTTGCTTAAAATCGCAACAAGCACTGTTCTTATAATAGCGTCGAGATATCACACTCCAGGAACTCATCAACAGTGTAAAAGGCACCAGTAGTAAGTATGTGTCTTATGGTTCTAACAAATTTAACTCTTGATAGTATTTTAACCTTTTTAGGGATTTTATTATAAAATTTCACCCCCCAGTAGTCCACGAATTGTTGTGTGGTTTTCTTTAGATGCAAAGGGATTAGCAATTCTTCTCTGTTTCTTGTGGAAAAATTATGACTTTTTCCGTTTGTGTTAAATGTGTTTAAATTGGAATATACATATTTAAGGCTTTCAAAAATATAGACAGAAGTAAATGTAAGTATTTTCTCTTTTTTAAACCATGGTCTACATGTTTCATCGTGGCTCAAGTTGAATAATATTCTTATTGCTCTTTTTTGTAGAATAAAAACTTTATTTGTATTTGATGATCTTCCCCATATAATAATTCCATACATAAGTAAACTGTGAATGTTTGCAAAATAGGCTGCTTTAAGAATGTTGGGAGTTGCAATGGTTTTTAACCTCCTGAGGCAGTATATACTTTTTGAAATTTTGCTGCAAATATTTTCTACGTGGCAAGACCAGTTTAGACGGCTGTCTATATAGATACCAAGGAACTTTACTATTTGGTATTCATGTCTTCCAAATGTAAGTATTTCAGTTTTATCTTTGTTTATTTTAAGTTTGTTTGTAGCAAACCAGCAATCAGCTTTCTCAAATATTTCTTTTGTCTTAAAATCGACTTGTTGTAGAGTTTTTCCATTTATTAAAAATGAGGTATCATCGCAATAAAGACACGTAGAGAGGCTATTCCTAACCTGGAGGTCGTTGACATATATTATAAAGAGTATTGGGCCTAGAATCGAGCCTTGAGGTACACCATACTTTATTTTTAAGTCACCCGACTGAGAATCGTTGTAATACACACACTGCGTCCTTTTATCTAGGTAAGATTTTAGTAAATTATATATTGGTCCCCTGAAACCATAATAAAATAGCTTTTCTAGTAATATATTATGTGGAACTGAGTCAAATGCTTTGCTTAGGTCTAGATTCATCATGCTTAGCTTTTCACCATTATCTATTGCCTCAGTAATAAAGTTAATTACTTGAAGCAATGCTGTCGTAGTGCTCCTTCCTGCTCGGTAACCATGTTGGTGATCTGTAAGTAGTTTTCTTTTTTCTAAAAATTTTATGATTCTGTTTTTAAGTATGAGTTCAAATATTTTTGATAGTGAAGGTAAAATAGAGATTGGGCGATAATTTCCACATTCATTCCTATTTCCTTTTCCTTTATAAATTGGTATAATTTTTGCTTTTTTTAAATCTGACGGAAAATATCCTTCCTGAAAACATTTATTTATTATTATTTTTAATGGTTCTAAAAGTTCATTTTTAATGGATTTTAAGATTTTTGTGGTTGTAAAATAAATGTCATTTGTATTTTTTGTCTTTAAAAGATCGAAGCATCTGTCTAATTCTTGGATAGTACAATCAAACATAAAAAATGACTTTTTTGTATCCAACTGAGTAGCTTTAGCAAAACTAATAGCTGAATATTTTGTGTCTGGAATTTCTTCGAAAATTTTTTTTCCCACTTCTACAAAAAAAGAATTTAGTTCATTAGCTTTCAGGTTGGTATTATAGTTCTGTGGTTGTGGTTTTTCATTATTTATTATTCTCCACATCGTTTTTTGTTTGTTATTTGAATGATTTATTATATCTTCAGTTTGACGTTTTCTTGTATTTCTTTTTTGTATAGGTCCTTATAATGGTGATACATTTTTTCTGATTCTTGATCCTTTTGAACTTGTTTTATGGTATATAGTGCATCGAGTTCATTTTTCATTTTTATAATATTTTCTGTTTTCCATTTAGTTTTATGGTTCATTTTAATATTTCTTTCTTTTACTGGCATGAATTCATCCAAATATTGCAGTAACAGTAAGTGAAAGGCTTTAAAACCATTATCAGCTGTTTTATTGTCAAGAAAGTTTATCCAATCTATTTCCCTTAAATGATTTTTCACTTGGTATATATTTTGTTCATTAACAGTTCTACTTTTTAATTTTTTTATATCTGTTTTAGGTTTACAATTATTTGGAAAGCATATGATCTGACCTAAATGATCTGAAATATGGAGTTCCTTTGTTTTTGCAATTATTTCGTTTTTTTTATTAATAAAGATGTTGTCTATACATGTTTTTGTTGTTTTACTTAATCTTGAAGGTTCATTAAACAATTTTATTAGGCCGAAGCTTCCTAATAATTCTAAAACCATATTTGAATCTCTATCAATGTTTAAAAAGTTAACATTAAAGTCACCTGCTAATATAATTTGTTTATCACTATATTTATTTAAGAGTGTGTTTAGCAACTTATCCAGTTCTTCCATAAAGATATTTAAATCACCCACCGGTGATCTGTATACACTTAAAGTTATTAAATTCATATTGGGTATGTAGATTCCAGCTATTTCCAAGTGTTTTTCAATTGATGCCTCTTTAATGAAATGTAATTCCTTAGCGAACCATTTATTTTTTACTGCTATAAGTACCCCCCCCATGTTTGTAAATTGTTCTATTAAAGCTACTAATAATATTATAATTTTCGAGTTTAAATGTGCTTGTTTGACTGTTAGATAACCAATGTTCAGTAATGCATATAATATCAAAATTTTCTTCAGAAGTTATCAATGCCAATTGATCAATTTTATTAAATATTGACTGTATATTTATGTTAAGCAGTTTTGGATTTCTCTTAAAGTTCGGAGTTTGTATTGGTTCGAAAAAATTTGAATCTTCTTACTAAGAGATAGGATATCCTTATGCTTTGATACTAATAAACTAATAAAGTGACAGGCCATTTTCTTCCCTAGCAACCTGCATAAAAATTATTTTAAGGGCGGACTTTCACCCCTTGGCCCTTTTAAAATCATTGCGGCAAGGTTTATTTTATTTCTATCGATATTATTAACAATATTACAAATATTAAAGTGACAGTCCATTTCCTTTTCTAGCAGCCTACGTGAAATTAGATTAAGGTATTTTTGTATTGTTATTTTTTGAGCTGTTTTAGGATTAAATTGTTTTAGTATAAATATTTGTAAATGCCGACTAATAAATTTACAGTTTCTAGTAGTGTCCGACCGAATGTCAGTTTTTGGCCGAAGCCGAAGCCGAAGGTTCGGCTCTTGTTGTACCTTCGGCCGAAGCAGAAGCCGAAGCCGAAGGTTTAATAAGACTTAAAAAAAATTGACTTGACTAAACTAAAAAAAAATTATATAACAATATAAATAGTAAAGTGTTATTGCGTTTAGTATATTGTTAAAATATAAATAGGACATATCCAATAATTATAACCTTCGGCTTCGGCAAAAATCCTTCGGCTGATTTTGGCCGAAGCCGAATGTGCGACCGAATGTGTTTTTTTGGCCGAAGGTGGCCGAAGCCGAAGCCGAAGCCGAAGCTTCGGTCGGACACTAGTTTCTAGTGATTTTAAAATTAATAAAATTAAAAAGGTTTAAATTTTCGTTAAATTGAGCCTAAAAAGTCATACATTTGTAGGATCTTCAGAAAAATGTATTTTATCACGAATTCGTGTACATTATAAGTTTTTTATGTTAAGTGGTAGAATAAACATAAATGTTTTTAGGATGTTTATTTTTAAAAATTATGCAATCAATCTAACTTTTATATTTAAAAGTCGACAATATCTTCGAAAAAGCATTGTAATAAAAATTACCCCCATAATCGGAACCTTTACTACCCCTCTGTTTATTATAATTGATCTCACCGGTGTAAACTGGCAGCCAACATTTAGCAGCCTAAGCACCAGGGTAGCCAAATGGGTAGTGGCGTTTGTTATAACTATGCAACGTTGCCAGATTTATACTAAATAATTAAATCTTAAAACAGCTTAAAAACAACAATACAAAAATACCTTGGGCTGCAACCCCTAATCAATAAAATGGCCTGTCACTTTTATATTTTGAAAAAATTATTAAAAATCAAATAAAATAAAATAAACCTTACCGCAATTATTTCAGAAGGAGCTAACGGGTGAAAATCTACCCTTAAAATAATTTCAACGCAGGCTGATGGAGAAGGAAATGGCCTGGTACTTTTATATTTTATAAAATTGTTAATAATATCGATAAAAATAAAATAATCCCATCCTTATTGATAAAAATGTATCTTATAAGTGCATATAGCGACGCGTTATCATAAGGGTAGCCATACATAACGCCGTTATGTATGGGTACCCTTGTGATTTTTTTCCATAGCCGTTAATTTGTATTCAATTTTTAATCAAAAAAAATTTGTGGTTTACCCCTCGCATAGAGAAATTTTTGCTTTGGGAATTTGTTGTTTAAAAAAAAATTGTATGAGAATTTATTGCTAAGAAATTATTTTTAAGCTGCAGTTGCAGTCCCTAATTTAGTCGGCAGCTAATAAAACTTTTGTAAATTCCGACTAATGAATTTACAGAAAAATGGGGATTTGAATTCACTTTCGTATCTTTACCTAACTAATTTTGACAAATGCCGATTTTTTACAAAATCACAGAAATTTTGTTCCAAAACATTGGAATATTATCGGAAAAGTTGGAATAGAGATTATATTTTTAATTAATAAATATATTTTACACATACATTCTATATTTACAACTTGGCAAATGTAGCTTGACACTATAATAAACATTGTAAGTAGAAATTTTATTTATTTATTTATTTTTAATAACCATATATTTTAATAGCAAATATTTTAACATGTAAAACTTAACCAAACTTTTTAAGAAATTTTTAACTATTATATTAATACCTACCTCATTTTTTGTAGTTTGCCTGAAGATGGTATTTTAAATACCGAAACTAGAAGCAAATAAAAACTATTAACCAAGCAAGGAAGTATACTTATTTAAATTCAAAATATCCATTATTAGATCATTAAACAAAATTTGTATTTATCTTAGATAATAAAAAAGTTTTTACATAATAATGTATTATCGTAAAATTTGGGGGGTTTGACACCCCGCTAAGCCCCTTAATAAAATATATTTTAGAAAGTATATTTTTAATTAATAAATATATTGTACACATACATTCTATATTTATTTAGAAACATTATTGGATCACTAAACAAAATTTGTGTTTATCTTAAATAATAAAAAA
Source organism: Brassicogethes aeneus (assembly GCA_921294245.1). Classification (NCBI taxonomy): domain Eukaryota; kingdom Metazoa; phylum Arthropoda; class Insecta; order Coleoptera; family Nitidulidae; genus Brassicogethes; species Brassicogethes aeneus. The sequence continues at coordinate 3,194,309 of OV121137.1, forward strand.
GTGTTCACATAATCTATAGATAAACGCGATATATACAATTAATTAGTATTAAATAAAAAACATTATTCGGATAAAAACTATATAAAAATCACAAACTTAAATAACCTACTTTATACATTATAAAACTATTCACATACATAATCGGTTACCAATTCCTTACAAGATTGGCATTTTACTTCGCAACACCAAGCAAAAGTACACTTGCATTTTGATAAAACTTTTCTGACATTTTGGCGGACTCTTAAGCCGCATGATCTGCAAAGGTGCCGGCAACTTCTTTTTTCTGCAATGGTTGTAGAGGTATAAGATCTAGAACAAGTCCTGCCTTTGGTACCTGGCCAATCTACAAAAAAACAATTATTATATTGTATATATAAAAAATATATATTAAACTTACCTATTTTATTATTGGCATGACAATAATTGGGAGATTGGTCCAAATAAACTAAATTATTCTTTAGTTCTCTTATAGTTCTGTTCCTTTCCTCAGCAAATTGCTCAGAATTAACCAAGATAGCTTTATTATATTTTTCTTTTAGTTTTGCTGATATAATGTAAAATGGGGCAATTTGTACCCAACAAGTTTGCAAGGAACAACTGCCTGACACGCCATGGCATCTGCATTTTTTTACCATTGACTCACGGATTACCTTAAAAGAAATTAATATGAAATGGCTTAAATTAAAACTCAGGTAGTTACAACTATAAACGGGATTTAATTATCGTAAATATTTAGTATTACTTGTCGTCCTATTTTATTATTATGGTGCTCAACAATGGCATTTGTGCTATCGTTATTCCTACTCGTAATATATTTGGAAAATGCATTGCCATATGTTGTGTCGTCTGAGCAACCACCCCAAGTCCAATCAATTTTTTCCATTTCTTCTTTTTTAGGCTTTGATTGTCCTAAAATTTCCACAGTCTGGAAAACAGACTCTTGTATCAGGCTTTGTGGTTTAGGATGACACTTGCACGCCTTAATATCGCCACGAGAACAATTTTTTGTTATTGTGTGTAAAATACCTGATGAAACGATGGCTGTTAAAAACGCATTTTCTTTTGTAAACTGCTCTTGGTTTCTAAAATAAATTATTTATTATTTACATTTGAAGGTTGGAAAGTATCTATGTTTTTCCATATCATTTATAATGTTTATTATTCTTATATATCATTAATTTACAAAAAACAAGCTATTTAACGCTGAACTTCGCCGTTTCAAAATGTAGCATGTTTTCAATAAATACTTATATTATTATTATTATTATTATTCAACTTGTTGTATATTTTACATCCAATTTTGGTTAAATCGCCCGGAAAATATTGCTGCGATGATAACAGTGTTATGATAAATATGTTATGATGATCGTTTTCCCGTCGGGAAAACCCCGACAGTACAAAAGAAGTCGTCCATAAAGTACGTCACACTTTTTTTGGGGATTTCAAACTCCCCTCTTCTCCCATGTCACATATAATAATAATATAAAAATAATCAAGAATAAAAAAATTACCTTTTTAAGGACGTCTTAGGACAATTCCATTTATTCCATTTAAATTCCTTTTGACAATGTTCTAATGCCATTTGTGTTCCAGCTGCTATTGATTGTATTAGACGTGCTGACATACCCTAGAATTATATTATTATTAAAAACTAATACATGTGTAATTCTTGAATTGTTATTATATTGTATTTTTATATCATATTTAGAATAGCTAATTAACAAGTTTTATGGTGGGTTTATGCAGACTTAAGACTTAAAACTTAACCTTTAAGACTTAAGAATTAAAAATTAAGCGAAAATTTTGTGGCGTTCATGCAGCATTTATCTTAAGACTTAAAAAATTAAGCGAAAATTTTGTGGCGTTCATGCAGCATTTATCTTAAGACTTAAAACTTAAGGAGTAACCAATCAAAATCGATAAAAATATCACGTGGTATCAAGTTGGTACTACCAACATTAAAATGACAATTAACATTGAAATTTTACCGTTGTGTTTTGCGAATGCGTATATTTTTGTTTATCAACGTTTTTTATAATCTGTGTTTACTAGTTTAATCTAAAATGGATCCAAACGAAGAAGATATGATGCACAGTAATTTCAAGAAAAACATGAAACACAATTTTTAAATTTTCAGTTACAACAACCATAGAAAAAGAATCAGTTTAATTTAAAATTCCCTAGTTAACGCTTGCGCAAATGCGATTTCATTTAAGAATTAAAAATTAAGACTTAAGAAAGATAAAAGTTTATTATCTTTCAAGGTCATTTTTCTTAGTTCTTAAATGTTAAGTCTTAAGTCTTAAATGGTGCATAAACGACCTTAAAGGAAATCAATGAAAAAACCTAACTTTTAACTTCTTAATTGTTAAATGTTAAGTCTTAAGTCTTAAGTTTTAAGTCTGCATAAACCAGGCATTAAAGACAAAACGGCAAAATCAATAAAAATGATTTTAACTTGCTTAATGTTAAAGATAAATGATAAAAATAAATACCGAGGTATACCACCTTGTGAAAATAAAAATATAATAATAAAATTATATAATTAACAAACTTTTTAAAACTTAAATTATCAAATAAAATAGTAAAAAATATAACATACCGATAATTTAAATAAAACATTTATATCGTTGATATCCAATGAAGAGCTGAATCCAACCACACTCACAATTACAGTAAAAAACAATAACTTTGTCCATAACATTTTATAAAAATCTGTGCGTTCGCAATGTCCGAGGGTTAAAGTCGGAATAAATGGTTTATAATAATAAAAGTATATCTTATGCAGACCCAAAGAAAATTAGGTAAAATTTTGTCGGTATTATAGATACAAAGGCTTTAACGGCTCCTAGGAGGGTTGTACCGTGTCGGTTCCAAGAAATGATTAGACATAATATTAAACCCCATAATCTCCCGGTTTGGGACACAATAAATGTTTTCGAGCCTTTCTTTTACCACCACCAGCATTGAAAAAACTTTTAAGACACGTTTTTTTATTGTTAAGACCGAAAATATTATAAAATATATTGTTTAAAAATACAAAGTAATTAATGAAACATTTTTGATATGTTAGAACCAAAATTGTATATAAACTTCTTTTATTATGGTTTTTTATAAACTTCCCATTTTAAATAAAGCACATTTTTTATTTTATTATTATTATAAAGTTTATACACCTACTTTAAAAATTAATTTACCATTGTTTAAAATGAACCTGGTTTTCAAAAAACTAATGTATTAGTCCTAAAGGCTAGGTAAAATGTATTGAAGTATTTTGGCTATAATTGTAAAACCTTAGGTAAATAACTTAATAATTAATCCAATTATTATTGTCTCTACGCCGCTGGGTCACAAATCTGTCGAAAAGAGTTACATGTTTGAGGTAAATAATTATTTACCTTAAACATGTAATTTCTACACTAACTCTTTTCGACAGATTTGTGATCCAGCGGCGTAGAAACAATAGGCCGATTACTACATTGTAGTGTAACTTTTAAGATATGATCGCCCTATTGTTTCTGCTCTGTTATGCCACCTCTGTTATGCCACCTTACTCTCTAAAAATGAAATAGTCAAAATTCTACTATTTGAATTAGTAAAAGCATTTTTTACTAATAAAATAGTCGTTTTCACTTTTAAATAGTTATTTTTTACAATGTAAATAGTTAAAGTTTGACTAATTTAAGATTAGTCACCATATTTGACTATTTCTGACAGTTAAAAGTAACTAATTTCTTTAGTCGTTTACGGCCAACAACAAAGTACCTTTTATTTGAATTAAATGCATATACCTCTCCATGGTTAAATGACCCATAAAACAAATAAAGATGCAAAAAGTTTAGCTCAAAATAGCAAGACAAATAATATATTAAACTTTAAAATATTATGAACCATATTTATTGACAAATAAAATTAATTTTTATAAGAGCGGCTGACAGCCGAATGCGTTAAGACGTTAGCTTGACAAACTTGTCAAGTGACAGACCTGAGTTCAATCCCAGGCTGGGTCAAAACTTTTTTTAAATTTAAATTTACTAATTTGACTATTTCATTCAGTGGAATTTGACTAATTATTAGTGACTGCTTTTTCACTATGACAATTAGTCAAATATGACTTATAATTAGTTATTTTTGACTAATTCATTTTAAGAGAGTATAGTAGTGTTATAAGCCATATATTTCCACCCTAAGAAAATAAATTCTGGACATAAATATTTAATACAACGTCTTTGAGACAAATTTTGTTGCTTTGTTAAAAATCCACCAAAAAGTATCTGTCTACACTCAAAAAAAATCTTGTAAATTTACAACACATTTACTAGTTAAAACATGTACACTTTACAAGTATTATGTTGTGAAAATTAAAACACAAGTTAATTTATGAAAATATACACAGTTTTTTGTAAAATTAATAATTTTTGTGAATTTACAATGGAATATTAAGTTTTGTTATGTAAAAATACATTTCATTTTGTTATATTTACATTATTATTGTTTTAAATACATATCAATTTGTAAAATTTGCATAATTATTGTAATTTTACTATTCGCATGTAAAATTACAAGTTTTATTGTAAATTCCAACCAATTACCGCGCGCCAAATCGTGATGTGGGGGTGCACCCGCTTTCTTGTCAGCTTTCTTGTCAGCTTTCTTGTCTTGTTTAGTAGATGAACTTGATTTTATGTGCACAGTTAGAATTTAGTTTTCTCGAGTTTTCTACAAGATCTTTTACTATTGGTAAGTACTTTAAACTTAGTTAAAGATGCATAATTAATTCATAATTGTTTTAGACTATAGTCATATATATATATATATATATATATATATATATATATACATATGTTAACCTGTAATATTTGCGAAATTAAATTATATTCTTTAAAAAAATATAACACTCATCTGCAATTGCATAGAAATACACCGGGAGCAGTGTTTACGTGTCTATATCGGAACTGTAGATGTGTTTTTAAAAACTATAACCGTTTTAAAACTCACGTATATAGAAGCCACAATTTATCTAAACAATATTCTAATAAAAAATATTGTTGTAATGTAACAAATTGTCCTTATATTTGAAATTATAATAGAGCTTTTGTGTCACATATTTATAGCCACATTAGACTTGGTATTAAAGTATTTTGTCCTTTTAAAAATGAATGCAAGTCCAATGTTTTGTTTAATAAAATTAATAACCTAAAGCAACATTTGTGTAGAAGACATTTTCAAATGCAATCAAAAGAATTAACTAATACAAAATGTGTGGTAGACGATTGTAAAATTGACTTATCCTTTGATATTGATACAATAAACACAAATGATGACGGAAGTAAATCTAAAGAATATTTTTCGGAATTAAGCCATAAAATAATAAGTTCTCTTTATTTAAGTTTAGAATCTAAACTGTTTGTAACAAATAAAACTTTACAAACATTTATTGATGGAATGTACGATCTTAATAAGCTAAATACCGAATTTATCTCACAAAAATTACTGGAAAAAGGTCTTAATGTCGAAAAATCATTATTAGACCAAAATTTATTTGAAGAGGCTCACAATTTAAGTACTGGAAAACTAAAAAATAAATATTTTAGACATAAATATTATAAAATAGTACATAGTATATTACACTACAAGGGCAGAAAGTGTGAGATTCCTGCACTGCGCGCCATGATGCCCGAGGCGAAGCCGAGGGCATCATGGCGCGCAGTTCAGGGCTCTTAAACTTTCTGCCCGTGTAGTGTATACTATTTTTCTTGCTACCCGGCAGAAAATACGGGAAAAATTAAATGTATATAAAAAAACTTGTGTCAAAATTAAAATCTGACGTTTAATTTAATTCTGACGTTTACATTCAAAATCAATCAAACTGTAGCGTTGTCATGGTAATTCAGCGGTGCCAATACAGTAAAAATAAAAGGTTGTATTTTAATTAACAAATTACTACTTTATAACAAATAAAAGTACCATTAAACACTTAAAACAACATAAAAAGTAAAAAAGTAAAAACATAAATTGTTTATTTGTTGTTATAATTGCAAAATTATGGTTTAAAACTGTCATATTTTTGTGTTTCTCATGTTGGCAGTACGAAATTTGAATGTTAAGCACACGACTAAAAAAATTTACTCCCGCTATTAGAGTGTGCGCGTATAGCTTGACCAATGCAAGAAACGTAAACTTTCTGCCGTGGAATCGGGAATGAAACAACGTATTTTGAGTCAAGGTAGTAAGAAAAACATTTTAATTTTGTAAGTCCTGTGTGCGTAGAAATCAATGAAAAAGTTAAATATTTTTATGTGCCTATTATTAAAACTCTTGAGGTTTTATTTAAAAATAAAGATTTTAGTAATCAATTTTTTCAACAACAGGGTACAAAAAATTATTTTACAGATTTACAAGATGGTGAAGATTTTAAAAGAAATGGGTTTTATCAGACTTATCCAAATGCTGTACAGATCATTTTATATCAGGATGCATTTGAAATTTGTAATCCACTTGGGTCCTCAAAACTTAAACATAAAATTATTGGTGTTTACATGACTGTAGCAAATTTGCCTGCATGGCAAAGATCACAAGTCGACCAAATTCAACTGGTTGCCTTAATATATGAAAAACATATAAAGCAATGTGGTATAAGTGATTTATTTAAACATATTATACAAGATTTAAAAGTTTTGGAGACCGAAGGGATTAATTTAGAATATAATAATGAGACATTAAATATAAAAGGCTCCGTAGTTTGTGTAGTTGGCGATAATCTAGGAAGCCACCAGATTGGTGGCTTTAATGAAAATTTTAATTTGACTTCATTCTTTTGCAGATATTGTTATATAAACAATATAAAACAATCAATTGAAATATTAAATCATTTTCCATATAGAACAAACCCAAGCAGCAATTTGTGCCCGAACTTGGGCACGACACTTTTTGTTTCCAAATTGTTTCGACCCAATTTGGGAAACTTATGTCTAAATGGAAACTGTGTCCATTCTTCAAATTTGTGGTTGCTTTGGGTCGACACCTTTTAAACCAATTGTGTCCAAAAAAAGTATGGGTCTAAGTAGCATTATTTCAAAAATATGTACCCAAGTTGCGTCGTTTTTGTGCCCTCTTGGAAACAGTAACACAATTTAGACTCATTAGGGTCGACACATAGTCGACTCAATGTTTCCATATTGTACCTTATCAATCTGTTTCCATTTTATTACCAAATTAAGTCAAGTGGACGCAAAAGTTTCCATTTAGCTGCATTTTAGATTCATGGTGTCTGATTTGTTTCAAAAATGTGTGGGGCGGGCGCATTAGGTTCCAAAGGGACACATTAAATACACATTTTGTCCAGTTTTTCTCTAAATTGTGTCTGATAGACGATTTGTTAACTAGTATCAGCTCTTATATAGAGAGTAAATGCATAATAATGGGTTGATATAAAATTAAAAATGCCTAAAACTCAAAGAAATAAAGTGAAAACCGTGTTTAACACACAGTACTACAGAAGTGTGCAGAAAGAAATTCAGCGTAATCAAAAGATGCTCTTTGATTACATGAAGCAGGTAAAAAAAAACAGATTCATTCAAGAATACGTTGCTAGTAGTAAATAATCCGGAAAATGGTGATTTTACAGCACATGCAAATAAAAGCGAAAGCTCAAATAATTTAGATTGGTGTCCTGAATCAAACTTTATACAATGTTCTCAGCCAAATGTTGGTGAAACAAATTTTAAAACCGATGACGCCGAATATGGCGAGCATAATTTAATTGAGCACGATGATGCAGAACATAATTTAATTGAGGACGATGATGGCAAGCATAATTTAGTTGAGGACGATGATCCAGAACATAATTTAATTGAGGACGATGATGGCGAGCATAGCGAAGAAAACGACCTTGATTCTAAAATGTCATTTACAGGAAGTTTAAAAATCTGGGCACTTAAAAATAAAATTACCCACGGTGCTTTAAATGAACTCCTTTGCTTGTTAAGACAATCTTCTCATAGTTATCTGCCTAAAGACAGTAGAACTTTGCTTGAAACTTTAGTAAATGTCACTGTTACTCCGATGGGATTAGGACAATATTGGTATAATGAGCTAAAATTATGTATTCGAAACCAACTAAAAAATTTTAATTTAGTCGACACATCTCATTTATTACTGAGTTTCAATATTGGCGGACTTCCAATTTGCAATAGTTCAAAGTCAGAATTTTGGCCTATACTTTGTAAAATTGACAATATATCTGGTATAAATCCATTGATAATAGCGATTTACCACGGAGAAAGCAAACCAAATTTGCAACAATTTTTGACACCATTTGTTGATGAGTTAAGTGAGGTTTTACAAAATGGAATAGAAGTTAATGGATATAAACTATTAATCACAATTAGATGTTTTATTTGTGATACACCCGCAAGGTCATTTATTAAAGGTAAATATTATTGTGGCAACAATTCTAATTTACTTAAAATATTTTCTTTTTTATAAGGTACTGTCAACTTTAACCACTACCATGGATGTACAAAATGTATATGTATTGGTGAATATTATCGAGATGGAAGGCATATGAGCTATCCGAGAATAGATTTGCCAGCTAGAACAGATCTTAGTTTTCGGAATAGAACAGATCCAGATCATCATAAAGAAGACACACCTCTAGAAAGGTTGCCTATTGATTTGATAGCTGACTTTCCAGTTGCAGATTCTCTTCATTTAATTGATTTGGGTATAACAAAAAGATGCCTTATTGGCTGGATACAAGGAAGTTACAACTTTAGGACCAAACTCTCGGCCAACGATATAAACTCAATTTTAATTTTACTAAAAGAATGCAACAATCAAATGCCAAAAGAAATGCATAGAGCCGTAAGGACTCTCGATTCAATCAAATTTTGGAAGGGTACTGAGTTTAGATCGTTTTTGTTTTATTTGGGTCCAGTTGTATTAAAAGACTTTTTAGCACCTGATATTTATAATCATTTTTTAATGCTTTCATGTGCTGTAACAATTTGCAGCAGCGAATATTATTTAAAATATTTGAATATTGCAGATAAACTCCTAAAAGATTATATAGAAAAATTTATCGAACATTATGGAATTGATTCTGTAAGCAGTAATGTACATAACCTTTGCCATTTAATCGAAGATGTTAAAAGATTTGGCCCATTACCCTCATTAAGTGCTTACCCCTTTGAAAATTATTTAGGCCAAATTAAAAGCTATTTACGGCATGGCAACAAGCCACTAGCGCAAATAGCCAAACGGTTAAGTGAAATGTCAAAATTGCAATTTTTACCTAAAATTAATAATTTAAAATTTCCATATGTAAAAAACAAGAAAAATGTTTACTTAAAAAATGGTTTCATGCTGTCCCCGCAAATTATTGCGATAAATGGTTTCTTACAAACAAAAATGAAATATTTCAAATGATAGATGTTCAGTAGGGTGGAGTGAATTTTTTTTTATTTATTAATTGATTTTTCCTATATTATTAATTGTTGACTAAAGGCGTAAAATGAATAAATATCGAAAAAATATTCCAAAATTTTAATATCTTGAGGTGGCGCATCAGTCTCGAAGTTTTGAAAATTCAAAAAAATATTACTTCAATCAAAGTAATAAAAATAGCATTATTTAAATAAAAATATTATTTTAGTAAAATTAACGTGAAACGTATACATATTTAATAGTAAATCATATGCTTTAAGTAACTTCAGGAGTGTTTATTGGTAGAAATGAGATCTTCTTTTTCGCGAAAATACTGACATTTGGTATCAAAATTTGGTAATTATTTTCTGACTTTAATTCTTGTTCTGATGAAACCATCTTTTGCTTCCGATCCACAAACCAAGACTGAAGATTCAGTTTACTGGTTATAACCAGTTTTACACAGCGTTCCACTGCTTGGGTGTGACACGGAAATTTTTGGAAGTATAGGAAATGGTCACCCGAAAAAATCATATCGGTAATTTCTGTCATCGTATTTCATAGTCGTAGGTGGTTCAGTTACCTTTTCTGTCGCCCAGTGAATTAACTCGTAAAAATGTATTTAGTTGTGGAAGCTTTAATTCCCGTAATCTCGAACATTTTGATCCTTTTCTCGCCTTTAATATTTTCGGCAATGATCGATAGATATATTTTAGGTAACATAGCAAGTAATAGGTTTTCGGGATAAATATTTCGCTGAATATTCTTTAGAACTACAGTTATAAGGCCTTCAAGTTTTTCTAGAGGTGTAATGCTCTTTTAGTCATATTAAATATGTGAATAGGACCATGTTTGCACGTAGGCTTGGTGTTGATGTAAAACCACGTTGGGGCATACACTTTCATGATTAGCTGATCCAGGAAAGCTAGCACATTCCCTATGGCTGACGTGTGCTAATAGGATTATTCGTTTATATGTGGGGACAGCAAATCCAAAAAACCTAAAAGAATTGGCTACTTTTATTAAAAATTTTCACCCAAGCAGTGGAACGCTGTGTTAAACTGGTTATAACCAGTATACTGAATCTTCAGTCTCGGTTTGTGGATCGGAAGCAAAAGATGGTTTCATCAGAACAAGAATTAAAGTCAGAAAATAATTACCAAATTTTGATACTAAATGTCAGTATTTTCGCGAAAAAGAAGATCTCATTTCTACCAATAAACACTCCTGAAGTTACTTAAAGCATATGATTTACTATTAAATATGTTTACGTTTCACGTTAATTTTACTAAAATAAACTTTTTATTTATAAATAATGCTATTTTTATTACTTTGATTGAAGTAATATTTTTTTAGAATTTTCAAAACTTCGAGACTGATGCGCCACCTCAAGATATTAAAAAATTGGAATATTTTTTCGATATTTATTCATTTTACGCCTTTGGTCAACAATTAATAATATAGGAAAAATCAATTAATAAATAAAAAAAAATTCACTCCACCCTAATGTTCAGTGCATAGATGGTAAAATATTTATCACCGGATCTGAAATAACTCAAAAATTAGATTTTTTTTAAAAGTCCTTTTAATTCCTCATATATTAATATATATTGTACTTTTTCTAATAAAATATACCAGCCATTAAAAAACATTTCTGTGGATGAGATAAACTGTAAATTAATATCGTTAAAGTACAGAAATGAGTTTGTTTTCTTACCTTTGATTCATACTGTTTAATTTTATTTGATTAAATAAAAGTAATAAACATTTGGTTATAATAATTGTGTTTAATTTAAGAACCAAACAAATTTTTCTTAAAAATTAATAACAAAATAACTAATTATTGTAAACTTCGACTTCAACTGAAGTTGGATCCAAATTTTGATGCGCACCGTCATCATTTACGGTGTTTTCTACTTCTGGGTTTTCATCGCCAATTTTTCGTTTCTTTTCTCTGAAAATTAAAAAAAAAATTAAAATCTGTAAATTACCTACTAAATAAATTTAGGTGTTTACAATATATACAATAAGAACAAATAAATATTTTTTGTATAAATAAATATCTCTATATACCTACATTTCTCTTTTAAGCCTTTGGGAATTTCTTTTGAAAACTTTAAACTGCAGGTATTTTTCGGTAGCCAGCCTAGTGAATTTTTGATCAGCTTTTTTCAAAACTTTGAAGATAAAGGATATTATTTTTTCGTATTTAATAAATACTGCCGTCGGTCGTCCGCCCTCGGTTTTAGCTGTGGAAATTCCCTTCCATGTATATTGGTAAAGAACTGAATTGTTAAATAGCTCACTTAATAATCTTGCAGCTACTTTTTCCCCATTTTGATTTCCACTCTCTCCTCCAATATTAATAAAATAAGAAAACTGAAATTGTAGATGTAATATGTTACTAAAATAACTAGTAAACTTTTTTTACCATTTTTTGTTCAAATTCCTTATTGGATAATTTGTTTTCCAATTCGTCAATTGCTGTGGTATCATCAAGTGGAAAATTAAATTCTGAAATAATGCCCTCCTCGTTTGCTGCTTTTACGTCATTTACAGCAATCTCTCTTTCATTATTAGTCCTTCGAAGAACCTCTTGCAATAGAGTTTTTACTTCAGCATTACTTTTAATAAAATAATCTAATTTTACACCTAATGCATCAATCTTACTGTCCATCTCATCAAGTTTTAAAAATAGCGCTAAAAATAAAATATAAGTACCTATTTAAATTTAATCTATTTGATCCACTCACATGGAGTAAAGTGCACTATTTAGGCAAATAAATATTAAAAATAAATTATTTTTTGTTTTAAATGTTGGTGCTTACGAGAATTACTATTCATATCCACTTCAATATTTTCACTTTGAGGAAATAATGGGTCATCATCATCCATCGATGGAACATCCACCAAAATAATTTCATTATTTTCTAAATAAACGTTATTATTATTATTGGTCAGTGTTAAATTTCCTGTAGAAGTATCAGTCACGATTGTTTCATTTTGTAATACTATTTCATCTTGCTCATTTTGAACCATCTCAAATTCAGAATTATAATTAAAATTCATTAGCTGTTCATTGCAAGCATTTTTGCAAAAACGTTTTTTTTCTCTTGTTTGTTCATGTATCTTTTTGTTTCTTTCAAAGTATCTAAAAAGTAGTTTTGTTTTTACTAGAAAGTTGGGTTAGGTTATTTTTGAAAAAACTTACTCAACCTCTGCATCAGTATCTGATAAATTTGTATAAAGTGTACATAGCTTTTTGGCAGTCATATAGCTCTCCAAATTTTTTTCTTTTACTGTGCAATGCATCCTTACCCAGTCTATGTTTGGTGTAGAGCTGGCATCCCTTATTAGTTTTTCGTAATGTTTCGCGTGTTTTGGTGGCCAAAACAAAATACCGTCTTGTTCCCAGTTATTTGGGACAATGGACAGACGCACTGTAATGTTTTCTATAGTTTTCACTATTTTAAACGACATTGTTTATAAAAAACCCCGTAGTTTAATTTAACACTTAAATCACAGAACAAACCACCTTAAATACACAGCGAAAATGAGGTTATGTCAAAATGTGTGTTGGGAAGTGTTCGAAATGCAACCAATCAGGCACATTTCGGAACACACAAGGCGCATATTGGGCCCTTACACAAATTGGATTTATTTTGGGCAAAATTAAGGCGCAGGTGTCAAGTAGGTTCCTAAATTGCGTTTGTATGTCTAGATAGAGCCATTTTAGCAAAATACTGGATTATAATTAAACACATGTAGCTAAAATGTGTCTATTGATTTTTTGTGCCCATATAGAATAAATTTAGTATAAATAACGGTTACATGATAGAAACTAGTTTCCAATCGGACACATTGTATAATTCGCCATGTTTTTTTTGTTGAAACAGATTCGACGCTTTAAGAAAAAATGGCAGATGTGAATTTTTTTTACATAATTTAACTTTCTGGTGAAATTTAAACTTAAAATTAAAAAAATGCAATGTTTTAAGTTACATAGAAGGCACATACGTCTAGTTTTGATAAAGATATAGGAAAAAAAAAATATTTGTAATTAAAAAAAAATTATGAATATTGAAAATTACTTATTATTTGTGAGGCCCTATCAATTTTTAAAAGTATTTTGCTTATAACCACCAATAAAATTTTGTTCGCAATAAAAATGAAGGTAACATATACCAAAAATGTTAGATTTAAGTTATAATGTTTTCATAATATTATATTATAATATACATAATTATTAATAAGACATCACGCCTTACTTTGCCTCTTTGTATCTAGTTTGTTTCCAATTCGTTTCCAATTAAAAATAGTGAGTGTCCATTTGGGTTTAATTTAGGACACAATACAGTACTTTGGCAACAATTCGAAACAAATAGTGACCATTTGGTAACATAAAAATTAGAAACTCTTTGGGCATAAATCGGTCACACTACCGGGCACATTGTGGGCAAATTTTAAGAAAAAATCGGGCACATTTTGTGGGCAAACTATGGACACTTTTTGGTACAACTTTCATCACCACTTTGGTCTCATTTTCCACACTTAGTGGTCTTAAAGTGGACTTTGTGTCTTTAAAATGTGTCGTGTCCAAAATCATGTTTCGACGCTGTGTCGACACATTGCCCAAAATGTGTCATTCTTTGCTGCTTGGGAAGGAAACTTATAATAACGATTTTAACTTAAATAATAATAACCAAACCAAATCTCATAACGGAGTTAAATTTAATTCGATTTTAAATAATCTTCAAAATTACCATGTTTGCAATCCAGGGCTTCCCCCATGTTTAGCACATGATTTATTTGAGGGAGTGATTCAAAGTGATTGCATGCTAATAATTAACAAGTTTATAGAAAAAAAAACTTTTCCCTAGAACAACTAAATAAACTATTTAAAAACTTATCATTTCAAAACGAAAAAAGACTACATTTGCCCATTTGGAAAAAAAGTGATAAGCTTTCTGGAACAGCTGCACAAAATATGTGGATAATGATTGTATTACCATTTGCCTTAATAGATTATTGTCATATTTTACGGGAAGATCCACTTTGGATTATGCTTTTGAATCTAAGAAAAATTTTACTTTTACTATTAGGTTTTCAGATTTCAGAAGAACAAGTAGTATATCTAAAAAATTTGATATTTGAATATCTTAATGATTTGTATCAAAATTTTCCTATGTACAGACTAAAACCAAAGCATCATTTTATATCACATTACCCTTACTTAATAAGGCAGTTTGGCCCTTTACGAAATATATGGACCCTGAGATTTGAAAGTAAACATCAGTATTTTAAAAAAAATATGAGGAATACTAATAATTTCAAAAATGTCCTATATTCTTTGACTGAAAAACACCAACTTTTACAAGCTCTTTATTCATCACATAATACCCTATATAATAAAAAAATAATATGTGATAATCCCCAAAATTTTAATAAAAATGATTTTGATATTAATGTGTCTTATTAATAGAAATGTTAATTTAAATGGGGATATATATACTTCAAATAAAGTGAATTATAAAGGAATTATTTATTCAAAAAATATGAATGTTGTTTGTAGGAAAAATTATTTAGGTGAATTTATATTTTGTAGGATAAAACATATTTTGATTGAAAACTACAGTCAACTTTATTTCATAGGTTATTTATTTGAAGTGATATATGATCAGGAAAGTGGGCTTTATTTTGAAGAAAGCAATAATAAATATCAATATTTAGATATTATTAATGTTGAAAACTTGATTAATCCAGAAACAGTTTTGCATTATATAACAACTTCAAAATTAAATGTTTATAGTTTTAAATCATATCCGTTTGAAATATTATAAGATACAAAATACAAATCATAAACGTTTTTTAATATTGTTTTTATTTATTAAAGTAGTTAATTATAGTAATCAGTATTTTTTTTTGTTAAGTAAGGTCTATAGACCTTAAATAATATTTTGGTTTTAACACTTATGATTATTATTAGAAATTATTATTTGTATAAAAAGTCTTCAGTAAACATGAAAAATAATTTAAAACGGGTATATTACATATTTATATGTGCAAACGTATATTTGTATGTATGTTTAATTTTTTTAGGTTAGTATTAACAATGCATTTATTTAAAGTGTGGACAAGGACTCGTGACAAGAAAATAATGGTTTTGGCTTCAGAACCAGATATATTAAACAACTTAATATTAAAAGGTTAAAACCATTTAAAGCTTATTTTTTATACATTTTTGTTAATAATAAGTACAACAAATCTTTTTTAAATTATTGTATTATTAGTATAATTTATTGATTAAATTTTAGCATCTGAAAAGTTACAAATAAATGGACAAAGTGTAGTACTTGAATGTGATGGCACTAAAATCGACGACAATGAAATTCTTTTATATGTAAAAGACAACACTTTAATTATATTAGAAGAAAATGGTATCTGGATTCCAGAAATAATTAATACACCTGCAACTTCCACAAAAACTATTAGTTCAGACATAACATTTCATAATACCGTTGATTCATTCAACGATAATACAAGTTTTGATATAAATAATGAAAATATAAATGTAATGAATATACAAAATATTGAAGTAATATAATGAAAATATAAATGTAATGAATATACAAAATATTGAAGTAATAGATTTAGCCTCTACTTATGAATATGTTTGGAACAATTTTAAAGTTCCATGGGAAGAAATTCCAGAACACATGATTACAATGTGTGAAAAAGGAGAGAGAAACAAATATGTTATATCTGAAATTATACACATTGTTGTTAATGAACTTAGGCAAATAAAGGAATTAATTCCAGCCAAAATATTAAAAAAAGTTGCTTCTGATATGTGCGAAAAATTCCCTTTAATGTTTAGAGATATTGACAATGATGGTGTCGTTATGGCAGATGGATCCTGTACTATGTTTTGTAAGTTACATGAGAGAGCATCCTATTTACGAAGACCTCACAAAAGAAAGTTAAGCACAACTGATAAGGTTCCTCCTAAATTAGTTAAGAAAAAGGTTAATATTATGGCAGGATGCTCTAATTGGGATGACAGATCTGTCAATGACGATGTAGATTTAAAAATGAAGGTTAATACGTGTGGAACATGTCCTGCAGATCTTGAAAATTTTCACGATCTTTTAGAAAAAACCTATGGGGATCAAAGACAATTTTTAAATAATATTCAGAATCCTCCAACTGTGCTTGAGATAAAAAAGGAATGGCCTGTATTATTTAAAGAACCTGCAATTATATGGCATTTTCAAAAATTAACAAGCAAGGACTTAAATACCCTGCCAACAATAATTGAAAAAAATGCCCAATCTATTAAGAAGTTTGGTGTAAAAATTAAAAAATTACAAGGCAACGAATATGAAGATTGGGAAACTAGTTTAAAGTTTGTAGCCAATTATTTTAATGAAGATTTAAATTACTTTTATTATAAGACTAAGGTAAAGGTAAATTATGTAAAGGAATATTTTAATTAAATTAATAATTATTTTAGGAAGACGACAATGCAGCAAAAAGTTCTGCACCATGTGTAATTGAAATAGGTAGGTTAAAAATTGATATAGAACTAAGTAATTCAACCTTTTTAATTTATTTTTAGAAAATAAAAATGAATTTTTTGTATTTATGGAAAACGAAAAGGTTTTGGAAGTCAAATCTGGAATCGAAGGGATAAAGATTGCCTTTGGGCTTTATTTTATATTTAATTTGCAGTATCCACATGAGACTTCACTGACATTAGAGTTCATTCAGAGATTTTTTATGAAAATACACCCAGATGCTGGAACGGGGTCTAAAAAAAATAAAAACTCAAAAAATAAGGTTATAACTCTAATTAACAAATTAAAATAAAACAAGTTTTTTAACTTTTGATTGTATAAATATATTTAATATTTATACCATAATATACAATTGAAAATTTTAGTTTTTTTTAAGTTGACACATTATTTAAGACAAAAACTGTTATTTTTCTATTTATTTAAAAATGTTTAATATAGGTACCAAATGTTTTTACGGGTTAATATTCTAACATTGTTTTAAATGAAGGATTTGTTTTTTTTATAGATAAAGTTAAATAAAATATTATGTGCCTAAAACAGTTTATTACTTCCTAATCATAATAAAAACAATAATATTTAGTAATAAAAAATACATGTAGTTTCTGCAGGTAAGTAAATATCCATTATCGTTTTTTAAATTTTCTACAACAACTAGTAAATAAATTGTCCTGAAAAAATATTTTGTTATTTCCTTACTAATCAATAGTAATTAAAAAGTACTGTAATACTGTAATGTGATGTAAAATAAGCTCATGGCTAAAAAAAATAATAATAAATAATACAGTCTTACAAGTAGGTACTACTACCATAAAAAGAAAACCCCGTCAATTAAACAATCCCAAATTATATTCATTTAGATATTCCCTGAACCACGGTTTCCAATAAAATGTAAAACAACATCAAAAGAAGACACTATTTTAACAACATCAAAAGAAGACACTATTTTAACAACCACAAATTATCAAATTGAAAATTATTTTTGGTTGTTAAAATTATGTTTTCTTTTAAATGTTATAATATGCTGCAAATTAAAATTACATTGTGATTTTACTGAAGTAGGAATTTTACATTTTTAAGTATTTGTAAATTTACAATGAAGTTAGTAATTTTACATTATAATTTTATTTAAACTAGGAATTTTACATTGTGAATTTACATGAAATCTAGGAATTTTACATTGTGAATTTACATGAAATCTAGTAATTTTACACTATTTTATTTGAACTAGGAATTTTACTTTGTAAATTTAATTATATGGGTGTAAAATTACAATGTAATTTTAATACTGTTTTGTAAAATTACTTTGTTGTTGCAAATTTTCTGGATTATCGATGGTCACCAGTCGCCATCAATAATCGTGGTAAATTTACATCATTTTTTTTAGTGTAACGTAGTAACGCGCCATAGAACACATAACGCACTGAGTTCAGTCCCAAACAATGATGAGCGGCACTATAGGCACTAGCAAGGCGCATGATGCAACAATCGTCAAGATTGAATCGTGAGCAAGTCGCGGCTCGAGATTTATAACGCAATAGATATTTATGAAACAAGCGTGTAAACTATAAACTGTAAACTATAATGGATATCTAGTAGGGTCGGGCATTTATATATTCTGGATATCCTGGATATCCATAGAGTATATCCATTGGATGTTCCGTGTGGGGTTGCAATCAGATTGGGTATCTTTAATATCACACAATCATCTATTAAGTTCGGATCCTTGGAGGCCGAGTCTAGCTTGTCCTCAAACACTTTCATTTGACTTTGAAATTGACCCACAAGGTCATCATATTTCTTATTGCGGGTTTGTCTAGGCATTTTTGGCACTATTATCCTTATATTTTGATATAAAGAAACACTATAACATATTATAATTTGTTGTAATCAATTTTTCTAAGACAATTTGCACTATTTAATATTTCTAATAGACCTATCCCATAAAACAGACTTTTGGATAGCGCGTGCCTGAAGAAGAGTGGTATCTCTTTCTCTTTTATATAATTAAAAAAAGACGAGCACAATCTGCACGTCTACTCTTGACACATGCGCATCTTCTATATAATCACTCAAGTTTAAATAAACACTAGGCAAAAGAAACTCATCCTAAAGAAAAAGCATCTGTAGATCAATAAGCACATTTAAGGGAACCATAAATTACGTTATATGCGAAATAATAAACAACCGCACAGTGAGCAACGTTATCGATAGTCAGCCACCTCGGAATCCGACTCGGACAGACACGGACACATACTAACAGGAAGTACTTCAAGACCAGATAGGTAGCAGCGTACTAACCAACTGAGCCCCATTCATGAACACCAATTGAATGGGGTAATTACTAAATCCCTGGTTGAGGGAGACTCCAGATTGTACTTAGTTTTGGATCAGTTCAATGTCCCTCAAAAACCAAAATGTTTTCCCTCCTTGTCTGCACTCCACTAGCCTAAATCGGGCGTATGGTCCGGCGACAAAATTCCGGGAGTGGCCTTAACCATCGACACTGTCATCCACGACCTCCTAGGCGAGATTTACCAGCCGGGGTAAAAATTCAGATCCACCAAACACAGGCAATGCTGTGCAGTGGCGGGAAATCAGTGTAAGGCGTTGCTGATGGGGCCAGTCATACGTTCCTCATATTCTTAATCAACAATAAAAGAATGAATAATTTAAAAATTGATCATCACATTCTTATCAATACAGACATATCTGCAAAATTATTGCACATCTTTTCAGCAACACAGACATATCTTCAAAATTGATGCACACCTTCTACGGCAACACAGACATATCTACAAATAGCTCTTATTCCAAAAGAATATTTTTTATAATCTAATTTTTAGCTGGCTCAGAATCTTAGTGTGGTTCCTTCTTTGCAAAAAAAAATTATATATTTTATATAATTTTACAAATATGTTATAATTTTATTATTCAAAAATCTTTGACGGTCATTATCTCGGAATTAAGGTTTTAATACTTATATATAGACATTTAATACTAAAATAATTATAAACTTTTTACAAATAAAATTGTTAATAACACTCTTTAATGTATTTACATTTTTATGCGATTTTTTGTTACCTGGGCAACTTGAATTAAAATGTTTATTTTTACTATGTAAATTAAAGCCATTAAAATTTTAAACTAAAATAAATTTTGTGCTTATAAAAAGAAATTCATTTTTAATACGTTTATCAACATTTTAGTTTTCATTATTTGTAGAGCAAACATGCAAAAAACGATAAATCTATTTTTACATTTTAAGAGGATAAAAGCGATTCGTACTAATTTTGGTAAACTTTTTTAACTTAACGCAGCGAAACAACCCAACATGAGCAACATTCCCTTTTAATAGTTTTTAAACATTTGGGGTAATCTGCCGTACACAGTTTTGGCCAATATTTCATAATAAGTATATAAATAAAATGGATTTATCGGCTTTTGCATATTTGCTCCATATTTGTTTTATGAAAATCTTTAACAAGAGGTTGCCCTCAAGGTTCAGTTCTTGGTCATTTATTGTGGAATACCGCACTGGATTCCTTATTAAAAATTCCTATTGGTAAAAATATTAAAAAATTTGCTTATGCAGATGATCTTGCTATTGTTGTGTCTGCTAATAATTATTATATAATATAATTATATATATATATATATATATATATATATATATATATATTATAATAGAACTCATTTACAATCCTCCATGAATAATGCACTTAGAATTATTAATTCTTGGGCTGGCGAAAATAAATTGAGTTTTTCTCATGATAAGTGTTGTTATATGATCTTTAAGGATAAGCATAAAAGAAGACCAGGTATTAAATTAAATAATAAATCTGTACGGTTTGTTTAATCAACAAAATATTTGGGAATTACTTTAGACCCTCTTCTAAATTATCAACTTCATATTAAAAATGTTTGTTTTAAAGCTAAAAGTTTATTCTCTAATCTTAGAAGACATATCACCCATGTATGGTCTCCACCATCTGATAGTTTGAAAATTATTTATAAAATGGCTGTTATTCTCATTGCTGGATACTCATTTGATATATGGTCAAATAAAGCTAATTATTGCCGTGCTGAAAGATTTCTAAATTCTTGTAGAGGGATGTGTGCTCGTGTTATTTCTGGATGTTATAGAGATGTAGCCCCTGAAGCAGCTGGTGTTATTGCTAATATCAAACCACTATATATACTTTCTGAAAGATCTGCCCTATTAAAATTAAGAAGAAAAATTACTGCTAAACATTTAAACCTATCTTGGCTAGATTATAACAATTTACCCAAATTAAGAGTAGCTAAAACTCTAATTGAATCTGCAAGTATTGAATATTGACAAACTATATGGGATGATTGCCCAGTAGGTCGTTTAACATATAAATTTTTACCCTCTATAATTAATAGAAAAAATTTTAATATCCCTCATTCTCGTGGATTAGCTGCAATTCTTTCTGGTCACGGAAGATTTAAAAGACATTTTCATCTTCGTGGTGGTGCTGATGACCCATATTGTATGGAATGTGGAACAATTGATGATCCTACTCACAGACTTTTTGACTGTCCTTAATTTGATTTATCAAGAAATGACCTAATCGATGCTTTGCCGAATTGGCCTATTTCACATGAAAGATTATTTGAATTACTTTTAGATTTAAATTTATCTGGTCTTCTTTTACCTTTTACTAAATGTGATGATCTACTGAATGAATAATAATTGTAATCGCCATCCTATGAATTTTATGTTTCATTGTCTGTTGATATTTGAATATATTTACTCTTAATCAGTGTGATTATTTAATTATATACTTTGAATTAAGATACTTGTTAGGCTTATATATTTATTTATTTATTTTATTTATGTCTTTATTTATTTTACACTATGTTATAGCTAGCAAAACAGTTCTTGAGAATTGGTACCGCTTAGTCTATATTAATTTGTATTTATTTTTCCATTTTCCATTCCTTTATATAATAATTTTTTAATAACCATTTATACCTATCCATTCTAAAAAACTTTACTTCAGTTTATATTTTTACACCATAATTTTGAATAATATATGCCGAAATTACTCTATTATTTTATCTTTACCTGTACAACTGTACAATTCATCAATTTCATTTATTTTTAATTATTACTAAATTAACAATTTATTATTTTTTTTTAATCTATCTATAAATACAACATTGTATCTACATTAAAAAATATTTTTACCAATCCAAGGGTTATTGGTACCTTGGACACCATTCGTGTAAGCTTGAGAGGGGCCCTTATTATTATTTTTTTTATTATTACTATTATTATAATTATCTCAGCTCATAGATATTCTTCGTAATCATTACCGATCCATTTTCAAATTTAATAATAATATTATTTTCCAATTATTTTGGAGTATATTCGTCATATAAAGGTTATATATACTTTTAATGTAAATTATATCAATAAATTTTGTGGATTGGGAAGGTGAGAGAGAGGTATGACATGGGCTTGGGGTTGTAAGATTTGTTATGTTGTTGTCACTCGTGTTCCTTTACGCGGATGACAGCATCGTGGCAATTCTTACTTTAGGGGTCTCCCCCTCTCTCTCTTCTTCTTCTTTATGAAATAACTAACCAATACCAACTTATTTCAATGTATAAAAATCCAATAAAATATGAAAACGGCATAAACTTATAATAATTGAAGAAGCTTGGTATTCTCCAAGGGTCCAAGTGCCAAAAATAAAATTGTGAGTAATCAATAAAAATAGTAGATAAAATACTTACAAAAATAATATGGATTTGGAATATTTTTTAAGTCGTTTTGCATGGCACATAGACATAGATATTTGACCAAATTGGGTCCAAACTCTTTGGGAATATGCTTCAATTATAATTTTTTCCTACTTTTTCAGCAAAAGTAAATTTATGGTAAAATTTAGTAAGACCCTGTTTTAAGAAAATATTTTGTTAAAATAATGCGCAAAGAAAGGGGCCTTTTTATTTAAAAAGAAATGTTAAATAATTATTAATGTTATTATTTACCAAAAAAACAATGCCGCTTTCTTTGCGCATTGTTTTAGCAGAATATTTTCTTAAATAAAGCGGCCTACTAAATTTTACCATACATTTAATTTTGCTTAAAAAGTAGGAAAATCTGGAAAATTTCTATAAATTCAAGTACCTTTTAAAAGAGTTAATTTATCATAAAATGATGAGATACCTTTTTTGTAAAGCCTTCAATTCCCTACTAAAATTTGTTTAAGTTAATAGGTCCACTAATCCGTTAACTGGTTATACAATTTCAAAGTACTTTAAAAAATGAGGGATCTGTAAATTTAATATTAAGAGCTTACATTTTAAGAGGACCATTTTTTTAGATAGTTTTATAGGTATATTAATTGTTTTATTATAATTATATCAGACGGTTTTTGATAAATCCTAGTATATTTTATTTAAAAATATAGTAAATATAAAAATTCTAAATATATTTTTTTAAATTTAAACACATAAACGTGCGACAAAAATTAAAATGTGTATTCCTATCATGTAGAATAGTGTATTCATCCAACAGCCTAGGCTTTACGAAATTCATTTTAATGTAAATGTTCATTGTCTCTATTGCAGTTATTACCAGTTGGTAATCTTCATTTTGCATACTTTATCTATCTTTCCTAAACCAGCATTTTTCAGATATTTTATGTATATCGAAAATAAAAAAAAATGTTTAAGTTTATTCCCTCTTTTTTACTTTAATGTCAGTAGCTTACGCTTTAAAGTCAGCTTGGAAAACAACTTTTTTTTTCAAACACTTTGTCCAATCCTTTCATCATCTTATTAGCAGTTTTTAGTCTTCCCTAAATCCAAATGCTTATCTGTTAAACATTTAACAATAATGATTTTCGCTTTTGCATCTTTCAACTTAAATTCCTTCTTGCTGGTGTCATCAGTGCCTCGAGTATCTGCCTTTCTTCCAGCAGTGTGTGAACTCTGAACTTCCAGTCGTTGAAGTTTGTAGAACTCGTAAACTGAGTTAAATTTACCACAGAGCTACTCATATTTTTGGCTTTGTTGTTGTGCACATAACCTGTTACAGTATCTTGGGGGTCAAATTACATCTATATAAAACTAAATTATTCAACAAGCCAAGTGTGCGACACTATTTTTAGATAAGAGGTTTTTAATTTCAGCAAATCGCGCCACCTACAACTGTCTGTGAACTACAAACACATTAGATTAGATTATTAGTTTCTATTTTTCTTAATTAAAATGGCCGTCAACGTGCCCTCGAACCTTAGAACAAAAAACAACAGGAAGGAGTCTTGTCATTCTTTAGCCGTACTAAAATTACGACGGAAGTCGGCCATTTGCAAGCTCCAAATTATGACACATTTGTGATGCTATATTTGTCAAAATTGAATGTTTTATGTGTTTGTCGGTGTTTTATGTTGTTTTTCTGGTTAAATTAACTTTAAATAAGCGTTTCATTGTTTCTAGACAATATTGTATTTGATATATTCTCGTTTAAGTGTAAATATTTAAAGTTTAAGATATAAATATTAGTGTTTAAGGTGTAAAAACAAATTATGGTTAGTTGTGCAGCTTGTGGTTGCGCCTTGAGCACAAAAATTAAAAATATTCATTTACATTTCATAGGTGAGTATTTTGGTTAACGTTTAATTTATTTACTTATTGTGTATTTTAAAATAATTAGTTGTAAATATTAAACATAAATCAATGTCAAATAACGTAACCTTAGAACATAACCATAACCTAAGAACGTCACCATCATAGAAAAAACCATAGGCGTATCATATTTTCTGATACTAACCTAATTATTATAAAAATTAAACTTCAATTGTATTTACTACGCCACTGTCAAACGGAAACAACTATCCGCCATATTGAAGCTCCACTTTGGACCCAAGGTCATTTATTAAATGCTCCTTCCTGTTGTTTTTTGTTCTAAGCCTCGAACCAGCTAAGGCAGAAATGTAACCTAGTTTTATTCTGAGTTTTGTGCTTAACTATGATTTCGCGAAAGAATCGAACGATTTTGGGGTATTTTTTTATAACACATCTCAGATTTTTTTAATATTTTAATATTGTGTTTATACATCTAATTCCACCCTAAATCTAAAATTTTTCTTTTATCTGACCTAAACTTTGGCCCCCAGAGACCATTTAATTTTACCTTTCGCAAAAAGCCATAATTTCATTATATTAGCATAATTATTTTATTAAAATACTGAATGTTTTGAGATGTGGTCCATAAATGACCCTTATTAGTACCTACAATTCTATCAAAAAAAAATAAAATTTTTTACATATAGGTGGCGCTGCAATTTTTTCTTCTTCTAAAATAGACGTTTTTTGAAGACCAAAAACTCTCTTAAGCAACAATGCTCAAAAAAACTAAATAGTATACCAGATAATATACATATTTCTTTATAATTTGATATAAAAAAATTTACTTGCAAATGATGTTGCCGCCCGTAAAGCTAACTTAAAGTTTTGTTTACCGCATTAAAAAAATTGAATTACACTTACAACTTTATTCTTGTTTATTAACTAAGGAATTTCAGGGGTTACTTTTATTGGTAACAATAACACAGCAAAAATTTTTTTATTTTTTCACACCCAGGGGGCGCTGCAGCCTTTGTTCTTTAAAAACTATATAGCATTTCAGATAATATAGTTATGTATTCCTTTATTATAAAGAGTTACGTATTCCTTTATTTATTTAATAGGTTTGTTCTTTAGTTTATTTATTATGTTTTTCTTTATTATTATTATTGATATTACTATTTCTTTATTATTTAACATATAACAATTTATCTGCAAGATTTGCATATATTAAATAATAAAGATATATTTCGTTTTTGTCGGGTTTAGTCAATTTTTCTTTTAAAAATTCCGATTGTCCTGGGGCCACACAGAAAAAAAAAAGGTTTCGTGTTGTATCAATAAGTTGGTCTAGATAATTTTTAAAATACCATACTGTGCTATTGGATATACTTTCAATGGCTGAATTAATTTGAAATTTTATTCGCTCCATACCTAATAAATTGGTTAATTTGTCAAGTTTTTCTTTGAGGTTTTTAGCATTGTCTTCATCGAAAATTAATACGGGAGGTATATCTTTATCTTCAATGGATTTTCAGCTTCGTATATGATATATATATCAAAAACAAGGATTTGGTAACATTTTCTACATATTGAGTATGAGTATGAGTATGGGAACGTATGGCAAGCCCCAGATATATTGTCATCCACTGATCTCCCGGGGTTATATTACCCCCTTTCCGTTCTCCTGCGTATCCCGCCAAATCACAGCATTACCTGTGTTTGTTGGATCCGAAGTTTTTACGCCGGCTGGTAGATCCACCCTAGGAGTTCGTGGATGACAGTGTCAAAGGTTAAGGCAGCTCCCGGGATTTTTGTCAGCCGGATCGGGCCATACGTCCAGTTTAGGAAGGGTTTTTGGAGGACATTGAACTGACCCAAAACTAAGTACAATCCGGAATCCTCCTAAACCAGGGCTTTAGTAATAACCCCATTCATTTGGTATTCCTGAATGGGGGTGGGTGGATTAGTATGCTGCTAGCGCCTTTCCTTGATGGTGTACTTCCTGATAGCCGCTTTAGAATTGTTTGCCGCCCTGTGCGTTATTGAGTCGTATCTTCCGAACCGAAGTGATGCCGGCCGCACCCCGCCGTAATCTTGCCCTCTGACTGACTATGTGGAAATACGTTTAACCTACTGAAATTGTCGACCCTCGAATTATTTTTTTCCCACTGTGCATGATCCCAGTGTTCTTAGAACGGTTTATACTTAATTTATGAACCAAACGTCTTGGTAATCTACAGATGTAAACGTAAATAAATAAATTTCTTTAGAATGGTTTCTTTTGCTTAATGTTTATCGTAACTTGAGTGATTAATGGCTTCTTATGTTATATTCACCAGTGTTGCCATTTGTAACATAATTATCGAATTGTAACATAAATTTTTCTAAAAACAGCTTGAAAATTATATGTAACATAACGGTAATTGTAACATAATTTTTAATACAAGTATCTGGACAAAATTAACTTAATTCTATCCAGATTAATAAATTTAATTAAGCATAAAGCCTGATTTATAGATTTTCTACCTTCCTCCCGTAAAATATCAGCAATACCGTAGTGCTGTTTATAGTTTCCCGTACGGTATTTATAGTTCTAAAGGTAACGGTAGAGGCAGCGATAACGGTAGCCAAGTTGGGCATTGAATATTGTATGAAACAATTTATAGTTGTCAGTATACGTTATAGCGGCAAGAGCGGCAAGAGATGACCATTTTCATCTTTTCTTACCTCATCCGCGACTCCAGCCAATCACACGGCAGTTTTTAGTTGACAGCCTCGCCTTGTAAGTTTAGTATTTATGGGAGGGGCCGCCATTACCGCTACCGCTACTTTCTGAACTATAAATCCAGCTTTATACTATTTTTAACAAATTTTATAATTTTCTAAAAATTCGATAATAATTTCAACCCTGCTTCTTTCACTTTTTTATGATTAAATTATAATAATTATTGTAACATAATTATTACAATTATTGTAACTTAATTTTCCGAAAATTCGATAATTTTATTTACCCAATTCGATAATTTCAACTTTTACATCTGGCAACACTGCTATTCACACACAACTTGTTTATGTTGTTTTTGTCTTCTTGCTTTTGGTTTATTTATTTATCTTACGCCTTTTTCGATGGTTGTTTATGATTTGTCTGCTAAGTATGAGAAAATGAGGTTGTTTGTTTAAACTTACGGAATTGTTCTTATTCTTTTTTAATTTAGTTTTTGGGACAATAAAAGAATTCTTAGTATTTTCTTTTTGCAACATTGTGAAATGCTTTTATAAACATTTAGCGAATATACGGTAAGACATGCAATTGGAAAAAATAACTTAGCTTGATTATTTGGTGCTGTAAATTTCATGGAACTGAACGTCTCTCTCACACCTTTTAACCAGGTCCAACACTTGAGGTACCACACACAATTTGCACTCTTTTGCACTTGGGACAGTTATCGCGTTTAGAATCGATTGATTTTTTATTATTTTACGGCGTTAGCCAGTTATCACGTTACTACGTTTGTATCGTATACACTGCTTAAGAGAGATATCGATGAGCATATGCTTACACTTCAAGCGTCAAGAGCACACTGTGTTGGTAACATTTTCTACATATTTTAGAATTTATTGGAAAATAAAAATTTGAAAACTTTTGTTTAATTTCGTATAGCTTATTGTACGAAACTTTAATTACTTTACTATTTTTTAAATTTTCTTCATGAATCGGGGACTTACAAATAGAAGGAGATCGCCAATGTTTTCACTGATTGACAGTGCATATTAACTATTTGCCGTAGTGATAAGTATACCACTAGCAATTAGTGAATACTCACTTTTTCATGTAGCGATTTCTTTGCACTAATTTATTTAGTGGAAATTACACTGTACAAATAATTGAAATAGGTTTAGTTCATAAAAGTTAAAATTTCACTATTTTATGTCGAGAGTTCCGGAAAAGTAGTGATAATAAAAAACACTAATTTGGAGAAGTTAAAATTTTACTAATTTATATTGAAAAACACTAATTTTACAGTGAATAATAGCTCACTGACGGAAATAGTGAAAATTTCACTGTTTCACGTTTAGAGAGTACGTATACGATAATAAAGAATGCTTTGCCTCTCGAAATATAATAAAATATGTTTAAACAAATGGTCATATTACTATTAATATTACTTTAGAGTCACTGAAATACTTGTTACCATTTGTAATTTCTTTGGTTTTGTTACCTTTTGTCCGCATACAACAATAAAAGCGAAAAAAGGCGTTTATATAACAATATGCGGGTACGTGCACTAGTTATAATTTTAATCGTCCCTACAACAGGCATTAATTATTACAAATAAATTTTTATATGTCAAACAATAAAAAAATATCTATATTATCTGATACATTATAAATAATGTTATTAGTTTTTTAAGCAATGTTGCTTAAGTAAGTTTATGGTCTTTATAAACGTCTATTTTTGAAAAAAAGGCTGCAGCGCCCCCTGTATATAAAAAAATAAAACTTTTTTTTGTTGCGTTTTAGTTACCAATAAAAGCCATCACCTGGAGTTCCTTAGTTTATAAATAAGGATAGAGTTGAAAGTGTAATTCAATTTTTTTAATGCATTAAAATTTACTTGCAAATGATGTTGCCGCCCGTAAAGCCAACTTAAAGTTTGGTCTACCGCATGCGGTAGACCATACTTTCTACGTGCAAAAATAAGAAAAAAGTCCCTATAAATATAGGTCGAGAAATGCCTCCTAAGGGAGCTACAGCCCCCGAAAAGGGAGCCCCTGAAGATGGTTTTTATCTAATACAAATAAAAAAGTAGAAACACCCTGTCACTTACTACATGAAACTGTCACCTGTCTTGAATTATTCTATTTTTTCCTAAACATGGCAGCCGTATTCCAACGACCACGCGAGTCCATTTCTATGGTTGTGATTTAATTGTGAATTTTTATGCCATGTAAAATAATTTTCAAATCGATTTTATGCGAAAACGGTGTATGTTATCAAAGTTCAACAAGATGACCTTTTTTATGTGCAAAACTCTAAAATTTCGTAATCTGACACCAAATTCTGGTACAAGATACGTACAAAAAAGTTAAGGTGGTTTTAACCCTACTTCCTATCAATCTGACCCAAACCTCGTAAAAAATTTTAAATTGTTATTGTTACGTCTTATTGGTCATAAAAAGTTTAATTAATTCCCCAAATTTCACTTTTATATCTTTAACGGTTTTGGAGATATTAAGCAAAAACCATCTTCAGGGGCTTTCCTTTTGGGGGCTGTAGCTCCCTTAAGAGGCATTTCTTGACCTATCTTTATAGGGACTTTTTTTCTTATTTTTGCACGTACAATCTGCTGTTAAAATATGGTGCACTAATTTCAGGACACCCTGTATATATATATTAATTGCCCCCCTTTTATCAGGTAAGAAATATTTTATTCCCTCCTGCTATCATAAAGACACTTTGAATGTAAACGTCAGAATGAAATTAAACGTCAGATTTATAATTTTGACACCAATTTTTTTTGGGTATCCAAATTGTGTATTTTTAAGCACTCCACAAAAAAATATAGTATTTACTTCGCGTGGAATCGCAATTACTCCCTAAATGAATTCCTTCACTTGCATGTCGGCTCGCTCGGAAACTTTCTCGCTCGCTCGGAAAACTGTTCTCGGTAACTTTAATGATCGAGAGTAATTGCTATGATTCCACGCTCGGTAAACAATATACTATTATTTTTATATAAAAAAATATAATTTAAAAATATTTATGTCTTCTCTCTTTCAGACGAATTAATATCCCATATTTTATGCCAGCATTTTAAAACCAAATCAAATTAAAAATATTTAAATATTAAAGAAACATTTAAAATATATATATTTACCTATAGGTAACTAAAATGTACTATTTACAAAGGGGACTTTAATTTATCTAACATTAACATAAGTGCCAAGTGCCATATCATTTTAAAGCCGAGAAATCTTAGAAACCAACGTTCAATGTTAGTGGACGTTATGTTGTGATTTTTTTCCTTATCAGTCGTTATCAATAAGGAAACCTTGCTTAATCAGTGCTTAGCGACGCGTTGCGCTTGACTACCCTTGTTAATTCGTAAGCGATTTTTAATTTAAAAAAATCAGTGGTTTTAAACCACTGGTTTACCCCTCGTTTAAAGCCTAACAACACACCTTACCTTAAATTTAGTCAAAAACACTTTTTTCTAAGTGTATAATAATTTTCATAGTAAAACACTTAACCGATGTATATGAGTGTTTGTCTCTTTGTCAAACGTCCGTATTTAAACATTCTGTATTTTGCACACGATCGATAATACGGTATGAATTATTTCCCGAGCGTTTTTTTAATATTAAATTTAAATCTATTAAAGTCGAAAGATAATACGTAAAGGCCAATGCCAAGGCCTAAGCAAAATTCCGCGCACTTTTAACCTTTTGACTTTATAAGGTTTAAATAAAAAAAAAAACGCCCAGGCAATTTTAATGCATACCGTATTATCGATCGGGTGCGAAATACATATACGAATGTTTAAATGCCAACCACCCTACTAAGTCAATCATAAAAATCCTACTATAATCCTAGCGCCGATTAAATGACAAAACAACAGATAGGATTTTTTTATAAAAAAATTAATCAGATAACAAATAGAATACTTTTAATAAAATTATAAACAAAAACAATAACAAAACTCTTAATAAAACATTATTTTCCAAAATTAGCGTATACTGAGTGTCACACTGTCTGAAGATGGCACTGTAATATTAATTTAAACTTTTAACTGACGATGAAATTTTCAACTGATTCCTATCTGAAAGCTACTAGGTTTAGTTGGAATCCTATTGAGCTGGCAACACTGCCGTACATTAATGGAGCTTAAATGTTATTTGTCAACCTCATCTGTCAGCTGTCTCGCACACAACCCACAGGCTAGCTCCTCGGCAGTGAAATGTATCTTTGGCTATAATTTGAGTTTTATTCGCCTTGTATAAGGTTACTGTTGAACATTAACGTTGTGACTCCAAACCCCACTTTTTTCTTTATTTAAATTTTTAATTAGATTGATGAGTCCAAAAAGAATTGAAAATTTTCCCAAAACTATACTTTTCAGTAACGATATTTTCATGAAGAACAGCATTATTGGTAGAAATGTCGTCGATATTATAAAAGGGGTGACTAAAGCTTGAATTATTCTGGGTATTTTAACGTCGTCCTTTTTCTTACGATATTCTGAAAAAGAATAAAATAAAATTAGTAATAAATATTAATAATTTTATATAAATACAATACTTATACATTATACAAAAGGTATTATTATACAGGATGTCAATAAATAGGTTGACGTATGTTGGGGGATGATAGTTCAAGCCTAAGTAAGCAAGTTTTTCCTCTTTTACTTTTGCATTAGTGCAGTGTTTTTGAAAAAAAATCTAAAATTGTTGATAATTTTCGGCAAGCCACTGGTTTGTTTAATACATTATTTTTCTATAACAGTTTATTCTCTTTCAAAAGAATTGGTCTTGAGTCAAATAAGATCTAACTATGACAGACATGTGAATTTTTAAATCTTGAAACATACACTCAGGTTATTGTACAAATAACAAATTACCTCGCTAAAAGGACAAAGCATGCGATATTGCCCAAAAATACAGGTATATTTCTATACCCGGAACCAATTTTGCCCCTCCTGTGTGGAAAACTCATCTATGTTTTATACTTTTTTATTGATCGAACCAAAACCGAACTCCCGTTTAATTAATTACCCACCTTACGGCGATCTCGTTGATAATCGACTGATACAAGACTGACTTTGGATCAGTCACTTATTTAATAAAACATGTGGAGCACCACATGTTTAATTGCTTGCAACTTGGCCTACTGTATTTCACTGTATTTCGGTGGATGACATCGCTTTGAGGTGGTTAATTAATCTATTAACTACCTCAAGGCATACCCAATGGCATTCCGAAAAATTTCAACAATTTTTCATAGTTTTTAATGTTTAAACAGTAGCACTAATGCAAAAGAGAAAGGAAAACACTTGCTTAATTTGGCTTGAACTCTCCAAACGTCGATAAGGGCGGGGGTAATGGGGGTCTTGTGCAACTTAAAAAGATTAATTTAAGAAGAATATAGGTTTATGTTCAATAAGTATTTGGTTTTGTTACCTTATAATTATACATCATTTCCCCCTATATATATATATATATATATATATATATATATATATATATATGTACAATGTACATATATACAATGTATATATGTATATATTATACATGCAACGAAGTGCATATACTGCAAGGGACACATATCGCTGTATATCAGAAGCCCTGCGCTGTTACCACACTTATTTATTCAAAAATTTAATAATCATTAATCACTAAAACAGGCGCGTTCGGGCGATAAGTAATAATATAATATACATAGGTATTTGAATAAAATACTTTTGGTGGCTTGTGTTATAAATTAATATAAATAGTATAAATAATATATAATGTATTATAATTATATATTAGATGCCTGTTAAATGTATAAATAAAGAGCACAGTAAAAAGTATGAGAATATGTATATACAGAGGAAGAAATTTATGTATTACTTATTAATCGCGAATACAATTTATAAAGGGTGTCTCAAAAGTAACGCAAGATTTGAATTAAATAGAAAACACAGTTTTTAGTCTTTAAATTGTTATTTTTTTATTGAATCACAAAGTACATAGGATAGGGTTATTTATGGAATAACACATCGGGCAAATGGCCTCCACGGCTTTGCTGGTACATGCGCACTCTTTTGTCGAAATTTCCCATGACCATTCTGCATAAATGTGGTTGAATTTCAATTTTCAACTTGATGGTTTTGTTAATCGCCAGAATTGCCATGTTTGGAGTTCGGAGACCCAGATGTGATTGTCGAAAAACAAATTTTGGGCTGAAGGCATCATTGGACCATACTTTTTTCAAAATGTGGCTAGTCAAGCAGTCAAAAGTGCGCATGCTCCAGCAAAGCCGTGGAGGCTATTTGCCCAATGTGTTATTCCATAAATGACCCTATCCTATGTGCTATGTACTTTGTGATTCAATAAAAAAAATAACAATCTAAAGACTAAAAACTGTGTTTTCTATTTAATTCAAATCTTGCGTTACTTTTGAGACACCCTTTAAAAACTGGCAATTCTCATAAAATTTATTTTGAGAATGTTGTCATTTTTTTTCTTGATTACAATTCGTTAAGTTTAGCAGTCCATAGAATTTTAAAATTATTCACTCTTTTAAAACAAAAAGTTATGAAATAATTTTTAAATTTAAAAAATCGTATAAAAATTGCTAGTTATCTTGGTGGTTTTAAAATTTCCATTTTTGTTGTTTTTAACACAAATAATTGTTTTTATTAAAATATGTAAAATTACTTTTATTTTACATTTAAGTTTATTACGGTTTAAATAGCTGTAGATAAATATTTTACATTTAAATTTAAATTATAATATCTATTAACTTCAAGAAATTAATATTAACGATTTGCAGTTATATAGGTATAAAAAACCTAAATTTATAACAATATTATGATTTATTAATATTATAATTATTTAGGGGCCGCTCGGCATTAGTAAAATGTTCATAACTTCCCTAATATTAATAACTTTTTCAAAATTTACCAATAGTTTTACGTAAGGGTACAATCCTATTTCAAATAAAATTGGCCGAAAAAAATAATTACAAAAAAAATCGTTTATAACTTAAAAAAAAATCAATAAAATATTTGTTTTAGTTTCAAAAATATGTACTTTTGCATAAATTTATGATTCTCGATTGTTTACGCATTAAGAGAGAGATTTATTTTAGAGAGAAGAATTTAAAACCTTTATTTTTAAAAAGAATTAAACGAGACCCTCACCTGAAAAATTATTTATAAAAAATTACCATACATATTTTATAAACCAAAATTATTTAATTATTTATATTTCCAAATTTGTTTTAAATAATGTAATAACTTGTAAAATAATAAAATTTAATACCTAACTAGGGATAAAATTGTATCTCAAAAAATTATAAACAAAGGTTATAGCAGTATAAATGATTTGTTTAAAAATCGTTATAGTGCGCTTTAACTTTCATTTTTCAATAATTATGTTAAACATATTTATATTTATTTTTAATATTTTTATTCATTTGTCATAAATAGGATAAATACATTTATATTACTTAATTAAATTATTCATTTCAATTCTAGTATATTGATAATTTAACACGTTTGATATATTTAACCCCTTTACCATACTACTATGGTTTTTAATCAATACTATTACTAAATGACTACATTGATTAAGATAATACTTTTATGATTATATTATAATCTCTTAATTTACCTTTTATGAGATAAATTTAGAAATTCTAAATTAGAATTTATTAACTATTTATTATTAATTTTATTTATCTTATAAAAAAAAGAAAAAATAAATAGAATAAGACAAATTCATCATAAAAATATTATATTTAATTTAATTATGTTTGTTTATTATTATTTTTTGTTTAATTTTTTTTAAACATTGAATATATTTTTAAATTATTATATAATATGTGTTAATTTCGTAAATGTATACACTGACTGGGTAATGTATATACAATAACTGATTTTGATACGTAAATGTATTCAGAAGCACATTAACTTACTTACCTACTTACATTGCATTTTTATTGCAAAAGTGTACATGAAATAAAACTAAACAACCCAACCCACAAATCAACCAAACCAACCCAACACTTATTTTTCAAGCTAGTTTTTTATATATCTACTAAAATGTATACTTTGACAAAAAAAAAATAATTTAATAATAATAATATCAATGTTATGATAACTTTTTTTTATTTTAATGTTTAATCTGACTAAAAATATTATTGTTGTGCCCTTATGGTACATTGTGTTAAAAAAATAGCATAACTCTGTTAGATCTAGTCCGTCCCTGACAAATAACGAATGTGATTAAAAGTGCTCATTTTAAGGAAACAATATATTAAAAAACTTTTTCTTACTACCTCGACTCAAAATACGTTGTTTCGTCCCCGATTCCACGGCAGAAAGTTTGCGTTTTATGCATTGGTCAAGCTATACGCGCACACTCTAATAGCGGGAGTAAAAATTTTTTAGTCGTGTGCTTAACATTCAAATTTCGTACTGCCAACATGAGAAACACAAAAATATGACAGTTTTAAACCATAATATTGCAATTATAACAACAAATAAACAATTTATGTTTTTACTTTTTTACTTTTTATGTTGTTTTAAGTGTTTAATGGTACTTTTATTTGTTATAAAGTAGTAATTTGTTAATTAAAATACAACCTTTTATTTTTACTGTATTGGCACCGCTGAATTCACGGCCTACTGTTATTTATTTATCAAGCACTTCAAATGGAGATAGGTACATAAATACACATTTAATTTTTTCGCGTATTTTCGGCCGGGTTCTATTTTTGGCCGAGGTAGTAAGAAAACTAGTATACACTACACGGGCAGAAAGTGTGAGAGCCCTGAACTGCGCGCCATGATGCCCTCGGCTTCGCCTCGGGCATCATGGCGCGCAGTGCAGGAATCTCACACTTTCTGCCCTTGTAGTGTAATATACTATTAAATTCCACCTAGTAGTTCAAAAGTTACTTAAAAACGATTATCAGGGGTGTCCGTTATGGGAAAGTATCTCCGTATAGGCCGTAGGAAAAAAATTATAGGAACTTGTCATATTATTTTTATGTGTTCTATTTGAATCCGGGAGATTGTCCTCATATTCTGGGACACCCTCTAGAAGAAAAATGTAATACCAACAAACTATTTAAATAGCAAATTAAAAAAATAAAATTCCTAAAATAAAGTCACAAATTAATTAATAATTTTTGTAGAATATTATGCAAAAATTGCTTTTTTAAGTTCAGCGTAGGTATTGTAAAATTAATAATTTTCGTCCAGTATAATGCATTTTTTTCTAAATTAAATAATATTAAATATAAAGCTTTATGTCTATTTATAAGGTCACAAATCTATTTTTAATAAAATAGTGTAACCCTAAAAAAGTAACGTTTATGGCCCATAGTATACATAACTTATTTTTGTTTACAGCACTGCCAAGACAATTTTTTTAACAAATTAAAACAAAAAGTTCACAAATTAATTTTACCGCGGTAAACTGTGCTGAGGGAGAATATTTTGTTCTCCGGCTGATCGGAACATTTTTTTTCAAAATAAGTTTTATTTAATTTTTGTCTTGACTGGGAAAAAGGGATGGTCTAAAAAACGAAATTTATAGTCCAGCTTCCATTCAACAGTCAAAAACAAAATTAACTAGATTTTACTTAGGAAAATCTGGTGGCCCGGATAAATTCATCCGTCACATTATCATAATCAGGTTATCAATTCAAGATTCGAATTAGTTTTTAACTTATGTATTTAAAATGGGTTTTTATTTAAAACAAGTTTTAGTTCTGGACAGCTTATAAATCTGCCCCAAAGAAAAATGAAGACTCCAAATGTTTCTTTAAAAATTAAATGTATTACGATAGTAAATATTAACCAAAATATTGGTTTTTTATCTTCGTCATGTCGAGTACAAAGCATATTTTTTACCTATAACATTTATTTTGACTCTGAAAAAGAATATATATACAATTATGAAAATTTAAAATTCCCGCTTCATTTCCCCTGCCAAAAATTCTCCAGTCGAGCAGTCTGGCCAATGTGGTAACCCTACTCCTGTTGCCAGATGTACGGGCTTTATACTCCGTGAAAAAAATTATACACGGTAATTTTAGGAAGCCCGACTTCGGGCTTCGTAAAAACCGAGTGGGCTTCGTTTATACCGTAGAGTTTGCTTGGGCTTGGTAATGTAGGATTGCATAAATATATATATACAGTGCTTGCAAATCCAAGTCCGACCACGCTGGAAAGGACGGCTGTTCAATACCCGCGTGAAAAGAACAAGGATAGAACGCCAAATAGAATTTGATTGGCCAGAGCCGGCAGGCTACGACAACGCATACCCACCGCGCACCTCGCAGCGTGCTTGACACGAGGATATTAGAACGAGAACTGCAGTGGTGCCAGCAAGAGGTAGTAATTTTAGTAAAAAAAATTATTTAATTAAAAAATGTACACGTTGGAACAAAAAGTTCAGATTTTAATCTGGCATTTTGCTGGTAATTCTGAACGAGAAATTCAAAGATTATTTGCGGGAATGTTCGAGGCCAGACCAAACAGAGAAACAATTCGACGAACCGTTAATAATTTTCTCACGCACGGTTGTGTAGTTCCGATGCAGCTCCGACGGGAACGTCCTCCCCGGGAAAATCTAAATAGAGAAGCGCGGGATACTTTAATTTGCGCGTCAATTGAAGAAAACCCAACCCAGGCATTAAGTACGGTGGCTAGGGAGTTTGATATTTTTGCTTTCACGGCACGAAATGTGCTAAGACGCCATGGATATCGTCCATTTAAGCTGCGACGGGGAAACAAGCAATTCCCTGCCGATGCATTCCGCCGCATGGAATTTTGCGAGGTTGTTATGAAGAGAGCAAATGCCGACCTAAATTTTATCGGTAATATTTTATTTACTGGCGAGTCGACATTTACTCTCCATGGCAGGCACAATTCGCAGAATGTTCGAATGTGGGCGCGAGAATATACTCGTAGGATTTATGCAGCTCGGACACAGTATCCCCAAAAACTTAATGTCTGGGCGGGTATTTTGGGCGACCGAATAATTGGCCCATTTTTTATAAATGGGAATTTAAATGGCGCTAGGTATTTAAATCTCTTAAGAGACCAAATAGTTCTCGCGCTTCAAAATTTAGACGGAGTTAACATCGAAAACGTATGGTTTCAGCAGGACGGTTGCCCCGCACATAATACGATTGCTGTTCGGGAATTCCTTTCCGACACTTTTGGACCTCGTCTTATTATGGGTCGAGGAGGAATTCTCTGGCCAGCTAGATCAGCGGACTTGATGCCGTGTGATTTTTTTTGTGGAAGAGGAAGATCGGGCTAATAACCTCAATGATTTGGGAATCCGCATAACTAATTTGTTGGTGGATATTAGTCCAGAAGTCCTAGCTAATGTGCGTGGGAATTTTTATAATAGGTTAGGCTATTGTTTGGCTGCCTATGGGGGCTTGTTCGAACATTTAATTTAATTTTTGAGTTTATTAATTTTTATTATTTATTTTTAGAGTTTTATTTTTATTTAGAGTTTTATTTTTATTTATAGTTATTTTTATTCAGAATTATTTTTTATTTGAGAATTTTTTATTAAGAATACTATTTTTGTTGTTGCCCTAGTTCTCAAGGAAAAAAATCAAAAAATTTTATTTTTAGGATTCGGGTATAAAATATTTAAAAAGAAAATTAAAATGTGCATCTACACTCTAACGCAGTTTGCTTAACACTAAATGCAGCCAAACTGGCTGCCAGAGTTGACCTCGTTTACAATTCGCACGCATCCGGCTCTGGCCAATCAAATTCTATTTGGCGTTCTATCCTTGTTCTTTTCACGCGGGTATTGAACAGTCATCCTTTTTAGCCCGGTCGGACTTGGATTTGCAAGCACTGTATATATATTAGGGTGCTTCAAAAAATAATATTTTTTTTTCGCTCTTACCCTCTCAAATGTTTCTAATTTTTTTTACGAAATTTTTTGGGTACTCAATTTTGCCCCCCCCCCCCGCTGCATTGTTTTGCCCTCTTTCACTTTCCGTCTGCTAATTGTACCATAAAATTAAAAAAACCAGAAAATTTGATGTTATCAAACTTTGACCTCGAATAACTCTAGAAGAAATCAATTTATCGTAAAATAATAAAAGAGCTTTTTTGTAGAGCGTTACATTTTGTATAAGAAACTGCAATGATCATTGCCATAAGTTACTTTGATATAGAGGTATAAAATTCCAAACATAAAATTATTTTTTCCCATGTTAATTAAATGGGAAACTAAAATAAAAACAGCGACCTCTTAGAGTTGAGCTGAGACGCTCATATTTGATGAGGATTTTTTTATATTAAATAGAAACTTTTGAGAGGTTAAGAGCGAAAAAAATTAAATTTTATTTTTTGAAGCACCCTAATTTACCAAACAAATCAATGGCATTCCGAAAAATTCAAAATGTTGTGGATAATTTTGTTACATTTGACAGTGTTAATCAATGTACTCATAATTAGAGATGTGTCGGTCAGATCTAAACCGGATCAGTGAACCGGGTCTTATAATTGATCTTCGTGAACCGGTTCACGAAAATAAAACG
Organism: Brassicogethes aeneus; assembly: GCA_921294245.1. Lineage (NCBI taxonomy): Eukaryota > Metazoa > Arthropoda > Insecta > Coleoptera > Nitidulidae > Brassicogethes > Brassicogethes aeneus. The sequence continues at coordinate 3,234,211 of OV121137.1, forward strand.
AACCGGCTAACGGGACCGAAATTGCAAAGCAGAGAAATATGTTTGACTTGGTAGCGGCTGCGAGTCTTACGGACGCCGACCCTGAACCTAGTACAGCGACCTAAAACGTTTAGGGCCAATTTCACAGAATTATGTATTAAACAAAATCATGTTACATGCGTTTAGTAGTAAATCTTTCTTTAATAAATACCTACTCGGTGTTCATAAAAACTTGCGTTTTTATTAAACATCTTTAACTAACGCTGCGAACAGGACTGTCAAAACGGAAATCAATTATTTATTTGAAAATCTGAACCAAGAACTAAAATGTAAAAATCAAGAAGCTCGTCGACAGAAAGACCTGATCAGACCAAATTCTCTATCGAAGTCAATTTTTGGACATTCTTCCCGAAATTTGCTGCCAAGTCTGCTGTTATATTATGTGGTATTCAATCATTTTCCTTCCGTAAGTACCTCTTGATTTCCGCTTGTTCAAAATCAATTACACTCACTTAATTAAACAAAAATAAGAATTTTAGAAGTATTTTCAAATTTAAGCACATTAGTTAGTAATAATTTATATGTATATTGCATACAATTTATTATTTATTAATTTAAGTGTATATTACCTATTTTATTAAGCCTTATCGTGCCATTAAATAAATTTCATTTAAGTGATTTAGACGAAAACGAATTGCAAACTAGTGAAGGGAGAAACGAATGATTTTTAGAATCGAATACTTTGCATTCGAATACTCTAAAGAATCGAATGATCATTCGAATGCAGAGAATCGAATAGTTTGTTCCGAATCGGAACCGATAATAGCCAAAAACATTTATTGAATGAATGTTTTCGGAACAAATTATTCGATTCTCTGTATTCGAATGGTCATTTTATTTCTTGTATACAATTCGTTATGGGCTGAGCGGGTTGGCTTCGCACTGGGTGCAATATAAATTCTAAACCGGCTGATATACCTACTAATTGATTTATGACATGCTTTCTTTATTTTTGACATAAAACATAAACAAAACTGCGCACCACTCAATGTGTCGCGACCAAAAAGTTCGTCCTTTTTCAAAACGACATAAGTTTTTTGTTTCTTGAACGATTTTATTTTGGTCTGAAATGTCTGCTAACCCCATCCTCTGGCAAGTCATTCTATAGATATTAAGCATACGGTTCTTCAAGTAAATTTCCTACAGGGTGATATGTAAAACGGTGAAAAATTTAAATAACTTCATCCAAGCCCCGTTTGTAAAACAATAATTTTTTTTTCGTTTTTACTTTGAAATAATGAAGTATTATATGTTACCTTAAAAGGTTTTTCAAATTTTTCGAATTGGAATCTTAGCAACGAAAATATGATTTTTTTTCCAAAAGAGTACATTTAAGGCTTTTTGGTAGGCAATATATTATGATAGTCTTTTAAAAAGCAAGAAAATAAGATGGTAAAAGATTGTTCCTTGAATAATTCTGAATAAGCGACAAGCAACAAACCTCCATTATTTTCAGAGGGGCCTAAGCAAAGACAACTTTTTCAAAATGACATTTTGGTGAAAATTTGCAAAAACTAAACCTGAACCGATATTTACGTTCGTGACATGTTTTCTTTATAATTTTGACCTCCTGATTGTGATTCAGTTGTCAAATTTAAGTTTCAGATAAAACCAAAATCATCAAGAATCAAAACTCGAAAACAATTCCCTGTTGTTAAATGTCTTAATAAAATCCGATTGCTGTCGTGTTTCTTGCATATTTATGATGAAAATGCCATTGGGGGATTCATTTTTTGGCCGAAATTACTGCAATTTGTTTGAGTTGGTTGGTTAGGATAATGTTACATAATTTACATTGCGCAGTAGTGATAACATCATTGATAAGTACCTACCTAATTTATAATAAAGTTAAATAAAAATATTTTTGTTCATTTTTGAAAATTGTATGCGTAGATATAATCAATAAAGATGGGATATTTAGGTACTAAAAACTAAAAAATAAGTAACTAAAAAGGTACTAAAAAAAAGCATTTTAGGTTAAAAAAACAACATTTTAGGTAAAAAAAACATTAAAAGTTCAAGTTTAGTTTATAATTTTGTTTAGCCGCATACACAGAACATACCCACAATAAACTATTTCTATGCAATAAACTGAGTTTCACTGAGTGACACTCACTACACAGAAGTTCTATGACAGAACAAAAGCTCACTACAAAGAAGGTAACTGTAAAGAAAGTTACTGTTACAGTCTGTGACCATAAGAAAAAATTGTATACCGTTGAGTTGCACGCCCTGGATAAAATATTGGCGGAAAATTTAAAAAGAACACATAAAAATAAAATAAGTTAAAATACGTAAAAATAGATAAAAAATATGTGAAAATAAACTGACAAATTAAAAAATATGTAACAAAAGTATAAAAAGGTAGTTTAAAGCAAAAACCTCCAAAAAAGGTAAAAAAGGTGAAAACAAGTTAAAAAAATAGGTAACAAAAGTATAAAAAAGGTAGTTTAAAGCAAAAACCCCAAAAAAAGGTAAAAAAGGTGAAAACAAGTTAGGTTCATATAAAAGAAAATCTTTTAAAACACATTTTGGCATTATTGGTTTTCAAATAGTTACATCGGTTGAAAAAAGGTAAAATAACTAAAATCCCATCCCTAATAATCATAATCAAAACTTCAACATTCAACAGAAAAATGTAACAAACAATAACAATAATATCTTTCAATATTTCGTTGGCCCTCCCCTAAGCCGTAATAATTCGTTAACCCTCCTGGGCATTCCCTCGACCAAGTTCCTTAGAAATTTCTGGGATAACTCATTCTTCCTGAATAGCATTTCCCAATTCATCCAAATTTCTCATGCCTCCTTCCCTCTCTTTCATTTTCAATTTTATCCTGCTCCACACATGCTCAATAGGATTCATATCCGGAGACAAAGGTGGCCAATTCATTTTCTCAATATGGTGGTCCCTTAAATACTCATTTACGATATGTAAAAAAAACAGTAAAAACCAGCAATCGGATTTTATTGACACATTTAACAGCCGGGAACTGTTTTCAAATCTTGATTAGTATTGATTTTGGTTTTATCTGAAACTTAAATTTGACAACTGAATCACAATCAGGAGGTCAAAATTATGAAGAAAACATTTTACGAAAGTAAATATCGGTTTAGGTTTAGTTTTTGCAAACTTTCACAAAAATGTCATTTTCAAAAGTAGGCTTAGGCCCCTCTGAAAATAATGGAATTTTTTTGCTTGTCGCTTGTTCAGAATTATTTAAGGAACAATCTTTTACCACTGTGTAAAAACTCTTAAACTTAGCTACCGCCAACTGCAACCATCAAACAAATACTATAGCTATTTGTGTATTAAGAGCGCCAAGTGATATATTGTCGCTCTGAGGGAGAAATTTGACGCGCGCCGCTTAGCGGAGCGTGGCTATCTCGCGAGAGCGGCAATGTCACTTTGCCCTCGAATTACACACAGGATTTTTTCTAAAACCGGTGTTTTTATAAAAATGTTTGGTAATAATTAATAATTATTGATAACCTCAAATTTGACTTTTGTATACTAGACGTTTCGTTATTATGGTTTCCATGGTAACTAAGCGAGCGTTTTGGATCCTTTGTCGCTCGGTGATCGCCCAAGTAAAAAAAAACGCTTGCTCCTCGGAAAAGTGCAACATTGCTCTTTCGTTTGAAAACGCAAATTTGTACTTTTCGCTTGGTTGTAGAAAAAAATATTATGACAATTTCTCTCCTTTTATTTTGATACTCATATAAAAAAAAATTATGCCGCCATTATCAAAGCCGCAAAAGGCGCTTTATAGCGGTCGAAAAAAGAGCGGCATAGGGCTTTAATGCGGCCGACGCAAAGAAAGGCGGTAACAAAGTACTGATTGACTCTTTGATTTTGCGCCCCCAAAATGTAGCGCCTGCGTGCGTGCACGCACTTCACGCTAGCCAGGAACGGCCCTGGATCTACAGATTGTAAAACACGGTTTACACTATGTTGATATTTAAATTCAAATTTAAATTTTTCAAAAAATTTACTAACAGCGCCCTTACAGTATTTTTATTTTCATTTGATATCGGTAAATTTGGCACTCGATAAAATCAATTAGTGAGCTCTATTGTCTTCTGCTGTAATTAGTACTTAATTGAGGTTAGTTTTTTATACGTAATTAATACGACAACTATCATAAAACTTGTTCACTGTTAAACAATGTCGAATAAACAAGTCAACGAAAGTTTATGAACTTGGTAGGTTTTGAAATAAAAACCTTAAGCAATTTGAAGTTACCTTCAAATCGTGATGTTTTGTGTTTGTTTTATTATAAACATCGTACCGAAAACTTTATTATCCGTTATGGTGCAAAAATTGTTTTGAGTGAGGTTATAAAAGTGTGGAGTAAATTTAGCTTACCTACAAATAACTCATATCGTCTAATTTTAAAAATTGAAAATGTATACAAAAATTGGCAGAAAGTCCAGGTAAATAAATCTCGAAAGATATCTCCAGCACAAAAATTACTTGAAGAAGCTTTCGTCAAATCTCTTGATGATCTATTTGACATTGCACCACAAAACAGATTTTGATTGATAGTTGATAATTACGGAAGAGTAGCCAGTTGTTGAGAATTTCGGAAAATATTGAAGAAGTACCAAGTACGTCTTCTTTTCATGTAGAAAAAAGGGCTACCAGGGTTCAACCTCAGATTAATAATGCTGAAATACTTTCAGTCACTGATGAAATTGACATGTTAGGTATAATTCATAGCTTACTTTTTGTCATTTAGCTGTTATAACCTACATTAAACAGACTTTTTGCTTTTGCACGTAAAAAAATCGTTTGGAATAAGAATTTCGATCTAAAGTATGATTTTCTTTACTCTATTTTATAGGATTGCATGATAACTGTTGCTGGATTTTAATTACTTATATTTAATTAACTCTTTTTTTTTAATCAAAAAAATTAGAACCAATAAAATGTTTCTGGTTTGAAAAAAATATTTTATTGTGGAAAACAATTTTTGGCTCTTCTAAACATATTCTCATTTCAACCGATCTTTTTCATTTGCTAATTTATTCGAAATTAATTCTTTCTTCTCTGTAAACTATTCTCTTTTTTAATTTCTAGCTTCTTTATTACCGCTTTCACAACATTCTATTACTTCTACTGTGTCAAGCCCATCGAAATGTTGATCTGTTTCGAACTTTTCTGATAATCTACCTTCTAAACCTAAGCCTAGAAAATTGAAATTCATGACATCTGAGGTTGTTGCAGCAATGGACAGAACAAATGTATCCAGTAGACAAGCATTACATCTTTTTAGTGCTTTTGCATCTGCTTTAAATTACAATTTGGATGATGTTGTCATAAGTCACCGTACGATTCACAGAAATCGCAACGAGATCAGAGAAACAATGGCTGCTGATTTGAAGGCAGCGTTGCGAATTGCTCCAATTGTTTTCCTCCATTGGGATGTAAAGTTATTGCCCGATATAACTGGCCAGACCAAAGTAGAAAGACTTCCAATAATTTTGTCAGGAGTCAACACACAGCAATTATTGGGAGTACCTAAACTAAGTCGTGGGACAGGCTTACATCAAGCAGTAGCAATTTATGAAACCATTAATGAATGGAATGTTTCTGATCGTATCAAAGCTATGTGCTTTGACACATGTGCTACAAATACAGGTAAGAAATAAAAAAGTAATGCGTATCACTAGCTCACTACATTGTTTTACAGAAAAAATTGGATTACAGAAAAAATTTATCATTTTTAACCTACAGGAGCTTATAAAGGAACGTGTGTTCGTTTAGAAAAGTTTTTTAATTAGCCATTGTTATATTTGACATGCCGTCACCATATTTATGACCTGATCCTGAGAAGTGTCGTAGAAACTGTATGGCCAGGAGTAAATTCTCCAAACGTCACAGTTTTTGTACCGTTCAGAACTGGTTGGGATAACATTGAAAAAACGCAATATAAAACGAGTATCCAGGATCCAATTGTAGAAAATGGAATTCGAGAGAACAAAAATGATATTATTCGATTCATTAAGGCTCGACTGGAGGTATTTAAATTATGAAAATCTGTTTCTGATCATTTTTAAACGGTACCTCTTGCATGTATAGCCGAACTTTGATTTGTCAGTATTGTTCTAAGCTTTCACCAAATATTTAAAATCTATTTAATACTTTTTGAAAAAAGTTGTTCAACAGAAGCTAAAAAGTTGTCTACGTTATACGTTTGATTGATTCTAAATTAATTTGTCCTGATTGCTGTTTAATGTAAGTTTTCTCCTCAGCTCTAATAATAGCTACCGTAAATCAAAACCTTTTATAACTATTTGAATAATTCCTTAAAACTGAATTAAAAATTTTGTGTTGCAGGAAAATCTCGTCAGAAATGATTATCAATAATTTTTGGAACTGAAATTAATATTTTTAGGTGGTACTCCTAAAAGTGGAATAAGATTTAGAGCTAGTACGATAATGCACTTCCATCTTTTTTTGTTACAGTTTGCAAAGTAGAAAATGATTCTTCTTTGAAATGTACTCTGCTCAATTTTAATCAGTTGCATTATATTACATAAATTGTTTACTTGATTACAACTTTAGGAGTATATTTTTGAAAATAACGTAACGTTTCATATGTTTGATTACTATGAATAAAAAATGAGTTTCCTGGAATAATTCTGTAAAAAATGGAACATGAACTAAAGTTCTTATAAAATTTTGTATCTGTTGTCAATTGTTTATCGGATTTACGTAAAAAACCATCGAAATAAGCTTAAATAAGTCTGTAAATTTTAATGGTTGACAGTACATCAAATTTTACTAGAACAATTTTTCTGAAAATTCAATTTTTTTATAATTCTCTATTGACTTTTTGTGCTAACATTATTATTTAACTAACAAAAAGTTAATAATACAAAAATGATGATTTTATACGCCTATAACTTTTAGAATATTGACGATACAAAAAATTCGCCTTAAATTTTTTTGTGGTCCATCAGACAAGCTAAAAAATTGCTATTTGACTTTTTCGTCTAACATTAATAGTTTAGCTGAAAAAGGCAAAAAAACGTAAAATTTTAAATTTAAAGCTCTGTAAAAAAACTAATAATGAAAAAAGTTATTCGGCTTAATAAGATTTTTTAGTCCAAATTTAATGCTTTGTAAGATTTAGTCATGGATTTTATCAAAAAAATTTCTTCCTAGGTTGCAAGAATAAATAAGGTAAAAAAGTCAGTTTTCTGTGTTATTTAAGCGGCAAAACTTCAGATTCGATGGAGGACCTCTTAAAATTGAAATTATGAGCTCCGCTTTTAACAGAATATTTGTTCGGACATATTCTACGATATTTTGGGTGAGAGCAAGAAAAAAAGTATACATACATGTTATTTTATTAATATATATGCTTGATTGTTTTAGTTATTTATTTTTCTCTAATCACCCGACTGTAGAAAAAACGTAATTACATGAAATTGTACTGATAAACAATTGAAAATTATCATTTATAAACAATTTGGTACGAAAATCCTGAAAATTTCATAAAATGTCAATGTAAACGCTTTATATCTCAACAAATATCAATCTTAGCGATTCAACTGATAAGACCTTTTTTAAAGAAAATTAAATTTTCTACAAGTTTGTCCTTTACATTTTCACATAAAGCATTTTTGTAGAACTTTTGATTACGAGTAAATCCCTTTTTGAAACAATCCAATAGCATGAAATGCGGCTGAGATATAGATATTTTTTAAAAAATAATCAAAGTTTACGTGTTTTTTAAATGGGAAACCTTTATACGCTTTGGTAGAGTACTTTGAGTTAATATTAAAGGCTCAAATTATGAGGGATTATTTTTGTTGAACATTTTCATCAAGATTTTGAGTTGGGAGCGAAAAAATAAAAATAGTCGTGAAAAAAAAGCACCCTAATATATATATATATATATATATATATATATTAGGGTGTGCCAAAAAACCTCGATATTTTTTTCTTCTTGCTCTCAACCCAAAATATCGTAGAATATGTCCGAACAAATATTCTGTTAAAAGCGGAGCTCATAATTTCAATTTTAAGAGGTCCTCCATCGAATCTGAAGTTTTGCCGCTTAAATAACACAGAAAACTGACTTTTTTACCTTATTTATTCTTGCAACCTAGGAAGAAATTTTTTTTTCATAAAATCCATGACTAATTCTTACAAAGCATTAAATTTGGACAAAAAAATCTTATTAAGCTGAATTTCTATTTTCAATATTTGATTTTTTACAGAGCTTTAAATTTAAAGTTAATAATACAAAAATGATGACTTTATACGCCTGTAACTTTAAGAATATTGACGATACAAAAAATTCGCCTAAAACTTTTTTATGGTCCATCAGACAAGCTAAAAAATTGCCATTTGACTTTTTCGTCTAACTTAAATAGTTTAGCTGAAAAAGGCAAAAAACGTAAAATTTTAAATTTAAAGCTCTGTAAAAAATCAAATAATGAAAATAGAAATTCGGCTTAATAAGATTTTTTCTTCCAAATTTAATGCTTTGTAAGAATTAGTCATGGATTTTATGAAAAAAAAATTTCTTCCTAGGTTTCAAGAATAAATAAGGTAAAAAAGTCAGTTTTCTGTGTTATTTAAACGGCAAAACTTCTGATTCGATGGAGGACCTCTTAAAATTGAAATTATGAGCTCCGCTTTTAACAGAATATTTGTTCGGACATATTCTACGATATTTTGGGTTGAGAGCAAGAAAAAAAAAATATCGAGGTTTTTTGGCACACCCTAATATATATGCATCCAGCTTATAACAGAGCGTCCGTACATTTTCTAAGATCTATTCTCTGGGCGTCCAATGGGACCAAGCGTCCATATACCGGACGCCCGGTTGTACATCCTTTAAGATTTTGCCAGGTGTTCTCATTCACCTTTATACGACCTTTGGCAGAAGACGCCCAGAACTCGAAAAATAAATTTTTGATATACTTTCGTACATTTTTAGTTAGACTGTCGCCAATGTAAAATATACGTTGTGTATATTTAATTTTTAAATTACATCTTAGAGATTGGTAAGCGTCCCTAGTATAAAATCTCTTAAATTCCTCCGATTTCAGAGCGTCCTTTAGCCAAGGAAATTTTGCAACATGGCAATTATAATACGATTCTGTTGTATTTTAAGTAAAATTTTCAAATTCGTGGTTTTAATGAATATTTAATTCAATAAAATTTTACGCCAACGATTTGTGGGCGTCCTTTCTGTATATTCATTTAAACTTTTCCGTTTTCTGAGCGTCCAGTATCGGTATTTGGTTTATTAAAAATAAATACATATATATTATTATAATAATAGTAGTAGTATACTATAGTAGTATACTTCCTAATATTTATAAATATTTTACGGTTTTATTTGCATACAAGTCAAGTTTGACTTTTAACTATTATATAAGGACCCTATAGCCAAGGTATACAAGTGACTTTTAAAAAATGGAGTTAAGTACAGGAATACATAGTAAAAGGTACATTTTACTTGGCAGCCAAGGAATATAACTAAATTCTAATTTTGTAAAGCTTAAAAATAGTATATTATGTATCAAATTTTATAAACGTCATTTTAGTTTCAAGGTTTATTAGGCACGAGCAAAGCTTGCGAGCGAGTGTTTAATAAAAACGAGTGTCTAGAGAAGTTTATAAAACGAGTTGCATACTACACTTTATCTACGACGTACACAAAGAAGAATTTAAATCCAATTTTTTTTATTAAACATTTACATTTGTCAAATTTTAACGTATTTAACCTTACTTTTCCCTTATTTATAATAAAGCTAACTTCAGCCCGTGACTAAAATACCCAAAAGCCAATATTGCTAACTTTAGCTCAAGACTAAAACGCCATAAAGTCACAGCTCGTCAACGTCAACTTATGAAACAATTTTGACCCCAAATTACAAAAAAGGTTTTAACTTTAAACATGACTATCTCAAAACTAAACAAAATGTACTTTTGTACCATTTGGCTTTTAGGGGCATTAAATTGTATTCCCAGTGGGTAATTTATTTTTTGGATATCCCAAAACAGTACTAATACTATTGCAAATTTTGATAAAATATTACATTACTCTAACTTTAGTTCAGAATTATTATTTGGTAAAGTAGCACAGGTAAATATTTAAAAATAACTTACATACATACTTATAACCCACGTAAAATAATTTTATACCCAGGAGACCCTCGGAGATAATATTTCCAAAGAAAATTTTTCCTTTTAGGTAGTTTAAAAAATAAAAACCACATTCATTTAATCAAACATTGTAACGTGATGTGTAACTTTACAGTTACATAACCTGATGGTTGCAAATAGGTTTCTATTTCCCGCTTATTAAAGTAACTGTTACATAACAATTTTACGTTGTCGTTACATAAATGCATTATAATTTTAATGTTGTTGTTATGTAACTTTTTAATGGATTACAATGTACATTGCCATTATAAAAGAAAAAACATAACGTTCGACACTGTAACGTAACATTAACCAAAATGTTATGCAACAATCGTGATATGTAACATTACAGTTACCTACATAACCTGATGGTTGCAAATAGGTTCCTATATCCCGCTTTTTGAAGTAACAGTGTTACATAACAATGTTACGTTATCGTTACATAAATGCATTATTATTTTTATGTTGTTATGTAACTTTTTAATGGATTACAATGTTACATTGCTGTTATAAAATTAAAACATAACGTTCGATACTGTAACGTTACAGTACGTACGTAACTTTACCGTTAACCCAATAATTGATGGTATAAAAACATCTTATACAGAATTCTGTATAAAATGTTTTTATACCATGCTGATATCAATTTTTGGGTGTTAACAGATTTTTACATTTTACATAATAATACTGTATCTACTCATATTGCATAATATTGTTTTTTTTTGTGAATAATGATATACATTATAAATTCCCTGCCTAACAACGGAAATAATGAACTCCCCGGTCAACATTGTAACGTAACAGTAACCAAAATGTTATGTAACAATTGTGATGTGTAACGTTACAGTTACATAACCTGATGGTTGCAAATAGATTTCTATTTCTCACTCATAGGAGTAACATTGTTACATAACAATGTTACATTGCCGTTATGAAAATGATACATAACTGTTACGTAACATTAACCAAAATGTTATGTAACGATTGTAATGTATAACATTAAAGTTACATAACCTGATGATTGCAAATAGGTTCCTATTTCCCACTGATAGGAGTAACATTGTTACATAACAATTGCCGTTGCCGTTACGAAAATGATACATAACTGTTACGTAACATTAACCAAAATGGTAACACGAGCGAGATGTAAGTGATGTGTATAAGTATAAGTTTGATACGTAACATAAATGTAACTGTTACGTAACAAACTTATTACAATATTATTGCAATGTTACGTTACTGTTATATTGCATATTGGTAATTTTGTTATATTACAATAGTTTCACAATGTTACGTTGCTGTTATATTGCATATTGGTAATTTTGTTATATTACAATAGTTTCACAATGTTACGTTGCTGTTATATTGATTATTGGTAATTTTGTTACATTACAATAGTTTCACAATGTTACATTGTTGTTAAATTGCTTATTGGTAATTTTGTTACATTACAATAGTATCGCAATGTTACGTTATTGTTATATTGCATATTGGTTAACTTGGGATGGTAACAATGTTACCATTATTTTAGGTAACTGTTGCGTTGCATTTTAGTAACATCGTTACATTGCAATGGTACTCCTATGTTACATAACGGCAATACTGTGTTACGTTAAATGTTGACCGGGTCATTTAAATATTTAAACCAATCGGGTTTTAAATTATTATTATAATACCATTTAAAATTGGCAAAAAGTGAGGTTAATAATTTGACAGATGTCATATTTTATTAAATTATTTTTGAAAATCATTTAATTATCTACTTATTGGAGTATATAAAGCATAGTATTACACTCGAGATTATGCGAATTAATTATACACTCGGATGATTTAAGTCTCTCTTTGCTGACAGAAAAACAATTAAACGTCGGGTTTCCTAAATATTCACAAAAATAACATATTTTAAAAGACAATTTAATTTGGAACAAAAAAGTAATATTGCATAACTACCCCAAATTTAAAAATAAACAATTAGTATGCTCTTTAACTTTCTGATTGTAATTATAATAAATTAATAATTTAGTTATTTCAACAACCAGGGGAAAGTTTAAGTTTTTATTAATTGTTTATTTTTAGTTTAGTTTAAATTGTATTATAAAATATTTAAAAATATGCACTCTGTCTCATTAAAAAAATTGTTATTTTTGTAAATATTTCGGTAAACCCATATTCAATTGTTTTTCTGTTTTCACCAATTAAATCAGACGAAAAAATTCCACCAATTTGCTAATTTAACCGACTTTGTAGTTCAAATAATAACGGACTTACTAATAATCACCTAATTAACATAAATTGCCTTACTGCGTTTATTTAATTTATTTTACTTGGCAACACCGCCAGGACGCCAAGAAGTTTGAAAATGAAATTATTTGAATATCATGGACGCTGAGAAGAACATATAATGAACGGACGCTAAGAAAATAGTACGATGAAAAATATACGCTAGGACCATTGAGTAAAGACGCTTATTAGTAGTCGAAATGAAAAGACGCTCCGTTGATAGTGTGATGAATATATATATATACATATATATATACTTTACCAAATAATAATTCTGAACTAAAGTTAGAGTAATGTAATATTTTATCAAAATTTGCAATAGTATTAGTACTGTTTTGGGATATCCAAAAAATAAATTACCCACTGGGAATACAATTTAATGCCCCTAAAAGCCAAATGGTATAAAAGTACATTTTGTTTAGTTTTGAGATAGTCATGTTTATAGTTAAAACCTTTTTTGTAATTTGGGGTCAAAATTGTTTCATAAGTTTGGTTATTAACTACCACGTTGACGAGCTGTGACTTTATGGCGTTTTAGTCTTGGGCTAAAGCTAGCAATATTGGCTTTTGGGTATTTTAGTCACGGGCTGAAGTTAGCTTTATTATAAATAAGGGAAAAGTAAGGTTAAATACATTAAAATTTGACAAATGTAAATGTTTAATAAATAAAATTGGATTTAAATTCTTCTTTGTGTACGTCGTAGATAAAGGGTAGTATGCAACTCGTTTTATAAACTTCTCTAGACACTCGTTTTTATTAAACACTCGCTCGCAAGCTTTGCTCGTGCCTAATAAACCTTGAAACTAAAATGACGTTTATAAAATTTGATACATAATATACTATTTTTAAGCTTTACAAAATTAGAATTTAGTTATATTCCTTGGCTACCAAGTAAAATGTACCTTTTACTATGTATTCCTGTACTTAACTCCATTTTTTAAATGTCACTTGTATACCTTGGCTATATGGTAATAGTTAAAAGTCAAACTTGACTTGTAAGCAAATAAATACGTAAAATATTTATAAATATTAAGTAGTATACTACTATAGTATACTACTATTATTATAATAATATATATGTATTTATTTTTAATAAACCAAATACCGATACAGAACGCTCAGAAAACGGAAAAGTTAAAATGAATATACAGAAAGGACGCCCACAAATCGTTGGCGTAAAATTTTATTGAATTAAATATTCATTAAAACCACGAATTTGAAAATTTTACTTAAAATACAACAGAATCGTATTATAATTGCCATGTTGCAAAATTTCCTTGGCTAAAGGACGCTCTGAAATCGGAGGAATGTAAGAGATTTTATACTAGGGACGCTTACCAATCTCTAAGATGTAATTTAAAAATTAAATATACACAACGTATATTTTACATTGGCGACAGTCTAACTAAAAATGTACGAAAGTATATCAAAAATTTATTTTTCGAGTTCTGGGCGTCTTCTGCCAAAGGTCGTATAAAGGTGAATGAGAACACCTGGCAAAATCTTAAAGGATGTACAACCGGGCGTCCGGTATACGGACGCTTGGTCCTAGTGGACGCCCAGAGAATAGATATTAGAAAATGTACGGACACTCTGTCATAAGCTGGATGCATATATATATATATATATATATATATATATATATATATATTAGGGTGCTTTTTTTCACGACTATTTTTATTATTTCGCTCCCAACTCAAAATCTTGATGAAAATGTTCAAAAAAAATAATCCCTGATAATTTGAGCCTTTAATATTAACTCAAAGTACTCTACCGTATAAAGGTTTCCCATTTAAAAAACACGTAAACTTTGATTATTTTTTTTTAAATATCTATATCTCAGCCGCATTTCATGCTATTGGATTGTTTCAAAAAGGGATTTACTCGTAATCAAAAGTTCTACAAAAATGCTTTATGTGAAAATGTAAAGGACAAACTTGTAGAAAATTTAATTTTCTTTAAAAAAGGTCTTATCAGTTGAATCGCTAAGATTGATATTTGTTGAGATATAAAGCGTTTACAATGACATTTTATGAAATTTTCAGGATTTTCGTACCAAATTGTTTATAAATGATAATTTTCAATTGTTTATCAGTACAATTTCATGTAATTACGTTTTTTCTACAGTCGGGTGATTAGAGAAAAATTAATAACTAAAACAATCAAGCATATATATTAATAAAATAACATGTATGTATACTTTTTTTCTTGCTCTCACCCAAAATATCGTAGAATATGTCCGAACAAATATCCTGTTAAAAGCGGAGCTCATAATTTCAATTTTAAGAGGTCCTTCATTGAATCTGAAGTTATGCCGCTTAAATAACACAGAAAACTGACTTTTTTACCTTATTTATTCTTGCAACCTAGGAAGAAATTTTTTTGATAAAATCCATGACTAAATCTTACAAAGCATTAAATTTGGACTAAAAAATCTTATTAAGCCGAATAACTTTTTTCATTATTAGTTTTTTTACAGAGCTTTAAATTTAAAATTTTCAGCTAAACTATTAAAGTTAGACGAAAAAGTCAAATAGCAATTTTTTAGCTTGTCTGATGGACCACAAAAAAGTTTAAGGCGAATTTTTTATATCGTCAATATTCTAAAAGTTATAGGCGTATAAAATCATCATTTTTGTATTATTAACTTTTTCTTAGTGAAATAATAATGTTAGCACAAAAAGTCAATAGAGAATTATAAAAAAATTGAATTTTCAGAAAAATTGTTCTAGTAAAATTTGATGTACTGTCAACCATTAAAATTTACAGACTTATTTAAGCTTATTTCGATGTTTTTTTACGTAAATCCGATAAACAATTGACAATAGATACAAAATTTTATAAGAACTTTAGTTCATGTTCCATTTTTTACAGAATTATTCCAAGAAACTCATTTTTTATTCATAGTAATCAAACATATGAGTTCCACAGTTGTTATTTTCATAACGTTACGTTATTTTCAAAAATATACTCCTAAAGTTATATATATTTATAAATTATATATATTTAATTTAAATTCCTATAATCATATGTAAGAGTTTAATTTAATTTAATTTTATTAAACTTCATTGATTGGCTTTAATTATATATTTTACTAAAATCAAAAATCAATTAAAATTTTTAACATCAACTTTAACGGGCTCTAACTTGAAAACCACAAAAGATATTACAAAAAAAAAAATATATTTAAATTGCTTCAGGTTTTTTATATACGATGAACATACTCTTTAAAGTTTTAGTAAAAAGTGACCCAGAAGAAATTTTGTCAAGGTCACTGCAGAAAACCAGAGCTTAGAACGGCTCGCGGTCTTTATTGTTCGCAGAACATTTTGTGTTCTGTTATTTAGCTATGACCGAAAGATCTTGATTCCGTGGGTGCGGCTCGCTCATGACGTTTCAACAGTGTTGTATCATGCGACTCGCTAGTGTCGCACAGAGATATGGAGGTACCTCCATATCTCTGGTGTCGCATCATTCGGGCTAGAACTCCTTGCGTTCTGTTTTCTGTGCGCGTTACTACCACATATAGAAAAGCACGTTAGGCACATTTATACTTTAAATTTTTTATGAAGTCACAGAAATATAAATAATAAATAATTTAAATTAATTAAAATTTGTTTAATATATAATAATTGTATTGACTTATAATATAATAAAGGCTCTTAAATACGGCTCTTTTGAACAGGTTCACTTACCGGTTCACTTATGTGATTCAAATCCAGTGATCCGGTTCAAAATAGTGACCTGGAACGCCCATTACTACTTATAATAGGGAACCGCCAACACGGCCCGTGAATTAGGAGCGCGAATTACGGGACACTTGTGCAATCATCGAACAGTTTTTAAAATTATTATCGTTCATTTTCCACATTTCTAATAAATTATTTACAAAATATTTCGTTTTTGTGAACACGATCGTAATGAAATTTAAAAGATTTTTATAACAATCAACTACATCCCTACGTCGTTAAAATAAAACTAGAATAAAACTAAATTAAAAAGAATAAAATACTCCTTCCAAAATCTACAAGGTTGTCGCGAGGGGTGGAATGACACAGATAGTTAGAGGAAGGAAAGTAAAACATTAGCAGACAATTGACCGTTTTGATTTAATTGTAGAGTCAAGCCACGTCAAGTGGGACCAGAAAATTTCACGAAATCACCGATTTTGAAAATAATCACATTATTGTGTAGTAGGCATGACTCATATGTCACAGTAAAAAAATTGTTTTAAAATTCGTTTTTTTGGTAATGTTATTAAGGTTGACAATTTTGTCAAACTTAAGAGCACGGTAAAATTGAAAAAATAGAATCTCTGGGACCACTCTGTATAATTGAATTAAATTTTACACACTATTGTAGAAATGTTTAGACTATATAATGATCATTTAAGGGCCGGTTTATCAATCTTTGGTTAAGTTCCACTTAGTCTATCTGACGGTTAAATTCTATATCGATCGTTGTGAGAACAATGGTATCCATGGAGATTATCTGCCAGATAACTAACTGTAACTTTAACTGGAGATTGATAAACCGGCTATAATTAAGGTTAATTTGTTTAAATAAAAGAATTTTGCATACATTTATTATAAACAATTGAAATTTTGTATGTGTTCTTCACGCTGAAAAAAAATTAATCTTGTGTCATAATATGCGGCAAACGTTTTCGTTTAATAAGATGTACTCAAAAATTTGTCTTTCATATGTCATTCCGGAGATATTAATTTTTTTGTCCCGCTGTGCGCTTGATCAGTACGCGGCGCGCTTCGTTGCTAGCTCGTCCGTTCTAACGTTTTAACGGTGTGTCTGAACATAAAAATGCCGCCAAAAACTGATTGTAGTTTCTTGTTCGGGACCCTTTGGTGACTTAAAAATGATATTATAAAGTTCTAGCTGCTCCTCTTTTCGAAATTGTTTGAAAATTCATGATTTTCTTTTAAATTTTTGTTTATCTCTTTGACAGAGTACACATTTGCACACCGATTTTTATAAAAGTGGAGTATATTATTTAGGAGACTTAGAGAATACTTTTTAATACTGTTCACATCATTTGATATATACAGGGTTAGCCAAAAATCACTTATTTTTAATAATACAAAAGCGTAAATTCATGATTTTAGCATAACACGCGAAAAATATGTATCCCCAATTTTTTTTAGATATGTTTACGTCTATCAGGTTACAAAATGGCATTGTTATTAACCTTTTACAAAAAAAATAGATATGCAATAAAATTTAATAAAATAACGCTTAGAGAGTATTTAAAATGTTGTTTAATTTAGGCTTTTTAGTAGTTTTCAATTTTGAACGAAAAATTGGTTGAAGTTTTTTGATCGGCACTCTTTGCTGATTTAAAAAAGATCCCGAACAAGAAACTTCGGAATTTTTATGTGACTTAAACTTCGTTCAGGCACACCGTGTGCTGACGAGCTAGCAGCGAAGCGCGCCGCGTACAGCGGGAGAAAAAATTTAATATCTCCAGAATGACATATGAAGGACAAATTTTTGAGTACATTTTATTAAACGGGAACGTTTGCCGCACAAGATTAATTTTATTTATTTAAACAAATTAACCTTAATTAAATGATCATTATATAGTCTAAACATTTCTACAATAGTGTGTAAAATTTAATTCAATTATACAGAGTGGTCCCAGAGATTCTATTTTTTCAATTTTACCGTGCTCTAAAGTTTGACAAAATTGTCAACTTTAATAACATTTCCAAAAAAACGAATTTTAAAACAATTTTTTTACTGTGACATATGAGTCATGCCTACTACACAATAATATGATTATTTTCAAAATCGGTGATTTCGTTAAATTTTCTGGTCCCACTTGACGTGGTTTGACTCTGTATTAATTTTTGTTTAAATTAAGCGCTTTTGACTCCAAGGGATGAAAACTTATTACATGACACCCTGTATAGTATATAACCAATGAAATACGAGTAAGGTAACAAGCAACTTTCAAATCTTGCCCATGTTTTTCGGATAAAATTAATTATTTACCTACTTTTGTTTAAATCTTTTATATTTTTTAGAGTCATCTCCTAAAATCATTGTAAATATTGTAATGATTCCAAACTTGAATTGAGTTTATAAAACATTAAGTATAATTAATTAAATATTTTATTTATATTTTATTCTTAGCCTAATAAAGGATTAAATTTAATGATTTTATACAAACTATGAAAAAATCACAATAATAATAAATAAATAATCCTAAGCCAAACTTTTATAAAATTAAATTATTTGACAAAAACTAAAAAAAAGCAAGAGAAAAATACAATAATTATTAAAATAAGAATAACAAAAGTATTACTTAAACCAAAATGTAAGTTGATGTATATTTATATAAAACACAGCAATAAAAAATTATGACACAAAAATCCCTATTTTATATTAAAATTATTATTAACATTCGCCCTTTATTCCATAAAATGTTATAGTTTTACCTTTTATTTAAAATATAAATTAAAAAGGGTTTATGACAATAAAAAGTGACCATAATCCATATTTAACAGGCAATTTTTGAACCACAGATAAAAAGTATGTACAAGTATGTATAAGATTTATAATTATACTTACCCTTGCGGCCTTGAGTTCACAGTTTATTTACCGTGAATTCACCGTGAATAAACCGTATGTTTGTGACATTTGTAAACGGTAGTTAGACGGTGAATTCACGCACTTTTCACAGTATTTTAATTGTGAATCCACCGTATTTTTTTAATATCAAAAAATATTAGATTTATACGTGAAAATCAAATATTTTTAATTTTTTAAAATGATCCTAAATTTACGGTACTTTCACAGTGAATTTTCGGTGATTTTGCAAACTTGAGTTCACCTTGAATTTACTGTGAAATCACCTTGTATTAACCGTGAAATCACCGTAAATTTATCCCAAAAACAGCGTGAGTTCACCGTTTAATTACCGTCTACAAATGTCACAAATGGACGATATATTCACTGCACAATGTGCAGTGCACATAAACCTCATGACCAGTGGCGTAACAATTTTTTATTTTATTTTGTTATAGTGTAGGTAAACATAGAGGATATATTGTCGGGTTTTTATGAATTTCTAATTCACAACCCTCCTTTAGGAAGAACAGTTCTGTCCTTGCCGAGCCGATCCGTGTAATAATGCACTTGTATTGTACGTAAAAAAGCATGGGGTTTGACGTCTAACGGTTGAATAACCCATGTAGCCACGTTTTTTAAAATAATTAAAAACCAAAAAATCGAAAATCAAAATCTATAGATATTTGTGCAAAATTTAAGTTTAAAATGCAGTTTAAACTGGAGAGAGAGAAGTGACAGATTTAAATGTTTTTTTATTAATATAATTATAAAAAATTATTATATTATATTTAAAATATTATTTTTTGAACCATTCTCAAATTTATTGAAAAAAAAAATGTCAAAATAAGTTGTGCCCAAGTTGTAAACTTAACTGCGCACCACTCAATGTGTCGCGACCAAAAAGTTCGTCCTTTTTCAAAACGACATAACTTTTTTGTTTCTTGAACGATTTTATTTTGGTCTGTGATGTCTGCTAACCCCATCCTCTGGCAATTCATGCTATAGATATTAAGCACACGGTTCTTTAAGTAAATTTCCTATAGGGTGATATGTAAAACGGTGAAAAATTTCAATAACTTCATCCAAGCCCCGTTTGTGAAACAATAATTTTTTTTTCGTTTTTACTTTGAAATAATAAAGTATTATGTGTTACCTTGAAACATTTTTCAAATTTTTCGAATTGGAATCTTAGCAACGAAAATATGATTTTTTTTCCAAAAGAGTACATTTAAGGCTTTTTGGTGGGCAATATACTCAGTCTTTTTAAGAACAAGAAAATAAGACCGATATTTACGTTCGTGACATGTTTTCTTTATAATTTTGACCTCCTGATTGTGACTCAGTTGTCAAATTTAAGTTTCAGATAAAACAAAAATCATCAAGAATCAAAATTCGAAAACAATTCCCTGTTGTTAAATGTCTTAATAAAATCCGACTGCTGTCGTGTTTCTTGCATATTTATGATGAAAATGCCATTTGGGGATTTATTTTTTGGGCGAAATTACTGCAATTAGTTGGAGTGGTTAGGATAATAACTTAAATTTACATTGCGCAGTAGTGATAACATCATTGATAAGTACCTACCTAATTGGTAATAAAGTTAAATAAAAATATTTTTGTTCATTTTTGAAAATTGTATGCTTGGATATAATCATAATCAAAACTTCAACTTTCAACAGAAAAATGTAACAAACAATAACAATAATACCTTTCAATATTTCGTTGGCCCTCCCCTAAGCCGTAATAATTCGTTAACCCTCCTGGGCATTCCCTCGACCAAGTTCCTTAAAAATTTCTGGGGTACCCCATTCTTCCTGAATAGCATTTATCAATTCATCCAAATTTTCCATGCCTCCTTCCCTCTCTTTCATCTTCAATTTTATCCTGCTCCACACATGCTCAATAGGATTCATATCCGGAGACAAAGGTGGCCAATTCATTTTCTCAATATGGTGGTTCCTTAAATACTCATTTACGATATGTAAAAAAACAGTAAAAACCAGCAATCGAATTTTATTGACACATTTAACAGCCGGGAATTGTTTTCGAATCTTGATTCTTAGTGATTTTGGTTTTATCTGAAACTTAAATTTGACAACTGAATCACAATCAGGAGGTCAAAATTATGAAGAAAACATATTACCAAAGTAAATATCGGTTTAGGTTTAGTTTTTGCAAACTTTCACAAAAATGTCATTTTCAAAAAGTGGTCTTAGCTTAGGCCCTCTGAAAATAATGGAAGTTTGTTGCTTGTCGCTTGTTCAGAATTATTTAAGGAACAATCTTTCACCATCTTATCTTCTTGTTCCTAAAAAGACTGAGTGTATTGCCTAAAAAAAGCCTTAAATGTACTCTTTTGAAGAAAAAAATCATATTTTCGTTGTTAAGATTCCATTTCGAAAAATTTGAAAAACGTTTCAAGGTAACACATAATACTTCATTATTTCAAAGTAAAAACGAAAAAAACGGGGCTTGGATAAAGTTATTGAAATTTTTCACTGTTTAACATATCACCCTGTAGGAAATTTACTTGACCAACCGTAAGCTTCATATCTATAGCATAAATTGCCAGAGGATGAGGCTAGCAGACATCACAAACCAAAATAAAATCGTCCAAGAAACAAAAAAGTTATGTCGTTTTGAAAAAGAACGAACGTTTTGGTCGCGACACATTGAGTGGTGCGCAGTTTATTTAATAACGAACATAATGGTGATTTTGTTTAATTTTTAAAAATAATGTATACTTCCTTGCTTGTGTGAAATTCTTTATTTGCGACTAGTTTCGGTTATACACCATCTTCAGGCAAACTACAAATAATGAGGTATTAAATAAATATTTAAAAAAAATTTAAAGTTAGGTTAAGTTATTTTGGTTAAAATATTTGTTAATTAGGATTATTATAAATATAGTTAAAAATGTAAAATTAGTATCTACTTACAATGTCAAGTTTTAAAATATGAGTTAAAATAATAATATATTACGAACATAGAAGTTTTAAAAACAATTTTTACACTTTATAAATAAATGTTTTTTGTGGTAGGTGTGAGATGTTGGTTGTGGTCTTACAGGTGTTTGAAAATAGGTTCAAAATATAATTCTACTTGTTCGTTTAGTAGGTTACATTTGTCTTTGTTTTTGTTTATTTCATAGGCTTCTAGAAGTGTTAGTTTTATTCCTTTTTCTTCTTGATGTAATATTTTTATATTTTTCCAGTCTTCAAATTTATGTCCGCTTGATTGTAGATGTCTTCCAAAGTTTGATGTTTTGGTATCTTTTATGTGTTCTTTAATTCTTGTTTTTATACTTCTTCCTGTTTCCCCAATATATTTTGCATCGCATTCTTCGCATGTTATGCAGTATACTCCGTTTTTATCGAGATAATGTGTATTGTCTTTTCCGTTTTTTAGGCAGTTGATAAGGTTTTCTTTTTGTGATGTTGCGCAGGTGATTTTGTATTTTTTAAGTATTTTTGCTATTTTATTGTTTATATTTCCCTGATATGAAAATTTTTTATAAGTATGTTCTTTGGTTTTTATCAGTGAGGTTCAAGAGGTGTTTGTTTAAAAGTATTTTTTCTTGTTTTTTAATTATTTTCTCGATAGTAGATAGGGGAAAGTTATTTTCTGATGCAATTCGTTTGATGATGTTAAGTTCGTTTTCTTTGTTGTTTTGGTTCATTGGGATGTTTAAAGCTCGGTGTATGAAACTGTGGAATGCTGCAAGTTTGTGTTTGTATGGGTGGTGTGAGTCGTATGGTATAAGGGCGGATGTGTTAGTCGGTTTTCTATAAATTTTAAACTGAAATGTATTATCTGTTCTTGTAATTGTAAGGTCTAGAAAGTTGATGGAATTTTTATTTTCTATTTCTATAGTAAAATTTATGTTTTTGTGTAGGTTGTTAATATATTCATGAAATGTTTTTAATAGATCTATGTTGTTATCCCAGATTAATATTATATCATCTACATACCTTTTCCAAAATTTTATGTGTTTGATAATGTTATGTTTGCTGTTAAAGATCCATTGTTCTAGTTGATCTATAAAGATGTTGGCTAGTAAGCAGGCATTTGGGGCGCCCATAGGTAGTCCATCTTCCATTTTATATATTTTATTATCAAATTGGCAGTAATTTTGTTCTGTTGTTAGTTTAAATAGTTTTATTATATGCTGTATCTCTTCAGGTTTATCATTTATATGTTGGTGAAGTATTTTTTCAACGATTTTTAATGTTTCTACAATGGGTATGTTTGTATATAGATTGGTAATATCGAATGAAACGAGGATATCGTTTTTTGTTAAGTTTGTTTTGAGAAGTTGATTTATTAGGTCTTTTGAATTTTCTATTGTATATTTTGGTTTGTAATTGGTGATGTTTAGAAATGTTTCTATTGTGAATTTATTTAGATTGGACGAATAGGAGTATTTTGTTTGTGTAGTTTTGGTAGGCTGTATAATTTAGGTGTTTGTGGATTCATGGGAACCAGGGTTTTATATGATTTTCTGTATGAATTGATTGTATTTATGCAAGTTTTAATTAGTTCTTTGGTTTTAATTGTAAAAGTATTGGTGGGGTTTTTCTTTATTAGTTTAAAATTGTTTTCTGTCAAAAATAAAAATTAAAAGTAAATTTATTAGTCAAGAAAAAACAAAATCAATAATAAACAAAATCATAAGAAACGCAAGAAATAAACAATACAGTAAATTACACAATACAAACCAGATTCTACAAATCTCATACAGCACATTAACCTCACAACTCCACTATATAGAAATTCAAGAACTTAGAAATAAAATTCACGAAATAGTACAAAACTTAAGATGCGAACATAGAAGAATAAAGGAAAATAAATTAAACAACCTCAGAATATATAAACAAATAGAAATAACCAAATACCAGCAAAAACATCAAAAAATTAAAACTTCCCATCAATTTTTTCCCAAAATAACTAACCTATCATCACTAGAACTTACTAAAAAAGAAATATCATTACTGGAAAAGGGACAAAAATATGCAATTCCAACAACAAAACCAAATTTAGATATTTTAGCTATAGAAACCGATGCTGCAATTAGAGGACATAAAAATGAAAAAGAAATCAGGTCAGAATGTTTACAAATAATAAAAAACGAAAAAAGAAGAATAAACAAAGAAACAAAAACCAAACATAATCAACCATATATCGAAGAACAAAACACCTTAATACAACTCAAGAAACGAATAAAAAATAATAATATCACTTTAATAAAAGCTGACAAAAATGCAGGTATAGTACTCATGGACAAAAAAGATTATATTAAAAAAACTGAGGAATTTTTAACAGAAAACAATTTTAAACTAATAAAGAAAAACCCCACCAATACTTTTACAATTAAAACCAAAGAACTAATTAAAACTTGCATAAATACAATCAATTCATACAGAAAATCATATAAAACCCTGGTTCCCATGAATCCACAAACACCTAAATTATACAGCCTACCAAAACTACACAAACAAAATACTCCTATTCGTCCAATAGTTAGCTTTATTAACTCCCCTACATACAATCTAAATAAATTCACAATAGAAACATTTCTAAACATCACCAATTACAAACCAAAATATACAATAGAAAATTTAAAAGACCTAATAAATCAACTTCTCAAAACAAACTTAACAAAAAACGATATCCTCGTTTCATTCGATATTACCAATCTATATACAAACATACCCATTGTAGAAACATTAAAAATCGTTGAAAAAATACTTCACCAACATATAAATGATAAACCTGAAGAGATACAGCATATAATTAAACTATTTAAACTAACAACAGAACAAAATTACTGCCAATTTGATAATAAAATATATAAAATGGAAGATGGACTACCTATGGGCTCCCCAAATGCCTGCTTACTAGCCAACATCTTTATAGATCAACTAGAACAATGGATCTTTAACAGCAAACATAACATTATCAAACACATACAATTTTGGAAAAGGTATGTAGATGATATAATATTAATCTGGGATAACAACATAGATCTATTAAAAACATTTCATGAATATATTAACAACCTACACAAAAACATAAATTTTACTATAGAAATAGAAAATAAAAATTCCATCAACTTTCTAGACCTTACAATTACAAGAACAGATAATACATTTCAGTTTAAAATTTATAGAAAACCGACTAACACATCCTCCCTTATACCATACGACTCACACCACCCATACAAACACAAACTTGCAGCATTCCACAGTTTCATACACCGAGCTTTAAACATCCCAATGAACCAAAACAACAAAGAAAACGAACTTAACATCATCAAACAAATTGCATCAGAAAATAACTTTCCCCTATCTACTATCGAGAAAATAATTAAAAAACAAGAAAAAATACTTTTAAACAAACACCTCTTGAACCTCACTGATAAAACCAAAGAACATACTTATAAAAAATTTTCATATCAGGGAAATATAAACAATAAAATAGCAAAAATACTTAAAAAATACAAAATCACCTGCGCAACATCACAAAAAGAAAACCTTATCAACTGCCTAAAAAACGGAAAAGACAATACACATTATCTCGATAAAAACGGAGTATACTGCATAACATGCGAAGAATGCGATGCAAAATATATTGGGGAAACAGGAAGAAGTATAAAAACAAGAATTAAAGAACACATAAAAGATACCAAAACATCAAACTTTGGAAGACATCTACAATCAAGCGGACATAAATTTGAAGACTGGAAAAATATAAAAATATTACATCAAGAAGAAAAAGGAATAAAACTAACACTTCTAGAAGCCTATGAAATAAACAAAAACAAAGACAAATGTAACCTACTAAACGAACAAGTAGAATTATATTTTGAACCTATTTTCAAACACCTGTAAGACCACAACCAACATCTCACACCTACCACAAAAAACATTTATTTATAAAGTGTAAAAATTGTTTTTAAAACTTCTATGTTCGTAATATATTATTATTTTAACTCATATTTTAAAACTTGACATTGTAAATAGATACTAATTTTACATTTTTAACTATATTTATAATAATCCTAATTAACAAATATTTTAACCAAAATAACTTAACCTAACTTTAAAATTTTTTTAAATATTTATTTAATACCTCATTATTTGTAGTTTGCCTGAAGATGGTGTATAACCGAAACTAGTCGCAAATAAAGAATTTCACACAAGCAAGGAAGTATACATTATTTTTAAAAATTAAACATTCCATAAACCTTGCTAAAAATGGATTACCAAAACCTAATGAAAAATAATGGTGATTGATTTTTGATTCGTGGGCTAAAAATTTAGATAATAGAATATTATTATACGAGAGATAATGCAGGCTATTATTTACTTAAATCATCCGAGTGAAAATGCTCATAATCTCGAGTGTAATTCTATACTTTATCTACTCCAATAACTAGATAATTAAATGATTTTCAAAAATAAATAAACATCTGTTAAATGGTTAACCTCACTTTTTACCAATTTTAAATGTTATTTTAGTCGCCTTATCCCAATTTAAAACCCGATTGGTTCAAATGCCTAACAACTTGAAAAATGAGTTTTTATTCACATTGTTTATTGTCACATTGGGAATTTATAATGTTTATCATTATTAACGAAAAAAAAACAATAATATGCAATAGGAATAAATAAAGTAATTAATAATTTTTCCACCAAAAATTATAAATATAAAATTTTTATGAATGCTACAACAAAAAATCAATAAAATTAAAAAGGACCCTCTTCTAAATATTTGCCAATGGCCTTACTGGTAATATAACAACCTACATTTATTAATAAACATTTTTTCGGCCAAGTATATTTTGGATTGGCTGAGCTGATTATCGTTATTCGGCCGCCCTTACTACGGCTCTGGCAATGGCTAATAAAGTAAATTCACTAATCCTATAGGACTAACAAAATTAAAATGTTCTTTTTATCCATTTAAAAAAAATAACAGAATCTAAATCTACTTTTGACTTACCTACAACATTATTCAACAATTTTGTGTGGTCACTGTTTAGTATAGACCTAATTTCCGGTGTTGGTTTAATGTTTAAATTACAATATCCAGATTTAACAGCACAAAAAACAACAATACATGCACAAAAATAAATAACCAAGTAGTTCATGTTTTTTGTTTAATTTTTTTTATTTAAATATAGATTTCTAGTGATGCGTATGCGCTGCATATTGATAATAGACTAAATCACGATTTTCCTCTCCTTAAAAGTTTGATCCGGTTTACCGCTCTACTAACCTGAATAGCATATTTGTTTTTAATTCTTTCTTTCACTGAACTTAATGCATTAATCAATGAATATCTATATAATACATCTACTGTAGATTTCAGCCTGGCGCACAGTGGTCTGAAAGGTAAATTTACGCGGGAAAAATTATTCTTTAAATATTTTTCCTACCACGTGACTTTTTTATGTTTTTAAAGGTGCTAAATTTTCTTCTCATATACATTTTTTTTTTAAGTTGGTATTGAGGAAGTGATGGGGGCTAAGTCTAGCCAAATGATATAAAATGAATATTTTCAATATTTGTGTAATTTTTGTGTTTTTTTATGTTTTATATTTCCTATATAAAATAAATGTTTATAGTTCGTACCAGGAAGCGATCGCCAATGTTGGCGATTGCAACCTGGCTTAAACATAATTTAAAAAAAAATATGGTGAAATGTGAAATAATAATAATATATTTTTGATACTTTAAAGGTAATGGTTTTTAGGTTATTCATGGTAAATTTACCATGAATAACCTAAAAACCATTACCTTTAAAGTTTCAAAAATATATTATACAGAAGTAAAATCGAACAAAATTGATTTTTTTTCATTACAGCTCCATCTATTACAAATATGAATAAAATGTTTTTGACAAAATATACATATTTTTAGTCGGATGATCCGAATCTGTTCCCCCTATAAGAGTATGAGGACCAAGTACTAATTGATTTCCCCCCTCTAATCATTTAATTTTTATAGTAAACATTTTTTTTTGAAAAATGCATACTAACTGAGATATTTCAAAGTTTCAAGTTAAATGAATCACCCTATATATATATATATATATATATATATATATATATATATATATACACATATAAACGGTCATTGTGCAGCCCATTCTATATACAAGCTATACTCTGTGTAGTAGGGTGGTCCAAAAAAGTGAAGTTGATTTTACAGATTGTCTCACCCCCCAATTTTTTTACCTCCAACATCAATAAAAAATTCCCAAAATTTTAGGCCCCTAGGTGTATTAGAAGAAAGTGCTCATTAGCTAAGAGATTTCAGTTTTTTTTTTAATTTATTTAAAAAAACCATTACGCCATCTTTTCACTGGTTAGATAAAATGTTATGCCCTATATATTAATGTTACAATTACCAAAGAATATTATTTACTTAAACATATATTTCTTACACACTAGTTCAATCAGCTAATCCCGCACCTTTCCCTAAGAAACTAAAAACTACACTTTACAGTTTAAATGTCATAAGTGCTTTGGATAGGGAAAATGTCTCAGACCGTGAAGTTCTAAGGCTTATAGTACAGATTGCGATAGCACTGGGAAAAGATCCGCATGAAATGCCGTCTCGCAGCACTATTTGCCGGAGACGAAAACATGAAAGGAAGAAAAGATATTAAACAAAGTTTTCTTGTTAAGGTTTAGTTTTTGTTCATTGGGATGGTAAAATTCTTCCTGATTACCACTGCTTAACTAAAGTAGAACGTTTACCAGTAGAAGTTTCAGCAGATGGAATAGAAAAGTTATTAGGAGTACAGCAAATGAAGTCGGAAACGTACTTCGAGAATGGAATCTGGTGGATAAAGTATAAGCAATGTGTTTTGACACAACATCTGTAAATACTGGAATGAAGAATGGATGCTGCGTTTTGCTTGAGAAAAAATTGGGAGATACTTACTTTGGTTAGTCTGCAGTCATCATGTTTTGGAAATAATTCTTAGTAAGGTTTTCAAGTTGTGCTGCTTTCCGGATATTCCAATTTTTAATTGATTTAAAATAATTTGGGTACCTATTGATCGTATCTGCTTCAAGTCCTCAGACCTAGAATCGTCAAAGAATTTTGAATTTTACAAAAACTCCACAATCCCCTTGTTGCTAGCTGCATTGAAACAAAAGTCTCAACGTTATGACGACTACTTGGAACTGATCGAGTTGGCTTTGGTCGTTTTGGTGAAATCTGGATCAAGGCACCGTGTGCCACTAAAGCTACTATGTCCGACCTAACTTTTTGGAAAGATTTAGAACGCTATGAGGAGATTGGGAAAAGCGAGGTTGCTAGAGATACTCTGAAACATCATCTTTGGTATTTATCCAATGAACTCGTAATAATATTAATACCAACAATAATAATAATAATAATATTAATATGGCCTTTGTCTACGCAATAAATTATTTCTTACTTATATTTTTTCAAGGTCGACTGTGTATTGTAAACTTCGAGTTGTAAATGATATAGCGGAAAGATGGGTAAAACTATTTGCAGAGCATAATCAATAATTATTATAAAAAATGAGGACGAAAAGCAAGACTTGTTACAAATCGTAGAAGCGAATCGGAAATCTGTTCCAACAGAAACCACAAAAAAGCTGCAATTTATGCTACTAAGAGTTCTGGACCATGATTTTCATGTGGATATATTGTCTTCAGATTCATTCTATCATAGCTGTGAGCACTCCCTTCTAATTAAGCTAGAGGGTTAAAATTTTCTAAAATAACTTTTTTTACTTTATATAAAAAAATTAGAGGGTGAGAATAAGTCTATTTACAACTTCACTTTTTTAATTCGTTTCTGGACCACCCTACTGTGTAGCCCGAAATGACTTTGTGTGGCCCACTCCCGGGCTGAACAACGTTTGACGTTATTTCAACGCTAATCGATTAATCACGGTGTTGGGAACCCCAGGTTAAATTTTTGGCAGGGCTTAACAACGACCGGTTTAGCCATAGTTACATACAAAATAGTTCATTGAATTTAACTGTAGGTGGCGCGCTGTAGTAAGTGTATCTAGAATAGGAATCCTAGATATCTTACGGTTCCTGTGTAGCCCTAAATCCGGCAACACTGCAAACACAAATTTTTCGTAGGAAGATATTATTTAATATCAAGCAGTGAGCAGAGTTTTAAAGCTGCCGCGCGCTGTAAGTTCGATACTGCGACTTAGTAAGAGATTTATTCGAATACTTTTAATTGTTTTTATTACTTAATGTATTATAGAATGTGCACACTGAGCTTTATTTTTTATTAAAAATTCTTTTTAAAAATATAAAAGGCAAAAAACATTAATTGTAAAAATTATTCAAAAGCTTTTTCTGGTAGAACATACATACTTTATTAAGTTGTAATAAGCGGTTTAAATTTAATCACTTAATCAGACTTTATAACTTTTTTAGTTGAATGTTTTAAAAATAGAAATATTAAAATATTTGACTAAAATTGGGCATATTTTTAATTAGAAATAATCCATAAGGTACACACTCTAATAATCCAAAATTTGAAGATAATTTTTTTTTATTATGTTGTAATAAGTGGATCAAATTTTAACACAAAGACTTTATATGTTTTTTTAG
This sequence comes from Brassicogethes aeneus, assembly GCA_921294245.1. Taxonomy (NCBI): domain Eukaryota; kingdom Metazoa; phylum Arthropoda; class Insecta; order Coleoptera; family Nitidulidae; genus Brassicogethes; species Brassicogethes aeneus. Next base: position 3,264,916 of record OV121137.1, read on the forward strand.
GAATTTAAAAAATTAGCTAAACATGTCTAATTTGAAATATCTTTCGGAAAACTTTTTTTATTGTGTTTTATTTAATATTAGGCCTGTTAGAAGCAAATTAATTTGTAAAATAAAAATAAATAAAATTAATAAAATAAAATAAAATTTCATCGTATTTTATTATTTTAATGTGCTTGTTTTAAAAATAGCCAAAATATTGCGATTAGTTCTTAATCGGGTAAATTTTTAATCAAAAACATCTCAGAAGGGATATACTAAAAATTCCAAATTTTGCGATTTGTCCAAAATCGGGCTTTTTTAATCTGAAATATCTCAAAAGGTACTAACTTAAAATCTAACATTTTCAGAAAACATTTTTTTCATTTTGTTGTAATAAGTAATTTAAATTTCAATGAAATTATTTCATAAGTAGCACTTTATTAAGTAGTTTTTTCTATTTTTTTTATATACAAAATATTAATAAAATATAATAATAACATAACTATTATAATAAAAGCTTTTTGTTTAAAGCCAGTATTATTATTTTTTGAAAAACGCAGATTTTTGACAAAATTAATTAAAAATAATAAAAATTATTCCATCCTATCTTTTAAGTTTAAAACCAAATTTTTTTATATAAAGTTTAATTAAATCATATCAATTTACGATTTTTATCTTTTATATTCTATATATATATTTTATAATGGGTGTGAAATTTCACGAGGGAATTTTAAAAACAAAACAGCATAACATAATTAATTTGTGCTGCATCTACTAAATAATTTTGTTTTACTCAATGTAGTCAATTATAAGTTAAGTCCCTAGAATTTGCCAACTAAATACCCAAATTCCGAATAAAAAACATTTAATTGCACTAATTAAATAAATAAAATCTGACATCTGTCAAATGGTTAACCTAAGTTTTTATTAATTTTAAATGTTATTATAGTCGCCTTCTTCCAATTTAAACCCCGATTGGTTCAAATCACAGTGAATATTGAAATAATGAGTTTATTATTTACGTTGTTAAGCAGGAAATTTAAAATGTTTAACAATATTCACGGAAAAAACCTGAAATTAATGTACTGTTTTCTTAAGATATTTAATATTTAAGTTTTTGTAATTTTTTGGTTTATTATTTGTGTACAATTTGAGAAATGCCAAAAAGACACAAAAAAACATGTAAAGCTAATTTTTGGGTGTAGAATTCAGTGGTGTAATCCGTTTTTTAAAATTAGGTCGCTTTCTCAAGATATTTGAAATTTTGTGTTTAAATATTTTTTTATTTGTTATTTTGCTATATATGTATATTTTTTAAGACACCATAATCCCTCTTAAAATATCTTTATTATTTTATTTATTTATAATTAACATTTTTGGCCAATTCCAATTTTAAAATCTATTAAAATTTATTTATTTCTAAAAAATTATTATTTATCAATAATAAACTTTTTTGTCAGTTATTAGTAGTATAAAATATTAAAATTAATTTATATTTAAAAAATAAAAAAACTACTTAAATAACAAGTTGTAAAGAATGTAAAAAATGTTTAATTGTATGCCTCTTTGAAGATTGACCAACAAAAATCAGCAAGCATCGAGTAATTTTTTGCCAGAAAACCGATCTTTAAATGTCATATTGGTTTGATGAAATCGTTCACCAGCTTCATCGGATTCGGTTGAAAGTTGTTTTTCATAAAAATCAAAATAAGCATGCAAAATTTGTAGCTATAGCTGTATAGCTGTATACATATTTATACTTACTTAACCACAAAACTATGTATTACATATTACTGTAATATGTAAGTACAAGTACAAGTACAAGTACATAGTATGTAAGTACAAGATAATAAGGTAAGTAAGAATTATTAATTACACTGGTCAACAACCATTTTGTCTTTTTGGAAGCTGATTTAAAATTAAATTTACAAAAAAATACTAAGAATTATGTAAATATCCTGATTTAGTATAATAATTGTCAATCTCTAAACTAAAAATGGTAATTTTACTGTACTTTTTAATAGTAAATAATTATTAAATTTACCATTATTTTTATCAGTTTACTTTAACGTATTTTTTTTTAGAAATATTGCGTAATCAAAAATTTATTAATTACTGTTGCCTACATATTTTGTTTTAAGAAATCGTACAAGCGTCAGGAGCAAAATTGACGTAAATATGAATTTTAAAACGCTTTAAGTGCCATTTTGCCAATTTTTATTTTATTGCGTTGAAATTTTAACACAATAAAGTATATAGATAAAGATAAAAAATTGGATAGTATAACATCACTTTAAATTTAAAAAATTGTCAAGTTTTGACTAAAAAACGATTTTATTTTGTTTAATATAGGACTTTTAAAGAAAATAACTTTATTAATGGGTATAATTTAATTTTTTCAGTTTAATTAGGACCCATATCTCGTATCGGTTGGAGTATTTGTTTAAAAAATATACACGGTGGTCCAAAAGTAATCAATAATAATTTAAGAATCAATGAAAAATGTTAAAATAATATTAATTTTTTTAATAATATTATTTTAAAAATTCAACATCCAAGGGATTAAGTTGCATATATTTTTTAGAATAAAAAAATAATTTACAGCACATGGATGAGTATGATTTTTTAATTTGGTGGGAAATGTTTTTATACTACAAGCAGTGGTAATAATATTATGTTGTTTAGCCCGAGATACTATTGGGGCGCTCCGCCACCCACCATTTCTAACGTGGTTGGACGAGTATATATCTTTGCTAAGTGTTTGTTAACATAATTTAATTTAGGAAATACCAAGAGGGGTAAATATATAAGTTAATTTAATGATCTCTTTATTTATGGTAGGTTGTAAAGCCCATAAGATATATATAGTACGTTATTCATCCCCCGTGTATGTAAAAACCAAGCAGACGGTTCTTGTTTAGCCCGCAACGTTGCCGGTTTTCACCAAGCCAACGCGTACGAATTGTCCAATAAGAACAGCGCTATCCACCTGTTTTGTTGCCACGCGGCGATCACGCAACATAAATTTGCATTTAATGCCTATTTTCGTATTATTCTTCTTCATACGTTCAACGTTGTGCATCCCGTTTTACTTTTAATAATTATCATACACAGTGGTCCAAAAGTAACCAATAATAATTTAAGAATCAATGAAAAACGTTAAAATAATATTAATTTTCTTAATAATATTATTTTAAAAATTCAACATCCAAGGGATTAAGTTGCATATATTTTTTAGAATAAAAAATTAATTTACAGCACATGGATGAGTATGATTTTTTAATTTGGTGGGAAATGTTTTTATACTACAAGCAGTGGTAATAATATCTCTTTTTAAAACAAAACAAAGTTACTCCAATGATTTAAAAAAAAATTGTTTTAAAATAAACAGTCAATTAAAAAAAGTTATTTACTGCACATGGATGCGTATGATTTTTTAATTTGATTGGAAATGTTTTTATACTACAAGCAGTGGTAATAATATCTCGTTTTAAAACAAAAAAAAGTTACTCCAATGATTTAAAAAAAAATTGTTTTAAAATAAACAGTCAATTTAAAAAAGTTATTTTTTTGTTAAATGTATCGTTTCGCAGTAACATTGAAATACCAATTTACTGTTATTAAATTTAATCATATTTTCCATATGCTCTTTTTAGAGATTTAAATTTTATTATTTACATTTCTGAAATTAACAATGGATTAAAAAAAAGGAAAACTTTGATTAATTCTTAGTAATTTATAGCAGGACGGAATGCCACGGAATTTAATAACATTGAATTGGAATTGCAATTTTACTGTAAAACGATACATTTACAAAAAAACATTATAAAGACTTTTACTAAGTTTATTAGGAAAATTAATATTATTTTATTAATTCTTAAATTATAATTTAAGAATTATTAAAGGTTTCTTTTAAAATTTCGAATTAAATTATCTGTTTACAATATTGCAATAAACAAAATTATGGTCAAAAGGCAAACAAAAAGTTTTAATTTGTCGACCAGTGTTAATTTAACATTTTTAAAATTTTGTGATTTAGCAAAATTCTTTTTGTGAACACTATAAATAAAGTAAATATAAAACATTTATTAATTTTTTTTATATTTAAAAACAAAAATATAAATATTGAAGGGGGCTAATGTATCACCCCGCAAAGTCCGTATTAAAATATTCCCTTAAAAAATATTAGGAACGATATTTTTACTTAATCATTTCAACTGGACTCATATTGAACTTTGCTGTGTTTGATATTAACCCCCTAATTTATTAATATGTTGATCTGGATACATAGATTTTGATAATAGACTTAAAAAAATGATACTCGTGTCACGTCATTTTTTTTTTAAGTGCGATCCAATAAAATGTATTCGGCACATAATATAACAGATTCGATAACAGCTGGACAGTATATTTTTATGAAAAATTTATTCACTGAATAAATGGACAACCATTAAGATTATTTATTTATTTTAAAATTATTTTAATTATATACAGGGTGTTGCACATTTACAAAATGCGGTAATGCGTGTTTCACGTTCGTGGTCCATTGAGAGTTTCTGAGGAACGGCAAAAGATATCGATTTGAAATTTGTAAAGCGTTTATTATCCATTAGGCCTATTTTTCTAAAATATTTTAAACAAAATGCCACTTCCGGCTTGTCACATTACAAATATAATCAAATAACAAATAAATTTTACAAAATTTATCAAAAATTAGGATATTATAAAAAAACTACTTTTAATAATTAATACAATTAAAATTTGTCAGTATTCCTGCAGAGTAGGTAACTAAATAAATGTACAGTAATTTCGTGTTTTTTCCGTGAATATTGTTAAACATTTTAAATTTCCTGCCTAACAACGTAAATAATAAACTCATTATTCACGTTGTTAGGCATCAGTTATTGGCCGATTTCAATATTCACTGTGATTTGAACCAATCGGGGTTTAAATTGGAAGAAGGCGACTATAATAACATTTAAAATTGATAAAAACTTAGGTTAACCTTTTGACAGATGTCAGATTTTATTTAATTAATTAGTGCAATTAAATGTTTTTTATTCGGAATTTGGGTATTTAGTTGGCAAATTCTAGGGACCCTTAACTTATAATTGGCTACATTGAGTAAAACAAAATTATTTAGTAGATTTATGCAGCACAAATTAATTATGTTATGCTGTTTTGTTTTTAAAATTCCCTCGTGAAATTTCACACCCATTAAAGTGGGAATATAAAAGTAAAAAATCGTAAATTGATATGATTTAATTAAACTTTATAAACTACTCAAAACGAATTAAGGACCACTTTTAAACTTGTTTATAACTTTTAATCAAAAACTTTTTTTTACATTCTGTAACTGCTGTTAGTTCTGAAAAACATTAGGGTTTTAAATGGAGTATATATTTTTTAAATCAAATAAAAAATAAACGCTTGGAAAATAAAACTTTAATTTTTCACAAATGTTTTTTTTTTTAAATAAACTATAAATAATATTTTCAACAAAATTAGTAATGTGTGTGTCCTCCTCTGGCTAGCCGAACTTCTTCACATCGTCTAGGCATCGATTCCACTAAATTTCTGATTACTTCTCTGGGAATATTGTTCCATTCCTCTTGAAGCATTTCTCCAAGCTGTTCCAAATTTTCTGGTGCCGGCGATCCCTTATCCTTCTCTGAAGAACATCCCAGAGATGCTCAATAGGATTTAGATCGGGGGAGTTTGCGGGCCACTCTAAAACCTCGATATTATTCTCCTCAAGATATTGTGTGACAATACGAGCAGTGTGGGGCCTCGCATTGTCATGCTATAGAATAAACTGTGGACCTTCTTCTGCGGCAAATGGGACTATATAGGGTTCTACAATATCTTCCAAATACCTATGAGCATTTACCACACCATCCCTACAGATATGCAAACCTGTACGCCCCGTTAAAGTTATACCTCCCCAGACCATAAGTGAGCCACCTCCAAAGTGAACAGTTTCTGTTACAGTTGAATCTAAATAACGCTCACCTCTACGCCTCCATGCTCGTACACGTGCATCGTTGTGGCTAAGTCGAAATCTAGACTCATCTGAAAACAGCACGTGTCCCCACTGATCCATATCCCAATTGATATGATTTCGAGAAAAAGTTAATTGAGCTCTTCGGTGCGCACGGGTTAACTGGGGCCTAACAGCTCGGACTCTGGAACGTAGATGGGCTTCATGAAGTCTATTTCTAACTGTCTGAGTGGATATTCGCCTTTCGCTGGCGTCAAAATGTAAATCAGCAATGTTTCTTGCTGTTCTGGCTCGGTTTTGGGTGGCTAACCTTACCAAATTACGGTCCTCACGTGGGTTTGTGACTCGTTCTCTTGCCGGATAAGGTCTTCTAGTGATAAAACCAAATTCTCTATGTCTGTTAAGAAGTCTAGAAATTACCGAATGACTTGTTTGAAGTCTTCGGGCAATACTTCTAACCGAATGTCCTTCTTGAAATAAATTAACCGCTGTCACTACTTCAACCTGATTTAAATGCCTCCTTTGATGAAGAGGCCTTCCTAGAGCATCAACATTCATTTTAATTAATTATTGAACTTATCACAATGCACAACAACGACTAAAATGACTTACAATAAATGTTAAAATGCACTGTTTTTTAAACAAATCGCATTTCTACAAAAAGTTATGAAAACAAAAAATGTTTGTTTACATAAAATAAATTATACATAATATGAGTACAAGCCTATAAAAATATACGAGGGTTGCTTAAAAGTTAAAAAAGATACATGCATTTTAAAAAGTGGTCCTTAATTCGTTTTGAGTAGTTTATAAAAAAATTTGGTTTTAAACTTAAAAGATAGGATGGAATAATTTTTATTATTTTTAATTAATGTTGCCAAAAATCTGCGATTTTAAAAAAATAATAATACTGGCTTTAAACAAAAAGCTTTTATTATAATAGTTATGTTATTATTATATTTTATTAATATTTTGTATATAAGAAAATAGAAAAAACTAATAAAGTGCTACTGATGAAATAATTTCATTAAAATTTAAATTACTTATTACAACAAAATGAAAAAAATGTTAGATTTTAAGTTAGTACCTTTTGAGATATTTCAGATTAAAAAAGCCTAAATTTGGAATTTTTAGTATATCCCTTCTGAGATGTTTTTGATTAAAAATTTACCCGATTGAGGACTAATCGCAATATTTTGGCTATTTTTAAAACAAGCACATTAAAATAATAAAATACGATGAAATCTTATTTTATTTTATTAATTTTATTTATTTTTATTTTACAAATTAATTTGCTTCTAACAGGCCTAATATATTAAATAAAACACAATAAAATAATGTTTTCCGAAAGATATTTCAAATTAGACATGTTTAGCTAATTTTTTAAATTCCTAAAAAAACATATAAAGTCTTTGTGTTGAAATTTGATCCACTTATTACAACATAATAAAAAAAAAATATCTTCAAATTTTGGATTATTAGAATGTGTACCTTATGGATTATTTCCAATTAAAAATATGCCCAATTTTAGTCAAATATTTTAATATTTTTATTTTTAAAATATTCAACTAAAAAAGTTATAAAGTCTGATTAAGTGATTAAATTTAAACCGCTTATTACAACTTAATAAAGTATGTATGTTCTACCAGTAAAAGCTTTTGCATAATTGTTACAATTAATGTTTTTTGCCTTTTATATTTTTAAAAAGAATTTTTAATAAAAAATAAAGCTCATTGTGCACATTATATAATACATTAAGTAATAAAAACAATTAAAAGTTTTCGAATAAATCTCTGACTAAGTCGCGGTATCGAACTTACAGCGCGCGGCAGCGTTAAAACTCTGCTCACTGCTTGATATTAAATATTATCTTCCTACGAAAAATTTGTGTTTGCAGTGTTGCCGGATTTAGGGCTACACAGGAACCGTAAGATATCTAGGATTCCTATTCTAGATACACTTACTACAGCGCGCCACCTACAGTTAAATTCAATGAACTATTCTGTATGTAACTATGGCTAAACCGGTCGTTGTTAAGCCCTGCCAAAAATTTAACCTGGGGTTCCCAACACCGTGATTAATCGATTAGCGTTGAAATAACTTCAAACGTTGTTCAGCCCGGGAGTGGGCCACACAAAGTCATTTCGGGCTACACAGAGTATAGCTTGTATATAGAATGGGCTGCACAATGACCGTTTATATGTGTATATATATATATATATATATATATAGATTTGTTTGACCGCACATACAGACCCAAATCGTCATACTTCGCCGCCTATACAGACCAAAATTGACGTTTTCAGACCCGGCTTCGGGACTGAAAAAGTTAATCATAGTATGGAAATCAGGGGGGTTGGTGGGTGCAGGGGGTAAATTTTTAGGTGGGCTTGAAAAGGCGGTGAAACATGATGAAATATACAGATTTAGTTCACGGTTCAGCCAGTTCGAGGGCGCCTCGGTCGAGCTCAGCTAGCTGTATATATTCGGCATAGTTAAACTACGTCTTCAAACCCTAAATTTGGCAACGCCGCGGCGTTGGCATATAAATAATGAATATGTATTTCACAGCTCTGATACAGTCCCGATATGCTGTTTACCATTTGGTCCAAAATCACACTTTCCCTCCTGAACGGAGATAAGTAAGCAGCTTACTGTAAGCTTCAGATAGTAAAAAAAAAGGAAAATCTACTTTATTAAATTTTGAGGGTTATACTTTTAAATATTCGTCAGTAAAATTAAAATGTTAAATATTTAACACAATATATTATTTTTTTAGTATACATTTTTGGTAAATATTACTGTAAAAATATTAGTAGATCGTAATTTTTAATATGGTTGTATGGATGTGATTTACGTATAGTAATATTTATTGTATTATACAAAATATAAATATTAAGTTAATAAAAAGATTTGCGAAATATCTAAAGATTATAAAGAACCTTACAATGTCTGTGGACCATGTAGTTAATAGTTTTAATGGTAAGTATTTTTAATAACAATTTTCATTTCCGTTTATTTATTTAGTATGATTAGTATCATTATTATCGTTATTATCATTATTATTATTATTATCATTAGCTTTCTTATTGTTGTATTATAATCAATACATATTGCCAAATTTGATTAATTGAATATTTACATGTGTTTTTGGAACCTACCTTCTTATCTTATCTTATTTTATTATTAAATTTAACCAGCAGCGTATAAAGAAAATCACCCGGTATAATAATTAAAATTAAATAAAAAAATTATTTGTTTTAGATATTACCTACAGCAGTGTTTTTCAATCTGTGGGTCGCGACCCCTAGGGGGGTCGTGACGCCTTACTCGGGGGGTCGCCGGCTAAAAGAAAGAGTCGAGGTTCTTACACAATAAAAACGCAATTTTAGTGAGAAGGATGTGCTTGTTTATTTTTCAGAAGTTTATCAAATTGTGGTGCTATTTTTGAAACGTTAATAATCAAATCATTTTCTAATTGCAGTCTATTTCTCTTTTTAGTTTTAATGTCTACCATTGAAGAAAATGTCAATTCACACAAGTATGAAGTGGCGAATGGCACTAATAATTTAAGAGCTTCTTTTGCCAGCTCTGGATATTCGTGTTTTCTTTTTATCCAAAATACGTCGACACTTTGCGAATAAAATTCTATTTTAAGCATGCCATCAGCAGCTAAATCTAGAAGACATTTCTTAAAATAATTAAATTTTTTCTTTGTCTTTCTACGTCACAAGGGGGTCGCCAGAATATTTCAACCTGTAAAGGGGTCGCGAAGTCAAAAAGATTGAAAAACACTGACCTACAGCATACCAAATTTTAAACTTGTATTTTAAAATTTATATTTTTTTAATATTGTACGGTTAATGCATAATTTTAATACCCTGTATCTCAGAACTACTAAATAAAAATACTAAAATACTCCAATTTGAATGCTGATTAGTAAAAATGAAATTTTTTTGATATTTTCCAAATTAAATTAACCAAAAAGTTTCCACCCCAGTTTTCTTCTCCACTTTAAATTAAAAATGAGTGATACATTTTAAAGGCATTTTAAATATCTACATTTTGGCGTATTAGTTTTTAAAATCGGTTAGTTTGTTCCTGAGATATTTAAGACAAAAATAAATTAAAAAAGAAAAATTTTCTGTAATATCTTGAAAACAAACAAACCAATTAAAAACTATTACGTCAAAATAAAGTGATTTAAAATGCCCTTAAAATTATACGATACCCCTATTAGTTTTAAAATGGGTTGGTACGTTATTTGAGAAAAACTTAATTTTATTAATTATACACCATTATACATATTGTATATTCACAAGAATCATTTTATAAAATCACGTACTTTTAAACCACACTTAATTAAAGTAATTGTGCAAACCAACCGATTTTAAAAACTAATACGCCAAAATTTTAAGGGAAGAAGAAAAAATAATTTGATGAAGTACGCAAAATAAATAAAGTTAAATTTTTAAAGGAAATACTTAAATTTTCTTTGCTGTCGAAACTATATTCGTCTATAGGATTTTCTGCGTTTCTTTGGATGGGGATCAGGAGCGTAGCTTCCGCGGTATCAGCCGTATCAATGATACACGGTGCTGTTCTGAGAGGTGAATTTTGGACTTTCTGTGAAACCTAATTTTTTTTTATATTCTTGTTAATTAGGTCATAACTAAAATTTTAAGAGCAAAATAAAAAAAATTTGACGGTTAATTTTGTTTTAATTGGATGTTTATTAAAAATATGTATACATATTTTTAATAAACATATATGCACACTTTCAATTCTCCAATTAAAACTTGCGATTTTATTTAAATATTATCATAACTTTTTAAATCAGATTAAAGATTAGTTAATTTACTAAAAAAATGTCTATACATTTTTTATATCTTTTACTGTTTTGTTGTAATACACGTTTAAAGTTTTAATTTAAGGTTAAATGTATAGTATACATTTATTAAACAATAATTCTAAGGGTGCCACATTTTATTTAGGGCCGATTTATTCATTTTTGATTTATTTGACGAATATTGTCTTTGGATCTAGTATTATATTGCCAAGACATGAAAGTTATCGGCCCGATAAACTTTACTAAAGATGAATAAACCGGTCCTTAGTTAAATTTCTTCGTAACTTTTACTACAATTTTTCATTTTTGTTTATAAAAAACACTTTAAAAAACTAAACAAAAATTATAGAATACGTATACTGAAAATGACAATTCAAACGTCAAATAATTTTTAATAGATCTAAGTTTCATGGCAACCTTTAAGGATATATTAATTAAGGGAACATAAATGTATACGTCAAAGGTTAGATTAAAAGTTTGAACGTTTATTGCAACAAAACAGTAAAATATATAAAAAAATTGTAAAAACCTTTTTTTTAGTTATGCAAATATTAAATATTTAAATTAAATCGCTAGTTTTAATTGGATAATTGAAAGAGTGCATAATATTTTTAATAAACAGCCAATTAAAACAATTCAAATCGTCAAATTTTTTATATTTTGCTCTTAAAATTTTAGTTATGACCTAATTAACAAGAATATAAAAAAAAATTAGGTTTCACAGAAAGTCCAAAAATCACGCCCCCGATTGCCTTCGACATGCGTAAGCAAAAAATATATTACCCACATGTTAAAAAAATTGAGGCATCAAATTAAATAAATAAATAATATTTGTATTAAATTGTTTATTCTTCGATTTATTAAATTAAAATTTTCCTGAATACCCCCCTGTTCCAACGAGGCCGTTAACTCATAAAAAATGTTTCTGCCCGCACCTTTCCGCTATGCGTTGTCTACGGCGCAGGATGTTATTATCATAGGTTAAATTAATAGCAAATTAGAAATTGTTACAATTGTTTCAAATGACTTTCCTTCATTTTAAAATAGAAACCTTTTAAAAGATGTTGAAGAACGGTAAATGTCTAAAACCAGATCAAATTTTAAAATTTGAATACATGGGTGAATATATTGAGATGTCCCCCCAGTGAAAATGATTATTTTTTATTTTTGGTTGTTTCACTGTTAGTCTAGAATGGGGTTTTTGGGAAGCCACCAGGTCTAGTAATAACATAACATAAGTGGTTCTGCACTAATGCAAGAATTTTAAGAAATCATACATTTTGAATATTAGATCTTCTCGGAAGATATCTTCACGGAGGTTAGGATTTTGTATGTTTTTTTTAACCTTTGTATATTTAAAATAAGTTATTGTATCTTTTGACACCTTAATATTTTTTTAAAATACAATTGTACATACTTAAAATATTTATAAAAAAATCTACTTACTGAGATATTACACTTCACGGTGGATAGGTTTTTAAATAGCAAATTAATGAACTAAAACTTTTGAATTATTAAACAGCAACACTCTCATCTGCATATAAATTCTAACTGACCTTCAGGAATCACATGCATCTATAATGTTGTAAATAGAGGTTTTTGCTTATTTAAAATGATCCGTTGCATAAAATTTAAAACAAAAACAGATTCACGGAGGATAGAATCAATTTTTGTAACACCTACATAAATGGTTATAAAAATTATTTCTTTTAATTTTTAATGATATTTTTTATTCGATTCGATTGCTTTGGATGTGTTTAATTTACTTAGTGAACTGATATTTTTAGTATGCTTTTACTACCTCAGATATTTGAAAACATATAGGTTAACCTAGAAAGAGTAACAGTCACGAAAAATATGTTTTAGACTTTTAAAACATTGTAAAAAATAATTAATTGCGGTTAAAAATCTGGAACCTGAGCTGTAATATCTACTTAATTATGAAAGATCAAAACACAATAAAAGTGTAGGTCAAACTCATCGGGGGACATTTCATGAGATTTACCCACATATATTATTTATTGAATTATAAAAATTGGTAAATGCAAAAAAATGATACCCTAAAAATTTTTTTGCCAGCACCTTTCCCGGTATAAGGGCCCCTACCAGATTTTTGATACAAGGCCCCCTTGAGGCTAGCTACGCCACTGATGGGGATACCTAAAAATTAACTTTGCTTTAAAAGAAATAATAGTAAATAAAAAAACTAACCTAACCAAACATGCATCCTTACCTGTATTTTGATTTTTCCCTAGTATTGCCATTTGAGCAATTAATTTGCTTCCTGCCGATATTTTCACACCACACAAACAATTTCGCCAATTCTGCTATCTTCCCGATTTACAGGCATTGAAGAGAATCACGGATTAGTATATTCTTTTTACGTACTTTCGACCTACGCCACGAGTCCCTACCATTTGGCAACATCGCTGGGTCTCGGGACGTTGGTTGAATATGGTTATGCAGTATAAACGGGCGCGAAAAGTCGGTAAAATGATGCGGGTTTAAAAAGTGTTATTCAGTTTGCAACTTTTTTTGTAAAAAGAAAATGTTTCCCCTTGAAGCATGCTTATTGAGTTATATTCTTTAAAAGCTTATTTACGGTTTATATACTCGCCTAAATTACCTGGATCAAGTGGGTCTTAGGTAGCCTGTATAGTGTACCGGGACTGAAAACGTGGACCGGATAGATATATATATATATATATATATATAATATATATATATATTATATATTAGGGTGTGCCAAAAAAACTCGAAATAGTTTTTTTCTTGCTCTCCACCAAAAATATCGTAGAATATGTCCGAACAAATATTCTGTTAAAAGCGGAGCTCATAATTTCAATTTTAAGAGGTCCCTCATCGAATCTGAAGTTTTGCCGCTTAAATAGCACAGAAAACTGACCTTTTTACCTTATTTATTCTTGCAACCTAGGAAGAAATTTTGTTTTCATAAAATCCATGACCAAATCTTACAAAGCATTAAACTTGGACGAAAAAATCTTATTAAGCCGAATTTCTATTTTCATTATTTAATTTTTTACAGAGCTTTAAATTAAAAATTTTACGTTTTTTGCCTTTTTCAGCTAAACTATTGAAGTTAGATGAAAAAGTCAAATGGTAATTTTTTAGCTTGTCTGATGGACCACAAAAAAGTTTTAGGCGAATTTTTTATATCGTCAATATTCTAAAAGTTACAGGCGTATAAAGTCATCATTTTTGTATTATTATCTTTAAATTTAAAGCTATGTAAAAAATTAAATAATGAAAATAGAAATTCGGCTTCATAAGATTTTTTGTCCAAATTTAATGCTTTGTAAGAATTAGTCATGGATTTTACGAAAAAAAAAAATCTTCCTAGGTTGCAAGAATAAATAAGGTAAAAAAGTAAGTTTTCTTTGTTATTTAAGCGGCAAAACTTCAGATTCGATGAGGGACCTCTTAAAATTGAAATTATGAGCTCCGCTTTTAACAGAATATTTGTTCGGACATATTCTACGATATTTTGGGTGGAGAGCAAGAAAAAAAAAATATCGAGTTTTTTTGGCACACCCTATTATATATATATATATATATTCATATATGCATTGAACGAGTTAAAAATCTCTTCGGCGTTTAATTTTAATGAATCTAAAGCAATGACTCTTAGTAATTCCATCATTGCATCAAGGGTTTCTGGGTCGATAAACTTCACAAGGAAAGACATCCATTTTACAGATCCGTTAGGAAAACTTTACTTTGCGAAGAATTTCTACTATTCTACACTGAAAGAAATGCATTGCTCCTTATTCCACAAAAATAGTACTGATTACAAATATTTTATGTTAAAATGGCGACAGCGAAAACTTTTGCCACTACAACATTTATATTTTGCTACAAGGTTTATGCAGTCTGCACAAATATTTATTTGTAGGTGGAACAATTAAGTTGCCCTGAAATAATAAGACATAAGTATACACCCTAAAAAGGTCATAATATTCTATTTATTATTATTTATTCCATTTAAAATTCATTTAAAAATCGACTATTGTTCCAAAACTTGCCTTATCTTATGTCAGAACTGGCTTAAACGTAATTTTAAATTATTTCAAATTGGAGCTATACCTTTTTAATCAAGGTATATAAATTTTATGCTTATGCCTATTAATTTTGTTTACAGTATTCTGTAGGCCTAATTTGCATTAGTACTTACGTGTAAGGTTTTTGACATTTTGCTCAAAATCACATAATATGGATAAGCCGAGTTTTGGAATTCACGTCCTCATATAACACTGTATTATAAAACAGAACAAAAATAAAATAAAATAACAAATAAAAACATGTTTAGCAGATATAATATGGTGAAAAAATTAATAAACTTTAATCCAAACATATAAACAAAACAAAAGGAACATTTTTGCATAAAAAACATCTTATATATTACATATAAAGCATATAAGTTTAATATTATTACCTCGAATGAAGCTGTTAACCGTATATGGTTTATATTTTTTTTAAGTTTAAACTGCCCATTATTATCTTTAGGGATATTCAGAATCTCCTACTAGGTATATTAGAACAATTAGATCCTAAAAAACAAAGTATTAAGGAGGTGCAGAGTGTTTATAAAATTATTACCTTTAATGTAGCTCTGGACAAAGCATAAACAAAAAAATAAACAAATAAACCATGTATGTAAACACAAACAATCTAACCTCACAAAACGAAGTTTTATAATACAAAAATTACTCAAACACACCCGGTAGAATGAGTCTTTGTTGAATACATATAAAAACAAAGACGGCTGCAGAGCAGTATAACAATTATTAAAAGTTTCAGCCGCCCACCACCATGCGCTATGCGCTACGGGAACGTTATGCATGCGCGGTCCTATTCAATTGTTGGTCCTTTTTTTTTCTTTCTTTACCTAACTGAAAACAAACTTTCGAACGCAAAAACGAAAAATCCACCTATACTTGAGTCAACTACTTAAACCCCATGATACTGACGGCGCGAGCAGATCGGGCAAGACAGAGCAAGCATGTCGACAGGGTTTCGAATATCCGACCACTGACTCAATGCCTAAACCGGTTTACGACGTAAACCATATGTGGGACATGGCAAAATTGAGATAAAATAGTGTTTTAACATTTTTAAGTGGCAAAAGACATTTGAAATAAATATTTTTGTAGTCTAGTAGCCCAGTCAAATAATTATAATTTTAAGTGTGCCTTTAGAGTCAAATTTTGTTTTGGTTGATTGGGATTTTCTGAAATATTGGTTTTTACAATAAAATATTTTAACAATTAGAATAGTATCGACTTTGGTACCACTTTAGAAAACAATACACACAAATTCAAGTTCAAATATTCGGGTTTTTTTGACCGATAATGAGATTAGGTACTGAAAACTAAAACTAAATTACAACAGTCGTATTGAACATAACAATTAAACTTATTACTAACTTAATACCACATTATTTAACTAAGTAACTATTTAAATAACAAATTTTAATATATTTACAATAAATTGGTTCTTTATTATCTGACAAAAAGACGTCCTGTAGAGAGGTATACTTTGCAAAACATGATACGGGGTGTACTAGTAGTACAATGTAATAGCATTGTCGTATACGTTACCGATTTATAATTTAACATAATTTAACTAATTTAATTTTGCATATAATATGGACACACCCCCTGAATATTGAACTTGGGCTCATCCCTTTTGCATTCTAAAATGTCTTAAGTGGTTGTTTATCAGTTTTAACATCACCAGATGAACTGTTTCTGTAGCAAAACTTTTCTTAGTTGACTTATTTACGAAAACGGAATAAAATATTATTTTAAACTTTAGAATTGTATTACGGGTTTTATACTTTCAGGGGTTAGGGGAGTCCAACCATCTCAAACTAAATACCATGTTTTATACCTCAATTAGGATTAAATTAATTAATTGACAAATAAATGTTTTTTTTACCTTAAATGATGTATTTTTATTAAAAATAGTACAATAATCCTTTAAATTAAAGGATTTAATGCTGGCAGGTAAAAAGTGACCATGGTGCGCAATTGATAATTATCACCGAATGAAATAATGTATAAAACTTAAACCAAAGGAAACTTAAATAGGTATTAGTTAAAAAATCGTGGAAACTTAAAAAAATCAGATTTAATTTAATAAGATAATTATTACCAAAAAAGTGATATTTATAGAAAAATTATAATTTTTAATAATAATTATAATAATTATTGCAGAATCCTATAAGAAGAAAAATCAAACATTACAGCGCCATCTATTACAAATATGAAAAAATGTTTTTGACTAAATCTACCTTTAGTCGTGTAACCGCCATTTTGACGGTTAAACAGGCCTATAAGTTATATTTAGTTTAGCTTTGTTTTAAGTATTAGGAATTCAAGTAATTAACATGTATACCTGGTTGCCTGCGTTAAAATGCGCCGATGCCGCGTGTATGGAAGGTTATTTTTATTTCTTTACCGATTATTATTTATTTTGTTTTGAATTATGAAGGTTGGTTGTGATCGTATGGGGTTTAGTAATGAAATATTAGTAACATATTTCAACAGCGTGTTTTCCTTTTTTTAGTGGATTTTCGGTTTTGTTGGTTGGGATTGTCACTGACGAAAGATGTCGTTTGACCACTGTTTGGTTGTTACGTGAAAAAAACCTTTGTAAATAAGGGTAAGTAAAAGGAATTAGAATTTTCGAGATACTTAATTGCGTCGTTTTAGGTTTTTTTATGGCTCAAGTTTTTATGCTACTTGAGTTTTTTATGAAGTTGAATATTGCGTCGTAGTTTTGGACTAAATAAGTGTAGATAACAACCGATAGTGGCAGCACGTAATAGGATTTCCAATGTCAAATCCATCATCTGTCAACAATGAAAAGTAACTGACAAGTTACAATCATAGATAACAAAGCCTTTACAATATCCTTATCGTTATTTAACGGTTTAATTAATGTTTTAACCAACCACCACCAAACATTTAATTTTGTTATAACCTAACTTTTTATTTTTAATTGCTTAAACTATCTCATCTATTTTTTTTTGTAAACTTAATATGGCCATATAAAAGGTATAATCACTAGTGTTAAGAAGAAGTTAAAAGTAGGGACGAAAAGTCAATTATAGATTTCATACTAATTGAAAGAGCAAACAGAAAAATGGTGCTAGATACAAGAGTTAGAAGAGGACCAGAAATTGGCAGTGACCATTTTTTAGTGGTGTCAAAATTTAAAAAATATACAGAAATCAAAGAAAATAAAATAAGGAAAGCGGAAAATGAAACAATAAGGTACCAAAAACTAAGAAATAAAGAAATATCACTAAAATTTGAAGCAGTACTAAATAAAAACTTTGAGAACTATAAGGAAAATACAGAAAATAAGAATATTGACCAGATATGGACATACTTTAAAAACATAGTAATCAAAACAGCGAAAAAAGTATGTGGTGTGAGTAAACAGAATGGAGAAAAGAAAAGATCTGCGTGGTGGACTGAAGAAATTAAAAAACAAATCAAAGTAAAAAAAAACAACATGGAAAAATTACCTAGTTAAAAAAACAGCAGAGAGTTATGAGACATACAAAAAGGAAAGGAAAAAAGTAAAAGAAATGGTATTAAAGGCGAAAGAAAAATCATGGATAGAATTTGGAGAAAAATTAGAAAAAAATTGTAAAGAAAACCAAAAACTATTTTACAACGTACTAAAAACAATGAGAAATAAAAAAGAGGTGCAAGTAAGTAGAATCATGAATAAAAGTGGAGAAATACTAACAGATGAAACACAGATTATGGATCGATGGAGAGAATACTTTAAAGAACTGTTGGGAACGGAACAAGGAGCTTAAAATGAAAACAACGTAGAAAACAATCAAGGAACAAATATAGAACTAGAACAAATAGAAAAAATATCAATAAAAGAATTAAAATAAATAATAAAATCACTAAAAAATGGAAAAACACCAGGACATGACAAAATAACCGCAGAGATGCTAAAGAACTTGGGACAAAGAGGAACCGAAATATTATTAGACATATACAACAAAGTATGGAAAAAAGAAAAACTACCGAAAGACTGGGAAATGGCATTAATTCTACCCATACACAAAAAGGGTGACAAAAAAGATTGCAACAACTACCGAGGCATAACAATACTAAGTACAGCTATGAAGTTATTTGAACAATGGATAGACACAAAAATTAGACCAATAATTGATAGCACACTGGAAGAATCGCAAAGTGGGTTCAGAAAGGGAAGAAGTATACAAGACCACATATTTACAATAAAACAATTAACACAGAAAATAATACAACAGGAAAAGAAACTATATTTGGGATTTATAGATATGGAAAAAGCATTCGACAGAGTACCAAGGAAAGCACTATGGAAAATACTAAAAGAAAGAGGAATAAAGGAAAAGACTATACGAATGATCAAAGCAATATACAATAATAATAATAATGTAGTGATTAACAATAATAGAATGTCGAAAGTCTTTAAAACGCAAGACGGACTAAGGCAAGGGGGTGGGTTAAGTCCATTATTATTTATAATCTTTATGGATGAGATAATAAAAAAATGTAACCTAAAAATAAAAAAAGTTCTGGTAGGACACAAAAACCTACAAAGGATTGAAATATCAGAGGGAGCGTTTGCAGATGACATAGTAATTATGGCAAAAAACCGAAACGATCTACAGACAAATATAAATATATGGAATAAAACCTTACAAGATTACGACATGAAGATGAATATAAACAAAACAAAAGTGATGGTACTAGGTAAAGGACAAAAGGAAGAATTAAACATAATAATTAACGAGACAAAAATAGAACAAGTTGAATGTTTCCAATATCTAGGGGTAGAGTTAGAACATAATGGAGGACAAGAAGCAGAAATAAATAAAAGAATAGGAAAAGCAATAAACTTATACTACGCTATGAAAAACAAATTTATAAGATGAAAGAAATAACAAAGAAAACCAAACTAAATGTTTTTAAAACAGTATTTAGACCGATATTAACGTTTGGCTGCGAATCATGGGTACTAAATAAAGCACAAGAATCCAAAATAGGTGCAATAGAAATGAAGTTTCTTAGAGATATTAAAAGAGTCACAAGAATGGACAGAATCAGAAATACAGTCATAAGAGAAGAACTTGAAATTGAACCCACTATAGAATTTATAAAAAAGAGACAACTTAGCTGGTGGGGACATCTACAGCGATTAAACAACAAAAGTCAAGTAAAAAAAGTATGGGAGGCAAAAATCATCCAAAAAAAGAAGGGAAGATCTAGGAAAAGCTGGAATAAGGTATTATCAGACACACTGGAAAAGAGAGGAATGACATGGACAACCGCTAAAACACTAACCAAGAACAGAAAAGAGTGGAGAAAATTCTTGTATAGCTAGTATAACTAGCAAACCCTACACCACCAAGTGGTAAAAGGGAATTGATTATATATATATAATCACTAGTGTAATGAATAACTTTTAAAACTGAATAATTATAAACAAGATCGATTTATTGATCCTGATTAAACTAAATATTTTTAAAACTGAATTTCTTTAAATACCCTCTAGTCCAGCGAGGTTATGTCTTGATTGATTGATTGATTTGAAGGGGAGCCTTTGCAGGCAGCACTTAGGCACACATACGGCCCATTGTGCAAACCCCCTTTTGGTGAAGCTCTGCCTTACCTTACGAGCCCGCAGCTTTTAAGAAAAGCGCAGACCCGCTCTGGTCGGGCATGCATTATTTCCTCTGGTTCCAAGTATCTGTCCCCTAGGTGTCTTAGTCTACTATTGACTAAAGCGTCGCATTCGCAGACTATATGTTCGGTAGTTTCGTCTACTTCGCTGCAGTACCTACAGTCCGACTCGTTGCTGAGTCCGGTTTTATGTAGGTGGTATTTGACCACCCAGTGTCCTGTTAGGACTCCTGTGATGGTTCTTAACTGGTTCCTGTTAAGTTTCAGGAGTCTTTTTGCCTCTTTGCAGGTAGTAGGACTCTTTATAAAGGCCCTTGACTGCCTGAGGCCTTGTTGATCACGCCATTTTTTTCTGAAACTGGTCGTTAGTCCAGTTCCTGATTTTGGTTTTTACCAGACATGAGGCGACCCCTATGACAGGTTCTGGCCCCAAGAAGGCCGTGTTGCTGCCCTCACGAGCCAGCTGGTCTGCTTCCTCGTTGCCTTTGATGCCTCGATGACCCGGTACCCAGATAAGGTTAACCTTGTTGAGCACACTGAGTAGTTCAAGGGTTTTTATGCAGTCCAGTGTAAGTCTCGAGTTGACCCTTTCCGAGTGAAGAGCCCGGAGTGCTGCTTGACTGTCGCTGCATATATAGATATGTTTACCCGAGTAGCCTCTCTGGAGATTCTCTTGGGCGCATATCTGGATGGCAAAGATTTCAGTCTGGTATACCGTTGGGTAACGACCTAGTGCAAGGCTTATTCTCGCCCCAGGTCGCTCTCCATATACACCAGCTCCTGCACCTTCTTTCATTAAAGACCCGTCTGTATACCAGATGAGCCCTTCCGGTTTAAGAAAGCCTGGGTCAGGCTCACTCCAGTCGTTTCTGGAGGGGAAAACCACTTTATATCTCCTGAGGGGGGTAGACGTCTTTGGCATTGCATCCCTTCTTGTGAGAAGGGGGTCCCGGTTGATAGTCTCAGTCCAGGCCCTTGCATGCCCTGAGTTTCCCCCCCCTTGAGTCCACTGTCCCCAATCGTTGAGTCTGACTGAGGCCTCCCGAGCCCGTGCCTCCACAAAGAGATGTAGAGGCGCCAGTCCCAGTATGGCCTCCATTGCCAATGTTGGAGTGGTTCTGAAAGCTCCAATTATGCCCATGCAGGCAAATCGTTGGAGCTTGTCCATCTTCTTCCTGTAGGTGGGCTTGCTTAACGCATTCCACCAAACAAGGCTGCCGTATGTGATCATTGGCCTTATGACTGTTGTGTAAAGCCAGTGCACTATGTGGGGTTGTAGGCCCCAGGTGCGTCCAATGGTCTTTCTGCATGCCCATAGGCTATGAGTGGCCCTCTGGACGACCCTGTTGACATGTTCCTTCCAGGTCAGCCTGGAGTCAATGATGACTCCTAGATACTTGACTGATTTGGATGGGGTCAGTCTTGATCCGAAGAGCGTAAGCCCCTCAAGGTTAATGTTTCTTCGGTTGGTGAATGGTACTACTTCTGTCTTATCCGGATTGACGGATAGTCCGTGTTCGTTGCACCACCTTTCGACCTTATTAAGAGCTCTTTGCATGATCTCTTTAATAGTGTTTGGTACCCTTCCGGCTACGACGATGACGAGGTCGTCCGCGTAGCCTTGAGTGTATATACCTTCCTCGTTTAGGATACGAAGTAGCCCATCCAGCACTAGGCACCACAGCAAGGGCGATAGTACTCCTCCTTGCGGGCAGCCTCTGGCTACGGTTGAGCTGATCTCCGTAGTTCCAATCGAGCTTGTAATGATCCTGCTTTCCAGCATGACACGGATCCATTTGACAATGGTATTCTCTATGCCAAAGCCTTCTGCAGCTCTATTTATCGACTCGAAGGAGGTGTTGTTGAAAGCTCCTTCAATATCTAGAAACGTGCCCAGAGCCATCTCTTTAGGACGAGTCCCTCTCTCTAGTCTTGTCACAAGGCTGTGAAGAGCGGTCTCCGTCGACATGGCTGTCCTGTAGGCGTGTTGATTGGGATGCATGGGAATTCTTTTTAGTGCCCCGTCCCTAATAAATATGTCCACCAGTTTCTCCATAGTTTTTAAAAGAAATGAGGATAGACTGATGGGTCTATAGTCCTTTGCCGTATCGTAGTTACAACGTCCTGGCTTGGGGATGAACACCACTCGAACCTTTCGCCAGGATTGCGGCACGTAGCCTCGTGCCAGGCAGGCTCTGAAGAGGTGTATCAAGTGCGGTGTCAGTGGTTCTAGTCCCTTTTGTAAGAGAGCCGGAAAGATGCCATCTGGTCCCGCGCTTTTAAAAGATCCAAATGAGTGGATTGCCCACTTTATGGAGCTTTCTGTCACTACCTTTGCAGCTAGCTTCCAGTCAGTCGGTCTTATGCCCGCTGGTGGAGCCCGCCTTGGTGGTTCAACAGTTTGCAGGATTTTTGAGCCTGGAAAGTGAGTTTCCAGGAGCCATTTAAGTGCCTCCCCCGGGGTGGTGCTATAGTCACCGGAGGGAAGCCTTAATGTCCCCAGCTCTCGTCCCGGATCCTTTGAGAGAATCTTTTGAAGCCTGGCGGCTGCTGGAAGCTCGTCTACGTTACCGCAGAACGTCCTCCACGATTCCCTCTTAGACCTTCTTATGAGATCTTTGTACCTGCGCTGAGACTTCTTGTGGCTGTCCCAATCCGCAGGCGATTTAGACCGCATGGCCCTGTTAAAGAGCCTGCGGGTTTCCTTGCGAGCCTTATCGAGGTCAAAGTTCCACCAAGGGGTTTTCTTTTTTCCTCGATAGACCCGAAGCTGGCAGCTTCGTTCGTACGATGTGATGATTGCCTCCCGTACAAATTCGGCTGTTTCCTCCACTTGCCGAAAGCTGCGGCACGTCATGGAAGAGTCCACTAGCTTAGTCTTTAGCATCTCAACATACTGGTCCCAGTTAGTGTTCCGGGGGTTCCTGAACCTACTGAGCCCAGCTTCGTGAGTTAGGTCTAAGCTAAAGAGAATGTGTCTGTGATCTGACAGGGATGGCTCTTCAGACACCTTCCAATTTCTTGTCATCGGGGCCAGGGAGAGGGAGCCCAATGTCAAGTCTATCACCTCTTGTCTTCGTGACGTGACAAAGGTCGGTGTAGTGCCGCGGTTTAGGATTTCCAGATCGGTAGTATGTAGATACTCTAAGAGGCTGAGCCCTCTCCGATTCGTGTCGGTGCTTCCCCACACCGTATGGTGTGCGTTGGCATCGCATCCGATGATCAGCGGGAGGCCCAATGTGCTGCAGTATTCCACTAAATCGATGAGCTCCTGTGTTGGAGGATCGTCTGTCGAGTCATAGGGCAGATAGGCCGAGCATACCACCAAGGATGTGCTCTGTCCTGGTCTGTCCTTAAGGCATAGTTTCACCGCTACTAAGTCCCTAGAACAGAAATTAGCTATTAGTGAGGACTCGATCCGTCTGTCGACGTAGATACAAGCCCTTGGATTTAGTTGGTCGTCCCTCTTGTAGAAGAGAGATCTTTCCCATCTACCTAGGCCCCTTACGCGACCCTTGTATGACCAAGGTTCTTGTAGGAGATATATATGTGTCTGCCCCATAGCTATTTGACGATCTATTAAGGAAATCGCCCCTTTGCTATGTTGCAAATTGCTCTGTAGAAATTAGGTCTCTTTATCCATGGTGGAGGATGGATATAGGACCTGATTTCTAGGTTACGGATGGTCCAGCCCTTGTCCCTGGTGGTGTATCCTCTACATCCACCTGAGCCATGAGCTCGGCCACCTCCTCGTCCACTGTCGCTGTCGGATCTGATTCGGGGGTAGACGTTCCTTCCGATAAGGGAATATTGCTACTACCCTCCTCGGCTGGAGCCGTCTTTTTCTCCGGCGCCGCTGGAGCCTTTGCCTTCGTCATGAAAGTGACGACGGAGACCCCTGCGAACGCTTTAAGTTTTTGCCGTTGCAAGACCTCGGCTGAAGCCTCGTTAACTCCAAAAACCAGGAGAACCCTGTTCTTCTTCTCTTTCCGATGATACGTCCTCCACAGATTTGTCCTAAGTCCAGGATTCTGTCGGTTGAGACGCTTAAGGATGGTGGGGGTGTCGTCTGGGAGACCTTGGACAGCTGCAACCATCTTAATTGCCCTGGGAATGTACCGCTGCACGCGCAGTGATGCCCCTTCCCATGGTCTGATCGAGGAGATGATTCCCTCCAGCCAGTCCAACGTCCACTGGTCTCCGCATTTAACCGTGATGGTTCCCTGCGACGACCAGCGAAACTGCTCAAACTGTGGGAATCGATCTCCTCCCATTAGATCAATGTGGGCGTTTAGTTTCCCCATGATGCCTTTACTCTGCTCTTCCGTGATCACCGAGTCCGGATAAGCATCCGGCACGATGGTCACCCCGAGACCAGCAGACGTTGCGGCGCTGTACGAAGCAGTCCCCTGGCCTCCCGATTTTACTGCGGAAGCCTTGGGCCTCTTTGCCAGCGTCCTTGCCTCCTTCGACTCAGGGGTGCTTCCCTCAGATCTGTTACGTTTCGTCCCAGATCCTTGGGCCCCCCCCTGCGCCGGAGCAGGCGTTTGGCCTTCGCCAGAGCCCGGGCCCATGGACTGTGCCTTGAGCCTGAGCCTCCTGGCTCTTGTCACGAGTATAAAATCGCGACGTTTTAATTTGGCGGGTTTTAATGTTTTGGAACAAATATTAATTAATTTCGACAGTGTAATCAAGGCTTTCATTTTTAATTGTTTATAATTTCTTTTGGTTTATCGTTTTAATGCATTAATGCGGCGGTATTAATTTATAATTATTTAATAAATTTCAATTGTTAATGTATTGGTATATAATTTTTTATTAGTTACTGTTGGGATAATTTACATTTTATTATATTGTTTCGCTGTGTGGACAGGGCTTTTATTGCGCATTTAAAGAGGGGGGGTAAGTAGTGGAATTATTAATTGAGTTCTTTTCGATGCAATCTTTTGACGAAGCAGCACGGCCGATAAATTCGGTAAGATATTTTTATTTTAAAATGGGGTGTAACTAATAGAATTCATTTTTTTAAGGCTGTTTGGGTATACTGTTTGGGTATACTAGTTTTGATACCTTAAGTTTTGGTATGCTTAATTTTGATACCGTATTGAATATCGCATATTTTATTTAATGTATTCTACGTGACTACTACGCAGCAAATAGCGGCATGGTGATATTTTTTTCTGCGAGCCACGCTTAAGTTTTTTTGGTGCAGTAAATCAAAACGCAATATTGGTATACGGATTTTTTGGAGTTTGCAACAATACTACTACGGATGTAATCCTGACATACAGTTTGGGCAATTTCAACTTGAATAACATATAACTGGAGAGATTTCATCACCTCACTGTACGGACTCAATTCCTTGGGCATTGTTCGATAAAGTTGAATCGACCAGCAAATTGGTAATCTTCAGATCAAGGTGATGTACTATTTTATTAATCTTTAATATCTTCCCAACATCAAACCGTAGTAATATTTTGCCAGTTAGCAAACTACCTTATTGTGAATTAAGTATAGAGATTATATTTCAATTTTTTAGCACTAAATCCTTCAGAATTAATGTTGCTATATTATTTGTAAATTTGATATACCTAATCAGTAAAATTATTGTATTTCTGATTACTTAGTTGGTAGGTATTAATTAATATTATTTTGGTATAGTATTGCTATGCTATATTATTTGTAAATTTGGTAGAATCATTAAAATTATTGTATTTTGGATTTCTTAATTAATAATATTTGATATTATTTTGGTAAATAAATGGGATATTGTATTATGGGAAAATTGTGCTTTATTCAATTAGTCTAGATTTATTTCAGAGTATATTTGTTTATTATTTTATACTTTATTTACTGTATTCAAACCAAATAACCCTCCCCTGAAGGTAAGTTTTATTTTTTGTCTCCTTTGAGCTAGTGCAGGTGCGTGTAACATTTCACTCATTATAAATAGTTTAACATCCAACTAAAATAACATTCAAAAGTAAGTTTAATTACGTTACACTCTAGCCTTAGCTGTTACTCTTGCGAGTCCCGGAAGCGGTATTGCCTGTCCCCTTTGTGGGTCCTTGTGAGGTCCCCTCTTTCGAGGAGCCCGACACGTCAGTCCCCACTTGAGAGCCTGGCATAGCGATCTCTCCTTGCGGAGAGCCTTTAGGTTTTATAGGTGTATCCATATAATTCCCACGAGTAGTCCGGAACTAGGTCCGCCCACACAGCGCCGGATTGTGTGGGTAAGGCTAAATACAATGGGAGGTCGCCTGTTATCCCAAGGGGAACATTAAAGACCGCATGTTGCGCCCTGCGGCCATCCAGCCCTCAGCACGTTGCCTTACACCTTAGCTTTGGCGAGGCTCCTTACTGCAAGTGGGTGCCCACACCCCAAGAGGTCCCGTTGTCCCTTCCCTCCCCTAGCACGGGTCACGTAACACTAGGGGATTTGGGCATTTTTTTTCAGGGTTAAGTCCCCTAGATCCGCAGTCTTTTGCATTGAGCAGCATCACCTCTTGCAGGGTGTGTCTTACGACACGTACTGACGGTCTTGGGTAGGTAGAGGTTAGGGGCTTTCATCGACCTTTGTGGTCTCCGGCTGAGTCACCATTGGTGATTCACTTATCCTACCCCTGGCAATACTACTACGCCTTGATGCCGAGGTTATGTCTTACTTGCTCGGACATTTGAACAACTGGCTACAACAAGACATTGGCGCCCTAATATAATTTTGTATGAGACAAACTGGTAAGTATCAAAAAATAATACTCAGCCCATCGGCCTATCTCTCCGCTGCTAAGCTGCCGTACGCCTAGTCCTCAAGTTGAGGTTACAGTCGAATGATCCGAATCTGCAATAAAAAATAGGGTGTTCCATTGAAAATTTTAATGTTACCCCCTGTTCCCTGTATAAGGAGAAGAGTATGAGGACCAATTTTAGTACTGATTGATTTCCCACCTCGAATCATTTAATTTTTATTTTAAACATTTTTTCGTAAAATGCATACTAACTGAGATATTTCAAAGTTTCAAGTTAAATGACTCACCCTTTATATATATATATATATATATATATATATATATATATATATATATATATATATATATATATATATATATATATATATATATATATATATAGATATGCAATCCTACATTACCAAGCCCGAAACGTTACATTCTACAGTATAAACGAAGCCCACTCGGTTTTTACGAAGCCCGAAATCGGGCTTCCTAAAATTAGCGTGTATAAATTTGTTTTAGAGTTAAGTGATGCCCCCTTGTTTCAATGGCGAAAAAGTGGTGGGCTTCCTAATGCCATTCAAACCTATCAAAATATACACCCTTAGTTCCAATGCTTTGGCGGTAGGGGGCACACGAGTCAAAGTAGATTATATACAGCTTTGTATAAGTATTACGCAGTATACGAAGCCCGTACATCTGGCAACAATGGGGACTATACGCTCAATGACTTTTTGATAGGAAGGCGGGGAAAATAATGCGGGATTCTTAAATTTGTATCTACTGATTTTCAAACTAAATGTTATATTCCCAAAATTATGTTATGTTCACTACATGGTGTGGATTAAAAGGCAATGTTTTGTTAAATACTTTCGTAATACACTTAATTTTAAAGAATTATTTATTTTTGAAATATTATTTGGAATGCATTTTTCTTTGGGGCGATTTTACAAGTTGTCCAGATATTTAACATAGTTTTAATTGGGGAAACAAGGGGATTTGTATATATTATTATTATTCAATGTTACATTTAAATAATTTAAATAAAAATAATTTTTAATTTATTTGAAACATTTCCAATTTTAATAAAAATAATTTTTAATTTATTAAAAAAATTTCCAATAGCGGTATGAAATAAATTAAAAATTATTTTTATTAAATATCATTTTAATGTAACATTGAATTGCAAAAACTGCTTTTTGACACATAGTTTCTCATGGCAATTTGTCAATTAACATTCACAACTGGTCAATTTATTTATACATGGCAAACAACGACCAAACAACAATAAGAAATTGGGTTCTTTATTTGGATGCTTATCTAAAAGGAACCAAAAACTTGTTCGGAGCTTAACAAACTTATTTGTATATACCTAACTCATTTTTAATGCTGCTCAAAAACTTAATTATAATTTGAAAGTCCTCTCAATAATTTAAAAGAAGTTCTAAATAATGATAAACTTTTTGAGCATTATTAAAAATGAGTTATTTTACTATACTTACCATTACAATATTATTTTATCAACCGTTTTGGTTAAAGTAATATTTTATCTACGAAAAAGGCAGCTTTAACTTTATAATGTAGCTATAAAACAATATTTGGTTGGTAATACATTTTTCTTGTTTATAGGATGCTAAACTAAATAGCAATTTTCCCCACTTCTTTTTTTTATTTTTCAACTTTTAATTTGGTTTAGTTTTCCTAAATTTTCCCAACATTTATTAAAATGGATATAGCCGGTTTTCCACGGATGCTCCTCAACTATGGTCTAGGTCTTTTAAATCAAATTTGCCTATAATTATAAATTTAGACAATATTTTTAAATAATGAGTTATAATTCATTCAATAATATAATAGTTTTAATTAAAATAATTATAAATCACACTATTTTTATATACACTGCCCTACAAAATTATTGCATAATAAATAAAACAAATTAACTCTAAAACGCCTTTACTAATCTTTATGAAATTTTGTATAAAAATACTTCAACTTATATCTCAATTTACGTGTTCAAGGGTTTTTCGAGAAAATATGTTTAAAGCCTTTTTATTTAATAATAAAAATAAATTCGAAAAATCACTTCTAGGGAATTTTTTTAAATAAATAAAAAATATGCTGTTAAAGAGCGTATTTTTTTAGTATACCCTGAATATTTTGTACAAATCAAGCGAACAGTAACGAAGATACAGCGCTTCAAAGTCGTGAAAAATGACCACTTTTCAGCAAAATAATCAAAAAGGCGTCATTTTTACCGACTTTGAAGCGCTGTATCTTCGTTAATGTTCGTTTGATTTGTACAAAATTTTCAGGGTGTACTAAAAAAAATACGCTCTTTAACAGCATATTTTTTATTTATTTAAAAAAAATCCCTTAAAGTTATATTTCGAACTTTATTTCATTATTAAATAAAAAGGCTGTAAACATATTTTCTCGAAAAACCCTCTAACACGAAAATTGAGATATAAGTTGAAGTATTTTTATCCAAAATTTCATAAAGATTGGTAAAGGCGTTTTAGAGTTAATTTTTTTATATTTATTATGCGATAATTTTGTCGGGCAGTGTATTAAAGTATACGTCATTATTTAGATTTTTTAGAATTTTTGGTGTATTTAAATCTAATAATTTAAAAAAAAACTAGATGTCTTTATAATTCATGAAAAAAATATTCAGTCAGTTTCACTAGTGAAGAAGCTTCTTTTGATTCCCATTTAAGTTTTACACAAAATTACCTAACCTCAACAATAATTCTTATAATAATTATAATTATTGATATATTTGTATATTTTTTATTAACATATGGAAATATATTTTTTCTACGACCACTATGTAAAAGTCACTTTTCATGATGGCATCGTTGCTTAGAAAATGAATCTTTTCATTGGCAAGGCAAAACACGAATGTAAAGTGACATTTCTGTGTGAAAAGTGACAGGTCTGTGTGAAATGAACCGGAAGCAGATATTTTTTCCTTAACCAACGTCCCGAGTCCGCCCGCTTGCCGAGTCCCGCTGCTTTACCGAGTCATCTCGCGCTTGCGAGCTCAGTGACTAACGTCTAGGTACAGAAAAATTGCGAAGCTTCGAAACCAACCCAAACCCAACAACCCAACCCAACCGACCCCGCCCCATTTAAAATTACAAAAAGTTGTGAGGCACCAAGAATCGAACCCCGTATCTCTCGCATGCAAAGCAGGCGCCCTTCCATCGAGCTACCGAGCTTATTGTAAAATTCCTATCGCTCGAAAAATAATACCGATTTACAGTGTGACAGCGGGACTCGGCAAGCGGGCGGACTCGGGACGTTGGTTAAGGATAAAATATCTGCGAACCGGAAAGCATCGTTTGACATTCAGCTGTCAAAAAAGTTTTTAGGTTATTTTGTTTTGTATTTAAAAATAATAAAAAATAAAAGGGTCGCAGAAAAAACATTGTGTTATACTTGTGAGAAAAGCTTTCTTCAAGCTCGTGTTAATGCACACTCGGCCTGACGGCCTCGTGGCCAACTTAAAAACTCGCATGAAAAAGTCGTTTTTCAACACTTGTAAAACAAATAACTATTTTCTACGACCACTATGTAAAAGTCACTTTTCATGCTGGCATGGTTGCTTAGAAAATGAATCTTTTCATTGGCAAGGCAAAACACGAATGTAAAGTGACATTTCTGTATGAAAAGTGACAGGTCTGTGTGAAAAGAACCGGAAAGCATCGTTTGACATTCAGCTGTCAAAAAAGTTTTTAGGTTATTTTGTTTTGTATTTAAAAATAATAAAAAATAAAAGGGTCGCAGAAAAAACATTGTGTTATACTTGTGAGAAAAGCTTTCTTCAAGCTCGTGTTAATGCACACTCGGCCTAACGGCCTCGTGGGCAACTTAAAAACTCGCATGAAAAAGTCGCTTTTCAACACTTGTAAAACAAATAACTATTTTAAAGGCTTAACTTTTAAACAAAAACGAATCGCATCCATGTCATTTAAGAAAAAATGTTTATAATTAACCCAGCTATCATCTGACAAAGTTTGCCATAGAGCTTGTAGAGCACCCTGTATAAGATATTTAAACCTTTTCAAAATTATGATGTATAAACAAAATAAATGAAATGTTTATACCTATAGGTACCTAAATTCAACAATACTTTTAAATTATTATAATATAAATAATTATAATTTAACGATAATTATTATTATAATAATTATAATTCAATAATATTATTAAATATTTAAGTATACCTACGTCATTATTTAAGAATATTGTTAAGTTTAAGTATCGTCTAGGTATTTTAAATCAAATTTGCCTATAATTATAAATTTAGACAATAATATTATTATTAATATTATTTTTAAATAATGACTCATAATTAATTTAATAATAATTATTATTATAATAATTTTTATTATAATGATTATAATTCAACAATATTATTAAATATTTAAGTATACCCACGTCATTATTTAAAAATATTGGTTAAGTTTAGGTATAGTCTAGGTATTTTAAATCAAATTTGCCTATAATTATAAATTTAGACATTGGCAACACCGCAGGGCTTCTGATACACAGCGGAGTGTGTCTCTTGTTGTTTATGCACCAACGAACAGTTAACCGCCCCGTCCCGCATTACCGGGCTTCGACTAGCCAGTGTAATGCACCGGGCTTCGCATTGATAGCCGTGCATGTATATATATATATATATATATATATATATACTCTCTGTAAAGAGGGTCTCGGCTTGGAGTAGCGTGGTGCGCCAGGGCTCGTCTGGTGCTGGAACCTCGAAGCAGACTGAAGAAAACTAGGTGCTGAGGCCGTACCATGATACACTCCGTCATGGACACCATACGGGTAAGCCAAATCAACCTACATCACTGCAAGGATGCTGCTGGGGAACTGGCACCAGTCATGTATGAAAGACCTCTTGAGATTACTGAAGAGGTCAAGTACCTAGGTGTTACCCTAGATAGGAAGTTAAGTTGGAAATCACACGTCGACAGAGTTGTTGACAAATCGATTGCAACTTTCTGGCAGCTGCGCCGGGTGGTGGGAAAACGCTGGGGAGTAAATCCCAAAGTCCTTCACTGGATTTATACTGCTGTCATCAGACCGCGGATACATTATGGATCAGTGGTCTGGTGGCGCAGTGTGAGCAAAACCACCATCGCTCAAAAACTGAGCAAGATACAGAGACTGGCATGTCTCGGTATCACAGGCGCAATGAGGACTACTCCAACGACGGCATTAGAGGCCTTGCTGAGCTTGCCTAGTAGGGTGGGTCGATTTTTGAATTTTAAAACGCCTGTGTAAGGAAAAGTTGTGTATGGGACTAAAAAAATGTAGGTATTTTTATTTTTTTTTTAATTTAAAATTTAACCCCCCCGCCAGCCCTTCAAAAATTATAAAATAAAAAAATTCAAAATCAAATTTTCCTGTAATAAAAATGTTTTCGTAATTGTTGTTTATAAACGCAAAATAATATATTTTTATAATTGGAATGCATTAACAGCCCCCGCCCGATTTATTTATAATATTTAGACGTATGTATTTTTTATTATAGTTTTACTATTATTGTATTTTAATCACCTTTTTGTATAAATTAAATATTTAATATTATAAAATATAATATATTTTTATTTTCAATTATAAATATGGCGGCGGGCGTAAAGCGTAAGGTTTCTACTCGGCAGTCGTTTCGCGATCCCGTATTTGGTGAACCTCGTGACTTAGTGAAACGGTACTGCCGTGTTATGGAGATGTAATGCGGTATTTTCTATTTGTACAAAACAATTTAAGTGGACATACCAGTAAAAATAAAACTGTTGCTGAGATTTCCAAACTGGTAGTTGACAAGGTACAAACAATTTGGTGGAAAGCCAGTTTGCCTACTATATCAAACCAGCAATGTGTTGCACTACTTAAAAAATATCACAAACAATTCATGGATCTTAAAAAATCTCTAAAGAAAACAAGTATACTATAGTTATGCCCGAAATAAATTACAATGTTTCCAAAATGAATCGAATAAAAAGCTTTTCGATATTTCGACATGCAAATGCAAAGAAGAAGGTCCCTAAATTAGAACATGAATTTTTAAAAGATCAGAGAACCACAAGGATAATGTTTATGGGAAAAGTGGATGCCAAAAGCAAAGTTTTAAAGCAAAGGCTAGAAAGAAAAGGAGAAACAGCTAGCTGCAGTGGTTTGAAGTCCGAGGCAAAAACTCAACCTAACGAAGTTTTGTCAGACTCATCATCGCAGCAGAATACCGATTCCGATGAAGAATTTAACCCAACATCCTCTACCAGCGCAAAAGACATATCACTTGCCCTACCGTCACTTGCAAAAGCAATAGATCGAGCAGGATTATCGAGTCGTAAAGGTGCAATGATAGCCAGTGCAGTCCTTGAGGATGTTGGTTTAAACACAAAAAGTGACACATCTTACGTAATCGATAAGTGTAAATTGGATCGCCAAAGAAAAAGAGCTCGGCTCGACTTACAAAAAAAAAGTACAGAGGACTGCAAAATTTTACAAGCCCTTTATTTTGATGGACGCAAAGACCGCACCTTCCACATAAAAAAGCAAGAAAGAACATCATCTTGAAAAACTGTTGTTGAAGAGCATGTAGTTTTAATCCAGGAGCCTGGTAGCAATTATTTGGGACATGTAACACCTGAAAACGGGACGGCTAAAAAACTTGCATCAAGTATTCTTAGTTATATTGACAAAGCTAGTATCTCTACAAGCGTCTTTGGCTGTCTGTGATGAGAAAAATAGGGATGGTTGGATACGTACAACAGTCCAGAAAGAAAATGCCCAAATTTAGTACAAAGTCAGAATATGTGGTGAGCACAGAATAATCTAAAATGCCCACATGGAAGGGTGGTTGGGGGGCAGGGGTGGAACTCGATGGCAGCCACCTCCCCGTGGTGAGTTCTGGGTTATTTTGAGTTTAAGTATTGCTCAAAATAAGCGATGGGCTGCCTTGTAACAATTTTGTTAATTTTAAACAAATTATTTACATTTTTGGATGTGTGGCGGGGGGCCTAAATGTACTTTAAATTTGAAAAAAAAAAAAATTTGAGGACTCAAGAGACCCAAATAAAACATTCCCCAACGCAGGCCTATAATTTTTTATTTTTTGGGGCCCGGCGGGGGGTCTAAATTAATTTTGTAAATTGAAAAAAAAATATTTTTTAAAATAAAAGCCCAACCTACAACTTTTCCAACCACAGGCGTTCTAATTTTATAAAAAATACTAAAAAACGACCCACCCTATTGCCTAGTCTTTCCCTCTGGATAAAGAGAGAAGCAATGGCGAGCCATTTAAGGATGAGGGATGCCAACAATTGGTTAGGAAAAGGAATAACTTATGGTCATGAGGGCATCGCGGATATGGCTGAGAGGGAGGTCCCAATTAGCAGTATTAGAACGATGCCAGCAAAAGACCGCCTAAGTTTAAAAAAGAAGTTTTCCCTCACGATACCAACAAGAGAGCAGTGGGAGAAAAAGGATGTACACTTTGCACAAAATGCACTAGTGTGCTACACTGATGGCTCTCGTATGGCGAGTACACTGTCTTCAGGGGCAGGGTTCTGCGTGGAGGACAGGAATATCCAAAGGAGCTACCCGCTCGGAGGATATACCACTGTCTTTCAAGCGGAAGTGTTTGCCATACTTGAGGTTGCAAACTGTGAGGATATAAGAACAGGGAGTGAGACAGATATATACATCTGCTCAGATAGCCAAGCAGCTCTGAAAGCGCTTTGGGCAGCGAGAACCACATCGAAGTTGGTTCAAGAGTGTGAGGAAGCGCTGGATAAGCTAGCAAGCACAAAAAGAGTGCATCTCGTATGGGTACCAGGTCATAGTGGGGTTGAAGGTAACGAACGGGCTGATGAGTTGGCCAGATTGGGATCTGAAACCCCCTGTGTAGGACCCGAACCAATTTTTGGAATTACGAAAAAGCAGGTCAAATCAGCCCTAAATAATTGGGCTGATAAAAGGGCGAACGAAAGCTGGAGAAGAAGCGGTGGCTGTAGGCAGACCAGGGATTTCCTGGTCACCCTAAGCAAACCCAAATCCATCTGGCTTCTAGGTAGGAGCCGAACCTCCTTGGGCCCACTTGTGAACATACTCACGGGTCATGGCCTAAGGAAACACCTCACGAGAATAGGGGCTGAAACCAGCTCCTCCTGTACCCAGTGCGGAAGGGAGGATGAAACCTCCTTTCACTTCCTGGGACAATGTGAGGCCCTCGGCAGACTAACGTATAAAATCTTTGGAGTGATGACACTCCAAAGGGAAGAGTTGGCCTCTCTTGCCTGGCAGGATATCCTGACCTTTATAAGAAGGTCTGGAAGATTCGAAAGGGCTGGTATGGGCGAAGAGGAAGATGAGGAGTAGTTTGGTTGGTTTAGGAGGGGCAGATAAAAAGGACCATGGAGTCTAATTGTCAGGCTTCGAGCCTACCCAACCGTACTACTACTACTATATATATATATATATATATATATAGAGAAGAAATTTTAAAACCACCTGTGTGTAATGTTTTTACGTTTAGTAAGTGGAACCCATTAATCATCGATTTTGATCATAAGAGAAATGGTGAAAAGAATAATTATTAATTAAAGATGTTAAGTAGGTACTTATATTTATATTGTACCTACCTACCTATTTTAACTGTTACCGGGAATAATATTATTTATTAATAAAATTCCGAAAATTTTTATGTTAAGTATATTTAGGAAAAGAATACATATACTTTTTTAGTATTTTCGTTATATTTTCAATTTTTTATTATATATAATATTTTAATTCGTTTTGTAACCAACCAATTAAAAAATCACCATTAATTTTGAGTTAAATTTTACAAAAACTTGTTAATTAACTTTAAAATATTTCAGTGGGCGTTAACATTTATTATACATAGTTAATGTAATTTTTTTCTGTATATCATTTAACATTCATTGCATGTCCCTAAGTTTTGCCGTTTGGCCTCGTTCGGCCTGTAGCACGTATGAGATTTGGCATGTAGACCGTGCATGTCCGCTTGGCCGAATGTCTGCTTTGTTTATTTGGCTCTGTTTACTCGGCCAAGTGTCGGCTAATTATAGTTGGCCGAATGCTGACCACTGCTTCCTGGCTTTCCAAAAAAAGCCTACACACGATAGAGAAAGGAAAAAAGGAGAGAAACACTTTACGTGTTACGAATAAGGCACATAGTTTCGAGCGCCCTCGGTGGCTACGGGAATGAACTAGGTGTTTGGAGGGAGATTTAAAACTAAAGTAAAATAGATCTATTTATGAGAAAAAAAAAGAAATTATAATACGAAATAATAAAATATTTAATACCTATTTAAAGATGTTAATTTTTTTAATTTAAATTTGTACTTTAAATTGTCAACTATAAATATACTTTCTATTATAAAATATAAATAAAGGTACTTTTTGAGTTTTCTTAATTTTTAAACAACCTGTATATTTGATTAATTTTTTAATGGGAATCTAATTTTTAAATAATCAGGATATATAATGAACAATGTTTTTTCGTAAAACGCATAATAAAAAGGTTCGCAAACCCCTCTGGGGAAACACTTTATATAACACGTATTACTGTATTACACCTACTGCATTATTAAACAGAACAAAAATAAAAAAAATAACAAATAGGTAGGTACCTAACAAATAAAAACATTTTTAGCAGATATAATATGGTGAAAAAAATAATAAGCTGTAATTCAAACATATAAAGGAATATTTTTGCATACAAACATATTATATATTAAATATATACCTAGCATATAAATTTAATATTATTACCTCAAATGTGGCTCTCGACATGAAAAAATACTCTCGAAACTGTACACCATATATGGTTTATATTTATATAAAAATATGTAACAAACTGCCCATTATTATCTTTAGGGACATTGAGAATCTCCTACTATATCAGAACAACAATTAGATCCTAAAAAACAAAATATTAAGGAGGTGCAGAGTGTTAATAATATTATTACCTTTAATGTAGCTCTGGACAAAGCATAAACAAAAATATAAACAAGAAAACCATGCCTGTAAACACAAACAATCTAACCTCACAAAACGAAGTTTAATAATACAAAACTTACTCAAACACACCCGGTAGCATGAGTCTTTGTTGAATACATATAAAAACAAAGACGGCTGTAGAGCAGCATGTCCATTATTAAAAGTTTATATAGTTCAGCCGCTCACCACCAAATAGTAACTTATTTTAATAAAAATTGAGAAAAAAATGTTTTTTAGATGCAGGTTTAAAAAATGTATATGATTATACCTCATCGGAAGAATCTGATCCTTATAAAACAGATGGAAGCGAAGATCTAACGAACAGGGCCGGCGTGAGGCATGTGCACACGGTGCGGTGCACCCGGCCCCGCCTTTTATAGGCCCCGCGCGCATCAAGGCGTCTCGACGAAATTATTGTACATTTTGGCAACCGGTAAGCGCCGCGCGAGAACATATTATGTTGAACATAATATGTGGTCGATGCCAGAGATAATATCTTTTGTAGGCATCGCCATCTACTATCATTCCGTCCAATGTTGCTAAATGTGTATTTATAGTTGCCTGTATCCGTTTTTATTATCTGTGACATACGGATACAGGCAACTGCAAATACACATTTAGCCACACTGGAAGGAATGATAATAGATGGCGATGCCTACTAAAGACAGTTGTTGCGCATGGCTGTCACTAAGTGACAAGTCTTGTCATCAAATTAATGGCTGATTTTATCACAAATCAACTAAATAGTTTCTATGCGCATTAGTGTTAAGTAATCGTGGTATTGTGATTGTGTATTTTGTTCATGCAAATATATTATTTTTTGTGAGTGATTAAACAATAAACATTGGTAAGTTAAAGCCACGTACAGAAATTGTTAATAGTATGGCCCATACTTTATGTGTAAATAATAAGTGTAAATAATAATCAAGTTTTTTGGGTTGGGTCTTTTACCCATATCATTTTTAATTTAATAATAAAAAAAAATATTAAAAATAAACAGACAGAGTAATAGAAATAAATAAATGAATATTATTATTATTATATAAATATATTACAGAAACACGCTAGGCGCTATGTTAATTTTCAAGAGTAAATTTTTATTTTAAGTTCAAGCCCCGCATTTTTCTTTTGCACCTGGCCTCTAATAAGCTAACGCCGGCCCTGCTAACGAAAATAGTCGTGAATGTGTCACAAAACTAGAAGGTTCTAGTTTTGTGGAATGTGTATGTGATTTTATTTTAACTCTGCTGCCTTAATTTTATATTCCTTAACAACTGCATGCAGAAGGAGTAAAAAAGCCCCTCTGCACAATTTGAAGTAAAACTATGGACTTTAACCAACAAAATTGAAAAATTGACGATGAAGCCGTGGAGAGAAATCGGGAAAAAATTTAAACCATTTTGGTTTCTTGGTTAGGAGTAAAAATAAATAAATATTTGTGTATAATAAATCAAAGAAGAGGTAATTAAAGAAAATTTGTTATATTATTTTAATAAAATATGTATGTGTTACTTCTTGCTTTACTTTTTACTTTTATAATATGTATTAATAAACCTTTTGCTATGTACTAAAAATATATTTTATTTTATTTATTATATAATATAATCCCAGGTTGCAATAGTCATTAACTCAATGAGCATATAAGTTATAATTTAATAATAATTGTTACATCTGGTGTGAGTAAACGAAAAAAGTTTAATTTTGATTTATATTAATTGTACATACCCTCAGTCTTTCTACTAATTAATTCTTTTTGGTTTATATTGTATTTTCTGTAACTAATCTTAAAGTTGGTGACGTAAGAAAGTAGCCACGGCTCTGTATGCGATAATTTTGCCGGGACCAAATAATAGGATATTATGATGGATCAAGTTTAATAAACGCCATTATAGTCACGAATTTAATTTGGCCACAAGCAAACTGCGAGCGAGTGCTTAATTAAATGAGTGCCTAGAGAAGTTTATAAACGAGTTGCATACTATACTTTTTCTACGACAAATACTTAATATTATCTAAAAAATGATTTAAATTAATATTTATATAAAGCGACATCTATACGAAAGTAAAGTACCCATTCCAATAAACATTTTTGACGTAATTTTCAACATTAAAATTGCCCGTTATTATTTTAATTTAACTATTACAATTATTGATACTTTAAAATATTAAAATAACTTCAAAATATGATTTTTTTATTACTATAATTGCAAAATATTATCACAAAGTATTAAAAATTCTTACACGTAAAATGTTGAAGGTTCAAAAAGTGACAGTTGTATTTATTGGAATTCCAGTTATAATATCAAATTTGTCTGTGCAAATCAAAATTTATCCCTTGAAAATAGACTAACAATCAAAATAAAATCATTTTTTCACAGTAAAAGAGAACATAATGTTTTATGGACACTGTAAGCAAATTTTTAACGCTTTATCAGTTAAATCTAGTTAACTAAACTACTACTGCAAAATTAAAAGGTCATATAATCTTTTCAAATATTGCAGTCAAGAAACTATTTAATACTTATGTATTTTTGTATTGAGATAATAAAATAATTTTTACATTTAGTATTATTTTACAAGAAAGGCAATTTATTTTAACGATTGTATGACATTTGACAACTTCAGCCCGTGACCAAAGTGCCATAAGGCAACTTCTCAATGTGTTTTTAAAAGGTCACCTAGTGTCATGAACTTAAAAAAGTGTGAGTAGAAAAAATAATTAAAATATTAAGTGGAAGCGCAGTGAACTACCTAGTGTAGGGTACTGAACTTCGCCTTTTGTTTGTAATATGTTTTTACAATCAATAAAGACATTATTATTATTATTATTATTATTATTATTATTATTATTATTATTATTATTACTATTACTATTATTATTATTATTATTATTATATTAATTTTTCTATCATCATTAGGTAGGTACAAAAAAGAAAATGTTGTGCAACATAACTTGCTTCTCACAAGGATTTATTTTGAAACATTCAAAAAAGTCTGCAAGCACATGTGCAGAATTTTTTTTTCTTGCAGCATTTATAAAGGACAGGCAGTCACTGTGGTGCGTGAATGTAAATAATTTTACTGGCTTTGGTAAAAATAGTTTGGTACTTATTAAATAAAACAAGTCAAATTTTTCGCTCCCACAATGGTGAATTCATAATTAATAAACAAAATATGTTTCATGTACCGCCGCCACCGCTACCGCCGTACTGCGATGGTGTAAGAGATTTTTAAATTGTTAAAAGACAAACGCTGTTGCTAGTGCACCGCATGCGGTGTACTATTCTACACCGTCAATTGATGACGTCGGTTGCTTGCGGTTTACAATTTGTGCACCGCAGGGCGCAGAACTCGAAATTGAGGTTAGGATTCTTTTTTAAGATTATAAGTGTCAAAAATACTTTGATGAATTAAATGCTTATGAGACTCTTATTAAGAGTTTATATCAAAGAGGTTTATATGCGCTTCATAGGTACACGTACAGGTATGCGTTATACGAACTACATGTAATTTACTCTTATTTTTAGAATAAAATGGCAGTTTCTAAAGGATCTATATTTGAACTTGGTAAAAAGTACAAATATTATGAAGACATAAAAGTAGACGTAAATAAATACGAAAATGAGACTTTCACGAAGTACTGGAAAAGAGATGCAGCACTGATAACATCTGCAAAAAATCGAGGGTACGTAAACCCACAACTCAAGTACTGGCGTTTAAAATATTGTTGCATATTTGGGGGGCAAAACTTTCAATCATGAGGAAAAAATGTTAGGGACTCTAGAACATTCAGAAAACAAGACTTATGTC
Organism: Brassicogethes aeneus; assembly: GCA_921294245.1. NCBI lineage: Eukaryota > Metazoa > Arthropoda > Insecta > Coleoptera > Nitidulidae > Brassicogethes > Brassicogethes aeneus. The sequence continues at coordinate 3,306,046 of OV121137.1, forward strand.
CAGCACATATACTTTTTAGTTTGACAAGTGTTTAAAAATTACTCGGATTAATTCTCAGCATAATCATGATGTAAACAAACAATGCTTTGATTATTTACCTCAAGAACGAAAAATGACTCAAGAAATAAAAGAAAAAGCAAAGGAAGCTATTGCCTTACGTGCTAATCCAAAACTTTTAAAAGCAAAACTTGAAGGAATTTCTGGCAAACGAATTACTTTAAAGGATTTATCCAATTTAAAATATTCAGAAAAAAAGTGTAGCCAAAGGACTATTGTGTAGATGTGTTACGAAAAAAATATAAAGCAGAGTTATCTTTATATATTGCTGATGATAATGTTTTTGGTGGAATTCTTATTCAAACACAAACAATGAAAAAGAATATGGAAGCTTTTCCAGAATTTTTATCAGTAGATGGTATATAAAAATTGCTAAATATTGGAATACCTGTTTTTCTAATTGTGGTTGAAGGTGGCAACTGTGAAACTGAGATTGTGGCCCTTTGTTTACTAACAAGGGAAGATAGAGAATCTTTACACTGGTTTTTGAAAACTTTTCAAGAGAAAAACTCTAACTGGAAGAACACACAATGCATTATGACAGACAAAGATCTGACTGAAAGAGATGTGATTAAAGAACTTTTTCCTTCTGTTAATATAATCCTCTGTATTTTTCACTCCATGCGAACTTTCAGTAGAGAGATAAGTTGCAGCAAAATGGGAATTACACCTACTGAAAGAACTTTGTGCCTTGAAATTGTGCAGAAAATGATCTATGCAAAGACTGATTCAGAGTTTGACCTCCTTTATAATACCCTTAAAACAAATGCTCCTAAAGCTGTTTTAGATTATTTTAATAAAAATTGGTACACTATTAAGGATGAATGGTCCATGTCGAGATGTTTCAACAAAAAATCTTTTCTTAACACTACAAATAATCGCATCGAATCCATCAATGCAAAATTAAAGTCCGTTATAAATAAGCACTCTAGTTTAGAGGAATTTATAGAGTCATTTTTCACTATACAAACTGCTCTTGAGGATCAACGTGACTACAAAGCAATGTTTCAATTGCAGAAACGCGTGGTAAATACTTACCCTGTTAATAGTGCCGAACAAAAATATACAGAATTTTTAACACAAGAAACGGGCAAAATGGTTATTAGGCAACTAGAATACAGCAAAAAAATTCATCAAATTAATAATTTGGGAAATAACTGCTTTGTTGTTAACAGTTCAGAAGGTTCTTTACAAACGACACCAGATAACTGCTCTTGTAATTTTGCTTCCAGTATGTTGATGCCATGTAGACATATATTCGCAGTAAGAGAAATGTTGCAGCTACAATTATTTTGTCCAGAACTGGTACACCCTCGTTGGACCCTTCATTATTATAAAAAACATCAAAGATATTTGTCTAAAACTCTACTGCGGGAGGAAGTAGCAGATGTTGTCACTAATGAAACACTTAATATTGCACAGTTCAAACGAAATTTGTCCCCATTATCTTACGGGAAAAAAAGCCCTACTAGAAACTGACATATTAGCTGATTTAGCTGCCCAGACAAGTAACGCAAATTTTGAACAAAGACTTGAAACATTAAAATTTCTAGCAGTATTCTGGAAGCAAGGCGTCGCTGTAAGAGTAATATGTATAAATGAAAATGATGACAATGATATTCAAAGCAATCCAATAGGTAAGTACCTACTACTTATAAGTATACTTACTAATAATAGTTATATTTGTTATATGTATTTATCGTATTTGGTTACCTTAGTGCATGCCCCAAATTTAGAAGAGAAAATGGAAACAATACTTAGAACTAAAACCACAATTAATAAACAATTTTGTGAGGCTACAAGAAACACACAAGGTCTTAAGAAAAGAGATAAAAATTTTAACTGCTGCGGTATGATGCCACTGGAGGATTATAACAGAATACCTACAATTTTGCAAGGTACCTAAATTAATAATCTCAAAATGTTTGTATTCTTAATTTATCTCTTATTTTCTGTTGTTACAGATCATGATATGTATGCATACATATTCATATGTATGCATACATATTCAAATTTGTCAGGTGAAGTTATTAATGTGAAACGCTTGCAGGTTTGTCAGTTTCTTTTTATGGAAATGTTGGATATTAATAATTAAGAGTCGCCCATTTGTTACGTCAGCACGTTTTTGCCCGTTTCGGATTCCCCTTTCCCTTATCATCAATCATCATAAACCAGAAACCCCCTATTTGACGTTATCATATATTTTCTTATAAAAAAATCTTTCAAAATCTAGTTTTCTGATTTATACGTGAAAGAAAAATGATGACGTCATCATATCAATGTACGCTCCTCGTCATCATTCCCTCCTCTGCGTGCTGACGTAATATATGGACCACCCCTAATTTATCCACCTTTTATGTAGACTGAAGAAACAAACTTACTGTCACACATTAAAGATTTTGACCTTGACTTAAATATAATAGAAAACCTTTGTGAGAAGAACGAGATGTCCAGTCAGTACTTATTAGAGGATTACGTTACCGGTATTCACGTTGGTGCAGTTGTTGAAGTAACATACGTCGATAATACAAGCCAAGAAAACTTTAATGCTATAAATACAAACAAAGTAAAAATATTACAGAATATCAAATTGCCAGGGGTAATAAAAAAACGAGGACGTCCAAAGGGAAACGAACTGACTGCGATTGGACTCCCTAAAAGAAAAAAAACTGTATTTCAAGAATTTGAGGGACTATTCTATCGAGACAAGCAACGGTTACTAATAAGTTGGATTATTGAGCAGGAAAATCTTGATGCAGTTATTAATGGATTTATATTAGTGGACGATACAGATGTGAAATAAACCCTTCCATACACTATTTTAAATAAAGAGGTCAATTTAGGTTTGATAAGGTAAATAGTACCAGTAGACCAGGCAAAGAAAGCTCATTTTACAGCCAAGCCTACATTTCTACATATTTGTACTAGTTCAAAAATCAAATTATTATTGTACGTACAGCATACAATAATGATGACATTTTAAACTTGTAAAAATGTGTAGTCTTCTATATAGTGTTAAGACCCCTGATAAAACTATTTTAGGAATGTACCCTTCAAGACATTTTATAATCCATAGGTTTGTTTTACAACTTGTAAAATGAAATTGAGGAGCTTCTGGCAAAAACAACCATAGTCCAAAAATGTTTTGTTAATTATTTTTTATTTAAAACAATCATATCTTAAAAACTTATAAATATAGACTTGTGCTGTTTGAACATAATGATTTGTCACACAAGTATATATTTTTAATGTCATATACATTATCTCGATATAATTTAGATTACTGCCTAACAATATTAATTAATTTAAAAACTAAGTATACGTAAATAACAATTTGGACTACGGCTGTTTTTGCCAGAAGCTCCTCAATTTTAAACTGCTTTCGGCAAATTTTATAAAAGGAATCTTTATAAACCACCCTAATAAAATAAAAATCTTTTAGCCCACAAAGGGGACAGGCAAAGAAATGGTGGTGGAAACTAAGCTTTCCTTTTTAAAAATCGGCCGTAGCTAAAATAGAGTTTGTCAAGAATTAAGAGAGTAAATTTATAAAAATAAATATATTTTGTTAAATAAATCTAAGTTAGTTAAATATAAAAAACAGTTTATTCCATCCCAAATTGTGTCCCTAACAATAGGCTAGCCTATAAGCTTATGAGTGATAATATGCCATATTAATATTGTAAAAAATATTTACAATAAAATGCTAGACCTTGTCTTTTCAAACGATATAAGCATTAGTGCTGAGATAGCTGATGATTTTTTATTGCCTTGTGATAATTAACATCCGGCTATCTGCTTGCAAAAAGATATTTCTAGAGATAAAAAAGAAATGGAATTTGAACATTACTATTACGATTTTAAAGGTGCAGATTTTGTTTCTTTAAATTATTATTTGGGTATAATTAATTGGGAGTTAATATTTTCTAGTCAAAATGTAAATATATGTGTAAATTCGTTTTATGAAGTTTTAGAGTATATTATTTAAAAATGGAGATAGAGCTAATATAAAAAATTACCGTCCGATATCTAAAATATCACAAATATCCAAATTAATGGAAAAAATTATAAACGATAAAATAACACCATTGTTTAAAAATGTATTGGTTAATGAGCAACATGGGTTTAGTAAAGGTAAGTCTGCATCCACAAATCTGCTTCTTTATGAACAAGATTTGTTAAATGCTTTGGAGAATCGAAGTCAGGTGGATTCTATCTATACTGACTTCTCCAAGGCATTTGACACAGTCAACCATCGGGTCCTTCTGAGGGCTTTGGGGGTTTCTGGAAATTTTTATTTTTGGTTGGAAAGCTACTTAAGTCTAAGAACACAAAGAGTAGTTTTATAAAATAAATTTAAGTCTGAAAAAATTAGGGTTACTTCAGGTGTACCACAAGGGGGACATATCTCTCCTCTTTTATTTAAATTATTTATAAACGATATTGGCTGTGGAGTTAAATTTTGTAAGTATCTTTTATTTGCAGATGATCTGAAATTATACAAAGAAGTTAATTCTTTTAATGATTGTCGTCGTATTCAGTCAGATTTAACTCAAATTCAACGGTGGTGCGATACAAACTATATGGAATTAAATATTAATAAATGTAAATGTATCAGTTTTTATAGAACTAAAAGTTATATAGTATATCCGTACTCTTTAAATAATATTATTTTGGAAAATGTTAATGTTATTAAGGATTTAGGTGTTTACTTTGAAAGTAATATGACATTTGGCTACCATATTGATTTTATTGTAAATAAAGCTTTTAAAATGTTAGGATTTGTGAAAAGGAGTATGAAGGATTTTAATAATATTTAATTTGTTAAAAGTGTTTATATGTCCTTTGTACGTAGTATCCTAGAGTATTGTTGCGTAATTTGGTCCCCTTTATATGTTAATTCAAGTGGTAAAATTGAAAAGGTACAAAACAAATTTTTGCGTTATTGTGGATTCAAATTAAACATTGAATGTAAATATAGTTTGGATCCAGTTAGAAAAGCAACACATTTAGATTTGTTAAGTAATAGAAGGACAGAGTCTAGTCTTATTTTTCTATATAAAATATTAAATAACTTAATTAATTTTCCAGAGTTGTTACAACAAATAAGTTTTAACGTACCAATGAGAAGAACAAGACATCCTGAATTATTTTGTATAAAAAGGCATAGAACCGAATATGCTAAATTCATGCCAATAAACAGAATGTGTGCTAATGCAAACAAGTTTGATTTGGATTTTTTCAATTCCTCATTAGCAGTTTTTAAGAGATGTTGTAAAGATAAGGTGAATTGTTAAATTTGTAATTTGTAAAGTGTATTTTCCGTTAATAAAGATTTTATTATTATTATTATTAATATAATAATAAAAAAAATAATAATTATGCCATATTATAACAGCTTATAAGCTTGTGAGAGTTATAATATGAAATTTGTTATATACTCAAAAAAAAATATTTTTATGAGTACATTTTTACTAATAATTTTTATTTGCTTTTAGATCATTTTTCACTAACAGAGCATAGAAAAAGTTGCAAAATCTATTGGATGAAATCAAAGATCAACCAGTTATATGTTTTTTGTGCAGTGCAACTATCAATGTAAGCAATTCAGTAATGTGCAATTCCTGTCTTTTGTGGTACCATTTAGCGTGTACGAGTTTGACAAAAATTCATAAGAACACAAAAAAATGGTTTTGTTTTGAATGCAAAAAGAAATAAATTTGGATATATTTACTGTATTTGCATGCATTGTTATTATGTTACTAAATAAAAAATGGTTTTGAAGTGTAATTTTTATTTATTTTTCAATTAACATTATCTTACATAAGATAAGATATTTTAAGATATCTTAAGTTAAATTTAACCTGTTGATATGATTTTATTTATTGATTTTAAAAAAATTGAGTCTTTGTAAATACTATTTAGTAAATGTATGTATTTATAGATCCTTTATTTTTAATTTTTATTTTATTATTTTAATGTGCTTCCAGCAGGCACCAGGCCCAATTACAGGAGTACACACTGACACACACAAATAAACAGCCATACCCCTGATGGGATTCGAACCCACGACCTCTTTGCTTGTGGACTGCAGTGCTGACTACCTACTACACCACCGAGGGCTTTATCAATACATAATTATGTATTGATAAAGCCCTCGGTGGTGTAGTTTATTATTAATAAACAAACTTTTTAATTTATTTGTTTTAGTTTTCTTTATTTCATATTTTATAACAAAGTAGTTTTTCATCCTGTAAAATTAGGCAATTATAACTGGTGCGGTTTTTGAAATAACCGATTGAATTTAGGAGTAATACAATAAATAACTACAGACATCAAAATTAAGTTAATTAATAAAATGTTGAAGTTTGTAGCAGTCGCGTAGGTATTGAAAGATTAAAAAAATTGGCTTAATTTTTATGTCCTGCCTAGCTATCTATCTAAATAATAACAATTATTGTTGCATTGCATAGGTGTTAATTACGTACATTTCTTATACAATTGCAATCTAATCTTTTAAGCTGCAATGCAGCTGCTGCATGTATTTTACTTCATGAATTAATAATTATAGTTACTATATATAGTTACATTTTTGGCTTTTAAAATGATGACCGTAAACGTGTAAACCATAGAAAAAGGATAGTGTAAACTGACGATTCCACAAATATGAATATGCGGTGCAGAAATTGTACACCGCAAGCAACCGACGTCATTATTTTGCGGTGCAGAATACTACACCGCACGCGGTGCACTAGCAACAGCAAAAGACAAATACAAAACTATTAATTCTTCTCCTTCTTCTTAATTCTGAGCCTCTGCCCAGATGTTTGGCCTTTAGCTTACTTAAAGGCTATTTGGCCAGCACATAATATTAATTGTAATTATTCACGAAATCTTTAAAAAAAATTCTAACTTTACTTTCTTCCATTTGCCCGCCTTAAATCGAATTTTCAATGGAGTTGCATTATAAAAGTCATTTTACGCACTTCACAGCGCGTTTATCTCAAGAAAGTCAATATTAACATTACAATTTGTCAAATCGTCTTTATTTCGAGTTATGAAGCAGAATAATATAAAATATCCTTTAAAACACTAGAGTTTTAAAGGTTTTTTATAAACTTGAAACCTAATATACCATTAAATACTTACTTTAATTTTATAATTTCTTTTTACTTTATAAATTCTGATTTTGCACCATGATTGTTTTAGGTAATCGACTTTTTTAGTTATGAATATTAATAAATAAAATTATAATAAATTGTATATTTTCTATGGCACCCGTAAGTATGGCAACAGTGGAGGGTGCCTGTTTGAATATAATTATAACAAGTTTATACTTGCTCATGATTTTTGGTGGTGCCACTTTAAACAAAAAGCATATATATATATATATATATATATATATATATATATATATATCCAAGCGTCCTTACATAAAACCGCCTCTAAGCGTCCAAAAAATACAAATCTTTTATATTGCCACTACCTAGCGTCCGGCTTGTATATTTTACTTTTATTCTGTCAATTTCTGAGCGTCCGGCGATGTTGTCAGATTTAGTACTGTGTTTAATAATTAAACTCTTAAATTTCGCGTATACTATAGTATAGTTAGCTACTTCTAATAGGATCAAGACACATATTTTAAATACGTGGATCAAGACAATAATTTTTTGTCTACCTAATGGACTTGGAAGAAAAGGAAATATAAAATATAAAATATATAAATATGCATAAAAGGTAGGCGTATAAAATATATAAATGAAATAAAATTATAAGAAAAATTTAAATGAGGATGTTGTGGACGGGTTTTAAACAGATAATACGGGAAATAATTGATAAATTGTTCAATTTTTAATGACATGTCTCAAAAATGACATTTAAAAAAAGTAAGGAAGTGTGAAACGGATTACAAAATAAATACATGAAAACTCGATGAGATGTATTTTATGACTATGCCAAAAATTTTAGTTTGGCATAATGCAGCTGAAATCGTCCGTAGTGTGCCAGGGTGGACATCTGTGTGAACATAACCAAACTTAAGTTATAAAATCAGCTGTGCATTTAGTTTTCATAATTAGTGGGTGAATAATGAAACGGACTATAGGAGACATCGAGAAGTGCAGGTAATAATTGAATTGTTCTTAATGAAGACCAACGAATGAAAATTAAGTTTTATGTCATAATCCTACACAATCTTTTAACATTATGCTACGTTAGCAGCCGCAGAAGATTTTTTTTAATAGTGGAGAAAATATATGCTAATTAGCATACTTAAGTATACATTATAATTCGATATCTTTATAATAATACACAACTTTTTATAACAAATTTTATTTTTAATTTACTATTTACACGATTTTGACAATAGAGAGGGGAAAAGGATATTGGCCGATATTGAAAAATCTTTAAAGAAATACTGGAAAGTAAAATAAACAAAAATTGTTTTTACTCTAATCAAACAATTTTATTTAACTTTAACAAAATAACACAAATAAAACACAGTAGGTAGCAGTTTTACTAAAGTAGTAGTTTTCATAACAAAAAGAGGATAATAATACAAATGGAACAAAATAGGCAAAACTTATTCTAAAAACCTACATACACTTCGCGACAAAATTATTGCTTATATCTAGTAGTAAAATACAACGTAAACTCGGTTTTAGAGAAAAACATGTACTCACTTAAAATGAAATAGGTAGTCAAAATTCTACTATTTGAATTACTACCAGCATTTTTAACTAATAAAATAGTTAAAGTTTGACTAAGATAAGTCACCATCTTTGACTATTTCTGAGAGTTAAAAGTAACTAATTTCTTTAATCGTTTGCGGCCAACAACAAATTATTGTTTGAGTTAAATGCACATAAGCTTCATGGTTAAATGACCATTAAAAACAAACAAAGATATAAAAAGTTTAGCTCAAAACAGCAACTCAAAAAATATATTAAACTTTAAAATATGCACAATATTTTAGACAGATAAAACTATTTTTATAAAAGTGACTGATTGCTCATTGGTTATGAAATCCGCTTGAAAAGCGACAAACACGAGTTCAAACCCGGGCTGGGTTAGAACTTTTTTAAATTGTAATATACTAATTTGTCTATTTCATTCATATCAGTAGAATTTGATTAATTATTAGTGACTGCTTTTTCGCTATGAAAATTAGTCAAATATGACTTATAATTAGTTATTTTTGACTAATTTATTTTAATAAAGTACCTATCTTTAAATTTAATTGCTCCAAAATGTAATTCGTAATACCTCCTATAACAAAAATATATTTAAATATTTTAGAAAGAAATTCCAAGCATAGTTTATATAACATACCATATACCTAAATTTAACCGTTTTTGAAATATTTGCATTTAAAACGTTATCATCAAATATTTTTTTAAAACTGTTACAAATTAAGAAGCCTCAGGATAACAAAATGTTTATTAAAAATAAATAACTATGGTGACAGTATATCAATATTAATAGTAAAAATGCCGTACTGAGACAGAAAGAGACAAACTATTTTAACTTAAAAATAATTTAAATATTTTAGAAATGGTTGAATTTAGGTATATGCACGGAAAAAAATCCCTTACTAGGTTTAAGAATAGTTCTATACTTCATGTTAGGAACTTGATTTAAGTATATTTATTATTTCTATGAGATTAGCGTACATTTAAACTAAGTAATGGGATATACTTAATTTTTAAGAAAAACTGTTACTTGATTTGAGATGAGTATTCTTGGATTGAGTTTAAATGTATTTTATTTTAAAGAAAATTGGTATACTTAAATCAAATATACAATAATACTTAGATGAAAGACCTCTAGTTGTTTACTCAAAGCGGAATATTGCCACTTGATTTAAGTATTCTGTATATTTGTATGAAATTTCGGTATACTTTATTTAAATATATATATATTTAATACAAGAACGCTTATACTTCAATTTAAGTATAAGACTAGAACAAAGAATACACTATACTGTATTTAAGTATAGCTATTATTAAAACAAATACCTTATTCTTCGCTTAAGTAAATACCGTCCACCCTCTAAGACCGCTTCGCTAAAAGAAAAGACGCAGTTTCTGTGTTCAGTTCTGTCCTGTGTTCTATGGTGGTAGCGTGTGTACGTGTCGGCACCGGCAGTTCGTTTTTTCCTTCTTCGGTCTGGATGTTATTTTTAATAAAAAATAATGGAGAAGAAACTTAAAAATTGGGGCTTAGAATGTTTACTAGACACATTTTTGGGTAAGTAAATAATATTTCATTAGTAATTAACTAGGCATGATCGTAAAAATGTAGTGTAAAATGGATAGGTATACTGTAGTGTAAAATGGATAGCATACGACAGGTAATAGACAATAAAACATAAACAGCAGAAAGGCTATAGCCTCGAATTCAGCTATATTATTTTTGTTTTAGAAAACGAGATAGATATCGATATTATGGTAAACCTAAGCGAGGAGAATTTAAAGGAATTAATTCCAAAAATAGGATTGAGGATCAAGTGTAGAGAAAAAATTGAAGAATTAACACCAAACCATCTACGATGATAATGGTAGCCTTCTTAGAGACTCATTTTACATATTATTTAGCTGGAGATAAATTTTACTGACAATAAAAATACCTACTTAAAAAAATATTAACTATTGTGATTAAAAAACCTTACCTTTACATATAGCACCAAAAATGTGATACCTAGGTACTTAAAAAAATAAAATGTAAAATATAGTATCTATGTTAATTAACCGTGAAAGAATGAATTTATATAAATTGACAGTACTTTTTCTAAAACCTCTAAGACTGTTAGGTAATAAACCTATTGTGATATCAGTGCCTATTATACTTAGTACTTTAGTACATTAAAATAATTAAAATAATATGCCAAAAATACTGTTAAATTACTGTCATAACGATTATATTTTCACTTTCACTTGTATTTTCCGTAGTAGTAGAATAATTAATACAAATATTTTTCAGGGTCACGAATGTTTTTTTTGTAAAAATTATTCCGAGTCGCTAGACGAGGGAATTTTTTTTTCCAATCAACCACTTTCTTTAAGAATAGTGTAAAGTTATTTTAAATATATACTATACTTTTATCAAATATAAAAAAGGAAAAGTAAGAATACAAGCATTTTATGCAAGTAAAGCGTGTACTTACAATAAGTATAAATAAATAAATTTTAAAGAAAGTATATTCTTAAATCAAGAATACTGTAAAGATTTTACAAAGAAACTATACTTTGATGAAGTACATACTAACGTTACAACAAGAATACCGTACTCTTCATTGAAGACAAATTTGTATACTTAACTCAAAATTAGTGTGTTTCTTATTTTTAGTATAGCAGTAATCTTAGATTAAACCGAAGCTATCTTTATTTTATAAGAATATGAGGATACTTGAAACAAGTATAAATTTACTTGCGGAATAGGGAAACTAAGCTATACTTGGATAGAGTTGAATTTTCTTGGAATCAGTATAGATTTTTTCCGTGTGGTATATTAAATAAATTATAGTTAGAATTTTACAAGGAATCGGAAAATAAATTTATGTATAGGGTGATCCATTGAAAAAATATATACTTTTTGTTTTTCCCTCTATAATGATCAATTTTCCAATTTTTTGTATACGTAGAAAAAAGTATTTTTCACACTTTTAAAATTTTTGAGAAACTTAAAATAAAAAATTTAAAAGGGGGCGACATTATAGGGGATCACCCTGTACAGAATAAAATTGTGTTTTAAAATTATTTTTTTTTTTAATTAGTTATTGTGGGAGATATAATAAGCTAATTACTAAACCACTGTAAACCCTGACCGACCTACAGTATATACGAAACACGTCACTTAATTTAAATATTATGACAAGTTTGACGCATTTTCCCTTATGTTATTTTAACTTAACATTTCATGGCCTATCAAAAATGATATAAAATGACAAATTTCATACCAAGTAATATCTACAATGTGTGATTACTAAAAAAAATTGAAACTGTATGGTTCAGAAAATAAATTTTTTATATTTATTCAATAAAACACCCCATATATAAATATATGGGGTGTACTATGGCTCCCAGTCTTATTTTCTCAAAAATAATTTCTCAGTAAAAATTTCTCAAAGGAATAAATTCTCATGGCAAAAATTTCTCAATTTAAGAAATTCACGTAGCCAAAATTTCTTACGCAAAAATGTCTTCGATACAAAAATTTCTTAAAGCAAAAAATTCTCAAAGGAAAAATTACAAAATATAAAATATATAATAAATAAAGTAATGAAATTAAAACAAACCAACCAAACCCAACACCCAACCCCACACGCAACCCAAAACTTTTTAACATTTAAAATAAATTAAAAAGTAAATCTTACTGCGCCGAATCGTTACGAATAAAGAATTCCTGTGAATTATTGTGAATACAGCGTTGCCAAGCGGTCGCGAACGGAAAGGACGCCCAGAAATCGACGCGACTCCCGCCTCTAGCGGTAAACGCGTTCAACTAATAATATACAAAATGTATACAAAAAAACGGTGTTACTATTATCTGAGCGTCCAGACAAAATGTGGTTCTTTGAACAGTTACGGTATCCCATAGGCCGTTTCTATAGAAAAACAACCGAGCGTCCGTATACGGACGCTCTGTTGGAGCTGGACGCCCTGAAGATAGGGATTCGTATGTACGGACGCTTGGATATTAGTAAGATGAATAAATATATATATATATATATATATATATATATACAGGGTGACCAAGTGCTCTGTGATCGGTGCATATTTTTTTTGCTATTAAATATATCGATATGAAATTTTTAGAAAATATGATCCAACTAAACCTATTTTTCAAAATTATTTTGAACAAAATTCCACTTCCGGTTTCACCGGAAGTGACATCAACATTGTTATTTTAAATAGAATACCCTGTATATTTTTTTATTTTTAAATTTCATATGTAATTCCTGATAAAATTTCTATAACATTCCCTATAGTATGGAACGCCGTTGCATTTTTTAATCGCGAAATTTATATGTCTGCAAGACATATAAAATCAAATAAAAAGCAATAAGTACTCATTTTAAATAAAATCAATTCAAAAAATCTAAATATTTTTTCGTCAAGTAGTCATTTTAATTCAATTAATTTTAAACGTCATCTAATACGTGTAATTCGACATGAATTAAAAATATCATAACGACATTTTAATTGCATTGAATTAAAAATATGCTTTGCATTTTTTTGTCATTTAAACATATTAATTCATTTTATTTTAGAGGTTAATGTGATTTTTATAATTCTACCCCAATTAAAAATATCACAGTAGCATTTTAAATTCAATGAAATAAAAACGTTTGTTAAATTTGTCTTTCTCTTTGATATTTTTAATTCGAATTTTTCTGTCTAGTTGATTTTTTTAATTCGAATTTTTCTGCCTAGTCAATTATTTTAATTTGAATTTTTCTGTCCAGTCATTCATTTTAATTCGAATTTTTCTGTCTAGGTGATATTTTTTTATTCGAATTTTTTTGTCTATTTGATATTTTTAATTCGAATTTTTCTGTCTAGTTGATATTTTTAATTCGAATTTGTCTGTCTACCTAGTTGATATTTTTAATTCGAATTTTTCTGTCTAGTCAATCATTTTAATTCGAATTTTTCTGTCTAGTCAATCATTTTAATTCGAATTTTTCTGTCTAGTCAATCATTTTAATTCCAAGTGTGAACACCTCTACTAACTTCGGCTAGATGGCGCAGTGGAAATAGAGATGTGTCAGTCAATTGCGAATGATTATATTATTTCAAGTATCGAATGTACATATCGGTTTAACGTACGTTTTAACATTGGAAAAGTTCGTATATTTCTGACATTTTGTTCAAAGAAAAAAATAACAGTACGCGGGTGATACAAAAGAACTACCTAAGATGGAACTATCTATGCATTACAAATGAATTGAAATAACCTGCCCATTAAACTACAAAATACAAGTGTTAAAAATTAATGCGTCTATTTTTAATTTTATAATAATATATAACATAATAATAAAATTGTATATCGAAACCAAAGAGATTACATCTCCTTGTATCGAAAGTGCACTTCAAACGATAGAACCAGTCGCGAATGACATCTCTATTTCACATACTTCCACACATAAACCGCTTATTGCCTATATTTTGTATAGATGACCTTGTTCCCGTTTCTAAGGGGAAATTTGTTCTCGTAGTGTGCCATTTTCCTTTATGCGCATAGTCAGTTCATAAGTGGGGGATTTAAAATATATGATACCATAGACATCACATAACATTAGATAGAGAAATTAATACGTCCATTTATGATACGAATTGTCAACTAAACAAAATTTAGGTTATATAAAATTTTTCTAAATTATTTGATTCCATAGCCTGGGTTAAGCTTACAAACATTTTTGTGATTTGGCTTTATAAAAAGCAAAAAGTGGCATAATATGCATATTATGTAAAATCCACTAAAATCTCGTTAAAACAATGGAAAAAAACAATGCCAAAACAATTGGTATACAACAGAAAACAAACAAAATTGATAATTATAATAACCATCTACATATTTATATGTCTACCATAAAAATCTTTTGGCTATAATCGTGATCAAAATACGATGTTGCCAAATTTTTGCTTTTATAAAATTGCCATTATAAAATCTAAAATATCATCATTTTGTGAGTTTATTATTGTTAAATGCTTTTTTCATACAATTTACATCCAATTTATTAAAAAGTATTTATTATACTTCTTAAATAGGGACAAAAATATGTTATTTTTTTTTTAAACCGGCAATGCAGGTGACGCATGCGCCTCAATGCCCGCTACCCTGTGAGAACATTTCTCCTACTTTACCCCCACGAAATGGAAACAGTCTCAGTCAGAAATGATTTGCATATGTGTGGAAGTATGTGCTCTATGTAAGATATCGGTTGATTTTGTATGCAACTTAGTGCACCGGTGTGTACTGTTGGTTGCCTACGACATCTACGCGGACGAATCCATTGCAAAAGTGAAGGGGTGGTGGACTTAGATACCGTGGGTAAAAACTTCTCAAAGGTTTTTCGCTGTAAAAAGATTATTTGAAATAATTATAACATCAGAAGTGACATGTGACCTACAAGCCACAATGGATAATAATAAAGAAAATGTGCCTGGAAATTCCCAAGGTGACTTCATGGAGATGTTTCGAAAAATGGTCGAAGCAACAAGTACTACAGTTGTCCAAAGTATTTGTTCAGGCACAAGTAAGATACCAGAAAACGTTCAAGTTTCCCTACAAAATTTTAATCCTGATACCGACAACGTTGATGACTGGGTGCAGGAAGTAAATAAAGCACAAGAAAAGTTTGGTTGGAATGACTGGGAGACTGTAGCGAGGTCTGCACATTACTTAGTAGGCGATACAAAAGGCTGGTATGATGTTTGGCGACCTGTATCAGGCGACCGAGTTTGGAGTAAGTTAAAAATTGATTTGATTCAGGCATTTCCTCAAAAAAAAAGACAATGGTGTCTTATTGTTTGAAGCTGTAAATTATAGTTCAGACAATTGTAAATCGTATGACGAATATGCGCGCCAGAAACTGTTGAGATTAAATAAGGTTCGGGTAAATTGGCCAGAAAAAGTACAAATTGAAGTAATTATTCAGGGAATTGCTGATGTTAATGTAAAAATGAATGTTTGTAATCAAAATTGTATCGGCTTTGATTTGTGTTCTATCTAGGTACGAAAAGCAACCCTTATATAATTTAATTAAAAATCGAAATTTTTGTCAATTTAAACCCAAAAATGAAAAAGAAAGTTTCCAAAAGAAAACAAAAGCATGCTTTGAATGCGGTAAGGAGGGCCACTTTAGAAGGGAATGTAGGGCTTTCAAAAATTATAACCAAACCAAACCACCAATCGATGCCAAGAGACCTCGACTTTTGTCTGTTTGCAATTATTGTAAAAAGGATGGACATACCGAGGAGCATTGTTGGTCCAAAAAACGGACAGTTCAAAATAATAATGAAAAACAAATTAATCTTTGCGCGTCCATCAAAGATAATCGTTTAATCACCGTAGTAATAAAGAATTTAACTGTAGATTGTCTGCCAGATACTGGTTCCGAGTGTTCTTTGATTTCAGAAAGAGTGGTTTCTAGGTTAGATTGTCATGTAGAGCCAGTTTGTGTTAATTTAAAAGGGTTGGGTAATGGTGGATTCGTCTCCACATCTCAGGTAACTCTTTTTGTGGAGTTTGAGAGTTTTACTTGTGAAGTAGATTTTTATCTTGTACCTGACAACGTGATTAATGTTGATTTATTAATAGGTAACGATGTGTTTCGTAGGCCTGGCGTAAACCTGGTTAGTAATAATGAGGGTGTGTTTATTTATAATAAATTCACTGTGGATTCATTTTTAGTTAATGTTGTCACGCGCGATAATATACTTGATGATATTGTCACTGATCTCAAGGATACTCAACGATATAAACTTATTGAGTTATTATCCAGTTTTAAGGAAAACATTAAAGAGGGGTATTGCGTATCACCTGTTACTACGGGATCGCTAGAAATAAAATTAACAACTGATGCGGTTATTAGATATCAACCATATAGACTTTCGATTTCAGAGCGCGAAAAAGTTCGTTCAATTATAAATGAGCTACTTGAAAGCAATATTATACGAGAAAGCCAATCACCTTATGCAAGTCCGATACTTTTAGTTAAAAAGAAAAATGGCAGTGATCGTATGTGTATTGATTTTAGAGCTCTTAACCGAATTACAATTAAAGATCGTTACCCTTTGCCTTTGATAGATGATCAACTTGATCGTCTTGGAAAAGGAAAATATTTTACGAGTCTAGATATGGCGTCTGGTTTCTTTCAAATTCCGATACACCCAGACTCTATTGAGAAAACTGAGTTTGTAATCCCAGACGGCCATTATGAATATTTACGCATGCCTTTCGGCCTTGCAAATGCTCCGGCTGTTTCCCAGCGAGCCATAAATAAAGCATTGGGGTCCTTAATACATGATGGTATTGCACTAGTTTATCTTGATGATGTACTTATACCATCTAACTCAGTAAATGAAGGTTTTGAAAGGTTAATAAAGGTACTTAATGCTTTGAAAATTGCTGGATTTTCCTTTAATATTAATAAATGCAGATTTTTAATGAATAAAGTAGAGTATCTTGGTCGAGAAATCTCTGAAGAAGGTGTCAGACCCGGGATGTCTAAAATAAATGCACTAATTAAGTCTCCTGTTCCTAAGTCAGTGCGAGAGGTGCGCCAATTTATTGGCCTGGCCTCCTACTTTAGAAAATTCATACCAAATTTTGCAATCAAGATGTTTTGTATTACTAGCTTAACAAAGAAAGGTGTGACCTTTGCATGGACATCGGAACATGAGGCTGTCAGACAGCAAATCTTATCCATTCTTGTAGAAAGACCTGTTTTATCGATATTTAATCCAGACTTGTCAACCGAGCTACACACCGATGCTAGTAGTTTGGGTTATGGGGGTATCTTGTTTCAGCTGGATGGTGCAGACAGAAAGGTTATAGGATATTTTAGTAAACGTACTTGCGATGCTGAAAGCCGGTACCATTCGTACGAACTAGAAACTTTGGCCATAGTTAAAGCTTTAAAGTTCTTTCGTGTATATCTACTGGGCATTCGTTTTACTATTATTACAGACTGTAACGCTATTAAGGCTACAGAGAAGAAAAAGGATCTTGTACCGCGTGTAGCTCGTTGGTGGATATACATGCAAGACTTTACTTTTGAAGTGCAATATCGTAAGGGCAGTCAGATTTCACATGTTGACTACCTTAGTCGAAATCATTTTTCTGTTAACATCGTACAAGATCATAAATCTTGGATAGCCGTACAGCAAAACAATGACGTTGAAATTAACGAACTAATACAAAAATTAAAGGACGGAATGTTGGAGCAGACCAGGTATCTTGTGGAAAATAGTATGTTGTTTCATTTGGATTATTACGAGGGTATTCCAATAAAGCAGTGGTATGTCCCAAAGAGTAGTCGTTTAGGACTACTTCGTATATTTCATGACGAGCAATGTCATGTGGGTTTTGACAAAACACTGTCTAGTATTAAAAAGTATTTTTGGTTTCCTGGTCTGGCTAAATTTATCCGTAAATATTTAAAACATTGTATTGGTTGTTTGACATTAAAGAGAACATACATTCCCCCTAAGGGAATGCTTCATTCAATTCCGAAAGAATTAAAACCTTTTCACACTATTCACCTTGATTATCTAGGCCCATTACCCGTAACCAAGGATAAGAAACAGTATATCTTGGCAGTTGTGGACGCATATTCAAAGTTTACCCTTTTGTATTCATTAGAATCTACTTCTGGCATTGAGTTCAGAGAATGTTTTAAAAAATTTATATCCTTGTTTGGAACTCCTACTCGCCTCGTCTGTGATTCGGGTTCTGCCTTTATAGACGCCAATACTAAAAACATGTTGAAAACATGGCAGATCGAGTTGCATATTGTTACTCCGTACGTTCATAGAGGAAATGGACAAGTAGAACGCTATATGCGTACTATAGCTAATATGCTTAGAGTTGAGGTAAAAATTGAGACTGATTGGACGAAAAGACTGTGGAAAATCCAACTTGTAATAAATTCAACTGTACACAAAACAACCAAAACTTCGCCATTGCAGTTACTGCTAGATTGCGATGGTACTGTTCCTGTTGTTCGTTCATTACTTAATGGTATGACTGTAGAGAATGTTCCTTCCTCAAAGCGACACTTGCTTAGAAGAAACAGAATTCAAAAGGCTGGAGAGGGTATCCGAAAAAATTTTGAAGTACAGCAGCAATACTTTAATAATAAAAGAAAGCCTGTTCATAATTATGAAGTTAATGACATTGTTCTACTAAAGAGATCCGCTTTAACTGGTAAATTGAAGAGTGGAGTTAGTGGTCCATTTAAAGTTACAGACGTACTGCCAAATGACAGACTAAAAATCAAAAGACTGATAGGAAAAACGGTTACACAATGTTCTGTTGACCAAGTACGAATCTGGCCTCGTGAATGGGTGCCTGATGACTTAGCCGATATGTTATGTTCGGATTCTGAGTCAGGTGAGTAAAAGGGTTTATTTATTTGGTGCCTGTCGTGATATCGACCTGAAGTACGAGAAATGTTTTTTTTTATTTAGTGCCTGTCGTGATATCGACCTGAAGCACGAGAAATGTTTATTTATTTGGTGACTGTCGTGATATCGACCTGAAGCACGAGAAATATTTTTTTTTATTTAGTGCCTGTCGTGATATCGACCTGAAGCACGAGAAATGTTTATTTTATTTGGTGCCTGTCGTGTTATCTACCTGAAGCACGATAAATGTTTTTTTTTATTTAGTGCCTGTCGTGATATCGACCTGAAGCACGAGAAATGTTTATTTTATTTGGTGCCTGTCGTGTTATCGACCTGAAGCATGAGAAATGTTTATTCTATTTAGTGCCTGTCGTGATATCGACCTGAAGCACGAGAAATGTTTATTTTATTTAGTGCCTGTCGTGATATCGACCTGAAGCACGAGAAATGTTTATTTAATTTAGTGCCTGTCGTGATATCGACCTGAAGCACGAGTAATGTTTATTTAATTTAGTGCCTGTCGTGATATTGACCTGAAGCACGAGTAATGTTTATTTAATTTGGTGCCAGTCTTGATATCGACCTAAAGCACGTATGTTAAATGCGATATGCTCAATGACTTGCTATGAGTTTTTTTTTATTCGAGGCCTGTTGTTTATTAACCTGAAGCACGAATAATATTGTTGAATTTTATGTTTTATTACCTGTCAACATAATAGACCTAAAGTAATGTTCGAGAACATGTTTTACTTTTCCTAATCACGTTGATGTTGTGTTGGCCCGACTTCTGATACTCGTAAGGAAAAAAGTGACAACCAACTATACGCACTTAGTTAAAGTCATATTGACAGAATGAGATGACATTGACAAATTAATTTCAATCAACTGTGTTAAAAACGTTTAAAAGTTTATTTAAATTATATCGAGTCTTAGCGTGAAAGATTGTTAGTTTGAGTACAGCAAGTTTGGGATATTACCAAACCAGTATTAAAAGTAAAGTTGGTAATAAAAAAAGTGGTCTCCTAGAGTAACAAGGTTGTTGATGGTAGTAGGCGAATGAATTTGGAAAAATATAGAGATTGATGATTTTTTAAACAAGAAATTGTAGGTATTTTTGAGTATAAACATACAAGGTATGATATAAATATTATATTAATCAATTTAATTAATTATTTAAAATGGTTGTAAAGCTTTGACCAAGTTTATTATTTTAATGTGGATTCCTAAGGTTTTTTAACTCTGATATTTATTTATCTAGTTCAGGAGACGTTATAATTCGTCTATTTTGTATCATAAGTCGATATCATTATATTAAATAAATTAAACCTTAATATTCCTTATTTTTAATATTACATACATATTATTATTACTATATGCCTTATTTTGATTATTACGTTGACATTATTATATGCTCTAGTATTATTATTATTATTATTATTATTCTTACTATATTTTCTATGATTACTATATTGTATATTATTACTGTTTCTCTATTTATTGTGCCATGTAATAGGATTAATAAGAATGAAGGTTTTGCTGTATAAAATTGAATTGTATCTCTGTTTCGACTGTTTATACAAAATGAGCTGATATATTGTTACTGATGATCATTATTATAAATTTAGTTGATATAACATTTGGCTTGGAAATACTTAAGAATCTGCATTTATTAAACCTTGGAAATAAAACCCTTTAACCTATAAACTTGGAAATATATATATATTTCTATAAATCTACCGTATTAAACTAGTAAATCTAAATCCCCTAAATTGACAAAAAGCTAACTGAAACTAATAATCTCAAAACGTTTGATAAAACCTATTGTTAAAACTAATACTCAAATACAATGAATATAAAGCTGACAACTATTATTTGTGTGTTTTTATTACTTAATCTAATTTCCTCTCTCTGGCATCCTTCCTATCTAGAAGTGAATTCAAATAACACAACGTAGGTACCTTTCCGACTAGACTAGATGATCACACCGTTTTTGGCCACACTTGACAACATTTCGAAGTTGTTGAGGTTATGTTTGAATTCGCGAGATTCTTAAAATCTCCTTGGGCTACTACTTTTTACTCGAGTGTAGGGTACTACTCCCTCGTGCCCATCACAATGTATTTGTGGTCTATTTAGGATCGACAGGTTACCATTACAAAACTAATGAAAGTGACCATTTTGATGATGGTACTAATGTGTTGAATTTTGTTACAGAGTCTGAATCTCTGGGATAGGATGACAGAATCGATATATTATTTTACATGTTTTGTAGATTGTAAAATAAATGTTTTTGATCGGATGTAGTTGGTATCCTGAGTTTTATTTTTATTTTATTGACAAGAGTCCTCTAAGGTGAGTACTCTGGGACCTCAATAAGAACACTTCGGGGTCGAAGTGTGAGGTCAGTATGGCCGTGTAAGATATCGGTTAATTTCATATGCAACTTAGTGCACCGGTGTGTACTGTTGGTTGCCTACGACATCTACGCGGACGAGTCCATTGCAAAAGTGAAGGGGTGGTGGTGGGTAAAAACTTCTCAAAGGTTTTTCGCTGTAAAAAGATTATTTGAAATAATTATAACACTTTATTTCCATTCAATCGCCATCTAGGTGAAATGATCAACTAGTCAGAAAAATTCGAATTAAAAATATTAACTAGACAGAAAAATTGGAATTAAAAAAATATCGACTAGACAGAAAAATTCGAATTAAAATGATCAACTAGACATAAAAATTCGAATTAAAAATATCAACTAGACAGAAAAATTCGAATTAAAAAAATATTAACTACACATTAAAATTCGAATTAAAAATATCAACTAGACAGAAAAATTCAAATTAAAAATATCAACCAGACAGAAAAATTCGAATTAAAAATATCAAAGTGACAGAACAATTCAACAAACGTTTTTATTTCATTGAATTTAAAATGTTACTGTGATATTTTTATTGGGGTAGAATTATAAAAATCACATTAACCTCTAAAATAAAATGAATTAAAATGTTCAAATGACAAAAAAAGCAAAGCATATTTTTAATTCAATGCAATTAAAATGTCGTTATGATATTTTTAATTGATGTCGAATTACAGGTATTAGATGACGTTTAAAATGAATTGAATTACAAATATCAAAGTAAGAAAAAATTAAACAAACGTTTTTATTTATAAAATTTAAAATGTTACCATGATAATTTTAATTCTAACTAAATAAAACGTATTAACCGGTCTTTATAAATCCTTATTTTCAAGACTAGATAACATTTTTAATTTAAGGAATTAAAAATATCAATCTAAGTAAAAAATATTTCGGCGTTCCATAGCTGGAACGCCGAAATATTTTTTACTCGGTATTTCGATGTTATCATGACGTGGAATTATATTTTAAACTAACATTTAAAATAGTAGACTTAAAAATACAACCGCGTTCCATACTATAGCTTAGCTCAATAGTTTTCGAGTTATTAATTTTTTCCGTAAAAATTTGACAGTTGCGCCTTCAACAAAAATAGCCTTCTTTGTTATTAGGTCTATTGGTATGCGGTTTGGATTTTTAGAATATTGAAACATTGTTTTAAATATCTCGTGTTAAACTTTGCCATTTTTCAAACCAATTACTTGATAAAAATTAGGGTGAATTTGACAAACTTTAAACGTTAATAACTTTCTTATTTTCAATAAAACGCTATGTATATTTTTGCAGAATTAAATTTCTTATTAAATTACCTTTTGATTGGTATAACTATTCCCTATACCTAAAATTAATAATAACAAAGATATTTCACAATTTTGTAATAATTTAGGTATCAACACCCCTGAGAAATAGACAAGCAAGTTATTTTGACGTATCCATGTATACCAATAACAAAAACTGTTTGAAATCTAATTGTTTCACTTTTTATAGTATTTTTGCAGTTAAAATGGATTTTACGCGACAAGAAATGATAAATATGGTTTATTGTATTGGAGAAGCGGTTCGAAATGTTCTGCTAGCTAATAGAATTTATCATCAAAAATTTCCAGACTCAAGATTGCCCCGAGTAATTTTATTTCAAAAATTGAGGGATAGATTTGAGTTGACGGGTAATATTTCTTACATGAAACTAGAATTGATTTAACGGAGAATTAATGAAGACCATGAATTAGAAGTTCTTTTGACGATAGAGGAAAATCCTTTTTTGAGTACTCGGGAGATCGTAAGAGAAACTGGTCTATCGCAAAGCAGTGTGAATCGCATAATTTTAAACCATAAATTTCACCCGTACCATATGGAACTTCATCAGGAACTTTATGATGACGATTTTCGGCATGGAGTAGATTTTTCAAATAGAATTCTTGAAATTGTGCATGCTAATGGCAACTTCTTAAACGGCATTTTATTTTCGGATGAATCTACTTTCAAGAGTAATGGATCTGTTAATAGGCCCAATTTGCACTATTATGCGACATAACCCCCATTGGCTGAGAACCATGGATCACCAAAATAGGTGGTCATTGAACGTTTGGGGAGGTACTATTGGAGGCCGTGTTGTCGGTCCATTATTTTTTGACGGTGTCTTGAATGGCGAGAGATACTTGGAATTTCTTCAAGCTGATCTCCCATTGCTTCTCGAAGACGTAGACTTGCATACAAGACCGAACATGTTGATTCAGCATGATGGTGCTCCTGTTCATTAAAGCCGTATCGTGCGGCAGTTTTTAAATCGAAGTTACGATAACCGTTGGATAGGAAGGAGAGGAGCTATTGCAAAAAAGCCTACAGACGTCCAGGATATATTCTATAGGTCAGTCATGAAATCCTGTAATGGCACAGCTGGACAATAATTGTTTAGAGTGGTGATCTACTCAGTAACGAATAATGGCTAGCTAATCAAGTGTGCTAAAAGAGTAACTTGCCATTCAGAGGATTTCAGGACTGACCTATAGAATATACCGCCGACGGTGGACTAGTGGTTAGTGCTGCTGACTACAAGCCAAGAGGTCGTGGGTTCGAATCCCACCAGGGGTATGGCTGTTTATTTGTGTTTGTCCTATTGTATATTAGTCCTTCGGATGGGACTTTAAGCTTGCGGTCCGTTCCTACCCCTAACCCGCTCAAGCCATTCAGTTGGCTTCTGAGACTTCTAAGGAAATAAGGATGGAACTAAAAGAGCACTTTTGTACACTTTTGTAAATTTTTGTGCCATTACAGACTCACACATCCAACTAAATATTAGCCCATCCCTATTTATAGTTAGTTCGCGTGTGTAAGCAGCCGTGAGATGTATCGCTTATGCCGCAGCAGGCCGTATTTCTGTCAAGTTCGGTTAGTAGGTGGCCAAATGGTAACGGGTAAAATAACGCGGGCCCTAAGGGGCCGGGTGTGGGCAAGCCGCTGGTCATCTGCCTATGCCAAGCGGTGGCCGACTGTTTGGTGCTTACTGGGATTCTTTTGGTATTGATTCTGAAAGAAAAGGTAATTAAAGAAAATTCATTATATTATTTTAATATAATATGTGTTACTTCTTGCTTAACTTTTTACTTTTATAATATGTGTTAATAAAGCTTTTTCTATGTACTAAAAATATATTTTATTTTATTTATTATATAAATCAATCCCAAATAAAATAATCCCAGGTTGCAATAGTCATTAACTCAATGAGCATATAAGTTATAATTTAATAATATTTGTTACATCTGGTGTGAGTAAACGAAAAAAGTTTAATTTTGATTAATATTAATTGTACATACCCTTAGTCTTTCTACTACTTAATTTTTTTGGTTTATATTGTATTTTTTGTAACTAATCTTAAAGTTAATTGCGTAAGAACGTAGCCACGGCTCTGTGTGCGATAATTTTGACGGGTCCAAATAATAGTATATTATGTATCAAGTTTGATAAACGCCATTTTAGTCACGAATTAAATGTAGGCACGAGCGAGCTTGCGAGCGAGTGCTTAATTAAGTGAGTGCCTAGAAAAAATTATAAACGAGTTGCATACCATACTAATATTATCCATACTATACTAATATTATCTAAAAAATAATTTAAATTAAATATTTGTATAAAGCCACATCTATTCGAAAATAAAGTAACCATCCCAATAAACATTTTTGACGTAATTTTCAACATTAAAATTGCCCGTTATTATTTTAATTAAACTTAACAATTACTGATACTTCAAAATATTAAAATAACTTTAAAATATGATTATGTTAGGAACATATTTTATCCTTTGATTTTTTTAATAATATAATTGCAAAATATTATTACCAAGTATTAAACATTCTTACACTAAAAATGTTAAAGGTGCAAAAAGTGACAGTTGTATTTATTGGAATTTCTAACTTGAGAATCTACCGGTGTTAAATCTCAAATTATTAAATCTAAATTTATCCCTTAAAAATAGACTAAATATAGAAGCAGTTTTTTACCGTAAAAGAGAACAAAATGTTTTATGGGCACTGTAAGCAAATTTTTTAACGCTTTATTAGTTAAATCTAGTTAACTAAACTACTACATATAAGGGGACATCCATTAATTACGTGAGGCATTTTTCTGATAATTTGGACCCCTCCCTCCCCCTTGGTGAGATTTGGTGAGATGTGTTTGACCCCCCTATCCCTCA
Source organism: Brassicogethes aeneus (assembly GCA_921294245.1). NCBI lineage: Eukaryota > Metazoa > Arthropoda > Insecta > Coleoptera > Nitidulidae > Brassicogethes > Brassicogethes aeneus. The sequence goes on from OV121137.1 coordinate 3,331,841, forward strand.
CGTAAGATTCTAGCCATTAAACTTTCTTTGCGGACAACATGATAAACCAAAAAAATAAAAATTGACAAATTTCAATTATAATACATATTCTTTAAACACAAAATTTGACGTGAGATTTTTAATGACCCCCTTAACATGAGATTTGGTGAGATTTTGCTAGACCCCTCCCACTCTATTTTTATCTCACGTAATTAATGGATGTCCCCTAATCTTTTTAAATATTGGCGTCAAGAAACTATTTTGTATTTTTGTATTGAGATAATAAAATTTTCACATTTAGTATTATTTTACAAGAAAGGCACTTTATTTTAACGATTGTATGACATTTGACAACTGTCAACCAACTTAAAACTAACTTCAGCCCGTGACCAAAGTGCCATAGGGCCACAAACTTGTCAATGTGTATTTAAAAGGTCACTTAGTGTCATGAAAACATGTACGATAAGGGGCGTTTTAAAGGTGGGAGTAGAAAAAATAATTAAAATATTAATTTTTCTATCATCATTACCCATAGAGCACAAACTCGTCCATTTGGTGTCCATAGGACATCCATCTCTATACAAATGGATATCCATAGTATGTCCAAGAATATTATATGGACGTTCCATGTACGTACATATAACGTAACTTTGGCACACTATAGGATGTCCATGTTATGTAATAAATGTACATACAATTCCAAGAAGTGGACTTCCATAGGAAGTCAAAATGAGCCTAGGAACGAAAATAGTAGAAAAATTTTGGTTTACTTAATTAAATTTTATTTTATAATTAACACTAAACAAATAATTCAAGTATAAAAATATTGGTATTTTGAAATAACCCAGTAAGCACAAGCTAGCCGGCCCGCATACGGCCCGAATACGTTTTGCCGAATCGGCCGCGTACGGACCGACACATGTATTTGTTTCGGCGTGTAGACCGGGCATGTCCGCCTGGCCGAATGTCGGCTATGTGTTCTGGGCCGAGTGTCGGCTGTGTATAGTTGGCCGAGTGCCGGCCACAACAGCCTGGCCATTCAAAAATAGCCTTCTTACGTCCTGGATAGATATATCCTATAGGTTTAACACACTCGACTATAGCTAGCCATTATTCGTTACTGAGCAGATGAGAATGGAGATGGGGACTTCAAACAATTAATGTTCAGCTATGCCATTACAGACGCACACTTCCAACTAAATATTGCAACCCATTGCTATTTATAGTTAGCTCGCTTGCGTAAGCAACCGTGAGATGTATTGCTTATGCCACGGCAGGCTGTAAAATTTGGGGTTAAAAATGTAAAGTGAGAAATATTAAAATGCGCATGCCTAGGATGTCCGAACTAGTTCGGGATTAGCACCGCGAAACAACGAATTCGCAGGATCTGTCGAAACGTCAAAACGCTTTTCCTGCCAAATCAATTGGACCCATGAAAAGATTTTTAGTATTTCGCATTTCGCATCTATATAAAACCGCTTTATTATAGTTACTATATAGTAAATTAATTTAACCAAAATGCCATGGTTTGCAAACAAAACAATTTTAACAATTACCTAACAACAAATAAAACTGTTGTTATTTTTTAAGTGTAGTTAATTGTAAAAATTGTTTTATTTGATATTTTTGTAAAATGTCCTAAATTAGACTTTGAACATCCATCTTATTGTTTATTGTCTCGTGTCCATCCATGGATATCCTATGGACGTTCTTCTGGAACATCCTAAGGACATGGAAAAGCGTAACTTCATGGACTTACATTCCATGGACGTATGTACTTAGTTTGGACCTTTAATGGACGTACAATGGACGTAGTGTGCTGTGTGGGTAGGTAGGTACAAAAAAGAAAATGTTGTTTCTCACAAGGATTTATTTTGAAACATTGAAAAAAGTTTGCAAGCACAAAAACAATTTGTAGAAAAAATAATAATTCATTTCATTCATTCAGTACAAAAAATTAAATTAAAAATATTCTTTAAATTAATATATTATAAAAATAAAATAATAGAGTGGGTATACCTAAAATCAAAGATATACAGGGTGAGTTTTAAGTTGACGCGTTCCTTTTAACAGCTTGTAGAAATCAGATAGACAAATAAATATTTTAAGTAACTTTTTTAACAAAACTCCAAAATAAGAGAGTTGTAGCCCTTCAAAGTTTAATTAAATTTTGAGCCGGTCCTGGCTATTGTTAACAAAAAACATAACCCTGAAAAATAAAAATAACAAAATAAACAATGCAAAATGTCATCTATGAGAAGAAACATAACCATTTAAATTAAAATGACATTTAGCAATTAAAAATATCATTATTTACTTAAGTTTTTTTGTGCCTCAATTATTGTTCAAAATGGTTTATAATTATAGCAATAAAGAATTAGTGTAAATATTACTAAGTGTCGTCAAAATCGCGATTGTACGCCAATCGTTTCGTTGACATGATTTATCCGCTCCCTCAGGTATTTTTTAACTATTTCTGTAGGCATTGCTAAATGTGTCATTTTGGTTTAAATGGTTGTGTTTGTTGTCATAGATGACATTTTGCATTGTTTATTTTATTTTTATGGTTATGTTGTTAACAATAGCCAGGACCGGCTCAAAATTTTGAAGGGCTATAACTCTCTTATTTTTGAGTTTTGAGAAAAAAGTAACTTAATATATTTATTTGTCTATCTGATTTCTACACGCTGTTAAAAGGAACGCGTCAACTTAAAACTCACCCTTTATATATCTGTGATTTAATTTTTTATACATGTACTTGTAAACACGAAAACAAAATTCTGCAGCATTTATAAAGGACAGGCAGTCACCGTGGTGCGTGAATTTAAATAATTTTACTAGCTTTGGTAAAAATATTTTGGTATTTATTAAATAAAACAAGTGAAGTTTTACGCTTCCACATTGGTGTGAATTCATAATTATGATTATTATAATTAATAAACAAAATATTTTTGTCGTACCGCCGCCTCCACTCCCGCCGTCCGCGTTGGTCTGAAAGATTTTTAAATTGTTAAAAGACAAATAAAAAAATATTAATCGTAATTATTCCTGACATCTTAAACCAAAATTCTAACCTTACTATCTTCCATTTGCGCGCCTTAAATCGAATTGCCATTAACCTCTGAATACAGAGATACTCTGTATTCAGATTTATTGAATTGAATTAAATCGAATTTTCAATGGAGTTGCATTATAAAAGTCATTTTACGCACTCCACATCGCGTTTCTCAAGAAAGCCAATATTAACATTATAATTTGTCAAATCGCTTTTTATAAACTTGAGACCTAATATACTACTAAATACTTACTGTATTTTTATAATTACTTTTTACTTTATAAATTCTGATTTTTCACCATGTTTGTTTTAGGTAATCAACATTTTTCATATATGAATATTATTAAATAAAATTATATTAAATTGTATATTTTCTATATGGAACCCGTAAGTATGGCAACAGTGGAGGGTGCCTGTTTGAATATAATTATAACCAGTTTATACGTTAATCATGTTTTTTGGTGGTGCCACTATGTCAAGTTTTAATATTGGTTTTTTATAAGAGGAGGTCACATTTACGTTGATTAAGTGGGTGCCACTTTATACAAAAAGCATATATTAGGGTGTCCCTTATTTTTATTTTTTTTACGCATACCCTCTAATTATATTTATTACGTGTTTATATACTCCCAGTAAAAATTTCAGCTCATTCTATAAACGGGAACCCGTGCCGACTTGCATCTGAACCCTCCGTTAGCCAACGTTAGGCGCGGTGTTACAAATAACACGAAACACTTTAAAAAGAAGATATACATCATGACTGTATTTTTCTAATGATTTTATTAAATATGATTACTAATTATTATTACTGCTTTTGTTTCTATCATTTGTTTCACTAATTTAGTTGATTTTATCCCTTAAATATATTAATATAATTAGTATTGCTAAAATATACTGTTATATGAAATTTCAGCTTTTTATAAGCATTTCTTTTCTTGATGTTCTCCCAAAAATATTTCAGATAGTTCAATAAGTTTTCGGTAGTCATCTCTCACAGATAGGTAGTGCAGAGACATAGTTCATTCACTGTACATAATGATGACACTTAACATTCTTAGGTCAATAATCCGCAAAGTGCAAACTGTGCAATAAGCATTATTTGACCAGATCATTATTGTAATAAAATATATTATTATTCAATAAAGATAGTTCGATACGAACCTTCAAGCCGACCACCAGCGTTTCATTACCACCCTAATGTAACACCTCACAATGCCTTAAGTCCGGGCATTACATGGCGATCCTGCCAGTCCAGTAGAAATCAGTTTAAAGTGTAATTAATTAAAACGCGAGAAATATAAGTGAACTATTCAGTAAAAATGGAAAAAACACAGTCGAAAGAAGAAGTTATCATTGCACAAGCCGGAAATAGTGGCGGAGTTTCAGCATTCAACAGCGAAAATCTACATAGAGACGTTTTGTTGGTCATCTTATGTTTGGTTGTGTTAGTAGCTGGAATATATTACGTTAGAAGAAAGTGCAAGAAGTATGTTGAGGGAAAAATCAGGGCTGAAATTGCCAGAAGTCGTCTTTCGATGGTGTAATTGGAAAGTTTAGTTTAGTGTAGTGTAGTAGAAAATCAGTTGGGGTAATTAAGTGTAGTGCGGTAGAAAAGTTTAATGTCTACAACGTCCACGATAATCAACGAATTCTTAGCTTCCCTAGATGAAATACAAAAGTTTACAAAAAACTTAATAAAGGAAAACGCCGAGAGAAGGAAGGACTATGAAGCTAGAGAAGTTAGAAAAACTAGAACAGTTTAAGTTAGGATTTTGTGAATTAAAAAATAGACAGTGTAAACATTCGAGGGAAAAAGACATTACTGTAGTAGCGGAAATCGCAATAGAAATTAATGATTGTATAAATAAAGCAAAAACAATTCTAAATGATAGACTAAATAAAACTTCTAATAGTGAGGATAATCCAATAGATATAGAAAATATAGATAATTTTAATAATATGGGTGAAAAATTTAACTTAAAAACTGCAGCTTCACTGCTTCCTGTTTTTAACGGTACAGATGTTACTACACACGAACTTATAGATGCAATCGAATTGTATGATTCCATGCTGGAAGCTGCCGGTAAACCTCTTTTAACTAGTTATGTACTAAAACGTTGTTTGTCAGCAGGCGGGAAACTTCGATTAAAATCAAATTATGCGGATAATCAGTTACTTGTAGCTGATATTAAAAAACATTTTCTGCCAGTTAAGTCAGCGGGTGTGTTGTCTGTTAAATTAAATACAGCTCAACAAGGCAATAGATCTATAGAGGAATTTGGCAAATCCGTAGAACAATTATTAGTAGATCTTACTATTACACAAGCAGGCGAAAATAAAGATAGCTTGAACGTCCTGCAACAAATCAATGAGAAAATAGCTATTAATGCATTTTCTAACGGATTGAATAATTCCGAAACTAGAACTATTGTTAAATCCCGGAACTGTTGTAATTTAGCGGAGGCTTTAAGAATAGCCAAAGATGAGGAAAATGTCAATAGGAAAGTACACGTATATCATGCAAGAGGTAATAGTCATCAAAAACTTAATGGCAGAGGACATCACAATTCTAGCAGAGGTAATCAAAATTATAATACAAATCGCTTTAATTTTAATAAAAATAATAGAAATCAAAATAGGCAAAACAATCCTTCAAATTATAATTATTCGCCTACGGGTTTTAATAACACCTATAGAGGCAGAGGAAATGGAACATTGAACAGTAGACGTGGACAACAAAATTTCCGAAATAGGCAGCAAAACGCTTTTGTTACAAATGTAGTTGATGAATCGCCAAGTGAACAAAATAATAATTTGTTTTTTCGATCAGCTAACTAATTTTTGCAAATGTGATGATGAAGTGGTATATACGTATATAATATGAATAGTTTACATTATGTTACATTTAATTATGGTAGTCAAGAAGTAACATTTTTATTAGACAGTGGAGCCTCAGTTAGCATATTTTTTTTTAGAATATTTAAATAACAATGAAATAGTAAACAGTAGTAAAAAGATAAAGATAAACGGAATCTCTGGTAGTACCTATTCGCAGGGTTCAACAAATATCAAGTTACAAATAAACGACACAAATATAGGTCACCAGTTTTTGCTGATGAATCAAGTAGATAATAAAATGCATGATATTCTTGGAGCAGATTTTTTTTATAATTATAAAGCAACAATTGATTTCGAACATTATACATTTTCTTTTTTAGTTAACTCGTCAAAAATTAGTATTCCTATAAAATCTCATTGTGACGTCTATACATCTATACCTCCTCGCTGTGAAATTATTAAATACTTTAAAGTAAATGCTAAAGGTGATTTTTTGGTTTTAAATGACAAACTTAGTGAGGGAGTTTTCATAGCTAACACTTTGGTTACTGCTGACCACAATAATCTAATACCAGTCAGAATTCTAAATATTAGAGATGAAGAAGTAAAAATTAAAAATTTTAAACCTAGAATAGACAATTTAGCGAATTATAATATTTGCGAAGTTGGTGAAAATAACTATCAATCAGTTGAAAGAGCAGAAAAATTACTAAAATTAATTAATTTTAATGATTTAAATCAAGAGGAAAAAATGTCATTGCAAAAAATTTGCACTAAATTTTCAGATGTTTTTCAATTAGAAAATGATCCTTTAAGTGTAACAAATATTTTTGAACAAAAAATTTATCTAAAATCTTCATCATCTCCAGTTTACATCAAACCTTATCGCTTGCCTTATTCACAGAAACATGAAATACACAAACAAGTTGAGGATATGTTAAATAAGGGCATTATTGAGGAAGCTCGTTCTGAGTGGAACTCACCGTTATTAATCGTTCCCAAAAAATTAGATAATTCAGGTCAAAGGAAATGGCGAGTAGTTATAGATTATAGACAACTTAATAAACGGATTGAGGATGATAAGTTTCCACTTCCTTCCATTCACGAAATCTTAATCATATTAAATTAGAATAAAAAAATAGACCCTATACCGCATTTTCAACTGACCGCGGACAATACCAAATGACACGAGTACCCATGGGAATAAAAACATCCCCAAGCGGTTTTTCACGAGCCATGACTTTAGCTATGGCAGGTCTTTGTCATGAAATATGTTTTATTTATCTAGATGATTTAATTGTATTCGGAAACAACTTGATTGAACATAATAAACATCTTTCAAAGGTATTGCAGAGACTTCGTAAAGTTAAATTAAAATTAAACCCTAATAAATGTGAGTTTTTGCGAAAAGAAATCTTATATTTAGGACACGTCATATCATCACAAGGAGTTTTACCCGATCCATCTAAAATCTCAGTCATTAAAAACTACCCAGAATTAAAAAATGCAGACCAAACAAAACGTTTTGTAGCTTTTGCAAATTATTACAGAAGATTCAAAAAAAATTTTGCACACATAGCTGCACCACTTAATAATTTAAGTAGAAAAAATGTACCTTTTGTTTGGACAGACGATTGTCAAAATTCATTTATATCATTAAAAAACAGTTTAGCAAATCCCCCAGTATTACATTATCCAAATTTTTCTTTAGACAATCATTTTACCTTAAGGACTGATGCTTCGGGCTATGCAATCGGAGCAGTACTTTCAAACTTAGACGACAGCCCTATCGCTTACGCCAGTAGAAGCCTCAATAAAGCAGAAAAAAATTATAGTACAATTGAAAGAGAACTTTTAGCTATCGTATGGGCAGTTAAACATTTTAGACCATATTTATATGGACGACATTTCAAAATTTTTACAGACCACAGACCTTTAATTTATCTTTTTGGTATGACAAATCCGAGTAGTAGATTAACAAAATTTAGACTGACTTTAGAAGAATATGACTTTACAATAACATACATTAAGGGTAAAGACAACATTGTAGCGGATGCTTTATCACGAATTGAATTAATATCAGACGAATTAAAAAATATGTCCAGTAAAACAGAAGATCTAATATTTGCAGTAACAACTCGGGCACAAAAAGAACGCCAAAACAAACAAAATGAAGAAACGGATACATTTAATAACTTTTCCAACAAACGGACTGGCCACCCGGGCGTTGTTGAAGTGTTAAAATGTCCTGATGAATTTACCGAATTAAGACCAATTGACAATAAATTAATTAATAAAATGTATAGTAATAAAAACTTTACTTATGTAAATGGAAACTGTATTTATGATAAAAGTTTAAATATTATTTATATTAATGTTCAGGATAGTCGATCAGCGTCAACCTTCGAGGAGTCGTTGAGACACCTTTTTGAAAAATATAATCTTCCGGAAGTAATTATTATTAGAAATGAAAATAGCGCGCAACTTATATCTAATTTATTAAAAGTTTCCAGTAAAGTTAAAGAATTAAATATTAGAATAACAGTAGTAAAAGGAGTTCAGGTAATAACAGATTTAGAAACTAGACAATTAATTTTAAATGTTATCACATATTACCAACAGGTGGACATGCGGGAATAAAACGATCTTATAACAATGTTAAAAAACATTTTTATTAGAACGGTTTAAAATCTGATGTAGAAAAATTTATTAAAAAATGTGATGATTGTCAACGATATAAATATTCAAAACCTTTTAAAGAACCAATGACGTTAACATCCACTTCTTCATCCGCATTTGAAAAAATTATGTTAGATATTGTAGGACCATTAGAAATGGATTCAGAGAACAATCGTTATATTTTAACATTACAATGTGATTAAACGAAATTTATTGAATGTTATCCAATTCAAAACAAGGAAGCAATAACCATTTCCAAAGCTTTTGTAGAAAACTTTATATTAAGATATGGCGTACCACAAATAATATTAACAGATCAAGGGACAGAATTTATGTCAAATATTTTTTCGGAAATATGTAAACTACTTAAAATTAAAAAACTTAATTCAACAGCCTATCACCACCAGACAATTGGTGCATTAGAAAATAATCATAAATCTTTAGGTAACTATTTACGCATTCAAATTTCTAAACATCCAGAAACATGAAGCACATGGATTCCCTTTTGGTCATTTTGTTATAATACTAGTGTACATTCGGAAACCAAATACGCACCGTACGAACTTGTTTTTGGAAAGTCAGCCAGTTTACCATCACACGTTATAAGAAAAATAGCCCCCTTATATAATTTTAATGATTATCCGTTAGAGCTTAAATATAGGTTGCAAACAGCTTGGAATGATGCAAAACAAAATTTAATTGAATCAAAAGTTAAAAGAAAAAAACGATTTAATTTAAAAAGTAACAGCATAAATTATAAACCTAATTCCAAAATTATGTTAAAGAATGAAACAGGAAATAAACTAGAAAGCATATTTAAAGGCCCATATTTAGTAATAGAGGATGTAAGTCCTAATGTATTTATTAAATTAGACAATAATAAGGTTATGAAAGTTCATAAGGATAGGATAAAACCATATATAGAATAAGTGTATCAGGTAACTTGTAGTTTTTTATGTAATTATACTACTATAGTAGGTATAAATTAGCGCTGATATGTATATAGGTTAGAAGATAAAATGTATTACGTATAATTAGGATTCTATATAACTTAAAATTAATGGGAATTGTAATAGTTAATACAAACATAATAGATAATAGATCATATTATTGTATCATTAGATTATTTCTTAATGTTAAAATAGCTTAGGATAAGTATTATGTAAAAAAAAAAACTAAAAAAAAAATGTAAAAATATATAAAAACATTTTTTTTAATTTTTCGGGGAAGGTGTAGTGCAGAGACATAGTTCATTCACTGTACATAATGATGACACTTAACATTCTTGGGTCAATAATCCGCAAAGTGCAAACTGTGCAATAAGCATTATTTGACCACATCATTATTGTAATAAAATATATTATTATTCAATAAACAGAGTTCGATACGAACCTTCAAGCCGACCACCAGCGTTTCATTACCACCCTAATGTAACACCTCACAATGCCTTAAGTCCGGGCATTACAATAGACTCTTTTAGTTATTTAGAGTAAAACCCATTAAGTTTATCAATTTCAGAGTTTACGGACTATTCACATTTTTATCCAAGTATACACATAAATAAAACTATATTTTAACATTTGTCAATAATTTATAATATAAGGGTCACATAATAACAAACACAAAATGACTTACGATCGAAGACCTCGCGACCAACCGTGTTACAAAATACCGCGCGCATAACGTTGGCTAACGGAGGGTTCAGATGCAAGTCGGCACGGGTTCCCGTTTATAGAATGAGCTGAAATTTTTACTGGGAGTATATAAACACGTAATAAATATAATTAGATGGTATGCGTAAAAAAAATAAAAATAAGGGACACCCTAATGTATATATATATATATATATATATATATATATATATATATATATACAGTGTGGCCCACTTAAGATGGAAACACCCCGTAACTTTTTTTTGTAACCCGATTTTATTGAACAAAGGCTCAAAAGATAGAGAATAAAAAACTCTATTAGAGCTGTTAAAGTTGTTTTTAAAGTCACCCGACACATGCCTACTATAATTTTTTTTCTGTGTCAAAATTAAAAAAAAACATTTAGGGTAATTTTTACGAAAAAAAATAAGTACGCCACTGAATTTGGCATGCTTAAAAATGGGTAAATACCAAATTTCATTAAAAACAATCGATTGATAATTATTTTACAACGGTTTAAGTATTTATTGAGTTTTTAAATGTTTATAACGACAATAGAAACACATATAAAAGGTTTAGGAAAAAATAAGTACGCCACCGAGTTTGGCAGGCTTTAAAATGGGTATATACCAAATTTCATCAAAAATAAACAATTAATAACTATTTTGGGCAAGTTTATTTTTTTACGTTATAATCATTAATAATTAATTATTGCTACAAAACAAAAACTAAGATAGCTATGCTTACAACTTTAAACAAACGTCAAACCAAAAACAGGCGATTTGACAGAAAATAGTAGCGTCCTTTTTGTGTATTTTTTAACAGTGTATTTAAAAGTTCTTATCTACAATCATTATGGCCCATCAGTTAAATTTAGAGCACAAAATTGAAATTGTCCGTTTAGTAGGAGATAACGTTCGTTCAGCGAGAGAAGCAGCTAGAGAATTTAATAATAGGCATACGGAAAGGCAGCCTATAAGCACACAGCAAACGGAAAATTATAGAAGTGTATAGGATGACTCCGCGTTTGAATATCAAATCTTAAAGTTTTATCATAACTGTATTGAATCGTGCTTTGTTTTTATATTTTTCGGCTCTATACCTATGCACGACTATATTTAAAGTCAAACTCAATGGTGTCTTACAAGATACATTATTTTGATTTTCTATATTCAACAGAGAGGTAGAAACTCGACCCTGTCGAATGGTGTAGTCATTTATGTCTCTAGAAATTTTTAAAAAAGGGTTCAGTCCAATGGTGCAGCAACTTCGGATTCCTATTCTCTTCAGAGACATAGAAACTCAAGCTTTTCGAATTTTACTGGCAATGATTTTCGTTAATGTCCCCGAGAATTATACCAAGTTATATAAACTGGAGACTCTCTAATACTATTCTAGTCAATATTTCTGAGAGTATAAAAAGAGGGTGTAATATTGCAAGAAGTTTTAATCTTTTGATGGATGCAAGTAGTTTGATTATTCTCATTTCTGCATATTATTTTGTTGAAAATAATTCTTTTCTTTGGTTCCTTTGTCTGATTTTTATTTACCGTTAAAACTCAGGTATGTAAAGCACAGAGGATATGATGTAAAATATATTTATGTATTATATAAAGTAGGTACCTATATTTGTATTAAAAATTTCAGAGGTTATGTTGAAAAAATGATCGATATGCTATTAAACTTTAATAATTTAGTAATGAGGTCTGTTGGTAAATCCTGCACATCTCCACTGGAAGTTTTATGTTAGTTTAGCAATATTTAAATCTGGTTGATAAAAAAGTATACACCAGTGCAGGTTATTGTAGCATCTACGAACAAATGAATTAATGGCCCTGTACGAGCCTTCTTCTCGTTCATATGTTACCTTGTGCCAGTGGACTGTATTTAATTGAAATAATATCTTGATTGCAAACTGGTTTAATTCACTAATTAACAATAAAAACTAACAAAATTAATATAGCGTCTATCTGCCATTTTCTTGATTGCCTTCTTCTTCTTCTTAAAAACGCCTCCCTTCTGTCAGGTGACTTCGCGCGGTAAATTTGAATAAATTGTTTTTATATCCAACATCCCGGCCGCCTTGAAATGTCTATTTCGAACACAAAAAAAATGTTTTTGAAACACATATTGTCACTAAATTGTCCTTTCAATTGGAAGTAGACAAAGTTTGGAAATACTACGTTTTGTAGTTGCACCATCAAAATTTACACCAGCAACTCTGGTTACGTTATCTGCACCTGGATATAGTTCGGTAACTCTAGCAGTTCCATTTTAATGAAGGGAGATTGTCTTCTTTGACCAATACGAGGTCACCGATTTTCAGTTTCGTCCAACCGTCTTGAAACCACTTTTGTCTTAATTGTAACTCCGTCAGGTATTCCTTAGACCACCTCTGCCAGAAATGCTGCATAATTTGTTGTAGTTTCTTGAATTGTGTCAGCCCATTTTCAGGTAAGTGAGTCAAATAAGGTTCGGGAATGGAGTTTAAAGGTCTACCAATAAGGAAATGGCCCGGACTGAGAGGAACATAGTCGCTTGCATTGGAAGACATTGGAGAGAGAGGTCTGGAATTCAGTATTCCTTCAATCTGTGTCAAAACTGTCATAAAGTCTTCATAATGTAGACTATGATTACCAATTACTTTTTTCAAATGACTCTTACAACTTTTAACCCCACTTTCCCAAAATCCGCCAAAATTAGGAGCTCTGGGTGGTATAAAATGAAACTTTACACCTTCTGAAGCCAGCTTAGACTCAATTTCTGGAGACCTTGACTTTAAAAACTTCAAAATCTCTGAATTTGCTCCGACAAAAGTAGTGCCATTGTCGCAGTAAAAATCATTAGGTTTACCCCGCCTATCAATAAACCTTCTAAACGCAGCCAAAAAAGCTTCACTTGTCAAATCCGTCACGAGTTCAAGGTGCACAGCCTTTACGGTCATACAAATAAAAATACACACATACGCCTTAATCAACTTTGGATTTCGAGTCTTGCGGTCCTTAAGTAAGAAAGGACCTGCATAGTCGCAACCAGTATTAACAAATGGAATATATGGATTCACTCTATAGTGAGGTAAGTTACCCATTAAGTAATGCAATGGTTTTGGCTTTACCTTAAAGCAGGTAACACACTTGTGTACAACCGCTCGTGCAATACTTCGACCCGAAATTGCCCAATATTTTTGTCTAACATTATATAGAAGTTGTTGAGGCCCACAATGCAAGAAAATTTTGTGGTAATATTCAAATATTAACTTGGTAAGACTATGTTTATTATGTAAAATAATAGGAAATTTCTGACCATAATCAATGTCCGCATTTTGGATTCTACCCCCAACTCTCAACAAGTCAAATTGATCCACAAACGGATTTAACGAAATAATATTACTAGATTTACTTATCGGTTTCTTGTCTAATAGGTCAAAATAAGTCTGCTTGAATGATTGAATTTGGGAAATTCTTATTAACTTTTGTAAACTAAAGTCTAACTCTTGTGCTGTCAATACTGTACTGAAAATTTTATTTCTTTGAAGTATTTTTGCTCTACAATTGTTAATAAACCGGCAAATATATCCCGCAACTCTTTGTAACTTTGTCAATACTGAATATTTATCAAATAAATTGAATTCTTGGATCTGGTTGATGATATTAATAGTTGCAATATTGGTCACCAATCTTTGCTCTGGCAACATTGCCATATTATTTTCGTCAATAGTCTGAAATGGTAATACATCGGATTCAAGCCACGATGGACCCTTAAACCATAACTGATTTGAAAGTAAATTCAACGCAGTGCTTTCACGAGACACAATATCTGCTGGATTGTGCTCCGTGCCAACATGGAACCAATTGTCATGATTTGACAACGATTGTATTTCTATAACCCTATTCTTTACGAAAGGCTTCCATCTATCTGCGGTACCCTTTATCCAACATAAAGCTATGGTGGAATCGCTCCAATAATAAATATTATCAAACTTGACATTGATCGAATCTAAAACTCTTTTAACTAACCTTGCCGCTATCAGCGCCGCGGTCAACTCAAGTCTTGGTAGTGTCGGTGTATTGGTAGGAGCTACTTTGCCCTTTGCACACAACAAATGAGAAGAATAAGTTTTATTAAAATCAACGCAACGTACATAAATAGCCGCACTGTATGCCTTTTCGGAAGCATAGGCAAATGCATGTAACTCAACGCATTTATAATTATCCAAAAAAAATATGTCTTGAAATCTGTAAATCATTTAAATGTTTCATATCTAAACAAAAACTATTCCACGTTTCTCGTAAAGTATTGGAAACTTCACAGTCCCAGTCAGATTTTGAATAATTAACTTTGCAACAACAATAACCGGTTGAACTAGCCCCAACGGATCAAATATTTGACTTGATATCGACAAAATTTTGCGTTTTGTCACAGAAGATTGATCAGTAAATTCTCTAATCCTGTACTGGATACTATCAGTATAAGCATTCCAGTAAACGCCTAACGTTTTATTTTGCTCATTTTCACCTAGCTGCAAAATACTAGCCTTTAAGACTTGATTTATTTGAAAATTTTGCGAAAAATCTCTTTTGTTTGATAGCCACTTGAGTAAATCAAAACCTGCACTACCCAAGATTTTCGTAATTTCGCGTTGTATTGTAATTAACTCAGTCTCGTCATTACTACGTGTCAAAAGATCGTCCATGTAAAAATCTGTATTTATAATACGCGCCGCTACTGGGTAATCAACTGCGTGCTCATCAGCCACCTGCTGTAGGCATCGCACTGCCAAAAATGGACTTGAAGCCATGCCATAAACTACTGTATTCAATTCAAAACATTGAATGTCACCAATGTCTGAACGCCAAAGTATACGCTGATACGGTCTATGATCTGGGTGTATAAGAATCTGACGGTACATCTTTGAAACATCGGCATTAAGAACGTACTTGTGTTTACGAAAACGAGTCAAAATTGCAATCAAATCATTCTGAATCGTCGGCCCTGTATATTGAACGTCATTTAAGCTTAAACCGCCCGTGGTCTTACTTGATGCATTAAAAACTACACGTAACCGACATGTCAAACTGGAATCTTTAATTACCGCATGGTGCGGTAAATAGTAACATTCGTTGTCTTTACCATTTCGCCACGATTCATTTTTTAGTTCCGACATATGTCCAAGTGATTCATATTCCGAAACAAATACTGAATATTCCTTTGCTAAGTCTGGATCCCTAGCAAATCTCCTTTGCAAACAATCCAAACCGCGCAAAGCTGCCTTTTTTGAATAGCCTAATTCCCTTAAATTATTTTTAAACGGAATTTTTACCATAAACCGCCCCGTCGGATCGCGTTCTAATGTGTCTAAAAAATGTCTTTTACAAAAGTCATCAGTCCTTTTTGGAACCTGCGGCTCCTCAATTTGCCAAAACTTTTGTAACGTCTGATTTAACTTGTCATCAATAGCTAAATTACATGAAACTAGATGCCTATTATTGCAGCTGGGATATGTTAGTTCGCCGCCTAACAACCAACCTAATTTTGTTTTTTGTAAAGTCGGGCAGTTTTCCATCTTAATTTGTTCCATTAACAAAATGTCATAAAAAACTTCGACTCCTAATAGAATGTCTATGTTTCCCGATTTATTATAACTGGGATCTGACAACGGTATGCCTTTGGGTATATTAACTAGCTTTGAACTAAAGGAAAACAACGGAATAGGTGTTGTTACCTTATTTAAGACCAAACACAATATTTCCCTGCTATAATCATTTATTCTAGAATGTATTGTAAAACTTGTCTCGTACTTAATCTCCAGATTTTGGATGTCACCAACTCCCGAAACTGCAAAATTTGTCAGTTTTAATTGTGCGCCTATTTTATTCGAAAATTCTTGCGAAATAAAATTACTTTGTGAACCTGGATCAATTAATATTCTAGCTATATGTAATTTATTATTCGCGCCGATAATATTTACTAAAGCCGTAGACAGCAAAGGATAATTTTTCTGTCTATTTAAATTTGAACATGTCTGTGGTTTTGTCTCGCTATCATTTACCGAATCGTTCGCGGTGCCGGCCGCCGTCATCATACAACTGGTCGCCGCTGATGCAACGGTTTGCTCGCCCAACACCATCCACCTCTACAAACACGCAACAACCTACCCACAGCAACGCTGACAACATAGACAGCGATGAAGAGGCAGGCACCAAAAAGAACCAACCCAAGAAGGAAACACCGCCACCACTAGTGCTACCATTTGTACCAGCAAACCACAGAGAGGTAGATGCACTAGTAAGGCCCCACTTAAAGCTTGGATATCGTATAAAATACGCCAAAAATTCAACAATCATCTATCCAAAAGACATAAAAGAATACTTTAAATTAAAAGAACACCTTAAAAAAGAAGGGGACAGCTTCTACACATATGGCACCCGCGATGACAAGAGGCACGCATACGTAGTCAGAGGGCTCGATGCCGGGTTCAACATGGAAGAGATTAAGAAAGATCTGACAGAAGAAAGCGAACTTGTAATCGAAGAAATGTTCATGCTAAGGAACACTTATAGACCACTATACATGGTAACAGTCTCCCCAGACGTAACAATCCAATGGCTGAATGAACACGCAAGATACATACTCAACACAAGAGTTTATTGGGAAAGAAGAAAGAATGAACGGAGAATAACACAATGCCACCGATGTCAAGGATGGGGACATGCAACGAAGTACTGCTTCCAACCGTACAACTGCTTGAAGTGCGCCGGGCCCCACCCGACCCACCAATGCACCAAAGAGAAAACAGAGCCGGCCAAGTGTGTCAACTGCCAAGGCGAACATCCGGCCAACTCTCTAACCTGCCCGGTGTACATCTACCGGGAAAAGAACCTCGCACCGAAAGCCACAGTACCAACCAAGACCAACAAGCGCTACACACAGGCACCAGCACCAACCACCAACTACTGGGAAGCGCGACAACAAGCAGCAACCGCCAACTCCGCACCAGCCACCAGAGCCCAACCAAAACCACAACAGACCGCAGCACCAGCAACTTCCAACAACGACAGGTATAAATCGCAACAAACACATAGTCAATTTACCAATATTATTTCTGAACTCGGTAACCTGCAATCTTTGGTAAACATGGGGGAAATGTTGAGAGCCTTGAAGGATCTTAATGCCCTTCTAGCCAACGCGCAAAATAAACAGGACAGATTCTATGCCTTCTTAGAATTTGCCCTCAATAAAGTAGATTCGTACAATGTCTAATAAGTTACGCATAGTCACTTGGAACTGCCGGACTTTAACCGGTAAATACCATACCCTCATAACCTTTCTCAAAGGCCACGATATCGACATACTCGTTCTCAATGAAACAAGATTGGGACAAAGAGACCGCCTTAACATTAACGGTTATACCACCCATAGGCAGGACAGGCCCACTATCAACGAGCAAACTAGCGGCGGAGTAGCAATTCTCATCAAGAACACTATTCCGCACCACCTACAACCTAACATACGCACAGGTATCGAGAACATTACCGTCAAACTTGTCGATAACTTGTACGTATGCGGGATATACAATCCGCCTAATAATAAATTCAGCGTAAATGAACTAGATCTACTAACAAACAACCGTCGCAAAATAATTGTCGCAGGGGACTTCAACGCCACACACGATATGGAACTGCAGTCGAAGTAATGAGAATGGTAGAACGTTGTGGGGATATGTATTGAACTCTCAGTTTATGCTGTCACACACGGACGAACCAACTCATTACCCAGACAATGGATCGACCCCAACCACGATCGATTTCTTTATCCACAGAGGCGTTGAAACCCTGCACGATATCACCACAATAGACGAGATGGACTCTAATCATATACCAGTCTCAGCTACAATAAAATTCAAGAAAGAAATACCTCCTGCAAAGAAGGTATTCGACTACAAACACACCGACTGGCATATGTTCAGAGCACATATGACTAGGCTCACCAATATAACAAACACGATCGACAGCCCTGAGTCCATTGAACAACAAGTTGATCTAATGGTCGCCAACATTAAAACCGCGAGGCAACTCACCACGCGAAAAAAGACCATTAGACCGCAAACAGACCGACTGCCTGCAGATATTCTTGACCTGATAAAGGAAAAGAATAGATTTCGCAGATCATTCAACAAATACAGAAGGCAGGCAGACCAAAACAGCTACAATGAACTCAGGACTGTCATCAAACATCGTATTGATGAGCACAGAAACAGGGCTTGGTATAACTTATTAGCCACATTAAAAGCCAGCGATAACTCGTTATGGAAGGTTACTCGACGGCTTAAAGGCGGTCAAAGAGTCCCAGTCCCAACAATCATTGATAACGACGGTGAGCATATCGAGACCAAACATAAAGCCAATGCTCTTGGCCGTCACTTTGAGAGTGTACATACCACTAATATACCCTCACCGACGGCCGAGCAAAGAATGACCACCCAATTTGCAGAGCAATTGAGAATGTCCCCAACGCAAGTCATCAGCGACAGAGACTATTCTAAATTAATGGCTTCACCAGAAAACGTGCGAAACATTTTACGCAAGTTACCCATAAATAAAGCCCCAGGACCCGATGATGATGACAACATTCTGCTTAAGAATCTCCCTAAGAAAGCAGTCGTTCAACTAGCATACATAATTAACGCAATACTGAAAAAGCAGCACTTCCCAAGGCAGTGGAAAGAGGCAATAATAATACCTATACTAAAGCCAGGTAAAAATGCTAATCAGGCCACCAGCAACAGGCCTATAAGTCTACTGAACACCTTGTCCAAAGTAGCCGAAAGGCTAATACTAGACAGGGTCAGTAAGTTAGACAAGCGGCTAAACCTCACACCACCCGAACAGTTGCTTCAGACCAGGGCACAGCACCGTCCACCAAGTCGCAAGGATCGCTCACGATGTCAAGCAGGCATATAATCGAGACCAGTCTACGGTTATGTTACTGCTAGATATGGAGAAAGCCTTTGACACGGTTTGGACGGACGGACTGATCCATAAACTCCACCTTATAGGTCTACCTATACACCTAGTCAAACTGTTCGACTCATACTTAAGAGGCCGAACATTTAACGTAAAAGTGCTCCATACATTATCTTCAAAATACACAGTGAACGCTGGCGTCCCGCAGGGAACAGTGCTTGCCCCGAAACTGTACACTCTCTACACTAGCGATATTCCACACTTCGCGAGAAGTAAGCTAGCTCTTTACGCCGACGACACCGCTATTTATGCACACTCTTTCTCGTTGGCAGTTGCGAACAAGCAAGTAAAGATTTATCTTGACCAGCTCAAAGCCTACTGGGACAGGTGGTCTATCAAAATAAATCCAGCAAAGACAGAGCTGGTTAATTTCTCGCGCAAGTTTACCAACAACAAGATATCGAAAGTGTACAGATTGACGGGCACGCCATACTTGAAAAACCCTGCGCTAGATACCTCGGTGTGTTTATGGACCGAAGGCTCAACTTCGAGCAACAACTTAATTATACTAAAAAGAAAATGTATGGAGCACTAAGAGCTATCTATCCACTGCTATCACCAGACAGTGCCTTGACACCACCTACTAAGGTGCTGCTTTACAAATCAGTATTGCGACCAATTCTAACATATGCAGCCCCTGTCTGGTGCACAATCTCCAAAACCAGACAAATGCATCTTGAACGACTGCAAACTAAGGTGCTCCGCACCATAACCAGAGCACCAAGGTACACCACAATAGGCGAGATTCAGCAGCAAGCAGAATGTCAACCGCTCATCGAGCATATAATGGAACTTGCTAACAAGTTCTATGCCGTTAGCATAAAAACATCGCCGCTAACCCGCAATATCACTAGCGTCAGGCATGGCGACCCAGATATCATAAAACATGGCCTCATTTATAAAGACCTACCTGTGTACTTTGAAAGGAGATAGGTGTCCCGCCGCGGCAAGCGGGCACATTGCCTGAGCCGTGGCGAGGCATTCGTCTCCCGGATAAGTACACGGGGACTCGGAATCTAAAGTAGCAAACCAACACCAAAAGACCTACCTGTGTACTTCAAAAGGAGGTAGTCTGTTTGGCCGCGGCAAGCGGGTACAACACCTGAGCCGTGGCAGGGCAGATGGCCTTCCGAAAAAGTGCACAGGGACTCGGAAACAATGCTACACGAGAACATGTAAAATTATAAATTATTAAAAATTTATAAAAAAAATTTCTAAATTTTGGACATTTTTACATGTAAAAATGTCCAACAAATCATTAAATAAACTAAAAATTTCATCAAAAATTTCAAAAATCAAGTTGGTAAAATTTTTTCGCCCGACACCTCCCGAGAACACTAGTTCATATATATATGCGCAAAATATCGGCTGTCGCTTCCTAACGTACCTCCGTTTTTTCGCTGAGCCTTTGAATATAAAGGTGCAGCGACAGTAAATGGAGGTACGGCGACAGCCGATACAAACCCTTAAAAAACCACCCTCAGCACCCAACATAAAGAACCCAGTTCAAAAATAATGATCTTGCTCAAAAAACCCAAAGGGCACAAACCCAATCTGAATACTACACCTTTGTTCCAAAATAAAGGTGTAGCGACAATAAATGGCTACTGAGCCAATTCAGAACCATTTCACGTCGGGTCTCAATAAACACCAAATAAAGGTATGGCGACTATTAAAATAAAGGTGTAGCGACAACACCAAATAAAGGTGCAGCGACGGCACCGGACGCTGCACCTTTATCTTGAGATGAAGGTGGGGCGACCGCCTAAATAAAGGTATAGCGACAGCACCCGACGCTGCACCTTTATCTCGAGATAAAGGTGTAGCGACAATACAAATAAAGGTGTAGCGACCAAGCAGGAAGCACACCTTTATAACACAAACAGCTTCACTGGGCACTATACGCCCTTATTACAACACCGGTTCTCCCCTAAGTAACAATATTAGACTTTGTACAAAAATCTCCACACATTCTCAGCCACAAATGACAGGGTTTTTTAATAAAATTTTTCCCTGAATAATAATCAAAAAAGTAAACCCCTAATTCGCCCTCGGCATTAAATACAAAATCCTTCAAGGCCTAATCAAAATTCTTCCAAAAGCGATAAGCGCATACCAAAGATTGCACACCATTAATCAAACTATATGTTGCGATTTGTACCTTGTCAAACACCGACAGCCAACCAGGCTTAGGCCCTTTGGCACCCGCGCCCATAAGGGCAATGTATATTTTTATATAACTTACGGGAATGTACAACTAAAAATCTGTGATATTTATGTTAGTAATGTATACAAATAGGAATAATAAACAATTTGGAATTTGGTTTGCTCGCCCTTTTTCTCGCGGTCCGCGTCAGGCCTACCCCGGGTCTTGGCCGTCCGTAGATTGATTTAAGTCGCGATGTAATAAAGAGTTATGCTTTGAATTGCACACTCTGCATGAGGATTTTGTACAATTTTGAACACTGTGATTTGGATTAAAACAATTTATACATAGTTTTAACTTTTTTGTCTCACTATTTCTTTCATCGACCGATAATTTTTTAAATTTATCGCATTCAAAAATTAAGTGATCTGCCTTGCAATAATAACACGAGAATTTTGTGTTTCTATTAGTATTTGTATTTGCAAACGAGCCACGTTGTCGATTTTGTTTAAAGTCTTTAAACTCAGTCTTGTTTATTGTTTGTTTATTTGTCGTACTTTTTGATTTTGTCAATTCTAATTTTTCAAGCAAAGAACATTTATTTTTTAGAAAGAGGTTAAGTTCTGACCAAACCGGAAAATCCCCAGCAATTTCATGAGCTTCCCACTCCCTTCTAGTCTTACTGTCAAATTTGTTTACTAAAATAGCGATTAGTAATGCATCCCATTGATCAGTGGGTTGTTTAAGTACTTTTAACGACCTAATGTTTTTATTAAATGTGTCAAATAACCTCCGTAAGTCTACATAACATTCCTTTGTTAAAACTGGTGCATCCAACAATGCCTGTATATATGTGTCTATAATAAGTCTACTATTTTCGTACCTTTCTTCCAAAAGTGACCAAGCCACAGTATAATTGTCTGAAGTTATTGAAAATGAAGAAATTAACTCCGCAGCCTCGCCCTTAAGGGAAGACTTTAAGTATTGAAACTTTTGTACTGGTGGTAAGCTATAATTAGTGTCTACTATTGCAAGAAATGCATCCTTAAACTCGAGCCAATTTTCAATATTTCCCGAAAACGTGGGAATCTTTAACGAAGGTAAATTACTTTTTGGAAAAACATAACCATGATCACTTTGACCTTGAGATCTGTGATCGCTACTTTGTGAGCCACTATGATTTGACTCTTTTTGTTGGAACTCACTCTGAGCCAACGCGTACTTGTTAATAGCTGTCCTAGCCTGAGCAACTAACTTCAAATAATCATCAAAAAAATCTTTTTCATCAAGCTCCTGACTTTTTTGTTCAGTTGACAAAGTTAAAGTCTCCAAAAGGCTTGAAATGTCCAATTGAACTCTAGAAAAATCATCATAACTTGGTTCAAATTTACTTAACCTAAAAGATAACTCATTGTACTGAATATCTGTCAAACTATTTTGATCTAAACTTTCCACGAAATTTTTAAATCTAGTCAAACTACTCCTAATTTGAGCCCTTTTGTACTTAAAAGCTGTAAGGTCTTTATTTTCTGCCATAGTTATACATTAAATTTACCAAACTTGTCCAAATCGTCCTTGTCAGGGAATACGTAGGTAATAAGATATTGACTTACTCTCACTTGTCTTTTCAGGTAGGTACACAATTGTTGGTGTAACTTGCCTTTAGTTGTCTTCAACAGGTACACAATCGTCGGTGTAATGTTGCAGAACTTGCCTCCGTTGTCTTCAACAGGTACACAATCGTCGGTGTAATGTTGCAGAACTTGCCTCCGTTGTCTTCAACAGGTACACAATCGTCGGTGTAATGTTGTAGAACTTGCCTCCGTTGTCTTTAACAGGTACACAATCGTCGGTGTAATGTTGTAGAACTTGCCACGTTCTCATCGGTTCGTAAGGACCAAATTTTATGTACGAGCCTTCTTCTCGTTCATATGTTACCTTGTGCCAGTGGACTGTATTTAATTGAAATAATATATTGATTGCAAACTGGTTTAATTCACTAATTTACAATAAAAACTAACAAAATTAAAATAGCGTCTATCTGCCATTTTCTTGATTGCCTTCTTCTTCTTCTTAAAAACGCCTCCCTTCTGTCAGGTGACTTCCGCGGTAAATTTGAATAAACTGTTTTTATATCCAACAGGCCCATTGGCAATTATTCCTTTAGGAAAAATTTTCAACGCAGTTTAATTAATTAATAAAATGAAAAAAATCATGTCGTATATAGTTTTTTTTGAAGCATAAAATAGTTTTCATTTTAATACTAGTTCAAAAGTGAAATTACGACCTCTATACTGTGGAGAGTATTGAAACGCTCGACTGACGAATAGAACTCTATACCGTGGGGAGATTTAGAAAACAATATTCAAACGTGGCGTCATCCTATACACTTCTATAATTTTCCGTTTGCTGTGCAGTAGTACTGTTTTTAAAATAAATAAACTACTTAATGGTTTTAAAGAAATAATAATCCACGTCAACGGCAAAGACCAAATGATCAAATAATTCTGAATTATTTTAATAACAATCCGAAAGAATTTTTTTAAAATATTTAAATCTAAGCTCGCTTTTCTTAAACTTATTATTATCTAAAGTTGTCATTAAAATAATTCAGAATTATTTCATCATTTTGTCTTTGCTGTTGACGTGGATTATTATTTCTTAAATTCTTATTTCTAAATTCATTAAATAGCTTATTAATTTTAAAAAAGTACTACAGCCTATAGGCTGCCTTTCAGGTTGCCTATTATTAAATTCTCTGCTTCTCTCGCTGAACGATCGTTATCTCCTACTAAACGGACAATAACTTTTAAATAAACTATTAAAAAATACACAAAAAGGACGCTACTATTTTCTGTCAAATCGCCTGTTTTTGGTTTGACGTTTGTTTGAAGTTGTAAGCATAGCTATCTTAGTTTTTGTTTTGTAGCAATAATTAATTATTAATGATTATAACGTAAAAAAATAAACTTTCCAAAATAGTTATTAATTGTTTATTTTTGATGAAATTTGGTATATACCCATTTTAAAGCCTGCCAAACTCGGTGGCGTACCTATTTTTTTCCTAAACCTTTTATATGTGTTTCTATTGTCGTTATAAACATTTAAAAAATCAATAAATAAACCGTTGTAAAATAATTATCAATCGATTGTTTTTAATAAAATTTGGTATTTACCCATTTTTAAGCATGCCAAATTCAGTGGCGTACTTATTTTTTTCGTAAAAATTACCCTAAATGTTTTTTTTTAATTTTGACACAGAAAAAAAATTATAGTAGGCATGTGTCGGGTGACTTTGAAAACAACTTTAACAGCTCTAATAGAGTTTTTTATTCTCTATCTTTTGAGCCTTTGTTCAATAAAATCGGGTTACAAATAAAAAAGTTACGGGGGTGTTTCCATCTTAAGTGGGCCACACTGTATATATTAGGGTGAGCCAAAAAAACTAACCTATCGGATTTATGGGTTAAAATGAACCTACATACCGAGCAAAAAATTTCCCTGCAAGGCAAAATTTTTTGCTCAATTTTAAAAGGTGTCGGTGAGCATTCTAAGTTTTCCATTGAAATAACACGTAAAAAAATCTTTTTTCATTAAAAAGACTATAACTTTTGAACCGTTTGAGATAAAATTTTTTACGTCGCGGATTCTTGTAGAGCATAAAATTTCCCAAAGAATCTATACCATTATTATTTTTTTTAATTCAAAAATTCGTATGTTTGAAAGCTTTGAAAAGTGTAAAAAATCACTAAAACTTCAGTTTGTAGTGATTTTTTACACTTTTCAAAGCTTTCAAACATACGAATTTTTGAATTAAAAAAATAATCCTGGTATAGATTCTTTGGGAAATTTTATGCTCTACAAGAATCCGCGACGTAAAAAATTTTATCTCAAACGGTTCAAAAGTTATAGTCTTTTTAATGAAAAAAGATTTTTTTACGTGTTATATCAATGGAAAACTTAGAATGCTCACCGACACCTTTTAAAATTGAGCAAAAAATTTTGCCTTGCAGGGAAATTTTTTGCTCGGTATGTAGGTTCATTTTAACCCATAAATCCGATAGGTTAGTTTTTTTGGCTCACCCTAGTATATATATATATTACAGTATTTTTTAATGATACAAACTATTCATAAAGTATCGCCATTTATAATATTAAATAGTATCTAATAGATATGTTAAAATTTGGAAACTTAAAATAAATAAAAATATTAGCTTAAAGGTTTTTTCCCCCAAGCAGACTTTTACCTAACTGTATCAAAGAATTCCCCAACTAACGAGTATCTTTAGTCGGTCAGTCTTCGTCTTTGCTTTGATAGGCTTTGTTCCTAACATGTTCGCAACGCTAACAGTTTTTCAATTACAAAGGCATTACAATAAATAGTTACACGATGGGACTTATACCACATCAAATGATAACTATGTTATTGTTATTGTTAATAATTATGGATGTTCAAAGTGCAAAATTAAAAACCCATAAGAAAAATAAACGTGATGAGAAGGACATTACAAATTATAGACTTAATGGAACTAATGATGGACATGGCCCGCATAATAAAGGTAAGGTATATTTTTTATTTAATTATCTATTTTAATAAATACATAAAAATTATTTGTTATTAATTTATTTTATTTTAAGTGGATTTACAAATGTATTTAATAAATTTATTACAATAATATTTTATTTATAATTAAGTTTGGTACCTTTAAGTTAATTATACCGATATAAATTATATTGAATATTTTTTGACTTTTTTAAAAACCAATAGAAACTTTTAATTTCATTCATGTGCTTCCGTTTTATCCAATCAAAATATTATTATAGTTGAACTAATCAACTTTAAATTACATTATAGCTGAGAGAATAATTTAATTTTTTTTAACATTTGTGTTTATTGTTAAGGCATTGTTGGGGAAATGTTACGTCAAACATATTTTAACGAATACAACACTAGAGATCGATATATTAATAATAATTATACAGATATTTTATCAAGCCTATTGTCATTTGGCATTATTTTCAATGTATTCACTACACTACTACTGAAAAAAGCTAAAATATCTTGATAATCTTAAATGAATGTAGGTACTTCTAAATACCAATCGTGACTACTTTATATGGGCAAATTATAATTATTTGCGAATATTGCTAAAGCAACCGAACATTGTTATAAAAATTAATTAGTCAAAAATGACAAATTACTACAGTTATTAGTGGCTGCTTTTTCACGTGTACCATGGTTAACCATGGGATACCATGGTATCCCAAAATTTAACAGCCAATTATTGTAAAATTGTCCCCTGAATGCGAAAATACCGTCAAAAATTATGAAATTAGAGCAGTTTTTGAGATATAGTCAATACCATATTAAATGAAAAATTGACTATATCTCAAAAACTGTTTTACTTTTTTTAACTTTTTCTGATTCAGGGGACAATTTTAACGAATTATTAGTGGCTGCTTTTTTGCTATGGCAATTAGTCATTTTTGACTAATTCATTTTTAAATATTAGGTTCATTTATATTATACATTGTATAACTTGTTGGGTAATATTGTTTATTTATATAGGTACATAATGTATAATGTATAATCCAATTATTTTTTGTTATATGGTTTTATAACATTTAAATAAATGTATTTACTTTTAAAAAATATAAGATTTGTAAACAAATATATTGTACTATTTTAGATTCAAGCAACGAGGGAAAGAAAACAAAAGAGAAGCCAGACATGATGCAAAAAATTTTGCCAATGATGATAACTCCGTTCATGATTTCTACTTCAATTATACCGATGATGCTGATGTCTCTAAAATTTATGATGATGAAGAGCGCATTAGTAGGTTCAGTGGCGGTCGTTTTAATGTTAATGAATATGCTAAGAGGTATAAATAATAACGGAGGTGTGTTAACGCATAATTTAAACCAAAGGGACCTGGCGTTGGCCCATTATGGTTATGGTGGCGATGAAGAGTATGGGGCGTATGTTAACAAAAGGAAAAGAAAAAGGTGAAAAGACATTAAGTTCTCGTAAATAAATTTATATTTCTTATGGGTTATTTTTTTGAAATAATAAAATAAAAGTTCATAAAAAACAGTTTAGTCACATTTTATGAACTATTTCAGGGATTATTCTACTTAATTTACATTTAGTCAAATTTCCTGTATGATTAAACTGGGTAATTTAATTCAGTCATGGTTATGTTTGAATAACATTTATTTATTATATTTATTATGTGAAAACTGAGATTGAAAATAATGTCTGTAATGGATGTAATGCTATTAAAATAAATTATGGTTTCTTGATTTTTTTTATTATTACCAATTAGTTAAACATATTATCAAAAGTATTATACCTGTAAATGTAATTTTGAAGAAAGATATCGATTTATGATGACCCTCTTAGCTCTCCGCGTCATTAACGTTGACTGCGATTGAACCTGTGTTATGTTCTGCTCCATTGATCTCGTTAATCTGCGTGGCGTTTTGGTGGTTGTAAGTGCTGGTTTTCATTCAGTTGGTGGTCTCTGTGAATTGTCTCTTGTGTTGAGGTTTCTTGGACGTTTTTCACACAGTTCCATTTTAGACATTGTCGATGTCGCAGTTTTTAACGTGTATTTTTGTGATGTACTATGCTCCACTCCTCAAAGTCCCACCACGTGACCACGTACGGAACGCAGTCTTTTGAAAATTTGGCATTTAAGGCTTTTCAGGTTATGTATCTGTCAAAGTAAAGTCAATGAAAGAAATAATATTTATAGTGTTACCGCTTATGTTTAAGCGTTAAAAGTTTTAATAAATCTTTATAGTATCTCAATAACAATGGTTGGTTTAAGAATTTAGGAATATAAATACTGCATTTAATGAAATTCCAAAGTGTAAGGTGCAATATAAGTTATATTTTTATGCATTGGGTCTACATTTCTCCATAAAAAAGTTTTAACTAAACAGGATTTATTTAAAAAAATCTAACTTCTCTATTATGAAATAAGAATATCTGTATAAAAGGTAGGTTAATGTATTAGAACAAAAAATATCATCTAATTTTGTATTTTAAGGTTAGAAAAATAAATATAGGTATACTAAATAATTGTTGAATATGGTTCAAGTTAAATTGAAGCTTTTATACTTCTAACGACAAAACTTGTGCATACCTCTCGGCATACTTACTTTAAGTTAGATTATAAGAAAACAAACAATTTTTAGAGAAACTTGCAATGTGAAAATATTTAATACTCCCATGACATGTGATTTATTAAAATTTTTAAAATTATAATGATTTTTTGATGTAGATCAAATTTAGTCGAAGCTTTTTAACTATTTGTATTGACAAAACTTTATGTAGGTACACTTTAAGCTGGATAAGAAAAACTACCACATTTTTAAATACCATATTATACACTGTATAATATACAGTAGGGTAATTCAAAAAAAGCCTTTTTTTAAAAATGAACCCGCACTGGCCTAAATTATAAAGATTACATTAAAACTAAAATATTGATACCAAAAAATCCAAATTCGATGAATATTTAGAGGTCGCTCAAATCAATTTTCGTATTTTTGCACATTCGAGCCGCGAAATTTTTACTGCACAAAATAGTAAATAACTCCGTTAGTTTTTAATCGATATTATTAAAAATTTAAGGGTTACCTAGTTTTTTAATACCCTCTGAGACAATGTATTGAACTTTACAGAAAAATATTTTTTTTTCATGAAAAAAAATAATTTGTTAATAAAAACGTATCATCTTATAAAATAAGCAACAATTGGAATCGCACTATGATGGTACCGTAAAAAAACTAAGAAAATAACACTTAAATTATTTAGTATACAGAAAACCTGCCGAAAGAAATATTTTATTTGATTTATATAAAATATAACCTAAAAATAATTAAGTAATTTAGATTTTTTCCATTTTCAAACGATTTTATAAATAATTTATATCCGTTTTATTAATTATGACGTATTTTTATAATATTTCTTTATTTTTGATACCATATTTAATTAATTACACTAGGTAGTTATTAAATTAGGTCCTTTTTACAACTAAAATAAAATAACGTTAACTACAAAATTATTCACTCCATTAAGCAGAAATTTAAATTTTATTAAAATTATTCACATACAACAATTCTCAAATTTTGATACCAAAATTATTTGATTCTGTCTAGAAGTTGCTAAATTGACATACCACAATAATAATTATTATTCTTAAATTTTGATAGTAGGACCTACTACCAGGTAGTTGATAAATTATATAAATATAAATATATATATATACATTAGGGTGCTTCAAAAAAATTTTCGCTCTTACCCTCTCAAATGTTTTTATTTAATATAAAGAAAATCCTCACCAAATATGAGCGTTCCAGCTCAACTCTAAGAGGTCGCTGTTTTTATTTTAGTTTCCCATTGAATTAACATGGGAAAAAATTAATTTATGTTTGGAATTTTATACCTCTGTATCAAAGACGGGAGGTGAAAGGGGGCAAAACAAGGCAGCGGGGGGGGGGGGCAAAATGGGGTGCCCCATGTTAATCAAACTTCCACCTCAAGTCTGCTAATTTTACCAAAAAATTAAAAAAAAAAAAACAGAAAATTTGATGTTAATCAAACTTTGACCTCGAATAACTCTAGAAGAAATCAATTTATCGAAAAATAAAGAGACGCTTTTTGTAGAGCGTTAAATTTTATATAAGAAACTGCAATAATCATTGCCATAAGTTACTTTGATACAGAGGTATAAAATTCCAAATATAAAATTATTTTTTCCCATGTTAATTCAATGGGAAACTAAAATAAAAACATCGACCTCTTAGAGTTGAGCTGGAACGCTCATATTTGGTGAGGATTTTCTTTATATTAAATAAAAACATTTGAGAGGGTAAGAGCGAAAATTTTTTTGAAGCACCCTAATGTATATATATATATTTATATTTATATAATTTATCAACTACCTGGTAGTAGGTCCTACTATCAAAATTTAAGAATAATAATTATTATTGTGGTATGTCAATTTAGCAACTTCTAGACAGAATCAAATAATTTTGGTATCAAAATTTGAGAATTGTTGTATGTGAATAATTTTAATAAAATTTAAATTTTTGCTTAATGGAGTGAATAATTTTGTAGTTAACGTTATTTTATTTTAGTTGTAAAAAGAACCTAATTTAATAACTACCTAGTGTAATTAATTAAATATGGTATCAAAAATAAAGAAATATTATAAAAATACGTCATAATTAATAAAACGGATATAAATTATTTATAAAATCGTTTGAAAATGGAAAAAATCTAAATTACTTAATTATTTTTAGGTTATATTTTATATAAATCAAATAAAATATTTCTTTCGGCAGGTTTTCTGTATACTAAATAATTTAAGTGTTATTTTCTTAGTTTTTTTACGGTACCATCATAGTGCGATTCCAATTGTTGCTTATTTTATAAGATGATACGTTTTTATTAATAAATTATTTTTTTTCATGAAAAAAAAATATTTTTCTGTAAAGTTCAATACATTGTCTCAGAGGGTATTAAAAAACTAGGTAACCCTTAAATTTTTAATAATATCGATTAAAAACTAACGAAGTTATTTACTATTTTGTGCAGTAAAAATTTCGCGGCTCGAATGTGCAAAAATACGAAAATTGATTTGAGCGACCTCTAAATATTCATCGAATTTGGATTTTTTGGTATCAATATTTTAGTTTTAATGTAATCTTTATAATTTAGGCCAGTGCGGGTTCATTTTTAAAAAAAGGCTTTTTTTGAATCACCCTAATATACAGTCTTTTAAATAATCCAAAATACTTATTTATTTTGGTCAAAATAAATTTTTCTAACTTTAAAATTACAAAATTAGATGATATGTTTGTTATAATATATTAACCTACCTTTAAAACAGATATCCTTATTCCATAATAGAAAAGCTAGATTTTTTTTAATAAATGCTGTTTAGTTAAATTTATTTTATGGAGAAAACCAGATATTTGGACAAAATGCACAAAAATATTACTTATTTGGCACCATACACTTTAGAATTTCATTAAATGCAGTAATTATATTCTTAAATTCTTAAACCATCCATTGTTATTCTAATGTTATAAAGATTTATACATTTTTAACTCCTAAACAATATTATTTCATTCGTTGACTATACTTTGACAGATACATAACCTGAAAAGCCTTAAATGCCAAATTTTCAAAAGACTGCGTTCCGTACGTGGTCACTTGGTGGAACTTTGAGGTGTGGAGCATAGTACCGATTTTAATTTTATTCGAATTTGAATAGTTTTTAATTTACGTGTTTTCGGACTTGTAAAAATTTCCAAAAAACATTTTCGCACTTAAAAAAATTTCGCTTCGCTGGGACTTCAACTTCAGGAATAAAACCCAAACCAGCCCACGGAGGCCCAAGGGTCCGTGGGCCACCACCGCCAGGAAAGGCCCAAATGGCCCCAGACGACTTACGAAACTCAAAAAAGCGGAGTTGCCAGATTGGGCAAAAATTCCCAGAACCTGGGAATTTTCAAAAACCTGTGGAATCCCAACAAAAGAAGATCAGGGTCCAAACCTACCCCTACCCAAGCACATCGACCCTCAAGGCAGCGATGGAGAAACTCACAGGGATCACTAAGGGCACCCGAATCAACCAACATCAAGCCCCCTACAGACCAAACGGAGACCATCAAGAAGCTGACGGAAGCTCTGATGAGGAAGGACAATCAAATTGACGCAATGCATAGACAACTGAATGCACTCACCGAGGACAACCGAGTCCTTAGGCTAAAAATAGATGAACTCATATACAAAATGGAACAGTCAATGAATTTTCATACCGAAAAGGACCTCTCCAACAAGAAAAGGAAACTCTCCGAGAAAAACGAACAAGCCAACAACATCAAGAAAGCAACCCACAACCAGAGACGACAGAACAAACCAAACTCAAGACACCCAACCACAACCAAATACCTAAGAAGCCCACCAACCAAGAGGCCCCACAAGGGATAGTTCAAGACTCCACTCAACTGCCTTCAGGTCCAAATAACCCGACCATAGGGCTTAAAGAAAATCCTGACCCAGTGGTCAAAATCCCACCAATTGTCATCAGGCAAAAAGGAAACTGGACCACTCTCTCCAGGGACCTGATAAACAAGAGCATCAAATTCCACAAAGCCCAGAGCATTGCTGATGGAATAAGAGTCTTCCCCACCACCCCAGACGACTTCAGGAAACTCACCGCCTACCTAAATGCTGAGAATATACTGTATCACATCTTCCAACTCCCGGAAGAAAAACTTCTCCACATAGTTATTCGCGGAATACCCACCGAGATAGACATCAAAGAAGTCAAGGATGACCTTATCAGCAAAGGCCCGACCACCATCCATCGCATGACCAAGGGCCCCGAGAAAACAAAAATGCCTTTTATCCTGGTCTTCCTGCCAAGAACGGAAAAAGGAATTTTTGAAGTACAAGACATCCTTAATCTAAAGATCAGAATAGAAACACAAAAATCGAAACCTGCCATCAGCCAATGCTAGCGCTTTGGTCATGGCCAGAGCAGATGCACCGCCCCTCCTAAATGCGTCAAATGCGGTGGAGACCATCAATCGCAGGACTGCACCAAGTCCAGTGATACCTCAGCGGCCTGCCCGAACTGTAAACAGAACCACCCGGCCAGCTACAGAGGATGCGCGTACTACCCAAAAATCAACCCAAAGCCAATCGTACACCGAAACATCCAACCCGCAACAAGTTACGCCCAGGCCACAAAAGAGAACATCCCAACGACCTGTCCTCCCAGTTAAAAATGTTTAACAACATCTTCCAGCAGATGCAGATGATCGCAAGCCAAATCCAATCGATCCTATCCTCAGCAATGCCATACAACCATGCACCTCAAAATGCATAACACACGCAAACCAACCTTACTAAGAATACTCGCATGGAATGCAAACTCCCTGCGAAACAAGAAACAAGAATTTGCCGAGTTACTTTGCAGGCTTAGGATCGACGTGGCCTTGGTCGGCGAAACCCACTGGAAAACACCACCTTCCCAAACTATAGATCGTACCACAGAAACAGAGTTGGAAGAGAAGGAGGTGGCACTGCCATCTACGTAAAATCCAACATTGACCATTACGAAGACGCTGCCCCGATTCTTGATACCTTGGAAGCAAACGCCATTACTGCCAGCACATCCTCTGGGAAGCTAAAGCTCATATCCGCATACCACCCACCCCAAAGGCAAATCTCTCCCAGCGACTACCAAAACGCCATGAACATGGACAATACTCCAACCCTACTGGCCGGAGACCTAAACGCCAAACACCCCACCTGGGGCAGCAGACTGTCAAACCCCTACGGCAGAGCCCTGCTCAGAACTGCAAATCGCCATGCCTGGTTTCACGCCCCCAACACCCCTACAATTTACCCAACCCAAGGAGGACTACCGGACATTATAGATATCGCCATAACAAAAAACATCACGCAGCCTATAGAAATCGAGTCTCTGCAAGAGCTCATCTCAGACCATAACCCTCTTCTGATAAAACTGGGAACGGACCCAATAAATGAGCAGACTCACATCTTCAAAACCGACTGGGCAACATTTAGCAGAAAAGTCGAACAAACCTTTTCAGTTAAGTCTCACCAAAACGCCGACCAATTGGATGCCGCCATAAAAGACCTCCACCACACGCTGGCCGCTGCACTACAACACTCAACGAAGAGAATCCCAATTCCAGAAAACCAGGACATACCAAGGAGGGTCAGAAACCTTATTGCAGAGAAAAGACAGGCAATGAAACTGGCTCAACGCACCCTGGACCCTGCTCACAAAAGGGCAGCCAACAGACTGGGCAGAATGGTCAAATCCCAACTTGACCAACTCAAGACCGACAAGTGGGAAGACACCCTATCAAAACTAACTCCCGGACATGACAACCTCTGGAAACTGGTAAAAAAGGTAAAGGCAGCTCCCCAAACAATCCCACCCCTCAACGGCCCACAAGGCACAATCTTCGCCCCTGAAGGCAAAGCCGAAGTTTTCGCCGAGATGTTGGAACTACAATTCCAACCAAACGTTTTTCTCAACAACCCACAAGATGACCTAGAAACAGAACAACCTGTGACCAACGCCCTGTCACAAAACATCGACAACCCGGACGAAGAAATCACCGAAGAGGAACTAAAAATCAACATCAAGGCCCTTAAAGTCAAGAAGTCAGCCGGTCCAGACAAAATCACCAACCGGTTAATACAAAAACTCCCACCCGCTGCGATCCCAGGACTTAAAAAGTACCTTACGGCCATACTCAGACTGGTATGATGTTAAAAGGTTTTTGGTTAGAAATTAGACAATATATTTCCCATAACTATATATATTAGAGAATAAAGTACAAGTATAGGTACAGCCCTAAATACTGTCTTATTCAAATTATATCTAATATCTTACTAACTAACAAATTGATTACTAGGGATGGGATTTTAGTTATTTTACCTTTTTTCAACCGATGTAACTATTTGAAAACCAATAATGCCAAAATGTGTTTTAAAAGATTTTCTTTTATATGAACCTAACTTGTTTTCACCTTTTTTACCTTTTTTGGAGGTTTTTGCTTTAAACTACCTTTTTTATACTTTTCTTACCTATTTTTTTAACTAGTTTTCACCTTTTTTACCTTTTTTGGAGGTTTTTGCTTTAAACTACCTTTTTATACTTTTGTTACATATTTTTTAATTTGTCGTTTTATTTTCACATATTTGTTATCTATTTTTACGTAATTTTACTTATTTTATTTTTTTGTGTTCTTTTTAAATTTTCCGCCAATATTTTATCCAGGGCGTGCAACTCAACGGTATAGAATTTTTTCTTATGGTCACAGCATAGAAATTATTCTATTATTCTAAATTATTTCTATGGGTCACAGACTGTAACAGTAACTTTCTTTACAGTATTTCTTTGTATTGAGCTTATGTTCTGTCATAGAATTTCTGTGTAGTGAGTGTCACTCAGTGAAACACAGTTTATTGCATAGAAATAGTTTATTGTAGGGATGTTCTGTGTTTGGGTATGCGGCTAAACAAAATTATAAAAGAAACTTGAACTTTTAATGTTTTTTTTTACCTAAAATGCTGTTTTTTTAACCTAAAATGCTTTTTTTAGTACCTTTTTAGTTACCTATTTTTCAGTTTTTAGTACCTAAATATCCCATCCCTATTGATTACTAATTATAAGGTGCATATGAAAATATGCTACCTCAGGGAAATGACGTGGCGCACCTAGGGTTCATTGAATTATTTGTTAATAAAAGTCAGCAATTATAAAGTTATTAACTTGTATTTAAAGCCAATAATGTTTTAATATAAAATTACGGAAATATAAAATAATGACCCTAATGGTTCCACTACACTGGGCCACTTCCCAACAGCATGGAAGCACGCTGAAGTTGTGATGATACCAAAACCAGGAAACCCCAAAAATCAGCCCCAAAGCTACAGACCGATCAGCCTCCTCTCATCACTCTGGAAACTCGCAGAAAAATCCATCCTCCCCCCGGAACAATTCGGCTTCCGATCGGGCCACTCCACAGAATACCAGACGACAAGACTGAAGGAAATGATTCTCGAAGTAGCCAACTACCGCGACTCCACCGGGGTGGTTCTTATGGACGTTCAAAAGGCCTTTGACAGGGTGTGGCACACAGGCCTCCTTAAAAAGATGATCGACTTCGACTTTCCAATCCCAACCATAAGGCTCATAAAATCTTATCTCCGACACAGACGCTTCCGAGTCCTAGTCGAGAGAAAAACATCCGCAGACAGACCAATCCAACCGGTGTCCCACAAGGCTCCCTTCTGGGACCTCTACTCTACAACGTCTACACGGCAGACATTCCCCGAAGCGCAGGAACATCTCTCGCCTTATACGCAGACGACACCGCCTTGATCGCTTCCATTCGTGATACCAGCCTAATCTGCAAAAACCTAAACAACGCCTTACAAGTCCTAAACAAATGGTTTCACAAATGGTAAATCAAAATCAACCCCAGAAAAACTCAAGCAATGTTCCTATCTGTACGGAAAAGAAACCCAACAGACCCACTAAATCTAAACCTAGACGGTACCTCCATCCCTTGGGTGGACAACATCAAATACCTGGGAATCATCTTCGACAAGAGGATGAGATGGCAAAAACACATTGACGACAGGACAAATAAGGCAAGAGCGGCAATGAGAGAACTGGGACCAATCATCAACAACCAAGCCATATGTCTCAGGGTCAAATGCATCCTATACAAGACCGTCATTCTCCCATCCCTCACATACGGGGCCGCCACTTGGTGTAACGCAACCAACCAGCAACTAAAGAAACTCCAAACAGTTCAAAACATCGCAGCAAGAAGAATCACAAATGCTCCATGGTTCGTAAGAAACAAAGACATCGCCAGAGACCTACACCTCAGGGATATAAGCGTCGAAATCAACGAGAGAGTCAAAAGAACTGTGTCCGCCATGGAATCCAGCACAAGCCAAGAAATCAGGAACATTATGGACTACTCAAACAATGGAATATCCCAAAAAAAACAAGGAACTACCTCGAACAATAAATTCTAGTCATCTACACTCATTTCATGTCTATTCCTTTTATCTATTCTTCTTCGTCCCTGGTTCTTTCTACACTATTTTTTATCTTTTATCTATACAATTTTCTACACTTATTCCGTTTTTTTATGTCACCATATTTTAAATATTCGTCCAAGTCCCGTAGTGTTGAGACGTCAAAACAGACCCTTAAATGATATCAAAACTCAAATTTCCTTCCAAGTCGGGAAATCCATTCACATTGGGGCAGAGGAAATAAAAATAAATTTCCAACCCAGAAAAATAAGAAGACCACATGATTGGACGTTTTTCTATTTTAATGGCTTTACGGATGGTACGTTTGGTCCTGTGTTCGATGCTAGCCAAGACCCTTGTTTTTTCAAAGTAAATTTCATGGGAAGTTTTTCGGACGTGTTCAGCTAAGAAAGATGTTTTTTCTTGTTTTAAGACTGCGTTAAGATGTTCTTCGCTAGTTATAGAAAGGTGTGGATGGCTCTTATATTGAGCCTGTTAAAAATTAGACGACCTAGGTCAAATTTTGACCTACCCCATTTGGATCTAAAGGTCACTAAAAAAGCTCAATTTTGTCAAAAATTAATTTACGCTAGTGAAAAAATTATTCTTTAAGTACTTTTAATTAGTCCTTTAAAATATAAAGTTAATAGCCGACCCATGGGATTTAGAATATTAATAATTTAAACGAAAAATTGACTTTTTATTACTTGTGCAAATAAAGATATGGAGTCGGCTAAACTTAATCTTTTTTTGAGCAATAAAAGGTTCATAAACAACATTTTTTTTGTTGGCCCAAATAAAAAAATATAAAAAAACTTTGGCCATTTTTAAAGGCTCGTGGGCCCGGTTTAATTTTAACTGTTTTTTTTCTGTGTCTTATTAATAGACATAGTCCGTTCAGGCTAAGTTGAGCGCTTTGGTGGGGGATCATGTCGCCGTTAATTCAATTAAATATCGAATCGGCGCGAGATTTCGGTAACAAGAAGATGATTTATATATACATGTATATAATTGTGCCTGAGCATAGAGATGATGGATGGGGTGACATTCCTTAGACCGCTCAACTGCCAGCCTGAACGGACAGTACTTATGTTACGATTATATTTGAAACGCTTACATTTATCAAAACACTAAAGCCACCTTTTTTGTAGATCAGTTAATTTCCAACAAAAATATAGTGGGCGTACAGCGAAAATCCACTATAGAAAGGCCAGATGATTTTAAGAAAAATGGATTTAAATTGTTGAAAAGCCGTGAAAAATCAGGTTTTGAACGTACACATTTTAAATTACAGTTTTTTTATTTTGTCAGGGATTAAAAAAGATTTTAAATGTGTCTTAATGGATTTTCCCCACGATATGTGCTATTTATTTTAAAATCCTTACTATTCTGAAAGTTATAAAATTAAAAAATATATATATTTTTTTCAAAACTTTTTTAATTTTGACCTAAAGATTTATTTTATTATTATTGTTATTCATTTGTTAGTGGGATACAAAATATTTTTCATATGACTAATGTGAAAATGGAAAGTTGCAATGAGGAGCATCTTACTCTTAATTGCAAGAGCTTATAGGTAGATATGCTTCTTTTGAGGTGCCAAGCAACCAATTTGTCGTAAACGTTAAAAAAATGAGATTTTTTTAATCACCCTAATATATATATAGGGTGGCCCATCTAAAACACAGCAAGGTATGTATTAGGGTGAGCCAAAAAAACTAACCTATCGGATTTATGGGTTAAAATGAACCTACATACCGAGCAAAAAATTTTCCTGCAAGGAAAAATTTTTTGCTCAATTTTAAAAGGTGTCGGTGAGCATTCTAAGTTTTCCATTGAAATAACACGTAAAAAAATCTTTTTTCATTAAAAAAAATATAACTTTTGAACCGTTTGAGATAAAAATTTTTACGTCGCGGATTCTTGTAGAGCATAAAATTTCCTACAAAATCTATCCCAGAATTATTTTTTTTCAATTTAAAAATTCGTATATTTGAAAGCTTTGAAAAGTGAAAAAAATCATAATATTTAGTTTTAGTGTTTTTTGACTCAAAATGTTCATTAGGGTGTTTAATTTTTTTTTCTTGCTGACACATGAAAATTTCGGTTTTTAGGTTGAAAAAAAAATTCCCTGAAAATTTGAGCCCTTAATTTTGATTCTAAGTACTTCCTTTTTAATTTTGTAGTTTTTCCATATAAAAAGCATGTATTTTTAATCATTTTTACTTTAAATTTCTATATTTTGGCCGGGTTTTGAATTATAATTTTTATCACCATAATAAAGGCCCTGCATCAATTTTGTTTTTGATTTATTTACGTTGATTATAGTAGCTCCAAAAGTCGTCAAAAATCGAGCGAATGACTGGTTTTACCGAAATTTAATTTTTGACTAAAAAGGTTTTTACGTTCATATCACTAAAGTGCTTTGTTTAAGAGATATAAGCAATATATAGTTGTTGAATGAAATTACATAAATTTCAATAAAACCTATTTTTTCTTTGTTTTTGGTTATTGAATTGCTTATATCTCTTAAACAAAGCACTTTAGTGATATGAACGTAAGAACCTTTTTTGTCAAAAATTAAATTTCCTACAACTTTTTGGGTAAAACCAGTCATTCGATGGATTTTCTCAAAAATATGTGAGAAAAAGTGAAAAAACGACTTTTGGAGCTACTACAATCAACGTAAATAAATAAAAAACAAAATTGATGCAGGGCCTTTCAAAACCGTGAATACTATGCAGAAAATTATGGTGATAAAAATTATAATTCAAAACCCAGCCAAAATATAGAAATTTAAAGTAAAAATGATTAAAAATACATGCTTTTTATATGGAAAAACTACAAAATTAAAAAGGAAGTACTTAGAATCAAAATTAAGGGCTCGAATTTTCAGGGAATTTTTTTTTTAACCTAAAAACCGAAATTTTCATGTGTCAGCAAGAAAAAAAAATTTTCGTTTTAAATGAAACACCCTAATGAACATTTTGAGTCAAAAAACACTAAAACTAAATATTATGATTTTTTTCACTTTTCAAAGCTTTCAAATATACGAATTTTTAAATTGAAAAAAAATAATTCTGGGATAGATTTTGTAGGAAATTATATGCTCTACAAGAATCCGCGACGTAAAATTTTTTATCTCAAACGGTTCAAAAGTTATATTTTTTTTAATGAAAAAAGATTTTTTTACGTGTTATTTCAATGGAAAACTTAGAATGCTCACCGACACCTTTTAAAATTGAGCAAAAAATTTTTCCTTGCAGGAAAATTTTTTGCTCGGTATGTAGGTTCATTTTAACCCATAAATCCGATAGGTTAGTTTTTTTGGCTCACCCTAGTATGTATGCAAGGTATGCATGCAAGTTATGTATGCAAGGCTTTGTATGTAAAAATAAAAAAAATCTTTGAAACCGTATACTTTGCTTTTTAGGGGAACATATTTACACATTAATCAGCGTAACTTCAACCCCTTAGCGGGGACAGAATTCCCCCTTATTTTTTCAAATAGGAAGTGGTGCGTTGTGATACATATTTTGAAAGGGCATTAAATTTTCTTTATTATGGCCCTTAGTTTTGCTGCTGGTTGCCGAGAAATTTAATTTAGTTTTATTGATTGGTACTGATGTATTATCTAATTAATTGTTAAAAATTTCCGCCATTCACCTACATACAATAGTACAGCAACTGTACAAAGTATATCGGGTGTAATTTCTTGGCATTCATTAGTGATGCGGTTTCGTAAATCTTTCAAGGATTTAGGTTGGGTGGCATACATTTTGAATTTCAGATGTCCCCACAAAAATAAATCAAGGGAGATAAATCCGGTGATCTCGCGGGCTCTTATCCCAATCCATCTACCAGGAAACGTTTCATCCAGAAACTGCCGTATAGGTAATGCCTAATGTGGAGGAGTTCCGTCTTGATAAAGTATCGGTTTGTCTTCATGGTAACGTTGGTCGTTTTCCATAATTTTGATCAGCGCTGGGTTGACCGCATTATGCAACAAGTCTAAGTAAATAGCTCCATTTAAATTTCCCGGTGAGAAAAATGTGATCACTAAAAATACTAGCCCAAACACAAGTTTCTGAGGATGAACCTCATGGAAGATTCTTGGATTCGTGTTGGACGAATAACGACAATAAGACGATTGATAATGCCATTGAGAAAAAATAAACATTCGTCTGAGAAGCAAACATTCAAAAGGTAGTTGGGAGTATTTATAATAATTTAGAGCATTATTTTTTAAAATTTTAAACAGCGGTAATTATCATATTCATGCAATTATTGAAGAAGTTGTATTTTATATGGTTGCCATTTATTATGTTTCAGAATTCTTTGTACGGTGGCCCGCTAAACTCCCGTTACGTCAAAAAGTTTTCTGGTACATAATGTATGGTCTAAAGTAATTTCACTCAGAACAGCTACTTCTCCTGCCTCATTTATTACCAAATTTTCAATATCTTGTTTTTTATTTGCCACTTAATCAGTTTGCCGGAATTTTGCTATTAATTCTAGGATATAATCATAATGTACGTGTCTATTTGCATTCCTTTCATTAAACAAAGTTGAACATTGTTTATAAAATACAATTAAATAATTTCCACTCTCTTCGCAATAAAATAAACCATTTTTTATCAAATCGAAAGAAAATAAAAGCACAGAAATAACGAACTATCCACATCAACCACTTTACTGAAGTTTAAGCCGATTTGTCGACTGATATTAGTTTAAAGACAATTTTTTTGCTTTACTAAATTTTTAAATAAGCGGTCCAGTAAAATTTTTAGAATTCCATTGCTCGGCGAAGCGTAGCTCAAAAACATAGGGTTAATTTAAAGAAAATGCCCTTTCAAAAGATGCCAACATACCACTTCCATTTC
The DNA here is from genome assembly GCA_921294245.1 of Brassicogethes aeneus. Lineage (NCBI taxonomy): Eukaryota > Metazoa > Arthropoda > Insecta > Coleoptera > Nitidulidae > Brassicogethes > Brassicogethes aeneus. Next base: position 3,373,725 of record OV121137.1, read on the forward strand.
TAACTTTCAGTGTTAACCAGGGAGGGGGGAAATCGTTAAATAAAATCATACTCAACAGCTTAGAATTAACTTACAATACCCAAATTGCACACGGTTTTAATTTATTTTTTGTGAACAGTATCCAAGAGATTGTGTCATGTGTAACTTCGCAAAATCATACTAACATAGAAGTTAGTAAGATAAAATCATGTGATGAGAAATTTGACTTTTTTAAAGAGGTAGGATTTTGACGTTTAAAAATTGTTAATAAATTTAATAATACTGGAGGCTATGATGATGGTTTATTTACGAAAATATCAAAGTCTGCATTTAATACTTTTGGAAACAGATTTTTGGATTTCATAAACTCTTCGTTAACTTCTGGAATTTTTTCTAATGATTGTAAACTTCGATTATCGTTTTTAAGCCAAAAAGTACAAATGCAATAAATTGTAAAGATTTTAGACCTATAAATGTAGTGCCTTTGTATAAGAAATTATTGGAGATGTGTTTTAAAAATCAACTTGTGTGTTGTGAAAGAAACAATGAGATATGTCATAACCAATCTGGTTTCCGTTTTAGTCATTCATGTGAAAGTGTTACTAGCACACAATGGTTAAAATATATTGGATTTTAAACGTGGGTTCTAAACTATATATGGAGACCTCTTAGTGAAAAAACTGGTATAAAAAATTGGTATACATGAAATTTTTTTAAAATGGTTTAAAAGTTACTTGACAACCAGATTTTAAAAAACTAAATTTAATGGAACAACATCCAGTGAAATACGAACTACATGGGGTGGGTCTCAAGGAACCGGTTTTAGACAAATATTATTTAATTTATATCTAAATGATATTGTGTAAAAAAATATATATATTTCCCTCTTTGCAGATGATAGAATGTTTTTTATTTCTGGAAGAAATAAAAGGAAACTCTGTGATTAAATAAAGGCCTACAAAATCTAAACTCTTGTTTATGTGACAACATATTTGGTATTTATGTGAAAAAATCTAAGGCCACTCTGTTAGCAAGCAAGAGTCAAACTGTAAAATGGAGATTTTTTAAAATAAATTCCGTTGTTAAATCTTAAACCCTAAATGGATTAATAGGAGAACTAAGAAGCATAAACAAGATTAAAGAAAGTCTATTAGTTGAAACCATATCTACCAAGCAGGCTAAGAAGCTTCGTGACCTTGTTAGATTCGGCGAGTATAAGGTAAAAGTCTGTTCACATAGAACTTTAAATAACTCTTGAGGGGGGGGTCAACTGTCCAGACCTCCTTAACTACAGCGAAGAAGAGATATTGCAATATTTAGAATATGAAGCCGTTATTGAAGTCCAAAGGGTCACCAAGAAAAGTAAAGGGAAAATTATTGAAACTGCAAGTCATATTCTGACTTTTGATAAACCCTCTCTTCCAAAATATATTATGGCTGCCTTTTACCGCCTTGAAGAGAGGCCATACATCCCAAACCCTATGCGCTTCTTTTAATGGGGTAAACCAAAGCACGAGGACAAATGTGTATCACCCACATGTGGAAACTGTGGTCTAGGAACTGCCCCATAAATCAGGAGGATGCAGCTATCCAAAAAAATCAAAACTCTTGAAAAAATAATTTATATAGAAGCCCGTGAAAGGGTTAAACAGACAACACTTATATATTTTTCTGAGATCGTCAAGGCACAAAACAAACCGGAAATTAATATTAAGGATATAGTTCAAGAATTAATATCTGAAATTGTAAAAATATGCCAAAGCATCCTGACCAGCGACAAAAGTTTTATTGTACCTGCGGCATCATCCAGTCAGAGTATTTCTGGTACACTGAAAAAAAAGGCCATATCAAAACTACAACAACAACTGACAAGTAGAAATACTCGATCTAGACCTACCAGGAGATCGCAATCAAAGACAGAATCCGTCTTATCCATCTCCTCGGATAAACGAAAACGACAAAAAGAGGGCGACGATTCAGCTGAGTCAGACAACAGCAAAAAAACTGACAAAAATGGACAAAAAAACAAAACGGTGGCCAAAAGGCAAACCCCAAAAAACCCCAAGAATATAATGAAATGAAACTGGTGGTCAACCTTGACGCAACCTGACTATTTTATTTTTATCTGTGATACCTATTTTTTATTTAATCTTACTCTTTTTTATATTACCTATTGGTTCTGTCCCAATATACATACTTATTTATATTTATATTTATATTTTACTCTTAACGTACATGTTTAATATCTGTCTTCTTATACGTTTTTTAAATATTTATTTATACATCTATTTATTTATAATTATTTATTACCCATATATACATTTATTGTTACAAACACTATAAAATTCTAAAAATGAAATCCATAATTCAATGGAATTTCAACGGACTCGTATACAGATATTGTAATCTGAAACTTATATTGAATAGATTTAACCCTTTCTGCATCTGTATTCAAGGGACCCATCTTAAACCGGGTCAACCATATGCTTTTAAAAACTACAGCTTTACAAGATGTGTTGCTGTAGTTAATCATAGAGCAAACGGTGAAGTCGACATCGGTATTAGAAAGGATCTGAAAGTAAAAATTAATAAACATTAACACTAATTTACAAGTCCTTATAATTAATTAACCTTGCTACCTATGTGTTTGTAATATATACCTATCTCGTTTTGACTGGACGGCTGCATACATTGAGAATATTATTCCGTTTCTTATAGTGGGCGATTTTAACGCCCACAATCCATTTTAGAAACTTTATGTCCGTGGTGTCATATTAGAAAGTGGAATTCTAAGAAACGCCGATTTAATATTATTAAATGATGGCTCACCAACCTACCTTAATTTCAGATCAAACAACTTTTCACGTATAGATCTTTCATTAATCTTCTCCTCAACCGCTTGCCGTTTGAAATGGAGAGCCCTACATGACAGTTACTATTTTCCTATAAAAATAAAATTCAATGTCAGACAAATGCAGCATTATCTACCGGCAAAATGGAACCTATATCAAGCCGATTGGGATAACTTCAGGTTGAACTTGCTAACCTCAACATTGACCCACGAAAGTTGCTTGGATGAAGATCATCCTTACGAAAACACTTCTTGAATCGAGGTGTTCCAAGATCTAGCAATCATCATATATCTAAACAACAGGTACCCTGGTGGAATAGTAAAGTCCGAAATGCTATAAAAGAAAAAAAAAAGCATTTAATACATTTAAAAGGCACCTGGAAAATCTTATTAAATTCAAGATTGCCAGAGGGAAGTCGAGGCGCATCATTTTAGATGCAAAAAGGTCTTTCTGGCAAAAATATATCACTAATATTAATCCACACACCAACCTCACTTGCATGGAAAAAAATCAGAAAATGTCAGGTTGCAAGCAAATATCACCAATAAATTGCATTATTAATAATAACAACACTATAACCGAAACAAACTCCATAGCAGAGAAGGTCGCAGATTACTTTTAAAACGTGAGTAGCTCACAAAATTATGATGTGAACTTTCTGGAAGGAAGATCGGAGCAAAAAGTCTAACTGGATTTTGAAACAGAGTATATACATCCATATAACGGGCCCTTTACCATCAGTGAACTTGAGTGTGCTCTCGAACGAGCCAAAAAGAGCTTCCCGGGCCCAGAAAATATCGTATATGATTTTTGTCGGGAAGCCCATGAAGACTTCAAAAAAATATTTAGTTAAGGTATATACCCGACCCAATGCATTGCAATGGAGGGAAGCGCTAGTTATCCCCCTCCCCAAGGAAGGAAAGAATCCTACCAATCCTAGTTCTTATCGCCCAATAAGCCTCACGTCATGTTTAAGCAAAGTTTTGGAATCAATGGTAAACAAAAAACTGGTCTAGTGTATGGGGATGACTGGATATATTTCCAAGTATTAGTCCGGTTTCCGTACCGGCAGATCGACTTTGGATAATCTGGTCTATCTCGAGCAGGCAACCCAGTCAGCTTTTAGCAAAAGACAATATCTTACTGCCGGTTTTTTCGATATTGAGAAGACTTATGACATGATGTTGAGGTATGGAATCTTGGAAACTCTCCACCGTGGGAATATGCCAATTTTTGTTAAGTCCTTTTTAAGTGGTCGTTTCTTCCGAGATCAAGGCAGGGGAAAAAATAGGATATAAATTATCTCTCTTAAAATCTAATTTAGGAACTCCGCATTACCGCCCTAGTATATTCATAAAAGATTCCACTGGACTGCGTTCCCCAGCTAAAATAATTGGGCGTAGTTAAGGATAATACGCTAAACACAGAGACAATTTGACCGTACTCTATAAACCCTTAATCCAGTCTAAGCTGGATTGCGGATCTATAGTCTTTGGATCTGTCCCTAAATCTACCCTCTGACCCCTAGATGTTATTCATAACACAGGGGTCCTTTTAGTTCTGGGGGCATTTAGGACCACGCCTACGTTCAGTCTGCATTGTAACCGTCATTTTGACAGTTACCCATTGATTATATTTTATTAGTTTGTACATCTATAACGGTATAGATGTGAACTGTTAAGTGGTTTATTTTTAGTTTAACTAATTGTTAAGTATATTTTTAATAATCATATTTGTTTAGTTGCCTCTTTCCAAAAGAATTTAATTATTTTTATTATTTTGTTTATTACCTTGTTTTGATAGTATGCAACCCGAAACACTCCTGTTTTTAGTTTTGTTAACATTGGCAACGCTGTTGAATGGTCTTTAGTTTGAAAGCTCCTTAAAATAAGGGGTTTTTAAGATGGAGTATAGTTTTTTATGGGATTTATGCAGTTTTTGCTCGGGTTTTTTGGTTGGTTTAACCATGTTTGTGGAATCCAACAAGACTATTTGGCTATGTTATCTATGTTTATGGAACCCAACAAGACTGTTGGGTTATATTAACTATGTTCATAAAAAACTATGATGACAATCTGACATGCTAGGAGATTTCAGCATCGAAAGACAAACAACTACCAGAGCCCCAACTGCGTTCAGGTCGTACAAATTTTAAATATTAATGTTAACGTGCACTACACTCCTTATACGTTTGTGTACTTTTGAGTTGAGAGTTCAACATAGATATTTTAAGTATATTTTTTTTGTATCATCGATAATATTTTGTCAGTTAATTTAGTCTATCAGACTTTGGTTTTTGTAAACCATATATGGCCATATATGGGTGCACCAAAATTATAAATCGAACAAATATTTATTATTACATGAAAAGTGTTCACTTCAACATCGGTGAAACAAATATATCTTTGATTTTTTTTTTTAACTTGACTTTTAATAACCGCTCTTAATCTTTAGTAGGATTGTGTCTGACTTACTTGGATTTTAACAACTGGCCATAATAAGACACTGGCGACCAATTTTAATTTACCTTTATAAATTTAGTAAATATATTTTGTATACACGTAAGTATCGAGAAACAACATTTTCCCATCGACCCATCTCTCCGCTGAAAAGCTGCCGTTCGCCATAGCCCTCGAGTTGAGGTTACAGCATAAACAACATAACCTTTCTAACCTCTAAGAAGAACTTCCCTACTTACAAAGGCCCTTCTTCAAGTCTAAGGGTTACCCATTAATATGCCAGTTGAGAAAGGTTCTTATATTCCAGGGATTACCTCGTGGATGCAAGAATATGAAGACAATATTATGGAACTCAGACTTGGAAAACTGCGGATTTTCAGAGAGCTTTAAAATTTGGTTTTAGCTTTATGGACAGAGTGGTCTGTTGGGGGGTTGCTCGTCTAAGGGAGAGAACAGGTTATTACCACCATATTAAAATTTGGGTCATACCAAGGCCACTAAATCTTATATCCTAGATGGCGGAGACTTACCTGAATGCGATGGCTGTGGAAAAACCCTCTCAGTCAAGCACCTCCTTGTAGAATTTCTTACTCTTAACCAAAGAGTACTACATGATACAGCTGAGCTGGAACTAAATATTTTACTCAATTATGATCCTAAAAATACAGCAAAAGTTCTCACCTACCTGATACGGTAAATTACCCTCAGGAAATTTAATTTTTTGTACATATGATATATTTCATTTATTTATTTGTACCTTTATTTATTTATATTTGCCGTTCCTTTTGTCTCTTGTACACAGTCTGAGAGGTTTTTAGCCGGTAGGAGTCCGGCACTACCCATCCAACGTTTTTTGTTCGGGTGTCCAAGAGGATTTTTCTCTCAGAAGATTGGTACCAATGACCTAAGCAGTCGAAGCACCTTAAATAAAAAAATATTTATAGCTTTAGAAGAGTCCTTACAAAAAAATAAAATATTATAAAATTGCAATAAATATGCTAATAGCACATAAATGCTGTTGTGACGCCCAGCACCTCAAGACAAGCAGTTGTGTGTCTTGGGTCCCGGGTAAAGAACCAATTAATGATTCTATACGTGATCTACCAGATCCAAGTACAAAAAAAGTGAAAATTGATTGTGGCACCCCCTCCTGGATTAAATCCCAAAGGGATCTATCTGTAAAAAAGGGTACACGTGCTAATTGTGAGCGGTCGAGGTTAAGGAATAAATTCACCACACCTGCCTATTAATTCACCTGGTAAGTAAATCAACTAAAGTGCATGACCTTATTAATACTTAATACTAAATTTGAAATACAAACATTTAAAATCTTAAACAATAAAATCCACCAAAAATGAACTTTCGCCAATGGTTTAGATAAGAACAGCAAGCATAAAAAAAGAAAGCATAAACAAGCGTTTATATACAGACATTAATCACTTAAGTTTAGATAAACTAGGCAAAAGAATCTCAACTTAAAGAAATAAACATCCGTAGATTGCTGCTTGTATTTTTGGAGTGTTTCTGAGGGCGTCATTAACTGATCGCATAAAATAAATCGAAACTAAATCTAGTCAGTGGCGTAAAAAATTCTTGTAATTATAAAATTCAATGTCAGACAAATGCAGCATTATCTACCGGCAAAATGGAACCTATATCAAGCCGATTGGGATAACTTCAGGTTGAACTTGCTAACCTCAACATTGACCCACGAAAGTTGCTTGGATGAAGATCATCCTTACGAAAACACTTCTTGAATCGAGGTGTTCCAAGATCTAGCAATCATCATATATCTAAACAACAGGTACCCTGGTGGAATAGTAAAGTCCGAAATGCTATAAAAGAAAAAAAAAAGCATTTAATACATTTAAAAGGCACCTGGAAAATCTTATTAAATTCAAGATTGCCAGAGGGAAGTCGAGGCGCATCATTTTAGATGCAAAAAGGTCTTTCTGGCAAAAATATATCACTAATATTAATCCACACACCAACCTCACTTGCATGGAAAAAAATCAGAAAATGTCAGGTTGCAAGCAAATATCACCAATAAATTGCATTATTAATAATAACAACACTATAACCGAAACAAACTCCATAGCAGAGAAGGTCGCAGATTACTTTTAAAACGTGAGTAGCTCACAAAATTATGATGTGAACTTTCTGGAAGGAAGATCGGAGCAAAAAGTCTAACTGGATTTTGAAACAGAGTATATACATCCATATAACGGGCCCTTTACCATCAGTGAACTTGAGTGTGCTCTCGAACGAGCCAAAAAGAGCTTCCCGGGCCCAGAAAATATCGTATATGATTTTTGTCGGGAAGCCCATGAAGACTTCAAAAAAATATTTAGTTAAGGTATATACCCGACCCAATGCATTGCAATGGAGGGAAGCGCTAGTTATCCCCCTCCCCAAGGAAGGAAAGAATCCTACCAATCCTAGTTCTTATCGCCCAATAAGCCTCACGTCATGTTTAAGCAAAGTTTTGGAATCAATGGTAAACAAAAAACTGGTCTAGTGTATGGGGATGACTGGATATATTTCCAAGTATTAGTCCGGTTTCCGTACCGGCAGATCGACTTTGGATAATCTGGTCTATCTCGAGCAGGCAACCCAGTCAGCTTTTAGCAAAAGACAATATCTTACTGCCGGTTTTTTCGATATTGAGAAGACTTATGACATGATGTTGAGGTATGGAATCTTGGAAACTCTCCACCGTGGGAATATGCCAATTTTTGTTAAGTCCTTTTTAAGTGGTCGTTTCTTCCGAGATCAAGGCAGGGGAAAAAATAGGATATAAATTATCTCTCTTAAAATCTAATTTAGGAACTCCGCATTACCGCCCTAGTATATTCATAAAAGATTCCACTGGACTGCGTTCCCCAGCTAAAATAATTGGGCGTAGTTAAGGATAATACGCTAAACACAGAGACAATTTGACCGTACTCTATAAACCCTTAATCCAGTCTAAGCTGGATTGCGGATCTATAGTCTTTGGATCTGTCCCTAAATCTACCTTCTGACCCCTAGATGTTATTCATAACACAGGGGTCCTTTTAGTTCTGGGGGCATTTAGGACCACGCCTACGTTCAGTCTGCATTGTAACCGTCATTTTGACAGTTACCCATTGATTATATTTTATTAGTTTGTACATCTATAACGGTATAGATGTGAACTGTTAAGTGGTTTATTTTTAGTTTAACTAATTGTTAAGTATATTTTTAATAATCATATTTGTTTAGTTGCCTCTTTCCAAAAGAATTTAATTATTTTTATTATTTTGTTTATTACCTTGTTTTGATAGTATGCAACCCGAAACACTCCTGTTTTTAGTTTTGTTAACATTGGCAACGCTGTTGAATGGTCTTTAGTTTGAAAGCTCCTTAAAATAAGGGGTTTTTAAGATGGAGTATAGTTTTTTATGGGATTTATGCAGTTTTTGCTCGGGTTTTTTGGTTGGTTTAACCATGTTTGTGGAATCCAACAAGACTATTTGGCTATGTTATCTATGTTTATGGAACCCAACAAGACTGTTGGGTTATATTAACTATGTTCATAAAAAACTATGATGACAATCTGACATGCTAGGAGATTTCAGCATCGAAAGACAAACAACTACCAGAGCCCCAACTGCGTTCAGGTCGTACAAATTTTAAATATTAATGTTAACGTGCACTACACTCCTTATACGTTTGTGTACTTTTGAGTTGAGAGTTCAACATAGTTATTTTAAGTATATTTTTTTTGTATCATCGATAATATTTTGTCAGTTAATTTAGTCTATCAGACTTTGGTTTTTGTAAACCATATATGGCCATATATGGGTGCACCAAAATTATAAATCGAACAAATATTTATTATTACATGAAAAGTGTTCACTTCAACATCGGTGAAACAAATATATCTTTGATTTTTTTTTTTAACTTGACTTTTAATAACCGCTCTTAATCTTTAGTAGGATTGTGTCTGACTTACTTGGATTTTAACAACTGGCCATAATAAGACACTGGCGACCAATTTTAATTTACCTTTATAAATTTAGTAAATATATTTTGTATACACGTAAGTATCGAGAAACAACATTTTCCCATCGACCCATCTCTCCGCTGAAAAGCTGCCGTTCGCCATAGCCCTCGAGTTGAGGTTACAGCATAAACAACATAACCTTTCTAACCTCTAAGAAGAACTTCCCTACTTACAAAGGCCCTTCTTCAAGTCTAAGGGTTACCCATTAATATGCCAGTTGAGAAAGGTTCTTATATTCCAGGGATTACCTCGTGGATGCAAGAATATGAAGACAATATTATGGAACTCAGACTTGGAAAACTGCGGATTTTCAGAGAGCTTTAAAATTTGGTTTTAGCTTTATGGACAGAGTGGTCTGTTGGGGGGTTGCTCGTCTAAGGGAGAGAACAGGTTATTACCACCATATTAAAATTTGGGTCATACCAAGGCCACTAAATCTTATATCCTAGATGGCGGAGACTTACCTGAATGCGATGGCTGTGGAAAAACCCTCTCAGTCAAGCACCTCCTTGTAGAATTTCTTACTCTTAACCAAAGAGTACTACATGATACAGCTGAGCTGGAACTAAATATTTTACTCAATTATGATCCTAAAAATACAGCAAAAGTTCTCACCTACCTGATACGGTAAATTACCCTCAGGAAATTTAATTTTTTGTACATATGATATATTTCATTTATTTATTTGTACCTTTATTTATTTATATTTGCCGTTCCTTTTGTCTCTTGTACACAGTCTGAGAGGTTTTTAGCCGGTAGGAGTCCGGCACTACCCATCCAACGTTTTTTGTTCGGGTGTCCAAGAGGATTTTTCTCTCAGAAGATTGGTACCAATGACCTAAGCAGTCGAAGCACCTTAAATAAAAAAATATTTATAGCTTTAGAAGAGTCCTTACAAAAAAATAAAATATTATAAAATTGCAATAAATATGCTAATAGCACATAAATGCTGTTGTGACGCCCAGCACCTCAAGACAAGCAGTTGTGTGTCTTGGGTCCCGGGTAAAGAACCAATTAATGATTCTATACGTGATCTACCAGATCCAAGTACAAAAAAAGTGAAAATTGATTGTGGCACCCCCTCCTGGATTAAATCCCAAAGGGATCTATCTGTAAAAAAGGGTACACGTGCTAATTGTGAGCGGTCGAGGTTAAGGAATAAATTCACCACACCTGCCTATTAATTCACCTGGTAAGTAAATCAACTAAAGTGCATGACCTTATTAATACTTAATACTAAATTTGAAATACAAACATTTAAAATCTTAAACAATAAAATCCACCAAAAATGAACTTTCGCCAATGGTTTAGATAAGAACAGCAAGCATAAAAAAAGAAAGCATAAACAAGCGTTTATATACAGACATTAATCACTTAAGTTTAGATAAACTAGGCAAAAGAATCTCAACTTAAAGAAATAAACATCCGTAGATTGCTGCTTGTATTTTTGGAGTGTTTCTGAGGGCGTCATTAACTGATCGCATAAAATAAATCGAAACTAAATCTAGTCAGTGGCGTATCATTTCAAAGGAGTCCAAGCATTAATTGTGGGTGTATTATTGGTCGCCTAATGTCGCGTCATGGTTACGCAACTCAAAATATACCTAATTAAACAATAATTCGAATAACAAGCCTAACATACCCACTGAGCAAAATAACATTGCTGCAATGTTGACGCAATATTGCTTTGTAATCTGTAATGTTGCATCAAACCGTAAAGCAATATTGCTGCAATGTTGTAGCAACCCTAATTCTTCCTTGCAGCAATATTGCAATGCAAGGTACGAATGATGCATAAATGTTGTTGATGCAATGTTGCCGCAATATTACCATCGAAAAGTACGTGAACGGTTAAATTGCAATATTGTATCAATATAGCTTTTAAATCCATGTAGCAATGCATAAATGTTGTTGATGCAATGTTGCCGCAATATTACCGTCGAAAAGTACGTGAAGGGTTAAATTGCAATATTGTATCAATATAGCTTTTAAATCTATGTAGCAATATTACCTTAAAATATTAAAGGGAGGTTAAGAAGCAATATTTAAACAAATCTGAAATTTACATTTTTTTTATTAAAACAAAATAAAAACATAATAAAAAAATTAAATATCAAAATTATCAGTGTAATAATTATATCCTAATAATTAATATTAATTGAATCGATCAGAATAAGAACAGTACAAGTCCAAAAATTTTATTTTCACAACTCAATTTTTAAAATCAATTTAAAAGTTCAAAATGCATTTTTGTGAGAATATTTCAAATATTTTATAAATAATAATAATCAAATTTTGTAAAATGGTTTATATCTTCAAACAAAAATGCATTTTAAACTTTTAAATTGATTTTAAAAATTGAGTTGTCAAAATAAAATTTTTGGACTTGTACTGTTCTTATTCTCACCGATTCAATTATTAACAAAAGTTCTCCAGAAATGGGAAACTTTTTTATTATTAATTTTAGAAAAAAAGTTACGTCTTAATAAAAAGTTCTTTCTGAAAAAATATTATTAGACTATTAAAACTTAAAATAGGATGTACAGGGTGTCATAAAGTAGTAACATTTATAATTGGCCCAAGTAAGTTCCCTTAATTTTTATTTTAGAAAAATGAAATAAGAAAATGTTGCTTAGAATTAAAAGTTATGCCAAGTTTTAATCGCCTCCTATTAAAAAATTCTTGTAATTATAAAATGAATAATAAATAATTACCTAATTATAATTAACATTACATTTAAATATCGAACTTGGGCTCACAAACATGATAACATTTTTATTACACGCTTTTTTGTTAAGATTAAGCCTCTGTTCTTCAGTATTTTATTAATTTTAGAAATATCAATAATTTTTTAACAGGAGGCTATGGATTTAAACTTATTTCATTTTGCTTCCATAAAAATTAAGGGTACTTCTCTCTTGTGCCAATTATAAATTTTCCTACTTTATGATTTCATGTTATTTTATGTTTTAATAGTCTAATAGCAGAACGTTTTATAAAGTAACTTTTTTTTGTAAAATTAATAACTTAAAAGTTTCCCATTTGTAGAGACAAAATATGTAGAACAAAATAAAATTTACATATACGCGAAAAAAAATAACATAACAATCATAAATTTTGACACAATGCTGTCACTTAAAAAAAAACGCGGTACAAATTGGTAAACGCACAATCCACACAACAAGGTCTGTTCTATCTTGTACTTAAAATACTAAAAATCACTGCAACACTGCACAGACTTTAACGACGGCCATTTTTGTTCTTTGGGCTTGTGCTATACAGATTATTAATCGTTTTAAACGTTGTGTTTCTTACAGAGGCACTTGTAAGCCTTTTAAAAGGCCTTAAAGTTCTAAGAAAAACCATTTTAGCTTTTGTAAAGAATAAACCTTATTCTATCAGAGCCTTAAAATTGACATTTGACAGCCCTGATAGAATAAGGTTTATTTTTTACAAAAGAGGAGTAATATGGTTTTTCTTAGAACTTTAAGGCTTCTTTTAAGGCTTAAGTGCCTCTGTAAGAAACACAACGTTTAAAACAATTATTAATCTGTATAAACAGCACAAACCCAAAGCAAAAAAATTGTAAACAACAAAAATGGCCGCCGTTAAAGTCTGTGCAGTGTTGCAGTGATTTTTAGTATTTTTAGTTCGAGATGGAACCGACTTTGTTGTGTGGATTGTGGATAAACGTATAATTCTTATATAAAAAAGTTACGTTGATTACTTCCTCTCCCTACTTAATCTAACAGCTGCGTATTGGAAGAATGTCATCGTTGCTTCCTTAAAAATAACTTCTTTATAAGTATTTGAGAACGCATTGATTACTCCATCTATAAATCAGAATAAATAATTTTGATATTACATAGTTTAATACAGAACGAGAATACAACTGTGTAGATACCAGACTGGTACCTACACATTTGTAGATAATAGTTTTAGATAATAGGTATGTTCCTACTAAGAATTTTGACTGTCAAATGGACCTAATTAGAAAATAATATTATATTATGGTAGCGATTTTACTATTGTGCATGTCCCTGACGTCCATTTGATAGTCAAAATACTTGGTAGAAACAAGCCTAATACTGCCATCCTAAACTTAGAGAGCAGGTTATTTATCTATGGCAGTAACTTCATATTTCGTCTGTTTGAAGTTGCTGCGTTTTTATGTTTTAGCTATTTTACACCTTTTTGACTACTTTAGAAAGCAGTATAATACTATATAGTATACTACATGCCCAAAACATAATAAAAACGCAGCAAGTCCAAATAGACAAAATATGGAATTATAATAAATTATAAAGCAGAATACTTCAACTTATATCTCAGTTTACGTGTTTGAGGATTTTTTGAGAAAATATTTTTAAAGCCCATTTTTTTAATATTTAAAAAACGTTCGAAAAATAAATTTTAGGGAAGTTTCTTTTAAGTAAATAAAAAATATGCTGTTAAAGACCGTATTTTTGTTACTATACTCTGAAAATCTTGTACAAATCAAATGAACAGTAACGAAGATACAGCGGTTCAAAATCGGTAAAAATGCCCCCTTTTTGATTATTTTACTAAAATGTGGTCATTTTTGACGACTTTAAATCGCTGTATCTTCGTTACTGTTCATTTTATTTGTACAAAATTTTCAGAGTATGCTAAAAAAACGGCCTTTAACAGCATATTTTTTATTTACTTATAAAAAATGTCCCTAAAAGTTATTTTTCGAACGTTTTTTTAATATTAAAAAAATGGGCTAAAAATATTTTCTTAAAAAACCCTCAAACACGTAAACTGAGATATAAGTTGAATTATTTTAATCCAAAATTTCTTATAGATTAATGAAAGCGTTTTGGAGTTATATTTTTTTACAGTTGTTGCTCTACATATTTCCACTACTGTACCTGTTACAGGCTGTAACTTACAGCAAATACAATTCCGCAAGTCTGCCATAAAGCTCCTTAGGAGGTTAGGTACATAATTAATTAATAAAAGATTTAGTTTTCGACAAAGGTACCTACCTCCTAAGGAGCTTTATGGCAGGTTTGCTGAATTGTATATACTGCAAAGAACAAACCATGATTTGCTGTAATTAAAGTCATGATCATAACAATATTTCGATTTAAATTAATTAAAAATTAAATTTAATTAATGGGCTAAAAGTTTACATAGAAACAATACCACTGTTTATAGAAACTCTAAAAACAATGGTGATAAGCATCATAAGCAATGATATAAATAAAACTCACCTGTTGCACGCCTTTAAAACTATGTACTTTGAAATACCTAATGGCTGCCCACAGCACAACACAAAAAAGAATAGCCTTATGTTCTGACTAGCGTCTCTGCTCACAGTGAACCTGTACTCTATGCAGTGCATAGATAAAAGACTTGATGCAGTGCTCGGATATTCGAAACCGAGCCGACTCGCTTACTCTGTCTTGCCTATCTGCTCGCGCCGTCAGTGGGCGGGGCGTATGCTCTACGGGTTTCTTCTTCTTCTTAAATTTTATGGCCTTTAGCTTCTTAGGAAACTATTTGGCCAGCTCTACGGGTTTAGGACCTAAACTTTTCGAATCTGTTGGAGTAATCATGCAGTAATGTTGCTTCTTCAATGATGCAGCAATGTACCGAAAATGATATGGCAGTAATTGTGCGCGAGCAAAGTTGCAGGAACATTTCATTAGAAACATTACATCCACGATACACACACATATTAGACTGAGACGAAAAAATCAACTATTTTTCTTTTTCGCAATTTTTTTTTTACTGAGCAGGTTTTTGTCTCATAATTCCCAAACCATCAAGATAAATGGAATTGACCTTGACATATTTCTTAAATTCTCTACAAAAAAAGATGAACCGTTTCCTTAAACGTTGGTATGATTTTACAATTACAAAAGTCGAAAAATTAAATTGTAAAATCATGCCAATGTTTAAGGAAACGGTTCATCTAACAAAAAATTTTAATCAGGCCTTTTTTGTAGAGAATTTAATTTTTTTCAAGAAATATGTCAAGGTTATGAGTTATGAGACAAAAACCTGCTCAGTAAAAAAAATCAAAAATTTTTAGATTAGATTTTTAATCACCCTACGGTACAGTAGGGTGATATTGCAATATTGATTTCGCAATAATTGTTCACCTTAAAAGTTGCGGAAATATTTCATTTTAAATTTTATCTAAATATTATCTTTTTCAAACCTGTTGACAATAACTGTGCAGCAATATTGCTTTGAGAATATTGTATTGTAACATTGGTACAACATTATTCACAGTAATGTTTATATGCAATGTTACATTAAGCTTGCCCAAATGTTACATTGCAACATTTCAAAACCCTTACAGAAGCAATATTGCCCTAAGCTTGTGTAATGTTGCATGCTCAGTGGACGCAGTTTGGTGGGAGCGGGGGCCCCTTATGCTCCGGGAAAATATTCAACTAAATTAATAATAAAACGTTTTTCTTAACGTTTGATGTCATTTTTTAAAACCTGTCAAACTTACAAAATCTGTTATTTAATGGCAATTACCGTATGAACGACACTGACTATCCTCCAAACTTTTGATAAATCCCGGCTTAATGCCACAACAAACTATACCCGTTCTGTCCTTCCTACACCAGCTGCGTGAACGAGACATCGGACTGACGTTTGTCGTAATTCACGGATAATGTGTCGCCGCCATCTGCTGGTTTAGCGGATCCCGATACGTTTTAGAATCACTGATGGACTTTTACAAAGAAAAAAATACAGCTACACACTTTAATGTCTGTGGTTGGTTCGGCAGTTACAGGAAGTAATTTTAGACCAGCAAGGATAGACCCTAGCTACGTACTAACCTCCCAAGCCCCATTCATAAACCCCAAATGAATGGGGTTATTACTAAATACCTGGTTGAGGGGGAGTCCCGATTGTACTTAGTTTTGGGTCAGCTCAATTCCCCCGAAAAAACTGTTGTCCCGCCTGGTCCCACACTCCACTAGCCTTAATCGGGCGTATTCTATTCTGTGTTACATTAAGGTCTTTAAGAGTATTGGTGTAAGCACCTCCCCAATAGGGTGGGCCGAAAAAATTACTTTTTGAATTCAATTAAGGGGTACCAAAAAAAAGTTTCCTTATGCCAAAAGTAGTTTGTAAAAAAAATTTAGCGTACTAGCCCAATTTTTAAGGGTCCCCCGGGGGGCCCAAAATATTATTTTTTTTATATTTTGTTTGGGGTGGTAATAAAAAGTTGCATTATGTTGACAATAATTGTAGAAAAAAAAATAGCGTACTAGCCCAATATTTAGGGGTGCCCCGGGGGCCCAACATTTTTTTTTATTTTAATTGTAGTAGCCACAAAAAGTTACGTTATGTTAACAATATGTTTACAAAAAAATGTTAGAATTTGATGTCAAAAATTTGGCGGTTTAGGGTTAAAAATGTTTATAAATTTGGAAATGTTTTTTAAAATAAAAGAACTAAAAATATTTATAAGTCAAGCAGACGACTTCTATATAAGGTTCGACAAGTTACCCTTTCAAACGCAAGCGGTGGAAAAGTGTGTGAAGCTTGTAACAGAAGCTGCATTAAAAATTTGCTGTGAGGTAGCAAGAAATGGTTATATAGATGCGCAGACATCTTTACCGGCCTATATGACAACAAGTCTCAATATTATTTAAATAATAAAAAAACTGGGTGGGAGGGAGCGGGTGGCACTCTAACTATCCAATTAATTAATAATAATAAAAATAAAAATATTTCTATATTATTTATGTATGGTATTAAAATTATATTGTTTTGATTTATTTATCATGTATACTGTACCAATATTTATTACAAGACTCTTTTTGGCATTTAACTGAAGTCTTTACTTCTTTTAAGACTTTATTTATTTCGTTAGTGGCTGCGTTAATTAATTTAGAGTAACGCAAAATCTTTTTTAATATTAAATTAATTTAATAAAATCAAGCCAAGAGTTGCTAATTGTTTTTATCAAAAGGCGTCTTAATAAAATAATAAAAAAACTATTAGACTGATACAGACATTTGGTTTTTCTATGCAATAATATAGGGGGTAACTTTTTGTTGCCATCTCAATTAAACTATAAATAAAAAAATTTGGGCCCCCAGGGCACCCTTAAATATTGGGCTAGAATGGCTATTTTTTTTTAAACATACTGTTAACACGAGGTTACTTTTTGTGGTTACCCCAATTAAAATATGAAAAAAAAAATATATTTTGGGCCTCCGGGGCACCCTTAAATTTTGGGCTAGTACGCTCATTTTTTTTCTAGAATTACTGTTAACATAAGGTAACTTTTGCGGTTACTCCAATTAAAATATAAAAAAAAAGATATTTTGGGCCTCCGGGGCACCCTTAAATATTGGACTAGTACGCTCATTTTTTTTTCTAGAATTACTGTTAACATAAGGTAACTTTTTGTTCCCACCCCAGTCAAAACATACAAAAAAATATTTTGGACCCCCGGGGGACCCTTAAATAATGGGCTAGTACGTTACATTTTTTTCTAATCAATTACTTTTAACATAAGGTAACTTTTTATTACTACCCAAAAATAAATATCTCAAATATTTTTTTTTTACGTTTTTCGGCCCACCCTACTCCCCAATCCATAATAACAAAACCTTAAGTGAGACTCCACCAAAGCGCTGAATAGAAAGTACTGTAGTATCAGCAAAACTTAAGACTCACCCTTTGCTTTCAACCTTTAACAGATTATTTATATACAATATAAACAAGAGTGGGCCCAATATTGTGCCCTGTGGAACACCGTACTTAGGATTAAGTAGATCGCTCATGTTCTTGCCAATATTTACATATTGTTTTTTACTTTTAAGGTAACTTGTTAAAAGCTTAAGGAGTGAGCCACGTATACCAAGATCAGAAAGTATTGAGATTAATTTTTGATGACAAACAGTCTCAAAGGCCTTAGCAAGATCCAGAAAAATACAGAGAGCCGGTGTTCCCTCGTAAACTGCTTTGTAGATATTTTCAACTAGGTTGAGTTGACTCTATTTTTTGAAATTTATATTGCTGTCTGGATATTATGTTGTATTTTTTTATAAAACATTCTACTCGATTTTTAATAATTGTCTCAAAGATTTTTGAAAAATTTGTGATTATTGATATCGGTCTGTAGTTCACAGGATCCTGTTTATCTCCTTTTTTTAATTGAGAGAGTGACATATATGCCTGTTTGAAAAAAAATATTCCATATTTATTAATATTGAGAGGGGACTATGCTAAGTACTATATTTTTTATTATACACATTGCAATGCAATATTGGTATGCCGTCGATCCCTACAAATTTTGTATTTTTTTATTTTATAATAAATTAAAATTTGCTAATTTTAATTTATTTTCCTTATATTTAATGTTTTTTTGTCAATTTGTCACATATCTTAACGTGGTATTTGTTAAAAATGTTGCACATTTCTTTTTCCTCAGTGTATATAATATTGTTATTTCTGTTATTTTATTTGTTTTTAATTTAGATTTTTTTAGCTTGTTTATATTTTCCCACATTTCTTTATTACTATCATTTTTTTCAATTTTATTTTGAAAATGTGTTACGATTCAAAAATTCTGTTGGATTGGTTAATTATAATTGATAATACTAAATCATTAATTTCGTTAAGATAGTAAAAATGAAACGATAATTTGTATTTACAAGTGTTTATTGTTTTTGTTGTTTCTTATTTTCTTTTACTTGATGACGTTGTATCGTCCTTGAATTATTCCGATCGCGATATTTTGATGGCCTGAAAAAGAAAACTGTATTTGGTAAATAATATGCAACATTATTAAAAATAATTGATATATAATAAATAAAATAAATATTATATTTATTTATTCTCACTTATCTGGTTATGGGTTTAATTTCTTGTTTTCTTTGTAAAGACATCTGTTAACACTTGTCTAACAAGCGAAATAGCGGGGTTGCCACTATTTTATTCGACGAAGCGGAACTATTAATTTTTAGCCTTTAGATATAATTTGAGTTATTTGGTTTCTGTTGCGCATGTGCGTCTTCTAAATTGTCGAAGCTGAAGGAAGTGAGTTTTTTTTTTTGGATTATTAAAACAGTAATGGTGGAAAAGTCTGTCAGTCTGAACGATACGAGTTGAGAAATTTTCTTTAACCTTTACTAAGGGATTTAACTATCGTCAGTACTATTTTTGGATAAGGTCAAGTTCCTGTGTTGGAGTTACATTTGTGTAAAGTGCCTAAATCCACAGCGTTAGCTGGATGTCTACGGATTTCTAACCACCTTCAATACTGAAGCCATCTACCATCTTCGGCTCTATTAGCTTTTTAGCTTGAAAACCCTTTCTTTTAAGGTAATCTATA
Organism: Brassicogethes aeneus; assembly: GCA_921294245.1. Classification (NCBI taxonomy): domain Eukaryota; kingdom Metazoa; phylum Arthropoda; class Insecta; order Coleoptera; family Nitidulidae; genus Brassicogethes; species Brassicogethes aeneus. The sequence goes on from OV121137.1 coordinate 3,393,387, forward strand.
TTTTGTTTTCCATAAAGAAAAGTAACAATCCTTTCTTTTAGGGTTTTTAGTTTTGGTCATAGATAAATCATTTTGTGTCAATTTACCCAGAAGACCAGTGCCGTCTTCTAGTTTTCCTCAATACCTAGGCAAACCTACTATTCATCGTATGCCGATTATATAGTGCCGAGATCGTCCTTCAGAAGCCTGTATCCCTCAAACTCAAAGGTCAGATTCACCCAAATATTAGATTACTTTGAAAGCGCTGATTCACGACCGGCTGTGTGCAAATATTGATTATAATTCTTGATTTTACTGTACGGTATTTTGGTTACTGTAAACTAATTATTAATATTATAAATACAGGTTGTAAACCTATTATAATTGGCCAGTTATAACAGGGGGGGTTAAATAGTGTTTTATTTAAAGTTTCAATAGATTCATTAACCATTAGCTGTCTAGTTTAATTTGATTTTGCAAAACTTTATTTCTAAGGTAAGTAGTTTGCAATAGTTAACCTAAATCTTCGAACCCGGAGCGGTTTTCATTTTAAGTTATTAAATAAATTTAGTTGTTAAATTTATTTATATTATTGCGTTTATTACCGGGCAAGCAAACGTGATAAATTGGCGCCCAACGTTATTTTATATTTTAAAGGTTAACTATTGTTGCTACGAGCCAATTAGTTGGTGACAGAATTAATATTTGCGCATAAATAAATAAAGTCTTCGTTTTTATTATCTTTGGGTGGGGTGAGTGTTCACACTTTGTTTTCTTTAAACTCAAAATTTTTATTATCTATTGCTTCACGGTTAGGCAGTGGGTAATTAATCTAAAGTGTTGTTTTTATTTCATTTTTTTATTATTGTTTTTGTTGTTGTTTACTATTAAAGAAATTAAAACCATAAACAATACTCATTCAAATATTGAATTTCACCAAATAATATAGTTTTCTTTTGGCCTACGTATTATGTTTTTTTTTTGTATTGTTTCGACTACTATTTTAACGTCGCGACGCCTAACGTCGAAATCTTGTTTGATAGTTAAACGTCGTTGCATTAATTGAATACTACTGTTGGTAATATTTTTAACACATTTGGACGTCGTGACGCTACCGACGCCTAACGTCGAAATCTTGTTTGATAGTTAAACGTCGTTGCATTCATTGAATACTACTGTTGGTAATATTTTTAACATATTTGGACGTCGTGACGCTACCGACGCCTGACGTCGAAATCCTAAATTTCATTTTAATCATTTTATTTTGCGAATAATAATTTATTTAAGCGTGGAAAATAAGTTTAAAATATTTAAAATTTATACTTGTTCTACTTTTAACATTAAAACATGGATATTAATAGATTATTAAGTGACGAACTGACTTATGAATTACTTATAAGAAATCAAAACTTAGGTAATACTGTGGTAGAAAAACGCTCTTTACTAAGGGATGCATTAAGGTTGGAAAAGTCAGGCCAACTTGAATGTTCTGTAGATAATGTGGATGCGTCCAAGGAAATTTGTATTTGTACTTCAAATCGCATAACTAGAATACGCTCTTCAGATACTGAAATCATTTCGTGTAAAGAAAAATTAATGGTATTCTGTTCTCAATTATTTTCGGCCCTTTCTCAAGTATACTCAATTTCTAATGAAACTCCTGTAGTCAATCTTCTTGATGATCCAATTGATTCTGTACCTATTAATGAACCATCTACTTCTGTTTCCACCCCTGCGCATGTTAGTTTTGTTAATCCTGCTCTAGGTGAAGATAATCCTATAGAGGGATTACTTAATTCAACTATCCTTTTATCGAAACAACTGAACAGCGTTAGTATCCATAAAGAACCTAAGGAATCGGCGAATTTTAATCATTTTCCTAGAAATGCTGACCATTTGTCAATTATACCTGTAGCAAAATGGGGTATTAAATTTCTTGGAGAACGGGACGAAAGTTTAAATGACTTTCTTGAGCGTGTGATGGAGTTAAAGGTGGCGAGAAACATTTCTAGTTCTCAATTGTTTAAATCCGCATTAGACCTATTTGGAGGAAAAGCTCTAATTTGGTACCGTGATGTGCGTCAGATGGTGAATTCTTGGGATGAATTGGTTGTCAAATTACGGGAAGAATTTTTGCCGTTTGATTATGATTTCCGTCTGATGGATCAAATTAGAAATCGCACCCAAGGTTTTGATGAGTCCATCGGATTGTATTTAGCCATAATTCGTCAAATGTTTGCCAGACTGAGTGGGTCAGTCTCTGAGTCTGAACGTCTAAGCCTCATTCTTAGAAATCTTCATCCATTTTATCAGGAGCGATTATCTCTTATTAAAGTTGAATCTGAGGAACAATTGCTACAATTATGTAAACAAATAGAAAAACACAAATCCTTAATTGACTCATACCAAGCACCTTGCCGAAGAAAAGACGATGTCGAGCCTAACCTGTCTAATATTGCGAAACCGAAGTATTCTTTCAAACCGAAGGTTGATGTAGTTAACACTTATTTGACCTGTTGGAACTGTCATAAAAAAGGACATATATCCAAAGAGTGTTCAGAGAAGAGAAAATCAAATAAGCATTGCTTTTCTTGTGGGAATCCTGGATTTGTAAAGTCAACCTGCCCTAAATGTAATAATTCGGAAAACTTCCGACAGGGGGTCTAAAAGGTCGTAAAGATGCCTCTGTCAGGATTATGTCGACCAGGAATTCTTATCGTAATCAAGTCATTTTAGATTATATCCTTTCTCAAGTTCGAGATGATGAGCGGCCGTATTTAGAAATAAGCGTTTTAGGTAAACGTTTGGTTGGGTTGCTAGACTCAGGTGCATCTAGGACTATAGTTGGTTCTGGTGGATGGGATATTTTGCGATGCCTTAATTTGCCCTTACGTAGTTGTAGTGTGGCATGTACGGTTGCTAATGGTGAGCAATGTCGTGGTGTAGGTGTCGTTTCAGTCCCTATGACGCTGGAAAAGGAAACGCGTATTATAGATGTGCTTGTAATACCAGAACTGGAACATAAATTAATCCTAGGTGTAGACTTTTGGACTCAAATGAACATCGTCCCGGATCTCAAAAATAATCGTTGGCATTTTGCTAAGGAACCACCCTCCATTGTTATTGACTCCATTCAGGACCAATCAACTTTATCGCCTGAGCAAAAATTAACTTTAGATGAGTTGGTGGCGAACAAACTTGAAGCCATGGGGTCTAATATAGGTGTAACACATTTGGTTCAACATGAAATAGAACTTTTGTCAGGTTCCAAGCCCATTAAGCAAAGATACTATCAAGTATCGCCTCCTAAGCAGCAAATTATTGATGAGGAAATAGACAAAATGTTAAAGGCTGGTATTATTGAACCCTGTAAAAGTCCTTGGTCATCTCCAGTATGTTTAGTTAGGAAAAAGGATAATTCTTACCGTTTTTGTATTGATTATAGACAGCTGAATGCTGTGACTAAAAAGGATAGCTATCCCATTCCATATGTAGCCTCCATCTTAGACCGGCTTAGGGATGCTCGCTATCTTAGTTCCCTAGATATCAAAAGTGCATATTGGCAGGTTGGATTAGCTGAATCATCCAGAGACTTTACAGCGTTTACCGTACCTAATGGACTGTATCGATTTAAAGTTATGCCTTTTGGGCTTACTAATGCCCCAGCTACTTGGCAAAGGCTTATAGACACCGTTTTGGGCCCAGATCTTCAACCTTTTGTAATGGTGTACTTAGATGATGTCATCATTGTTACAAAGGATTTTGAAACCCACCTTAACATTCTCACGAAAGTCTTCGATAGGTTATTAGAAGCTGGGCTAGTGGTTAGTCACGAGAAATGCAATTTTTGCAGACCTCAACTCAAATATCTAGGGTATATAGTTGACCAATCTGGATTACATCCAGACCCAGAAAAAGTTGAGGCAATTCTCAGAATACCGTCCCCAAGGAATATACAGGAAATACGTCGGTTTATAGGAACTGCTTCTTGGTATCGTCGATTCGTTCCAAATTTTTCCACTATAATTGCCCCTCTATCAGAGCTTACGAAGAAAAATAAAAAATGGGTTTGGTCTGAACGTTGTGAGTTGTCGGTAAAGAGAATAAAAGAATGCTTGATATCTGCTCCGATCCTAACTTGTCCTGATTTCGAACGCCCTTTCATCTTGCAAACTGATGCCTCAGGTTATGGAATAGGGGCGGTATTGTCGCAGGAATTTCCTGAAGGTGAAAGGGTCATTTGCTTTCTGTCTCGATCCTTGACTTCTCAAGAGCGAAAGTATAGCACAACCGAACGGGAGTGCTTGGCTGTTATTTGGGCTATCGAAAGCCTGCGTCATTATTTGGAGGGTTTCCATTTTAAGGTAATTACCGACCATTACTCTCTTCTATGGCTACAACATATGAAGGATCCTCAAGGGCGACTAGCTAGGTGGATTTTGCGTTTGCAGCCCTATGACTTTGAAATGATTCATCGAAAGGGTAAGGATAATGTGGTGCCCGATATGCTCAGTCGTTCGGTGGATGCGTTAGTCGATGTGGTCGACGTGGATACTTCCTCTTTTGGAAATACCTCCGATAAATGGTATCATGGGATGATCTCTCGAATCGAAAATAATCCAGTTAAATATCCTGGTTGGTCTATCCAAAATGGCATCTTATATAAATTTTGTAAACCCTCGATACCTGAGTTTTCCGATGGTGTAGATTCCTGGAAACTTGTCGTTCCTAAGGATAGGAGAAAGGAAATTTTAGTGAAGTATCACGATGATGTTACCTCGGGACATGTAGGTGTGTTTAAAACGTTTTGGAGGGTACGAAATAATTATATTTGGCCAAAAATGAAGGCGGACATCTCCAGGTATATAAAAAATTGTAGGGTGTGTTCGGAACAGAAGGTGGAACAAAAAGCACCCGCGGGATTATTAGGTTCTCGGCCTGAAATCAAACAACCGTGGCAAGTTATCAGCCTTGACTATATCGGTCCCTTTCCTAGGTCAACGCAAGGTTACACTTATGTTTTAGTGGTGTCGGATTATTTTAGCAAGTATGTTTCCTTGTTCCCACATCGCGCTGCTACCGCCAAATTGTTGGCTAAAGATATAGAGGAAGGCATATTCTTGACATATGGTGTACCTCAGTATGTTATTTGCGATAATGGTGTGCAAATGAAGTCTAAAGAGTTTTAAACTTTATGTCAGAGATATAATTCTAAAATATGCTATACGCCGTTATACTGGCCTCGAGCTGATCCGTGCGAAAGGGTTAATCGTGTGGTGAAGACTATGATTTCCTCTTATATACGTGGTAGTCAGAAAACTTGGGCTGACAATCTTTCTTCTATTAGTTTAGCTATCAAAACTGCCAGACATGAGACTACTGGTTTTAGTCCATTTTTCATAAATTTTGGAAGAGAACATATACATTCCGGTTCTGATTTTGATTCTTCGGTTAACAATTCTCGAAAGGATTGTTCAATCACGGACAAAATAAAAGGTTTTCAAAAACTTTTTGATACGGTTGCTACCAGGATTAAACTCGCGGCGGATAGAAGTAAAAACATTTATAATCTTAGACGTAGAGCAGTTCATTATGCGGTCAGCGAAATGGTATGGCGTCGTAATAAAGCTATTTCCAATGCGGCAGATAATTTTAATTATAAATTAGCTCCAAAATTTGTCGGTCCCTTTAAAATAAGTCGTAAGGTAGGTCGGTGGGCATACGAGTTATCGGATGACTCCGGGAAGAATTGCGGCATGTGGCATGTCCAGGATCTAAAGCCTTATGCCTTTCTGGCGAACGATGAGTAATTTTGTTTGAATTTTTGAAAATAAGCAAGTAAATTTCCATGAAATTTACTTGTTTGGAAGGAAAGGGGGAGTTGTTACGATTCAAAAATTCTGTTGGATTGGTTAATTATAATTGATAATACTAAATCATTAATTTCGTTAAGATAGTAAAAATGAAACGATAATTTGTATTTACAAGTGTTTATTGTTTTTGTTGTTTCTTATTTTCTTTTACTTGATGACGTTGTATCGTCCTTGAATTATTCCGATCGCGATATTTTAATGGCCTGAAAAAGAAAACTGTATTTGGTAAATAATATGCAACAGTATTAAAAATAATTGATATATAATAAATAAAATAAATATTATATTTATTTATTCTCACTTATCTGGTTATGGGTTTAATTTCTTGTTTTCTTTGTAAAGACATCTGTTAACACTTGTCTAACAAGCGAAATAGCGGGGTTGCCACTATTTTATTCGACGAAGCGGAACTATTAATTTTTAGCCTTTAGATATAATTTGAGTTATTTGGTTTCTGTTGCGCATGTGCGTCTTCTAAATTGTCGAAGCTGAAGGAAGTGAGTTTTTGGATAAGGTCAAGTTCCTGTGTTGGAGTTACATTTGTGTAAAGTGCCTAAATCCACAGCGTTAGCTGGATGTCTACGGATTTCTAACCACCTTCAATACTGAAGCCATCTACCATCTTCGGCTCTATTAGCTTTTTAGCTTGAAAACCCTTTCTTTTAAGGTAATCTATATTTTGTTTTCCATAAAGAAAAGTAACAATCCTTTCTTTTAGGGTTTTTAGTTTTGGTCATAGATAAATCATTTTGTGTCAATTTACCCAGAAGACCAGTGCCGTCTTCTAGTTTTCCTCAATACCTAGGCAAACCTACTATTCATCGTATGCCGATTATATAGTGCCGAGATCGTCCTTCAGAAGCCTGTATCCCTCAAACTCAAAGGTCAGATTCACCCAAATATTAGATTACTTTGAAAGCGCTGATTCACGACCGGCTGTGTGCAAATATTGATTATAATTCTTGATTTTACTGTACGGTATTTTGGTTACTGTAAACTAAATTAATATTATAAATACAGGTTGTAAACCTATTATAATTGGCCAGTTATAACAGGGGGGGTTAAATAGTGTTTTATTTAAAGTTTCAATAGATTCATTAACCATTAGCTGTCTAGTTTAATTTGATTTTGCAAAACTTTATTTCTAAGGTAAGTAGTTTGCAATAGTTAACCTAAATCTTCGAACCCGGAGCGGTTTTCATTTTAAGTTATTAAATAAATTTAGTTGTTAAATTTATTTATATTATTGCGTTTATTACCGTGATAAATGAATCTTTTTTGCTTTTACAATTTTGTTATTTAGTTTGTTTCTAAAGATGTTATATTCTTTTTTAATTTCTTCATTATTTGTTAAGTAATATTTTTTTTTAGTAGATTATCACGATGCTTTAAAGAATTCATAATTTCCTTAATGATCCAAGGGTTTTTTTATTATTTTTCTCATTTTTTTTATAATAGTGTGTGAATTTATTTTATCTTTTAATATATTGAAGAAATTATTTTTTGCAGTTGACATCGATTTAGGGTTTTGTAATTTATTTGATTAATTTATTGTTTTGTCTCCCCTTAACTTTTATTTTTGAAAACAATTTGCAAAGCTCCTCCGAAATGTTTGTTTTAATTATGACAGATAGCTGACATTGTCTGCAAATTTATTTGTCTTAAATGGTGCATGTGTGGGTATTGTACATCTATGTCAGCAATTACTAAGAGAACTGTACGTATTATGTTTATTTAGAACAACTTCTGACCAACATAACCTGAAAACCGTGCTGAAACTGCAAGCCATTGCAGCGCAAAACTAGTTTGCGAGGTTGCCGCTATTCCAATTTCTTTCCAACTGCTGAACAATTTAAAAAAAAATGCCCCCTATCCAGTTGAAGTGTTCTTGTTGTGATGGGGTCGGTGATGAGTGTAGCGTCTGCAAAAAGATATTTTATTATCTGTGTGGATTTAACTTCCAATGAAGTAAAATCTATTAAAAATAAAACTAATATTACTTTCACATGTTAAACTTGTTTTAATAGTGGAAATAATCTCAATGATCTTAAATCAATAAGTATGTCTTTACAAGTCGAAATAGAAAAATTAAAATCAATTAACGCTAACCCTCAAAAAATTAATTTGAGTTTGAAGATGTTATTCAGGAGCTTTCCAAAAGAAACCGTCGTAAGCGTAATCTTATTTTCTATGGCATTAAAAAAAGTAATAATTCCTCTAAACAGGAAAGGATTGCCATTGATAGCAAATGTTAAAAACTCTTTTAATCACAACTTTGCTATTAACGATATTAATCCAATTCATTTAGACAAATTTGATGCAACTAAAGAAATACCAATGCCAATAAAAATTACACTTAATGATAAACAACATGTACAATGTACATGTACATGATATTATTCACAAGGCAAAAAACTTAAAGAATAGTGATTCCTTTTCTATTTCTTTGGGCAGAACTCCAAAGCAGATAGAATATTTTAATAAACTTAAAAATGAGCTCAGTTCTAGAACTGATAATGGTGAACGAAACTTAAAAATTAAGTATGTCCGAGGCATACCTAAAATAGTTTCGGAAAACTGATATTGCCTAACAGAAGTAATTTTTATTTATGTTATTTTCAAAATGTTAGAGGAGTAAATACTAAAGTTGCTGAAATTTTCCATCTATTTGTGCGGCAGACTACGACTTCTTGCGTTGGTGGAAACGTGGCTGAATGCAGATGTGCAATCATCAGAGTTTTTTCCAAGTGAATATTGTGTTATTTGGAATGACCGCAATTTTTTACAAACCAATCTATCTAAAGGTGGTGGAGTTTTATTAGGTTTTAATAATTCATATTCGGTTACTAATCTTGATTTATCATTTATTACTAACTTAGTTCCTACTATTGATATTTTAGGTTGTAAATGTATTCTTAATCATACAAGTATTTTTATTTACCTTATATATTCCACCAGTGGCGGCTCGTGGCAGTAAAATTTGTGAGTTCTGCCAGTGGGGTTTAAAAAAATGTGGCGCAGTGGGCATTTAATTAAATGGTACCTACAGTTAATTAATTAAATCATAATTAAATCATACACCACATTCATTCTTACAAAAGAATACAACAAAAAACACAAAAATACACCGAATTAACAGTCTTCTAGTTAAAATAACAAACGTGAACGCGAAGCGAAAAACAAACGACCGGGAAGTAGGAACTGTATGTTGGTGCAGCTCCGATTTGGCTTAAATTTCACTATCTTAACCTAGGGCCAAGAGCGGCGCGGAGCAAAACTACGGTATTAAAATGGGAGCCAGAACTCGAAAGTGGCCCAGCTTTGTTGTATTGTAAGCGTTAAGCGTTAGAGACCTTTACCGGTCGTTTGGATGACTGTAGTGGCCAAGTACGGCGAATGTTTATAATAAAAACTTTTTATGCAGCCATGCGTTTGAAATATTCATACACTGTCGCACTTAAATATTAAATAATTAAAACATTAGTCAAGTAATAAGAAAATTTTGGGAGTTCTGCAGCTCTGCAGCCCTTATGCACTAGCCGCCCCTGTATTCCACCAAATGTTGACTTAATTGATTTTGAATTATTTTTTGAAAATTTTGAACGTTTCACTATAAATCAAAGCAATGTACTTATTTTGGGTCACTTCAATATTGCAAACTTTAATAAAGTAAATATAAATGATAGCAAATGTCAAGTAATGCAAAATTTCTTATATTTTACTAACTTAAGGCAAATAAACAATATAGTTAATCATCAGCAAAAGTTACTTGATCTTATAATCACAAATATGAAGGCTGTTTGTAAACGTGAACCTTTGGTTTCTGAAGAGTTTAATATTTCATCTTCACTCTTGAACGGCTTCAAAACCAATACATTGAATCCATCTTATAATTTTAAAAAAGCTGATTTTGTTTTCTTATACCACAATTTAACCAATGTTAACTGGTCATTTTTGAAAGACATTCAAGACATAAATGTTATGTGTAGTATGTTTTATGAAAGATTTTATGATATTCTAGATTTATATGTACCGAAATTTAAACACAGATCTAAAAAGTACCCCCCTTGGTATTCATTTGAAAAAATTAACAATATAAAGATTAAAAATTACTATCATAATAAAATTAGAAGAACTAATGAAATTTATCACTATAATGAATTTTCCAGAATGCGAATAATTATTAAACAACAAGTATCGTCCGCATACACAAACTATTTAAAATCTATTGAAAATGATATAATAACAAATCCTAGAAACTTTTGGTCTTTTATTAATTCCAAGCCAAATGAATTTAAATGATAATATACTTAGCCCACCTAAGGATTTTGTAAATGGTTTTGCAGATTATTTTAAAAGTAATTTTAACGATAAAATTTTGCCTAATCTTCCATTGGTTAATATTAAATGCTTTCATGATAAGGATATTTTAGATTCAATTAAAAGACTTCCAAATAAATTAGGTGATGACATGATACCAAGTTTTTTAGTTAAAGATTGTTCCTCTGTCTTAGCTGCCCCTCTTAAAATTATTTTTAATAATATTATTAAACTGGGTGAATTTCCTAAGTGTTGGAAAATAGCGCGTATTTGTCATGTTCTTAAATCAGATTTTATGCAATTTTTCAAAGGTTTTTAAAATGTCAGTGTACTCTGCTCTATATTCTCAAATCAAGCCATTCTTATCTGGTAGTCAACATGGTTTTATCCAAAACAGATCCACTATAACTAATTTGACAGTCATTACTCAATATATTTTAAAATCTATTGATAAAGGTAAACAGGTTGATGTAGTATACACTGACTTTTAAAAGGCCTTTGATAAGATAGATCACCAAATGATTCTAAATAAGTTGAATTTGTTTGGTTTTAGTAACTCAATACTAAAACTATTTTCATCGTACCTAAGCAATAGAGAGTAATACTTTTCTTATATCTGATACAGCTCTTATAACTTCATCGCAACATCCACAAGGCTCCAATTTAGGTCCTTTGTTATTTCTTTTGTTTATAAACGATTTGCCGTTGTATCTAAAGTGCAATAACCTTTTGTTTGCAGACGACTCTTTGTTGCATAAGTAACGTTAATGACTGTGATAATTTGCAGACTCAGATAAAAGTTCTAGAGCTGTGGTGTAATGATAATAATTTGTCAATTAATTTTTCTAAATGTAGCGTTTGTACTTTTAGTCGTAGCTTATTTTATATAACTACCACATTGGTAAGCAAGTTCTAAGCAGAAATAACATTTTAAAGGATTTGGGAATTTTATTTGATCACAAATTAACTTTTATTGATCATATAAACATGATCACCAAGTCTGCCCTTAAGACACTGGGATTTGTTATTAGAAATAGTAGAAACTTTACTAATCCATTGGCAATAAAAACATTATACTTTACATTGATAAGAACTAAACTTGAATATGGAGCTATTGTTTGGGACCCTCATTATAATGTTCACGTTGAAACTCTTGAGCGTGTTCAACGGAAGTTTTTAAAGCTCTTTTATTTTAAGTGGATTGAAGTGGATGGATTCTACCCAGAAAGGGAAATTAATCAATTAGACTTGTATTTAAGGTTTGGTTTAACTGCATTAAGGCAAAGGAGAATTAAAATGGGTTTAATTTTTCTTTTTAAATTGGTAAACAATAAGATTGATTGTCCTGATTTTTTAAATCAATTAAATTTTTTTGTTCCAAGGCTAGGGTCGCGAAATTCTTTATATTTTTATTGTTACTTTTCCAGAACGAATTTGTACTATAATTCACCCTTGCAGTCCATTTGTAGAAATTATAATAGCATTAGTAATGATTGTACATTGTGTTCATTTATTAGAATTGCAAATAGTCTATTTTTGATTTAAAGAATTTGTGTTTATTCTTATTTTTTTATTAATTTTTTTTTCAGATTTATTTGTATCATATTATTTTTTTATATCTTATGTTTATACTTTATTTTGTAAACATTGTCCTGTAATTGGATTTATCTGTTGGGCAATAAACAAATTATTATTATTATTATTATTATTATTGTTCAATTTTATTAGGCCCCTTAATAAATATGTATATGTATATCATTTTGGTTAAAACTTCCCTCACTGTAAACCATCTTATATTCCGGAAAAACAACAAAATCTGCATTGATCTGTCATCAAGACAATACAGTCAAACCCACCAGCAAATTGTTTTTTTACAAACACTTCTTATATTTAGGTGAAGACTTTAAAATTAAGAGATTGTGCATTTACCTTAAAATTTCGTTCCACTGCCTTGGGTCTTCAACAACTTCAGTTTTTATGTTTGTTCCCTGAAAGTCTCCAATAAAAGGATTGTATTGTATTATTGTATTATTTTTTTTAATGTGCTTCCAACAGGCACCAGGCCCAATTACAGGAGTACACACTGACTCACACAATTAAACAGCCATACCCCTGGTGGGATTCGAACCCACGACCTCTCGGCTTGTAGTCCGCAGTGCTAACTACTACACCACCGAGGGCGGTTAAATATAAAATATACACAATCAAGACAAATTATAAAATGTAAGATTTAATAAATACCCTTAACCAATAAAAACTAATATACAAGACAATTTCATGAACAACTTTTTTTTTAACACTGCCGCTGTCTATTTATTCTTTTGGTTTTTTTTTCTGTATTGGTAAAGTTATGTTTTCTTTTGCTGTTTTTGTTATTTGTAAAACTTGTTGCTGTATTGATTATACTTTGATTTTCTTCGTCAGCTTTATCTTCTTCCAATTTTTTCTCGCTTTCTGTTCTTTTAATATATCTAAAACTTTGAATACTGCAGGCAATGTCAAGTTTTTGATTAATTAAGCCTATGAAGTTTTGATTATCTTCTTCTTGTTTTTCTTTTTCTGCTATATATATTATTAATTTATATTTTATATATATTATTAATTTCTATTTTTTGTCCTGTGTTAATTTCTTTAATTTTGGATTTTAAGATTTCGATTTCTTGTTTTAGTTTTGAATTTTCGATTTTTAGTATTTAAATCCTGTTTTATTTCTTGGTTTATTTGTCTATTTTCATTCACGATTTCTTTATTACGTTTTATTAAACCCTTTATTAAATTAAAAATATCGTCGTTTGTTTTAGCCATATTAATATATTAAATTATTTACTCCTTCATTGACAAGCTGTGACTTTATGGTGTTAACAACAGTGGCTTTGGGGCATTTTAGTCACAAGCTGAAGTTAGCTTTATTGTAAATTGCAAATAAGTAAGGTTTAATTTGTCAAATGTCAAATATTTATGAATTAAAATTGGCTTTAAATTAATATTTCTGTTTATCGAAGATAAAGTATATTATGCAACTCGTTTTATAAACTTCTCTAGACACTCGTTTTTATTACACTCGCCTACGAGCTCCGCTCGTGCATAATAAAACTCGTAACTAAAGCGGCGTTTATAAAACTTTATACATAATACACTACTAATAAATATAATGTAGCTTGCTACTTTTGCCAGGTAATTCGTGGCCAAGTGCGGTCAGAGTCGCACCACGGAATCACGGCACCCACAGAACAACCACAGAACTAAGTTTTTTTAAATGTTATTTATTAAAATAACACTTTATACACTTAATACACTTGACTATTTATATCATAATGATAAACTGTTATAATATATAATATAACAGTTTATCATTATGATATAAATAGTCAAGTGTATTAAGTGTATAAAGTGTTTTTTTAATAAATAACATTTAAAAAAACTTAGTTCTGTGGTTGTTCTGTGGGTGCCGTGATATATATTATATAAATATAGATATATATTATATAAATATATTAATATATATTATATAAATATAGATAATAAAAAAATAGATTTTGTGAATTTGATTAAGTAGTACTAGAACACTTTAATTAAAACAATGTTAAAGTTTTAAATTTAAGGTCCGTCAAAAACTAAATATTTATTTATAAAATTAAAAAGAAAATGTTATTGAAATATTTACATGATAATTTAGAATTGATTTCGGATCAACATGTATACAACAGAAACAAAAATGATTTTAATGTGAAACTTTGCCTGAAGTCATTTTGTTTTTATAAATGGTTTAATCCAATCCTTCTGAAAATTTTATTACGTTTAAAAAATTGTTCACTAAATTTATTATCTTATATTTGTTATATAGTTTATACATTTCTCTTCCTTGTTGTTTTGTTGTGTATGTTATATTTCTATATTTCAATTATATACCTTTTTTTTGTATAGCGAAACTGCTAAATAAAGATTTAATATTATTATTAAAATATGCATGTACGTATTCTCGGGGCCATCGGCTGCAAGGGACCTCCAAAACCAAAAAGATTTACCTATACTGAGGTGATACTAGAGGTTTATAAAGAATTAAAATGGAAATTAATCTGAAATTTGCGGTCATATCTCAATGTGATCTATTTCCGGTTGAAACGGAAGTAATAGTAACTTTGTTTTTTTCAAATGGAACCATATATCAGAAGTTGTAAAAATTACACCAGGTTCGTTTAAAACAAGTTTTATGAAAAATTAATAAATTAAATATTTTGTGAGTTTGGTTTGTGATCGTCTTACCCAAATTTGGACCTCTACGTTGTGTTTACTTTACTAGTTTTATTTAATACATTGCTTTAGGAATCATACTTGAAAGAATTGAGTAAACAAAAAATAAAATACAGTGTTTAAATTACTAGTTTTATTTAATACATTGCTTTAGGAATCATACTTGAAAGAATTGGGTAAACAAAAAATAAAATACAGTGTTTAGTTTACCCCAATTTAGTTTACTTTACAAACAGTTTACAACAAGCAAGGGGTTGCTCTTAGAAAGATACGACCAGGTAAAAAGAGCTTGATAAAAAAACCCTGTTCGGCTATGAAGTAGCAAAGGATTGCACGATTAGGCATTGTTTCTTTTAAATGTTTATAAAATTAATGTGATGTGCTCGTTACTTTATCTAACCCCATAGGTTCAAAAATATAAAAAAGTTGTTAGTTCACAGCGCAGTTAACCGTTAGTCTGTTAACGTTAACGTTGCCCTGGGGCGAACGCCTGGAAACATATCGCCTAAAGATGAAAGGTCGGGATAAAAAATGCGATGTCAACTAAAGAACCTAGGTGACCAGTTATCCCTCAAAGTGTGGAGCATTTTAATATATACTGCATAGCACTTGCACTAAATAAAAAGTAGCATTCAAAGTTTAAAATTAACGTTCAATACTCCATTTTAAGCAAAACACGTCCCGTATCACACGATATATGTTTTAAAATGACCACAAAAAATGCATAATCCGGTTTAGGAGATAGTGTACAATTAAATTAAGTTTAACTTAAAATTAATGGAATCAAAATTTTTACATTACCCAGTAAACTTAATAGCCAATAACATTTTTTAAAAATAGCTAAAAAAAGGTGTTATTATCTAGCAAAATTCGCTAAATGTAGTAGTGCAAAATAACTAATCATCAATTATCTTCTGAATCCAAATCGTTTTACGTTTAGTGGACTTTAATACATAATTTGGACTACTAAAATTAAGGAGAATACACAAACACTTGTAGCAATTATTTAAACAGAACTTTACAATAACATTCGTTTTAGCGAAAATTTATAAGAAGCATACCATTTTCAAAACCTTTCTACCTGTTTTCTTACTTTCCTTTACTCGCTTCATGTACCTGGACCCTCGTTTATTGCATCATCTGGACACCAGATTTTTAGGCAAAATTCGAAAAACTTCTTTATCAAAGTGTCCCTTTTACAACGGTTTGCTAAGCCTTTTGCCTTTAACACCACAATTTATAAAATACAAATTTGAATTTAAAATAAATTAAAGTACTGAACCATTACAAGCCATCAATAGTAGTATTCTATAATATTAGATAGGGTGTTTGGTATTTACGTTTATCTTTTTGCCACTAACGTTCTTATTTCGAATGGAACGACCATACAATTTTTTTCATTTGTGTTCGGTTTTAAATTTCATATTTGATAATTAATAATATGAATATGTATATTTTGTTAGATAGTTAACTGCAATTTTGGTTTACTTTGCGCACCACCGAGCCGCTGCAATCTTAGTTCATTCCTCCCTTGAATTTAAATGATGTTTTACTTCTCTTAGGAAATTCATCCAAATTTCTATAAAATTATTTAAATTTTAGATTAAATTGTCGAAAAATTTAAAGATCACACTTAAAAAACGATCACAATATTAACATTTCGAAAAAATATTATTAAAAACCTATTTTATATGGGTTTATTTACTAAATACCAAATAAAATAAAATAAAAAAAATTTCTAACAAAAATTAAATTTTAGTTTTTAGATTCAATGTTTTAAATAATGGCTTTTCAAATGTTTTCAATAAAATAATATTTCCTGTTTTAAAGAAAATATAAAGAATAAAATGAAAAGTGTCAAGAAACAACATAAGCATTGCGAGAAAAATGCAAACAACATATTTTTTCTAAATTTATGTATTGCAAAATGGTATTCACAAATAATTTCAATTTATTAGGTAGGTCAAAAATTTAGGTTTAGTTGCCAAATATAAACGCCAAATTTGCCACCATGGAGCCTACATTGATAAAAACAAACTAAAATTGTATTATATTATATTATGGTAAGCCAGATTTCTAATGGTTTTGTGATTTTTTAAACCCGGGCCATTTTATTATCAGCAGCAGTTTAAGTTTATGTTATGGACGGTCCTTGAAGATCATTAGCTTCCTCGTCTAGACATATTTCCTGCACAATGCAAAAAGAAATATTTTATTTTGTTTCTCAAATTTTATTTTAATTTCTTACATTGCAGTACATGTATATGTTCTTGATATAAAATACTTTCCTTTTTTCTAATTATATTATTTTAGTTTTAAAAGAGTTTTAAAAATCATAACGAATTGTCTTTTACAACAACTATAACCTTAAATCATTACTAATATATTCTTGATTATTTTTCATTCGACACGATGCTGAATTAGTACGATGCGAGATTGTCACGTTTCAGCTCATGAATAAAAGTCATAATAGTCGGTCGCTATATTTATCCGCGTCCTCGTGGACCCATTGCCTATTTAAAAAACTCTAACTAATTAGAGCCAAATGGTGAAATTTGGCTTACTATTGTTGGAGAAATCATTAATTACTCTCTGCTTAATAAACTAGCTGTAAAGTTGATTAAAAAGAAATAATGTCATTATTAAAACAAATAAACAAAAAACATAGATGCGGATTGCCTTATTAACCAGGTTCGTCCCTTAATGTTATTAGTAGAGTCATCGTAGGTTTAAGCGCTTAGATTCTGCACCAGAGTCAGAGCTAACCTTAACGTTAAAGGCCTTCATTTTATCCAGTGAAACGCCCCCTTGGAAGAAGCTTTTAACTTTTTCCTTCATTACCAGTCTGAATGATCTTTATTATCCTACGATGCATCGCGATGCACATCAAACTTTTCCTTTTGATATCTTTGTTTCTTATCGATTTGGGATTTTACGTTATCTCTCGTATCCTGCAATTTTGAGTCATATTGAGGATCTATCGTAACCTCATTATCCAAAATTGCATTACTACCCCCCTTGGAGCATTACCAAAAAGTAGTTTAAATGGGGATTTGCCTATTGCCGAATTCATCGTAGAATTTAGACCCCATCGTACTTTTGAAACATTTTTTCCTCATCATCTGTTAATGCGGAAAGAGAAGACATAATACGAGGGTGGTTCAAATATAAACCGGAATTTTGCTATAAATTGTTTTATTATTAAGTTACAGAGCTGAAATTTTTTACAATTTTTCTAGATAGTCTCCGTCACACTCTACACACTTTTGTCACCTCTCCGGAAGCTTTCGGATGCCTTGTTCGTAAAAATCTCTCGGCTTGTCACGTAACCATTCGCGCACGAAGGATTCTACCTCCGCATTGCTTTCGAATCGCAGTCCGCCAAGTGCCTCTTTCAATGGACCGAACAAATACTAGTCGCATGGCGACAAATCGGGACCATAAGAAGGGTGTTTCAGTGTTTCCCAATCCAATTCGTTCAATGTTTTCATCAAACTTCCCAGCTTGTGAATTTCTGCTCAAAATTCAGAAGTCTTGGCACCCATCTGGCTGAAATTTTGCGGTAACCGAGCCGTTTATGAATTATTTGCTCAATACTACCTACGCTGATGCCCAATTCTTCAGCCATATCGCGTACAGTACTGCGTCGGTCTTCCAAAATGAGTTTTTCTTCAGCGCTGACGTTCTCATCTGTAACACTTGTTTTGGGGCGCCGCGCATATGGCAAGTGCCACCACTTCTCGGCCTTTTCGGAAAGCGGAACACCATTCATACACTTGAGTCTTGGAGAGGCACTCATCCCCGAACTGCTCAAGTAATTTTTGATAAAATTTCCGCGGATTTTACATTATCTTTGACCAAAATACGAATAATGATGCGTTGCGCAACAGACACTGGTACATCTTTCTCGCTCATGGCTATAACTACACTGAAAAGCGAGGTTACGGAGTCCCGGCTGTTCTCTACGCGTCGTAACAGACCAGTCTAACATCCAGTGCAGCTACTTTTACGACACTAAATTTTTCGCCCGTTTATTCAAAAATTCCGGTTTATATTTGAACCACCCTCGTAGTTCGGTTATACCTTTCCAATTGCCCATTTGCCCTTGTAGTGGCAGTAGCGTTTAAACCGTGATTTATATTGAGGTCTGCACAATACTTCTGAAATGTCTTACTAGTAAAGCAGCTTTTACGATTTGAGATTATTCTCCTTGGGACACCAAAGTTTTTAATTACATTGTTCATGAATGTTATTACCGGTTACGTTTTTGTGGTAGGAACGGGTTATAAGACAAACTTGGTTAAGGATTCGACGATTACAATCAAATATTGGTTCTTTCTTTTGGACTTTACAAAGGTTTTAAGTGGTCAATATATATCGTGTCAAATGAAGTTGAAGTTGATTGGATGTTGAAGTCCAAGTTGTTTTCTCTCAGGTTCGTTGTTATATAAGGTCCAATGAATTGAATATTTTTTTATTCCAGAGAAATAGTATAATCTGCTAATGGGGGATAAGGTTTTCTCCAATGACAAGTGTCCCATGCCATCATGAAAATGTAGAACCACCCGACCCAATTTTTACCCTTTGAAAGTTTCTTGCACAGTCTACTATTTTCTAGGCAATATACCTCATGAATTAGCTTTTCTTTATGATCTGCTCGTACTCTGTTTAACACTTCGTTCAGGTACTTACATCTTCCGTCTGCCATTTGCGAAATTAGAACACAGTCGTCAGTATTGATCATAACCTCATTAACGACCATAGGGCAACCCTCAGGTAATGGATTTCTGCTCAATACGTCAGCATGTAACATCTTGGATCCCTGACGATAAACCATCTTAAATTAATATTTCTGAATAGCCAGCCACCATCTTCCACTTACTGCATTGCAGTCTGTAACGATTTTGAAGATAATTCCAATTAGATATATTTAGAAATGTTTTAGAGTATCTACAAAAGCGATTGTCTTTAACTCATAAGAGTGATACCGCTGTTCTTCCTTGATCGTCTGTCTGGAGTAGTACATAACTGGCTTCAACTTCCCTTCATGAATTTTCAGAAGAATTCCTCCAATGCCCCACCTGGAAGCATCCGTATGTACTTTTGTACTTAGCTTTGGATCGTAAATTGAAAGTAAAGGTTTCAAACGCTTTACGTTACGTCCCCAGGAATATCCCATATCTTTTTTGCTGATATGATCAAAGGCCTGTGGCGAAGTCCTTTATGTACTTTCAAAAATATCCTGCCAGCCCCAAAAATTGTCTAACCGTGTTAACATCTGTAGGTTCAGGATATTTCTTAACAGCCTTAATTTTTCTTCAGTCTGGTTTAACTTCTTATCTCCAAATTTCATGACTCAAATACTAAATTTTTTCCAAAAAGAATTGACATTTGGATAATATTAATGTCAAACCTGCACTTCATAGAGAGGTAAAGACTTTCTTTGAAATAATAAGGCCGGATTCAAAGTAATTGGAGGGTTTTAGTATGTCATCCAATAAGCAATGACATTCTCATATTGTAGGTTTCCTAAAAAGTGTTGACGGTGCCTTAGAAAACAACTGGCGCGTTGCAAAGGCCAAAAGGGACACGTAAGTGCTTGTAATGCCCATCTGGGGGGACGAAGGCAGTTTTCGGTACTGAAGACTCTATAGCTATCTGGTGGTGGCCGGATGCCAAATCTAGACTGAAAAATCACGGAATCTGTCCCTGATAGTTTTGGAGTTTATTGTTCTGTAGTCAACAAACATTCGTTGCTTCCCATATTTATTTTTTACCAGCAATATTGGACTGGAATATGACAACTGCGATTTCCTCAATTTCGTAATAGATAAAAAGCCATCTTCGCCTTGTGTGATGCACTTCCCAATATAGTGCTTCTTGTTGGGAATTGCTCCTAGCTTACCAAGGATGTACAAATTTCCTTCCACAGCATTTTGCGAGGTGACTGCAACCAACATCGTCGTTGACCCATAATGGTATTTTTCTTGTCGGTTCGTTTACCACCTTGCTCCAGTCATCTTCTGAGTTCAAAAACTTAATAATATCAAGTAAACTAAGCAAGGTTGTCCAATAGGGCGGAGCAAGACTGTATAGAAAAAAAAATTAGTCAGCCCGGGTGGGGAATAGTTGCCTTTTTATTAACCAAACACAACTGTAAAATAATTTTGGAAAACTATAAACGTCTTCAGGTTCCTTTATCTCTTGGAAATGTTAAAAAATAAGAATAAAATATTTATTTTTTGATGCAGCTCTTCGCTTGTTTTTTTTTTAAATAAAAATTTAAATAAAAAGACAACCCAGAATCCACCACGAAGAGGTGACTGCAAGTTGGATTCAAACCCCCAATATATCTAAAAACTTATTTAATAAAATCTTTTATTGTCTCCATTTTTGGTATTGCTTTTCTGGAAGCAATTTTCGCCCGAATCAATTCGTCCCTGGCGTTGTTACCACTTACTGATAAAGATGCTTCGGTTACCATCCTTATGTGACGTTCTACAGCTTGACTGTGGCATGGAAAATTAAAACTTTAAAAAATTATAACTTCTCTTGTGAGGCATTCTTGAAGACTTTGACGTTGAAGGTTGTGACATAATAGTATTACCCTCGATATTATTAGTAAATTCTATGTAGCTTTCTTCGAACGAACTAAACTATTTATTTTATAACTTAATTACACTTAAAACACTATAAAACTAACTAAAGACTTAACTACTAATTATTTATATATCACACAGTGAGCTTCACACCTCATCGGCGATAAGTCATCATTCCGAAATCCAGAGCGGTACTCGCTACAGTATTTCAAATACCTAAGTTTTTTCAACAGGCCTGTTTTTCTTTATAACTTTATATTTCTCATTATAATCTCTTATTTTCTATATTATTCTTTGGTCAGAAAAAGTTGAAAGGAAAGCTTTCTGCCAAATACATTTAATATCGACAATAACTTGTTTAGAAATATCGAGCACACTAGGGTCTTTCTTACTTTCAGCCTTAAAAAATCCACCATACGACAAAAACAACTTCAGAATAACGTCAGAATATGTTGGAGGGACATTGCCACGAAGTTTACTTGTCAATCAAAATGTTTCACAGATTTTCCAGGTTTAAGGCATTCTTTAAATTTAAAATACTCTAAAATAAACGCGTCCTTACACAAATCAAATTCTAACGCATCAAAGCACAAAACAAAACCATTATGTTGGCAAAAAATACACAAAAATCTTGTAAATAGTCTGAGAGCACTAAAAACAATCTAAATTACTTCAAATCACTATTCTAAGAAACTAATATTATACCTAAAATAAATTATTATTTTACTTTGATGACTTTTTAAAAGAGAAAGTCAAAAATAAAATTTAGGAAGAGGTAAAAAACAAGGTACATGAAAAATTAACAAAATAATATTTACAAGGATTTAGAACAATATGAGATTAACGTAATAACTAATAAAAAATAAAAATATTGAAAAGAATTCTTTTAAAACAATGTAACATTTTTTTATGTAAAATTAAAATGTAGAACTTATTCCTTAATATACCCGTTTTGTTTTAAATTAAGTACCTATACGGATTCAAAATTTCAAGTTTTTAAACTCCGCCCTATTGCCCAACCATAATAGGCACTTCTTGAGGATCATCTGGAACGATAAAAGAATTGACGTTAGCTCTTGCGCAATCCAGTGTAATTTCAAATTCTGTTTGGCCCAAAACGAAAACTTTTGGCCTGTTATTGTGACAGAGCTAGGACGGATTTTTAATTTGAATCGTTAGGCTTCTTTTCCTTTGGCCTTATCTTTTGTAATTTGTACATTCTACTCTTGGTTAATGGCATTCATTTGAAAAATGGCCTGTTTCTAATAGTTGTAGTATCTTTGTATCCTTAAATAGGTCTTGGCTTGCTTTGCGAGTATTTCAGACTTGTGCCTTTCGTCATCTTGATAGAATCGCTTTCTTAAAGGTCCAGGCTGCGAGTGTGAAGTTGAACTTAAGTACTTGAGAAAGGACAGGAATTCCGCGTAAAGAGCGTGGATGGTTGGGTCCTCAATTCCATCTATAAGACACAAAACTGCATTTTCACAACATTAACCAGCTCCATTTTCTCAAAATAATACTCTTCCCATTTTTTGGTAGGTAAATTTCGTCTATTAATAAGCTTTCTTACCAAACTGGCGTAGTCCTGGTGTTCTGGAAATAATTTTAGGAGAAGAACTTTCCATATACTCCAGCTTATATCATAAGAGCTAAAGTTATCATACCATTTCTGGACTAATTCACTTAAACGACTTTGCATGTGAAAAATATTTGTACGATAGTTTATCTTACTCAGCTGCTTGATGTTTTCAATCCATTTGCTACAGCTCAGATTTGGGTTTCCTGGCTTGAATTTTGAAATACATTCCGTCTTTACATACATTTTGCCGTGACCAGGTCTTGACGTAATGTCACGTTCAATAAGTTTTTCGACAAACATTTCTAACCGTTGTACATTGTCACGTGCCGGTAAAGTAAAGCTTATTTTATTACATGTCGTTAAGTCCTTTCTTCTTAAAGCCCGTGAGCAAGATAATTCTAATCGTCTATTTCTACGACTTTTACGTTCCGTTTCATCTGGACTTTAGCTAGAACTACTTGATCGCGATCTTGATCTAGGCATTTTTAATTTAAACGTATTAGTCAATATCAACAAGATATATATATCTTGTTGATATTAATAATAATAATAATAATAATAATAATAATAATAATAATAATATTTATTTACCATATAAGATTTACATTATTAAAGGACTTACAAATAGAATAATAGGTAAAATAAATACAAAATAACCCCGTAAGTTCTGAACTTGTCTGGGGAAATAAGTACAAGAAAAAATAGTATTTAAATAAGAATAATATTATACATACAATCCTAAAGCACAAAAAAGAAAAATTTAAACACACAAAACAAACAAATACGATTAAGTAGTAAAAACAGTAAATAACAATTATGATAATAAAAAATTCTATACTCAATATCAGTAGAACTAGTAGTGGCTGAAATGTATTTCAGGTACGGTTATTAATTAATTCATTTACTGAGCCTTCTGGAGTGTCAATGAGGAATATTTTTAAATGTTTTTTAAAAGAATGAAAGTGTTCAGTAGGTGTTATATTACTCAAAATATAATTAAGAAATTTTGGACTTAAATATGCAGCAGATCGTTGACCAATTACTTTCTTCATTTTTGGAACCACATATTTATTCATACGGCGAGTCTCATAAGGATGTTCTAACACAGGTAAGTAATCTTTCTTTTTAAATTGATTTAAACATAAATTAAAACAGTATAACTTTCTTACACTTAAAATTTGTGTCTCAGAGAATAGCAAGTCAGACGGATAGGTTAAATCTTTATTAAGCATTATCTTAAGAATTCTTTTTTGCATTTTTTGCAGAGGATCCAAATGAACGTCAAATACTCCCCCCCAACCAATAATTCCATATGATATGTGACTTTCTACAAGGGCATGGTATAGGATTTTTAGATCACTGAAGGGTAGTATTTGTTTAAGGTATTTTAATTTATAAATTATAATTCGAACTTTTTTCAGTACATGTTGGATATGCAATTCCCATTTCAAATGTTGATCAATCACTATTCCAAGATATTTAATTGAGCTTTCCTTGTTAATTTTAAAGTTAGTTTCTCCAATTTTAATTTCATTAAATAATGGAAGATTGTAATTATGGCATGTAAATGGTATGTAACACGTCTTGTCAAAATTTATCGAAAGTATCATATCATCAAACCAATTTTTAATACTCATTAAGTCATTTTCT
This sequence comes from Brassicogethes aeneus, assembly GCA_921294245.1. Classification (NCBI taxonomy): domain Eukaryota; kingdom Metazoa; phylum Arthropoda; class Insecta; order Coleoptera; family Nitidulidae; genus Brassicogethes; species Brassicogethes aeneus. Next base: position 3,417,638 of record OV121137.1, read on the forward strand.
ACCATGTTCTTTAGATTATTCCAGTTATTTGCTTTATAAAATAGTGCTGTATCATCTGCAAAACTGACTATCTTTGCAGCACTAGGCACTGAGAAAAGCCCATCCATGTATAACGTAAATAAAACTGGACCCAGCACAGTCCCCTGGGGAACACCATATTTTATCTCTCTGAATCCACTAATGGAATTATTAATTTTTACACATTGTAATCTATTACTTAAGTAGCTTTCAAAGAGTTTATATGGCGTTCCCCTTATACCTATATTGTAGAGAATTTTTAAGAGAATCGGGTGACTAACTGTGTCGAATGCTTTGGCTAGGTCCAAAAATACACTTATGGATGGAGTTCCTTCATCTAGGCTTTTATAGATGTTTTTTGTTAGCATCGAATTATTCGATTGCGTCTTGAGTCGATTTTTTAGCATGAAATCCAAATTGGTTTGGTGATATTAAGTTAAATTTCTTAAGATATCCAATCTTTTTTTTATCACTTTTTCAAAAATCTTAGCAAGACATGTTACTAAAGATATAGGCCTATAATTTACGATCTCACTGGCATCGCCACTTTTAAGAACCGGGACAATAATGGAAGTCTTAAAAACTGATGGGCAGTGTCCAGTTTCTAATATTTTATTTATAATATGAGTGAGTGGGGTAGTTATATTTTTACTAATATTTTTAATCATTTCAGTATTTATTTCATCTATTCCCGCCGATTTTTTATTTTTTAAAGAATTTATAATATTTTGAATTTCTTGTGGATTTGTTTCTTGTAAGTAAATTGAATTGCTTTGCGGTGGTCTCATTGTAAGAGTATGATTTTTGTTTTGTTTAATTTTTTAAGCTAATAATTCTGCAACTTTAATGTAATGATTATTAAATAAATTTGAAATTTCGTCCGAATCATAAATTAATTTATTATCGCTTTTAATCGATTTTATTTCCTTTTTTTTGGTATCACAAGTTATTTCTCGAATTGTGTCCCATAATTTTTTAGTATTTGATGTGTTTTGATTTATTTTTTGTTTGTAATAATTGTTCTTCGTTTCGCGAATAAGATTAGTTAAGAAGTTTTTATATTGTTTATAATTTCTTTTAAGTTCCAAATTATTGGGATAACTTGCAAGCTTTACCTGCATTTCATTTTTTGCATTAATGGACTTAATAAGGGCTGAAGTTTTCCAAGGTTTTCTTTTTCTTTTTTTATGATTCAGAGTTTGAATATTAGTATACAGATCAATTTTATTTTTTAGTGTGGTAATAAAATCATTGACTAATACGTTTAAATCAAAAATGCCTAGATCAAGATCGCGATCAAGTAGTTCTAGCCAAAGTCCAGATGAAACGGAACGTAAAAGTCGTAGAAATAGACGATTAGAATTATCTTGCTCACGGGCTTTAAGTGGGTGAGAATTCGTGAAACGGATCACTGTTTTTCCGACTTTGGAAAATACAAAAAACAATTATTGGTTTTTGTAGTACTCATTGATAGTAAAATATTCCCAAATTAAAAAATATATATATAAACAATTATAAAAGTTATTTAACAATGAGCGTTTTTGACGATTTTTTTTCGAAAATTTCTCATGGAAATAAAGCCTTTTAATAAAATTTTACCTTTATTGAAAATTCTTCAAAACCTATCAAATTTTCATAAAAAATATATTTAAATTAAAAAAAAATATATTTTCATAAAAAAAAATATTTATAATAAACAATTTGCATTTTTATAATTTTCTCAATGCTCTTTTTGAAAATCGTGTTAATTTATATTTTCCTTAATGTCTTTCCAATGAAAAACTAAAAAAAAAACATTGGATTCTTAATTAAACGATTAATGACATTTGATTTTGTGAGCCCGCGCGACTTTTCTGGCCCTGGCGCTCGAGCGCGCTCCCGACGCGACCCTTCCCATTGCGATGCGTAATTTATTATAATTATCAATAACTCTGCTATACTACTAGTACTTGTCATTTAAAAATGATTTTGTTAGACCATTAAATTATTTAATGGTCTTACAAAATCATTTTTAAATGACAAGTACTAGTAGTATAGCAGAGTTATTGATAATTATAATAAATTATTATTTAATTTAAATATATATTATAAGTATATATATATACACAGGGTGTATCACGTTCGATTGTAGGTTAGACGTTTATGGAGAACGGCAAAAAATATCGAATTGAAATTTTTATAGCAATTAAAATATTATTTAAACTATTTTTCTAATTTATTTTGAACTAAATTACTCTTCCGGTTTTAACAAAAGCGAAATCAACTTTGTTATTTTAAATATTATTATTATTATATTATTTTTATTATTAATATTTTTTTTTTTTACATTATCATTCCTTATAAAATGGCTATACCATGTCCTATACCTAAACTTAATAGTTTTTGGTCATGACCAGTTTTAACCTCAACATAAAAGCTTATAACTTTTTTAATATTAGGTTTACTGATATTCGGTTGGATTTATTGGAATCCTGAAGCATTGTTTTAAATATTCCATGTAATTTATTGTAATATTTCTAAAAAGATACTTGATAAAAAAATGTGAATGTAGCTAACTTAAAACAGCAATAACTTTTTTATTCTCAATGGAACATTTTTACATAATTAAATATGAAATTATAATACATTTTCATTGATTGATTGAAATATTCCCTATACCTAAAGTTAATATTAAGAAAGATATTTTACAATTACCCTAATAATATAAAGAAAAACTAATAAAATGTTGCTCATGAGTATTAATTTATTATATATATATGTATTAATTGAGTATTAATTTGGTATGAATAACAAAACTTTCCCGATATTTAATATTATTAAAATAAAGGAAAATAACTACTCAAAAGAAGTTGATAAAAATATTTATTTTTAATGGATAACCAAATTAAAGGTACAACATACAACAAGTTTCTGCATGTTCTAGCAATAAGTTTTTCATATTGTCCATGAAGAATAAACAAGTTCATCAAAACTTCATTTAAATATATTCATCTAAGCATTATTGTATATTTGATTTAAGTATACCAATTTTCTTTAAATAAAATACCTTTAAACTCAATCCAAGAATACTCATCTCAAATCAAGTAACCGTTTTTCTTAAGTATATCCCACTACTTAGTTTAAATGTACGCTAATCTCATAGAAATAATAAATATACTTAAATCAAGTTCCTAACATAAAGTATAGAACTATTCTTAAACCTGGTAAGGGATTTTTTTCCGTGTAGTGATTTTCTTTCATTTTAACTATTTTATTAACAATTTGTATTAATTTAAAACATTTTTTTTATTTAATTAATGCATTTTTAACCTTATTAGTAAATAATAATATACTTTTAATGAAGGTACCGGGCTTTCCATCAAACCGTTTATACACAGGTATGTGTAGGTACATAGCGACATATTTACTTTTTGTTTTGGTGCTTTTATGTACAAACACCGGAAAAAATATATTGTTTTTATTAATATATTATTTTCTTCTCATATGAATGCATACAGTTTTTGAAAACTCATTCGTAGATTCCACTTGTATTGTTTATTAATTTAAAACTAATATTTGAAAATTTGAAATATTAAATAATAGGAATTGTAAAATATCATTGTTATTATTAACTTTAGGTATAGGGAATAGTTATATTTTCGAAAAGGTATTATAATTTTATATTTAATTATGTAAAAATATACAGGGCGTTCCATGGAAAATAAAAAAGTTATTGCTGTTTTAATTTACCTACATTCACATTGTTTTTTATCAAGTATCTTTTTAGAAATATTACAATAAATTACATGGAATATTTAAAACAATGCTTCAGGATTCCAATAAATCCAACCAAATATCAATAAACCTAATCTTAAAAAATGTATAAGCTTTTTTGTTGAGGGTGAAACTGACCGAATTTTACAAAAAAAAATTAATAAAATTATTAAGGAATGATAATGTAAAAAAAAATGTGATGATTTATTTAAAATAACAAAGTTGATATCGCTTCTGTTAAAACCAGAAGAGTAATTTTGTTCCAAATAATTTAGAAAAATAGTTTAAATGATTTTATAATTGCTATAAAAATTTCAATTCGATATCTTTTGCCGTTCTCCATAAAGTTCTCCATAAACGTCTAACCTTTGTGATACACCCTGTGTATATATAATATGTAATATGTATAATATATATTTAATGGTCTTCCAAAATCATTTTTAAATCACAAGTACTTGATAGTATAGTATAGCAGAGTTATTGATAATAAAGTACGCATCGCAATGGGACGGGTCGCGTCGGGAGCGCGCTCGAGCGCCAGGGCCAGAAAAGACGCGCCGGCTCACAAAATCAAATGTCATTAATCGTTTAATTAAGAATCCAAATTTTTTTTTTAGCTTTTCATTGGAAAGACTTTAAGGAAAATATAAATTAACATATATAACAATATATTTTTTATGAAAATTTGATAAGTTTTGAAGAATTTTCAATAAAGGTAAAATTTTATTAAAAGGCTTTATTTCCATGAGAGATTTTCGAAAAAAAAATCGTCAAAAACGCTTTTTTTTAAATAACTTTTACAATTGTTTATATATATTTTTTTTAATTTGGGAATATTTTACTATCAATGAGTACTACAAAAACCAATAATTGTTTTTTGTATTTTCCAAAGTCGGGAAAACAGTGATCCGTTTCACGAATTCTCACCCATATAGCAAAAAAAATTAAATTAAATTGATATTTAATATCAGCAAATCACCGTTTTTTCAGACTAATTTATACGTTATTAGTCAGTCGGCAATAAAAATATTGATAATAATAAGTAATTACTTAAAACTAATTTAAGGATTAAATAATCCCTTATAAAACATAAAATGTACAAAAACAATGACTAAAGTCTATACGTTGACTGAAGTAAGTTAGTATTATATTAGTATGATGATAAATACCGTTATTATTATTTTTAGTACTATACTTTAATTAACAACCAAAATAGACTAGTCTAAATTAATAACATAAACATAAACAGTCTTTAAACAGTTGCTAAACCAAACAAAACACTATTCATTAAACACTCGGTGTAATGGACCAATCCCGCCGCTGCACTATAATATACTTTCCTTTTTTGTAATTATATTATTATATTTTGAAACGAGTTAAATTAAAACGAATTGTCTTTTACAATGTCGATATATTGACTATCTTATATAATTACGAATATATTCTTGATTATTTTTCTTCCGGTGCAACGCTGACTCTGGAGGTAGGTACGATGCGAGATTACCACGTTTCAGCTCCTGGATTATAGGTTCCTAATATTGATTTCTAAGAGTTTGAGTTTTTGTTACGGTCTGTATTTAAAGATCATATTATGCTTCCTGTTTTGTCCTATTTCTTAAAAAGAAGTATGATTTATAGCTTTTTTCAATTTTATTTCAATTTCTTATAAAGAACTTGAAACATTTTAGTTGATCACTCCATCTATCAAATTTAAAAAAAAAATATCTTAAGAACCATTAAAGATAGAAAAACAATTTAAAATGAAATGGCTCCAGAATTATATTTTACATTCAAAAATGCAATAATATGTATATGGTTCCATTTTTATAAAAACAAAGTTACTATCGGAAAATAAATCACATCGCGCTTGTAACCTCAACTTTAGGGCTATGGCGAACGGCAGCTTAGCAGCGGAGAGATAGGTCGATGGGCAAATGTTGTTTTTTGATACTTACGTGTTTTTAATAAAGTTGAAATTGGGCGCCAGTGTCCTATTTGGGCCAGTTGTTCAAATCCAGCTGTCAGACACAATCTTACTGAAGATTAGGGGCGGTTATTAAAAGTCAATTTTAGAAAAATCAGTTACGATTATATTTAGTCCATTGTTGTATAGTGTCCGACCGAAGCTTCGGCTTCGGCTTCGGCTTCGGCCACCTTCGGTCAAAAAAGCACATTCGGTCGCACATTCGGCTTCGGCCAAAACCAGCCGAAGTCGAAGGTATGTGTCTGGCAGCCGGCCAGCCTCCGAAACTGAACGAAAGAAATATTACGATTTACAAATCACGCCGACTTCGGCGCAACGCGTGGTTCCTGCTTCCTGCTTCCCGCCCGCATCGATTGTTTAGACTAGATCGGCCGGCCGACACGGCGTTGTTTGAAGTTCACTATTTATATTGCTATATAATTAGTCAAGTCAATTTTTATAAATTTTTAAGTCTTATTAAACCTTCGGCTTCGACTTGGGGCTAAGGTTACGACAAGAGCCGAACCTTCGGCTTCGGCCAAAAACTGACATTCGGTCGGACACTATTGTTGTATGCATGGTCAATTTTATGACTGAGTGTCCGATTTACAATTTCGGTGCACCCTTATATGGCCATATAATAAATATTGTTTTAATTGTAAATATTGTATATTATTTTTCTTTTTTTAAATTTATATGTAATTTGATAATTGTTTGTAAATATTATAGGATTCTAATTTTGGATTTTATCTGTGAGTATCCAACCATGTAAATAAAATAAATAAATGTAAATATGGTTTACAAAACCCCAGGTCTAAGAGACTAAATTGACAAAAAAAAATAATCGATGATAAAAAAAATACGTTTAAAATAACTACAATTTAAAAGTTGAAGACTATGTTGAACTCTTGACTCAAAAGTACACAAACGAGTAGTGTAGTGAATGTTCTTAACATTAATATGGTAGAGTGGGTTTCTAAATTGGCTGGCTTTCGATGTTGAAATCTCCCATCATGTCAGATTTTACAGGATGGCTTTTCATTAACGTAAGAACTAAAATTGCCCAAGCATTTCCTTTATATTAAATTATAATTTAGATTGTGTAGGTATTAAGTAAATATTATTTTCTTTTATATTATTCTTATTATTTTAAGAATTAGTATTATTTACAGATAATTCCCTGACTTTTCCATGACTTTTTAGACTCATTTTATATTCCCTGACTTTTCCCGGATTTCCCGGTCACTACGAACCCTGGTTAGTTGATTTCCTCCGTGCAAGGTTTGTTCGTGTGCCTGTTTGATGATCAATTTTGTTACGTGATCGTTGTTTGGTAAGATTGCAGGATGCTTTTGTTCGAATGGTAATTCTGAGTTGCTAAGTCTTCCCCCAACCCTTAGAATTCCATTTTCGTCCAAAAATGGTTTCAACGTTAACAGTCTGCTATTCTTTTGAAGTTGATTTTTGGCGCGAAGGGCTGTCACTTCATTAGGCATGTTTGATTCTTGAACCATTTTGACGATTTGAATCGTGGTCCAGTGTAATTCTTCTGTGGTGAGTGGACCTGTTCTTTTCTAGCCTGCAGCGTTTTTTATAAATCTTCTGCAATGTGATAATACTCGGACCATTCTTGTAAAGGATGAAAACCGGTCATAAAGTGAAGCATCTTGCGTAGAGTTTATCCTCACTTGTGAGCATCGTTTTTCCTCTAATTGTGTTTGTGGATTATTGTTATATTTTGGCCAGTTTGCCTTGTTTGGAAGCCAGGTTGGTCCATTCCACCAGAGCGTAGTATCCTTTATCTTGGATGGACATATCCCCCTTGATATGGCATCCGGAGGGTTGTCTGTTGTTCCAACATGTCCCCACTGTTCTACGGGAATCTTGGATGTGATTTCGCTCACTCTGTTGGCGACAAATGTTTTCCACCTGGATCGATCTCCTTTTATCCAGGCTAGAGTGATCATTGAGTCTGACCATGCAAACTCTTTTACATTGCTAATTGCTAGTTCCTTTTTTGTGCGATCCATTAATTTTGATAGTAGCGCAGCTGCACATAGCTCCAACCGTGGTAAACTGATTTTTGTTTTTATGGGTGCTACCTTTGATTTTGCTGTTAAAAGGTCAATGGTAACATCTCCGTTTTCGTTCATGTTTCTTGCATATATTACTGCTCCATACGCCTTTTCGGAAGCATCGCAGAATCCATGTAATTCCAAATGTCTATTTTCTAAAGCAGTGTGAATCCAGCGAGGTACCCTTATTTCTTCCACTTTTTCTAACTTATTGTACAATTTTATCCAATTCTTGTGCAAGTCCACAGGAAGAGGATCATCCCACTTTATTTCTTGTGCCCATAGTTCCTGGATGAGTATTTTAGCTGATACTACTACTGGTGCAAGCCAACCCAATGGATCAAATATTTTTGCAACTTCAGAGATAACTTTTCGCTTGGTAAATTCTGTTTATTTTAGACGATTCACCTTAAAACGAAATGTGTCATCTTGAGGGCACCAACAAACACCTAGTGCTTTTTTAACTTTGTCTTCACTTATTTCTGTAATGGTTTGGTCTCTTAATTCTTCTTGAAGGTTGGCTAGAATTTCCTGTCTATTGCTGGACCACTTTCGTAGTGTCATTACTCCAGTTTGTAGTAGCTTGATAACGTCTGATTGCAGTTTCTTGACTTTCGCGGTGGATTCGGCTCCTGTCATTAGGTCATCGACATAGAAATCTTGTATGACGACATTGGACACCTCTGGGTAGTTGGATCTTTCATCTAAGGCCAGTCTTTGTAGCGTTTTGACGGCCAAGTAGGGAGCAGTCACAGTGCCATATGTAACCGTTGTGAGGCGATATTCTTCGATTGGCATCTTATCGCTGAATCTCCACAAGATGCGATGGTAATCTCGATCTTCTGTGGCCAACTGGATTTGTCGGTACATCTTTTCTACATCGGCGCAGAAGACCACGGCATGTTTTCTCCATTTTAGCAGTATATCTGCTAACTCCAGTTGAAGTCTGGGTCCTATATGCATGTTTTCGTTTAGACTAATTCCATTGTTAGATTTGGCTGACGCGTCAAACACCACCCGTAATTTAGTGGTGACGCTTTCTTCTCTCATAACTGGTTGGTGAGGTATGTAGTACATCCCTTTGCCAGCTTGTTCTTGCGGTACCTTTTCTATGTGTCCAAGTGTCAAATATTCTTGCATGAAAGCATGGTATTGTGTCTTCAGGTTATTGTTACAGTTTCTTTCTAATTTCTTTTCCAACTGAAAATATCTTGCCATTGCCATTGGACGAGAATTCCCGAGGGATACAGTGTTCTTTTTAAACCGAATTCTTACGGTGTATTTTCCTGTAGAATCCCTTGTTGTGGTTTCCTCGTAGTGTTTTTCGCACTCCTGGTTTTCTTTGGATAGGACTGGTGCTTCTGGCTCTGCTTCTTCTACTTCCCAAAATTTGGTGAGTTGCATGTCTTCTTTCATTTTACTGATCATGCTAATTACCCTAGTTTCTTCGTTATGGTACCTGATAATATCCATCCAATCTTGGTTTCTTGACCCAAGAGTCCGGTTTTAGTCCGTTTTAGCCCACCTTCCAGTATGTGACTAAGTTCCTCGACTCCTAGAATTCCATCAATCGGACCTGCCTTGTTGTATAGAGGATCTGCTAACATCTGGTTGTGCCAGCTCTCCGGAATGTCATATTTCACATCACTGGGAAATCTTGGAGTTATTTGACACTGAATCCTGCTTCTTGACATTTTTGCTTGGTTATCGCCTAACCCGGATACTTCTGTGCTAATTTTCTGTCGGGGTAGTCCCAATGATTGTGCGGCCCTTTCAGTTAGTAAAGCGGCCTGTGAACCGGAATCGATCAGAAGGTCTATCTAAGGTATTCTAAGGTCCCAGATGCTGATTTAACTTTGACGAGTGCTGTTGCTAACAGTACTGTATCTTCTAGCCCTTTGCAGCTCACATTGTCGGCTGGTTTTTCGGTAGTGCCTGTGTGTGAATTGGTTTTCCGAGGGTTTCTCTCTTCTTTCTTTTCAAAATGTAATAATGTGTGGTGCGATTGGCCACAGATTTGGCACTTCTTCTGGGAGATGCATTGTTCCTTGTTATGATGTCCAATGCACTTAGTGCAGAGACCCTTCTCTCGTACCATTTTGTTTCTTTCTTCGATGGTTTTGTCCATAAATACAGTACATCTATAAATGCCGTGTGGTTGGTTGCATATAATACAAGATTGTGTATTCCATGGACGTAAATTTTTATTATATGTATTATAAGTTTTACTACTTTCCTTTTCTGTGTAAAACTTTGTGGTTTCAAGCGATTGAAATCTTTTTTTTAAGAACATCATTATTTCGGACAGATTTGGTACTTCGTTGGGATTGCCGATTTTCTTATTATCATCCTTCCGATGATTGGGTCCCATTGTTTAGTGTCGATTCCTAGATTTTCCTAGATTTTCTAGGCCTTGGAGACATTCATTAGTGGTGTCATAGAGTTGTCTAATTTGACGCGCTGACTCTTTCTGAACCATTGGCAAGTCTATGATTCTGTCAACTAATTTTGCCACAATGAGCCTGGTGTTTTGGTATCTTTTCTGTAGAAGGTTCCACGCAGCTTGGTAGTTGGCTTCAGTTATTTGTAGATGTTGGATTATTCTGGCGGCTTCTCCTCTCCTCTACGTTCGTTTTTAGATATTGCATTCGTTCAACATCGGTTAAATTGGTATTCTCGTGAATCACTTGACGAAATAAATCGTTGAATGTAACCCAATCTTCGTACCCTCCTTTGAATTGCGGAAGGTGAGTTTTTAGTAGGGGCACATTAGGCTTGCTCGATTGTCTGTTTCTAGCAATTCTGTCTTCTAATCTGTTGACCATTTCACGGTATTTTTCTAGAGTCGTCCAGAATAAATTTTCTTTAAAGTAGGGGTGGCCCGTTTCGGTAGCTTCAGCTTCAATTTCTTCATGCAATTGCGTTACTGACGTCCATTGTGATGTAGCCGTTTGTATTAGCGACTCATATCTGATGCTCGGACGCGGTTCAGATAGATCTCGTTCAGCTTCCTCGAGTGTATGGACCAACATCTGGATTCTAACATTTTGGCGTCGAATGCGCTTGATTTGATCTGTGTTTTGAAGGTGTTCGATTTCCTCTTCGTTATTAGTTGTGGCATCGGTGCCGGGCGTTTGTGGCAGGTTTTCGTTACATTTGTCTAGGTATGCAATTGCTTCCTTGTACGTTTCTCGGATTTTTTTCATATATTTTTGTTGGAAATATGAATGGGATGGTATTTTTTCTTTTTCTAGTTGTTCGTCAATGGATATTGCTTCTTGGAATGTGTTGTCCAAGTCCAATATTTTTTGTTGGATATAGATGGCGGTTTTTCGGGATGCTGAATCCTTTTTCATGTTTGTTAGGATCTGGCGTAATTTCTTTCCCAATGTTTCTTGGTGGAGTGCCAATTCGTTCACTTTTTGAAGTGAAATTTGGTCGTCGGATGGCATTTTTGGTAATGTGGAGGCGAATAGAGGTCCGGATTCTTTACTTTTTAGGACTGTGCTCTTCTTTACTCCAAAATATTCTGGGCTGCTGGATCAGTTTGTCCTCCCAGTTTAAGATTTTTTGTAGCTTGGTTGTGTGGAGGCGAATAGAGGTCCGGATTCTTTACTTTTCAGGACTGTGCTCTTCTTTACTCCAAAATTTTCTGGGCTGCTGGATCAGTTTGTCCTCCCAGTGTAAAATTTTTTGTAGCTTGGTTGTATGGAGGCGAATAGAGCTCCAAAATCTTCTGGGCTGCTGGATCAGTTTGTCCTCCCAGTGTAAGATTTCTTTAAGGCTTGGTTTTTCATGCTAAGCACTGGGCGAGTACAAAGATTTTCTCTTTGATGATGCTCACCTCCCAGCGTTAGCAAGTAGTTCGAAGGACCATGAATAGAAATCAATTAAGATTCTATTGAAATGATAGAGTAAGCAGTGTTAAACTATGTCTTTATTAAAAGTTGTCAGAGTTTTATATCCAACAAATTTAAATAATTTATAAAACATATCTTATTATTTGATGTTTTCGAACTATACACTTAAAACAAATATCAGTAGCGCACTAGACAAAACATGTGTTTTTTATTGTATTTTATTCTGTACGCTACTGACTGGAACTTTTGCTGACTAAGTAGTATATAGCACAAGGTCGCTTTTACGCTACTTGTACGAGTGATATCTAAACAATAATAATAAACATATGTTTAACTATTTTTCTGTTAAACTTGGGCTTTAACACCTACTAAACCCAATGGATCAAATATTTTTGAAATTAATTATAACATGCATAGGTATTTCGGAGATTTCTGGTAAAGAGTTCGAGTATGTGAAGGTATTCTATAACTTTCTCCGTTCCTCGTATTATATTTATGATTAAAGTTATTTTTTTCAAAAGTTGTTTTGTTGTTAAAAAAATAAATAGCACTTTTATAGATTAATATTGATGTTAGTGTAAGTATATTATTTTTTTAAAAGCAATTTTACAAGTCTCACGGGGTTTCAGATTGAATATGAGCCGAATTATTCTTTTTTGTAGTACAAAAACGCGATTTACCGTTGTTGCATTTCCCCATAGGAGTACAACATACGACAAATAAGAGTATACTAGTGCGTAATACATTTGTAATAGAATTTCCGTGGAATTGTATACTTTTATTTTTAAAATAGCATAAAATGCGCTGTTAAGTTTAGAGCAGACCAAGTTAACGTGACTTTCCCAATTGAGTTTGCAATCAATGCTTAAACCCAAGAATTTTGTACTGTTTGTAATTATTAAAAAGCATTGTTATAGTTTTTGATTGGTTTAAGATAAGTTTATTTCTTTTACACCAGTTGGATAGCTCACCAGTTACTCTTTTAATATGGTTTGAGATATTGTCTGATTTTTTAGAAAATACTGCGATACTTGTATCATCTGCAAAATTGATTACATGTGCATCATTTATATGTGTGGGTAGATCGTTTATATATAAGAGAAATATTAAAGGACCCAGTATTGATCCCTGGGCAACTCCATAGTTAATTTTGTAGGATTTTAAAATTTTGTTATCAATTTTAACCTTAATACTTCTTTTAGATAAGAACGATATTACCCAATTTAGGAAATTATGCCACAGTCTGACTAACATTATCACAAACAGTACAATCGGTTCCAGAGTTAATACCATATAGGGGAAGTAATGCATTATCTGCTACTGTTGAAAAATACTCACCGAAAATATTTGCAACTTGTTCCTTATTATTTACCAGATTGATTTCATTCATTAAATTAATTTCTGTTTTTATGTAGTTATGTTTCCCTCTATTTTCATTAATTACTTGCCATATTTTCTTGTTTATGTTGTCACTGTTCTTTAAAGAATTACTAAAATGCTTTTGTTTTGTTTCTTTAATTCATTTTTTGTAGATTTTTTCTTATTATTGTAAAATGTTTTTAAATCATTGCCTACAATTTGGGAAACCAGTATAGGTTTTTTAATTCTTTGCTCATGTTTATTATCTCTTGAGTTATCCATTTTGTTTTTGTAATATTGTTTTTGTTTTGTTTTACTAAAGGGCAAGCTAGTTCAAATAATCTTATGAATGTATTAAAAAAATATTTGAATGATAAGTTAGGGTCTTCAATTTGTATAACATCACGCCAATCCACTTCATCGAGAAGACTTTTTAAATATGATAAGTTGCCGACCGAGAGATTTCTATAGTAATAGAATATATCATTATTTTTTTTAATGCCATCATTGGACAAACAAAGATCGAATTCGAGAGATAATAAACAATGATCAGATTAACCGGGATTAGTCACGTTAACTTTAAAGCTGGAGAAGTTACTGACTATACCGTACCTTCATTTGCAAGCTAACCATAGAGAAAATACATCGATGTTTTATTATTTTTTTGTATTTTGTGCGGTGTAAATCTGGTTAAATTTGTTTTAGTACGCATGGCTCGACGACGCATCCAAATCATTTCTGAGAAGGTTCTCGCTTTGTGTTGACTGTGTAATGAAACATTTACATTGTGTTGTATCAATGTGTTTAATAAACTTAGGCAACCAACATTACGGTTAAGCCCGCGAATTTTTAATCATTTTTTACTAAGCTGGGTGCAAAAAATCTCTCCATATTGAAGTTTTGGGGAGAGGATCGCAGAGTGCGAACCTTTTAAAACCTAAGTTTATTTTAAAGCTCTTTTAAGTTTTTATTATTACGAAACCACGGTTTTTGGTCGTATTTTAGGTAAGTTGCTATATATTTTAATGGTATTAATACAGCCACACAAAAAAAAAAGTGTCGTGATCTGGGAATGCGACATATGCTTTCCTATGGATTTTGACGCGCTGAATCCGAATCCGATGTCAAAATTTGTCCTCCAGGTCCGCGTTTCAACCTAACCTCAAAAACCGTGAAAAAATTAGTATTTTCTGTTCTGGGGATGAGGCATGTCGATTCTTATGTTTTTCGATGCATTGAATGTAAATAATCTCTCAGAATCGATCGCACATGTTGTTATTTTGACTCTAACCTCGAAAAAACGCAATGAAATGAAATATACTGAAATTGTGATATACTGCCTTGAAGGCTAGTTTTTTTTTTGAAAGCCTATATCAGCGGAGTCTCATTCTTACAGTTGACGTAAACTAACTTTAACTCACCTAACCTAACCTTAAATCACCTAATTTAACCTAAACTGGCCTTATATAACCCTTATCTTCTATCGCAGATTTTACTATTCTGTAAAAATGTAAATTTTAACACGATAAGCAATGTCTTTACAACGAAATGAATATGAAATTTACTGTTTTATTCTCTCTATTTTTGGATTTCTAGAAGAATGGGTGAACATAATGATATCGCTGACCATTTTAGCATTTTTCGCTTGTGCCTGTAACCAGGGCACCTCCACGTGGTGACGGTGGGCAACGGATCCATACCGGCTGAGTCCCTGGGTAAACGGCATTCATGCCGTCATGGCAGGCACAGAAAGAAAGTGTTTTACGATGCAGGGATTCGGAACCCCAGTATCGGCGTCGGGTAAGGGTGAGAAAGCGGGCTCGCCGATGTCGTCATCATGCAACCGTTCCTCTTCATCAATGGGTAACTTGGTTTATGGAGAGTCTTATGCGACAAGAAAAAAGACATTGGGCTTTCTAAACACGCACGACTGCCACAAAAATGCAAATTCCTTTTGTTATATTTGCAGCAGATATGAAGTGACGTCTTTGCGGAAGAAAATTGATGACGAAGTTAGCACGCTCTATGAAAAATGTTTCGGTCATAAAGTGTTACACCAAGAAACAAATTGGGTTCCATACATCATCTGTAATTCCTGCAGACTGATGCTGTATCGTTCTCGAAATTCAGGTTTCCAAAAGTATTGCAGATTCTCCACACCAGCTATATGGAAACAACCGCTTCGTATGAACGACTGCTACTTTTGCATGAATGACGTCAAAGCCGGGACTACCAGTAAAACAAAGAGTAAAATCTCATACATCAATGTGTCCACAGTATTAAGACCAACTGAAATAAGTCCGAAGGCACGAAGGAGTTCGAGTTCTGTTGAAATAGATGATGTCATGGAAGTCGACGACCAACCTGAAGAAAATAGCGATGACACAGATGGCAATGACGAGAAAGAAGATGATTATGTTGCACATAACAAAAAGTCGAAAGTTCCATTATTATTATCGCAGCTGGAACTGAATGATTTTATTCGGGATCTTGGCTTACCAAAAGATGGAGCAGAAAAGAAATTTTTTAGAGCCGAACAAAAAAGTCTCTTTTTATCGTAATAGAGACCAAGAATTCCGGAAATTCTTCACAAAAGATAAAGAGACCTCTCTGGTTTATTGCACTGACGTGAAAGGCTTGATGGATCTATTAAAAAAAGATACATATAAAGATGAAGACTGGAGACTTTTCATAGATTCATCCAAACGAAGCATAAAAGGAGTTCTACTACACAATACCAACTCTTACGCTCCCATCCCAATCGCTCACTCCACAGTGATGAAAGAGGAGTATAACAATGTGAAAATGCTTTTAAATAAAGTAAAGTACGCGAGTCACAAATGGCTAATCTGCGGAGATCTTAAAATAATAAGTATGATACTAGGGCAACAATCTGGATTCACAAAAGAGCCATGCTTTCTGTGCCTGTGGAATAGCAGAGATCGTGCTAACCATTATGTCAAAAAAGATTGGCCTGAGAGAGAATAATTTAAACCCGGTTCGCACAACATCATCAACCAGCGTCTGGTTGATCCTCAGAAAGTCTTGATTCCACCCCTCCACATTAAGCTTGGATTGATGAAGCAATTTGTCAAAGCCTTGGATAAGGATGGTAAATGCTTTACATACATAGGGCGAAAATTCCCATCAATATCAGAGGCTAAATTATTGCAAGGTATATTTGATGGACCACAAATCAGAACGCTATTCAAAGACCCGAATTTCATTACACAGATGACCAACGTCGAAAAAACCGCTTGGAAAAGCTTCAAGGCAGTGGCGACGAATTTCTTGGGGAACAACAAAAGTCCTGACTACAAAAAAATTGTAAATAAGATGGTAATGAATTTCAAAAAATTGGGGTGTTTAATGAATTTAAAATTACACTTCCTCGATTCACATTTGGATAGGTTTCCCGACAATGTTGGCGACTACAGTGAAGAACAAGGCGAACGGTTCCATCAATATATAAAAGTCATGGAACAACGGTATCAGGGTAGATGGGATGAAGTCATGATGGCTGATTTTTGTTGGATGCTGAAAAGAGAAGCTATTTTAAAGGGGAAAAAACGAAGGCGAAACTCTTTGCATCGATCATTCGAAGAGAAAAGAACACGATATAGTGAAAAGCAATCAGACTGAAGACATTCAATCAATTTTTTATTTACCATTTTTCGAGGTTAGAGTCAAAATAACAACGTGTGCGATCGATTCTGAGAGATTATTTACATTCAATGCATCGAAAAACATAAGAATCGACATGCCTCATCCCCAGAACAGAAAATACTAATTTGTTCACGTTTTTTTGAGGTTAGGTTGAACTGCGGACCTGGAGGACAAATTTTGACATCGGATTCGGATTCAGCGCGTCAAAATCCATAGGAAAGCATATGTCGCATTCCCAGATCACGACGTGTTTTCTTATTTATTAATAGTCATGCATAGTTTGTGGTAATAATGAAATGTCTTTCGTATTTTAGATTCTCTTTTTCTTTACAATTATATACATTTTTCGGAACTGGTAACTTGTATGCACCAGGAAATATATTGTTCCTACCGAAGCACTTGTTTAATTTGTACTCTCGAACATTCTACACACCCTGAGAACGAGCTGGACTAGCCACCCAGCATCACCAGCCCACCTTTTTGCCATCGAGTAGCCACTTCACATTTGGCTGTTCCGCTACAACTGCGACTGGTCCAGTTACAATGTATTTTCCCTATGGTTAGCTTGCAAATGAAGGTACGGTATAGTCAATAGCTGGCCGTTTTCAAAACAAGCAACTCTTATCGGGTCTTTATTTTTGTTGGTTAATAGAAATGAATCAAAAATATCCTGTAAAATGGCAGATTGCACAGTTAGAGTTAATGAGTTAATGTTAAAATCACCACAGAATACCATATAGTCACATTCTTTTGATACTTCACATAGAACACAGGATGTATTACAGTAAAACGTGTCAATATTTCCTTTAGGGGATCTGTATACGACGACAATTCCAATTTTCGTGTTGTTAGTATTAATAATGGTGGCACACACTTCGATATCTTTGTCTACGCAAAACGTAGACGTGGACGTATAATAAAACTCCACCATGGGAATATGTGTTTCTGCAATAATGAGAGGCCAGTTTATAGCCAACTATGTTTAGAAGACTGATATTGTCATTTGTTGCCCATGATTCTGATAAGCATAGAGCTAGTGGAGTTTCCTGCTGTAGAAGTATTTCCAATTCGTTTAATTTGTTGAAGACAGACTGTATATTAGTATAGAGAATTTTAAATGTTTGTTTATATTTTTTTAGTTGCTTTTTTTCTACTAGTTTGCACTGTATAAAAAATCGCCGGTATTGGTATTTTGTTTATTTTCAGGTTGATCTTTCTTCTCGTTGAAGTTAAAATTATACCTTCTAAATGCTATACCTGGTGGCCAAAAATCTTTTTCGTATAGCATGTATTTTTTCGTATTGGGTCTTAATTTCTTTAACTATGACCTCATTTTCATCTAGTTTAGTTTCTTTAATTATATAGTTTTTAACGTTGTCAGCAGTAACATGATCTTTTGCCCTTGATATAAACAACCAGGCTTTTTTATTTAAGTCATCTCTTCCTACAAACTCGTCTGTGGGAAGAGTTTGTTTGGACGTCCCGATATTAATTATTTTTTTCTTTTTGTACTTGACCTCTGTGAATGGAATACTATTCGGTGACTTGGGAGCATATGGAGTTGGTGCCATTTGAATTTTAGGGATGTTAATTTGGGGAATCTCCTTACGTTTTCGTTTAATTGGTTGAATGATTTCGCTGTATAGTGGGTTTGCGGGGTTTGGTTGACTGGTGGATTGTACCTCGTTGGAATGCGCGGATAAGTTGTTAGAGTTTTTTAACGAGTTTACTTTTTCTTGTAACACTTTAATTTTACTTTCAAGTAAATATTTATTTTAATTTAATACTGTATTTGATTGTTCCATTTCTATTATAAGTTTTCTTAGTAGAATATTTTCATTTAAAACAATTTTTAGTTGGTGACTTTCGTTTAGGTCGATTTTTTCAGTGCAAATTGATGTGACTGGGCTAATTTTACAAAAACTGCAAAACCACTGACCTTCCTAAATTTTTTCTTTGATTTCCTCGATATTTAAGTTTACACAATCACGATGAAACCACTTTTTACATTTTGAACACTATACAATGTATAGTGTATACTTAGTATAGTATACACTGTATAGTATACATAAGGTATTTGCCCGTATAGTTTTAGCGCATTTAAAACACGTGTTACTGCTAGAAGCCATAACAATATTCTTGTAGAAAACCTATCGCTAAAAAAGGAGCGCATGCTGTACCGTATGTTACAGTTTTTAATTTAAATATTTTAACGGTTTCTAATGCAGTATCGCGCCATAAAATGTTTTGATATTTTCTATCTATGGGATTAATTAAAATTTGTCGGTACATTTTTACGATGTCTGCAGTTGGGATGGGTTCTAAAACGTAAAACAATGTCAAATAAATCGTCGTGTATTGTTGGACCGACACAACAAACAGTCATTGAGCGACAACCCGTTATGTGGTGTAGCCGTTGCATCAAAAACTACCCGAATTTTTTATTTTTGTATTATAATCAGTGTAAAAATACACAATTCAATCAATCAACCAATCTAACGTTTGATTAATTCAATAATCAAACGTTAAGTCACGTGAACAATCAACCTTTTACGACATCAACCAATCAAACTTCAAATTATGACAGGTGGAAACAATTATTAATCGGTCTACCGTTGTGCGAAAGTCGCAAATTTGTGGGCTGATTATTGAATCTTGATATTTGCGCGCTTTCAAAATGCGTTTGCGATATGCTCTGATTTTGATTGGAACCTTGTGAGTGCAAAATTGTATTGTATTTTTGGGAACATATTTTACAGTGACCCAATCGACAAGTGTCTTTTAAATAGCCTGGTCGTAAACAATTCATACAGAGTTTTATAAATTTTATTTGATTGTATTTTTCAGCAATGGGCAAGTTTAAAAAGGTTAAACAGTTAAAATAAATAGCATGATCCCTTTTACTGCAATAAAAACAGGTATTGTACCCTTGGGTGGTATTAGTAATGAATGCATTTTGTCGTTTAACATGTGTGTTTAAATGACCTGTACACTTGAAATTTTTAGCAGTAAAGCGATTAGTGTCGTTATTTGGAGTTTGGGATGACTATGCTATTTAAAAATATACAACGATTTACTAAAAATTTCTTAAACGATGATAAAGTAGGCACTTCATCTCTTTTTAGTGTTTCTTCCCATTTTCGTTTTGTAGACTCCAATGCTCATTAAATATATAAGAAGGGTTTCCCATTTTTCAATAGGCTGTTTTAGTGATTCTAAGGCGCTTAGATGTTTATTGAGAGTGTCTGTTAACTTTTTAAGTTCAACATATGTTTCTTTGCTCATTTTAGATAATTCAAATAATTTTTTAATGTGACTAAATACAATAAGACGATTGTTGTGAAAGCTTTACGTATTAAAGATGATTTTAAATATTGTAGTTTGTTAACTTTTATAAGGCTATTATTTGAATCTATTAATAAAATAAATGAATCGTGGAATGAGAGCCAATCTGTGATTTCACCGTCAAAGGTGGGAAGATTTATCCGTAGAAGTTGTGGATGTTAACGCAGAATCGCGAAGTTAATCAGCTCTTTGATTTACTTGCACTAACTGATCCGCTAATTGATTAGCTATTTCAACTGTGATTGTTCATCTTGGACCAAAATGTCCCTTGCTTCGGCGATGACTCAAAAAAAGTCGTTATCGATTAATTTACCTTGCGCTTCCTCGCTAGGATCAAGTATGACACAAAATTCTCCGTGTTGTTCTACTATTTTCTCTAATCTAACTTTTAACTCTGTTAATGGTTTTTCGTCAAGTATTAAAAACTTTGCGAAACGCGTAATGTACCCTTTACTTTGACCGTCGTCTTACACCGTTTGCGCAGCGTCGTCTGGCATTTTGATAGAAATTAATTAAATTGTAAATTGAAAAAATGTGAAAAATTGATTATGGTGACACCCTAAACAGCGCACACCTGATAAATGCTAGGCTTGCTATTGCATGCGCATCTATAGTTATAACTAATGAAAAGCAAGTAATTTTTTATGTATACTTAATGAGTTGTGTTCATTAATACTTTCGAAGGACCATTAAATGTGTGAAAATTAATTAACGTGTTATTTAACAATGTGTTTTTATTGAATTAACACTTATGTTACAATGATTGTTTTTCTTAACATTACTTCTCGTTACAATAGTAAATGTGACACTACTTTTCTTAACTTAAGATTGCTTTGCACTCCCCAATGCAAGGGGTGGGATCGTACCCTGCGTCAGCGCAACAGCCGGGCTGGTTTTATAACTAAATACATAACTAAACAATAATAAAATCTCTTCAGGTGTATTATTTAATTTAATTTTAAATAAATAAATAAATTAATTAATAATATATCACTGATCTTAATTGGTAGGCACATATGCCGAATAAGCAGTAGTGTAAGGCCTATAATACTGATCTGCGAATTTAAACCCAGCTAAACTATCTTCAGTTGATCCTGTTAGAGCAGTGTCACTTCTTTTCAAAGCCAGTGCATAATCCAAATGGGAATGGGCATGACTTAAGCCATGTCCCGCTAGATACGTTACAGGGACCACTTGAGGCCTTGGCAAAGAGCCGCCTTGCAACCTTGCAAGCACGCTGCTAAGACCCACTACAAGCAACAGGAATCCTATGGTACCGTTGATGACCACTCCGATGGTGACCAGGACGAGTAACGTAAAGGCGACACCTAATTTGAAGAAGATCGCTGGCAATATTATCATAAACCGTTTAAAAGCATGGTGGACCACGGTACGACCTAAAAAAAATTTTATTATTATTGTTTAAAATATATATTAAAATTAAAAAAATAGATGAACTTTTAATAACTAAACTAAAAACATTCATTTACAGTTAACGTTTATACAAATATCTGATCTGGATTTATTCTACAAGTTTCTGAGGAAATGGGTGATAAGTATTTTTGTGTATGTATATGTATAAATGTATGTATATACATATATGTGTTTATGGATGTATGTGGGTTTAAATTGTATGATCCTTTAACTTCATTTAATACGTAACTGTGTCACTTTCTCCGCGCCAATGTCGCCGAACGTATTGTTTTGCTTGTTTTGTTTACCTTTTTTATATATAAATATTATTGTATATAGAAATATTTAAAACTTAATTAAAATAAATGTTACATTGTATAGTCAACATAATCTTATTTCATCACACAAAAACGTATCTATAATTTTTTTTCTTTTATCATTTCTGCAGCACAAACCCTTTTGGGTTTAGGCAGAATCAAACTAAAAATATAATTTATCTTTATAAAATACAAATAAGAATGTACAATAAAATATGCAAAAAATGTAATTATGATGATAAATAAATAAATAAATAAATAAATAAATAAATAAATAAATAAATAAATAAATAAATAAATAAATAAATAAATAAATAAATAAATAAATAAATAAATAAATAAATAAATAAATAAATAAATAAATAAATAAATAAATAAATAAATAAATAAATAAATAAATAAATAAATAAATAAATAAATAAATAAATAAATAAATAAATAAATAAATAAATAAATAAATAAATAAATAAATAAATAAATAAATAAATAAATAAATAAATAAATAAATAAATAAATAAATAAATAAATAAATAAATAAATAAATAACTATACAATTTATATATCAACAATGACAAAGATTTGCTCGACATATTTGCTAAACCATGATAATTATCATTATTAATCTTTTAAGGCAAACGAAACACAAAGCAATTTACAGTTATAAAATAAAAAAAAATTTCGGAATTAGAATTCCTAACATACTACGTGCCTTCCTGTTTTTAAGTCAAATAAAGTATTAGCGGCTAATGTACTCCTTCCATCCCTGCTGATTATTTTATGACGAAGGTATACGTGACAATATGTGCAAAAATAATAACTTTTATTTACAGTTTTGTATAGTATACTGTACTATAAAATCCAGTATGCGTTTATTAAGTTGGCTCAATATTGTATTTTATTATAATAGCCATATCATTGATATGTCTATGATTCAAATGTTTATAAACAATAAAAAATAATTATTTAAATGCAATTTAAAGATTAAAAAGCTAAATAAATATCAAAATTTATAGGGCCATAAAAAATTGAAATTTTGTCATCTTTGTTAAAAAAAATTTCTATTAAACAAATGTATAACAATTTTTGCACATTTATTTTTTTTATAATAATAATAATAATAATATATTTATTTGCCAATAAGATCATATACAATGACATAAGCATGGTATGGCAACTTTAGCATAAAAACTAATATTTAATAATACTATACAAGTTAAGCAAGCATCCCCTAAAATCTTCGTTTAGTTTATTTTAGTTTAGTCGTTTACTAAAAATATTAGAGATAGAAACTTGATTAAATATAATTTTTATAGAGAATTTACATAGGTTGCAGGAAAAAATAATGCTACATGAACACATAATTTATAATAACTGCAAAAATTCCAAATATCTACTTGTAGAATTTTGTGCATATATTGTATAAAATACTATAATCGGAAATATTTTTGGTAAAACTAGGAAATACGAAAATAACGCCTTAAGTATTTACAAAAAATCAAAAACAAAGGAAATTTGTGTAATAAACTTACACAGTAGCGTAGCCAGAAAATTAGCACATGATATTATGATACATGATAATGTTATTTTCTTATACTAATTAAAATAAAAAAACCTATTTAGATAGTCTGCTTTTTCTGTCCAATATGTTTCTACAAAAAATATTAAATTTAAAACAATTCAAAGATTAAAGTATTCAACCATAATATAAAAAGTAATATGATTATCATCGTTGATATTTTAAAATTGATCTGGGCTGCAGATTTTATGAGTCCGTAGGACGAGTGAAATATGCTGCTTCGGTTTCATTGAAAAAATACCATGGGTTATAATAAATATTAATCATTACACGAGTAATATTATATTATTATAAATAGTTAAGTTAGTGTGTGTATTTTATCTAAGTGATCATGGTGTATTATTGTGTTTTTAATTGTAAATTTAATTCAAGAACTAAATCGTTGCATTTTTATGTTTTTGCCTAAGGTAAAATTTGGTACTTATATAGGGTGTCACCTAATAAATTGTCATCCTTTGGGGAGATGATAGTACACGCAAAAACAAGAAAGTTTTACCTCTATCATTTTTGCATTAGAGCTACTGTTTTTTAATAAAAAAAATATTAAAAGTTTTTCACAAAACCAGGGAGCCACTGAATGTCACTGACCTATTCTATATATCATGAATATTTTTACCACTAAAAACAATGATATTATTCATCCAAGCAAAAAAGAAACAGGTATGCGCTCAGTGTATTATTGAATATTGACAGTTCGGTTGGTATTGTGGTTTTTCTGGGGCTACATGAATTAAATGACCTTATCGATCTTGTCTCCATTCAAAACAGCAATGCAAATATAGTTAAAAATAAAACGGAACTTTTTCAGCAAAAAGCACTGTTGACATATAAAGTTGGTCTTTCACAACCCTACCGCGAGTTATGAACCCATCTCGGTGTAACCTGAGAAGTTGCAGGCTCAGCAGTAAAGATAATAAAACAACTG
This sequence comes from Brassicogethes aeneus, assembly GCA_921294245.1. Lineage (NCBI taxonomy): Eukaryota > Metazoa > Arthropoda > Insecta > Coleoptera > Nitidulidae > Brassicogethes > Brassicogethes aeneus. The sequence continues at coordinate 3,441,908 of OV121137.1, forward strand.
TAAAACATAATAAGATTGTCTTTATGTAATTCATACTTGAACAATAAAGTCCCTGTGTAGAAAATATTTGTTTTTAAAACCCTATTCTTGGAACCGCAAACAAAAGTGGCGCAGTCGGAAGGCTAGTGAAGGGTTGATTTTAGTGAACTATAATCGGCAACGAAAAGTTCGTGTGCAAATACCGTTCGTCTTACGATTAATTCCCATAGACACACAGCTCAGGGTAAGAACAAAAATCGTCAAATCCTGAAACCCTGGTGGAGGACACACATCGCCAATACCAGTTAGAATAAGATAGAAGTAAGAAGACCTTGAGAAAGAACAAATTCTTCGAAACCTATAGGCAACTAGATAAGGATGAAAACAATATTAATAATACTGTAAGTGCTCAATCTATTTTTATTCCTTTTTCCCATTGTTGTTCTACTTAAATGGTAGCTTTTAAGTAATGTAATTTTATTTTGATGAACGATTCTGATATAGAAAACTTTATTTAAAGTATTGAAACTGAAAAAATTAGATTCAGAATCCGACTCAGACATATTAACATTAAACAATAGCAAAATAATGACTACAAATAATACTAATTATCAGTTAATTCGTTTATACTTGGATTCTATTCCAAATTATGAGGGAAACAAATAAATTTATTAGTTCTTTTGCAACAGACAATTCAACCGATGGTTTAAACGATTTTCTTTTAAGAGCTGTAATTGCTAAATTGACATGTAGGATTTAATAACTAATAAAACAATTTGATGACTTACCATTTAAAATACCCCTGTGGCACCGGAGACACTAAAGTAGAATTGGCCCACAGTAATACCTGCTTGTCGTAAAAGGCGACTAAAAGGTAACCCCTGGCGTCGGGATATGGCGACCCCATCGCCCAGGAACTTGTTCCTGCAGGTAGCCAACCTGATTGACGCATGCGCTCACACACGCTCTACACCAATACCTGGCATGGACGGAAGGCTTCCCCTCTCTCCTGGGGCTAACGCTACGCGACCCCGTATCGAGGTCGAGTTGGTTCGGTAGCGGTGAAATAAAGCGGGACCGCACACCCGTGCCGCCGAGAAGTACAGGGGCCCACCCTTACCCAGCTAGTACCAGGGGGCTGCCCTATCAATCGGTGTATAATCTCGTTACATGTAGTAGTTCCAGGTGAGGGCCTGCTGCATGTTCCGGGGGGCTTCACTTTTTGAAAGCGGCCGACAACCTTCCTCACCGGGATCCACGTTGTGTTATGTTGGCCCTAGGAGAAGTTTTGGGAGGCCCAAAGTCCAAAGATATCTGCCCAAATAAGTGTGTGCGCGTGTGTGTTGTCAAAACAAAAAACCAACTATGGAAGGAGACAAAAAAACAGAAGTAAGTAACGTGCAAAAAGAATGCACACCGGAGCCCCTCAGTTCCACAGTGGTGGCAAGCGAGTCGTCACCACTGACAACTCTCCTGCTGGATCACCAGAGCCGGCCAAAGCCACTGCTCTGGAGATCAAAGCCCAAAGGAGGAAGGAGAGGACTAGAGAGAAAAATAAGAGAAAGAGAATCAAGAAAAAGGAGGCTAAAAAGGAACTGAAGAGGCTACAGGAGGACCAACGTTCTCTAGTAGTATCTGACGTTCCTCAACAGGCAACCGGATCCGAGATGGCTGACCCCCAACCAAGCTGCTCAAGCCAGGTAAGGGTAAAGCCAAATCGAATTGGGGAACCTGGCAAGCTTCCAAGAGGTTCGAAAAGGAGGGAATACCTGAGAAAGGGTAAAAACGTCCCCCCATTACTATCGGCGCCGGCTAATGCAGGGAGGCAGGAAACGGGGGCTCAAACAAGAGCCCCTGGTCCAGCCTCTAGCAAAAGGCAGAGGGCGGATAAGGGGACACCTCCGGAATATAATAAAAAGAGGGCGAGGCCCTTATCTGATGCTAGGCGGTATGTCTCCCCCTTAAAGAGAGACATTGTCAAGGCGTCGGAGAGGGGACCGAAAAGTAGAAAAAAGGTAGAAGCTCGACAGGAGTCTACTAGTCGACCAACAATCGACAAAAGTCTTCAAGTGGTCATCTTGTCGAACAGGATTGGAGGTACTGTTCTGCCAAATGAAAGTGAACGCATCAGGGCAAGCCTGATCAGTGAAATGAGGCGAGCTATGGAGGATTCCACTAAGGGATCCTCCCGCTTGGAACTCAAATTCATCAAGTCGGGCCTTGTCGACCTGGGCTGGTACTTGGTATCGGCTAGGGACGACACCTCGATGCGTTGGCTGCTGGAGAGCTGGTCTTCTCTGACTGTTGAGGGGGTGGTTTTCACTTCGGTGAAAGCCGCCGAAGCTCCATGGCCAGTGAAGATTGGTTTCTGGCTTAGGCAGGAAAAGGTGGACCTGGCAGAGGTCACAAGGATGCTTGATCTCCAGAACCACTCCCTTAACGTGGGGAACTGGAAACATCTGGAGACCACAGGGGGACCAGGAGCATGGCATCTAGTCTTCTTGGTTAGCCAAGAGGTTGTGAAGCGCCTGGAGGAGTCTGGGTGGGCCCTCTACTTCGAGTTGGTGACCCTCTCTGTAAAGAGGGTCTCGGCTTGGAGTAGCGTGGTCCGCCAGGGCTCGCCTGGTGCTGGAACCTCGAAGCAGACTGAAGAAAACTAGGTGCTGAGGCCGTACCATGATACACTCCGTCATGGACACCATACGGGTAAGCCAAATCAACCTACATCACTGCAAGGACGCTGCTGGGGAACTGGCAAGCGTCTTGGCAGGGAGGGAGGGCGAGATTGTCCTGGTACCGTATGTTTACAGGAAAGGGGTTAGAGGAATGGGTGCCACTGGCCTAAACATCATGGTCGGCACTGAGAAGGAGAGCAGCAGAACATGCATACTGACGTCCAAGGAACTCAATGTGCTACCACTTCCACAATTGGGGGCCAGGGATGTCACGGCGATTCTGCTGGAATATAAGGTAAGAGGCATTAGAAATAGGATTATATTAGGAAGCGTCTATTTACCGTACGAGGGACCGTGCCCTACTCCGGAGCTAACTCGTTTAATCAAGTTCGCGAGTGACAAGTGCATACCCCTCGTGCTAGGATGTGATTCCAACGCCCACCACTACGTGTGGGGCAGTACCAACACCAATAGCAGGGGAGAATCTCTGCTAGGGTATTTGGCATCAACAGACTTGGAGGTAATAAACAGAGGCAAAGAACCAACGTTTGTTATTTGCAACCGGAAGGAAGTAATAGACATAACGTTGGCATCAAGGTCATATGAAGATGTTTCTAACTGGAGAGTGACCAACGATATAACGATGTCTGATCACAGGATGATCAGATTTGAGTTAAATGTCGACAAGGTCACTCCTAACCCAAGGAGGAATCCAAGGGCTACAGATTGGGAGAAATATCTCACCAATCTAAAAAGTCAAACTTGGGAACCTCCTGTGGACATTACCACCAAAGAACAGTTAGAGAAGGAAGTTAACCACCTAAATAGTACGATTGGGCCGAAAGGTCCCGTGGTGGAGTGACGTGCTTGACGACCTTCGAAAGAAGGCAAGGCGCGCATTCAACCTAGCTATCAAGGATGGGCTGAAATCCACGTGGGATACGTACAGGGAGGCTAGAAAGTCTTACAAAAAAGAGTTAAGGCGCAGCAAGGATATCAGCTGGAAGACATACTGTGGAACTGTAGAGTCACTTCAGGAGTCAACCAGGCTGATGAAGATCCTTAGCTGTGACTCAAAAAGGAATGTAGGAATCCTAAGAAGGTTGGATGGATCGTGGACGAACACCAGTGAAGAGTCCCTAAGACATCTCCTGGAAACGCACTTCCCCGGCGAAACTCCTTCCCACACGTCAACAACGGAGGGGCCAGAGATCCTTACCTGGGACTTAGGCCTTGCCAAAGACGTCGTGAAGGAGGGATCGGTGGAATGGGCAGTAAATGCGTTCGATCCATACAAGGCAGCAGGACCGGATGGAATATTCCCAGCATTGCTACAGAGAGGCTTGGAGATTCTTCTCCCAAGAATAGAACGAATATTCCGAGCCAGTCTGGCACTGGGATATGTCCCAAGAGCCTGGAGGGCAGCTAAAGTGGTATTTATACCCAAAGCAGGGAAAAAAGACTACTCGGCTGCAAAGTCCTTCAGGCCAATAAGCCTAACATCCTTTCTTTTTAAAACATTAGAAAGGATTGTGGACCGGTACCTGCAAGAAGGGGTGCTGAAAAGGTACCCATTCCATAAGAATCAACATGCCTATAGAAATGGAAGGTCGACCGAAACGGCTCTTCATTCTATAGAGCATTACTCAACACAAACTGCGATATTGTAAAACCAGAAGAATACCTATGCCGAAATACTAATGTTCTAAATATTTTCGATAAGTCTCCATGTGAAGTTCAACTATTACAATATTTAAGTAATACCAGCAATTGCCAACAAGTTCCAGTAGCTGTATCCTCTCTTATGGTTCAAAATCTAGAAAACAATCAATTGATAATCATTAGCCCCACATCTTTAGTAGCTGAATTTAATTGTGCGGATCATAAGGACTTATTTCCAATAGTCGGGAGTTACGGGTTAGAACTTAAAGACAAATATGAAGTGCAAATAAACGATGTTGTTTTAAAAGATTACTCCCATTCCAATGTAATTAAAAAAAAAATATTGATCTGCCTCATCTACAGTTTACAAAGAGTTATAATGAAAAATACAATAAATAAAATAAAATTTAAATTAAAAATTTGGATTTAGATGATATAAAAACTATTTATAGTGCATTAAATAAAAAAAGACTTTAAACTAGTGGTTTAGATGACGCTTCAATTCATTTCCATAGATGTAGAATTATCGAACTCTGGTATCAACCCCATAGTTCTCAAGTAAGGCCGAAGAAGTTATGAACGTCCCATCACGGTGTAATCTGAGAAGTTGCAGGCTAAGCAGTAAAGATAATAAAACAAATGTAAAACATAATAAGATTGTCTTTATGTAATAAAGTCCCTGTGTAGAAAATATTTATTTTTAAAACCCTATTCTTGGAACCGTAAACAAAAGTCGCGATTTGTTAAAATACAGCAATTGTAAATCACTAGAAGAATGTCTTTCGCGATTTTGCGAGTTCGAAAATGAAGAATCTTTTGGCAGAGATATACGCAACACCAAATCTGATAAAAGCAAAACTCCCCAATTGGTTTTAAATTCTCCGTCACCAAGATTTTTCAACTATCCCCCACAACATTTTAATGAAATCAGACACCCCGAAGCACAAAGATCAAATTTTAATAACACAAAACCCTTTGTTAATTTTAACAAATCTTTTCCTCAAAATCGCAACCAATACATAAACAATTTTTCGGCCCATCTACAAGCAAAAATTTGCCAAATACACAACATTTTTATAAGCTATCTCCGATGTTAACCCAAACTGACAAATATTCAAACCGACTCCAATGTCAACTCACCCATTAACCCATTAAACACCCTCAAAATTTTAGGTATAACGCATATAACATCGAAAGTACCGAATTTGATTCTCAGAGTTATTGCCCCGAAGACGACACTGTGAACGGAAGTGCATCTGATCTGTGCGCGTCGTCCGATTTCGACCAAGTTTATTGTCATCTAGATAATGCTGATGCCAATTATTTGCCGTGTGAAAATTTTTACGACATCAATTTGAACCCGAATGCTACATAAACTTAAATAATTTTTGCAAATTTACCTCGATTGCCTTTCATTACTCTTTAATCTCAAAACTTTAATAGATAAAGGAGCCACTAATTCAATAATAACCCCACAAGCGGCGTCTTATTTTAATTTAAATATCCTTTTTTTAAAAAGAATTTACTGTGCAGTCACTTAATAAATCATATACCAACAATCAAAATTTACAGTATCCAATTTTTTCAGAATTTGGAACCAATTACTGCTTTAAATTTCATATAATTCCCTGGCATGACAGATTTGATGCGTTAATTGGTTCCAGCGATCTTTAAAATTTGTACGCAAAAATTGATTATCGAACACACTTTAAATATTAATAATAGTTTAATAAAATTCCGTTATTTTTCTTTAGAACTTTTTGATTCACAATCAAGAAATTTTACCCTCCTCTATTCATTTAGTCAAAGAAGGATTTATAACAATTCCACATACGAAAAATGCCACTAAACAAATCACCGTTTACCTTTTGAACTTATATATAGAAACGAGTTTTCCAATTTACAATAACGATTTAGATGTCAAAAAATTACGTCTTTCCCATATAAATTCCGAAGAAACAACGGCAATTATTAATCTTTGTCAGCGATATAAAAATATTTTTTATAACGAATCGACACCCCTGTCATCTCAGTCACTACTATCCATCATATAGCAACAAAAGATGAAAACCCAATTTTTACTCGTTCGTTTAGGCACCCCCCGCTTATGCTTTCTGAGATCTCTAAACAAATTCGGAAAAAAACCAGATGCCTCAGGAGTCAAAAAATTTAGAATGGTGATCGATTATAGAAAATTAAATAAGAACACAATTGAAGACAAATACCCGCTTTCCAGAGTCGATGAAATCTTGGACGTTGTAAATATTTTACATACCTTGATCTTGCCCAAGGATTTTATCAGATAAAAATATCAGAAAAAATTAATCCCTAAAACCTTCTTCACTGTCAACCAAGGACACTACGAATACGGTCGCATGCCCTTTGGCTTACCCAATGCCCCTGCTTCATTTTAACGTATGATGGACAAAGTTTTAAGGCCATATTTATATCAAAAATGTTTTGTTTACATGGACGATGTATTATTTTTTCAAAATCACTCCAAGACGCGACATTCATGATTTAAAACTAATATTTTCGGCATTAAATAAAGCAAACCTCAAAGTACAGCTTGACAAGTCAGAGTTTTTAACAAAACGGGTAGAATTTGTAGGTCATATCCTAACAGAAAATGAACTGGAACCAAATCCCAATAAAATTAAAGCCATCCAAATTTTCCCTATTCCTAAAAACCTTTAAAGAAATTAAATCCTTTTTGGGACTATTACCTTAGGTTCAAATCTGATTTTGCAAAATTGACAAACCCTATTAATAAATGAAAAAATTGACATTAACAACTAACAATACGTATTAGCATTTAATAAATGCAAAGAAGCATTCCAACTCCCCTATTTTACAGTATCCGGATTTTCAAGAGACTTTAACCTTGACAACTGACCCCTCCAACGTTTCCCTTAGTTCTGTGCTCTCCCAAAAAAGACTACCCATTGCTTATCACTCACGCACCCCCAATTTTGCTGAAATTATTATACAACAGAAAAGGAACTTCTTGCTATTCTTGACTCTATGCAACATTTTCCTTCCTATTTATTTGGCCGCACATTCAAAATTGAAACAGATCTCAACCCCTTAATTTGGCTCTCAAAATTAAAAACCCCAATAACTGACCAACCAATTAATTATTTTAAGAACTAAATTTTTATAGCTACTGGCCATTCAAAACTCCCTTATAATCAATTATTAATTTTGACTCTATTACGCTATTATATAGTCCCTACGAAAAACTTATAGAAATAAATACTGAAACGCCTATTTATGAAGATTTTGTCGAAAAGCAAAAGAAAGAACTTTTACATTTTTTCGATCACGTTTATGGAAAAACTCCACTAGAAAAATGTAATAAAACCAGAAGCGATATAGATTATTCAACCCAAATCAGTTCAGATACAACCCTTATAGTATTTTATAAAAATAAAAATAGAAACAAAGCAATTGCCCCATTTTCTCCCCTCGTTGTTAAAGAGCAACAAAATAATAAACTAATTAGAGTAGAACATATAGGAGAATCACAGAAACCGATAAAAAGTATTTAAAAATTTGTAACAGTAACACCTTGTTGCAGGATTCTGCTACTGGTGGCCCCTCTGTCCCACTGCCTGTACCATAAATGTCTTAAGACCAATAGATACCGATATAGAGATATAACGAAATTATTGGACAACAAGAAGAAATATTACATAATCATAAGGTTTTAACCCAATTTAACATTTCTTCTATGGAAAACAGCATTTTTAACATTTCTGTTGCAAATACAAGTTCACATTTCCTTAATGCCCTTCACGACCTCACCCTTCAAAATTTAAAAAGTTCACTTAATAAATTGTTAAGCAATTGACCAAAACGAGGTTTAATCTTGGTTCAACCGTTAATTTTATCACTGGCAATTTAGACCAATCGGATCTTGATTTAATCAACAGAAAATTTGAAAATTTGACAGATGCTCACAATGCCCTTAATCATAACGTAAATAAACTAATAATTTTTTGTAAAGAAACAAACGACTGCTATAATAAAATAATAAAAACATTTAACCAAAGTAATAATCAAAACGCTGTGAAATTTATTTTTTAATTTTGTTAGTTACACATTATTCAATAAATTTGTGATAAATAAGGCGATAAAAATATTATCGCTGTTATGTTTGTAAGTATGCGGTTCCAGGCATTTTATTGGTTCTAATATTATTGAATTAAATTTTCAGGTTAACACTATCAAATATTAGGCAACTTCAGAAATTATTGTAGATTCGGCTTTTAATTGGTTTAACCTAAGATATACTCCTGCGACAATTATTGTAGACAGGGCTTTAAACTGGAAAGTTGTGATGGATGCGCTATAGCGATTAATTTTTACTTTCTTTCTTACAAAGAATGTGGCCTGCATATTTAATATTTGTTCTCATTTATTATAGGAAGCATTTTTTTATTAACCATCTTTAAAAACTATACCTGTTTAATATTTATGCTATGAGTTATTTTTTATTTATTTAAATCCTCACTTATTTTCCTATTTAATATTTGTTCTCATTTTATTATAGGAAACATTTTTTATTAACAATCTTTAAAAACAATACCTGTTTAATTTGTATGTTACCTAAGTTATGTTTTATTGTGTATTTATTTATTTGTATTTGTATGTTTTTATTTATTTTTTATACTTCCTCGCTAATATTTTGTTTGGACCCCAAACTTTTCCATATTTAATAAATATTATTTATGGTAAATAATATTATGTTTATTTGCAATTTAAATAAATAATATCTATAAACAATAATATAATATGTCAAATATAATAAATTTCGTTTAATATAAGGAAATTAAAACAATAAATATGCAATTAAGAAGAAAAACAAAAGACAAAAAACAATAATCCTAAAATAATACAAGTACCTATACAAAAATATAAAGATAACATACAAAACAAAAGATACAATCTCATCCGTTTCATACAATTAGATTTTTAATTAATTTTAAGATTAACAATGTTATCAATGTCGATTTTGGGTTAACCAATTAATCACAAAAAACAATTTGCTCTTAAGAAGGTTGTAATTATTAATTTATCAAATTTTCGTTGGAAGCATATCCATGGTGGACTCATTTTATTTTTTTGTTTTATAATTGTGCTAATTATATTATTCGATGTTCGAAAGAGCCGTTCCTGGCAAGCGTGCAGTGGGTGAACGCACTAAGGCGCAACATTTTGGGGGCGCAAAATCAAAGAGTCAATCAGTACTTTGTAACGATAAACTTTTTTGCAAATGAACAAATACTTAGGATAAAGGTTACCGCGTTTTTTGCGTCGCACAGTGTGGTATTTGAGCTATTTAGCTGGCCAAAATTATTTTAACCCTTCATTAGTCGAACTGTTTTCTGAAACTCCTTAGTCGCTTTGGTGTCTGAGAGCGAAAGTTAAAAATTACGTTTATTAAATATGTTGTGTGTATATTTAAATTTTTAAGAAAAACACTTTGTTAATATTTTTAAAAGTAAAGTTTTTAATAAACAAACATAACAAAATATGAATATAAGATCAAAAAATTAGTATAATTCATCAGAAGAAATATTTTATTCTGACTCGCTATTTTCTTGCCTTCCTTTACGAAATCTTCATCGTCGTTGTCTTTATCGTCATTAAAAGTTAAAATTTTAAAACCTTAATACTCGCATCGGTCTCTGGCACCGAAATAAATTCTGTAAGCCGCTAAATCACACTCATACGCCAACGCTTTCAGACTTAAGTTTAAACGGCTAATGTAGGAAGGTACCTAGGAGGGGATAGCGCAAAGTCGATGCGCTAAAGAAGTAGGTTAAAAAATTTAAAGCGTTGATGCAACTAATCAAGGGATAATTAGTATTAAATGTGTTTGTGAGGTCACCTGCCCCTTCCAATAAACATTTGAAGTGCCAACGGGCATCAATATTGTAAAAATCTAGGTAGTAAAAAAAATTAAAATCAAAGTTCGCCAATAAATTTGAAATTTAGTATAAGAATCTAAAATATGAATCTAAAATATGATTCTGGACAACTTTTTTATAATATTTTGTCGTATATTCTTTATGAAAGGCACCTAAGAATTTTTAAATTTGGTATAGGGGCCTAATTATTAATTCTAAACAACTTTTTTTATAATATTTTGTCGTATATACCATTTTAAAGGCACTTTACCTACACAAAAAATAGTTTTTTAATATTTCCAAGGCTTACTTGATTTTTCAAAATTGAAATTATATTGAAAATTAATCTTTTATTAAGCCGGGCTGAACCCCCGAAAATGAAAATTGAATTCAAATTTTGTTTGGAATTTACAAGAGTCGTTTCACCTATCCGGGTTTAAATATATATATATATATATATATATATATATATATATATATATATAAAATCCATCCATCCACATATTCACAAATTACAATAACACATAATATAATAATAAACTAAACTTATTAATAAAATACAATAAATCTGAACAGCAAATTTTATTACTTTTGTTTCCTGACATCCGAAAAGTGGAATATTTTTAAAACGGGGACAAGATGGGACTAGTTATTAATTAATTTGAGTAGCAGAATATCGGTGCTATTAAATTAAAATGATCTTATTATCGGGACTCACCCTGATGTAAATTATATCTAAACTATTCGCATATGTTAAAAATGCTTAAAATTAAACACCTAAAAATTAGTTTTTAATAATGCCAATAAAACTATTATTAAATATGATAAATATAAAAATTAATATCAACGATATGGTAAATACCTGGTCTAATCCATACTACACTAAAACCACAATTGTCACAATAAGAGGCAACAAAAAACGGTTCTGAAAATAGCTTTTTCACTGGGATCACGTACAAGTACTCAGTAAGACAAATATCTGCCCGGGTGAAGAGGACTTTAATTATCGGAGATTCTATTAGAAGTGTTTTTTTGTATTTTCTGTAGTTTAACAGTTGGACTTTTGGCCAGCTAAATTGCTTAAATACCACTCTGTGCATCGGCCGCATTAAAGCCTTATGCCGCTCTTTGTTTCGGCCGCTATAAAGCTTCTTTTGCCGCTTTGATATTGGCGGTTTAATTTTTTTTATATGAGTATCAAAATAAAAGAAGAGAAATTGTCACAATATTTTTATTATTTGTTTGATATTTGCAGTTGATGGTAGCAAAGTTTAACAGTAGTCTACAAAGTGCATTACTTCGTAACAAGGTTACTCTCTAAAAGTCAAAAATTAATAATTGCCATAGCGAAAAAGCAGCCACAAATAATTATCGTCAACAGCAATTTGTATCCCGCACATTTAGCAGTCAACCCCTATGTAAAATTGTCCGCTAAATCCGAAAACTTCGTCAAAAGTTATAAAAGTAGAACAGTTTTTGAGATTCCATATAATATGCAATTGACTATATATGGGTGAATTTCAAAAAAATAAGTTTATCCTGTCCTTTGCTTATAACATATAACAAATTTTGTTATATAATTTTAATTTAACCACTTTTGGTTCATGACTAAACTTTACGAGTTTGTCATTTTGTTTATATATTTTTAAATTATTATTGTGCCAAATATTATCCTTCTGGCGTATCCTACAAACAATATTTTGATAAATTCCACAATTCTTCATTTTTATTATATGTATATATAAAAACTGAAAATCTCTGCACATAACTAAAAAAAAAACATTTAAACCGCCCTGAGACATATTTTTGTCAGATAGATTTTACAATACAATGTTACATTATTTTACAAACTCCACTCATCTTAATCACACATTTTAGAAAGTATGCAACGTATAAAATAAAAATACTTTTAACAGTCATTCTTCTGGTAATCATTCTCCTGGAATATGAATAACATCAGTAGCCAGAAGAATGACAGGAGAATGAATACATGACAGCATTCACTGGTGAGCAGTGTTCCCCCTGGCGAAAATGAAATGTGCAAAAAGTGTGCAAAATTATTTGAGAACAAAGTGCCAACAATGTGCAATCTTTAAAAAAAAATGATGTGCGGAGGGTGGGAAATGGAACATGAAACAATGTGCAAAACCAAAAATTTAAAAGTGTGAATAATCACTGGACTATGTTCTAAAGGGAACTCCTCTTGATTTTTCACATTGTTTGCACACTGTTTCTTACCACCTGGTGACCTATAAAGTATTTTAAATTTACACATAATTAAAATATAAATATCCTATATATAATATATTAATCAAATAAATATTTTTTTCAAAAAAATTAAAAAAAAAATACCCGCAATGTAGGTCCTACATACTGTATTTTATTAAGAAAAATACCTGCACTGTCAACTCTACGATTGCTTTGATCTTGGCAATAGGCCGAGAAGCGATACATAAGATGGAATCTACCTCACCTTTTAAATAAATGTTGTACCCCAACTCAAGCGAGATATATCTAAAATGTGCTTAAACTGTTGAGTAATCGCTAAAACTGTACAAACAATGTGCTATAAAAAGGTGTAATATAAGCGTCATAAATAAGAAATATTAAAGCGTGCTAACAGTGTGTATAAAATGTGACATGCGTAAACAATGTGCTAAATATAATGTAATATAAGCGTGACATGACAAATAAAAAGCGTGATGTCAATGTACATAAAGAGTGAAAAAACTTAATTATTTCAAAAAGTGTGAAATAACCACAAAGTAGCGTGTATGCACATTGTTATAAAGACTTGCACTCCAAATACACACTTATTGCACACTTTTCATGCACGCTTTATTTTCGCCAGGGCCAGATGGATTTTTTCTTTCTATTAGATATCAGTAGGTATTTAGTTTTATAAAAAATAATAATAATGCAGATAATATTGTGCTTTTCTTATAAAATTCCTAGGTATTTTATAAAAAGTCTAAAAGTATAAAAGTATATAAATTTAAAACAAATAAAACTTTATGTAGTAGGTAGGTAACAACCAATAAAACATAAATAATGCCGTGGTCATACACTCTTAAAAATGACATGGTATTTCTAACGAAATTTTATTAGTTGAATCGGTTTGGTGAGAGCATCGAATTATTTTTGCTGGAATTGATAACCCTGCTTAAAATACCCCATAGAGACCCTGTTCAAACCGATAGATATGTGTATCGGGATGTGTAGGTATATTATATTATTTTAGTAATGTCAAGACGTGTTTTATGGTGCTCCGATCAAAGTATATGAAATATGTGTTGATAATTCAATAAAAATGAATAAACTTTTATTAGTGTGTATAAAGTGTCAAGACTATGATTTGTATAAATATCGTGTTAGATGTTGATGATGGTATGGAATTTTACATTAGTTAAAACAGATTTATCATCGTACGAAATTAGTTTAACCGATAAAAAGTGAGTGAATGTAAAAACATTATTGATAAAAACAATTTATTTGATTCTTAACAAAATTAAAAAAGAGTCCGCGACTGGGATTCGATCTCGGGTCGCCGCGGCTGTGCAGGATCCGTTTCGTCCCAATTTCCAAATTCCAAAGTAATTTATTTAACAATAATACATTATAAATTTTTAATCAGCCTAACTATAAAAAGGTATAAAGGTATAAAGGGAATTTAAATACAGGGGTTTAGTTAATTTTGAGGTAATCCTGACAAGGATGTGTGGCCAAAAAAGATATGAAAAATATAAAAGTGAAAAAAAAAGAATAAAGTGTTAAAAATTTGTAGGTGACAGGAAGGTTAAAACTTAAGTAATTAACCTCCCTGTCTGAACTTTATACCGCATAGGGGCCCAGATTATTGTAATTATTCGGTGCTGTTCCACTTTTACTCGCATAGCGATTTTGGGGAAGATACTCAGTAAAAAATTTCAAGGAAAAGTAATGGAAGATAAGGTGAAAGGTATGAATAAAATAAAAAATTGTGAGTGATTTGAAGGAAAAACAATTTGAAAAAACCTTCTTTAAAATTTTGATATTTTTTTAAAAAGAAGAAAGAGGGGATAGTACAAGAGGAAAAGGAAGAGTATAAGTGCCGAATATATTTAGGAAAATTTTGAAAAAAACCTAAATATGAATAAAAGAGGAAAATTAAAATAAATTAATAAAAAACCTCGCTGTGAATGGTAGGTTTGAATTTAAAGGCAAGCGCCACTATTGATGAAAAATAGGGAGTTTCCTATAAATAAGGCCGTGTCTAATGTTGTGGTTGTCAAAGCGTCTGATGTGTGTAATTTGTGATGTTAAGTTAGAATTTTGAATAGAATTTTCATAAAATTTGCTCGAAATAGCAAAAACGAAATCTGTAATGTATTGCATGCCCGTCATATCATGCATGTGGGCGATCCTTGTGTATCTGTCCGAGTTGGTGACATGTCTGAGGGCCTGGTTCTGCAAACGTTGCAGAGTCCCTCAACCGACTGTGCTACCGCCAGTAGTGGAGATTTTTAGCGAACCCTGTTTAAAATACTCAATATAATGTCTGAAACAACTACCAAAACATGCAAACGTTGCAAAAAAACTTGTTCCAAACTCATTTTATACATGTATTACATGTGAATCGGTCATGCATGCATGCATCCTAGCTGTGCAAAAATAAAAAATGTAAAAATGATTAATGAGACACAAATGGAGTGTTGCGAAATTAACGAAGATAATATAAATACCACACCTTCTGTAAACTTAGATGATCCGTTGGCAGTGGAGATATACTATCTAAAAGAGCTTTTAAGCAAAAAGATTTACTAATAAATAATCAAAATCTAACAATTACTTCTTTAAGAGAACAAATTACCTTAATTAATATCGTGAATAATAAAACTAATTCAAAAAAAATAACAGATACTAACAAACCCGTCGAAAAAAATATGCTAAACGACAAAAATAATCTGGAAAATAAAAAATCCAAACTAATATCCTCACAAATTGTTACTCCAGCTATACTGGAAGCAACAACAAAAACTGTATGCGAAAAGTATATTAATATAAATAAACCTGATATTCCTAAACCGATGAGTTCAGAATGGACGGAAATTGTTTAAAAAACAAATAAAAAACCCAATCAAACCGGTGTGATGGGAACATTAAAGGATTTATCTAGTTGTACTCTTAAGGTTGTACCTAAAAAGGCTTTCATATATGTGTCTAGATTGGATCCTAAAACACGAAGTGCTGATCTAGTTGCACATTTAAAAAAAAGTATCCCGGAAGTAGTCTGCGATGTTGTGGAATCAAAATTTCCGGAACATTATGCATCATTTATATTAACTGTAAGTCTTGGAAATTACGAAAGAACATTAAACCCAGAACTGTGGCCTGAAGGAACTTTTTTGTCCAGGTTTTTTCACCCAAAGGTCAAGACCAAACCACCCACATAAGTAACACTAAAAACATAGCAGCTACCGATGTAGATATTAATGATAAGCACCTATTTAGTATATTACATCTCAACATATGCTCTATTAGAAATAAAATTGGGGAGAATCCTTTTTGAATGCGTCTAAAGAAAAATATGAAGTACTATGTTTTTCTGAACATTTCTTAAAAACGCTAGAACTGGATTTTTTTGTTTTAAATGGATATACATTGGCTTCATGTTATACCAGAAGGGAACACCAACATGGAGGAACTATGATATTAATAAAAAATGAAACAAAGTTTAAAGAAAAATGTGACTTTGTCAACCTCAATGTGGAAATGCATTGTGAGATAAGTGCAGTGGATGTATCTAAATTAGGTTTCGTTATTATTTGTATATACAGACCCACAAATGGGGATTTTAATATATTTTTAAGCGTTTTAAATGTTTTATGTGATCAAGTCTTTAGGTTAAACAAAAAAGTAGTGATTACCGGTGATTTTAATATAAATTTTAATCGATTATGTTCCAAATTAAGCAATTTCTTAGATATCACAAAATCTTATGGTTTTGAACACATAATCCATGAAAATACAAGAGTTAATACATGTATCGATAATATTTTTGTAAATTTTAATACTATTTTAGATTCTGTGGCAAATGTGTTTAACCCCGTTTTGTCAGATCACTGTGCTATAGATGTTATTATAGTAGGATGATTAAAAAGAAAGAAAGATGTGCTAATAGTATATTTGTAAAACCTATTACATTGCAGGGAAAATATAAAATGTATCATCTTCTACAAAATGAACATTGGCAATTTTTAAATACACAAATGGGGGTTAACGACAAATTTAACCTTTTTTTGAATATATTTTTATCGTATAGAAATGATGCATTTCCACTTATAAAGAAAAGTTGTTTAAGAAGTCCAAAAAAAGTTGTCTGGTTTACTGATGAAATTAGGCAGATGAGGGAGAATCTAATGTTATTGCAAGGTTTGTATCTAAACTTTGGAACTCAAGAATTTGGTAATAAACTTAGGGACTATAGATCTAAATATAAAAAAGCAATAAATCAATCAAAATTGAGAGCCAATTCAAATTACATAAAAAACTCAGATAACACAATTAGGGCAGCTTGGGACGTTGTAAATAACAACAGAAATGCAGCCTCGAGCGATGGGGATCCAGATATCCCTGCAGGTGATTTTAATAAATTTTTTGCAGGCATAGCGGAAAAAATATTGGATGGTTTAGAGGTCCCAAGGATTTCTATCGAGAACTATTTAAAAAGATGCAATGTTTCTACAGGATCGGGTTTTGACTTTGAGGCAGTTTCCATGGTACAGGTTAGAGACGCTATAAACCAATTAAAAAACAAGAATAGTAAGGATATATATATGTTAAATATAACGCTCATTAAGGCCATGAAAGACGTTATTATAAGACCATTAACAATAATCTTTAATGAGTGTATCAAACAGGGATTATATCCTGATTGCTTTAAACTGGCTAAAGTAGTTCCTATCTTTAAAAAGGGAGACAAAAAGGATATTAACTCATTCCAACCATATCAAAAATATTTGAAACCATATTAAAAACTCAGCTATATAAATATTTTGAAATAACCTATTTAGCATTCACCAATATGGTTTCAGAAAAGAAAAATCAACTAAACTGCTCGTCATAAAAAACGACGCACCTAGTTTTTTGGAAAATATTTGAAAGCTCGTTATTAGAAAATTACTGAATCGATTTTGAAAATCTTTGAAAATTCTGAATAGCTGATTCTTTGACTCTTATGTCTAATTTTGAGAATACGATATTTTGCACATAGCATTATACTACAGGGTGTTAAACGAAGAGATGCATTTTTTTCGAAATTTCAAGTTATTCCCATTCATAGGGCAGTCGACTTTGATAGTCGTAATACCCCTCCCTGATATAAGTTGGGTAATCCCTCGGAACGTTTTCGAGATTTTGTGGATATCTTGGCTAACTACGATTATATACCAATTTTTTGAAAATTGTCCTTATTCCCCAGTTTAGTCCAAAAAATGAGCAATAGTGGATTCTTTGACTTACGTTTAATTTTGGGAATACGATATTGTGTACATGACATTATACTACAGGGTGTTAAAAAAAGAGATGTTTTTTTCCAAAATTCCAAATCCCCATTCACAGGGCAGTTGTGCTTGATAGTCGTAATACCCCTCCCTAGTAACAGTTAGGTAATCCCTCGGGACGTTTTCGAGATTTTGGGGATATCTTGGCTAACTACGATTATATGGCAATTTTTCGAAAATTGTCGTTATTCTCCATTTTAGTCCAAAAAATGAGCAATAGTTGATTCTTTGACTCTTATGTCTAATTTTGGGAATACGATATTGTGCACTTAGCTACATACTACAGGGTGTTAAAAAAAAGAGATGTTTTTTTTTCAAAATTCCAAATCCCCATTCACAGGGCAGTTGAGCTTGATAGTCGTAATACCCCTCCCTAATAACAGTTAGGTAATCCCTCGGGACGTTTTCGACATTTTGGGGATATCTTGGCTAACTACGATTATATGGCAATTTTTTGAAAATTGTCGTTATTCTCCATTTTAGTCCAAATAATGAGCAATAGTTGATTATTTGACCCTTATGTCTAAGTTTGGGAATACAATATTGTGCACATAGCATGCTACTACGGGGAGTTAATAAAAGGGATGTTTTTTTCCAAAATTCCAAATCCCCATTCACAGGGCAGTTAAGCTTGATAGTCCTAATACCCCTCCCTAATAACAGTAAGATAATCCGTCTGAACGTTTTCAAAATTTTGTGGATATCTTGGCTAACTACGATTATATGGCAATTTTTCGAAAATTCACGTTATTCTCCTCTTAAGTCACAAAAATGAGCAAACTACGGAAGGTATCTATTAGTTATCAACACAGAGTTTTAAGGTAGGTAACGTGCTTTCAGTTTATGTACGTTGCGTGATTCATTAAATCTGAAATTTTTTACACGAAAGCAATTTTTTTTTGGTGAAATTCAAAATAAAAACGCAAACCAAACAGCATTATTCTCGTAAACGTATGCAGGCTATATTCATGTAATTTTCTACAAACGGTTGACCACAAAAGTTTAAAAAATATGGTGCATATCTGGTTTTGACTTTCATTGCTTCAATTATTGTTGTCATTTTTTTCGTCGAATATGAAAATATTTTTCAAAAAGCCAAACACATTAAAAAAATAAAATGACGGATGTAAGGTATGCAAAGTGAAATTAAACAATAAACAAAATTAAAAAAACAACTAAAATAAATAAATCAACAAATTTTATAATCTTCACTTACAAAATTATTAAAATGCAGAATAGATAGCGTAAATAAAGAAAAACATTCATTTACGCGAATCAACAATTTTAATATTTTGTTGGCCCACCGCAGACACGTATAACATCCGCTACCCTACTTGGCATACTATTGACCAAGTCTGCAATAAATGCTTGGGGAATAGCCTCCCATTCAATTCTTACTGAATTTACCGTGAAATCACCGTGAATTAACCGTGAAATCACCGTGAATTTATCGCAAAAACATCGTGAGTTCACCGTTTAATTACCGTCTACAAATGTCACAAATGGACGGTATATTCACTGCACATAAACGGTGTAATCACGGTGAATTCACGCAAACGGTGAATTCACGGTGAATTCACCGTAAACTCAAGGCCGCATGGGAATAGATACCTTCCGTAGTTTGCTCATTTTTGTGACTTAAGAGGAGAATAACGTGAATTTTCGAAAAATTGCCATATAATCGTAGTTAGCCAAGATATCCACAAAATTTCGAAAACGTTCCGAGAGATTATCTAACTGTTATTAGGGAGGGGTATTAGGACTATCAAGCTTAACTGCCCTGTGAATGGGGATTTGAAATTTTGGAAAAAACATCCCTTTTATTAACACCCTGTAGTAGCATGCTATGTGCACAATATTGTATTCCCAAACTTAGACATAAGGGTCAAAGAATCAACTATTGCTCATTATTTGGACTAAAATGGAGAATAACGACAATTTTCAAAAAATTGCCATATAATCGTAGTTAGCCAAGATATCTCCAAAATCTCGAAAATGTCCCGAGGGATTACCTAACTGTTATTAGGGAGGGGTATTACGACTATCAAGCTCAACTGCCCTGTGAATGGGGATTTGGAATTTTGGAAAAAAAACATCTCTTTTTTTTAACACCCTGTAGTATGTAGCTAAGTGCACAATATCGTATTCCCAAAATTAGACATAATCAACTATTGCTCATTTTTTGGACTAAAATGGAGAATAACGACAATTTTCGAAAAATTGCCATATAATCGTAGTTAGCCAAGATATCCACAAAATCTCGAAAACGTCCCGAGGGATTACCTAACTGTTACTAGGGAGGGGTATTACGACTATCAAGCACAACTGCCCTGTGAATGGGGATTTGGAATTTTGGAAAAAAACATCTCTTTTTTTAACACCCTGTAATATAATGTCATGTAAACAACATCGTATTCCCAAAATTAGACGTAAGTCAAAGAATCCACTATTGCTCATTTTTGGGACTAAACTGGGGAATAAGGACAATTTTCAAAAAATTGGCATATAATCGTAGTTAGCCAAGATATCCACAAAATCTCGAAAACGTTCCGAGGGATTACCCAACTTATATCAGGGAGGGGTATTACGACTATCAAAGCCGACTGCCCTATGAATGGGAATAACTTGAAATTTCGAAAAAAATCCATCTCTTCGTTTAACACCCTGTAGTATAATGCTATGTGCAAAATATCGTATTCTCAAAATTAGACACAAGAGTCAAAGAATCAGCTATTCAGAATTTTCAAAGATTTTCAAAATCGATTCAGTAATTTTCCAATAACGAGCTTTCAAATATTTTCCAAAAAACTAGGTGCGTCGTTTTTTATGGCTGTTATGAGGCTGTGTGAGACCATAGTCGAGGGTTTTGAGGAGGGAATGTTTGTGGGTTCTACTTTCTGTGATCTCTCCAAGGCCTTTGACTGTGTCTCACATGAGGTACTTATTGCTAAATTAAAATTCTATGGAGTGGGTGATGGGGGCCTGAAGCTGTTGTCCAGTTACCTAAAAGACAGAAAGCAGGTAACCTGTTACCGTGGAAAGTGTTCCGAGGAAATGAACATTGATCATGGGGTCCCTCAAGGGTCAATTCTGGGGCCTCTTCCATGTCGCATGGTGGGTTGGTGTTGTATGCTGATGATGCTAACTTTACCAATTGCAATAGGGAATTTTTCGAATTGATAAGTAGCATGGATGCCTCAATCTCCAGTGCTGAGGACTGGTTTTTAACACAACGTCTAAGTCTTAATAGGTCAAAGACGGTGAACATGATATTTTCCCTGAGAAAACCGGAGACAGAAGTAAGCAGTCCTGAATATGTTAAATTCTTGGGCATTTTCTTGGACCCAACACTTAAGTTTGATCATCATGTGAATCAGACAGCTAATAAACTAACAAAAACAATCTACTTAATAAAAACACTGACAGGTTCGGTTGAAAAGAGTGTTGTTCTAACAACTTTTCACGAGTTGTTCCAGACAGTTTGCATGTATGGTATACTCGTATGGGGTCACTCTGCCCAAGCAGAACGAATCTTCTCTCTACAAAGAAGAGCAATAAGGGTAATTGCAGAAATAGCGTATAGAGAAGATGCCAAGAAACACTTTAGTGACCTAAAAATTATGACTGTGCCGTCAAGGTACATATACGAGTGCATCATATATGCAAAAAAAAACTTATCACGCTATGCGTCTGGAGTCAACGTACATGGATACAATCGAAACAACCAGGACCTCAGAGTGGAATATTGTAGGCTGTCTAAATCTTGGAATGCATCATCTTATTATGCCCCCTTATTTTTTAATAAACTTCCCAATCATATTAAAATCTTGGAGGGAAATAAATTTAATACAGCTTTATAAACGTAGCTGATAAATCAAGTTTTTTATTCGTATAAGGAATTCCTAAACCCTGCTATGTAATTATTTATTTTAAACTTTATAATGTATAACTGTATCTACGTGTTAACTATCTTTAATGTTTTACTATTGTTTATGTACAATTTTATTTTTAAGTTCTGTATATCTATGTATCTGTATTTTTATGACCTGTGCAAAAATTGTATAATTTCAAGCATCAATAAATCTATTCTATTCTATTCTATGGTGTTTCTATAGGATGTATCGGTATGTATAGGACCCATAGTTGAGATTTATGGTTTTTCTATAGGGATATCCACCCTTGATTTATTTGCTATCGGTTTTAATGGGTAAAATACACATAAATGTAGAAATTAGTTTTTCCCCCATAGGACCCCATATGTTTTAATAAAATTTTGTCAAATGTTTTATGGGTGTTCCTTAGGGATATCCCTATAAATACTTCATTTAGTTATTTGCTATCGGTCTCAATAGGGAAAATTTAAAAGTTATGGTGTGCCTATAGGTAATTTCCTATAAATTTTCTATCGGGCCGTATACGGAAAAAACATGGACAAATGCACATATTGAATCCGGTAGCGCCCGATAGAATATTTTATATAGGTCTCTATGGGGTATTTTAAGCAGGGAAATGGTGGTCATAATGCCTAGTTGCAATAACTCGGTAAAACTTTAACTGCATGTTAGTTGTAACAAAGAAAAATTCAGTTGATAAAAAATATCATAATTCTAATTAGACCTGTTTAGTTCTTAGGTATAAAGTAGTGGTTTCTTATAATGAATATTTTGTGTTTTGGAAAGGTATTTTTTAATTCTTTTAGTTGAAAAATTTGCTATCAAATCAAACAGTATTTTTGCAACCTAATTAGTTGGCATAACGAAACAGAATTGCGCTGTTTATCATATCCGTATATGGGCATTAGGGTGTCCCTTATTTTTTATTTTTTTACGCATACCCTCTAATTATATTTATTACGTGTTTATATACTCCCAGTAAAAATTTCAGCTCATTCTATAAACGGGAACCCGTGCCGACTTGCATCTGAACCCTCCATTAGCCAACGTTAGGCGCGCGGTATTTTGAAACACGGTTGGCCGCTAGGTCTTCGATCGTAAGTCATTTTGTGTTTGTTATTATGTGACCCTTATATTATAAATTATTAAAAAATGTTAAAATATAGTTTTATTTATGTGTATACTTTAATAAAAATGAATATTTTTACAGGAATTGGCTAGTTACCCGGAAGTGTCGGGTGAATAGGCCGTAAACCTAATTACCCGAAACTCTTTTTTTTATTATATCTGAATGACAGCTAAAAAATAACCAAAAAAAAATTAGTTGATTTTATCCCTTAAATATATTAATATACTAATTAGTATTGCTAAAATATACTGTTATATGAAATTTCAGCTTTTTATAAGCATTTCTTTTCTTGATGTCCTCCCAAAAATATTTCAGACAGTTTTCGGTAGTCATCTCTCACAATAGACTCTTTTAGTTATTTAGAGTAAATCCCATTAAGTTTATCAATTTCAGAGTTTACGGCATATTCACTAGACCCTTCCGGGTAACTGTCCACTCCCTGTGAAAATATACATTTTTATCAAAGTATACACATAAATAAAACTATATTTTAACATTTGTCAATAATTTTTAATATAAGGGTCACATAATAACAAACACAAAATGACTTACGATCGAAGACCTCGCGGCCAACCGTGTTACAAAATACCGCGCGCCTAACGTTGGCTCACGGAGGGTTCAGATGCAAGTCGGCACGGGTTCCCGTTTATAGAATGAGCTGAAATTTTTACTGGGAGTATATAAACACGTAATAAATATAATTAGAGGGTATGCGTAAAAAAATAAAAAATAAGGGACACCCTAATGGGCATACACGGACATTTTTTGCCAATTTCGCAAGGGCGATGTGTAAATGTAGTGCAAGTGCATGAGTTTTATCGAAAAAGTTTTGTGTACATATTATTACTGTGTTTCAAAGGTAAATATTATACTTTTACATAACATGTATTTTGTTTAAGGTAGTTGTCGTGGTACAATATTGTCAAAAATTTTTAGATTATACGCAACGTAAAAGTATACGAGCTTGTAGCTAAGTGATTCAAAATTTTTTCGCAAGACTGTACCCTGGAGACGTTACCTTTACGTAGTACTTTCAAATATTTTCATAAGTTTTAATCCGGCAACGTCGCTTATGCTCAACCAATAGATATATTGGAGACTGAATCAGTGTGTATGTTATAACTAAGAAACTGGTACAGAACTACAGAAAGCGTATACAATCCATGTTAATTATCCAATTTTTAATTGAATTTATCTCGGTTTATAGACGGTCAATCGACTTCAAATTTTAAGGATAAATGTATTCTCATGTCCTTAATAAGTATACAAAGATTTAAAATTTTCTGATAGTTTGCTTACAGCACGACAACTACCTTAAGGTAGCTTTGTTGATTATAATGATCATATTCATTGTATGTATAAAGAGTTAGGTTATGTCCACTTGTTAATTACTAGTTTTTAACATTAATTGGGTACTTAGACAATTAATTTTAGAGTAATTTTAGAGTTTTTTATATCGAAATATTTTTTGTGATTTTGTTTGTTTGGTAATTTAATAAATATTTTTTATACTTAATTTCAGCAGTTATTTTTAAATCTTTTATTAAATATTGCTAGTTTGTCGCAAAATATATATTTTTTAAGTTTTAGAACTTAAAATTAAAATAAATATTGTATTATTTTTAAATATAAAAGGGGTTCACTAAATATAGAAACGGGCCTGCTGTGGGATATATTAAGGGGTCCAAAATTAGGTATAATATTTTCATAGCTTGTAAAGGATATAGGACATTAGGGTGCTCCATTTAAAACGAACGTTTATTTTTTTCACTGACACAAAAAATTTTTGTTCCTTTTATCAAAAAAAATTCCCTGAAAATTTGAGCCCTTAATTTTAATTTTAAGTGGTTCCTTTCGATCGATGTATATTTCCAATTTAAAAAACATGTAAATCATGATTATTTTAATTTAAATTAATATAGTTCCGTTTGATTTTATGGTATTTCAATGCGGTTAGTCAGAATTTGTAGTATATTAGTGACTCTTTGAAAGTGTCCACCAACATTTTTTTGTACTTGAACCCGTCTCATCGGTGTCGACCTTGAAAGCCCAATTTTCTCAAAAATTGTTATATTTTCGTTCTTATCAACAAAAGTTATAAAAAAATTGTTAGAAAACAATTTGTAGGATTTCCCTTTAAGGTGTGTAGTCCAAAAGGTATAAACAGTTTAATGTATTAAAATCTAAAAAAATATGAAATTTTAATTTTTATTACCTATATGATTTTTCAACGCTTTTTTTAACAAAATTAACCTCATTTAATTTTTTAATATCGGGAAGAGATATTGAAAAAAAATTTTAAGAATAAAATGTCTCATGTGAATTTCTGATATTTACTGTGTAAAATATTTGTTTTGTTCTCCAAAATTAGATTTAAAATTAGAAAAATCATTTTTTGCACCTGTAACTTTTATTTCTATCTACGGCACTGTTAACCTTAAAAAAAACTTTTATAATTTTACCGCGGAAAAACAATGAAATAAGCTCTGATGAACTGTTTCAATCTAAGACGCTTTGTTCTCTACATCATACGCAGACGCTTTGTTCTCTACATCATACGTTTTACGTACATTTAAAAGAATAAATTTGTATTCAACAATTAAATTTCAATATTTAGTTCTACTTTATTTATAAATAATTATACTTTTTTTACCGATTTCTTTACTCATAATGGTATAAAAGAAGAAGAGACAGAAAGATAAGATGAAATTGATGCTCAATTTGACATTATGTTGGAGGATATATTATAACTTTAACGACACATAACAAGCACACAAATAAATTGAGTATGAGTATGAGTATGGGAACGTATGGCAGGCCCCAAATATATTATTCTCCACTAATCTCCCGGGGTTATTTTACCCCCTTTCCGTTCTCCTGCGTATCCCGCCAAATCACAGCATTACCTGTGTTTGTTGGATCAGAATTTTTTACGCCGGCTGGTAGATCCACTCTAGGAGGTCGTGGATGACAGTGTCAAAGGTTAAGGCCGCTCCACGGATTTTTGTCAGCCGGGTCGGGCCATACGTCCAGTTTGGGAAGGGTTTTTGGAGGACATTGAACTGACCCAAAACTAAGTACAATCCGGAATTCTCCTCAACCAGGGCTTTAGTAATAACCCCATTTATTTGGTATTCCTGAGGGGGGTAGGTGGATTAGTATGCTGCTAGCGCCTTTCCTTGATGGTGTACTTCCTGTTCGTCGCTGTCCGAGTCGGATTTCGGTTCCTGATAGCCGCTTTAGAATTGATTGCCCCCCTGTGCGATATTATATATATCTTATCTTCAGAACCGAAGTGTTTCCGGCCGCACCCCGCGGTAATTAGTGCCCTCTGACTATGTGGAAATTCGGTTTTTACCTAATTTATGACCCCTTACGTCTAATCTATAGATGTAAACATAAATAAATAAATTTCTTTAGGATGGTTTCTTTTGCCTAATGTTTATCGTAACTTGAGTGATTAATGGCTTCTTATGTGCCAAATAAATTAAAACAAAAAACACATAAACTTGATTAAAGTAGTATACTAAAAAAACGTATAATTATTATGTAGGATTTGTAATTGATAAGTTGAATAATAATAGATTAGCTACGCATCGAGAAGTAATAAATGTTTTTTTTATAATATAACACTGATTTTACTATCGTGGAGTTTTCAAATGTACTTAAGCATGATACAAGGTAAGTAAAACATATGATCACAGAGTACTCTGTGCGTATGATGTAGAGTACTCTGTTCGTATGATGTAGGGAACAAAGCGTCTTAGATTGAAACAGTTTTAATCAGAGCTTACTTGATTGTTTTCCCGCCGTAAAATTATAAAAGTTTTTTAAGGTTAACAGTGCCGTAGATAGAAATAAAAGTTACAGGTGCAAAAAATGATTAATTTTATTTTTTTTTAAGTTAATTTTGGTAAATTTTATACTAAGAAGAAAAAAATATTTAACACTCAATAAACATCAGAAATTCACAGACATTTTATTCTTGAAGATAAGGCGTTGAAAAAGTTAAATGAAGTTAATTTTGTTAAAAAAAGCGTAAGTTGAAAAATACTTTAATAAAAATTAAAATTTCATATTTTTTTTTAGATTTTAATACATTAAACTGTTTATACCTTTTGGACTACGCACCTCAGAAAATCCATATAGGGGTATTTTTGTAGGAAATTTAATTGCAATAGCACCCTAATATACATATTTATATATCAGTTTTGTTTAACGTCAAAATCTGTAAAAGTTAGGTCTGACGATAGATTCTCTATTTTAATTTTGGATTTTTTAGATTTGTTTTTGCTAGTTCCCAAATTTAATCAGTGCTGATAAAAAAGTTTTTTCAAATACCAATTATAATAAGTTTTTAAATAAAATATAATATATATGTTTTTTACCTTCTTCAATAAGTTCTCGATTTATATAAACATGGTCTTCTAGTTTTTCTTGTAACTCTATTTGCTCTGCTATACAACACCCGATCAACAAAATGGTCAAAAAAAAACCTAACGAATTTCCACACATATTTTTAATTGCACTCTTCCGTGATTAAAGTTTAACTACTAAAATTTTAATAGTACAATCGCCTTTGTATTATAAATACGATCAATTGATTAAAATTTTGATCACGTATATTATGCATATTTATGGTAGATGCATGGTTTTCGTGTTTTGTTAAAATGGGAGCAACACGAACAATTTTGTTATGTTTGATGATTTGAAACTAAGCTAAATAACATTAATTTTTTAAATACATTTTTTTCGTCCTCCAAAGTAAATTTTTTATGCATGAAATATGATTTTTACTATTTTTTCAAAGTTTAATACGTGTATTTAGAGATTGTAAAACTTTTGTTAAACTTGATGTTCTGAAACGAATTCTGAAATTTATAAAAACATAATTTACATACAACATTTTTTACTTAAAAAATACATTTTTCCTAAATCATGTCTTTAAAATATTATTTTAATTTAAAGATAAAACGGATAGCTGATATCCGATATCCTGACAAGATTCGAAGCTGCATATCCGGCGGTCGAATATTCAGCTGGATTTGGGCGTCATTGTGAGTATTTGTGTTTTATTTTTATTTACCATACCATATATATAAATATATTTCCTGAATTAATGAGAACACGTTTAAGTCTCTAACGAAAAATTGCCATTTTTGACATATCCCCTTATGCCTTTTACCCACAAATTTTACCTTACAAATATATATGTATATATATATATTAGACTGGTTCAAAAAAATCGAATAATTTTTTTTCTTCAAAGCCCGCATTAAAATATCTTCCTAGTAGTGAAAAAAGAAGCCTGTGAAAATTGTAGCCCTTAATATTAATATTTAGAGGTCGCTCATCGTGAATTTCTATTTTACGTTTAAATAACACAGGAATTCTTTTTTCTTAACTTTGAAATTTTATAACTCGTTTTTGAGTGAACATATTGGAATGAACTCTATATATTTTTGAACAAAATTGAACGTTCTACAAAAAATGTCTCCTATAATTTTTTCGTAAATTCACTCCTTTAATAGTTATTCAAGGTTGAAATTAGACATATAATATAGACATATAATAAATAACAGGAATTTTTTTTTACTTTTAATTTTATAACTTTTTTTTGAGTGGACATTTTGTACACAATATAGTCAATGTCAGTAATGATGTGGATAATTATTTAAAAAAACATCAGTGGAGCAGTTACTTGGGGGGCTACTCCTCTTTTCACCTTAGGCGCCACTGGAATTTTTTTTTATAATAAACACATTTTTAGATTATCTGTTTAATTTAGAGAAAAAAACTACTCATGTAAAATTTTGATTTAGTGCTTCATTCCATCCTGTACAATAATAATAAGTGATAAGGTTTATTATTATGCCACCAATTGAAAAAAAAAACGTTAAATTTATTATATGTCTAATTTCAACCTTGAATAACTATAAAAGAAGTGAATTTATGAAAAAATTATAAGAGACATTTTTTGTAGAGCGTTCAATTTTATTTAAAAATATGTGTCGCATATTCCAATATGTTCACTCAAAAACGAGTTATAAAATTTCAAAGTTAAGAAAAAAGAATTCCTGTGTTATTTAAACGTAAAATAGAAATTCACGGTGAGCGACCTCTAAATATTAATATTAAGATCTACAATTTTTACAGGCTTCTTTTTTCACTACTAGGAAGATATTTCAATGCGAGCTTTGAAGAAAAAAAAATATTCGATTTTTTTGAACCAGTCTAATATATATACACTGTGTCCACGGATGGACTTAACTATACTTGTAATAGTTATTTACGTGTCAAGCTTTGTAAATGAATCTTTACGGGCGAGCTGGAAATGAGAAATAAAAATATATATTTTCAATTTTTCGAGAAAAAGTCATTTTTAATAATTTCTTTTGCTTGTTATATAAATACGATTCGCCTTGAGAAACATCCATTTAGTTGTACAGGGTAAGCAAAAATATTGATTTTCAAAATTTTTTTGCTCTAATATAAAGAGTTGTCAAGGAGAAATCAAAAAGTCAAATGTTCGCGGTATTGCATCAATTTAAGACTTAAAATTTAAGTAATTTTCATGATGGCGTCTTTGTCAAGTGAACACATGTTTCAACAATAGACATTTGGTTATTTGATCAAACATCACAGAATTTAAAAGAAAATAAATTGCCGTTTATTCAAGAAGTACTAAGTGTGTTTTTTACTACAAGACTAAGCTGAACAACAAGGGCAAATTTAACTGCCACTGATGTCTTGGCTATATGGGAACAAGCAAGTATTCCAACAAGATTAAAGAAACACGTTATTATTAAAATTGAAATGTATTTCCAGGAGTGGCAAAAACGCCCTAAATATGATTACTATTAAGGGCGTTTTTTAATTGCACAGCACCAAAAAGGACCTCCTGGTTATATTGGACATTTAGATGTGAAATATTCCAAGAATACTGCTGGAAAAAGAAAAAAACAAGAACAGTTACAACGTTTTCGTGATCGTCTTTAACCGTCTTTAACCGAAAAGAGCGTTCTTTCTTCGTCAACGCCAAATGAGAGCTCAACATCCACATCTGATATTTCAGATACAGTACCTGCGGAATTCGCCATACCAGGACCGTCAACAGCCGGAATTCCACCTCGTAAAAAAGGTAGAAAAAAGTTAATTGATACTAATTTAGCTACCAGTCTTGATATTGCTAAGTTAAGTGACCACTGTAGTTCTAATAATTACATTAAAAAGTGTCGGATGTGATCCAGCAGAGTACAACGTTAACAGTTCTACTATTCGTCGTCGTTATATATTCACTGGGATAGGAAAATAATGGAGGACATATATATACATGAAACGGTGGATCGTCTTCCAATTTAGTATCGGGTCAAGGCGTCGACCAATTACTTGCTGTGCCTAAACTGCCGCGAGGAACAAGTGAAGCATCAGCGTCAGCCGTTTACGATGCCATTAACGCATGGAATCTAGGCAACCAAATAAAATGCATGTACTTCGATACAACTGCAGTAAATACCGGCCAAAGAAATGGAGCTTGCATTATTCTCAAATAAAAAAATAAAAAAAAAAATTCTTTGGTTAGCCTGTCGTCATCACATTTTGGAGATAATGCTCGAAGCAGTGGTGATTAAGGCTATAGGACCGTCGAGTGGTCCAGAAATTTTAATATTCAAAAGGTTTAAAAGCGCTTGGTCCAATATTAAAAAATAATCTTTCGACCCTTTTTATTCCGTTGTTTTGACTCTCAATGACATAGGAAACGTTGCTGCCGAGTTAATAACATTTTCTCAACAACTTAAGAAATACCAGCCTAGAGATAACTATAAAGAGCTTTTCAACTTGTCTATCATTTTTTGGGAGGCAGACCCAAAACAGGAACATCTTTTAGGGCTCCTGTCAGACTTCATCGCACGTGATCGATGGCCAAGGCTATTTATTCTCTAAAAATATTTCTGTTCGGGAAAAAATTTTAATTAAAAAAGAAACAAGAAAACGGGATAAGAAAAATTTGCGTATTTACTGTCAAGATTTATCTACGGAAACGAAGAAAAAAATGGTAGCGGCTTTAAAAAATGTGGCATTAGATTACTTTCCCAAACTAATCAGCGTTGACATGAATGTCATACACGAAAAATATCTAGAGGATTTTGTGTCCAAAAATAAATTGAGATTTTTTGACATCACTGGCATTTCATCAGAGTTTCAGAAAATGGAAGTGAACATTTGAGATACCGATGAAAACTACGTAGAATGCAAGGCCCTTATGCAGTCCATGAAGGTTATTAATGATATTGCAGAGCGAGGGGTGTCTTTGAAGAGTACAATAAATTACATACAAGGGATAAAGACCAAACAAATATTTACTTTTGTTAGTGAAACAATATCGTCAAAAGAATGCAAATACTGCAAATCTAAAATATTAGCCTAGTTTTAAATACATTAATTGTTTTTGTCAATTTATAAAGTGAATAAACGGATTTAAAAAATTTAAATAAGTTTGTTAATAATTTGAACTTAAATTTAACATATTACCGACGTCCAAAATTATTAATATATTCATAATTCATGTTTTGCTTTAGGTTTCCACGGGCGTTATATGTATTCATGATTATCCCTTATTTTTATATTTTACTGTTTGGTTATCTAAATACCAATGCCTAACGTAAACCCCATAGCCCCCAAATCCTGATAACGCAGACGATTTACAATAGTGGCAAAATTTATTTAAAAACAAACTTCCCGGCAAAGCAGCACAATTATTTAGCTCTCGAAACCCAAAGTCATAGTTGGAAATAAAACAACTTTTTAATCTATACTTTGCCGATTCACGCGACTTAACCTCCCTAATACAAGACTTACAAAGGCTCAGACAATTACCAAATAAATCCCCGGTAACATACTTTAACAGATTTCAAGTCTTAAACGCAAAAATGTAAACAAACATTAGTAAATCCAATCAATCTAATGAACAAAAAAAGACACTCTTTTAACAGGTTTAGATCCGCGAATAGGTCAAATCGTTCACGCAAGCTACCCTAAAGATTTGTTAGAAGCTCACCAACGTATCCGACGTGAACTTTCCTATTTTAAAAACCAACAAAAAACCGCCTTTAAACCAAACCTTCCCAAAACTCACCTTAACGCTTTTCCATACAAAATTATAGTCCAAAAGTTAACCCAAATTTTACACCAAGTTTTACTCCCAACCAAAATCAAAATCTACCACTATAGACAAACAAATTTAACCCAAACTTTAATAACACTGTGCTAGTCGCAAAAATCCACAGAGGGGAGACATATGTGGTAAAGTCAATTCGAGTACGCTGGTTTTTGGGTACGAGAAAACCGAATTTGACATTATTTTTGCGTTGCGGTCACGATTTGACCAAAATTGTAATTTTTTTTAAATTTCACTGAATTTATCTGACATATTTAATTCAATTCATAATCATAACACAAGAAATATCAATGATTTTTTTATTAACACTGCCGGGTCAGAGAAAAAAAAACAATAAAACATAAAGTTTTTATTGTAAATATTGACCGTTTTAATACCTTTAGCTAAATAAACGTATTATTTATTAAATAATATAATAATAATATAATATTATTTATTAAATAAATAAATTTTATTTATTTTTACAATCGTAAAGCTGGTTATTAGAAGTGAATAAAAATTTCATTTAAAATGGATTCTTCTGTCACAAGTTTTAATTGATTTTGTTATATTTGTGGAAAATACACTATTATGCCAAATCGTCGTAAAATTAATGCGGAAATTATTGAAATATACCAGCTATACTTCGATCAAAATATTATTTGTGATGTAAAATGGGCTCCGTCTACTATTTGTGCTGGGTGCATGGGAAATTTGAGTCAATGGAGATAGGGTAAGATCGATTCCATGCCATTTGGTATTCCTCTAATCTGGACAAATCCGCAAGTTCACAATCCGGATGAATGTCATGTTTGTGGAAAATACACTATTATGCCAAATCGTCGTAAAATTAGTGCGGAAATTATTGAAATATACCAGCTATACTTCGATCAAAATATTATTTGTGATGTAAAATGGGCTCCGTCTACTATTTGTACTGGGTGCATGGGAAATTTGAGTCAATGGAGATAGGGTACGCTGAATCCAGTGGTGATGGCCGTTTTTCGAAGTTAGCGAAAATAAGCGATTTTTTTCGATTTGCTGTTTTCAAAATGGATTATTTTTGAGGTCACTTTTTAGATGTTTTGAATTCATTCAAAATGTGTTTTTGGGGGTTTTTATGAAATATAAAGCAACAAAATTTGTTCAGTTGCCATTGCTGCACTCAGAAAATGTTCCTGTACAGAAAAGACCGAGTCCAACAGCTGTATGTATATCCACAATATCTGAAACAGTTGAAGGAGGAAGTAATTTTGACTATGTGCTAACTAATATTACTCCTGATTGCGATCATACATTAAATCTTTTAGCACCAAATGCTCGCGTTTATGGATCCATCGGCCGTCATCGCAATTGTACACGTTTTTTTAAAGCTATCGAAAATAATTCACTGGCTTATTGCGATGATATTCGTGGTTTGGTTTCCACCTTGCACAACGGATACAACCCGGAAGATTGGAGAGTCTTCATTGATTCATCCAAAAGTAGCTTAAAAGCCGTTCTACTCCACATTACAAATTTAAAAAAAATCCGTGCCACTAGCACTCAGTACAGATACAAAGGAAAACTATTTGTAATTGAACAAGATTCTCGATTTATTGAAGTATAACGAAAACAAATGAAAGATTTGCGCAGATTTAAAGGTTGTTTCTATTCTCTCTGGTCTGCAATTGGGCTACACGAAAAACATGTGTTTTATGTACTTATGGGACACGCGCTACCGTGGTGACCAGTATGAAAAACGCGATTGGATTACACGCGAAGAAGTAAGATTGCGCAGACATAACATTGTTGAGGTGCCACTTGTACAGGCCGAGAGAATTTTGTTGCCGCCATTGCACATCAAATTGGGTATCGTGAAAAATTTTATAAAAAAACTGGATCGTGAGGGCAATACATTCAATGAATTACGGCGTATTTTTCCACGTTTGAGCGGAATGAAAATAAAAGAAGGTGTGTATACAGGGATGGTAATGTGCTCTTAGGCCGTTTAATAAATAAAGACAAATGCATTATTAGACGTGGGAGTGGTGGAGTGACGTAAGAGTAGTGGGGCAAACCAGACCGCGCCGCGCGGCTTCGATCATCGCCCGACCTCAGACAAGAGAATGTGTTGCAAGTAAGCGGTAGTACGTTTGTTATAAATTAGGAATATTTCTCTAATAAAAATGGTTTACACCCTTGAAGAAAAGATTCAATTTATAACGTGGCATTTAAATGGGATCTCAGATCGAGAAATTCAAAGATTATTTCCAAATATGTTCCCAAATAGACCCTTACCAGCAAGGGCAAGAATTCAAAATGTTGTAAATAATTTTTTAACATTCGGCAGTGTTAATAGGGTTCATAATAGGGAACCGCAAGCAAGGCCAGTAAATGAAGCCAGCAAGATCACCGGACTTGGCTCCGTGCGATTTTTTTATGTGGGGATATGCCAAATCCAAAATGTACGGATTCCAGCATATCAGGGCAAATAACCTTGATGAATTAAGAGAATTAATAATTAATACATTAAGGAATATCAGACCTGAGATGCTGTCAAATGTACGACAAAATTTTTATAATAGGTTAACCTATTGTACAGCAGCCTTTGGGGGCCTATTTGAACATTTACTTTGATTTATTTATTTTTTTATTTAAATATTTTAGAATATTTTTGTTTGAACATTTATTTTATTTATTTTTTTATTTAAATATTTTAGAATACAATTTTTGTTTAAACATTTACTTTAATTTATTTATTTAAACATTTTAGAATACCTTTTTTGTTTAAGAATATTTGTTTTTTTTATTACAAGAATACTATGGTTTATTTTCCACATTTTCGAAAAAAATCAATAAGTATTCGTTTTTGTAAACAAAATCATAGTTAAATTTTAAAGGAAATTTAAAATTCTTCCGTCCGCACTCCAACGTGGACAGAATATTACTAAAATTATCGACTCGATAATATCGAGTCACTCGATTGCGAAATATGCGTCAAGGTTATCTAGTAGTGGGAATGTAAAGCAGTTAGAGGAGGGGAAGTAAAACATTGGCGGACGTTTAATTGTTTTGATTTAATCGTTTTAAAATCTTGTACTGCACGCTTATGGCAGAGGGGAAATAAGAATTTTGTTCTCCTATTCGTCAACAATGGTTGTTTGTCTCTCTTATTTATACGTTTATCTCACTTATTCGTACGTTTTATATAGCATGCATCTTTGTTTATTAAACGGCCTAAAAGCCCATTACCATCCCTGTATATAATACCAATTTAATTGTAATAAATTTCTATCATGATTTTTTATGTATTACAG
Organism: Brassicogethes aeneus; assembly: GCA_921294245.1. Lineage (NCBI taxonomy): Eukaryota > Metazoa > Arthropoda > Insecta > Coleoptera > Nitidulidae > Brassicogethes > Brassicogethes aeneus. The sequence continues at coordinate 3,477,158 of OV121137.1, forward strand.
GGATTCTAAACGGTCCAGATATCCGCCGATTAATGCGAGACGAACAATTTGAAGCTGCGCTAAGTAATGTCGAGTTTGTAGCGTGGGACACTATAAAAGCCGTGATTAAAAACGTTCTTGGTGTTCATCGGGCAGAAAATTGACAAATTCATGTCCAAAACATGCTCGACGCATTTCACAATATGAATGTGAATATGTCTTTGAAGATTCACTTCCTTCATTGCCATATTGACAAATTTGCGGAACAGTCACCGAATGAATCGGACGAGCACGGCGAGAGGTTTCATCAAATAACAGCCAGATTGGAACATTGGTACAGTGGGAAGAAACTCGATGCACTTTTGGAAGATATTTGCTGGAATTTGCAAGAAGAACAGGATGATTAAAAAAAATCTCAATAATTTTGTTCAACATTAAATTTGGTTTTTGTTTATGTTTTGTGTCAAAAAAAAAAACTTTTTGTAAGATAAATTCAGTAAAAGTTTAAAAAATGCCAATTTTGGTACATTTTTACAATTTTTTTTACGGGAACTGCCTTAATTGTATGACAAAAATATTGTCATATTCGGTTTTATCATACCAAAAAACCCCCAAAAACACATTTTGAATGAAATCAAAACATCTAAAAAGTGACCTCAAAAATAATCCATTTTGAAAACCGCCGAAAAAAATCGCTTCGAACTTCGAAAAACGGCCATCACCACTGGATTCAGCGTGCCCGAATTGAATTTATCACATATGCCTCCCCTCTGTAGAAAAAAAAACTTGTCATTTTCGTGCACAGTGTAATTATATAGCTAGTTAAAATTTGGTATGTTTGACTAAAATTGTTGGGGTTGATTATAATCATATACAAAAGTTTATATACAAAAGTTTATATACAAAAGTGCTCTTTTAGTTCCACCCTTACTTCTTAAGAAGTCCCATAAGCCAACTGAATGGCTTGTGCGGGTTAGGGGTAGGAACGGACCGCGGGCTTAAACTCCCCTCCGAAGGACTATTACACAATAGGACAACACAAATAAACAGCCATACCCCTGGTGGGATTCGAACCCACGACCTCCGGCTTGTAGTCAGCAGCACTAGCCACTAGACCACCGTCGGCGATTTACAAACCGACCAAATTTTAACTCTCAACCAAAACAATTCCAATCAAGACCTTCTGTCATTTAAACTAACAACATAGAGCACACTACTAAACCCCTAGTTATGCTGAAGAATTTTCTTCACAGGAAGAATATCCAGATAATTACTGCGATTGTTATTAAGACGATCAACCCTTAGAATTCGAATACAACCAGACTCCTAAAACCTTGTCGATGACCTTCTGAAATTTATGAGTATTCTTAAAATTCCAGCTCAAGACAAACCCTCTGCAAACACTCGATCCCCGAACACATTAAAAAATCTACAATCACAGATACAGAATAAGGATCTTTGAGAATCAAAAACCCCAGAACAGACCTTCATGTAAACCCTTTACTAACAATGAGTTCAAAAAATCTATACTATGTTTAAAACGCAAATAAACAATGTAAACTTCTTATTGATACAGGCGCAGGAATCTCAATTTTCAAAAATAAAACTTTTTAAAATTATCGCTCTAGAATTCCAGAAAATGTTAGTATACGAGGAATAACCGAACAAAAACTTTCAATAACCCAATCAACACTCCTTACTTTTTATATATTGGCGAAAGCCACATCTACCTCTAAAGGTCTTTGATCTATTGTTGCGTTTACATCAATGACGTAATTTTGTTGGAACCGTTAAACAAATCCATCAAAAATTTGCCATATGGGTGCTAGTTTGTCGGTGGTCTTTCGAAGCACTCGGTTATGAATATTGTCAAACCTCAGAGCAAGAAGTAGAAAGCGGAATCGACTCTTTGACATTGCACACCAAAAATACTCAACTCCCGTTCCGTCGGTTTCCCATAGATCTGTAACATTTAGGTGACATGAGCCCAACAAACCAGCCATCTACAGGACACCAAATAAAGCTTTTATTTCAGTTATATTTGGTATCTCTAGCATCTCGTCCTCTCGTATAATTTTCCCGTACAGATTGAATGAATACGGGAAAAAATAATTTCCAAGCAGAAACTGGAGTATTTGCTAATTTAGCATGTCGGACCCTCATGAAAACTGTTAACATTTTTGGCTTTTTTTCTCTCATAAGGTACGGGAGGAATCTCTCTCTAACTTGTAACTATTCATACCATCGGTACTGTTCTTAACTTCCATCTCTTTTTCGTCCTCCTCACCTTCACTGGCGACATAATTATCTATAACGGCAACATTATCGTCGTCGGATTGCTTTAAATTTGTTTCATGTTCACTATCGGATACATTATCTTCTTCGTCATCTTCAGCCCCCCCGGATCTTCTTTAAGGTCCACTTCATCAAGCAGCGCTTGTAAGCGAGAAATATATTTTTCTTGGTCTCCCATCCTAAAAGAAACATAAATAATCTGAAAAACCTAATGGGAGTCACAAACTTACCGAAAAGAAAATTGCCAACGTTATCACTCGCACCTCGGTCGAATCGACCGAAACATTAATTATACACCCAAATGCCAGCTAAAACAATGCAGTACTGTGGGGTGCGATGTGTTGAAGGTTTTTAGGAATTGTTACAAGGCCATAAGGTCCGTACATGAATCTCATTTCTGTTCCTCGTTTAGGCAGTTTTATGATTTGTTTAATGCACTTATACACTAAAATACGCATCTTACAAATATCAAAAATTTTACTATCTTAAGTCGGCCCTAAATTTTGATGCTTCCTGTGTTATTCAATCATTAAAGGTTTCAACTGAAAATTATTTTATTGCGTGGGATTTGTTAAAGAAGAGGTTTGAAAGTAATAAATTAATTGTTAATTCGCATATTAAAAGGATTCTTGATTTGCCAAAGCTTTACAAAGAGTCCCATGTTCAATTGCGAACATTTCTTGACGTGTTCTCTCTCAAAATACAGATGTTTAATTTTCTTAAACAGCTGTAAATCATTGGGATGCCATTTTGGTGTATCTTCTTTCTTTTAAGTTAAATTTAGAGACACGAAAAGAATGGGAATGCTCACAGGGTAAATTTATTCCAACTTTGGATGATTTGCTTAAGTTTCTTACAAATAAGTATGAAACTTTGGATAATTTTGAAGTAAAAGAGGTTAAATCATCTGCTACCAAATCATACACATATTTGTCCGCAGAAAATACTGTAGTGCACCAAAGTGCCAAATTTGTAATGACTCGCATGTAATATTTTATTGCAGCCTTGCAAACCTTTTTATCGGTATACCAGGGTCAAGCAATTACATTTTAAAAATGTTAAAAATAAAAATCAAAACCCGCAAAACAAAAGCCAAAATGCTTTGCCTATGAACAAAAATATTGCCAATTCAATAAATAATGAGGAGTGCAGCATAAATTCGCACTGTATATACCCGATAAAATCATTGATAATGCTTCAAACAGCCCAAATATATCTTTATAGTTCAACTGTGGAGAAAGTTAAATGCAGAGCGCTCTTTGATTTAGGGTCCCAAACTAACTTATCTCCAAAGATTTGTGTAAAAAATTGAATGTATCAAAATATAAAATAAATGTTCCAATTATAGGAATTATTAAATCGCCTAATGTTGTTTCTCATAATTACAAATGCCAAACTGGAATCTCTTCACAATTCATATAAAAATAAATGATCTTTCTTGATCATTGAAAATATCACAGGAAATATTCCAAGTCAAACATTTGATAAATCATATGTTAATGTTCTGAAAAGTATAACTTTGGCAGATCCTAAATTAAATATTGCTAATAAGGTTGATGTTTTGCTTGGGGCAGGTATTTTCTTTGAACTACTCTGCGCTGGTCAAATTAAGATCAAAGACCAACCAATGTTGCAGAAAACACAGTTAGGTTGGGTTGTTTCAGGTGTTACCAACATTGCAAGTAAACAATCAATGTCAATGCATTGTGCGACAAATAATATTTATAATCTGCTGGAAAAGTTTTGGTTGGTCGAAGATTTGCCTGAAAAATCAATAAATTTTTCTACTCAAGAATATGAAGTACATGGTCATTTTCTTAATGCTGTTTTCAAGGACAAGCAGGGTCCTTTTGTTGTGAAATTGCCTTTTAAAAATAATATAAATAAAGTGGGCACAAATTTACAAAACATCAAAAATATGTTGAATGAAAACCCCAATCTTAAATTGTTGTATCATGAATTTATTACTGAATGCCTAAATCTGGGCCATATGTCTAAAATTGATTTAAATTCAGAAAGGTATGAAAATATATTTTCATACCTTTCATACCTTATATTTATTATATTTCACATCACCGCGTGCAAAAAGATTATTTAACTACCAAGTTGCGTGTAGTGTTCGACGCATCTGCAAAATCAGAGTCAGGTTTATCGTTAAATGATGCATTAAAGGTTGGTCCGGTCATACAAGATTTGTTTTCAATCGTTCTTAGATTTCGGCAGTACAATTTTGTTCTCGCAGGAAATGTTGAAAAAATGTATCGACAAATTAATGTTGACGATGTAGATAAGCATTTTCAACGTATAATTTGGCTATTTGATCCACATTCGGATCTTGGCACAGCTATTGCCTCATATGTAGCTACAAAAAGCCTTCAACAATCGACAATTAGTTTTGAAGCGAGTTTCCCATATATGCCTGTCATAAAATATTAAATGATTTTTATGTAGATGATTTCATATCAGGTTGAAATAATGTTAGTGAAGCGTTGAAGTTAAAAAATGATATTTCAAACATTTTAAAACAATCTGGATTCTCTTTGCGCAAATGGAATTCGAATAATAAAAGCATTATTATATTCAGACATAAATAAAAAATCAAAATCAAATTCAAATTCTGTTAAAAATTCAAATTTTTTAATGACTGATAATAAAGAGCAGAAGATACTCGGTGTCCTGTGGGACTCTAATGAGGATAGCTTTAAATATATACGTCATGATGAAGTATTTTCGCTTATTAAAATTACAAAAGGCACAATTTTGTCATTTATTTCTAAAGTTTTTGACCCTTTAGGACTCATTGGTCCAATTTTAATAAATGGTAAACTTATTTTACAAGAATTATGGAAACTGAATCTGGATTGGTATGAATCAATTCCCCTTAATTTATACACCAAATTTGAAACATTTAAAACGCAAATATTATTAATATATTGTAAAGATTTCTCTTTACCCCCAGGTTCGTTAAAACAAGTTTTATGAAAAATTGATAAATTAAATATTTTGTGGCTTTGGCTCGTGATCGTCTTACCTAAATTTGGACCTCTACGCTGTGTTTACTTACTTGTTTTATTAAATGCATTGCTTTAAGAATGATACGTGGGAGAAATAGGTTTATAAGAAAAAAAATACAGTGGTTTAGTTTACCCCAATTAAATTTACGTTAACTTTTTACAAACAAGCAAGGGGTGGCTCTTAGGAGGGTTCGGCCAGGGAAAAAAAGCCTGAGAAAAAACCCTGGTTGGCTATGAAGTAGCAAAGGAATACGCGGTCAGGCATTGTACTTTAAAAATTACGCAAATTAATGTATTGGCGATATGGCTCGATACTGCATTTAAACAAAGATTTAAAACTAAAGAATATTGGTGTTAGTTAGCCGGGCTAGGCCCAGAATGTAACGGGGTACACAAAAGGGAGGCAACCCGCCTATTTTAGTTGAAGGGTCGGGGAAAAGCGATGCAACCCTAGAGGACCTAGGGCAACATGTTCCCCTCACGGGAGAAAAATATTAGTTCATACAACAAAGGCCCACGCACACAAACAAAGAGTACTCAAAGTTGGACAATAACGGTCAGCACCGAGTAATTTCGAAATACATCAATAAATTTGAACTGATCATAAAACAATGCTTAACCACGTTATAGAAAAGGTACAAAATGGTGGGTTAAGCACAAACAAAATACAAGGTTACATTTGAGCAGTACAAGCATTGAGCATAGCAAAGTATTAAAATTATGGTGATAATAGTAAAAGCGAAAATAGGGGTGGTAATAGCTAAAAGAAAAGGGTTAAAAATAACGTAAAATACAGCTAAACGTAATAGTAAAGGATAAATATACTCATAATAGCAATAATCATATAATAATAATATTAACAATTAAAAAATGCACAATATTACGTTTAGTTAATTTTACTACACATTTAAATAGATTAAATATTTAGAACTAACCTTGTAACTAACAACACTTTTAACAATGATTTTAGAACAATAATTTGCTTTTACAATTTTGCCAAAGAAAACGAACTGTACTGAACCAAGTTCAAAATGCTTCTGCCTCATTTCTCCTTTTCAAAAACCTTCTTCGTTTACCTCTGGTGGAAATTCCTCGCCCAATGTGTACGCCACATGTGCTCTTCCTCCAGCTTAGCGAATTTTCCACCTACATTTGAAATTTTGTTTGCCTTAAACTAAAGTTTTATTACTTAATCCTATTTTAAATATAGAAAAATAAAATATATTTAAAAACATGTCTTCTAATAAATTTATACAGGGTATTTCTTTTTCGGAACCATTACAGTAGGAATAAAAACACTGTTCTGAACTAATTCTGAAGAAGCTACTGTGTAGCGAAACAATTATTAATCATTTAAAAAACATAAATAAAATAGTGAAACTATAAAACAGTGTATTTTTTATTCATATATTATTAATATGGAGTTTCATCAAGTAAAGGTCGAAACAATCAACAATTTAGGCAAATATTAAATTTGAACAAAGTAATAATTCCCAGGCAAGTGACGCAAATAAATGCCACTAGATTTAAATTGCATGGTTTTTAGGATGCATCACAAGTGCATGCGTTTATATAAAATCATATAGTTCAAGTAATATTTCTACAAAACTTATCTACTCTTAGTCAAAGGTTGCACCACTTAAAACTTTAACCATACCAAAGCTCGAATTGTGTAGAGCTTTATTATTAGCTCGTTTGGTTAAAAGGGTAAAACAATTGTGCATGATTTGCTTGGCTTGGATAAATTCTGATCCTAGCAAATTTAAAGTATTTGTATCCAATCGAATTGCAGAAATTCAAAAGCTTTCTATTTCCCAAAGTTGGCACTATGTCAAGTCAGAAAATAATCCTACCGATATTATTTCGCGGTGTACCAGTGCTGAAAAACTACCAAATTGTAAATTATGGTTTGAAGACCCTAAGTTTATTTCTGATGATATCATAAAAATATCTGAGCAACACCCAAGCTGATATTTTACCAGAACAAAAATGCTTAGTAAACATAAATAATGATCAATGAGATCCAATATTTTATAAATTTTCTTCTTTTACAAAATTAAGAAATGTTATGGCGTATAATAAATAATACAAACAAATTAAAACCAAAATTCAATGGAAATTTATTAATAAATGAGCTCACTTATGCTACAAATAAACTAAAAAAAAATGGTTCAACATGCTAAAGTTAAAAATTAATATGATATCCCTGAAGAAAAACAAATGTGTAAATAGGCACAGAAATTGACCTCATTATTTCCTTTTCTTGATTAAAATGATATGGTTAGAGTTGGAGGACGATTAAATCTTGCAAATTTGGAATATAATCATAGTCACCCATTTTTGCTCCCGAGTAATTTTACCAATTTTTACCAAATTATTAATTAATTATGAAAATATAAAACATTTGCACAGCTTACATTGTCTGTTTTGCTAGCTATAGTGTAAAATAAATAAATAAATAAATAATATAAAATAGCAATTTTGGCCTTTAAATGCCAGAAGGGCAGTTGCCCCATATGTGGTTGAGTAATCCCAGTAATCGAGTAACTCCGGCAAGGCCCTTTAGTGTTTGCGGAGTGGACTATTGTGGCATATTCTAAAATGCTATTTGCGTATCTTTGTATGTTTTACAACTAAAGCGGTACACATGGAAATTGCATCCGATTTAACATCAGATAGTTTTCTTAATTGCCTGAAAAGTTTTGTTTTACGTAGGGGTTGTCCAACAAATATATTGAGTGATTATGGTTTAAACTTTGTGGGTGCCAATAATTCCTTAAAAGAAATAGCTTTGTTTACAAATAATTCAGCCATTACAAATTTCATTTATAATTATGGTGTATCATGGCAATTTATTCCGCCTCGAACTCCCCATATGGGAGGTTTATGGGAAGCAGCAGTTAAATCTGTGAAAACTGATATATTAAAAGTTATACGCAATGCCAAATTGTCATTTGAATCTTTATTTACCCTAGTTACGCAAGTGGAGGCTGTTTTAAATTCCAGACCAATGTACCCTATGTCAAGTTACCCCAGTGATTTTATGCTACTCACTCCAGGCAATTTTCTAATTGGTACTGCGTTGACCTCCTTGCCGCAGCACAATGTCCACCAGAAACCGTCCAACAGACTATCACATTATCATCAACTACAGCAAATGGTCCAACACTTTTGGAATCGATGGTCCAATGAGTATCTTCATGGTTTGCTGCAGCGAACCAAGTGGCGGTTTCAACAAGCAGCTGAGCCTATCGTGGGTGATTTAGCCCTTATTAAGGAGGACAATTTGGCCCCCATAAATTGGAGGCTGGGACGCATCGACCAAGTTGTCCGTGGATCCGATGGTACCGTACGAGTTGTCGAATTAAGGACGACTGGTAGCATCCTTAAGCGAGCTGTCCATAATATTTGCCTTCTTCCTCGCTACGTTGACGATTGTTTAAAGCATGATTGGTTTCAACGTCACAACAGTTGATTGAAAATAGTTTTCAATATTTGTGTTTTTTTGTTAAAATCTCATGATTTCAAGGCCGGGTGTATGTTTGGTTTCAATAGTTATTTATTTATTATTATTATAAACATGGTAGTCCAATGAAAATCATATCCGTAGAAACAATTTTGTTTTATAAATATAATAAATAAACTTCATAAATCAAGACATTTTTTTTTGATCATATAAAAATTAAATAAGTTAAAACAATAAGAGAAAACTACATACAAAACATTGGTCCTTCGAACCGGATACATCGGTGATTTTGGAAACGCGGAGTTTGATTGATATTCAACATTCTAAAATAATTTATTTAAACATAATCCATTTTATTTTTTAATTAGCCTAACTATATAAACAAATAAAGGGGGGAGGGGGAGTATTTTCGAATGCAATTTTGTGTTGACAAGGAGGTTAAAACTTAAGTAATTAACCTCCCTGTCCAAACACCACCGAGGGACCCTAAAAGGGAAAGGTAAAAGTACCGAATATGTTTATGAAAATTTAAAAATCTAATTTTAACGGGTGAAAAGAGAAAAATTCGTTAGTAAAATAAATAAATTTAGGTTTAAGGCAAGCGCAACTATTGGTAAAAAAATGGGAGTTTTTTTTATAAATAAGTCCATATCTGATGTTATTGTCGTCATAGCGTCTAATGTGTGTTATTTGTGATGTTAAATTTGAATTTTAAATATTGCTTTCATAAAATTTACTTGCGACAGCAATGACAAATTCTTTGATATACTGGATGCCCGTCATGTCATGGATATGGGTGATCCTCGTATATCTGTCCAAATTGGTAACATGTCTGAAGGGCTCTGGTTTTGCAAGGGTTGCAGAGTAACGTAATTGGTCTCAGACATAGAGCACCAAACCGGACAGCAATAGGTTAGAATGGGTAAAATTAAAGTTTTGTATAGAATAATTTTCTTTTAAAGGCTCAGTGCACTTCTCTTATTTATGAGAGAGTACACTGAACCAATTTCCGAAAAAAATCTGTATTTTAGTGTGTTTATATGTGGTGTGAATGTAGCTTTGTCATCTAGGGTAATCCCAAGATACTTGACCATCCTCTTGATCTCAACATTATTACCACATACCCTGATCGGTGAAAATATTTTTTTGTTTGTGAACTTTTTCGAAAAATGAATTGCTTCAGTCTTCGTGCCGTTAGTTTTAATCTTCCACCGATCAAAGTATTTCTGGAGCAAGTCAAGGTGGATTTGCACTTGCTTGACCGACGAATAGTACGAGTCGGTATAGATGGTGGTGTAATTAGCATACAGCCCCAGCTTCGTATCGCTGGTATACAGCCTATAAAGCTTCGGTGCCAGGACTATACCCTGAGGAACACCAGCATTCACCGACCGCACCCCGGACATGCACCCTGACTTAAAATGTTCTGTCAGACAGGTAGGAGTTTAAGAGAAGCGTCAAGTGGTTAGGGAACCCTAGGACGTGTAATTTGTGAATTAGCCTGTTCAACCAGACTGTAACGAAGGCATTTTCAATGTTCAACAGGACTATAATCGTCGATTGATAAACGAATACGCTAGCAAGGCATTATAAACCCAATATAATTAATTTAGATTTTGTGCGTACGCTTGGTTTTCAACGTCACCATTAATATTCTAAGAATTAATATTACTAATATTAATAAATTATTACCTATAAGCAATTGTTCGAAGCAACGTCCAAAGATCAGCTTTTTAAGATTTGTTCAGAGTTCTTCCGTTTTAGTTGGACATCAGGAGAAGATGTTTCTACACACATTGCTAAGTTTCGTAGTTTGTGGAATGAATTAAACAATGGACTTAAAGCTAAAAATGAAAATTTGTTACCGGATTTAATTTTAGTATATAAAGTTTTGCATATTTTACCAAGTAGCTTTGAAACATTTCGATCTAGCTGGATGCTACTAACTAAAGATAGAGATAAAACTTTGGATGAGTTAACAACACAGCTATGTATGTTTGAAAGAAATTTTACGCAGTGTAAAGGCTGCTGGAAAAGAAATTCTAAGTGCACTTGGACAAGGGACCATTGAAATTCTCTCAATTGTCAATGGTAGAAGTCAGAAAATGACATTAAAAGAAGTATGGTATGTTCCGACCATTTCAAGAAATTTGTTCTCAGTTTTAGCTCTCCAGGACAGAAATTATAACAGTGAATTTAAGTCCACAAGTAGTAAATGTTGGCTTAATATTGATAGTAAAACTGTACTCTATGGAACTCGTGAAGTTTATGGATCATTGTATAAAGCAGCTATCAAACCGATTGTTCAGGAGCTCAAAACAGGAGTTAACATTGCTGTTACAAATAGCTCGATATTGCAGCTATATCATGAAAGGTGGGGACATCAAGATAAAAGGCATGTAAGAGAGATGCTTGAAAGAGAACTAAGTATTAAAGTAAAAATAGACAAAGAGTTATGCGAATCCTGTATTTATGGAAAAGCACAACGTTTATCATTTGGAACAAGAAAGAAAGCCACAAAACCCGGAGAACTTGTGTCAACTGACGTATGTGGACCTTTAAATATATAAATCTTTTCAAAACATGCGATATTTAGTAGTTTTTAAAGATAACTACAAAAAATATCGATACGGTTTCATTATAAGAGAAAAGTGTGATGTCAAGACAGCTCTAATCTATATGTTAGCCTATGCACAGAAACAAGGACATCAGATTAAGGAGCTATTAAGTGATAATGGTGGAGAATTTGAAAATGTAGAAATTAAGAAGATTTTACAAGAAAATGGGATCATACAAAGATTAACATTGCCGTACACACCTGAACAGAATGGTGCAAGTGAGAGAGAAAACCATACTATTGTTGAAATGGCAAGAACCTTTAAATATTCAAACTCTGACATTCAATTTCCAGAAGCAATTTGGGCAGAGTTAGTGAAGAGTGCAATTTACATTTTAAATAGAACTGCAAAATCTTCTAGAGAAGGTTTCAGTCCACATGAGCTTTGCTTTGGTAAAAAGCCAAGAATAAAGCATTTGCGCATAATTGGTTCAACTTGTTATGCTCATATAAAAAGCTATAAAAGGATATCTTGTAGGATATGACGGAGATGAGCGTTATAGAATTTACCTAAAAGAAAAGAACAAAGTCATTTTATCAAGAGATGTACAATTCCAAGAAAAACCAACAGAATGCGTAGAAAGAGTTAAGTTGCCAATTCAAGATTTAGAATTGAAAGAAAATTTTCAAGAAAAACAAGTAGACTATGAAGAAATAAGAGATAGTACAGAAAAAGAATATAAACTGGCTCAAGATTTTGAAGAAATAGAAAGTGACAAACATGAAGAAGAAAAATATAAACTCGGATTTGACAATAAACTTGACATAGATGAAGAACAAAAGTCAAAGTTATCTACAGAATTCCTCCAAAATCGCTCGATCTTAAGAAAACCAAGTCATTTTAAAGATTTTGTAATGTTAGCAGAAGATTTATTAATATAGCAACAAATTCAGATCCAGAAACATTTAAAGAGGCTTTAAGGAATAAGCAAAGCATTGAGTGGAAGAAAGCTATGGATAGTGAGATTACTTCACTAAAAGAAAATCAAACGTGGAAGCTTACAACACTACCAGAAGGAGCCAAGGCAATACCCTGCAAGTGGGTTTTTCGAGTAAAACATAATGCTGATGGTAGCATTGACAAGTTCAAAGCTAGACTAGTTGCTAAGGGATTCAATCAACGCCAAGGAATAGATTATGAACAAACGTTCAGCCCTGTAGCAAGGCTAGGAACAATTCGGGCAGTTTTAAGTATTGCTGCCAGCGAACACATGTTTTTAGGACAATTTGATGTATCAACGGCATTCTTATATGGAGAACTTGAAGAAGTTATATATATGAAACAGCCTAAAGGTTACAATGACGGCACAGATACAGTTTGCCAACTTAAGAGAAGTCTTTACGGACTAAAGCAGGCTCCACGCTGCTGGAACAAAAGATTTGGAGGTTTCTTGTTAAAGTTGGGTTTAAGAGCTAGTGAAGCTGACTCATGTCTATATATCAGAGAGAAAAATGGCGAAAAATTACTTCTTCTTTTATATGTTAATGATGGTATTGTTGCAGCCACCCATTCAGAAGATTTGGAAGTTTTTCTAAATGAATTAAAATGTGAGTTTAAAATTATTTAAAAAAAAACAGACTACGAGCAAAAAAGATGACTACATTAAGATAAGTCAAAAAACGAATGCTAAGAAAATTTTAGATCGTTTTAATTTCTCTGGTTCAATCAATTTCGACGCCAATGTTAAAAACTTCAGAGAGTTCATCAACAGGAAAAGAAAATGTCAAAGAGCACAATTTTCCATACAGGGAAGCTGTTGCTTTGATGTATTTAATGTTGGGTACAAGGCCAGATTTGGTTTTTAGTGTAAGGTTCTTGTCAAGATCACTTGAGAACTCAACCCAAGAAGATGTTGCAAGAGCAAAAAGAGTATTACGATTCATTGCAGGAACTGTTGATATGGGAATATTTTATCGTGCAAATGTAAACAGAAGAATTTTAGATTGCTTTAGTGATGCAGATTTTGGAGGTTGTACCGAAACTGATCGATCAACTACAGGTGTAGTTGTTATGTACACAGGGGGAGCTATTTCATGGATAAGTAAACGACAGGCAATGGTAGCTACTTCAACTACAGAAGCAGAAATCGTAGCCGCCAACGAAGCTGCCAAAGAAATAATATAGTTGTTCAGATTATTTGGAGAAATTGTAAAGCTGACACAAGTTCCAATTCTCCAAGTGGATAATACTGCAGCAGTACGACTGGCTCAAAATCCCGAATTTCATCGTCGAACTAAACATATTGAAATCAAACATTTTTTCATTCGAGAAAAGATAGCTGAAAACAGTTAGGAATTCAGCAAATTTCTACTGAAAAACAGGTAGCTGATATCATGACGAAAGTATTACCAAAAACAAGACTTTAGATATTAAGTAATGAGATGGGACTTTTATGGGAAAGTTTTTTGTTAACTTTAAATTAAAAAAAAGGAAAGGGTTAAAGTTAATATGTGTGTATATTTAAAGTTAACTATGTATTATAACAAAATGAATGTTGTTATAATTAGAAATGATTAATAATATAAAGTAGTGTCAAATAAATTTGTCAAATAAATGGTGCACATTTTCAGTTATAAATATAATTTATCAGTTATTTCGGCCATGTCTTCGTTTGTGTAGAATCTTGATAAGAAGCTATGTTATGCTGGTTCCAAAAAGTTAATTACGGTTTAATAACTTATTTACTATCGTTATCTAGTAAAATCATAGTATACTTATGTTTTGTCCTTAATTGTACCTATCTGCATTTATTTCGTCATGACAGAACGGTTGCCAAATTTCATTGTTGCCAACAGCGAATAAAGACGGTTTGCTAACTTAAATCTATGGTATTTCGTAACTTCCCAAAAGTCCCCAGTATTATTACAAACATTCAAAGTTTTTATAATAAATAATTAATTCGGATTGTTTATCAATTGCGCATTTAGAGGTGGCCGGAAGATGGGTTCCGGCCATATTCATTCTTGTTAAATGCTTGATGCTGAGTGCGTGTCTCCAGAAATTTCTAGAAGTGGTATTTATTTTAACCATCCGCTATGATAAGTGAGATCATTCTTTAGAATAACCTGTGTTGGATTTGTTAAGGCTAATTGTTGTGCCTATTTTGGTGATTTGGAGCCTATAAACCCTTCGGCTTTGCCGGATCAATCGAGCACCGCTTGGTAAGCATCAATTTCTCTTTATAGTGGGAATACTCCTTCCTATTTTTTCTTAGACTTCAGTATTGTACAAAATCTTCAACCGCACCCAACACCGTAAAGGCATTCATTTCGTTTCCCTTGGTGGGTCTAAAAATACCTCGACTAGGCGTAAGTAACCTAATAAATATTCTTTGGAAGATATGTAATCTCCTTGTATTTCTTGATATTGATATACCAAGGTAAATTCTACCTGACAGAAATTATTCCACGTTGTGCTGTGTATTCTGGTAATGAAGTACCTACATCTGATTGGAACAAAGCCCTGGCAGAGACTTATCAACCGGATTGTGACATTTTAATCCCACAAAGCGTGACAGAAGACTACTCTGAATGATTAGCACCTCGAATTGACCATCACCCGGCTTAGACAAAACTGGCTTTCAACCCATTTTCATCACTTACCGCTGGTCCTGATGAGTTCACTTTACTTATCATCTTATTATTGACTTTCACTTGACTATTTAGTAACAATTCACTACATAGTTGCTAAAAGTGTGCCATAAGTACCACCTGTCATTTTGACAAGAGAATTATTTCTTTCTTGTTTTTTGTTAACTCCTTAATTGTATTACTGTCTTTAAGAGCAATATCTTATTTGCAAAAAACTATAATATCTCTAGGGTGTTCATTAAAGTTTTAGTTTTTCTGTTCCTTACCAAAGGGAGCATAGGTCTGTAGGTCTGTATTTCTCATACTTACATTATGGCCTGGGCGTCACCACAACTTTAAAGAGTATTATAACCTAAGGTTGTGGACTAAAAGTTAAACTCCAAAATTAGTTACTTACTTATATTTTAATTTATTATCATAATACTTAGGTACTTCATGATTGGTTGGTTGGTTGGGGGTGAGGTATTGGCATTAAGAAAGTTCTTCTTAGCCACAAAAATTAATAAAGATTACGCATTGATTACACAAGCCTAAATGACAGGACTAATACTCCTAAAACCAAGGTAAAGGTAAAGATTATTATTCCATACAGGAAAGACATGGACACACGTTTCACGCCTAGGTGCTTGTCTAGGCGACTTAATATACGACATAAAGGCAGCGGATAAATGAGGAGAAACATTAGGTAAAACAATAGGATAGCTATGACACGGATCAATTGGTAAAAATTGTACAAAAGGTTAAAAAAAAGGAGACTATATTTTTAACTTAATTTCTTGTATAAATATTATTAATATATAGAAAATGTTCATGTTGTTTAGACTTAATAAATAGTTAATATTTAGTGGATAATTCACATTATTTTTTTTTAAGGAATGAAGCATTTTTTCTTTTTGGTTTTTGTTATGTTGACAGTTAAAGAAAATGTGATTTAAATTGGCCACAGATAAATTATCACAAGGACAAATAGAGGATTTTGTTAAGCCAATGCGATATAAATGAGCTGGATATTTACCATGTCCAATTTTTAGTCTAGCTATTGTTGATGAAAGAAGTTTATTTGTTAATGTATATTGTTTCCTTAGGTAACGATGTATGGATTAGACAGTAGGGATTTTTTGAACATTTTGTGTATATTTTCCATTTTTGTTCCCATGTTTTTAGATTTTGTTCTTTAAATAGTCTAAAAAGGTCAGAAGGTGGAAGTGTGTTATGTATTACTCCAGAACAAGTAATGGCTTGTTTAGCAATAGTATCTACAATTTCGTTACCTTGAATACTGCTATGGGCTTTAACCCATATATATGTTATGTTAATTCCACAATTTATTATTATGTTATGCATTTTGACGACATTACATATCAGGGAATTATTATATATTTTTCTTGTGAAGTTTTTTAGTGATAGCAACACGGACTATGAATCTGACAAAATGACAACGGATTGGAGCCTTTTTGTTTCTTTGTTTTCAACGATCCAATTAAAAGCCTGTAGAATGGCAAAGTCTTCTGCTGTATAAATGGAACAGAGTTCGCTTAGTTTAAATTGTGCCTCTATTTTAAATGTATCTATCCAAAAGGCGCAGGCCGTGCCCAAATTGTTTTTGGACCCATCTGTATAAATATGAACTGAATTTTTATATTTACATAAAATATTTTTAATTATAATTCCATTAACTAAGGTATTTTCAGAAAATTTCGGAATAAATATTCTAGGAGTAGTTACGGTAGGTATCTAGGAACTTGAGTTGAAATATTGGTGACGGATTATTTTTTTCAATGTATGGGAAAAAATTAGAGTTATTAAGAAATGCTTGGGTAAGTGGTGGTGGATTTTTTTTTAGACCAGTAGTTTAAGGTTAATGTTTGAGTTGTTAAATTACATAATTCATTAAATACCCCAGAATTATTGGTTGCCAATTTTAATACTAACTTATTCGCTTGAAAGTTTCTTCTTAGTTTTATGGGTAATTGATTTGATTCGGACAATAGAATTTCGGTGGGGGTAGAGTTCATGAGTCCTAGACATGCTCAAGATTTGTATTGTATTCGGTCGATTTTTAGCAGATTGGATTTACAGGCTGAGCCATATAATATGCTACCATAGTATATGATGGATAGTAAAATAACAGACAGGTATGTGTATCTGCGCCCCACTTGGTTTTAGAGGTGGACCTTATAATATTTAAGCTTTTTCACATTTTGTTTTAATGAGAGAGATGTGTTTGGTCCATAACAGTTTTTTATCTAGGATAAAGCCTAGATATTTAAATTCGTTTAAAATTGGTATATCGAACACATTAATTTTAAGAGTGGTCTCTGTATAAGGAATTTTTCGTCTACTAAAGAAGACGATGGCAGATTTATTGGGGGATACCTTAAAGTTGAGTTCCTCGCACCAATTTTTGAAACAATATACTGCGTATTTTAGATGTTTTATACATTTATCAGCACCCTTGCCTTTACAGTATAAGGTAATGTCATCGGCGTATTGGATAACTCCTGTATTTTCATCAAAAAGACTATGTAGGGAGGCAGTATAAACATTAAATAAAAGTGGGCTTAACACAGATCCTTGCGCTAAACCCAAATTGACAATTCTTGGACCATGTAGCTTATTATTTGAATCACGAACAAATACTTTTCTATTAGAATACATTTCTACGATATTGATCGATACTTTCTAAGATATATTGTGATTTAGGATGTTTTGAAGTTTGTTTAAATTTACAGCATCATAGGCACCTTTTAGATCGACAAAAAGACAAGCCATGCATTCGTTGTTTGAAAATGAATTTTGGATTTTAGTGACCAAGTGTGTAACTACATCGATGGTACCTTTTCCTTGACGAAAACCATATTGCCCCAATGGTAAAAGTAGATTGTGTTCGTAAAACCATTCTAGTCGCCTTTTAATCATGCGTTCAAATGTTTTAAAAATAGATGAAAGTAACGAAATTGGCCTATATGAATTGGGATCATTTTTATCTTCATCTTTTTTTGTGGATGAGAATAATTACTATATCCTTTAGAACATCAGTGTAATTATTATTAACCCACCAATCGTTAAATATATTTAATAGTATGGATTTTATTGACTTTGGAATGTGTTTTAGGATATTATAGGTGAAATTATCCAGCCCTGGTGCAGTGTTATTTTGAAGCATAAGAGAAATATTAATTTCGTTCATGTTCAAAGGGTCGTCAATATCGTTGTGAGAATTTTCTTTATAGGTGAATGTCATATTTCTTACTTGTATGGGTGTTATGATTTCTAAGACTTTTTTTGCTATATCTTCTAATATGTTATTTTTAACGGAATTAATCCCCTTTATTTGTTTAATTTGCCTCCAGATGTGTGAAATTGAGGAATTTTTATTCAACTTGGATAAAAATGTTCTCCAGGAGCTACGTCTTTTTGAACATAATGTCCGTTTTGCTTTTGCATCTATTTTCTTAAAATTTATATAATTTTCATAATTCGAAATATTTTTATAAATTTGATAAGCATTATGACGTTCGGTTTTTATTTTGCTACATTCATCATCCCACCATATTAGGCGTTTAACTTTTGTGGTTTTAAGGGATAAATTCAGCTGCCGCTTGATTGATGATATCAATTAAATTCTGAACTTTATTGGTATTATTTTCAGAACAATAATTTTCTGATAATTGGTTTAGTTTATTTGTGAACATGTCCCAGTCGGCTTTCTTATCATTCCATCTTGTGTTTTATAGGTAATAGCAGGGTTTTTCTCAATTTTGATTAATATCGGAAGATGATCGGAACCTAGATTTTCATTAATAACCTCCCAAGTTGAAATAAGGGAAAGAGACGGATTTACAAGTGTTAGGTCAATAGCCGAAGGATTTTGATTGGGTGAGCCAAATCGAGTTTGAGAACCATTATTTATTATTACCAAGTTGGATCAGTCGAGCGCTTCGATAATATATTCTCCTTGTGAGCTGTCATAATTACATCCCCATGAGGTATGATGAGAGTTTAGGTCCCCCCCAATAACAGTATCACCTTTGAATTGATCAAAAATATTAGTCCAATCATTTATTGTTGTTTGTATAAGTGGTGGTTTATAAACTGAGGCGATATTTATGTTTATATTTGTATTATATAGAGTAACTGCACATATTTCAATATTCTCATTAAAGTTGTTTGATAAATGTATTTTATTAAATTTTATCAAATCTGATATCAAAATGCCAACACCACCCGTTTTCGCGGCATTTTTTAATAAGGTTATAACCTTTTATTTTAAAATTATAATTTTCTTTTATCCATATTTTAGACAGTATTACGACATCTATTTTATTAATAGCTAGATAATTTATTAAATAATGTTTATTTGATAGCAGAGAACAACAATTTCATTAAAGAATATTGAGATTATTTAAAACTGTATTCATGTTTTTAATATGGTTTTAGAAACAGAAACAAAGAAAAAAACAGAAAATTAGGCTTCTTCTTCCGAAGAAGTTAATGGTAATTGATCTGTGATCATTTTTTCTGTGGTACTAGGTTTTGTGTAATTTACTTGGGAAAAAAGTAGGGAATCTTTAATATTAAGTTCTTTGGCAAAGTCAATTTCATTATTTTTTTCTGGTACCCGAGTAGATATAACATTAATGATAAAAGAGGAGATCTGATCCGCCAAACTATCTTTGTAGGTAAGAAATTCCTCTCTATGTGGGTTTGGAAGAATTGATTTTGAGGGAGATTTAGATCTAGTTTCAATTTTTCGTTTGTTAATTTCCCTTTCGGGTGACCTACCTACTTTTCGTTTTACCTGTTTTGGTTTTATAGGGCGTTTTATTATATTTGAGTAGGAAGTACTATTATTAATCAAAGAGGGTGGTAAATTTGGGAATTCCGATAAGTTAGCTAAAGAAGCATAAATGTTATTTGATGTAATATTAGTATAAGATGGGTTGTTAACAAGATATTGTGCTTCTTTAAAGGATACATTTTTATAAGCCATAGTTTCTTTTATTTTGTACTGTGTTTTGTATTTTGGGCAAGATTTACTCATACTGGAGTGGTCAATAGATTTGCAATGTATACAATATAATGAATCTTTTTGTTGGCATACTTCAGCTAAATGATTTTCGCCGCAAAACTTACATTTAATTGAACCTTTACATTGTTGTATAGTATGGCCGTAATGAAGGCATTTTTGACATTGTACAATCGGGTAAATATAGGGTTCTACTTGAAAATGGCATAAGTTGATTTTTATTGATTTGGGTAAAGAGTTACCTAAAAAGGTTAGGATTACCATTTGTCGATTTACAGACTTTTTTTCTCCATTTTCGTCGGTAACTGTGCGTTTCATTCTAGTTATCTCAACAATTTTTATGTCAGATTTAATGTTTTCCAATAAATAATTATCAGAGAAAAAAGTATCAACATTACGGATAATACCTTTCTTTTGAGTGAAATATTTAGGTATGTAAGAGATTAAGTTATTATTGGTAATAATTTCATTATTAACTAATAAGTTTGCGGCCTCGGGTGAATTCAAAATAACTTTGACACGATTAAATCCTAAATGTTGTATATTAGTAACAGATGTCTTAAAAATATCCTCCGAAAATAAATAGTGACCTACGCGCATTGGAAATAAACGGCTAGAGTCATCTTTATGTTGAACATAACAAAATACGGGCCTTTATCGTTTAATTGATATTTGTTGTTAAAATCGATGTTTTTATTTAGATTGTTTTTTGTACCAGCCAGCAAATTTCTGTTGGGCGACCCAAGGTCGCCCGGTGTCGATGCCATCGAAATAAATAAAATTAATAAAATTTAATATAGATTTTCGTAATTTTTCTTAAATAAGTACTCCCTTGAGAATATATCCTTTACACTTTACACTTCACCAAGTCAGTTTGATTGATTATAAACTATGCTAGGTAAAACACACTAATTTACTCGGCCGATGTACACGACACCGCGGTTGAATTAGCACTGACTGTACTTCATGATTACTTAAGTAGTTACCTATTTATATTTTGACTGATTTACTATCATAATGCTTCAAAATTAATAAAATTTATACCGAATAGCTATTGGTTTATACGTTAAAATGAGTATATACTAATGATTCATAATTTACTGCCTTGCAGTGAAGTTGTAAAATAATATTGATGTGAGAAAATAAATGTTCAATAAAACCTGCTGACTCCTATCGTCCATATTCCTCAAAAAAATCCTGACATGCTTAATTCGAGCTCGATGTTGTAGTCCATGGGTCTATCCATGGTTGAAATCCGTGTAACCATGGGTCCCCGCTTTCAGTGGTTCGAACTTGCGGTTATACCAACCCTTGAGTCTAAGAAGGCAGATACCACGATGCAGGAAACCAACAGCTACGAAGAATCATCCAGTGACAGAATTTCTGTCCAACAATATGTATTCAAAAAAACTTGTGGGAAAACTTGCCCCGGTGGAAAAACCCTAATTGGAAAATCATTCGAATGAATATTACTTCCAAACAAAATAAAGTGTACTTACGAAGTTTATTCGGTTTTCACAATAAAACATACTAAACAAGCCCCTAATATGAGCATCAGCGGCTGAAGCAACAGTCCAAACATCGTTATGTTACTTTGCAACTATCTAAGAGATAGGATGACTTAGACAATCAAAGATTATGGAAAATCAATTAGATTGAACTCACCATTCTACTTTTAAAAAACCCAAAAAGAGGCCATCTACTTCTTTTACTTTCACTACGTGCTATAACTACCAGTATTCAATAGTACGGAATAACTAATTACTTAACAGATCGTAATTAAACTTCCGTTAGACTTCACAGATCGTCTATCTGAAAGCACGTTGGCAAAGACGCCGTCGACCTCTCCACTCAAGTCTAGAAGCCTCCCGAACAATCATGAACCCTGAGTGCGCCGTCGCCGATACCTAATGTTACCAACGTATAAACTTATTATTAATCACCTCAAATTGAATCCCAATTAAATAACAACATACTGTAATAGCACTAGACTTAAATAGCATAGTGAATTCAACCAAATAACCATAAAAAAAGAACAAACAATAACACTCCCCGTGTACACCAAAACCCTAAAACGAGGATTGCGGAACAAACCCACAAATGAACTGTGACAGATCATGACACCGAATCTGAAGTTTGTGACCTTGCCGCTTTAAAAACCTTTAACAAGCCTTTAAGACCAAAAAGAAAACATAAAATACAAGTAAGTAACCTTAATTATGATAAAACAACTTAACTCACTTAGTCTATCCTAAGTTAGGGTTCCTATCCCAAACTATTCTAACCTAAAATTATATTTTAGCTGACACAAAACGAAAAATGGACCTAGTACTAATTGTTTCAAACTTGCACGAACAAAACGTATACATCTACAATCACTGAACTGAAATTATGCCCTACACATATTGGAAAAATAAATCATAAGGTGAATACCTCTGTAAATTAAAAATAAATCAAGCCTACCTCGGCTACCATAAAAACTAAAAATAAATTAACCCTTTTTAGGTTCCTTTGACTACCACAATGAAGTCGTTTACCCAAAGACTCCATAGAAATAAACTAAATATATATATATATATATATATATATATATATATGGTTTTCTACTTAACGCCAGTAGTAGGCAACCAATATTGCAAAGACTGAAATGCCTTCCATCTTTCCACCGAACCGGGCTCAAAACGGTTTGATAAAACGTACCACTGTGTGTCTAAGTGCATTGTGTCTTTAGACGGTAGATGTCTCCAGACTGACTTGCCGATACATCTCGCCGCTGTCCTGGTCACTTATTTCTTTATAAGTGAACAGTGCCGAGCTTGATGCGTGTCTCCCGTCACCTACTGCCTGACACTGATGAGACCCAACAGGTCGAAACAGGCTGTCTGTCAGTATTGGTTGCCTAATACTGGCGTAAAGTAAAAAACCTATAGTTTCTGAAATATTGCCGCTTAGCTAGTCAAAGCTAGTTCGACTCTTTTGGGCCGCGTACGGTTTGATAAAACTTACCACTGTGTGTGTCTAAGTGCATTGTGTTTGCACGCCGCACAGCGAGGCCTTGTCTTTAGACGGTAGATGTCTTCAGACTTACTTGCCGATACATCTCGCCGCTGTCCTGGTCACTTATTTCGTTATAAGTGAACAGTGCCGAGCTTGATACGTGTCTCCCGTCACCGACTGCCTGACACTGATGAGACCCAACAGGTCGAAAAAGGCTGTCTGTCAGTGTTGGTGGGTATAGTGCATTAGTCATTGGACCATATCATTCGGGAGACGGGATTTTAGTCTTTGCAATATTGATTGCCTTCTACTGGCGTAAAGTAGAAAATTTTTAATTTTGCATTTTTCTCTGTCTCTTTTATCGGTTTTCTGCCAATGGTTCTTTGTTTGATATTATTGTATTTGGACACAATTTTCGGTAGAAAGTTGAGCCATTTGTAGTGTCCTTGATCGCTAAACTATTTCTACATTAAATTTTTTAATGTTTTATTTACTTGTTCAACAATTAAAGCCTTTTTTCACTATACGTACTGTAATGATTAATTTTATATTTTTTAACGAGTTTCTTAAATTTTTTATTGTAAAACTCCCAAATCAGTTTGGATGTTTCGTGGAACTTATTCTTTAAAAACCGTTTCCATTGCCTTGCAAAATTCTACAGCACTTTTATTTTTTAAAGGATATGCCCACACATAAATATTTAGAAAAACAATTTATATCCACCCAAATGTATTTGTAACCATTGTTTAAATTTGAGTATGGTATCATTTCCACCAGGTCTGCTTGATCGTCAAAGGATTTGATGATGATTCTGGGTCTTTTGAAATTAATTCTAGCTGGTTTTGTTCTTCAACTACATCCATTTTAACGTCGGTGATAAATTTGTTGTTGTTCTTCTGTTGCTGCCGTTTCATATTTATGCGATAACTTTAATTTCCCTCAGTTATTCAATAAAGGTATTTCCTTATCGTGTGCCCTGTCTCCCACCTGCTGGGATGCAACCAATTCACGCAATCTCTCGACCAGTTTGACCAAAGTAATCCTATTCGATTTTGTTGTGTTTTGCTCTCAAAAATATGCCATCCCCTGCGACAAGTGGAGCAATATCTTTTTATATTTTTCCAACCTACTTCCAGCAACTTGTGACGCAAAATTCGCTACTCGTAGTACGATGCCCTAAAGGTATGATAAACCCTCAGCGACTTATTGGACCCTAGCCCCTGTAGCTACAGTGAAGAAGGGGTGGGATAAATAAAATCAAAAATACCTAGGCGCCACTTAGATTTTAAGATCCAATAAGGTAATGGTACTAACAAACTAAGAAACCTCATACAACAAATTGGGTCGGCAACGTACTACTAAAGTACTGAATGTTTGATGTTAACAAAAATACTAATCAGGAAACACCGCAATGGAAACGAATAAAATAAGCACTAACCAAATTTAAACACGTAACAATTTATTGCGTAAACAGCCCGATTAAACAATGTATCTAACAAAACAAAATATAATATTTTTGTAGCTAACTGCAAGTGTTAAATTCTACAACCACTCTGTATTAGAAAATTACAAATAAAAATTATAACCAACACCCTGTATATAAACAAGCAAACTAATATTGATAATAATAACTTATATGACGTTCTACCATAAATATATCTATATAACTAGAATAAAAAAAGTTGTTATTCAAGTGAGCATAAGCAAGCACAGCAGGTAAGTAAATATACAAATTATTTTCGTTCAGCATGCATGCGTACCCGAAAATGTACAAATATTTCAGTTGGAGAACTTCCGTGTCTGGAACAACGCTTATCTCTGAAAACCAAAGTGAAATAACCCAATTGCAATTTGACAGTAGTACGCGTAATATTATGATGATAATAAAAAGCCAGAACTCGCCAACTATTGAAACTCAAACTTGCATAAACTGCTAATCAAAATGGAGTTATTTTCTTTAGTCAAACACTTGTGAGTAGAATTTTTCAATAGTTACAAAATATCCTATAAAATCATTAAAGTAAGGTTATAAAACAATGATCGTTCTTTTAACTATGTATTAGTATGATTTTTAAGTAATTAATTTATAGGGTACTGGTAAACTAGTCCATAATTACCTGGTCACTATCCTTACATAAATATTGTCTTGTTACTAGATTAAACCTGATTGTACCGAAGATCTTCGTAGCTATGATAGAAACGCAGTGGAAATATGTAGGCAAATGCACTGAACGCTCTTTTAATTTCTTGATACAGGTACGCAGTAACAACAAAACTTGGAGTTCAAAAGGAAAGTATGGAACACTACAATATTAAAACCATGTACCAAAATAAAACACGAAGAATTCCAATCAAAAATGCAAATAAATACATAGCATATAAAAACCCTAAAATAAATATATTACCATTAAAAGGTTTGTACACCCTTTACGAACAAATACGAACACAGACAAGTAATTTAACCATGCGGTTATAAGAAACTCTTACCTTCAGTGACAGCGAAGGGTTATTCTAAATAAATGCAATTCTTGTAGGCTCGTTGGATTATTGGCAGCAAAGAGAGATTTTCTATCCCGAAAAAAATCGGCTAGATTTCTTGATAACCAAAATAACTATTACAAAGTACCAGAAATCACTTGTAAAACAATTCATCTAATTTGGGTAATTTTACCACAAATATTTAAAGATGAAAGTTTTCGTAAATCAAACCCCTAAGCCACTTGTTGAACCGAAAATCGAGTGAGTATCACCGCAATTAAAGTGGCCCTTTTTTTTCCTAAGAAAATTTTTGGAGCATTATTTAAAATTGCCAATGATAAGTCTTGAAGGAATACACTGTGAAAATCTGACGAAACCAATGGAGAATTCCATTTATTTATATTATCGATCTAAAAGTTAAATATAGTACAATAAAATAACACTGTCATTAATTTATTATTAAGAAATAAAGAAATAAATAGAATGCCTAATCCCCTTTACTTTATTTTAAATATTTAAAATCACGTTGGTACAACTGCAAGTGGGGTTACCAACCGAACAGCTTATCAAAGTCACTATCTTTTGACAGTAAAAGTTCCACTGAAAATATGGTATGTAGAGGTACGAATTATGCAAGATTTTCTTAAAACACAGACCTATTAAAGAAACGTATACAAAATAAAGACAATTTAATACAAAAAAATCCTAAAAATTTAAAGTAGGCGAAATTTGCACGTTACAAACTTTCTGATTGGACTTAAAAAATCATCGGTGTGCATTTGTTTTTAACACAATCTGTCTATATAATTTTTCATCTTCTGCTGCAAATCCTTTGGGGTTCTTTTTAAAGAGTAATTCGTACAGTCTGTGAGTTCCTTTGTATTTTCTATTTTGAACCACACAATCTGAACCATATATTATTATTTGAGAATTACCGATATCAAATTTTTCTTCTTGCGGGATAAATCATACTCCATATTTATGAACAAATTGATTTCATACATTTCCCTCACATATTTTCTTGGTAATGTATCTAGATAATCATTATAAGCTTTTTTCTCCATTTCTTCTCTACGTGATTTAGTAAAATCAACATAATCATAATCAACATCATTACCATCGTCATCTTCTTTGTTAATATCACACGTTTCAACGGACTAATATCATACTTTTTCTTTAAAAACGACGACAACGCTAATGATACTTTCGCTATTCTTTTTTTTATTTTTTTTAGGATTTACTGGTGACGAGGTTGCTAACGCTGAAGAATTATATGACTGCATGTTTTATGGTGAATTAGGTTTTTCGTTTTTAACTTTATATTTTCCATGAGGTGGAGAAAGTGGAGGGTGAGGAGAGATTACTGATACTTGCTAGTAGTTATAAGAGCGGGTTTCAGACTCAAAGTCGATGGCATGTGTTACCTTTCAGGATTTTCAGTGCCGAAGAAGTGTTTTCAGGATGTCTTCGGCTGAATTTCAGGATTTTCAGGATGTCTTCAGCACTGAAGACATGGACCTTCTGGTCTTTTCAAGGTCATTTCAGGATTTCAGGATGTCTTCAGCAAATGCAGACAATGACCAGAAGGTCCTTTTCAGGATTACAGGATGTCTTCGTCTGCTGACGATAATAACCAGAAGGTCCTTTTCAGGAAAATTTTCCTGAAAGATAAGGACCTTTAAAGGTCCTTGTTTATCTCTTAGATCTTTATGTTGGTACAACTGTCTAATTAGATTTATGTTGGTAGTAACTAAATTATAATTCGTTTAAAAAGTGTACGCTAGCCTAGCCTAGCCTAGGAAAATATACACACACAATTTATATAAAAAATTTTATTTAAATATTATTTTACATATTGTTATTTAAATAATTATTAAAATACAAATTAAATGACATTTTTTTTATCTATCCAACTGTTATCACTAAATCCTAACCATTTAACAAAAACTTTATTTTTTTTGTCTTTTTATTACTTTTTCCACCAGATAAACATTAGGATGTTTAACTATTTGTAATTATTATTTGTAGAAACCACCCAGTACGTTTTCACCGTTTGTATCTTGAAGCAAATAGGTAGCTGGATTGCACTTTTTTTATTACAAAAATTTCAGTCGACCAATTTGGCATGTATTGTTTATCAAAGACTCCTCTAATTTTTAAAATGCGCACATGATCACCAACATGAAATTTTACATCCGATTCACTCATTTTAATATGTCTATAGGCTGTTTTTAAAATGTCGTTTGTATTTTTCTCACTCACATCTGTCGGTTTCATATGAATGGTTCTATGTTTAGTATTATTATATTTGAATACAATTTGTAATAACAAGTTGACCCATTTGTAGTTTCCTTGAACGTTAGACTCTTTCCACATTATATTTTTTAACGTTCTATTAACTCGTTCAATAATGGAATTTGAATGAGTTTTTTAAATTATTCGTTGTAGAATTCTTTTCCCAAATCGGTTTAAATATTTTGTGAAACTTGTTGTTTAAAAACCTTCTCCATTGCTTTGCAAACTCCTCCAGAACTTTTTTTGTTTAAAGGATATGACCACCCATATTTAGAAAAACAATTTATAACAACCAAAATATACATCCATATATATCCATTATTTATTTTCGAATAGGGTATCACCAGGTCTGCTTAAAATAGATCCTTAAATGATTTTATGATGACTCTACGTCTTTTAAAATTAATTCTAGCCGGTTTATGGAGTTCTTCAACTACATCTCTCTTAACATCAGTGACAAATTTGTTGTTCTTTTGTTGTTTTCGTTTCATATTTATGCTATAACTTTAAGCTCCCTCAGTTCTTTAACAATTGACACTATTTCCTTATCATGTGCAGTGTCCTGCTTGCTGTAATGCAATTAATTCACGCAGTCTCTCTACCAACTTGTTTGGATCATCGAAATAAACATAATCGATTTTATTGTTGGTTGCTTTTAAAAATATCCCCTTCCCTTTGGTAAGTGGAGCCAAAATGTTTTGATATTTTTTTGAATTATCTTCTACAATGTTCTGATTAGCCTTATAAAATCGACGGTGTAAGTTTGTTTTTAACACAATCTGTCTATATACTTTTTCATCCTCTTCTGTAAATCCTTTTGGCTCCTTTTTAAAGAGTAATTCATACAGTCCACGAGTTCCTTTGTATTTTTTATTTTTAACCACAATATCTGAACCATCTATTATTAATTGATAATCTCCAATCTTAAATTTTTCTAGTGCAGGTTCAAATCGTACCCCATATTTATGATCAAACTGATTTTCATTATCTTCATACATTTCATTCACATATTTTCTTAAATTGATCAAGATAATCAATAAAACTTTTTTCTTTCTTTCTTCTCTTTTCAATTTTTCAAAGGTTCTTTGTTTTTCATCATCATCTTCATCATTAATATCATCTAATATAATAATATAATAAACGTTTTAATAAACTAACATCAGCTTCTTTGTTATTCATAAACATTGACGACATTAACGATGGAGATGATGTAACCTCAGCTCTTCATTTTTTAATTATCGCAGGATTGATTGGTGTTGAATAATTATATGGTATCATATACATGTTGTTGACTTCCTGTTTCCTATTTTGTGGTTTAACTTTTTTATCATATTTTGTTAATAAGGGTGATGATGGAGGAGATACCTTCGTTGGGATTTAAGTTGTAGTTGTTTGTAGCTCACTTTGAATACTTTTTAACTGTTTTGTAATAAGAAAAAATGTTTTTTCTTGTACATTTTCTCCTTGTTTTAGTAGTTTGAATTTCTCTTTAATGTTTTTACGTTTTTCAATCAATCTTTTTTTAAAGTTTTTTGCTTGCAAAAAAATTGCCAGAAAAAGTGTATTTTCTTTTAATTTAAATGTTTTAAAATAATTTTTTAACAATTGAAATGATCTGGCAACTTTGTAATCAACAATACGAAAATTGACTTTGATGTTTATATTTTATTTTTTTGGTGTTTGTCTGGTTATTACCGCCTATGCCGAGCGAAGGCCAACTGTTTGCCGAGTGTTTGGTGTTTACTGGGTGGTTATTAGGGGCCGGTCGACTTTAACTCACTCCGAATTTCAAATTTTTATTAAATAAAATGCAAAAGTAAATCTTAACAGAATTTAATTGTTTAAATAAGTAGATACATTTATTGGTATTTGATTATTATTTAATAAAATATTATAATTAATATCAATTTAAAATATTAATTTAAATTTCAATCTGGGTTGCCTACCTACAATTTACAAAGATATATCATTATTTT
The DNA here is from genome assembly GCA_921294245.1 of Brassicogethes aeneus. Classification (NCBI taxonomy): domain Eukaryota; kingdom Metazoa; phylum Arthropoda; class Insecta; order Coleoptera; family Nitidulidae; genus Brassicogethes; species Brassicogethes aeneus. Next base: position 3,506,895 of record OV121137.1, read on the forward strand.
CGTAAATACCAAAAATATTGTGCATACTTACTTAATTTCAATATTTAATTAAAGTTTTTACATACATTTCTATTTGTTTTGGTATAGGGTGTCCCATTAAGACCGCCTATTTTAAAATTTAAAAAAATGCCGTGTTTATTTAAAAAGTTGAGATCTTTTTATTGCAATAAAGAGGGAAGACATGGAGGTTAAATATGGAACACAATATCCGATAAATGGCCGCCTAGTGACTGACGGCACACGTTGATTCTTTTGACAAAATTTTCGATTACATTTTGGCATAGTTCCGGCTCAATTTCATCAATGACCCATCGAATCTCATGTTTTAGTTTAGGAACTATTCTTGGGTTATTAGCATAAACCTTTTCCTTTAAAAAACCCCAAAGAAAGAAATCTAACGGCGTCAAATCGCATGATCGGCTTGGCCACATCACATCCTCGCAGCGCGAGATAACTCTGCCTTCAAATTTTGTCCTCAATAATTCCATGGTTTCGTTGCTGTGCATGGTCTGCTGTCTTTAAATATTGTGTCAACCGAATCTTGTACGCATGAAAATACAGGTGTTTGGCAAAAATTCGCTGTAAACTGCATCGAAAGAGTCTCAATTGCTGGGAACGGTGGCGAATCGAGGTGGAAGAATTATGTTCAACACTTTCACTAACTGCTGCAATATTTTCAGCAGACCGAGCTGCACGAACATGGATATGTCTCTTTTTGGTTTGAATTGACCCAATCGTTTCAAATTGCTCGATTATAATCGGACCAAAGTACGGCGAGAAGGTGCGTTATGGTGACCAAAAAATCCACGATATCTTTAAACCGTTTCCGAAAAATTCTCACCATTTCGTTAGGGGATTTTTACAATTTCTATGCGTTGTGCGTCCGTGTAAATCTCCATGACTTAACCTCAATGTTTACACATGACCACTGTCCAACAACAACGCTGTACGATTGACACAAAAAAAATGACACTAAATTTAAAATAGGCGGTCTTAATGGGACACCCTTTACAATACATATTTAATTTTAAATCAAAAAATAATAATTTTACCATTTCTAAACTTGGCAACATTGCATTGTCATTGGAAATTATGACAGTTTAAAATTCAGTGTAGTACATAGAATAGGTTTAAGCAAAGTTTGTTGAATTTAACACAATAAACTTATATTTTAGCGAAAGTTTGGTTTTTCCGCACCTAAATATGCCTAAAATAGTGTATTATATTCATTTATGACATAAATTTACAATAAAAATTGGAATTTAAGGGTCAGTTAATGTATACAGGAACTGAAAATTGCACTGAAGCAGCCCGGGTATACGCAGCAAGATTCGCTGACATAACCCACCCATCGCCAGGAGTTTTTAGAAGGATGATGGTCAGAGCTAGAGAGACTGAATCTCTAATGCCCACCGCAGGTCCTGACCTTGGTCGGCCTCTAGAGATTGTAACCGAAGCCGATGAGTTAATCATCCAGGTGATTCAAGAAGATCTAACAAGAAGTACCAGAGGGATTGCTCAGGAGCTTGGCATGTCCCAGACATCTATATCCAGGCGATTAAAGAAGGAGAAGTTCCATCCATACCACTACACCAAAGATCAGGCTTTTAACAACGACGATTTCGGTTTGAGTTTAAATTTTTGTAATTAGTTATTGGGAAAAATTAATGAGGGTGATGATTTTTTAACTCGTATTTTATGGACTGATGAGGCAAATTTTAGTAGGGATGGGTATATTAATATTAGAAATTGCCATTATTATAACCAAGAAAATCCACATAGAAAATGGGATTTCAATCAATTTTTAAATATTTTGGAGAACGAAATTTCGAATGAAATTGACAATTTACCCTTGGCCACATTGCGCAACATGTGGATACAACTGGATGGTGCCCCGCCTCATTTTGCCGCTCCTGATAGAAATTGGCTAAATGAACAGTATCCTAACAGGTGGATAGGTCGTAACGGACCAGTTTCTTGGCCTCCTAGTGTAAACAGGATGGCCCTTTCAATAATACCACAGTTTAAAATAAAATAAAAATGTATTCAAAGTATAGAAATGGTTTTCAACAAAAACGTCCGTTACAATCTTCTTCTTCTAGAAACTTAAACTGTCACTCTCTGTCGATAATAATTCTACTACATTACCGACAACTCTGCAGTGTACATAACTAAAAACAGATAGCGCTGTGGTCTTCACTGTTGCAACATAGTTTAAATAAAATAATTTGTTACACTAGGTCGCCAGATTTGTCCCCGCTTGACTTCTTCTTATGGGGTCATGTTAAAGCATTGGTGTACCAAACACCGGTACATAATACTGCGTATTCGAAATGCTTTAACAACTGTGACCCCAGAAATGTTGACCCAAGTACAAGTTAGTACAAGAAGAAGACTGGAATTGTGTTTGGAAAATCAGGGGCATCAATTCAAGCAATTTTTGTAATGTTTGCTCACGCTTCTTTATGTTATTTTTTTCATAAATTTTTATTTTGCTTGATTTTGTTTTTAATTATTATTATTTAAGTATTATAGTCACAACAACTGTCTCATTGTTGTCTCTGTTATTATGACAGTAATAATAACAATATAAGTTCCTTACTTCAATCAAAATGAAATCTAATAATTTCCTGTAATATTGTTAGTGTTTACACGTTGCCAAAATTATCTTTTGAGTTCTTGGCCATAACTCGAGTACAGGTTGGTATGCATTATTTACCAAATAATTTTTTAATCAAATTATTACTTTATTAAATTATTTTTTTATGAAATTATTTTTTTATTAAATTATTTTTTTATTAAATTATCAAATTATTTTTTTATGAAAATATTTTTTTAACAACTAATTTTTTTATTAACCCATTTTTGCCCAAAACTTAAATAGAATAAAAAAACAATTTTTTTTGTGAAACCATTTTATTTGGCTATAAATAACAATTATTTGAACAAAAAAATCTTTTTTTTAATACTCTAAGAAAAAAAATGGTGCACACAAGCGGGTACAATGGGAACAAAAGAAGTCACTTGGTATAATAAATCTCAAAACAGTGTTTTTTAATGCACACGGTACTTTTACATTTTTTACAGATCCATCTTATTCGGTAGTGGCAAACTACACAACGTAGTGGTTTTTGGATTATTTCTGGAAAGTGTCCGGTGTTATCGAACCTCAAACTTTCAGGATTTACAGCTTTTTTTGCGACGTTTTTCTGTGTTAGCTCTCAGGTAATGGCGTACAATATATCTTGTGAACTCTAATTGACCAGAAAGTAAACAAATTTTCCATGAATTTGTTAATGCCAAATCCATCATGTAGGTAAAAAGGACCCACCACCACTTCTTAACAAGTATCGCAATACGGTACGTATTCACTGATTGATCACTGAGATCAACGCCTCCCATCCTTTTATTATAATTTGCCGACAGGTTCAATGGTGCCGTAGTTAGTAATCATGTTCACAGTATTATTGTCAACTCAGCGAACCACTAGCAACTTATTCGTTTTATCAAATTGATAATCATATGTTCCCCTTGTTTCTTTCGATAAACTTTTTGAGGGTTGTAGTAGGCAATTACCTATTCTATTCTTCCTTATTGCCGCTGTTGTCCTGAAACCTATTTCAGTCAAACTAGAAAACAAATTTAGTGTGGAAAAATAATTGTCGAAAAAAATAATATGTTTTGACGGGTCGTCAATATGTTTTAAAAGATTTAACACCACATTACTTCCTAGTGGGTCGCAAGAGTTTTCAATAGTGCTTTTTCCACAGTACGTATAGAAATGATAGCAGTATCCATCAGAACCCGCTAATACCCAGTTCTTATATCCGAATCCCGTGGGTTTTCCACGAATAAATTGCTTCGCCAAATGTCGACCGAAATAGCGCACCATTGCTTCATCTATAGACAAATTGGAATGAAAAAAATCAAACTGTTTAAAGTTTTTGTCAAGCTTCTCCATCAATGGTCGAAGTTTGAACATCTTGTCGGACGAATCAATGTTAGCATTATTGGCGAAATGAATATTTTGCTTTATTTGGTCATATTTGTTTCTGGACATTGCAGATGATACAATTTCCACATCAAGATCTTCATCGGTACACCAGTACATTCTTTCTTGCTGTAATTTATGATATCCCGTAAAAAATAAAATAGCGATAAAGACTTTTATTTCTGACGCAGAGACAGTAAAATCATGACGATTATTTTGAGCAGCATATAACAGTATCTGTTCAACTATGTAATTTACAATGGAATCATCTAAAATCTTTTTAAATATTTCTACGGGATTTAAAGTACTCAGATCTTCAATTGCTTGCTTATCAGTTAGTTTGATTCCACCTTTCATATGCTGGAGCAACTTTATGTACAAAGAAGTTTTGCTTTTGTCTTATTTTTTTTCAATTTTATCTTTTTGCTAAGACACTCGTCATCGCTGCTATCCCAATGATCATCGGAAGGGTTAGTCTTTACTACCTCAATCCTTCCAGCAACATCAGTTCGCATTTCTAGAAACATCAACTCGTTTGCATTGAATTCCTCAACAGTCAGATTGTCGACATCAGGGGGCAAAATAACTAAGTCGTTATCATTTTCAAATTCTTCCAAGGCACCAGGAAGAAAGTTATAATATCCAAAGGACTTAATTGGGTCATCAACGAAGTTCTTAGATGATCCAGACATTTCTATAAAATAAAGGAAAATTTTACTTTTTTGACAACAGAACATCCCATTGTACTTGCACGAGTACAGTCTTGTTTGAAGCGCTATTTAAAAATTTTAAGAATCTATTTTAACAAAACGCAACTTATTCTATTTAAAATATGTATAAGTAATGATAACAAGTATAAACTAACCTTACTAAACAACTGCAGTGATATCAAATGAATTTAAATAGGCAAACATACTTACTGCTCAGTTTTAAGAAGGAAATTTGTTAAATGAAACGTTTAGAAAAAAATAATTTACTGTGTCTCGGTGAGATGGCGCCTGAACTTACAGCGGTTCCTTCTTGGGTACATCAAATTATTTTTTTATGAAATTCTTTTTCTAATAAATTATTTTTTTATGAAATTATTTTTTATTGATGAACTTGTTTCCTTTTTTGAGGGGAAATTTGTCGATTTGGCTTATTATCTACCTTATGCGCACAGTCAGTTCATAAGTGGGGGATTTAAAATATATGATACCATAGACATATTAATATGCCCATGTATGATACGAATTGTAAACTAAATTAAATGTAGGTTATATCAAATTTTATAATATTCATATTATGAAAAAGCCACTGAAAAATCTATTAAAACAATAAAAAAAAACAATACCAAAACAATTCGTACGATACTACAGAAAACAAACAAAATGGTTAATTATTAAAACCATCTACATATTAATATGTCTATAATAAAAAAAAAAATTAATATCGTGGTTAAAATACAACCTTGCCAAATTCTTGCTGCTATAAACATGCCATTATTCCATTATTATTAAGTCCAAAATATCATCATTTTATGTGTTTATTATTGTTATTAAAGTAAGGAAAGTGAGAATCAAATGGGTGATTGCATTTAGAGCCGGTCCGAGGTACGGGCTAACCGGGCAACGGCCGAGGGCGGCATTTTACGATGGATTTTATAATAGCATATTTATAACTGCAAAAATTTGGCAACGTCGTATTTTGACCACGAAAAAAAGGTGTTTATTATAGACATATTAATATGAAGATGGTTTTAATAATCAACCATTTTGATTGTTTTCTGTAGTATGTATACCAATTGTTTTGGCATTGTTATTTTCGTTGTCTTTACGAGATTTTTAGTGGCTTTTACATAATATGATAATTATAAAATTTTATATGACCTAAATTTAATTTAGTTTACAATTCGTATCATACATGGACATATTAATATGTCTATGGTATCATATATTTTAAATCCCCCCACTTATGAACTGACTATGCGCATAACGTAGATCATATACCAAATCGACTAATTTCCCCTCAAAAAAGGAAACATACAAAATAATTTTATAAAAAAATAAGTTGATAAAAAAATAATTTGTTAAAAAAAATAAGTTCAAAAAAATAATTTGATAAATAAATAATTTAATAAAAAAATAATTTGGTAAATAATGCGTATAATTAGTTATTTATACAGCAAAATAAGTTTATTTTGCAGTTTTCATTTTGACACAAACGGCGCCTTATAGATTTGTATTGATCTTATCAATATATGTTGGAAAAAAATCTTGGTCTTTTAGTTTGACGATTATACATTGTTTTAGAATCTACTGTATGATGGAATCACATCCAAAAACTGTATATATTTCGTAAATGTGCATACCCCGTATAAAATTTAAATAATTGTAAAAAGGTAGCTTTAATGGTTGTCCATTTATTCAGTAAATATATTTTTTTAAACTATAAAGTTATAGAAGCTGTTATATTATGTGCCGAATACCGTGGATAACCTTTTATTGTATCGCACTAAAAAAAAATCTGAAAAATCTAAGTTTGTCCTACTGTATAATCCTAAGATTATAATCATAATTAAAATATTTAACTTTTTTATTCTTATACGTCATGTATTTTGCATATTATATTTTATTGTAATGTATCAATGTTTTAATTTGGTTAATTTAGGGATAAAAAAACGGTCTCGTAAACTTTTATAGTAAAACTACCTGTTTTTATGTTTACTAAATAAATAATAATAATGTTACATTTGTATTTAAAGTTTAAACCTTTAAACGCCTTTTTTACTTAAACACTGTATACACTAAGTAATGTTTACTAGTCCCATATTTTTTATACTATATTTTATCATAGTAATACACAGTTTCGTAACTACTAGGGCTGGAAATTTTTTAGTCTTAGAAATCGAGTAAGTATTCAAATATTCGAGTATTCAAGTATTTGAATATTCGAGTTCGAATATTCGGGTATTCGAATATTCGTGTACACTCGTATATTCGAATATTCGAATATCGAATTCATATTGGAATATTCAAATAATAGAATTTTTAAATATTCGAATGTTAAAATATTTACCAGGTCCAGTGAAGTTTAACTAGTTTTAGAGATTTTGAGCCAATCTAGAGAACTAATAAAAAATATGTAATATTGTATCTGTTTTTTTTGCTTTTTAAACAGATTATAGTAATAATAATGATTATAAAAAGTTATTATCTCTATCTATTGAAGCAGAAACCTTAAATAAATAAATATTTATTTAATATTACTACTTAAGGTAGGCAACCAACTATGCTTACCGTGTGCTGCGAACTGCGCGCGAGATTGGTTTTTGTCTTTACGCTATTTTTTTGTGACACCTGTCGTCGCAAACCCACGAAACACGAGACTTTTGAACACTGTAATTTTTCCGGTGATATCTTGGTTTTAGATATTAATTTTGGGCTAAAATTGATGTGACTGTTCGTATTTTTAGGTAGGTCTTTATTTTTGATACTTATAATATAATATAATTGAATGTATGGGGTAGTTGAAAACACGTGTATAATGTTTTGCGTATTTTTAGCGGTTTGCTACAAAGACTTGTTTTCTGAATAAATACCTTATCTGGGCCTAGAAGTTTTATTCCCGACGAACTTTTCTCCCCTGAGACGTATAGACTTTTCTTTAAAGACTGTTACGCTACAACTTTGGCTCCCGACTTAGGACCAAGGCTTCTCTTCTTAAGCCTTCATAGGATTAAAGCCCAGATATGCATCGAGGAACACCAGAGCGAAATCAGGGTCCAATTACAAGGAGCAAGAGACCTTAAATAATGCTGCCGAGCCACCATCTACCACAACAGCCTGGCTGGACGAAGCTGCTGGGTACAACTTTAGACCTACTGTGACAACGGCAACAGGTAGACAAAGCGCACCACCACAAAACTGGCTTAATACTACTTGGCCAAGCATGCCACAGGCTACCAACTTGCTGGTACCCCCAGCACCTCTTCTTAACATGGGTTTGCCAGCACCGTATCCATATGTTTGGCAGACAGACCCTAGAATACACAAAAATCATATAACAAATAATGTTAGGTTAGGTTATACAAATAATGTAAATAATTTGCCAAATGTAAGCCCTATACATTCGAATAACGTACTAAATAACCCATTACAATCAAATAATAATATACCACCTAATTTAAACGAACCAAATAATGACTTTCATAGAAACTTTGGTAAAATTGTGAACATATTGCCTAAGTTTGACGATAAAAGTATACATCTGGTAGACTTAATTACACGACTAGAGCAGGCAGTAAATCTGTATAACGTACCTTTTGGATTTGTCTCTTTCTGGGCACAGAACTTATTTCTTGGCAAAGCCAAGATTTGGGCCGATGCATTGTTGCATACGTTTATTAGTTTTCGCAACTTTAAATCTGTCTTCCTTAGCCAGTTCTGGGATCAGACGCGGCAAACTAAGGTTAAACTCCAGCTTGAACTCGGCAAATACGACAGTAAAATGTCTTATGTCAACTATTTTTTATCACAAGTTGCATTGGCCAGACACTTGTAGGGTTATTCGGAGATAGAACTTGTTGCGCTAATTACCCGCCACTTTCCACCGGTAATTTCTGCCTCGCTTATCGGAACACAACATATTTCTTCGGCGTTAGATAAATTAAAGCTTGCCGAACATTTCGAAACCAATTTTAACGACTTTAAGTCAGGTTATGTCAGGGTTATGTTTACAATCGGAAACCAGGCGGTTTTGACAGATCTACGCCACCCAGCGCGCCAAATTTAAATTCGAATAATCGTGCGCCTCAAGACGAATCGTTTATTCGCGGACAAAACGATCGATACCGCACAACAAATAGTCGGTTTCAGCATAACGACCGGAAAATTAATTTTATCGGCGACATCGATCCTGTCGACGAGGAAATCACTTTTCCTTCGGAAAACTAATAACTCCTCAAGATCAAGGTTCCACTTTGAGGTGTGACAGGATTAGAAACCTTACGACCAATACAATCCTAAATAACCCGCGTGAAGACTTACTTGCTGCTGAGTCTCCTGAAGGCCCTAACCTTGACGCGAATAAACTCCGAAAAATATCTAACCAAGCACTTATCAACTTCTCATTAGGTCAGGCTAACTTTGCGTTCGAGTTCCTCTTTATACCCAATCTCGTATTCCCAGTGGTTTTGGGCTGCGACTGGCTGCGTTCGGTTGATGCCGTTCTTCACCTACGGAAAAATTTCATAACCTTAAATTTTAAAGATACCAACGTTAAAGTTTTTGGGACAAAATTCCATAACGACAAAATACCTTCAGTCTCCATAAGGGTGCTGTCTAGCGCGCCCTACCCAACCATCCTGATATTAAATTTACCTAAAATAAACGATATTGAACTTAATGATGTTATTAAAAGGATAAGCTTACCGGAAGGTCAAGCGTTTTGCTAAACTACTTTATAAATATAAGGCTATTTTTTTGGAAAACCCAGGCCGCACTAAGGATTACTTCCACGAAATCTCCTTGAGCGATGAAAGCCCATTTTTTAAGCGACAATACCCAATTCCCCATGCACATCGCCCCGCTGTCCAAAAGGAAATTGACCGCATGTTAGAGTGGGGTGTCATTGAGCGAACTACTGCATCGCCGTATTATAGCCCATTGGTCACGGCACTTAAAAAGGATGGTACGGTACGCGTCTGTCTGGACGCGCGATATTTGAACAAGCGTATGCTTCCTGACACCGAATTGCCTAGGCCTATTGATGACATACTTAAGACCCTGCCTGCCGTCGAGTATATGTCCACTATAGATCTTACTCACTCCTATTTTCAGATACCTTTACGACCAGAGGATAAAAATTACACAGGCTTCTTACACGGAACGCACTGGTATCGCTTCACCGTCCTACCATTCGGTTTGAAAACTGCTGTTTCCTCCTTCACTCGCGCGATGAATGTTATTTTGGGCCCAGAGTTTCGCGAGTTTGTCGTCGCTTATGTCGACGATCTGTCATTATCTCGCAAACATTCGAGGACCACTTAAGCCATTTAAACCGCGTCTTTCGTCGGCTAACGCAAGCTGGATTTACACTCCGGTTAAAAAAGTGCCAGTTCTTGCGGTCCAAGATATCCCTTTTGGGCTGTGAGATAACGTCCCAAGGCATTCGCCCCGATGCTACTCGCGTTCAGGCCGTTGTCAATTTTCCTATCCCGACCAACCCTAAACAACTCCAAGCCTTTTTGGGGTTATGTAATTATGACCGTAGCTTTTGCCAGGACTTTGCCTCCATTGCTGCGCCCCTTTTTTGGGAAAAAATCGCGTTGGAGGTGGGTCGACGAACAACAAAGTGCGTTTGATAACCTCAAACAAAGCCTCGCGAAAGGTATTATTTTGCACCACCCCGCGGTGCCCCATTCTACGTGCAAACCGATAGTTCCGATTTTGGTTTGGGGGCACAACTATCCCAGAAGGTCGACGGACAAATCCGCGTTATAGCCTATGCGAGTCGGCTATTGCTTGATCGCGAGCGCGCGTATAGTATTGCCGAGAAGGAAGCCCTTGCGGTCGTGTTTGCCCTCAATAAATGGAGAGTTTATTTGCTTGGTGTCAGGTTTTACGTGTTAACTGACCACAAAGCCCTCTCGTATCTCAATAGCTGCCGTTTGCTGGTCCCGTGCATTACTCGATGGGTCCTAGCCCTTCAAGAGTACGACTTCGAGATCATATATATCCCTGACAAAGACAACATTGTGCCGGACATACTCTCTAGAAACCCGCCTTTGCGAATTCCAATCCCTAGCGATAGGTGCTTTCATATCCTTAGCATTAGCATGTCTGGGCCCAAGAGTTTCGAGACAGCTTGCCAGCTGTAGGCCAAGCACAGCGTGACGACCCCAAGCTCAACAAGATACGACTGGAAGTGGAAAGTAATCCGAACTGTTCTAGTAAATTTGTTATTCACCAGGATATACTGTTTCTAAGAAAACTGGAGGACCAAGCTTGTTTGGTTTGTGTGGCAAAAATCCTCGTTGATCACTTCTTACTCGCCTTTCATGAAACTCTTGGCCACTTTGAGGTTTTCGAAACCTGGGTGGCTCTTCGACGCGAATGCTGGTGGCAAAATATGCACCGCGACGTTAAACGCGTCCTTAAAACATGCCACATTTGCCAGAAAACTAAACATTCCGAGTTACCTAAGCCTCCGTTAGGTTCCATAATTCCATCTCAAGTCAATGAGTTAATTTCGGTGGACTTTTACGACCCGTTACCACGATCCCGAGGCGGTGTCACTTATTTATTCGTCGTTCTCGACGTCTTCTCAAAATATATTTCTCTATACCCCCTCAAAAAGGCTACATCTCGTAGCGTAATAAAATGTTTTGAGGACGATTATATTCCAAAATTTGGTCGGCCTGCTACCCTCCATGCACATCACGCCACGATATCAAAGTTTCCCACAGCTCAGTGCGGCACCCCGAGGCAAACCCGGTCGAGAGGTGCATGCGTGAATTAGGTAGGCTTTTCCGCACGAGGCATACTCGGTGGGCTTACGAGGTTCCCCGTTTTGTTCAAATATTAAACTCTGTCGTTCATGAGAGTACCGGATTTTCCACCCACGAGCTGCAAACCGGGTCTCCCCCAGTTGCCCTCCTTAAGGAGGTTATCATTACACATTAAACTTTTTCTTGCTAAAAACTCCCTGAGGTCCAAGGCTGCCCGACGCCGCGAGGCACAGTCCCGAAAGTCACCTGTCCTTTTTAAGCTCGGAGATTTCGTGCTACTTAAAGCCAACCCGGTTTCCTCCCTGTTGGCCTCCAAAACAAAAAAAATTATGCTCCTTTTCGAGGGCCCGTACCGCATCAAAAACCTCGTGGGCGCGGCTACGTTTATCCTAGAGAACCCGATTACTGCGGTGGAGCGTGGGATGTTCCATGCTTCCCATCTCAAGCCATATTTTGAGTTGGGTAAACTCGGAGCTCCGCGAAGTCCGGTTTCCGAATCTGATCCCGGTTCTCCGACGTTGGGGGCAGATGAAGCAGAAACCTTAGATAAATAAATATTTATTTAATATTACAACTTAAGGTAGGCAACCAACTATGCTTACCGTGTGCTGCGAACTGCGCGCGAGATTGGTTTTTGTCTTTACGCTAATTTTTTGTGACACCTGTCGTCGCAAACCCACGAAACACGAGACTTTTGAACACTGTAATTTTTTCGGTGGTATCTAGGTTTTAGATATTAATTTTGGGCTAACATTGATGTGACTGTTCGTATTTTTAGGTAGGTGTTTATTTTTGATACTTACAATATAATATATTTGAATGTATGGGGTAGTTGAAAACACGTGTATAATGTTTTGCGTATTTTTAGCGGTTTGCTACAACGACTTGTTTTCTGAATAAACACCTTATCTGGGCCTAGAAGTTTTATTCCCGAAGAACTTTTCCCCCCTGAGACGTACAGACTTTTCTTTAAAGACTGTTACGCTATACTATAATCTCTAAGCTATACTTTTTTGTCCGCAAAATTTTTACGAGTCAAAAATCAGCTCAATTGATTAAAAAAAAAATAATTTGTCGCACAATAATTTTGAAAATTTAAAAAATGGTTAAAAATTTTGACATTTCGAACAATTTTTTGGTCAAAATTCGAAAATTTTTTTGCTTGCCACGGTAAATTTTTGTAATAGGTTTCTTAAAATTTCAGCTCTGAAGCAAAATCTACTTACACCCTAGATAATATCTAATATTTAGTATATATAGGCACGCGCATACCTATTAATGAGTAATTAATAATTACTAATTACTTTTCGCAAGTGTCCAAAAGAAGCGACTATATCGATTTTTTTTTTTTTAAATTTGTGAGCGACCTTTAAAAATTAACTTAAAAAACTGATTAATTTTTTGTGTACAAAAATTTACTGTGGCGAAAAAATTATTGTTTTAAATTCGAATTTGATCATTTTTGTAATTTTAAAAATTCGAAAGCCACCTAATTTTTGATGAGAGCTCTTAATTTTTTTTAATAAAAATGACAAATTAACATATTCGAAAAAAAGTTTTTTTTGCACCACCATTCTGAATTTTCAAGTATTCAAATATTCGAGTATTCGAATTATTCGTAATCGATTCCCAGCCTTAGTAACTACTGCCTGCCTTGCCGTTTGGATTGCTCGGGGCCCCCAAAAGTGGTGAACGATTTTTTTAAATTGCCGTGTTGACATTTTACTACTTTGTAAATCACTTTTTTTCGAACGTTACCCAATCCATACCTTAAATACATCACTTTAAAATTCTAAGCAATAATTATAATTATAATATCTGAGAAATTATCTGGGGCCCCTATTTCTATAGTTACGTCACTGCCTATACATGTACTATACGAAATCAGTGTCTACGTCAATAACAATAAATGTATTTTAAAGATTTCTCTGTTAAAATTGTGTTTTACTAAGACTGGATAGACGTATGCGGTGTGAAGAATAGGTTTTTTAGGCTGATTTTTTTCATAAATGTAAAAATACTGGGGTCGATAATTTTGGCTCAGTTTGTAGGTATAGGTTGCAAACATAATGAAAAAATGCTACCATTATTATTCCTTGTGAAATAATCTTCCAGTAATTATCGAAATATTGGGAATTGTATATGGGGTATCTGCGATGAAATGCATTGTTTTCAAGTAAGTAAACCAGTTTTGCGAAGGAAGAGGGGAGTGCAAGACGTGTCTAGACGGTGCACCGTCTGCACGGTCACCGCGGTGAGAGAGATGCGCGTCCCAAAACCAACAACCTTTTATGATTATGTAAAAAAATCTGTGATTTAGTACTACTAAGGCAACGAATCACCACACAAATGATTGATGATAAACTAGGAATTAGTAAGGGCAGTGTTTAAAAGAATATTTAAAAACAGTATGCTAAATTCTTTCGAAAATATTGAGTGATGAATAAAATATTAAGGCGGTATTTATTGACTGGAAACTAAAAAAACTTTTTGCCGTAGCAACGTGTGGAAAAAAAGTTTATACTCTTTGTCTATAAAAAATTAAAATTTATTTTTTTTGCTCGATTGAATTATCTCGCTCCATTTATAACTGCAGACAAAAGTGTCGGGAAAATGGACTCCATATCGCCGTGCGATTAATCACACCACTTATACCTACAAATTAAGCCACGCTCATCGACCCTATTGTTCCAACATTTTAAGAAAAAAATTAGTTTACGAACTTATCGTCCACACTTCATACATAATATTTATACCGCGGAACTTTTCCAGCGATGACGTCAAAATGTTTACAAAAATCAGAGTTATAAAAGTAAACACTTATGTTTATACATGTGCAAAAAATAACTATAATATCACAATATAATCATTTTTATGTAATCGCTGGAAAACTTCCGCGCTATAATAATATGTAAATAGATTACCCAAAAAAGTGGATAAGCAATTTCTTAGAAAACATTTTTTTTAAATGTTGTAATTTAAAAAATTATATTTAATTATAAATTATCAGCTATTACCGACTTCCTTCGCGTGGAATTAGTACTTTACATTAGCTATTATAAAGGGTCAGTTAAAGGTCAAAGGTCAAAAGGTCAACAAGTAAAGTTAATTCTAATGCCATGATCATCACATTGGTGTAAATAAGTTTGTTTGGAGAAATATTATCAAATGTTGTGAATAAATAATTTGTCAAGATCTACCAATAACTTTCTCTATTCACGGTAACGCTTATTTCGTCGTCATTAAAAAAATAAAAATTCATGAAGCTTCTGTACCATAATCAACACCAAACATTATTTGCGGATCCAAAGAAGCCTTGTGTAACGCTTGTAAATTAGAGTGTAGATTGGATTCATGAGATACCATTTTTAGGATTATCGTTTGTGCATGCCGCCATTTAACTTTGTGCGGTTAATTACAATTTAAATATTTAAAGTACAATTATAATTTGGTGAAACATTCTAATAATTAATTAATATTAGATTTTACGACCCAAATTTAATAAGTGTTAAAATAATAATTAACATTGTAAAAAAACGCACGTTTTCCAATGAACACTTAACTGTTTTGTTTATAAACACGTAAACCACGCTTCTATAAACTTGTTGATCTAAAGTATAAACTAGGCCACCGGTTCTTTCATTCAAAACGCCCTCATTTGACCAAGAGCATTCGAACAAGATGCATTATTTGCCTTTCTTTATAACTATAATCACGTGGTACTGTTTAATATTATTTTGCGTATGCGACAGTCATATACGAAACTGTAAAAATTACAAGCAGATAAATAAGGAAAATATCAGAAACTGTCTTCCGAGTATAATCGTGACAAAAATTAAGGACCAAGAAGATTTTGTGAAAAGTGAAGTGATTAACGATACCAAAGAAAATGTTGACTTAAGTTCGTTACTTAATAGTGACATGGAAAATATAGTACAAAATAAAGAATATTTTATATACAACGACCTAAAATTGTGTGTAAATTTAACCAACTCTACTGTGGCGTTTTCACTAAGACCACAAGCAAATGTAAGCTCCCTTGCACGAGGAATGCAGTTTTCAATGAAAAAGGTAAAAGAATATATTCCATATTTAATCGTTCCTGGATTGATTATGTCCGGAGTCTTGCCTTGGGTTCTTCCAGGGATTAACATGGTAGCTATGTTTCTTTCAATGATAAACCAAATGGCTTTTACAAGTTCTTTATTTGCTTTAGTTCGAGGGTATATATTTAACAATGAAAGGGATGAGCATATTATATACGTTAATCATGGATATAAAAATAATTATCATTATGGTCATAGGTAATTTGAATGTAAAAACACCATGTATGTTTTTGATGTAAATATTGTATTATAAATAAGACCTGTAAATTGTTTTATGTGTATTAAATTATTTATTTTAAAATTTATGTCGATGCCACACTGTTATCTTTCTGGATGTTTCTTTCTTAAATAAAATGAAATTGTATTAATGAAGTTTTATTTTGTAAAAGTAAGATTTGCAGTAAAAGTTTGATATTTTATTAAATAAAAAATTACCAAAAATAAGTACAAGAACATGATACGCCACAAGAATAATTTGGGATATATTTCTTTTAAATGCCTATATAGATCTACTTTTACAAATATATTAAATAAATCATTTTAATATTCAATGTGAGGCTAGTCATATTTCTGCATAGCCTAACAAGACAAAAATAATTTTTGAAAAAAGTAGCTCTTTAGTTATTTTTTAACCTAAAAATATAAATAATTGTATGCTTACATTTTATAAATTAATTGTTTGATATTATCTATAAACTATTTCTAGAAAATGTAGAGATTTCCACAACATTAAACTTCTTATATGTATAGGCAACTTAAAATACCATACTTGGTTACAATATAACATAATTTTAAAAATAGTGCTTTTTACCAACACAGACTCAAAAGAAGATGTGTGTGATAGACATGTATTGGCTCCGTCATCAGTCACAAAAAGTAGAAAAATACTTTTTTATATACTTTTTAATGATTGTGCCTCGTTTATTTTGTGCTTTTTTTAATTGGTAAAGAATTTAGTCTTTCAAATACAATGTTATAGTATATTGTTTACCGTGGATTTTTACCAATTACTACCGATGATGAAAGTTTCCGAGCCAGTCAATAGGAGAGTGAAGGAATTCATTGAGGGAGTAATTCCGATTCCACGCGAGGTAAACACTATACTTTTTTGTCAAGTGGAATCTTTTATAAATACACAATTTGGGTACCGTTAACACGGGTGGCTTTGCACCCCAGGGGTAACTTTAACCTTTTTGTGAAAAATCTTTTCGCGCTCGATAAAATTAACATTTATAATTTGTTGGTCTAAACCTGTTAATTGAACGATTCTATTGAGTTTATATTACAGGAAAACCAGTGTTTTAAAGAAATAAATGGGATTTATTACACTTTAAAATTGTTTATATTGCATCAGTGTAGAACTCTTAGAAATACACGCGTTACAATTTCTATATTAGGCGCAATCCTTTAAAATGATGATCCTTGGTTAACTACAGGTCGATTTTTTATTTATTTTATCGGTTATACTGTTCAATCGCTATATGTACACTGTGAGACAAAGTTACACGCAACCAGGGTGTAACTTTACACACCCAGATTGTAATTTTTATTTATGAAACTCAGCCCTACGTAATATTATAACATAGTTATTGTGAAAGAGCAACTCAAGAGACTCAAATTTTAGTATAGAATATTTAATGTTTATGATTGTTAAAACCACAAAAAAATTTAAACTTAAGTTTGAAAGTTAGCTAAAGCCACCCGTGTTTACGGTACCCGCGAAAAAAACTTACGTTTACATTCAAAGTCAATCACACTGTAGCGTCGTCATGGTAGCGGAAGGGAATGAAACATTTTCTACCTGACAGGAAGGGAATCAAAATATATACAGGGGAAGGAATAAGATTGTTTACACTGGGAGAAATGAATGACAATAAATATTAACAATTGCGAATATATTTGGCGCATTATAAACCAAATAAACCAAAACATATTTAAAGTTTAACTTGGGTTCTCATGTATTTATAATGCATAAATAAAACTACACATTTTCTACCAATGAAATGTTTACCTTTTGTGCAGTAGCGTAGCTAGCCTCGAGGGGGCCCCGTATCAAAAATCTTGTAGGGGCCCTTTTACGAGAAAAGCTATTGGCATAAAAAATTTCTGGTTGTCACGCCCAAAGTCTATTTTAGCCATACAAAAAATTTTTTTAGGGTATCATTTTTTTGCATTTACCATTTTTTTATAATTTAATAAATAATATATGTTTACATAGCTTTTTATGTACAGGCAAATTTTAAAATTTGGTCTGGTTTTAGACATTTACCGTTTTTCAACATTTTTTAAAAGTTTCTATTTTAAAATAAAGGCAAGTCATTTGAAATAATTCAAACGGTAATATTTATATCTAATTTGCTATTAATATAATCTATGATAATAACACGCAAAGCAGAGCACAGAACAATATACGCAGACTGCGCCGCAGACAACGCATAGCGGAAAGGTGCGGGCAAAAACAATTCGTATGAGTTCACGGCCTCGTTGGAACAGGAGGGTATTCAAGAAAATTTTAATTTAATAATTCGAAGTATAAACAATTGAATAATAATATTATTTATTTATTTAATTTCATGCCTCAATTTTTTTAACATGTGGGTAATATGGTCTTTGCTTACGCATGTCGAACAGTGGCGGCTGGTGGATTTTAAGTATACCAATATCTCAGTTATTAGACATGGGACCCACACCAAATTTATAATAGTTTATATTGACATTAAATAAACAAGTTCGGCGCAAACAGAATTTAAATTGAAGTTTGCGAAAAAAAGTTAGTTTTTCCTGTCGCCTACCCTGCCTCCAGGCCCCCCTATTTGAGATAATTCAAATTAAAGTGGTGCAATTTATTATCTACTATAATTTATCGACAAATTTAAAATTTTATTTAAAAAATCCAAATATTACAGTTTTTATACCATTTTAAATATTTTTTTATTTTAATAAAATAAATAATAAAAATTTAAAATCGAATAAAATCTGTAATATTTGGATTTTTTGAATAAAATTTTAAATTTGTCGATAAATTATAGTAGATAATAAATTGCACCACTTTAATTTGAATTATCTCAAATAGGGGGGCCTGGAGGCAGGGTAGGCGACAGGAAAAACTAACTTTTTTTCGCAAACTTCAATTTAAATTCTGTTTGCGCCGAACTTGTTTATTTAATGTCAATATAAACTATTATAAATTTGGTGTGGGTCCCATGTCTAATAACTGAGATATTGGTATACTTAAAATCCACCAGCCGCCACTGATGTCGAAGCCAATCGGGGGCCCCCCCTAGCCGGGGGCCCCGTATCATTGATACGGCTGATACCGCGGTAGCTACGCCCCTGCTTTTGTGACATATTTTAATGATTTGGATGTTTAGGATAAATTATCAATATGTAGTATTTGGCATAAGAGCAATTCTTGCTAATGTTTTATTTAAAAAATATTATTTTCCGCTCTTTTTTGCTTTTGCACTGATCTCGAGATTTATTAAGAGGAGGCCAAAACAAGTTTGCAAAATTAATTGGTTATTGGCTTTGGTTATCTTTCAGATACAATATCGAAAAGTTCACTCACCGAGCGATCTTCCTCAAAGTTAAAATTAATAATTTAATAATTTTCTTTTATTTTTAAATTAAATGTCTTTTTTTTAATTGCAAAATGATTTTAGTCGAAAAATTTATTTTAATTTAATGGAAATATTTCTAGCATTTAGAAGTTGTCTAGTGCGGCTATTTCAAAATGTGTGGATTTTTTTTATCTGACTCACGATCAAGATACATAACACAAATTTTTTGACAAATCATTCTGCAATTTAGAAATATTCTGGGCCATTTGATTAACCTTTGGAGTGCATTGTTTTATTTGTCACAAAAATTCACAAAACATCTGTAATTGAATACGTTTTAGTGTATCATTTCAACTATGTAGGAGTGATAATTTGCCTAACTTACGTATTTCTAAAAAACTATTAAAAGATGATACAGAGTTATAACAATGCATTTTTGGTTTGCACATTATGGGACATTATGCGATGCAATTAAGCATAGTTAGTTTGATTTAAGATAAATTTGATACAAATGAGTATATTTTGGTATTTCGCATAAAGGGTCCATACCATGACGAAAGGAGGTATTGGCACCGTAGACAAACATTGCGCCACATACTGTCTACAAAGAGCGACTCAAAGATGGCCGATGGTAATTTTGTATCTTATGACAAACATAGAGTAAGATCACGTCAAGTGGGCCCCCCATTTCCCTCTTGATCGAGGAATTCAACTTAATATTTTATTATAAAGCAGTCACCTTCAATAGTAAAACCCTAAAACAGTTTTTTAAAATTTTCATTTTAACAACATTTTTTTTACAATGAAAATTTTGGAGACTTTTAATTAAAAATAGAAAACAGAAAAACCGTCGGAGATAGTTTAATGAAATTTTCAGGATTTATTGTTTAATATTCACATTTTGAAAAAAAATTCAAAATTTTAAATTATTTATTTATTATCATATTTTTAATTAACTTTTAAATAAACAAATAATAATTCTCCCTCAAATTATAAATTTATTTTATTTCAGTTACATGCATTGTACACTTTAGTAAAATATTCTGCAAGAAAATTCCACTGCTTGCTATTAGTTTAAACAAAATGAATTTATTTATCCCCAAGCGCGAGCGCTCTCGGTATAGCCCGCTGCCGCCCGCCGTAGACTTGGCATCCGCTCCAATAAGTAGTAATAAATAATAAACTACCGTTTACAATAAAAAACTATGTTATTTAACAAATTTAATTTTTTTTTAATGTAATAATTATAACAAATAGATATTATATTTGTTTTTATTTGTAAATAAAGACAGTAAAAATGAACAAATAATTAAATGAAGCATAAATGTCCCATAGCGAGATACCTACTTTTTTATTGTTTTTTTATATACATATAAACGTAAATAACAAATGAATTTAACAATCCATTTACAATTTTCATTTTAACAACAATTTTTTTTACATTGAAAATTTTGGTGACTTATAATTAAAAAATAGATGACAGAAAAACCGCTAAAAATATTTTAATGAAATTTGTAGGATTTATTGTTTAATATTCTTATTTTAAAAAATAATTCAAAATTTGAAATTATTTATTTATTATCATATTTTTAATTATCTTTTAAAAAAACAAATAAAAATTTTAATGACTTTTACCTCAAATTATAAATTTGGTTTTTTTTCAGTTACATGCATTGTACACTCAAGTTAAATATTCTGCCCGCTATTAGTTTAAACAATATGAATTTATTTATACCCGAGCGCGAGAGCTGTCGGTACAGCGCGCTGCCGCGCGCCTAGACACGGCCACTAGGGAATGCAATCTCGGTATACCAAGATCTCGCACTAATTCTGCAAGATTAGTCTTGCACGAAAAATCATACGCGATCTCGCAAGATTTGCGAGATAATGACGCAGCGCATTCCATGTGTGTTTTGTGTTTTTTGAGAAGTCATTTTCAAAATAATGTCATGTTTATGTTCTTTGGTTCAATAGCTTGATGATTATCCTTAAATAAATTATTTAATTTATGTTTTATTTAATTATTTTGCCCTTACGATATAACCTAACAAAGTTGGAATCCAAATAACTACCTATACTAATTTCTTTTTTTATTAATCATAACCCGTAACTGGTGAGGTCACTTTTTTGTTACATAACTGGTGAGGTGGGGTTTGCAAAACCTCAAATGAAAACGGCGATTCTGCGAAATCAAAATAAAATAACAAGTATTTTATTCACTTTTAAGTAACCTTTATTTATTATAATGCGTTTATAGTATAAACTTCATACCTACAAAAAAAACAAAAAATTTAGCAGTAATTAAATTTTATTGAGGGTCTCCACAAAACTTACTTCCTTTAAAAATTTATTTTTAATTGTAGTAAGTAATTAAACTGAAAATATAGTTAAAAAACATACAAAGGAACAAAGTTTTAAAAAAATCGTATTTCTAGTAAACTGCTAAGGTGGGGTTACGCAAACCCCAATTCGTACAAAAATCGTAATATCGTACACGAAGTAAAATATCGCGCTTCTTTGACACCGGTAGAGTACTGAAGGACAACTGGCCGGAAGCTACACAGGGGGTAGCGAGCCTCGCACCATTATTTAATACGTGGTAAAGATTCTTAAAATCGGTGGGGTTTGGGAAACCCCACCTCACTAGTTACTGGTTAAATATGCGAGATCTCGCAAAATACCGAGATCTTGCGAGATTAGACCTCTTAAATCTTGCAATACCAAGATTGCACAGATTGCATTCCCTAACGGCCACCGCGGTGCACCATCCCAATTAGCATTTATAGAAAATAAGAAACAATGTTATATAAAAAATTTAATTTTTTTAATGTAATAATCATAACAAATAGATATAGGGGAAGGTGGGGGAATTTTGCGCGGTGGGTAATTTTACGCATAAACAATTCTTCCAGATATGAAGTAAATAATACATTTTTTGAATGTTGCAAACTTGGAAACGTTGCTTTGGGTATACGGTGACTAAAGTGTACCGCAATTAAGCTTGTAGCTTTTAGCTAGTGACCATGGTCACTAGCTAACTGTGATACATGTACGTTGATCTAAGAAATCCATGTCGTTTCCGCTACGAGTTAAGTTTAAATTTCTGTCCAATCGCTTAAACACTTAAACACAACTTTATATGATATTTCCTCGTAATCTGGTGTATGTTTAAATTGTTCACGTTAACTTTTGGAAAGTTTTTTAGTATCACAATATTTTTCTTGCAATGGGGGTAATTTTACGCTGAAAAATTGGGGTAATTTTGCGCTGCAATATGGGAGCTTTGGTACATTTGGGCACACGCGGAGTGTATCGAAAAAAACAACCCCTAAAACTACATATGTGACAACTGCTGCATGTAGACCCTCCTCTCCACAGAAACGCAACAAAGATATTCAGTGATGGAGAAAGAGTTGCTAGCAATTGTATCCACTTGTAAACATTTTCATTACTTTATATATGGTAAGAAAATCAAGATTTTTACAGATCACAAACCTTTAATTGGATTGTTGAACAAACCAATTGATGATATGAGCCCAAGATTACAAAGCTTAGTACTAAAACTACTAAAATATGATATTAAGTTGGAATAAAAACCAGGAAAGTCAATGTATGTACCAGATGCACTATCAAGACTGCACATACAAAACCAAAAACCCATCTACATGCAATTAGGCACATACCGAGTGCAATTTTCTGGCCCAATATATATAAAGAAATTGAAAATTATGTTACCAGATGCAAAATATGTCAAACAAAAGGCCGATGCAATACAAAAGAACCACTTGCTCCCCAGCCAGTAATGGATTTTCCTTGGGAAAAGGTTGGAATAGATTTCTTACACTTTAAAGGAGAAGACCACTTAATATTGGCCGATTATTTTTCAAAACATGTAACGATAAGAAAAATGAATAATACAAAAGCTCAGGGAACAATATAAACATTATATACTTAGAGACATTTTTAATGTACATGGGTATCCAATTTAGAAAATGTCTGACAATGGAGCACCATTTAACAGTAGAGAATTTGAAAAATTTGTCAAAGATAATGAAATTAAACACACAACAATTCCCACCCGCAGCGATGAATCATATACCGGAGACCCAGCAAAGTATTCAGCAACACTTTGACAGATGTCAAGTGGACAGGTGACTGATAACAAATGACAGGTGGCAGATTACAGGTGACAGGTGACAGATTACAGGTGGCAGGTGAAAGGTGACAGGTTACAGATGGCAGATGACAGGTGGCAGGCGACAGATGGCAGATGACATATGTCATATGATAGGTGATAGAAGACATGTGACAAGTGACAGATGACAGATAAAAGGTGACAGATGATAGGTGGCAGATGACAGGTGAGAGTTGACAGATGACCATTGACAGATGACACATGAAAGGTGACAGAAAAAAAATAAAATTATTTTTTAAAATTACTACCAAGTTTAGGTGGAGCGGTCGCGGCGCGTTTCCCACCCGCAGCGAGCACCAAGCTCAGCTTACTGAGCACCAGCAGCTGATCGCGAAAGTGTGACAAGGAGGACAGCTAGGTATACCTTTAAATGTATGTATTGATTTATTTATGTATCGACTGGTAATCGAATTTAAAACAAAAAATGTCCGTTGTCTGTGAGTCTGTTAGTCTGTGTGTATCCTTTTTTTTAACCGCCGTAGCAGGGAGACCGTTACAGGTGGACACTCGAAATTTTTATCCTTTTTTTCTGCCCACGAGACCTATCGGAGGACCAAATTTTTCCGGTTCCGAAAAGGCCGAAGACCACTTTTTTCGATTTTGCCGTCAAATTTGGCATTTTTGTTAAAATCGCTAACTCGGGGAAAATATGCTTAGGGGCGGTAATTCGTTTGTTATTGCAAATCCGCCCGTAACTTTTCGAGTTACGATGTTTTTTGTTTTTTTTTTCGAAACTTTTCTAAATTTTTTTTCTCCAAAACTAAAACGAAATGGGACAAAAAAATTACAGGAATCGAAGGGTAAAAGACCGTTGCTTAACATACTAAAAAATAATCGTCTTTAAACCAAAACAAAATGGCCTCCGGTCCAATTTATTTTATCTAATTTAAAAAAATATTTCATCGGTTTTTGTTTTAATGTTCGGTATTTGAAGTGGAGTGGAGATTTTTCGACCAAACTCGGGGAAAAGGTTCTTTGGGACGATAATTCGTTTCGTATCGCAAACGGGCCGGATCCGCCGAAAACTTTTCGAGTTGCGATTTTTTAATTTTTTTAATGTTTTTTAAAGGTTTTGTAGGGCGAGAGAAATTTTCGAAATTGGCCGAACGAAATACACGAATCGACGGGTAAAAGACCAAAGTTTGACATACTAAAAGATGAGCTTTATCGAATAAAAAATAATCGGCCGAAAGCCCGTTTAATTTTTGTTGGGTATTTAAAAAAGTTAACCAATTGACACCCCAAAATCAAATCGATTACAGGGGAATGCAACAAAATATTAGGTAATAATGCGACGTTGCCAAATTTAATTGCGGTGTTGCCAGCTTTTGCATAAATTTCTCAAACAAAAAAAATATAATAATTAATATATAATATAATATAATATAATATAATATAATATAATATAATATAATATAATATAATATAATATAATATAATATAATATAATATAATATAATATAATATAATATAATATAATATAATATATTAATTATTAATTATTAATAAAATTTATTTATCAGGTGGAACTTTGAATTAAAGTCGATTTAATTTTTTTCGAAAATCATATACAGGGGAACCCAACAAAGTATCCAACAACAATTTGACAGGTGTCAAGTGAACAGGTGACATATGTCAAGTGGCAGATGTCAAGTTGTCAGATGACAGGTGGCAGATGATAGATGATAGATAGGACAACTTCAAAGGTATGTATCGACTCGTAATCGAATTTTTTAATTTTTTTTTCCGTTGTCTGTTAGTCTGTATGTCGCTTTTTTTTTAAAACGCCGTAGCTGGGAGGCTGTTGAAGGTGGACACTCGCAATTTTTATCCCTTTTTTGTGCCCACGAGACCTATCGGTTTACCAAATGTTTCCGGTGTCGAAAAGGCCCAAGTCAATTTTTTTCCATTTTTCCGTAAAATTTGGCACGTTTCGTTGAAATCGCTTAACTTTCGAACGAGTGGAGATTTTTCGGCCTAAGTCGGGGAAAAGGTGCTTCGGGATGATAATTCATTTCGTATTGCAAACGGGCCGGATTCATCGGAAACTTTTCGAGTTGATATCTTTTTTAATTTTTTTAGAAAATTTTTGAAAATTTTGTCGGCCCAGAGGAATTTTCGAAATTGTCCATACAAAATACACGAATCGACGGGTAAAGGAACAGATTTTGACAAAATAAAAGATGAATATTATCGAATAAAAACTAATCGGCCAGAAGCCCGTTTAATTTTTGTTGTGTATTTAAAAAAATTAACCAAATAAAATCTCCAAAATCAAATCGATTACAGGGGGATCCAACATAATATTAAGTAATAATGCGGCATTGCCAAATTCAATTGCGGTGTTGCCAGCTTTTGGATAAATTTCTTAAACAAAAAAATATAACTAATAAAATTTATTTATCAGGTGGTTGTTTGAATGAAAGTCGATTTAATTTTTTTCGCAAATCATATACAGGGGAACCCAACAAAGTATCCATCAACACTTTAACAAGTGACATGACAAGTTTCAGATGTCAGGTGACATATGACATGTGACAGATGACTGATGACACATAACAGATGAAAGGTGACAGGTGCCAGATGACAGGTGACAGATGACAAATTTCAGATGACAGATGACTAATGGTAGGTGACAGATGACAGATGACAATTGACAGATGACAGGTGACAGGTGAAATGTGAGAAATTTAAAACCACCCAGTTTAGGTGCGATCCCCACCCGCAGCGAGCACCAAGCTTAGCTTGCTGAGCTTGTTTTTTTTCTTCTAATGGAGCAGACATACGTGATGGTCCATCAAAAACAAAACAGTAAGCATTAATTTAAAAAAATTCTAAAGAAACTTTGAAATAGATTTCACTCGCGCAGTGGTCACAACCCCTATAATTTTAAATGACATTATAGGGCAATTAATAGCTCATTTAAAATTGAATTTATTAATATTATTATTATTATTTTTAGGATTTTTTAATTGAAGCGCACTTTATTTCTTATTCAAATAAAAAGTAAAAATAAGGAATTTTAGAAAAGTGTAGAAAATTGTCGAACCATATAAAAAGCCTTTATCAGTCTTTTAACTACATAAAATATGTTTTATTCAATAAATTGATTACAGCATTGCGGACAGAGATGAAATTACTACCCTTTTTTATATATAACAGTGAGTGCGGAAATCGTGCAGCAGATTTCTTCAATAAACACCATCCGGGTAGGCATGTAAATAAAAAAAATCGTTTTGGAGTTGTTGTAAAAGTTCGGATAAACAGGATCAGTACCAGAACAAAAAAAACAGTTTTTTGGATCTAACGTAAACCTATAGTCAGGAATAAAGCTGTTGAGATAGACGGCACTGATCTAATAAGACCGAAACAAGCTGTCTGTAGGTGGGGTCATTCAAGTTGCCCCCCAATCGTGTAAACCCCCTATTATACATCATAATTTTGCACAATTTTGCACACCCCTTCTAAAATTTTGCACACACCCGCTTTAAAAATGGCTTGTGGGGGGGCAAACTTGACGCTTGCTGCGACAAACTCTACTTTTCGTCATCATAATCTCCTAATTTTGCACAATTTTGTACACCTCATTACAAATTTTGAAAACCCCTCCATCCACCCCCACGGCATCCCAAAAAAATACGCACTTGCCCCCGCCACCGGCAAAAATCCACATTCTTT
Organism: Brassicogethes aeneus; assembly: GCA_921294245.1. Lineage (NCBI taxonomy): Eukaryota > Metazoa > Arthropoda > Insecta > Coleoptera > Nitidulidae > Brassicogethes > Brassicogethes aeneus. The sequence continues at coordinate 3,533,914 of OV121137.1, forward strand.
TTGTGCTATCCTGATCCTCCAAATTTGCACAATTTTGCACACCCCAATTTCTTACCTCACAGCGTCCCAAAAAAATTGTCCCAAGTCATGTCTCGGTAAAGCCAACTTTCTGTATGTAGCGGAGAGCGCTATCTCTCGGTAGGTAACGGAGGGCGCCATCTTTATATTATTATGCGATGGATGTAATATTTTAACTGTGTTTAACGGACTTTAATATAACCTGTTAAATATCTTTGATGAAAGGATGGTTCTTCTTTGTGAAGTGATTTAAAACAACAGGTAAGCACTGTTTAAATACTGAGTTATACTTTATAGGTTATTATGTTTATATGCGTGTTGTATTGTTTATATGCGTGTATAGATGCTGGTGTTGCCGTTTACTATTCGTATTATCTAAACTGCTTAACGTTACGAGCATTGATAAAACATTTTCTTAACCCTACACTGCGAAATGTATTAAATAAGATACAACACTTTTTTAAAGCAAAATATTTACGTTTAACTGAATTATCGTCTAATTGCGCACAACCTTATTTTAACGTCCTATTTAAGGTCTATACTGGCGCTGACATTATATATTATGCTCTAGGGTGTGCTGCATTCAAATAATACGCGGGTTTACAAGTGACAGCGCAATAGTTGCGGTGTAGTGGGTTACATTTGTTATTTTCTTTATGTTTCCGGCAATTTTATTATTAAATTATAGCTAATTATATTATTTATAGTCCGGGAGGCAGGCGTCGATTTTGAGTAGTATTTTTATGTAGCTAGATTCTTAACTGTAGTCATAAATGAACTTTGATAGACAACGAAAGTGAAAGTCAGCTGACGCACCCCCAGCGGGAGTGACTAGAATACCGCGGAACATGTAAAAATGGGTTTAAAAGTATTTTAGACAACCTGATTTATTTGAATTAACGACGTCGGGTTGAATAAAAAAAGTCAGATGCACCACCGAACTTGTAACGAAAATAAAGGAAATAAAATTATTTTAAACCGATTGAAATTTTTTTTATATGACTTTAATAAGCTACATTTATAGTGGGGGAAGACCGTCAGTCAGAGCAAGAATTGCGCTCATGTATCCAAATGGCGCGTGGAATTTTCAACGGTCTGACTGACGACTTTTTTCAGGCAATCAGCTGATTAAAATTTTCATAATTCTTTCAATTAACAGTTGACACTTTGACATTTTTAAGTTTCAACTGTCAAGGCATATAGTCTCCACAACAGACGCATTTTATACCTGCATCCTTCTCCCCGAAATTCGTAAGGGACAGCTGCTTCCAGTTAGGTCATTCTTAAAAAGTGGATGTGAGAAATTTTCCGTAATCAACATGGCATCAGTAAAAGCATTTTGTGTGTTTTGCAATAAAACAAGTGATAAACTAATAATGTTCACTGCTGATATAATGCAGAAGTGTAAGCGCATTTTAGAACTTCGGCAAATTCATAACTTGACAATGAGTGATGCAAAAGTGACGTCCGAATTGAATTATTTTCAACGGTATCATTCGAAGTGCTATAGATCATTTACTGCGTTACCACCGAAATATCGCAAACGTATAGAATCTTTCTCTATTCCTACAGGAGCAATGTGAGTACTTCATATTAATTATTATTATGTTCATATATGTAGTTTATACACATGATAACTTGTCGCCATACAAATAGTTAAATAAAAGGAGAAAGAAAAATAAAGTGAAAGAGAGAGAGAGAGAGAAATGCGCATGTATAGAACACGTAGCCAAATAGCATTGCCTGTCTATTTTATCTTTCCTTCGTAGATATTTTTAATCCAATAATAAGAGACGAGATTAATGGAGATTGTATTTTTTAGTCCGACTGAAGAGGCGCGAACAATTGGATATTCTGTTGAAGCTGAAGCCGTTTATCAATAAGAAGACTCAGCACGTGAAGTTGATATTCAGGAAACCGAAGATCCGGTGAGTGAAGATCAGGCTCCATCGAATATAGAGGTTCTGAAGGTACTGAGAAATCAAGTAAATATATATGAATTTTTTGCATGAAAAAGCGCAAAAAGCACAATGGTCGTGATCAAAAGCTGCATACATGTCTTGCCAAGGACACTCTCAACAATTTCGTATGTATTGCCAATGAGATGGGTGACGAGCAGCTTGTCAAGAGAATCACCGAATCGAGAAATGAAGTGATCCTGTACCATAAAATATGTAGATTACAATTCACCAATGCACAGCAGTCACAAAAGACATCGAACGCAGAGAAGACTGAATGGCATCTAACTCGAGATATATACAAATTAGCCTTTGAAGAAGTGTGCAGCTTTGTTTCAAAAAACATTATAAAAAATCATGACTTCTTAAACTCACTCTTTGCCGGTTGCGTCGCTAATCATGATCCTAGTAAATCATCACACGTAGAGCCATATAATTTTGAGAGCAAATTATTGAATACATTCCCCAAAAAAATAAACGTAGTCACAATGAATGGGAAATACGGGCACTGTTGCAGCTATAGAGTCTTGGAGGAATTGGAAACAGAAGCAACATTTGCCGCTGCTCGTCGTTCGGTACTTTGCCCTGAAGATATAATTCCATCGAAAAATTTGTGCACGGGATTGGCATTTGATAACTTTGATCGCTTTATGGACACGGCAACAGGAAATGATACATTGCATGATACCGTGGGAATAATATTTCAAAATATCGTCAATTCTCCAGCGAGTCCTAGACTTATTGCAGAAAATGAACCATCAACAAGAAAAGACTTCGAACTCTTGATGAGATTACATTTGAGCTGCAGTCTTATAACAAAAGACCAAAAATACGTGCAAAGTCCATTACGATTAACTAATAATAATATTAAAGAATTTCAATTCCTCGATCTAGCTTGGTCGGCATCTCATTATCTAAAACTACCCAATATGCCTAACTGGGTTATAAATAATAGTATGATTTATCGAGACAACAGCGTCAAGCTCAAAAGATATCTGAAGAATGTATTGAAGATTATATAGAAGTCACTTACGATTTAGCAATTGCGAAAATTGCTCTTCAATTGCATAGCACCGAGAAACCACAATTCGATGATTTGTTCATTCACTTTGGATCATTCCATATCATGATGGCATACTTTAAAGCAGTTGGGAAATTTATTGATAGTTGTTGAATAACTAACATCATGGAAAATACCAGTGGATCAATAAGTAGTTTCATAACAGGCAAACATTTCAACCGCTGAAAACGTCTTCATCCTCTTTTATATTTAGCCCATAAAATGCTACATTTTGAGAGTTTTATTGAAGAATGTAATATTCAAGTACCTAATGAAATCAAAAATTATTTATTACAATTTATTAGTGAAAGATCCATTAATCCAGCAATAGCAAACGATGAATTAATCGGTCTCTTCGAAAAGTATGAAGAGTATAAACAACAAACGTTAAACGGTAAGCATGGAAAAACGCCACAATTTTATATTATATATATGAATTTGATAAAGCATTACATCATTACTTCATGCTGTGTTGAAGTATACGCACGGGGAACATCGAACTTTTCAAATTTATTTTCCGAAAAATAACAAATTTATTTTAATCACATTTAACCACCCTAACTATTCACGTTTTGCAGTAATGTAAAATGACAGAGTACATGAAACTTGAACTAACAATCAATGCAGATGCTGCAAACAAATTAACAGGAATCAGTCATACAATTAATTCGATAAAGGCTCGTCAACGCTGGTGCGAAAGTCATAGTATTCGCTCAGAAATAATTGCACATATCATGAAGGAAACAGGATTACGACCTGATCAAAACATTACAGCAGATCTGGAACAAAGCAGAATAAAAAACATTTTTTACAGCTTCATAACTTTATTACTCATATTAAGCAGTACATGAACCCATTCTCAAAAGATGTAGACAAAAAATCATTATATAATATTTCAACAGGACAAGCAGTTACACCAGATATTGAACTTTTTTGCTGAATATAAATACACTTGGTAATGAACAGCGTGAGTTCATCAGTGAATGTTTTGAAGATGAAAAAAGATTTGAAAATGTCATAAAGAGAAATAAATTTCTGAATTTCGCGACTGCTGTACCGAAACATAAGATATCTGTTGCTGGAAAATTGTTATCAGTACAAATGCAACGTGATTTGCTTGGCCAATTATTCTCGAATTCCTTAGAACAAACACTAAATATCGATAAAGTTTTAGCTTATCCTTTAACACCAGTCCCACTAGCTTTATGCCACATCGATGGAACAATTTGCAAAACAGACAAATCGGTATTATTAAAAATGCTTCAAAAGGAAATCGACAGCGAACCTCCAGAATGATGTGATGTAATTATTTATGACGGTTTTTTTATTATGTACTCAATAAGAGACGTGCCATCTTCGTTTGGAAATGTATCCCAGAAGCTGATGCAAGTATTCACTGCGATTGGTGCGAACACTGTGATAATTGCCTTAGAACGGTACATATTTCCATCCATAAAAGACAACGAACACTCATTGAGGGGCATATTTTGAAAACATGTTTTTTATGTAAAATTTGACGCAGAATACGATAAAAATACTAAAAACTTAATACGAGGTGGGGGCCATTGTTAAAAATTGATTTAAACAATGAAATTGTTAATAACAATATGAAATTGTTAATAATATTTATTAAAAATATTTTGTTATCAAAATTCAGTCCTTTAGCTTTAAAATGAAAAAAAAAGATGTTTGTAGCTCAAATAGAACCGGAGTTATAAATTTTTGAAAATGGGTCTCCAAGCCAAAAAGCTTGTTTTTCTCAAATTTTTGATCACTTGTATTATCGAAAATATGCGAAAGAAAAAAAATTCCTCGGACACGTGTCTCTTACTTTTCGACATAGAATCCGTAAAAAAAGTTTCAGCCAAATCTGAGATGTGTCGGTCAAAAGGTGTTCGGTTTGTAAAAGAATTACCCATATGTGTGTCAACAGTCATAAAAAAAATTTCAATCGTTATAAAATAATTTTACTTCTTTCATTTTTGTTAGACGTTCACACGCCCCTACGGTGCAGCTGACTATTTTGTTTCTATGCTAATTGACATCAGTAACACATAAAAAAACAAAATGGAAACAAATTGAAAAAGCTCTTTTGTTACATAAATAAAGCATTGTAAGGGATTGCACTATTTTCCACACCTCAAAGTCCTAACACGTGACTAGGTACGGAACGCAGTCTTTTGAAAATTTGGCGTTTAAGGCTTTTCAGGTTATGTATCTGTCAAAGTATAGTCAACGAAAGAAATAATATTTATACTTTTACTGCTTATGTTTAAGCGTTAAAGATTTATGAATCTTTATAGTATCACAATATTAATGTTTGGTTTAAAAATTTTGGAATATAAATACTGCATTTAATTAAATTCTAAAGTGTATGGTGCCAAAAAAGTAATATTTTTGTGCATTTGGTCTACATATCTGGTATTCTCCATAAAATAGTTTTAATTAAACGGCATTTATTAAAAAAAAATCTAGCTTCTCTATTATAGAATAAGACTATCTGTATCAAAGGTAGGTTAATATATTATAACAAAATATATCTAATTTTGTAATTTTAAAACCAAAATTTGTTTTTACACCTATGTTTTTGGAAATTCAGAAGCTAAACTTCTTAAAGTTCCTTACACTGTCAGCTAATATACACCCATCCTGTCAATACAAGTATCTATAAAAGCTTCGACAGAATTTGATCTACATCGAACAATCATAACCTAAGGTTATTAACCTAGCTTATAACTTTTAAAATTTAAATAAATCCCACAGTATAATATCTAGTATATTAACTTTACAATTTCTTCTAAAAAATGGTGGTAGTTTTTCTAATCCAGCTTAAAGTATATGTACTACATACGTTTTGACAATACAAGTAGATATAAAACTTCCACTGAATTTGATTTACATCGACTATTCCACTCATTACTTTTTGGACCAATCAGATTTCAGAAAACGAGTGGTTTTTTTCAGTTTTGCAGCGATAAAACTACTATTCAGATGAAAAAACCACTCGTTTATACGAGTTGCATAACAACCAATTGGTTGTTATGATAAAAATAATTGTCACTGTTGACGTTTTTAATTTTAAAATTAAAATGTTAAAAAATATGCGTTTTGGTCCAAAAAATCATACAGAAATTGAATCAGCAGTTAAAAATATTCGTGAAATAGTCTTGCCGAATACCACTCGTGATAAAATTTTCCCTGAAAAAATTTTTGATTTTTATTTACTCAAGATTTTTCCTTGGAAATTTCGCTCGTGGCATTAACTTCAAACCACTCGCCTAGCGGCTCGTGGTCTTAAAAATTAATGCCACTTGCGAAATTTCCAAGAAAAAAACATTCGTATAAAAATCAAAAATTTTATCGGTAAAATTTTACCACTAGTGGTATTATATACGAAAAAATCATTACAACTTTTAAAATTTTAATAAATCACATGTAATGGTTTCTCTAAAAATTGTTTGTTTTCCTATAATCTAACTTAAAGTAAGTACGCCAAGAGGTATGCAGAAGTTTTGTCGTTGGAAGTATAAAAGCTTCAATTTAATTTGAACCATATTCAACAATTAATTAGGATACCTATATTTATATGACCATAACACACTCTTCCAAATAATCCAAAATACTTATTTATTTTGGTAACCTTAAAATTACAAAATTAGATTATATTTTTTGTTATAATATATTAACCTACCTTTCATACAGATATTCTTATTCCATAATAGAGAAGTTTGGTTAAAACTATTTTATGGAGACCAAATGCACAAAAATATTACTTATTTGGCACCATAAACTTTAGAATTTCATTAAATGCAGTATTTATATTCCTAAATTCTTAAGCCAACCATTGTTATTGTGATATTATAAAGATTTATAAATTTTTAACGCTTTTAAAAACATAAGCGGTAAAAGTATAAATATTATTTCTTTCGCTGTGACTAGAGGCACGCTAACGTGCTGCGATTCGAAATGTTAAAGGCACGTTAGTTACCTCATAATAATAATCCGTTTTTGTTCCCCGAGCGTTTTCAAATTGATGTCAAGCTAGATAGCTCAGATAGTAGGGCGGTCGCTTAGCATGCGAGAGGTACCGGGTTCGATACTCAAAAGTTGTCGAACTTTTTTTATTTTTTTATTTCATAAATTTGTTGTTTCTTTCTTAAAAAGTGTTGGGTTGGGTTGGGTTGGTTGGTTTGTTTTAGTTTTATCGTAACATAAAAGCTACTAGAAGTTATCGAACTTTTTTTATTTCATAAATTTGTTGTTCCTTTGTTAAAAAGTGTTGGGTTGGGTTGGGATGGGTTCAGTTGGTTGGTTTGGTTGGGTTGTTTTAGTTTTGTCGTAACATAAAATCTTAAAATTATGACGTAACTAACGTGCCTTTAACATTTCAAATCGCAACACGTTAGCGTGCCTCTAGTCACAGCGTATTTCTTTCGTTGACTATACTTTGACAGATACATAACCTGAAAAGCCTTAAATGACAAATTATCAAAAGACTGCGTTCCCTACGTAGTCACGTGGTGGGACTTTGAGGTGTGGAGCATAGTACAATACTTGCGCATGAATCAAGGAAATCGAACCAACGACATTATATAGTATTTCAGCAGCGGCATTGGAATCGTCTTTTGTAAAATAAATTAGATCCACAGTTACGAGCCCTGCAGCTACCTTGTTCAATTATTTTCAAAAGAAACAACATTTATGCTAGTGGCTTTAAGAATTATGCAACAATGGAAGCAAACTGTAAATATTGTGGTGCAGATTTCTTGTGCATAATAAAGGACCTTTCTGAGGAAGACCATAATATCAAAATAGATGTGTTCATGAAAAAGGAGTGTTTGATCCCGCACAAACATGACATGGTTAGGCCTATAAGTGGCACATTTAGGCAGCAAATTAGTCAAAAATTGGTTGAACCAAACATTGCTTCCAGTCAATATCGTAGAGTCATGGCTGTCAAAAGTAAAATTGATATTACTGTGCCAAAATTGAGTGCCCTAAGGCAAGCCAAATATGAACTTGTGAAAAAACAGCGTTTATATAATGATCCTATTATGGAAAATGGTTGAATCGAATTACGCAGGTGCCATTCAAAATATTGGCCTGGATCCGTTTTTTGTTTATTTTTGGGATAATACACGAATTCACGCATACAATAAATTTTGCGAATCTGAATAATATAAAATCTGTGTAGATGCCACAGGCGGAGTGGTAAATAAGATAAAAAACCACATAACGAAAAAAGCCCTCATATATTTCTATATGACATAACTGTTCGAAGCACAAGCGCAAAAAATGATTCTCAGTATTCTGTAGCAAGTATGTTGTCGAAAAGTCTAAATGCTGTATCTATTAATTCCTGGCTAGCTCACTGGATTTGTGCTGTGGCTACAAAACCACAGGAGGTAGTAACTGACATGTCACTTGCCCTGATATATGCCTGCATTCTTGCCTTTACAGGTTTTAAAACCTTAAATGATTATTTATCTCATTGTTCCGAGCCATATTCAATAATAGACCATTTACCAAACAGTGCTATCCACAAATAGGCGTTGCCCACTTTGTAAAATTGGCCACCTCCTGGCCAAGCCTTCATAAGTTAACTAGAGAATTTTACCTCAGATCCATTGGACAACTTATTTAATGTTCTAACGCAATTTTTACAGTCTCATTTAGCGATACCGAAGGGCAAAACAAATTCGGCGAGGACACTCTGTGTGAAGTGCGAAAGAAATGATCAAAGAGAATTCGTTTGAGCAATGGGCCAGACGAATTTCGGACGAATACAAAGAGGTTATCAATTCTGATGAACAAGTTGTTGACAGAGGAGATCAACAGTGCCTGCCCCGATTTGCAGAAGATTTGCTCAAATATTGCCGATCTTTGCCCTTATGTTCAGGCATTCAAACTACTTTCTTTTTCAATTCTCCTAAAATTGGAAGCAGCGCTTCTGTTAAAAGTAATTTTAACAACACGAAGCATCGTGTTTTCGGTAATAAAGACATAAAGACAATAAAGGTAGATGAGTTCTTGAGGACACTCATCCTTTCTAACCATGGGCAAGCAAAATTGGTAATGAGAAGAATTGACAATGAACAAACACATTTAACCAATAAAGTTAATTTTTCAAGATTAGTCAACATTGTTTTCTGTAATTCTAATTAAAATTTCAAGAGGAACGCCGAAAAGCTTCTTGAATTGGGTACAACTGATCATCTTGAGGGTAGGTTGCTATTTTTTTTTCAATAAATCTAATTAGGGCGGCAGTCTCGTTAATATCTACATATACTAAATAATGTAAATTCAGACAATTTTCACAGTTTTGTTTTAAATCATCACATTGTGTGAGGTTGTAACGTTATTGCGTGTGAGAAAAGAATCGGAATTCGGTTGCCTTTTGAAAAAGTGATAAAACTAGCAATATTGATTATTTTAGCTTTTTGACACATTTTACCGAGTCGGTCCCCCTAATAGAACAGATATATTATAATATTAAAGTTTCTAGGTAAGGTTGAAATATTGTGCCCTTCCTGTCAGTTACATCAGAAGGGGTATGCATTCTGTATTAATTGTAAGGAAGAAATCCATTATGCTGTACGAAAACTGACAGACAAATCTTTTGTGTAAGATGTTCGAACCTGGAACAAGCTTCAGTAAAAACTGGCAAGGTCTAACTAATCTCAAACGTCCTAGAACTTATTATCTGAATCCTCACTCCGAACCTTTATAAGCGGAGTACTCCAGCTTAAGAAATGTAGTTTCTGTTTTTTTGCTGAAAATGGCCACACCTGTGCTTTTGATTCATTACTTTAAGTAATGGTTTGCTGCTTCTGTGATAGTTTTCCTTTTAAGGATCTAGTACAAAATATGGCAGCCCATAGTAAAAATGCCAAATTAATAGTGTACATAGTAAAAAAATAAATCAATAAAAAGACATAAAATGCGGACTTTTATACTTCATGGACTATTCTCGAAAACCCATCTCTGTGGAATATTTAAATTAAATGTGGAAACAGATATAGGAAATCTCATACCGCAGCTAGATTTGAATGCATGCTTGCTGAAGAAACTCTGTGTTCGCCGACGGTGGACTAGTGGTTATTGCTGCTGACTACAAGCCGGAGGTCATGGGTTCGAATCCCACCAGGGGTATGGCTGTTTATTTGTGTTTGTCCTATTGTGTAATAGTCCTTCGGAGGGGACTTTAAGCCCGCGGCCCTTTCCTACCCCTAACCCGCACAAGCCATTCAGTTGGCTTATGGTACTTCTTAAGAACTAAGGGTGGAATCAAAAGAGCACTTTTGTATATAAACTTTTTGTAACTCTGTGTTCAAATTGTGGATTAATAAACAATATCATCTACAAATCTACTTTGAAAGTTGTTATAGAATTCGCACAGGAACTTGTGAAGATTTTCAGAATTTGAAAACTAAAATTAGTTTAACAAACCGTCTGATCGAACCTTTAAATCCCAATAAAAAAAGTTTTTACTTTGAATTACAGAAATTAACAGTGTGCAACGAGACGTAAGTATTGCGAGGATTGATTAGTTATATAGTACCTCACGTAGGAGTAGGTTATTTTACAGGTTACAGTTTGCGACATAATAATCGTTGGGAAATCTATGACGACACCAAATCTAAAAACGTCCTGTTCTGGTAAGCGAAGGGTGAATTTTGTTTTATACGTCCCAATATTATTAGTTGAATACTTGTTTTGTTTTCTCATTTTATTTTTTTGTATTTCTCTGTTTGTATTGTACTAGTATTTTGATATAAAAACATAAAAGCTTGGCCTTAGAATACTTTACTTTCTTTTAATTATATATATATATATGGTTCCCAAATTTGTGCAAATTTAGATGACAATGTATAACAGAATTTTGGCAGTGGCGAGGAGAGAGCTGGATAAAGTTTTCGAAAACACAGTGGACGAGGACGTTAATGTGGGGGGTAGGCTAGGTTTGAAAAAGGTGTAAAATTTGAAATGAGGTGTCCAAAATTGGAGGATCAGGATAGCATAAAAACAAAGTGGATTTTGTCAGTGGGGGGGCTAGTAAGTAATTTTTTTGAATGTCGTGGGGATAGATGGAGGGGTGTGCAAAATTGTTCAAAATTAGAGGATCAGGATAGCACAAAAAAGTGAATTTCTTCAGTGGGGGGAGCTAGGAAGAAATTTTTGGGACACCGTGAGGGGTATGCAAAATTAGAAATGAGGTGTGCAAAATTAAAAGATTATGATGACGAAAAGAAGACTTTGTCGAAGTTAAGGGGGGGGAAGCGTCTAGTTTGCCCCCCCCCACATATTTTTTCTTGCCTTTTCCAAAGTGGATGTGTGCAAAATTTAAAACGGGGTGTGCAAAATGTGTGCAAAATTATGATGTATAATAGAGGGGGTTTGCACGATTGGGGGGCAACTTGACTGACCCCTGTAGGTGCCTATTTGTGTATCACGCTTGAAGCAAAAGCACATTGGCGAGGTAATTGGCCAGTTCTCATATGCACTTTTATTTATAATAAATGTAATAATTGTCTGGAAATAATTAATTAAAGTAATATGTATGGATAAACAAAACACAAATATTATCTATAGATATTTATATATTTTCAAAAACAAAAATAAATATAATTAACAAAAATTAAATTATACATACAATAGTCCACTAGAACCTTTACCAGTACTTTTTTAAATAATTTTAATAAAATTTATCACAATTTTATTATATTATTAACTCCTCTAACGTATTTAATAAATATAAATATTATGAAGGAACTTATGTTGAAAGCTAATCAAAAATAATTTAACCGGAATTTAAAATGTTATTTTTATTTATTATTTAACTTATTAAAAACCCTTACATCCTCCTTATCTTCCTCCGTCATATCTTTATCCCCCCATCCCCATATAATATCCTCATGCTCATGACCATGCGTATCAATATCTTCATTAACTTTAATTGTCCCATCTCCAGTCCTCCTAATCCTTTTTTTTATTATATCAAGGGAAGCAGTTTTTAAGTCGTAAGCCCATCCAATTTTAGCCATAAGATCTATAAAACATGTAGACCAGTTAAGTCTGTAATTTCCTAGTTCTGCCGCTTTATAATCCCAAGGAAAAACGTGATGATAATTGTGCCAACCCTCTCCAAAAGCCATAAATGCTACAAAGTAGTTTTCAGTTGGTTTTATGTTCCTAAAATAAGTTAAAATTATTTAACTTTAAATTGTTTTTGAATCGGTTTAGTAAAAGTAAATTGACAATATAAAATTATAAATATTTAAAATGCAATATAATTACTTACTTATCATAAGGTTTCATCCCCCAAATGTGAGCGGCACTGTTTACCAACCATGTTCCATTTAATGAAACTGTATAACGTAAAATGCCTGCAGTGTGCCATGAATTCCACCATGTTTCACCCCAGAAATACCATGGTACGGCTGCTGGTATCACAAAACAGGCAATGGGCATCAAAATTAGGTAATACCTAAAATAATATTACATATTTAAATTAAAGCATTCTTCAAAATTGCATCCTAAATTTATGGTTTTTGACCAGTTACAATATGTTAAAGTTAAAAAAAATTGTTTATTTTTTTTAATAATTTGCAAAATTTTTTTATGTTTGTTAAATTTAACATGTATGAAAGTGACCCTTCCTTATGTGGCAGGCGTCAGGAGTTAAACAGGACAGTGCTCAACAAGGTCAAGTTCTAATTTCCCCAAAATCTTTTTAGCTCAGGAATTCAAAATTGCAATCACAAATGAGTACGAGTACCACACACTTTACTAGTTCAAAAATGCTCTCGTTGTATAATATTGTTAAATGTTTTGTAGGTCCCGATATCAGTATAGTTATCTGCTATTAAAAGAATTTAATTATAAATATTAAATAATTTAGTTTAAAATTATTTAAATCAATCTCTTTTTAGTCAAAAAAATAAAATGGTATTCCATATTTGGTCACTCTTCTCTAACCTTAATAAAAAATAACTGTATAACAGCGCTAAAAATAATATTTTATAACCTTTTTTTAGTAGGTGTTATATAGATTCATAGTATATGGAAACTATAATTTTACATTTTTTAAGTTATCGTTTATTATTTTTGGTATAAAAAATACATATGTATTGATCTTAAGTTTTTATCTTACAATGTCCCCGCATTTCGCCTCAGGCGCCTGGCTGAAAATAGTAATTATTTTTCAGAATCTACCAGGGAAGGCATATAGGTACCAATAACGATAAAATATAACTTTTAAATTGTGGATACCATGCTGAGATTTAAATCCAAAAAAGTTATCGCAAAAAGCCAATTTGATAGGAGTAATATTTATTTTCTTATTCTCTTTTTAATCTTTAAAATATTTTAAGAAAGCTAATTAAGAAACAAATTTTAAGCATAACAAATTAAAATACTCGTTTATAAAACGAATAATGAAGAAGATTTTTATATTCTCATTTTTATACCACTTTTAATTTCTGTCGTCCAAAATCTAGGTTATTGGGTTTTGAAGGTTTAAGAAATCAATCGCGGTCAATTCTCACCAAAAATTTCTTAAAAAGACACACTTATGAATATTTGTACCTATTGACCTTAATTAGGAAATCAATTTTAGTACCAGTATTTTTATACTGCATATTATTGGAATAAATTAACTTTTTAAATAATTTTACTTTGTTTTATGCCTACTAATAAACATTGGTGAAAGGAACTATAAATTATAAAATATGGCTATAGTTTTAATTTACTTAAAATAAACTAAAAATAAATAAATTATTATACTTTTTTTGAAACATAACGACTGGGTCTGCCTCTAAATCGCTTAAGTCGACAGTTTTTCCTTTTGTAGAAACATCCTTATGTTTTTTTAACATTAACCAGCCCATGTGGGAGAAAAAGAATCCTCTTTTGGCGTTATGTGGATCAGCGTCTGAGTCTGTAAACTTGTGATGCACCCTGTGGTCTCTAACCCATTCGTATAAGTGATTTTGAAAAGCCATGGTTTGCAGAAAACAAAGAAATATTCGTAAAGGTAGACGGGCTTTATAAGCTCTGTGAGCCCATAATCTATGTGCTCCGGAAGTAATTCCCTGTCCAGCGAGAAATAATACAGCTAAAACTAAAATAATTTTATTTAAGTAATGCATTAATATTTTAATTTTTTTCTCACCCCAATATATTGTTTTAGTTTTACACGCTGCAAACAACAAGTATAACCCATAAATGGCAAATGAATGCAAATAAATGAATGCAATAACATTTCTCCAGACTATTTGCCATTCATACTGAGGCTGGCTAGGTTTATTATATATTATTTTAGGTTTAGGTGGGTCCACAGGTCTTACTCGGTATTCTACTGGTTTGCTAATAATTTGAACGGGATCCGCTGAGTTTGAAAGCATCATGTCTGTTAAATTTGGTGCCATATTACTAAAATTATATTAATACAAATTTCAGCTATGCAATAAGTAATTCAACAAATCAGTTTCATGGGTTAAACGGTTAAAAGGCAATAAATATAAAAGTTTTAAGTTGAAAACAACCTATAGGATATTTTTTCTGCAGACCAAGAAAGGAGGCTACAATTCTGTGAAATAATAGGACACAAAAATGACCACGATGAGAATTTTATTGGATATATTATTTTTTCGGTTGTCTTTTTTTGGTCGTGGAAAAATTAGCATCTGTCCCTGCCTGTAAGGACCCAGTACCCCAAAAACTAAACGTTTAAGCTGGCATTTTTTAAAATTCAATTATTGACCCTCTTTATTGATGGAAATTTAAATGCAGATAAATACTTTAATATGTTGGAAAATGAAATTGTTCCTGCCATTCGTGATGTGTCCAAACCAAGAATATTTAGTATTAACAGAATGGTTGTCCAGCGCATAATGCAGGGCAAGTTAGGACTTTCTTAATGCTATTCTCTCGAATAGATTATTAACACCAACACGGACGATTTCTTGGCTCCCTAGATTCCTTAATTTAGCACCCTGCTATGTTTTTACATAAACATGATAGGGCACTCATTTTAAATGAATTGCGTGCAAAAATTGTTAATGCGGTAGAAATTATACCCCTGAAATGATAGGCAATGTACAAAAAAATATACATTTGAATAGGCCATTGAGAAATTCAAACATTTACGATATTAATTGTTAAAATTATATATATTTTATTTTTTAAATATTTGTTATTTTACATATTTTATTTTTGTTTTCGTTGTTTAACTAAACTATTGTTTTTTAAATTTATTCTATAAAAACATTATATTTTATTTCTATTTTAGTTTTTTAGATAAAATATTGCTTTTATATTTATTTTATAATAGTTTAAATAAACTGTTTTAATATACACTTTTATCTAATTATTTTAAGTTAGTACATACTTAAAATTTAAAAATACAATAAACAAGAATTTTGTAAGTTAAATTAAAAAAGAAAGTTTATTACAGTCTAAAAATAATACAGGTAAATAAGATCTAGTAATCACATCCGTTGTTTTGGCAAACAATGCGTCGGTAACCCTGCCTACGGAATTTTACACTATCTTTTTACTTGTAGTTTGTACTCTCTTACACTTGGGCTATGGATAATAAGTACCATAGTTGGGCATTAAATTCGTTTTTATACTACAAGCAGTGGCATCACTATAGTGAAGTATACGGGGGTGATTATATTTATTATAGAAAAAAAAGTTACGCCAATGATCTAAATAATAAATGTCTACATTTTTAAAATAAGCAGTCTATTTATGAAAATAGTCCACTTAAGGTTAACACTAAAAAATATTTAACAACAGAAAAAACAATTAAAAATAAAACTACAAAAATTATTTTAAAACAGAAACCTAAATTTAAATCATCATGTTTACTACAAACTTAACAAAAAACTAATGGCATATGACAAAATTTAATTACAGTGAATTGTAGTTGCAAGTTTACTATACATTTTACAGAAAAACTTCTAAAAAACTTTATTTTCGCGAATCGACTGATTATTTTAAAAATGTGGAATTTGTTGTTTTAGATGATTGGCTTACCTTTTTTACCACTAAAAAAGATTATCACTCCCTAGTAACGCCACTGCTTGTAGTATGAAAACGAGTTTAATGCCTAAATATGGTATCCAACAAAAAACAACAAAACACCTGTTGGGTGTTTCGTAAACACATATGTTTATTGTCCGAACTGTAAACTTTCGTTCAATTTTAATGCATTCAAAAACACTTGTTATCGTTAACAACTTAAAACCAATAAACATTTTAGTTTAACTTACGCATAATAATCGAATTATATACAGTGCTTGCAAATCCAAGTCCGACCGCGCTGGAAAGGACGGCTGTTCAATACCCGCGTGAAAAGAACAAGGATAGAACGCCAAATAGAATTTGATTGGCCAGAGCCGGCAGGCTACGACAACGCACCTCGCAGCGTGCTTGACACGAGGATATCAGAACGAGAACTGCAGTGGTGCCAGCAAGAGGTAGTAATTTTAGTAAAAAAGATTATTTAATTAAAAAATGTACACGTTGGAACAAAAAGTTCAGATTTTAATCTGGCATTTTGCTGGTAATTCTGAACGAGAAATTCAAAGATTATTTGCGGGAATGTTCGAGGCCAGACCAAACAGAGAAACAATTCGACGAACCGTTAATAATTTTCTCACGCACGGTTGTGTAGTTCCGATGCAGCTCCGACGGGAACGTCCTCCACGGGAAAATCTAAATAGAGAAGCGCGGGATACTTTAATGTGCGCGTCAATTAAAGAAAACCCAACCCAGGCATTAAGTACGGTGGCTAGGGAGTTTGATATTTCAGCTTCCACGGCACGAAATGTGCTAAGACGCCATGGATATCGTCCATTTAAGCTGCGACGGGGAAACGAGCAATTCCCTGCCGATGCATTCCGCCGCATGGAATTTTGCGAGGTTGTTATGGAGAGAGCAAATGCCGACCCAAATTTTATCGGTAATATTTTATTTACTGACGGGTTGACATTTACTCTCCATGGCAGGCACAATTCGCAGAATGTTCGACTGTGGGCGCGAGAAAATCCTCGTAGGATTTTTGCAGCTCGGACTAGTGATGGGTCGTGATTTTGGTAACGTGATTTTGGAACTTTATTTTTAAATCACGTTCCGGAACGTTCCTAAATATATCGGAACTATGTGACAGCGGAACGAACTAAATAGAAACAGAGAATCCGACCATCGAATGAGTGAACGGAGCGAGTGGGAAGGGAACGACGTGAAACATGGAACAGAACGAACGTCGCTAATGTCGGAACTGTTTAACGGCGCAGTTACCCCGTTTCGAAACGTTTCTTGTTCGAGTTTCGCGGCGCCGATTTCTGCTGAACTTTATCGGTGCATATAACCAATATAACGAGGCGGGTGGAATCGTTCCCCTGAAACGGTGCATAAAAAATTAAGTTTTTTAGGTAGGGTAGATGGAATATAGGATGCGGTATTGTATACAGATAATTGCATTTTTTATGGAGTTAAAACATGACTTAAAACAATAAAAGGTATAATATAAGCATTCTATTATTGTAAATATACCCAACATGAGTTATTTTTATTATATATATATATATATATATATATGGGTTTGTAAACTTTGTATTTTATATTTTTGGTATATTGATTATAAACGCATGGTATTTTTTAAACATTCTTTAATATTTCAAAAATAAAATGTAAATAGGTTTAAATACAAACAAACAACTTCTCCTAAATAAAATAAACCAAAATATCGATTTTTAGAAACATAAATAAAGGTAAAATAAAAATTAAATTAAAATAAATACAAGTATATCGATGATTTTTTGCAAATGGATCGCAGGCGACATAACTCAAATTTCGAGAATTAAAAACTTTATTGTTTAAAAGTCTGTTTTAAACTATATATTTCTTTTAAAAATCCATGATAATCAAAAATCAAAAATACCTACACTTACCAATAATTTAGGATTATTATTAATTTTTTCTTAATTTCTTAATGTATATGATGACGAAGCAAACTAGATGAGAAAATAGGAAAAATAATGTATCCGACACCAAGCGCGCGAATTTGTCAATTTAAATTTCAACTTAACAGGGAACCATCAAAAGTTTTGTGGTTAGTTTTGATTCAAAACAAAACCAATTGTGGTTAGTTTTGATTCAAAACTAACCACAATTGTGTTAAAATCGAAACCTAATGTACCTAATATTGTACAATTATTAAACTATAATACCAAAAGTGACTAAAAAGGTTTTTTCTTAATAGAGAATCTTTATTAGAGATAGACAAAGCATTCAAGGAATCAACAGGTTTTTGTGTATTAAAGGGGTCCCTAGACGTTCAAAAAATATTTTTGCTTAATATTACTGCACAAAAAATTAATTATTGTCTCTATAGAGACAATATATATAAATAAATTAAGCAATATTGTCAACACACTGTTAACTATATTGCTTAATACAACATATTGTGCAATAATGATATTGAGTGTAGGGACCTCCTTAACCTTTATAGTGTATAGCAAAAGTAACAAACAGTAGCAGCGGTAGAATAATATTGAATTGTCTTTATTCAATAGCAAGAAAAATAAATACAAGTTACAATATTTAATTTTTGTATTAAAGAGGAGCGCCAGACAAAATGCAGTCGAGTGAACGCCGCTGCCGGGACGTTTCTCCCAGCAACGCGTTGCAACGTCGTGTCGTACTCGCATGTATTGTAAAATCATTTACCCTACGTTCCGAAATTACGTGATTTTGGTACGTGATTTTTTAGGAACGGAACGGTCTGGTACGTTCCGGATTGGGAACCGTTTTTTCCATCACTAGCTCGGACACAGTATCCCCAAAAACTTATTGTCTGGGCGGGTATTTTGGGCGACCGAATAATTGGCCAATTTTTTATAAATGGGAATTTAAATGGCGCTAGGTATTTAAATCTCTTAAAAGACCAAATAAATAGTTCCCGCGCTTCAAAATTTAGACGGAGTTAACATCGAAAACGTATGGTTTCAGCAGGACGGTTGCCCCGCACATAATACGATGGCTGTTCGGGAATTCCTTTCCGACACTTTTGGACCTCGTCTTATTATGGGTCGATGAGGAATTCTCTGGCCAGCTAGATCACCGAACTTGGCGCCGTGTGATTTTTTTTGTGGGGGTACCTCAAGTCGAAGCTGTACGTTTTCCAGGAAGATCGGGCTAATAACCTCAATGATTTAGGAATCCGCATAACTAATTTGTTGCAGGATATTGGTCCAGAAGTCCTAGCTAATGTGCATGGGAATTTTTATAATAGGTTAGGCTATTGTTTGGCTGCCTATAGGGGCTTTTTCGAACATTTAATTTAATTTTTGAGTTTATTTATTTGTATTATTTATTTTTAGAGTTTTATTTTTATTTAGAGTTTTATTTTTATTTATAGTTATTTTTATTCAGAATTATTTTTTATTTGAGAAATCTTTTTTATTAAGAAAACTATTTTTGTTGTTGCCCTAGTTCTCAAGAAAAAAAATCAAAAAAATTTATTTTTAGGATTCGGGTATAAAATATTTAAAAAGAAAATTAAAATGTGCATCTACACTCTAACGCAGTTTGCTTAACACTAAAAGCAGCCAGACTGGCTGCCAGAGTTGACCTCGCTTACAATTCGCACGCATCCGGCTCTGGCCAATCAAATTCTATTTGGCGTTCTATCCTTGTCCTTTTCACGCGGGTATTGAACAGTCGTCCTTTTCAGCCCGGTCGGATTTGGATTTGCAAGCACTGTATAATAATATTACCTAATTTTATACGTGACAAATTCTTATACCTATTCTTCAGGTAAAAAGAATCAAATCAATTACTACATTGTAAAAAAAGTTCCAATAAGACCACAAAAAACTAGATGGATGATTGTAATAATAAAAACTCCAAAAGTTTAAAATGAAAAAAGAACTCAATCCGCAGAAAAAAGTACCTATGTACCTTTGGATGCCGCAAGTAGACAAAAAGTCTTTTGGGGCCGTCCATAAATCGCGTAAAGCTAAAAATGATCTAAATTGACCCCCTCCACCTCCCCCGTAATGAAATGTAAAGAAGTAAAGACCCCACAAAGGTTGTTGTGACGAATTATCAAACCGCCTACACCCTACAATTCCGATTCTTTTTTGTAATCATCTGAATAATTTCATTCAATTTACTTTATCACGTGAGGCAATATTGTCAAAATAAAATATGATCCTTACTAAACTGTCTTAATAAGTTTAGTTAGTTGGGGTCAGTTTCTAATGTTTTTGTATATTTAGTATTTTGGTTAAGCCTCTATTATATGTAAGAATTTTTTTAAAATACAAACTTTTTTGAGATAATAAGTTGTATGTGTTTTTAGCACCAAAAAAACATATAATCTAATAACCTTTTTTTACTTTTTTTACGAAATCCGTGTAACTATAATTAATAAAATACAGAACTTTCTAGTTATTTCCTACATCTATTAAATAGATGCAGCCAAATGTTAATTTGTAAAAAATAATGATTTTATTTCTTAATTATTTAATTTTACTAATGGGTTTAACCGAAATGTAGAAAGTTAATGTTTTTTGTTATTTTTAAAGATTTAAAATTCCAACGAAAGCGTCCAACAATTTTGATTTCTGGATTATGATCGTTATAGTTTAATTAAAGACTCCTCTTTTATTATGTGAAGTCAAAAATAATTTTTCTTGAATATTTTGCATGTAACAACGCGTTAAATATTCTGTTTGTGCTGTCTTCGAGCGCGCTCGCGTGTTCTTTCCTTTCTCCTGTAAAATAAGCGCTGGGTCCCTTTTCTCGGAGTGCGTTACAGATACATTGTATATTATGGTCCAACTGAAAAGCGGTTTTGTTAAATTATAAAATAATTGAAAGAAGATCCAGCTATAGGTATATCCAGCAAATCCAGTAAATATAGGTAATTTTGACATAATAATTATAATTTTTATTTTTAATGTTTATAAATGAAAAGTACTATTTATTTTACATACTATAATTAAAAACTGAAGAATGATGTACAATATATACAATATACAGGGATGGTAATGAGCTTTTAGGCCGTTTAATAAACAAAGATGCATGCTATATGAAAAGTACGAATAAGTGAGATAAACGTATAAATAAGAGAGACATTTTTGAACGATTAGAATAACAAAATACTTATTTCCCCTCTGCCATAAACGTGCAGTACAAGATTTTAAAACGATTAAATCAAAACAATTAAACGTCCGCCAATGTTTTACTTCCCCTCCTGTAACTGCTTTACAATCCCACCAAGATACATACACCTTAAGATAGGATGGTGCGCATGTTGGGCGGGGCTTAAATATGCCACTTGATTTTAAATCTTTAACGTGCTTTTTAATTATCTGCTGCTAAAATTCTTGTTTTTGCGATGCTGTTGGATGTTAACTTGCTCTATTTTTTGTTTAACTTGTTGTTTTTGCTTTCGGTAAGGTTCGAATTTATTTTCAGTGTTCAAATTATTGTTATTGCGTTGTGTTAACCTGTTCTTTTTGGTTATTATTGTTTTTGTGTTGCGTTAACTTGTTTTGTTTGTGTTTTAGTTTGTGTCGTACCATTTGCATTTATTAAAATGCGGGTGTGGCATATTTGGATGCAATTCAGACAACCAGTCCAAGAAAAACCCTTTAAATAAAAACATTAAATTTAATCGATTCCCGAAAAACTTTGATTTGTGGAAACAAAAAGAATAGGCAATTTAAAACACCAAACACCTAAATGTTATCAAGGACTAAAAG
The DNA here is from genome assembly GCA_921294245.1 of Brassicogethes aeneus. Classification (NCBI taxonomy): domain Eukaryota; kingdom Metazoa; phylum Arthropoda; class Insecta; order Coleoptera; family Nitidulidae; genus Brassicogethes; species Brassicogethes aeneus. The sequence goes on from OV121137.1 coordinate 3,555,735, forward strand.
CATCTATTATCCATATTATAAAACTTTCTTCAATATTAAGTTTAATAAAATAGAGATATTTCTTTATTTTCTTTGATAATATTACTATTATTCGTGTATTCGCACGGCATGCGCGGCATGAACCAAAACTCGTACACGGGAGCATCCAGCCCTGGCGCGGCGCGGTCTCGCCTGCCCCACCACTATTACGTCACTCCACCACTCCCACGTCTCATAATGCATTTGTCTTTATTTATTAAACGGCCTAAGAGCACATTACCATCCCTGTATATGATGACAATATGAAAATTTGGCGAAACACGCCAATTTACATATCAAGGGGACAACTGTTGAGGTATTTGTTGTTGTAATACATTTCACCCCCTGACCTCCAGAGCACCTACCCCTAAAATTTTATATAGCAACCCCTATTTATTTCACCACTTTTTAAAACCCTTATGTAATTCTTGATAACATCTTGATTACATTTTTTTTGCCAACATTGAAGTGGTTATAACCTCACAAATGTATGGAATTTATTTAGTGTTTAAATTAAAACACTGCTAGTTTTAATGGGGTTCCACGGTAAAAGTGATAATAAAGATAATATAATTACTTTATTAATTGTTCAAAATGGTTTCCATTGTTTTGTAAGCACAAGTACAGCCGATATTTAAACTGTTCGTGGACGTTTTGAAGTGTCTCTCGTAAAATAGCCCTACATTCTTGCACATGGGTTTTGAATACAATGGATTTCAAATGACCCCATTGAAAGAAATCGAGCGGTGTCAGATCTGGTGACCTAGGTGGCCATTCAATGGGTCCCGTCCTACCAATCCATTGCTTCGGATACTGATTATCCAACCACTCTCTTACTGGACGTACATAATGACATGCTCCGTCCTGCTGAAAGTGTAGCAAATGTTTATCGGAAACAAAATTTCCATCGACGTCTCTTTGATTTTACACCTGATGAATTATACGAGGCTCAATTCTTCTGTCTAAAATTTCCGCATACATTTCAGCATTTAAATTTCCATCTATGAACAAGCTGTGGGTAAAAGGCATAAGGGGATAAGTAAAAAAAAGCAATTTTTCAATAGAGCCTTTAACGTATTTGCATTAATTCAGAAAATATATTTATGTTTAGCAGGTATACGCTTTTGTTAGCATATAACATGTGCTAACAAAAGGGTATACCCGCTAACCATAAATATGTTTCCTGAATTAATGCAAATACGTTAAAGGCTCTATTGAAAAATTGCTTTTTTTGACTTATCCCCTTATGACTTTTACCCACAGAAAGGACCAATAGTATCACCTAATATGCCCGCCCAAACATTTATTTTTTGGGGATATTGTGTATGCCCCTCTCTTATAATGTGAGGATTGAAGTCGCTCCAATAACGGCAGTTTTGTTTGTTTACCTTGCCATTTAAGTAGAAGGTGCACTCATCACTGAAACAGATATTTTTTATAAACCGGGGCTGAGCAATAATCCTGTTAGTCATAATTTCGCAAGTCAATACGTCTGTCCGGGTCATCATCCCCCAATTCTTGAGTAATTTGTAGATTGTATGGGTGAAATTTGTGAAGCTTTAATACTTTTATGACGATTCATGCGACAGGATACAAAAAATACCCGACCACTTTAGCCTATTTTTACTAATCGATTCAGCAAATCAAATAAATTTACACAATATACACGAAAATACGAACTGCACTTCTAAATTATATCAATATAACAAAATATAAAAAAATGCACAAAACAATTGTTTTTAATAAAATAATGTAAATAAAGGTAAGCATTTTAAACATAGTTCATAGTAAACTAAATATTAAAATTAATGGCTGTAGCGGCACAGTAAACGCAACCGTTTAAAAACTTGCATTATTTTAATTTATGTATTAAAATTTAATACATTCCATACATTCATAAGGTAATCCACTTCAATTTTGTTAAAAATAAATTAAAAAGAAATGTAACTTATCTAGAATTACATAAGTATTTCAAAAATGGCGAAATAAATAGGGGTTGCTATTTAAAATTTTAGGGGTAGGTGCCCTGGGGGTCATGGGGTTAAATGTAATACAACAACAAATAACTCAACAGTTGTCCCCCTTGATATGGAAATTGAAGTGTTTCGCCAAATTTTTATAGTGTCGTCAGTTAAAGAAATATTAAGTACTGTTCGTTTTAAAATTGTCACCCTGTATGTATTATGATACATAATAGTATATTTTGTAACAAGTTTGGAATACAGCATATTCCGCTCAAGTGAAGAGTTTGTCACACGAGCCGAAGGCGAGTTTGACGGTTTCACGAGAGCGGAATATGCAATTCCAAACGTGTTTCAGACTATACTTTTTCTACGTTTCCAAAAAATACCATAGAAAAATAATTTAATTGGAAGAAAGTGAGGTTGGATCAGTCTAAAATTTGTTAGATATTAAAAACAGAGATGTCGCCACGAGTGTTCATTCTGTCATCAGATGATAAAATATTTCATTCTGTAACACTTTACGGAATATATGTCATTCCATAGATAAAAGTGATATTAGAAGGGTCAAATTCCGTAATAGGAGTAGAAAAAATTTATTACACATGCAACTAAAATAAAAACAAAATAATTCTATTTAAAAACGGTTGAATTCCACGCTGAGTTCTGTGCAACTTATATAGTTCCCCTTGAAAGTCTAATAATTTCCCTCTATCGTGCTCCAGATGGTGACTTTGATGTGTTTATTGAGGCTTTTCAGAGGCTTCTAACAGATGCCTCAAACAAATTTAAAAAAATTGCTATACTTGGTGATTTCAATGTCAATTTTAACATTAATACCTTAAGATTTAACGAATTACTCAATGTTTTAATAGTATATTCTGTAACAAGTTTGGAATACAGCATATTCCGCTCGAGTGAAGAGTTTGTCACACGAGCCGAAGGCGAGTTTGACGGTTTCACGAGAGCGGAATATGCAATTGCAAACGTGTTTCAGACTATACTTTTTCTACGTTTCCAAAAAATACCATAGAAAAATAATTTAATTGTAAGAAAGTGAGGTTGGATCGGTCTAAAATTTGTTAGATATTAAAAACAGAGATGTCGCTACGAGTGTTTATTCTGTCATCAGATGATAGAATATTTCATTCTGTAACACTTTACGGAATATATGTCATTCCATAGATAAAAGTGATAATAAAAGGGTCAAATTCCGTAATAGGAGTAGAAAAACTCTTTTCACTTAGATGTTTGTATATCTGAAAATACAAGGGTTACAGCTGATACAGCTTCTTGTATTGACAAAATTCTTACAAATTTACTTAATGGATATGAGGTAGGGGTTCTTGATTCATGCATGAGTGATCATAAATATATTAATATAAAAATATGCCCAAAAACAATTTAGAAAAAATTTTACACAAAAAATAATATAAAAATTTTTAGGGAGGACTTAAAATAAGTCAAATGGAGTGGCGATGCCTCTGAAAAGTCAATGGCAGATTTTCTTGTAAACACTTATAAAAACCTGATTAGTAAAAACTTTCCACTAAAAAAAGTGAAACATATGTCTACTGTTACAGTACCTGTAAAATGGTTCACAGACACATTAAAAAAAATAAGAGACACTTTGGCATGTCTTCGCTACAGTAGCGGAAAACATAATTAAATCTTTGCCGGGAGCCCGTCACAATGCTACAGACTCTCAGGGATGCTCTAGAAACAACAAATTTCCGTCATTCTTCATGGCACCAGTTACTAACTCTCTAAAAATGAATTAGTCAAAAATAACTAATTTAATAGTTAATAGTGGCTGCTTTTTCACTTGTGCCATGTTAACCATCGAATACCATGGTATCCCAAAATTTAATAGCCAATTCTTATGTAAAATTGTACTCCGAATCTGAAAATGCCGTCAAAAGTTATGAAAGTGGAGCACAAGTGAAAAAGCAGCCACTATTAACTATTAAATTAGTTATTTTTGACTAATTCATTTTTAGAGAGAATATTGAAGTAGAGAATATAATAAAAAATCTATGAAACTCATATAGCACTGATATATTTAACATAAATAGTGGTCTGGTCAAGGAAACTGCTAATATTATTAGTAAGCCTTTGACAAGTATGCTAAACAAATGTATACTGGAGGATGTCTTTCCAACCTCTTTTAAGTGCTCAAAAATTTCCCCAATACATAAAAAAGGCGATAAGGATGAAATTGACAACTACCGCCCCATATCCATCATACCTTATTTTGGTAAAATATTTGAAATAGTTATTAAAAACAGATTGTACAAATTTCTCGAGGGGAATAAAGTTTTGAGCAAGTGTCAGTTTGGATTTTTAAAGGGCAGATCTACTACAGATGCCGTTTTTAAGGTGGTGGAGTAAATACTCGGGGGCCTTGAGAGGGGTGAGTTTGTTACTATAACTATGCTTGACCTATCCAAGGCCTTCGACTATGTATCTCACTGCACTCTTTTGGAAAAGATGAACCTATACGGGATAAGGGTTGACTCCTTGTCTCTGTTTAAATCATATTTGGAAAATAGGTACCAATGTGTGGAATTAAACAATACGATATCAAATAAGCAACTCATAAAACATGGAGTGCCTCAGGGCTCTGTCCTGGGTCGTCTATTATTCATCCTCTTTGTACATGATCTTTTTCACCACATGTCACCAGACTATTGTTTTGCTTTTGCAGATGACAGCACCAATATAAATAGTCATAAAAATCTAAATCAATTTATAGAACTTAGTCAGAAAAGTGAGAAAAAAGCCCAAAACTGGTTTTCGGCAAATAATGTAAAAACGAATACAAAAAAACACAGAGGCTCACAATCTCTACCAGAGTCAGAAGAGAATCGTGCTAGTGCAAAACTGCTGGGCATTATTCTTGACAATAGGCTAGATTACACATGTCACATTGAAGGCCTATGTAAAAAACTATTCGAAGGCCTATGTAAAAAACTATCAACTGCGCACCAGTCAATGTGTCGCGACCAAAAATTTCGTCCTTTTTCAAAACGAAATAACGTTTTTGTTTCTTGAACGATTTTATTTTGGTTTGTAATGTCTGCTAGCCCCATTCTCTGGCAATTCATGCTATAGATATGAAGCTTACAGCTTTTCAAGTAAATTTACTACAGGGTGATATGTAAAACAGTGAAAAATTTCAATAACTTCATCCAAGCCCCGTTTGTAAAATAAATATTTTTTTCTCGTTTTTACTTTGAAATAATGAAGTATTATGTCTTAACTTGAAACGTTTTTCAAATTTTTCGAATTGGAATCTTAGCAACAAAAATATGATTTTTTTTTTCAAAAGAGTACATTTGATGCTTTTTTGTAGGCAATACACTGAGCCTTTTTAAGATAAAAAAGATAAGATGGTGAAAGATTGTTCCTTAAATAATTAGAAAAATGTAACAAACAATAACAATTATAACTTTCAATATTTCGTTGGCCCTCCCCTAACCCGTAATAATTAGTTAACCCTCCTGAGCATTCCCTAGACCAAGTTCCTTAGAAATTTCTGGGGTATGGCTTCCCATTCTTCCTGAATCGAATTTACCAATTCATCCAAATTTTCCATGCGTCCTTTCCTCTCTTTGATCTTCAGTTTCATCCTGCTCCACACATGCTCAATAGGATTCATATCCGGAGACAAAGGTGGCCAATTCATTCTCTCAATATCATGGTCCCTTAAATACTCATTTACGATATAAGCGCGATGCGGACGTGCATTGTCGTCCACCAACACCAAATTATTGGCATTTAATTTTTATCATTTGATTCTTGATTTGATCGTTCAGTGACATGATAATAACGTACTAAAATGCAAAACACAGTAAAAAAACAGTAAAATCCAGCAATCAGATTTTAATGAGACATTTAACATCCAGGAATTGTTTTCGAATTTTGTTTCTTGGTGATTTTGGTTTTATCTGAAACCTAAATTTGACAACTGAATCACAATCAGGTCAAAATTATGAAGAAAACATGTCACGAACGTAAATATCGGTTCAGGTTTAATTTTCGAAAATTTTCACCAAAATGTAATTTTGAAAAAGTTGTCTTTGCTTAGGTTCCTCTGAAAATAATGGAAGTTTGTTGCTTGTCGCTTGTTCAGAATTATTCAAGAAACAATCTTTCACCATCTTATCTTTTTGTTCTTAAAAAGGCCGAGTGTATTGCCTACAAAAAAGCATCAAATGTACTCCATTGAAAAAAAAATCATATTTTTGTTGCTAAGATTCCAATTCGAAAAATTTGAAAAACGTTTCAAGGTAAGACATAATACTTCATTATTTCAAAGTAAAAACGAGAAAAAAATATTTATTTTACAAACGGGGCTTGGATGAAGTTATTGAAATTTTTCACTGTTTTACATATCACCCTGTAGTAAATTTACTTGAAGAACCGTGAGCTTCATATCTATAGCATGAATTGCCAGAGAATGGGGCTAGCAGACATCACAAACCAAAATAAAATCGTTTAAGAAATAAAAAAGTTATGTCGTTTTGAAAATGGATGAAATTTTTGGTCGCGACACATTGAGTGGTGCGCAGTTTAGTTTATTTGTTCTTAGACAGTTAAAAAGTCTGTTTCGCTGGATATTTTAAAACGTAGTTATTACTCTATATTTCACTCACATCTTACATACGGCAAGATTCTCTGGGGCAACTCTGGCAATGCTATTCTGGCCTTTCGTCTGCAAAAGCGAGCAATAAGATTACTTTGCAATCTTAAATAGAATGATCACTGTCAACAGTACTTTATTTATTTGGGAATAATGCCCCTGCCATCAAATTTATTTTATTTTACGTTAACAAAAATCCACAAAGATAAAAATAATTTTATCTGTGGTAAGAACTATCATCAGTATTACACCAGAAACAAATCCCAAATCAGGACACCTAAATATAGACTCTTAAGGGTTTCAAATAACACATTAAACTTCAAATTGTACAATGCCCTTCCGACAGAATAAAATCAAAAAGTTTCTCATTCATTTGTTTTTACTCCACTGAGGAGTACCTTATGACGCTTAAAAGTAAAGAATATTTCAACCATTTCTCTCTTAAGTAAGTAACTATATTTGACAAATATTATTTGTATACCATTTTAAATGTATGTATATGGCAAATTGATGTTAACTGTATATTGACTAAATGTATATATATATTAGGGTGCTTCAAATAAAAATTTTTTTCGCTCTTACCCTCTCAAATGTTTTTATTTAATATAAAAAAAATCCTCACCAAATATGGGCGTTCCAGCTCAACTCTAAGAGGTCGGTATTTTATTTTAGTTTCCCATTGAATTAACATGGGAAAAAATTAATTTATGTTTGGAATTTTATACCTCTGTATCAAAGTAACTTATGGCAATGATCATTGCAGATTATTTATAAAATTTAACGCTCTACAAAAAAGGTATCTTATTATTTTTTGATAAATTGATATCTTCTAGAGTTATTCGAGGTCAAAGTTTGATTAACATTAAATGTTCTGTTTTTTTTTTTTTAATTTTATGGTATAATTAGCAGACAGGAGGTGAAAGGCGGCAAAACAAGGCAGAGGGGGGGCAAAATGGGGTACCCAAAAAATGAGCATATGAAAAGTTTTCCAAAATTGTACCATCCTTTTTCTCGCTCTACAGGCTCAAAATAATTATTAATTATTATAATGATTAAAAGCGTGAACTTGTGAGTCAATTTTCAAATAATTTAGAAACCGAAAAAAAACAATCTAAAAAAAATATTTTTTGACGAAATTTTTTGGGTACCCCATTTTGTCCCCCGTTGCATTGTTTTGCCCCCTTTCACCTCCCGTCTGCTAATTGTACCATAAAATTATTTTATTAAATAAGGGCGTAATCTTAAAAAATTAGTGAGGTCCTAATGTCGTTAAATAACAAAAATTGTATATTTTAGTTCATACATTTTGGCGCTGCAGTCGTGATTTGCGTATACATTACGTGTATATATTTGTTGAGTTTAGTATAGTATGGCTTCAACTAATTTGGCAACATCGCTTTGTATTTTCTACTCGATTTATATTTTATCGGCCTCATCCAACGATTCTCATCACGATAAGGATCTGCATTAGTAATAGGCGCGGGTAAAGTTCTTATAAAAAAATTGGTTTTATTATATTATTATTACTATTATATAATGTGTGATACTTAAACTATTTCTTTAAAATAGTTACATTATCTGTAGTTTTGTTATTTGAAAAAAATAATTTATAAATAACAAAGTAAGAAAGATATCGAGGTCAGGAAAAAACCAGGGTCAAGAATATTATGTATACTACTTTTAGTCGTCAAATTGACATTTGCCTGCCTAACAAGTGCCAAGATGGCAGGACTAAATAGAATAAGGGGGCTTGTGATACCTTGTTTGAAACGTATTTTGATTCTCTATTGAACCTTTTTTTAATTTCTACAATCCATTCAAAAATTCACAAATTTTAAAACTTGGCAATCCATGAACGAATTTAAAAATTAAAAAAAGCGTTAAATAAAAATATCTAACTTTTCGTTGCTTGTTTGATTTTTCATGGATTTACCATTACTACTGTTTATTATGTTTATTAAATCTATTTGATCCCTAAGTGAATTACACAGGTCAACATTTGATATAAGAAGTATCAATAGACCTCAGTAGGGTACCCTGGGGTTTTTGGGGTCGCTGATTTCATATCCGAGGTCAATTGACCTCTATCACATTAGGTTCAAGGTCAAAGTAAGAAGAATTGCATAGAAAAAAAAATTAAGTATATTAATTAAACTTTTCGGATCGCAGAATCCAAAACGTTTGTTACCCGGCAACGTCATCCAGGGGTTATTTCAAGGTAAAAGTGTGTAAAAGTGTTTGAAACTATTTGAAAACCTTCATTTAAAGGTTTTCGGGGTCGCTTAATTTGAATCTGGCATTTAATTGACATGGAAAGGTCGCCCAGTTGTTATTTCAAAGGCATTTCAGGGTTATTTCAAGGTCAAAGTGTGAAAAAGTAGTTTAACCTTCGGATGACCAACCTCTTTTTTATACATGGATGACCAAGGGGGGTTAAAAATGACCCCTCCTGATTTTAGTAAACGAAAACATGCTTTCATTATTTTAATGTTATATTTTATATTAAATAATGAAAACAAACATTAGTACAACAAATTTTTATTCCAACTAAACCAAAAAAGTAAAAGGAAGCAATGAAATTTGTAAAAAAATGCACTATTAACCACAGATATTACATAGTATGTTTTTTTAATCTTCGAATGTTCCTTGCAGACAAAATGCTTTTTTTATCGCATTTCGTTGTAAACTTTCTGTCGGAAGATCGACAGCAAATTTTACATCGGCCACGTTTCTTGGGATTTTCAGCTGGCTCTGCTTCTTCAGGATCTTCTGAATATTCTGTTAATACCATATTTATTTTAAAAATACTTTTTTAATGAGAAATATTTGTAAATTTTTGTTATGCAAAATATAAAAATACTTGGCATAATAATATAGTCAAATAAAAAAATAATCAGTTAAAAATTAAAAATATTTAAGAGTTTATTCAAAAAAAATATACATTGGGGTCAAAATTTACCCCCCTTGGTCATCCGAAGGTTAAACTTTCATGAGAGCACAAATGCAGTGACCACCTGAAATGGAATGATCTTAAAAAAATGGTTTTAACCTTATTTAATTTCGGCGATCCTGAAAAACCAATAGGAACTTGATTTTTTTCCAATATTTGTATCCATTTCTTCGCACTTTAACTTTCAAATGACCTTAAAATTACTTCGATAAAGGGCCATTATAGAACCTTTACGGTTGTGTTTGCTGGACTGTATAACTCGGAACCTGTCATTTTCGCACCGATCATTTTGACAGCTGTAATTTAAGCACCAGCTGTTATTTTGGCATCTGTCATTCGGGAATCAGTCATTTTTACAGCCGTTATATTGGCACCTGTAATTTTAACAGTTGTCATTTTGAGCTTCGTCATTTTAGCACCTGTCATTTCGACAGCCGTTATTTTGGCACCTGTCATTTTGACAGCTGTCATATTGGCAACCTACACTATGGTAGACGGTTGCCTAAAATAAAGTGTCTGCAAATAGGGCTTGCCAACTGTTAAAGATAAAAAACGGGAAAGTTAGCTCATGATCAGACAAGGACGCAATTCCGTTGTTTTAAAAGCGATTGCGCATGCGTAGATAGAAGGGTACTCAAGGATCGATTTAAAAATATTAAAAAAAACAGACAATAAATTTATTTTTAGTTTCGGGATAATATTGAGATATAAAATATTTTTAATAATATTTATTCTCCTTTATTTTTTATATAATTGCATTTAAAATTGAGTTTCCATTAAAAATTAAAAAAAAACCTCAGTAATTAATTAATAAAAAAATAAAAATTTAAATAATTTTTTTTTAACAATTTTTTATTATGTATCATATATGTCATGATCTTTTGATTTCGCGGTATACTTGTATTTGACGATAACGATAACACATCCTCTTCACTTTCACTGTAAAAAAAACTGCTTATACGTCGAATTTTATTGGTAGTTAGTCCATTTTAAAAGATAAATTTCGATTTTTACAGAAAAATTTTACAACTAACTGCCATTTTTAAAGCCGGAGAAACAGGTTTACAGCCCGGACAACAATCGGGATTTCCTGTTGAAGTCATGATGATATTACAACGTGATTTTTTTATCACGCTGTGATATCCTGAGTGCATACACATGCTTCAGTGATATCATGTAGAACTCACGCTTTATTTTCACAAATTTTATTCATACTGATATCATACGAAAGTCACCGCGTAATAAATGAAAATCATACTAACGTCACGTCGTGATTTTCACAAATTTTGTTCATACGGACATCATCCGGATATCACTGCGTGAGAAATGAAAATCATGTCGTGATTTTTTATGCCAACGGTGTTTGGATAATCATTTTTGTGCCAAGTTCGTACACTAAGAGAAAAATTATGTTGAATCAACAGTTTTTGCGGTTAAATACATTTAATATTTTCTTGGATTTAAATTAACTATATATAATTAATTTAAATCCAAGAAAATATTGAATGTTAAACTGTTGATTCAATTGTTAACATACTTTTTCTTTCAATGAACGAATGTGTCGCAAAAATGAATATCCAAACACGGCCTGGCATAAAAAATCATGTCGTGATTTTTTATGCCATCGGTATTTGGATATATATTTTTGCGCCACATTTGTACATTGAGAGAAAAAGTATACCTACATATATGTATATTGAATCAACAGTTTTTTTGGTTCAAGATTTTTTTGGATTTAAATTAATAGTTCCCGGACAACAATCGGGATTTCCTGGTGAAGGCATGATGATATCACAACGTGATTTTTTTTTATCACTCTGTGATATCCTGAGTGCATACACATGCTTCATCACAGTGATATCATGTAGAACTCACGGTGTGATATTTGCAAAATTTGTGCATGCTCATATATGCTCATACCCAGTAAACATTTGTGATTGCGTATTGAAATCACTCCGAAATCTCGTCGTGACATCGTGATATCACTGGCGCATTCATATGTTTCTACAATACACAATCAATGGGATATCAAGTCGTGACATTCAAGCGCAATACGCACTCAATTGGATATCACTCCATGACATTGCTAGCGCGCATGCGCGAGCGAAAGTGCAGGGGAATATTTAAAACATGTTGGAGCTGTGAACGAAAAAAGCGTCGTCGCTATCGTTAATTGCGATGCAACGTCTTTTAAAACACGTTGCATCGCTAGTAACAATAGCAACGACCCTCTTATGATATACGATAAGAGTCTTATCGTATATCACAGCTTCAACATACTTGCGGCCTTGGGTGAAACAAAATTATGGGCTAAAATATTAACAGTCAACGTTTTAAATAAAATAATAATAAGACAAGTTTTGCACACTACCTTTATACAGGGTGCATCAAGTATCCTATAAGTATAATACCTACATGTATACAGGGTGTCACATATTTATTTTTTGGGCGAATTTGATAAATCCTTTTAGGTTTTTAGAAGTATGCAAAGGGCTTAATTTAATGTAAATTAAATTTAGTTAATCCAGAGGCGGCGCTGGAACATGGGTATGATATCATATACTGCTTTTTTAAGTTTATTATTATTTATAGATTACAAATAAAACGAAAACGAATTTAATTTTTTTCTTCGCTTGCAAAATCGCAAACAAATATAAAGTGAAGTTATTTATTTTTGGGGAAATAATTGTTTAAAATCATTAATCTATAACGTGTATTAAAGAAAAAAGTCTTTGTCTAACAATAATAACATAATACGTATAATTACGTACGTAATTAACGTATTATGAACAGATTAAAGTAATGTCATTTAAATGAAAAGTTTCGTCCCTGCGGGGTCACGTCGTGACATAAAAAGATCACGCGCGTGTCACTGCTTGACATAAAACGACAAACTTAATCACTGTGCCAGCAATTGGATATCAAGTTGTGACATGTCACGTCGTGACTTTTTCGTGATATCACAAATGTTTACTGGGTATATAAGCCCTGCGAACTGCGCATTTAAAACCTAGTTTGTTATTCACATTACACCGTTATAATTTATAAAACGTTGTTTGAATATCACGAATGTTGTCCGGGTTCAATTAAAAAAGATATTCCAATGTTTAACAAAACGTGAACGTTTTGAACGCAGGGCTCATACATTCGTGATATTCATACGAACTTCATGTCGTGATTTTCACAAATTTTATTCACACTGATATCATACGGAAGTCACCGCGTTATAAATGAAAATCATACGAACGTCACGTCGTGATTTTCACAAATTTTATTCATACCGACATCATCCGGATGTCACTGCGTGAGAAATGAAAATCATGTCGTGATTTTTTATGCCATCGCTGTTTGCGATTGACCGATGGCATAAAAAATCATGTCGTGATTTTTTATGCCAACGGTGTTTGAATAATCATTTTTGCGCCACGTTCGTACACCAAGAGAAATTATTTTAAATCAACAGTTTTTGCGGTTAAATACATTTAATATTTTCTTGGATTTAAATTAAATATATAATTTAAATCCAATAAAAATATTGAATGTATTTAACCACAAAAACTGTTGATTTAATATATATGTAGGTATACTTTTTCTCTCAACGTACGAATGTGGCGCAAAAATAAATATTCAAACACCGATGGCATAAAAAATCACGACATGATTTTTTATGCCATCGGTGTTTGGTCATAAAAAATCACGACATGATTTTTTATGCCATCGGTGTTTGGATATTCATATTTGCAAAACATTCGTACATTGAAAGAAAAAGTATGTTAACAATTGAATCAACAGTTTAACATTCAATATTTTCTTGGATTTAAATTAACTATATATAGTCAATTTAAATCCAAGAAAATATTAAATGTATTTAACCACAAAAACTATTGATTCAACATAATTTTTCTCTTAGTGTACGAACGTGGCGCAAAAATGATTATCCAAACACCGTTGGCATTTCTCACGCAGTGACATCCGGATGATTTCCGTATGAATAAAATTTGTGAAAATCACGAAGTGACGTTCGTATGATTTTCATTTATCACGCGGTGACTTCCGTATGATATCAGTATGAATAAAATTTGTGAAAATCACGACATGATGTCCGGGTTAATTTACATCCAAGAAAATATTAAATGTATTTAACCGCAAAAACTGTTAATTCAATTGTTAACATACTTTTTCTTTCAATGTACGAATGTGGCGCAAAAATAAATATCCTAACATGTCGGTGCACCTATGGCATAAAAAATCATGTCGTGATTTTTTATGCCATCGGTGTTGGGATATTTATTCGTACATTGAGAGAAAATGTCGAAGAGAAAATATAATCCCGGGATTATGATATCGATATTTAACAATACCGGGAATACCGGGATTTCGAGATTGATATTAAAAACTAAAAGAATACAAAGCATAGTTATTAATTTTATTACTAAAAGAAAATTTAAACCAAAAAATATTTCTAGGTGTTCAGCGGCTAAACCAATACCGCAGAAAAATGAGTTCATTAAGGGTATTATCCCCAAGTCGGGATCTAAATTTTGTACATAGGGTCTGCGGCCGAAAACGCCCTTTCCGACTCCACACTAGTGGGGACATTAAGAAATCACATTTCAGTTTGAGGAATGCATCCCTGCTTCCGCCATTTTCAAAAATCGACATTTCTTTTTTTAGAGTTGATGTTACCGAATCGGTTTGAGGGTGCATTTTTATTGGGTTCATTGCGTTTTTTGTCAATGATTTAAAAAATTGTTTGTTTTAATTTGAGGCTGGAGTAGTAGCATGGCTGAAAGATTTTATCCTCGTCATTGTCTTCTTAAAAAGAAACATTTGGTTTTTTTGTAAACATTGTAAGTTTTTTAAGCATTTCCCTAATATTTTTTTTGTATAGAATATCGAACAGAGCATCTGATTCTTTATAATTGGGATTGTGCAAATAGCGGATAATACCTGAGCAATAAGTTCTGCGCTGAGCAATCCTTACCCTTAGGGCTTCATATAAGTTGGCACTTAGGGAAGTGTTCAACATAAATTTAAATACTAAAAATACCGGGATCATAATTTGTGATCCCGGTATTTTCGGTATTGAAAAACAGACGAGATCCCGGTATTTTCGGTTTTGGGATTTCGGGATTGCGAACCCTAATATCTACATATATGTATATTGAATCAACAGTTTTTGTGGTTAAATATATTCAATATTTTTTTGGATTTAAATTAATAGTTAATTTACATCCAAGAAAATATTAAATGTATTTAACCGCAAACATGTCGGTGCACCGATGGCATAAAAAATCATGTCGTGATTTTTTATGCACAAACACCGACAGCATAAAAAAACATGTCGTGATTTTTTATACCATCGGTGTTTGGATATTTATTTTTGCGCCACATTCGTACATTGAGAAAAAAAGTATTCCTACATATATATTGAATCAACAGTTTTTGTGGTTAAATACGTTCAATATTTTCTTGGATTTAAATTAATTATATATAATTCATTTAAGTCCAAGAAAATATTAAATTTATTTAACCGCAAAAACTGTTGATTCAACATAATTTTTCTCTTAGTGTACGAACGTGGCGAAAAAATGATTATCCAAACATCGTTGGCATAAAAAATAACGACATGATTTTTTAGGCCATCGGTCAATCGCAAACAGCGATATCATAAAAAATCACTACATGATTTTCATTTCTCACGCAGTGACATCCGGATGATTTCCGTATGAATAAAATTTGTGAAAATCACGACGTGACGTTCGTATGATTTTCATTTATCACACTGCGACTTCCGTATGATATCAGTATGAATAAAATTTGTGAAAATCACGACATGATGTTCGTATGAATATCACGAATGTTGTCCGGGAGGTTAGCCGCCATTTCAAGCATACGGACGGGACAAATCACAAAACTGTTTTTATTTTTAAAAATATTTTTGTTTTATTAGGCTATACATTAAATAAAAAACTCAAGGAATATTTTATGAAAGTAAAAAGATAATATAAATAATTGACAGGTGTGGACGGGACAATTGTATCTTAAGATAAATATTTTTTTTCTATCTTAAGATAAATCTTTTTTTCGTCCCGTCCACAACTCTTAATTATTAAAATTTTCTTTACCTTTATAAAATATTTTTGGCGTTTTTTTATTTAATGTATAGCCTAATAAATATATATATATATATATATATATTTACATCTTCAATTATTACGGCCTCATACAATAGACAAGTTTATCGGCCTCACCCAGATGGAGCCTAACCAGCGAATGTCTGTGTCATGTATATTAAATTTCAAAGTTTTCTAAACAGATCCCGCGCACTTAGAAATCCGTATCTTTAATTTTATGGTATACATTTTTAACCATCTTTCATACATAAAAACCTCTTACTAAATAACTAACATTGTGGCTTTAATTTGTGTATATATTTTTTAAATAGCGACATTATAAACTCATGTATATACAATACAGTCTCATATATGGTTGCCAAATCTTATTAGATGGTTAAATGCATTCAAATTAATGAATTGAATTTCCTGTTTTCATCTAACGGCCATTTCAAGCGCGCGAAACGCACGAATTTCAAAACTGTTTTTATGAAACAAATTGAAGATTTCATATTATTTTGGCATCAAAATGATCAAAAATATTTTTCTTTTATTAGGCTATACATTAAATAAAAAAACGCCAGAAATATTTTATAAAAGTAAAGATAATTTTAATAATTAAGAGTTGTGGACGGGACAAAAAAAAGATTTATCTTAAGATAGAAGAAAAATATTTATCTTAAGATACAATTGTCCCGTCCACACCTGTCAATTATTTAAATTATCTTTTTACTTTCATAAAATATTCGTTGAGATTTTTATTTAATGTATAGCCTAATAAAACAAAAATATTTTTGAAAATAAAAACAGTTTTGTGATTTGTCCCGTCCGTATGCTTGAAATGGCGGCTAACCTCCCGGACAACATTCGTGATATTCATACGAACATCATGTCGTGATTTTCACAAATTTTATTCATACTGATATCATACGGAAGTCGCAGTGTGATAAATGAAAATCATACGAACGTCACGTCGTGATTTTCACAAATTTTATTCATACGGAAATCATCCGGATGTCACTGCGTGAAAAATGAAAATCATGTAGTGATTTTTTATGATATCGCTGTTTGCGATTGACCGATGCACAGTGTTTCAATTCTCGAAAATATCGGCAAAACCTCAAAAATTGACATTTTTTTCCAGGTAAGTTTTGAGTTAGATGGGTAGTTAATACCTGTCTCCATCCTGTATTGAAAAAAAAATTATATAAAATACGTATATTTTGTCTTGTACATCAGTTTAAACTTGACGCTTTCAGTTGAAGGTACTTTACACGCGATCGCTGCGGAAAATTGTTTATTGTTTAAAAGTGAATAACTTGTGTTTGGTGTGCCCTATTGTTATGCGGTTTGATGAAGGGTGATCTTCAAGGTATGTAAAATTCAGATATGTATTTGTTTTTGGTGGATTTTGCTTGTACAACGGGTTATCGTAACCGACAAGATCGGTCTGTTAAAATCGCAAACTTTAAATCGAGCTTTTAGAACAATGGAGCTACAAAATTTGTAATGAATTGTAAGGCATCAGTTCAAGATCCGTTGAATAGCTTAGAGTTTTGTCTATCAAGCCATCAATAAATTATCTGCCCCAACTCGCCCCCGGCTCTTTAAAACTACATGTTCTTGGGCGCTCGGGCACGGTTGTGGTAAAAAACCTCGCGATTTTAAGCCTATGTGGCGCGCGTATCTGTGGTTTTGCTTTACAAAATATAAGATTTTTTTTTATTTCTGGGTTGCGTTCATGACGTTTACTCGATTCACTCGGATTTAACTCAAAACGTTTATTACAAAAGCGGTGTCTAGACTTTCATTTGCTTAAATCGTTCGTGACTACTAAGTTATTTAACACCAATTTTACATATTTAACCCACCTCTTGTAGGTGCGTTAAAACAACTCCGCATGCGTATTGTAGTGTGTTAATGTCAAATTTGAATTGCGGTTATTTGTGTTGACAATTTTTTTAGCAAATCCAGTGATGGAGATTGTTTAATATATATGTAGGTATTAAATAATATCATATAAATGTAATTATAATAAACTAAATTAAGCTATTTTATAAAAAGATGTTTTATTTACATTTTAAAAACAACCTCTTACGGGTTTTTAATTAATTTCGACAATTTTTTGATAAAAATGTCCGCCATTTGAGGTCCACCATTTTGAACTTTGGAATTCTGATTCCAGATTCATTATCAGCGACCACAAAAACCCCTGTATGGTGATTTTCAATTTATTCCGTCAATGTTTTGACAAATATGTCCGCCATTTTGGACCTACCATTTTTAATTTTGAAATTCTGATTCCAGATTCGTTATCAGCGACCCCAAAAACCTTTATATACAGATTTTTGGGATAATCCGACTACTCCTTGATATTTTGCCGAAAATTTCGAGAATTGAAACACTGTGCGATGGCCTAAAAAATCATGTCGTGATTTTTTATGCCAACGGTGTTTGGATAATCATTTTTTCGCCACGTTCCTACACTAAGAGAAAAATTATGTTGAATCAACAGTTTTTGCGGTTAAATACATTTAATATTTTCTTGGACTTAAACGAATTATATATAATTATTTTAAATCCAAGAAAATATTGAACGTATTTAACCACAAAAACTGTTGATTCAATATATATGTAGGAATACTTTTTTTCTCAATGTACGAATGTGGCGCAAAAATAAATATCCAAACACCGATGGTATAAAAAATCACGACATGATTTTTGATGCTGTCGGTGTTTGTGCATAAAAAATCACGACATCATTTTTTATGCCACATTCGTACATTGAAAGAAAAAGTATGTTAACAATTGAATAAACAGTTTTTGCGGTTAAATACATTTAATATTTTCTTGGATGTAAATTAACCCGGACATCATGTCGTGATTTTCTCAAATTTTATTCATACTGATATCATACGGAAGTCACCGCGTGATAAATGAAAATCATACGAACGTCACGTCGTGATTTTCACAAATTTTATTCATACGGAAATCATCCGGATGTCACTGCGTGAGAAATGAAAATCATGTCGTGATTTTTTATGCCATCGCTGTTTGCGATTTTCCGATGGCACAAAAAATCATGTCGTGATTTTTTATGCCATCGCTGTTTGCGATTTTCCGATGGCACAAAAAATCATGTCGTGATTTTTTATGCCAACGGTGTTTGGATAATCATTTTTGCGCCACGTTCGTACACTAAGAGAAAAATTATGTTGAATCAACAGTTTTTGTGGTTACCCAGTAAACATTTGTGATTGCGTATTGAAATCACTCCGAAATCTCGTCGTGACATCGTGATATCACTGACGCATTCATATGTTTCTACAATACACAATCAATGGGATATAAAGTCGTGACATTCAAGCGGAATACGCACTCAATGGGATATCACTCCGTGACATTGCTAGCGCGCATGTGCGAGCGAAAGTGCAGGGGAATATTTAAAACATGTTGGAGCTGTGATAAACGAAAAAAGCGTCGTCGCTATCGTTAATTGCGATGCAACGTCTTTTAAAACACGTTGCATCGCTAGTAACAATAGCGACGACCCTCTTATCGTATATAGATATAGCTGTGATCACAGCTTCAACATACTTGCGGCCTTGGGTGAAACAAAATTATGGGCTAAAATATGAACAGTCAACGTTTATTTAAATAAAATAATAATAAGACAAGTTTTGCACACTACCTTTATACAGGGTGCATCAAGTATCCTATATGTATACAGGGTGTCACATATTTATTTTATGGGCGAATTTGATAAAACCTTTTAGGTTTTTAGTAGTAGGCAAAGGGGTTAATTTAATCTAAATTAAATTTAGTTAATCCAGAGGCGGCGCTGGAACATCCCAAATAGATATTTAAAATAAAATTTGGGTATGATACTGCTTTTTTAAGTTTATTATTATTTATAGATTACAAATAAAACGGAAACGAATTTAATTTTTTTCTTCGCTTGCAAAATCGCAAAGAAATATAAAGTGAAGTTATATATTTTTGGGGAAATAATTGTTTAAAATCATTAACCTATAACGTGTATTAAAGAAAAAAGTCTAACAATAATAACATAATACGTAATTAACGTATTATGAACAAATTAAAGTAATGTCATTTAAATGAAAAGTTTCGTCCCTGCGGGGTCACGTCGTGACATAAAAAGATCACGCGCGTGTCACTGCTTGACATAAAACGACAAACTTAATCACTGTACCAGCAATTGGATATCAAGTTGTGACATGTCACGTCGTGACTTTTTCGTGATATCACAAATGTTTACTGGGTAAATACATTCAATATTTTCTTGGATTTAAATTGACTATATATAGTTAATTTAAATCCAAGAAAATATTGAATGTTAAACTGTTGATTCAATTGTTAACATACTTTTTCTTTCAATGTACGAATGTTTTGCAAATATGAATATCCAAACACCGATGGCATAAAAAATCATGTCGTGATTTTTTATGCCATCGGTGTTTGAATATTTATTTTTGCGCCACATTCGTACGTTGAGAGAAAAATATTTAAAGCGTTTTAAGTAAAGATTTTTGAGTTTTAAAGTTTAAAAATGTGTGTCTTCTTCGATTTTCGCGAAATTTTTTTATTTATATTTATAACAACTATTCAGCCTGGTCCGGTAGTGGGCCTTCCATAATTGCTATTTTTTTTCGATACCTACCTATAATAATTTTTAGAGAATTTTTTTTTAATTTTGAAAAATCGAGTTTTTTTGAAAATTGTATATCTTTTGAACCCGTGATCAAAAAAATCCCAAAATTTACTGAGAAAGCTCTTTTAAGGAGTACTAAAAAATATAAAAAAATTGGAGAAATAAAAAAAATTTTAAACCATCCGATTTTGCGTGGAATGCCCCATATGTTTTATTTAGAAAATTGTTTAATAAAGCAACATTTCTTATAACAAATTGTCTTTTTTAAAGTTCCCAATTTACAAAAAATACTTTTGATACTGGGTCTTATCATAAAAGTTTGTAAAAAAGAATTATGGTTAAATTGACATGGAATTTTGTTATTAAATCTACAAAATATCTTGTAGATTGTAGATCTGCAGATTACAGTTTGTTGGAAACTTAACAAAAAGTTATGTGGACCTGGATTAACATAAAATCTGGTTATTATTTGGTTAAAATTAACAAATATATTTTTTCTGTGCACGCGTTAAGGAAAAGGGGGGTTTATCGTTTCAGATATTTATTGTTTCAGTTATTTATCAGAGGAAACATTAAATCTGCCTTTTTGTGTTATTATCTATAGTCAATTTGTTCAGGGATCACGAAAATTCTGTTTCCCGGAACATAAAGGTCTCGTGGAAAAGTCAGTAGGGTTCCGCGAACTTCGCGGCGCGAAGTAGTGCGTCAAAATAAACCGCCTAAACATGTTTATCTACGAACACTGTAAAACGCCAAATTGTGTACTGACAACCTAAGTAGCCGTCACTTTACGCATAGTGTTGTGTAATATTGAAAAATCGCACAATTAAAGATTTCATGGGAAAAGTTGTAGTTGCTATAGTTACACAGTTGTGCTAGGGAACTTTTGCTTGTTTGGTTTATTACTAACATTATGGTGAAGAAATTAAGTAAATATTTGTTAGAACTGTCTACGAGTACCTATGTCAAATTTTAAAAAAATCTAAAAGGTTCAAAATGTTGTGTTGTAGATAAAGGAGGTATTCCTCGAGTGGTAAAGCAATTTTTACTATAACTATTTTTTATTTATAATCATTTGCTGTGGGCTTTTATAAGATAAAAGGATTTATTTTGATTTTCGTGGCCATAAGTTTAGAAACCGATATAATCCTTTCAATAAAAAACTTTTTGTCTAAACAGTACCCCAAAAGTACCCCATATTGTTTAAAAGGTATATTTTCTGTCTATGCCATAAATAACTACTCTTGGTTTTAAAAAATTGGCGCTGTTTAATATTATCTTAGTGTGAATTTAGGATCAGATTTATATTTTGTGGCCAGGCACTTTTTGGAAGGACTCTAGTGTGTCTTGGTCCAATTTGCTATTGTTTCGAGCAGCTTTTTTAAAATCAATCTCATTTTTCTTAGAAAACTGACCTTTTTTGGTTACTGACCGGCACCCGGCCTTATTAATGGAAAACCAGGGAACCCCAAATCACACCAAATATATGAAATATACTTTTTGTAATAAAATATAACAGAATTGAAAACGTATCTAAGTATCTAAACCCCCACCCCCGCAACCTATCCCTTGTTTATGCATATGTCAAATTTAATTAACAGTTAAAAACTTATGTGTAGAACCTACATTGTAGGCCCACAAACTTGCTTCAAGCATTTGAATAACGTTTAAAAGTATGTCAAATATTTTGCCACCTTAAATAAAAACGGTGGGTACCACATCAGTTTTAAATGGATGTCATCTAAAAGAAAGTCATGCTTGAACAAAGGATAAATTATAAATAACCTTCTTATAAACACATAAAAGAGAAACTAATAATTAGTGTACAATTATTGTAAAATTAACAACAATAGATTAAAAAATATGTGAAAATGTATGATACTCTAATTATGTACCTATTTGTTTGGCATAAATGTTATTGTTAAATTATAATTGTTAATAAAGTTTTAAATTGGGTATATAAGTATAAATATAAATAATATATATATATATGTATGTGTGTATATATATACAACTGAATGGCTTGAGCGGGAGTGGTAGGAACAGACCGCGGGCTTAAAGTCCCCTCCGAAGGACTAGTACACAATAGGACAAACACAAATAAACAGCCATACACCTGGTGTGATTCGAATCCACCCGCGACGTCTCGGCTTGTAGACCATCGTCGGCGGTATATATAGAATGAAAAACATGGTTAATCATTTTTTTAAATAATAAACTGCTTATTTTCCATTAATACAATGCTTTTTATAAATACCCAAACAATACCTAATCCCTAACTCCCAACTAAATTTTTGTGCATTACTTATATGAATGCATTTTCACTCTTGAATGTTATTTTTTTCTATTTTGTTTATAAAAAATGTTTGGCCGTGTTCATGTGTCCCTTATGTTGGGTAGAATTAAAAAACTATTTTATAAGTTGCCACGTGATATATTTTTTTATAATAATTTTTTTTATAGGTACTTCTATTACGGAACCGTTGTAGTATCTTTTTTTAATATGGAATTACATATCCCAATTCCATAAAGTGTTACAGAATGCATTTATTTTATCACCGGATGACGAAATAAACACTGGTGGCGACATCTCTATGTTTATTATCTAACAACTTTTTAGATCGATACAACCTCAGTTTATCCCAATTAAATTAATTTTCTACGGTATTTTTTGAAAACGTAGAAAAAATATAGTAGTCTGAAACACATTTGGAATTGCATATTACGCTCTCGTAAAACCGTCAAACTTGCCTTCGGCTCTTGTGACAAAATTTTCACACAAGCGGAATATGCCGTATTCCTAACTTGTTACAGAATATTCTATATAATATATTATAACACTCATACACTGTTTAAAATATCTGCGGTGTAAAAAGTAACCCTAAAATGGTGTCAAAATCCAACACCAAATGGTGTTAATATAACACCATGAATTAGGGTTGAAAATGAACACCAAAACGGTGTTTATCTAAAAATATTTGAGAAGTGCACCTACCCAGAAAAAAAGGAATAGTTCATTTAACCCAGTTGACCCATAAGTAGTTATATTTTTGTGGATCACGTGATGTTCTTAAATCTCGCCTCTGTTGACTTACATGAAGAATATATAAACTTAGGTAATCCTTTGCTTTGGTGTGACACTACAAGTTGTTCGATACTAAAGAGACCTTAAATAGGTGGAAACAGCTGTCAATACTTGAAGTATTTTAAGTTAGTGGAACGCACTAAAAACATTATCTCAAGCGAGTTGAAGGTTTCATTTTCTGGAATAATACCACTGGTAATATACTAGTAATGCGTCAAGGAACTTCCTGTTTCCTTTTTTTTTCCTTTCTTCTGTGTAGTATGATAATTTGACCACAAACACATAATATTTAACACTGAAAAGGAGTTCAATTTACACCAGATAAAATTTATTTTAATACTGTGTGAAAGTTAAATTAACACCATTTTAGTATTTGAATTTACACCGCCAACGAACCTTATTTAACACCATTTTAGTATTTGAATTGACACCGGACCAACGAACCTTATTTAACACCATTTTGGTTTGTATCGATATAGACCACGTATGGTGTTAATTTGGTGTTAAATTGGTCATGAAATTTTGAACAGTGTAAGTCTATATAAAAGTTAAATTACCATAAAAAAACCTCGTACAAAAATAAAGATAAAATGTCATCATGTGATAGAATCTTGCTTAAAAACATATTGTATATAAAACCCGGCGCCGAAATTTTATTAATTTCCTTGGCTCGGCGGAGAAAGCACATATAATATGTGCTTTATCCGCCTGGTCTATAATGTAGCCTACAATGAAAAATTCTGATAATTTTCCAACCTATAACATTTATAAGTAAATACTTTTTAAGTTATAGTACATTGTTACACCTCTACGAGTTCGCACTGGTAATGTAATATATCTTACTCTATCTAAATATAGTTTTATTACAAAGGTAACTACTTATTACTAAAATAGAACTTATTTGTATATTATTTAATTTTATCTATTTTACAACTAATAGGATTCTATTGTAGTAATAAGTTGTTACTTTTGTAATAAAACTATATTTATTATTAAAATTAATAAAATATAAAAAATTAAACATATTATTAACCCATTTTTATTGTTTTAATGTTATTCATAAAGAAAATATCTATTTTTGTTTATAATTAAAATATATTCCAAAATTATATTTTTTGTTAATTAAGGCACTATGGCACTTAAATAATTTATCTAATATTTATTTACTTTTTTTTACTATCTATGGTTTATAACTAATGCGCTCATTAGCAAAAATAATTCCATTAATGGCATATGATATCATATTTCCAAAATGACCTTAAGTGTACCTATACTAATATTCTTTAATTTTATTAATTTTTCAACTTAAATATATAAATAATAAACGTTTTAATAATACAGTGTTAAGAAAGAAAAAGAGAGCGCAACATATATTTTAAATACCTATTTTTAT
The DNA here is from genome assembly GCA_921294245.1 of Brassicogethes aeneus. Classification (NCBI taxonomy): domain Eukaryota; kingdom Metazoa; phylum Arthropoda; class Insecta; order Coleoptera; family Nitidulidae; genus Brassicogethes; species Brassicogethes aeneus. The sequence continues at coordinate 3,580,575 of OV121137.1, forward strand.
TAAATTAAATAAAAAATTAAAGTAAAGAAAAAAGTTTTAAACATATATATTAACATAGTTTTATACAAAAAAATAATTTGGGCCTTTGCATTTGTAATAAATACCTATTTATTTTATTTAGTACGTACTATACCTATAATTTCCATTATTCTTACACTACATTAACACGTTAACAAAACCCTTTAATGACAAGTGAAACCGTTTTATGTTGCTATATCATTATAAAAATAAAGTGGATTTATTATCATAAAAAAGTAATTTTCTTTTTTTGATAAATTTATAAAAATATAATTTAATCAATGTAAAATTGATAAAAAAACAATAGGAAAAATCTATTATAAATTAATTTTTATTTTTGAAGTAAATGTTTTTATAAGTGACTTCCTAGAACATTTAAAAAAATTAAATTAAATTTAATTGATTTATTATTTTTTAGATAATTATGATATTACGATTAAAAATTACGACTAAAAAACTATAGTTCTGGATTTATTTAATTAATAGTTGGTGTACAAAATGTTTATTGGCGCATAAAGTATTAAATGTTATAAATATAACAATATTCTTAAATAACAAAATATTAAACATCCGTACCTAAAGTTTCGCTACTGACAGCTAAACACCGACAACAGTTGCACTAAATGATAAAATTCACTAAGTTACTTAATTGACTGAACTATAGTCATGGGTACAATGAAGGTAGGTACTATTTAACTTACTCTTAAAATGTATGTTTCAATGGTACCTGCTATAATAAATTCCCTATATTGTCTCCCACTATACCACCACTTAGGTACTTACCTGTAAACATTATTTCCTTCCTTTTCTTTCGCTTGGGTCATAAATGGTACCTGCATACCATTGAAGCAACAGCTATTACATTATTTTGCACAGTTGTCTAAATTTTTAAAAGTATATTTTTATTTTTAAAAACCGAATAAGCTTTGTAGAGGGTATCTAGAAAATGGCGCACCCACAGTTATAAACTATAAAAATTACATTTTGTCCTTTTATTACCTAAATTGGATATAGTGCATTTTAGCATTGTTTAGCAGTAGGTATTCTTAACTTAACGTATTTAACATTTTGTTGTTTTTTATCCACCCTGTATGTTATTTAGACATTTGAAGATGGCTATAAAATTTACAGAATAAACCAAAACTTTTTATAAAAAATGCAAAACAAAAAAGTTCACAAGTATATAGGGTTTTTCAATTTAATTTCGAATAGACCGCTGTCATGTGAATGTTTGATAAATGTTAGGTAAAAACTAAGCCATTCATAAAAAAGAAAAGATACGCGCCCATCAGCAGCGTCGTATCTATGCAATTGGGTGTTGCCAATTCATGAAAATAATCCCGAATTTCACCCTTAATAAGCAAAATTGTCCCATTTAGGGCTCAGAAAACCCAATATTGATTCTTAGGAATGTGATAGAAAATTTGATCAAGAGTCTGGGTGTACAGAAGAGGTCGCGAAGGCCATCTGGCTGATATTGTTTTCCATTAATGGCAAATCTCTTTAATAAAAATTATTAAAGAAACATTCAAATTATTCTATGTTTATGTAAAATAAATTCTAAGGTACACCAACATACTGGCATTGCATTTTTTATGTATAAAAAATGCAATGCATGCTATTATGTTGATGAAACTACATTCTGCTACACCTTAATGTACTCCCTAAAAATAAATAAGTCAAAAATGACTAATTACTACAGTTATGAGTGGCTGCTTTTTCACTTATACCATGGTTAACCATGGTGTTGGCGCCAAGTGCACCATGGGTTGGTTTAAGTTGTGGATATGACTTTGGTTACATAACCTTTATTTTGTGTCATAGTTAGTTGAGAGTCTCAACTTGTCATTCCTCTGAACACAGAACACACAGTCTCAACTTAAGACTATCGATAATATCTTTGATACTTATATATTAAAAAATAGTTATCCATGAAAACTGTAACAAAAATAACATAACATAATAATAAAAAATATAAAAATTAAAAGGAATCATAATCATAAAATTTATATATTTTAGTATACATCATAAAATAATAAATAAAATAACCAATATAAAACATACAGAAATAACATACAGATAATATAAAAGGAAATTATAGGTACAAGAAATACAAAAAAGAATGATATAAGAAGAAAGATAATAAAATAAGAAATTATAAGAAGAAAGATATTCGAGGAGTGATTTTTCAAAAGGCCTTATTTTCATTTTTACTTGAATGTAATTTTTTGACAAAATCCCAAAGGTATGGTTAAAAGGCATATATTAACGGCGAAATATGACAGCAGGTCTGAAGTATTATTAAATATTCATCAGAATTTTTTTTATAATAATTTATATTGCCCTAACTTATACAGGTTATAGTCATTTTTTGAAAAATTGTTGCAAATGGAAATACGACCTTTTGAAAAATCACTCATTCATGGATTTTGGTGGAATAAGAAATTAAAATTAAAAACACTTATTTAGATAAATATTTAAATTAAATTTATACATAAATAATTATACATATATAGATAACAAAATAAAGGAATATAACTGTAAGTACAATCTCTTCTTTTATTAACCTGTGGTGCATTGATACACCACATGGGATACCATGATATCCCAACATTTAACAGTCAATTCTCATGTAAAATGGTCTCCTGAATCCGAAAATACCGTCAAAAATTATAAAAGTAAAGCAGTTTTTGAGATTTAGTCAATTCCATATTATATGGAAAATTGACTATATCTCAAAAACTGTTCTACTTTTCTAACTTTTGACGATTTTTCATTTTACATTTTTAGATAGTAAGAATACTTTTTATCTATTGTCATAGATTATAAGAAACATTTTTGCGTTTAATATCTGCTTTTAATAGCAGTCTATTGTTATTTAAAATAATTTAAAAGTCAAAATGCTTTTTGCAATTGTCATAGATTGCTTAAGATCACTTTGTTATTGCTAAGGTTTATGCAATTCTGCTATATAAAAAAAGTAAAGCTTTTATAAAGAAAAGATAAATAATATATAATTTTATATATGTATATAGTTTTGGTAATTGTCGTGTATTGTAAAAAGAGTTGTAGCTATTTACTCTATAAAAGCTATACTTTTTTTCCATATAGCACAGTTTAACTTAAACAATTACAAAGTTATCTTTTGCAATCTATGAAAATTGCAAAAAGTGTTTTGACTTATATATTCTTTTAAATAACAATAGACTTCCATTGAAAGCAGGTATTTTTCCAATACCCTATCGATGCAGTAATTCTGCAAACAAAAAATTACTAAAAAGTTATTTACGTTTGATTATAATAATTATTGATAAAAATATTAATGTAGGTATAGTATATTGTTACGGGCACTATAGATAATGACAATTATTTGTTTATTGAACAATAAATTTTAAAATGTCTATGACTGCTTTTAAATCTTTTAAATAGTAAAACTGCGTTCTATAATATCCTATAAATTTATATTATTTTTTCTACTTCTATAGCACATTATTAGAAAAATTTGGGGTTTTCCCGACATAATAGTAACCATTATAACCGCCCCGCCTACCAACGGGAATAATGTTCTGTTGTTAGGCATCAGTGATTGGTTGATTTCAACTTTCTAACAGATGTAAGATTTTTATATATGTATACAAGTGAGAATCGGGAGAAAGTGAGGTTATAATAAATTTTGTTTTTAATAAAAACTAATTAATTGGAGTAGAAAAAGTATACCTAGTATTACATTTAAGATAAGGCGCATTATTTACTTGAATGATATACGTCTCTAGTCTGACGGCTCGAGACGCAAACCTCGTTCTCGTAAATAAAAGCCTGCAGTATCTCTCGTATAATAATCTACTAATTTTTTTCAATTATAAAAAAACAAAAATTTTAATTTTCCGAAATAAAATATATAAAATTTAAAGTGCTAAAGTTGTAATTGGTTGTAAGATTTGTAGTTGTACACTACTGTAGGTACCTAAACTAAATTTCTCTGCGGTACCCCAAATGTGTGTCACGGTGTGCCATGGTTACTTTCGCAGTAAACTTTTTAATTCTTAATACAAAATAATTATTTAAACTGTATACATAAAATTAATCATTTTATTGGGTCAATAGTGTAGCTACATATATTGTATTAACCCTGGGGTTTATATTAATTAAGCTTAATAATTAGTTATTAATTACTACTCGCGCTAGTGTATTTTGTTTGGTCGTACACCCTTGCCTAACCTTTGTTTAGTTGCTGAGCTCAAAGTTTAAAAGCCGACGGGTAGCAAGGGCTGTTTACGCTTGACCCATATATTTTAAATTGTCTGTTAACAAGTGCATAATATTAAAAGTTAAAGCAAATGTACAAAAAATGCAGAATCATAAATGTTTATGGCATCTGGAAGATATCAACCATCAAGTAGCTGCCCTTCCTTCCTTTTCTGGTGTATTTTCTACCTAGATTTTATTATTTTTTAAGATTAAGAATTTAAGCTTATAAGCATATACACAACCATTTTTGTTTTGTTTTTGTTAAACTATGTTTTAATCGCGCAACAACCTAATCAACTCAACGACTACAATTGAGCAAAGCACAAACACGCACTTCTCAGCCGCATGACATAAAACATTTTATCTTTAAGGTAAAATGTTTTTTTTTTAAACAATACATAAACGTTCAATAAATACTTTAATAATAATAATTATAATTGTTAAAAAAATGAAATAAATATTAAAAGTATAAAGTGAAGTTAAATAGATCTGGCAACAGTCGAATGGTCCAAACGGGTTTTTACAGACTAGGAGGTAAAAAAACCTTACTCAATTGGTCTCTAGTTATTTTTATGCTAGATTGCGAAATTCTACTTTTAAATTCAAGATAAAAGTTTTTTTGTGAGCGAAAGCTCGAGTATTAAACAACATTTTATCGAAAACTGTATCCCACAATTTAAAAATTACTTAAAATGTGAAGAGAAAATTTTTAAACGGATGTAATATACATGTATATACAATGTGTATTAAACGGAATAAATACAGTGAGATTAAATCCCACCTTCTTTCATGCACCGAGTGGTAAGGACTGGTTGCTTTACGAGAGTCTAGTATAACGGTTATAGTATAACTTATACTATAACCACAGACCAGCAAAACAAATGGACGGCGCATTGCCATTCAATAACAATGCTTTGTTTGCGGTCAACGAACGGTCACAGTCTAAGCGTTAAATTGGCTATAGAATGTTTTCTTCCAGTGACGTATTGCATACTCCAAAATAGCTGACATATAACAAATATGACAGCTGACTGCAACCAGTGCGGTGGTGTTAAATAGGTATAATTAAAAAATAGTTAAATTTAATTGTGATTACTTACCTATGAAAGGATAGATTTGGATTTCTTTGGTTTGTTTTTTTACAAACAGTACACTGTCGCACCATTTTTAGTAAAAAATAATGTATTTAAACTCAATAATTAACTTAAACACGATAAAAATACACAAACGAAAACACAAAACAACAAGCTGTCAACCTTTTTCTATGCTGTCAACCACAATCCATTGAAATATGACGAATTTACCAACGTTGTTAATATTTAATTTTAATAATTATTAATAATTTGATGAACAAATCCTTTTTACAATTTTTTTATTATTCAAACGAATTACTGGTAATTTTTAATGTTCATTATGTTATGATGAACGTCCAAAAAGGCGTGCAATCTATACTTCTGACAACGTTGGAAGCCGTGTTTCATTCGACGGTGTTTAGAATGTGACACTATGCTTTACTCGCTTTTTAAACGTAAACAAATCCGTCCATTTGTTTTGGTGGTCTGTGAGTATAACCAACTCTCTCGCGTTAGCAAGATAGTCTGAGAATTGCATTATAATAATAATAACCTTTATTACAAATTAACGTATTTTTCCGAGAGGAAAAATACCAAATTATGGTATGGAATCACACTGGTCGATCGTCAAATAAAAAATTTATTTCAAAAAGGTCTATACCCAATGTAGGTACAATCCAGATAATAATGGTAAATGTTCGTATGCATGGGTGTCTTTCGATGCAGAGGCATACGACTCCACGAGAGCTTAAGCTGGGTCTACAATTGTCGCAGGTCGCAAATCGCAGAACATAAGCTTGCGCAAAGCACCCCGCGACGCGTCGCGACGTTCTTTTGTCAACTAAAAGAATTACGAGAAGCAAGGGATATTTTGATTTGTGAAAAAAGCAAGACCCTACACAATCTACCAGACAACTTAAAATTTGCCAATTCCATTTGAAACCTTATGGTTTTAATAAGACGGGTGTCCTGCACATAATACCATCGTTGTCAAAAAATATTTAAATGAAAACGAATCGCGTGATAGGTAGTCATGGAGAAATTCTTTGGACGCCAAGATTACCAGATTTGACTCCGTGTGATTTTTTCTTGCGGGGAAACGGGGACTTTAAGAGCGCAGGTCTAATTTTATTTATGAATTAAGGTTGCAAATATTTAATATATCCTGTTTAACGTGGGCAGGAATTTTTATGATTATATGATGTATTGTTTAACTGCTGCTAGTGGCCTAATTAAACATTTAACTAAGAAAAAAAAATATTTTGGTTTTAAAAATTATTTTTATTTCAGAATTTATAGTTTTAATTTTTAATGAATTATTTTGTTGTGCTTTAATGAATTTCTGCACAAAAAACAGTATTGTTTAAATTTCCTTAATTTTAACTTAATCAAAACGATTTCTTAGAAATACCACCGAGAAAACAACTTAGATTCGAGGCGCCGCGGCGTAGGCCACGCCTGTTTCGCTCTCCTTCCTTTTTTTATTTGCTATCCTTATCTACAGCTTTATTTATTTTATTGTAAATAGACTGTGTAAAATATATTGCATTAAAATGAATGGAACACAGTGATTGCCACAAGTTTGAAGTGTGCTGCCCGAAAGCGAGGGATGCACTCACACGAGTTGCGATCGCTGTGTTAAGCCGGGTCTACAATTGTCGCAAAGTTAGAAAATAAGACATAAGCCCGTCGCAAAGCTTCCAGCGACGCACTGGTCAAAAAACACCGTTTTGCGGAAATACTTAATTAACTCTTTTTATTACAAATAAAATTTTTTTTTTCTTTTTTACTGACTAAGATTTATTACGTATTATTAAGTAAATTTTAGTTTAAAAATATACCTTTTAATTTGTAATGCGTTTTTAGATCGCCAAAATCACCGTTCACCAAAAGTTCAAAACTTTTTTTATTAATTACAAATAATTATTTTAATTTTTATTTTAAGAGTGTTAAGAAAGACTTATTACGTATAATTGACTATATTTTAATTGAAAAAATATCGTTTTTTCTTTGTTTAATACGTGTTTTCATTTTTCGCCGAAGTTTTATAAAATCAAATAATAAAATAATTTGATTCGCAAAGGTTGCTGAGCCTTTGACACGTTTGACAGAGGAAGATAGGCGATTTCAATGAGACGACGAGTGCCAAAAAGCCGGAGGACGTGAAAAACGCGTTTACCAGCTTACCAGCAACGTGGGCATGGGAGCTGTTTTGTTGCAGACTTAGTGTTGCAGAGAAAGTTATTGGATACTCTCTTAAAATGAAATAGTCAAATTCTACTATTAGAATTAGTACCAGCATTTTTTACCAATAAAATAGTAGTTTTCACTTTTAATTAGTTAGTTTACTAGTTAAAGTTTGACTAATTTAAGATAAGTCACCATCTTTGACTATTTCTGAAAGTTAAAAGTAACAAATTTCTTTAATCGTTTGCGGCCAACAACAAATTATTGTTTGAGTTAAATGCATGGTCATATCAGCAACACAAAAAATATATTCAACTTTAAAATATTATGAACAATATTTAAGACAAATAAAAATGATTTTTATAAAAGTGACTGATAGCGCATTGGTTATGACATCCGCTTGACAAGCGACAGACCCGAGTTCAAACCCCGTCTGGGTCAGAACTTTTTTAAATTTTAATCTACTAATTTGACCATTTCATTCAGTAGAATTTGACTAATTATTAGTGACTGCTTTTTTGCTATGACAATTAGTCAAATATGACCTATAATTAGTTATTTTTGACTAATTAATTTTAAGAGAGTACTTTAGTAAAACTCTATCCGAAACCAAAACGAAACTACTGCGTTACTCGACGCGAGCTGTTGGCAGTGATAAAGTCAGTAGAACACTAACAAGTACCTGTATGGAAGTAAATTCTTGCTGAGAACAGACCATGCTGCACTAAAATGGCTTTTGCAATTCAAGAATCCTGAAGGACAGCTTGCAAGATGGGTTGAAAGACTTCAGGAGTTCGACTTTGATACAGAAAATCGGGCTGTCCCAGAAATGCTAATGCCTATGCTAATGCCCTAAGGATGTTAACATTGCTTTAGGGCCGAAAAAATGAAAGTGTTTATTCGCCTGACTATAGTCAGGCGTATACTCGTGGATAAACATTGGTAATCCGCTGAGGTTCAACAAGACCAGAAAGGAGACCCGGATTTAAAGCCCATCATCGATTGGAAGAGGAGCAACCGTTAACCAAGGTGGCAGGAAGTCGCACAATATTCGCCGAATGTAAAATCATACTGGACCCAATGGAATTTCATCATCTTAAGTGACGAACTTCTAAAGCGCACTCTGGAGTAGTCATAAGGGGGAAGACCGGAAGCAGATAATAATCTCCAGAAACAGGATATCAGAAGTGCTGCACGAAATCCATGATGGAACTACTGGAGGACATCTTGGGGTGACGAGGACGCTCGGAAAGACTTAGGGAGCGGTTTTATTGGGTGAACTGTCAACGAGATGTAAAGGAATTATGCAAGAAGTGCGCTGTTTGGGCAGCAAGCAATGAACCCTGGCAGCGCCCAAAAGCTCCAATGCGACAGTACAACGTTTACAGTCCATTTAAGAGAATTGCAATCGACGTGGCGGGTCCATTTCCGCAAACAGAATCTGGAAATAAATACATTATCGTTGTAATGGACTACTTCAGCAAGTGGTACGCCTTGCCAAACCAGGAAGCTGCTACAGTGGCCGATGCCCTTACTAAGGAGTGGGTTTGTCGATTTGATGTCCCAATGGAGAACCAAGACAGGAACTTTGAATCTATATCGTTCCAGAATGTCTGTAGGATTTTTAATATTTAGAAGGAGAGGACGACTTCATCACATCCGCAGGATGGTAGAACGAATAAATCGAACGATAAACCGTAACTTTTGAAGGTAGTCTCTGATCATCAAAGAGACTGGGACGCTTCCTCCATCTGTTTCTGTTGTCGTACCGTTATTCTATCAACGTTCCATCGGCCAGACTCCAGCCAGAATTGTTATGGGACGTGAACTTCGTCTACCTTGTGACCTGAGTTTTGACTGCCTACCAGGGGAAGATACTGCTAAAGAAGAAGAGGAAAGCCGAAAGTGATCCATTTCAACCAATTTTCTCCTTACGCTGGAAACAATGATGACCAAATAGACGATGCTAGAGTAAGAAGAGTTAATACGCCGAAGACGAGTTGCCTTTTAAAGACTTCAGGAGTTCGACTTTGATACAGGCAAGATATGTTCAAGGTTTCGGCCGATTACTCCTTGGCCCATTGTGTTGCAGAAGTTCTTAGGATGTCTAGAGGAATAGCGGTCTCTAAAGAGAAGTTTGGACAAGTCAACGAACTGCGAAGGCAGAATCCCAAAGTTGGAAAGGTACTTGAAATAGTGGATGACGAGCAGAAAGATAATAAAATCATTTTCTATCTATTACGAAGCAGCTCTCCCACCAGAAGCTAAATTACTGTGAGGTATGAAATGCCTTACAAAAATTGAGGGATACCCTTTTGTCCATCGGCAATGTTTACGGCAGGGGATTATCGACCGATCGAGAGCGGTGTGGAACTTACTGGAAGACGCTTGGGTGAGGTGGGTCACGTACGCCCTGGATGTATAAGGCACTGCGAAGCGTCGAGTAGTTTGTGAAGCTTTGATACTCGCGACGAAATAAATTAAATATAAGTGCAAATAAATGGACTAAGTTATTTGTTAGTTTCGAAGTTAGTGTTTTTATTCTAAATAAGTTATAAAAATAAATCGTTTGATTCATTAATAAACCAGTGCGTATTCACCCTGCGAACAGATAAAAACCTTACAATATGTTATAAAAGTTTTAACCCACCCTCATGGTAGTCGAGTCAAGTCAAGTGAGAGATAATTTAGTTATTGGAAAAATGTAATTTAAAATAAAGAATAATAATAATAAAATCATTTAAAAAATTACGACATAGTTTAAACAGTTTAAAACATTTATTTATAGGGTTTATTTGTAAATCTATTTCTTTACACCGTATTCTGAGACATATTCAAAAGCCAGACCTAAAAAGCGATCTAACATATTATATAACGTTTTTTGACCAAATACTGTTCATAAGTAAAGTTTTACTGGTATGTGTGCCAGAATTTTGTAAAGATGAACCAGGCATTGCAGAAAGATTTTTCTATGGGAGAGCACTCCATCGGGATGGGAATAAAGTTGTCAAATTCCTGCTCCAGCTCATCCTCAGTATTTTAACTACGGTTTCGCGAAAGGATCGAACGGTCGATTTGCAAGGGTTCAAGAAATCGATTGAAACTTTTTTACCTTATTTCTACATCTAAATGCAGTAATTTTCTAAAAAAAATCTCGTCCATTGACAACTTTGTTTTTATTTTTATTTTTTTCTTCGCTGTGTTAAAAATGAAGAAATTTCATTTTTTTTTAAATAACTTTTTTATTTCAAAACGTATCGATTTGAAATTTGGACAAAATGTAGATCGTACTAATGACAATTAATCCATGAAAAAAATTGTTTAGATTATAACGTACAGGGGGCGCGGGTGATATTTTAGTTTAAAATTTAACAATTTTTAAAGGGTAAATAATCGAAGAAGCAACTTTGTTTTATAAATTTGAGTATAACAAGTTAAAGTATTGATATTTGACTATTATTTGATATATTAACTTTTTTATGCAAGTGATATTTCTGTGGCCAGGATCAGTTTTGAATTAGCAGTATTCATAAATGTTTAGTTTAGTACATTTTGTCATTTTTATTCAAATATTGTTGTATCTTTTATTAATAATTAAGTATAGCATAACACATAAATGACGTTTAATATACAGGGTGTTTCACGTACTTAGTTCGTTGGAAGTTTTTAGGGAATCGCGAAAGACATTGATTTAAAATTTTAATAGCGTAAATTATTCGCTTTAGACTCTTTTCTTAAATTATTTTGAACAAAATAATACTTCCTGTTTTACCGGAATACCTCATATATTTTCACATTATTTAATTCTACATAAAATTTTGAGTAAAATGGCTATACCATCCTATACCTAAAGTCAATATTTGTTGAGTTATTAATTTTTCAATCAAATATTTTAATTAATTTTAAACAATCACAGATTTGGTGGATACTGTTACATTAAACCACATGTTGAATTTCAGAGGTTTCTGTTACAAAATAGTATTGAAAATATTAGAAATTGTTAAATGTTCTATTTGATTATGTTAAAACATACAGAGTTTTATATTTATAATAAAAGCGTTATTATTGTTTGAAGTTTCAAGTGGTTTTTCTCAAGGTATTTGTTGAAAAACTTTTAAAAAACTAAACAATGTTTTAATATTACAAAAATTCCAACCCCATGTCAGCAAACATAATAAAAAACAAATTAGAGGCTATTTTTGATTAACGTGCATTTTAACGAAAAAAATTAATATCTTGAAAACTATTGACTTTATGTATAGTCTAAATCAAATTGTATATGCTATTAAAATTTCAAATCCATATCGTTTGCGTTTCCCCAGAAACACCCTGTATAGCATTATATTAACTATAAAAAAATGCAAAATAATTACTTACAAAAAATCGAAAAACAACTGTATAAAAAATATAGATATATCTAAATAGCCGATACAATATAAAAAGTCTTTATTTTAATTTATTTATTGGGTAAATATTACTTTCCTCAGTTAGGAATTAAAATTGAAGCTTGCTTATCGAGTAAAAAATAAATTGAAGCTTGGTTGTGGAGCAAAAAATAAAATTAAAGTAGGTTTTAATTTATAACTTGCTGACACTGTCTATAATAATTATTACTATTTAGTATATTCATTTTAAATAAATTAATATTTTAAGTTTATGGTACACTTATAAATTGAAACGCAATCAGTCATTTGTAACTTATAAACTGAACTGTTAAATTATCATCATAGAGAAAAGTCTGTGATGCCTACTATGATCAAAATTTGTAAACTTAAAAAAATTAAAAATTTATAAATAAAACTAATTTTAGCTCCATCTATGGCGATTTTTTTAAATAAATATGTAGGTATATATAAAATATTGTATTTAATATATAATACATTATCTTATAAAACTAGATAAAAGAATTTATAATTTGTAAAACACGTTAGTATTACGCTCTTTGAAGGCCTTACTTAAAAATGGTGTATCTCGTAGAAACATAATTTGCATTTAGAAGAGTTAATTATCAGTACTTTAATGTGATATACTCAAAATTATAAAACAACGTTGCTTCTTCGACTTTTCAACCCTTAAAAAATGGTAAAATTTTAAATTAAATTGTCCCCCGCGCCCCCTGTATGTTAAAATCTAAAAAAAAAACGTGGATTTATTGCCACTAATAAGGTCTACATTTTATCTTAATTTCAAATCGATACGTTTTAAAATATAAATGATATTACAAAATATCGAAATTTATCTATTTTTAACACAGTAGAGTGACTTAAGGCCTGAAAACCACAGCGGTCAATGGATGAAATTTTTTTTTTTTTTGAAAAAAATGTACCATTTAGATGTACAAACAAGGTAAAAAAAAATATATTCAATTCTGGCATCACTTGCAAACAGATGTCCAAAATTTGTTAGATTTTTACGCGAAACCATAGTTAAAGTCCTAAACACAAAAAAATAATATTTATTTTAAAGTTCTCTAAACTAAGGTCTGTAGTATAGACTCTGTATTTTGGTAAACTTTAAAACCAATAAGTAACTGGTAATTGGTAAATGTTGCTGCATTAGTAAACTCTATAGTCACTTTATTTACTAAAATAAATGATTGCAGAACCAAAGAATATACCTTTTAAGTGGGAAAAGTCATAATAAGACTTATTAAGTCTAACTAATATCAAGATTTGGGAGTCTAAAAGAGTTATTAAGACTTAATAAGACTTTTAGGTAGGTACCTACCTATAGCGATAAAAATAAATATCCGGAATTATTCAAAGATGTTGTATTTGGTTATTGTATAATAAAACAAGAAGAAAAGTATTTATTAATTTTTCCTGTTATGTATAAGCCAAGTTATTTGCTTAATTACCTTTATAAGATATAGATATCTTATATATATTTCTCTAATAATTATAACAATTATATTTTTTACATACGATGCGCTCAAATTCCTTTTATGGTTGCCGCTGTACGTTATATTTTAATAGTTTCTTTTTATATACGCAAATATTCATCTGATCCATGGTAGTACCACAGAAGAACCACACACAGAAGCGACAGTCGTTGTTCCCGCCAAAAAATTTTCTGAGTGCGCATGACCAAGGCGGCCATTATCTTGATGGTATCAAAACAACAATTGTGTTATTTTATAGATATTTTCATGCGCTTTTATGTGTAATTAATAGTTTTACGGTTTTGGATGTTACTAATAGTGTTCACAAATACTTATTTTTGTACAAAAACAATGAGTGGCTGTGTCAATTAGAGGTTTTCATGCGATTTTACGTGTAATTAATAGTGTTGAAAGACTTTCATGTGTAATTATAATAATATAATTAATAATAAAAAAGTTTCCCATATTTATACAACTTCTTAGTACACACTGTATATATATATATATATATAAATTTTTATCTCCATGAATAACGAAAAACGCGGGATGGGCGTTGTATTTTTTACTTGCTTATATTAATATTCTCGAAACATTCCATATTGTTTATTATTATTTACACATATAAAATGCAACGAATAAACTATATAACCGGCCTCGGTGGTGTAGTGGTCAGAGCTCCTGGGTACGAGCCGAGAGGTCGTGGGTTCGAATCCCACTTGGGTATGGTTGTTTATTTGTGTTTGTCCATTGTGTATAGTCCTTCGGAGGGGACTTTAAGCCGTCGGTCCGTTCCTACCCCTAACCCGCACAAGCCATTCAGTTAACTTATGGGACATCTTAGTTTGGATGTAAGGGTGGAACTAAAAGAGCACTTTATAACTTTATAACTTTATATATTTTAAAATTCCCGCTCAGCGTACCACCAAAATCCTAACAAAGGGATGACCGAAGGTCACCAAAATTTATTACACAAAGATCAAAGGTGCCGCCGCGACTGTCGCTTCTGTGTGTGGTTCTTCTGTGGTAGTACCATGATGGTACACGTGTGTACTTCTGACGAAATATTGATTTTCTCAGCTGACCAATTAGATCACAGCTGACACAGGTGATCGCATCTTCCCGCGTTTTCTAGGTAGCTCTACGTATAGTCGAGTGCAATAACTCAGTAGCAAGGCCATCCAAAAATCGTTTGCGATGCTTACCTACGCCTACTCTAGAATCTTCAACCCTTAACTTCTTCTGTGTCTTAACCAAGGTCACATTAGGCCACTGGGATAGTATCGCAGCGATACATCCTTCGGGGTTTTTTATATTTAGTCCATGTGTTCAGGTATCATGTTATAACGTTACCCGGCTTGAAAACTTTTTACGATGCAGCGGCATATTTCAGATGAAACACGTATGCGAATTACGTTTTTGCATGAGTAAGGGCAAAATATATCGCAAATATCAAGACAATTAAATATTTCGGTAAGAAAGATAAATTAAAAGGAAATACCGTAAAACGGGGCGACTTGAAACTCTTTGCAGCGCTTGATCAAAATACAGGCTACTATCTAGGGATTAAAAATTGAATATCAAAATATAGTTATAAAATATAACAGGGGCGACTTAACATATAAAAGAAAGCCAAAGCCAAAATTGCTTTTATAACTTTATATAGAAAAAAATAAATTGAAGCACACAAAATTAGTCGGTGGTCAAACTGAACAGTAAACTGTTTTTCCTAAAAAAAACTGTTTTCCTTAAAAAAAAACGATTTTTGTAGCGGGACCTATAAAATATGATATTCTATCTTTCAACTATCAAATACAATGTTAATGCGCCCCATTCTGGGGCGACTTAAAGGAACACCCGTTATATATTTTTTTCTTCGAAGACGAGGGGGGTACAATTTTTTAGGTATTGCACCCGGTAGACACTACCCCAAAGTAATCTAAAATATTATTTTATTTCAATAAAATCGTCACAGTGATGGCGGCGTGGGCTCAAATATTAATAATAATAATAATAATAAAGGACTTTATTGATTATAATACAGAATTAAAGTTGTACAATATTTAAATACAGGGCGAGATTTAGTTCTTACACACTCCAAACTACTGCCTAGAGCATGTAAGTCTATTCTTACATCTAACCCTAAGGGAAAAACAAAAAAGAAAAGAAATATCTAACAAAAACAAAAAAAAATAATCATATAGCTACATAAATAATAAGTTATCTAACTAAGCGTCAATACATAATATTTCTGTGCTATTTACTAGTGTACCTACATAACTAGTAAAGAAGGAAACACGTAAAAAATTGGATAAAGAGAGACGAACTTAATAAAAACTATGTATATTCAGGCGTTTTTTAAAACACTTTCACGGATTTGGCTTTTGAATTGATGAATTTTTAAGTTAAAAGGGTTAAATTTTAATTTATTAAATAAGTTGGCTATTTGATACAAAAATGATCGTTTAAGCAATTCAGTGCTATGCTTTGGAAATGCAAGGGAGTCCTTATGACGCAAATTCAAATTGTGAATCTCTGAACGAAATTTAACTTTAGTGTAGAGGTAAGTAGGTTTTTGGTAAACTAGAATTTAAAAAAATGTAACTGCAGAATGTAGGTACCTACGATCTTCCATATTTAACCAATCTGTGTGCTTTAACGTATGACTAATGTGCTGGTTTCTTCGAATTCCATGTATTAGCCTGAGACAAGAATTTTGAATTTTTTGAATACGATTTTTGTCAAATAAGGTTAAACAAGGACCATATATTACATCACAAAAGTTAAACTGTGATAAAACCAATGAATCACACAGCATAATTTTATGTTTTTTAGATATTCCCTACTTTGATATATAAACCGAAGGTTTAAATAAGCCTTACTCAAACACTTGGAGATATGTTTTGTGAAACGCATTTCATGGTCAATAGTTAGGCCCAGATTTTTGGCATCATCCTGAAACTTAATGGCAGTGTTATTCATGTGAATTGCATCAGTATACTCTTGTAAAAAGTGCCCTCTTTGATTTTTTTGACCAAATATCATTAAGGTAGATTTGCTAGTGTTTAATACAAGACAATGTTTTTTTGAAATCTCATAAATATTATTTAAATCAAAATTTAAGGCTGCCACGGCTTGGGAAGATTCTTCTGGCTTAAAAGAAATTGTAAATTGACTATCGTCTGCATAGTAATGTAATTTAGCAGAAGTGCAAGCAAAAATAAATTGAGAGATGTAAATTATAAACATCAGTGGACCTAAAATTGACCCTTGGGGGACGCCACCTTCTACTTTTCTATATGATGACATATTTTTATTATATATAACTGCCTGAAATCTTTCATTTAGATAGTCAATAAGTAGGTTGATTGCTGCATCAGATAGACCTATGTAGTGTAAAATATGTAGCTATGAGAGTTTCATGGTTCCAAAAAGTGTATTAAGGCCCCGTTTTATGGTACTTAATTAATTATTCCATTATTTATTAACTATAAATATTTTATTCATTTTTTTTTATTTTATAAGGCTTATATTTTTTAATTTATTAGAGGGCGTGCGTGCGTAGGTGGGTAACAAATTTTGCCCAAGAAAATAGGGTAACTGCCCTGAAACCTCCTGGCCGTACGCCATTATTAAATATTGGCCAACTAAGAGAGGCTTTAGTTAACGATGGGTTTCAAAAGACCTCTCATTTTGCCACAGAATTTGGCGTTTTAACCTGGACAATTAGAAGGGCCTTTCACAAGGAAGTCATTCATAATCGCCGTCCTGCCCGTAAGATTTAAATGAAATAAATAAATAAGCAAGATTGTCGTTTGCCCAAAATTATTTAAATTTCAATTGGCAAAACGTCATCTTTTCTGACGAAAAATGTTTTAAATCTTCACAGCATGGAAGAATACAACTTTGGCGTCGTAATGGTACTCGGTATGATGAAAATCATATCATTCCGAATACAAATTCAGGTCGAATAGGTGCCAATTTTTGGGGATGGATGAGTGCCGCTGGTCCAGGAAAGCTTGTGCCAATTCCTGGTCGGGCCAATTTTCAAAATTACCTCGAGGTGTTGGACCAAGTCATGTTGCCAACTGTGCGTGCGGTGTATTCAGCGGAGGAATGGCCTGTTATTGATTTTGTGGATGATAACTGTCCAATACACCGTGCGCACATTCAGAGAATGGCTTAATCAACACTCCGAGGTAAACCGTATTCCATGGCCCCCAAAGTCTCCGGATTTAAATCCAATTGAAAATCTTGGTGAGATTTTGCTAGACCCCTCCTCCCCTATTTTTATCTCACGTAATTAATGGATGTCCCTTACGAGACTTTTCTGGCAATAAATTTTGTTTAACACCAAAGAAAATCTTTTTTTTCTTCTTTAACATTAACAACCGCTTATTGTAAATAAGTAAATTAAGGATGGAATGGCGAATTGATTTTGACAACTGTCAAACCAATGACTGTGATACCAACTTTCTAAAGTAAAATTTGACCAAATTAAATTTAAGGTATAAAATTAATATAAATAGAATTTTTGCAAAATAGATAAAATAGCATAAATAACTCAGCTTTTGTCGCACTCGTCCATTATAAATTGTCCGCATGCGACAAAATGACGTCTTATGACATTAGTTCTTTAATATACTATTATTTTATTTAAATATTATTTTTTTTAAATATTACTTTTTTATATTTATTTAAATGATTTTATTTTTATTTTTTTATATATTTTTTTTGTTTTAAGAATTTTATGACTGTTGTTTTGTTTTGTTTTGTTATTTTAAAATATTTTTTTTTTAAATATTACTTTTAAAAGTAATTTAATAAATAAATGTTTTTTAAATATAGTTATTATTTTTTATTGGTTTTTTTGTAAAAATATTGTATATTCACTAAAAATGCATAATTATTTTATTCCATTTTTTTACATTTTTATTGTTTTATATAAAAATTTTAAATTATTTTAATTCATTTTTTAAAACAGGGTGCATGCGCTGGTAAATTTAAAATATAACTAATTTTTTACTCTTGCGGGTATTTTATAATTTTTACTCTGGAACTTTCATGACATTTATCCGGCAATATTGTAGGTACCATTAAATAAAAGCCATGAAAACAGTTCAAAGATCGACCATATTTGTTTTATGAGTTCGACTATTGAACACTTCATTCCTATGCGTTGCGAAAAATTGGAATTGTTAATAGTTATAACACCCTATGTAATCAATAAGTCATCTGTATGTACACAAACCAAACGTATTTGTCAATTGTTTTATTCTGACCTATGGTAATAACACGCAAAGCAGACTTAGTATGCGGCGCAGAGCACAGAACAATATGCGCAGACTGCGCCGCAAACAACGCATAGCGGAATGGTGCGGGCAGAAACAATTCGTATGAGTTCACGGCCTCGTTGGAACAGGAGGGTATTCAGGAAAATTTTAATTTAATAAATCGAAGTATATACAATTAAATAATTATATTATTTATTTATTTAATTTCATGCCTCAATTTTTTTAACATGTGGGTAATAGGTTTTTTGTTTACGCATGTCGAAGCCAAGAGCCCCCCCTAGCCGGGGGCCCCGTATTATTGATACCTCATCATTGGGAAAAGTATGCATCACACCTTGACTGTTAGAGCATACAGAACAAACCAAATAAACACATAATAATAACTTAGGTTAGGTTCATATACCAAACTGAAGTTTGTTGATTTCGGTTCCAAGCAACCGCTAAGATAAACCACCGGTCCTACCCCATGTGATCATGGGCGGATTTAGGCATGGGCATTATGGGCGAGGGCCCGCAACGCGATGCAAATAAAAAATATATAAATCAGACTGATTAAAAAATCGACTATTTAATAGTTGCATAAAGGTTAAGTATTGAGCCTGTTAAGATGACAGCTCTTAAGAGGCCCGTCATCGCGATTTTATATTTTTGATTTAAATAGCATGGAAACAAATTAACTTTGGAATTATATATCTTTTTAATGGATTAATGGACTAAAATAAAAATAACATATTTTAAAAATAATATTTTTATAGTTTTTTTAAAGTAAACGCTCTACAAAGAGGTAATGTTTAGTAAAAAACCTTGTTTCATATTGTTGTATGGTTTAGGATTGTTGTATGGTTTAGGATTGTTGTATGTTGTCAGATTCTGACTTAATCAATTTTAATAAAACATAAGTTATTATTAATTGTATAATAAAACAGTTAATGCTTCGTTAGAAGAATACGAAAAAAAAATTGAGTTATTAATGGCGGAATTAACTTTATCACAGGCGAACGATAATAGTAAGGTCTTACTACTTTTTAGAGCGGATGACGAAAAAACCGCAATAATCATTTTTGCACGCGGTATTCGAAATCCAGAGTTAAGACTCACCATGAAAGCGCGTCAATTGAAATCGTTAACCGAGGCTATAAATGCAGCTAGAGGCGAAAGTTCATTAGAGCAACAGGGTCCTTCGGTATTTTTCGCAAATAAGTCAAATTTTAGAAACAATAGTAATAATTTTAGAGGTAGTTATAATCTTAGAAGCAATAGCAATAATTTTAGAGGTAATAGTACTAGTTTTAGGGATAGATTTAATAATAGGGGGTTCAGTAATAATAGCGGTAATAATCAAAGGAATTATAAATTTAGTAATAATAATAGATATAACAATAATCATAATAGGGGAAACGGTAATTTTAGAAGGTGTTCAGGAAACGGAAGCCCTAGATTATTACTTTCAAGAGAGCAAGAGAGTAGCGAACGCGGTGACCAGTTTTTTCATTCCCAACGCGAATAAAAAACTAATTTTAAATATAAATGGTCTAAATTTCGTTAAAATAAGGTACGGTAACAAAGACGTTGACCTTTTGGTGGACACTGGAGCATCTTTTAGTACATTTTTTTAAGAAAGCTTAGTAGACAATTTACAAAACATTAAACGCAGTGATAAAATAAATATTTCAGGCATATCGGGTATTGTTGAATCGAAGGGATCAGCGTATATTAAATTAAATTTTAAAAAATTCTCAATCTAGCAAAAATTCATAATTGTTTAATCAAATTGTCAAACAAATTTAATATCTAATTCTTTCCAAAAGTTTATATTTAATATTTTTTAATTTTTTTAATATTTTAATTTTTTTTTATTTAAATAATTATTATTTCGAGGCGGTGACCGACCCAAAGGTGCTGAGCCTACGAAATCAGTAACTAATTAATCGGTCATCGCTGATAAAACTGCATATTTGCACATTGTTTAAATTATCTAGTTGCTACGTCACATTAGAATTATGTATAAATAGGAATTAATTTAATAAAACTTTTTCTTTTTCAACCACAACCAGCCTATCATTCACATCTACCTAACTACCCTCAACATTCCCTAAACTCTACAAGAGTTTACATGGTCCTTCGAACTCAAAAATAATCAGTGAGCGGTAAGCAAGACCAGGGTTTTCTTCCCTGCACTCACTTACTGATTATAAAGTAAGCCAACCAGGGTAACAAACCCTTAAATTCAGTGTTCGGTAAGCAAGACCAGGGGTTTCTTCCCTGCACTCACCCACTGAGGTTAGCTAAACAAGACCAAGCTCTATTAAGACGTGGGCAGTAAGCAAGACCAGGGCTTTCTTCCCTGCAGTTACCCACATACTAATAGTGCCAATTCATCCCTCCTTCCTGCACCCACCCTTAAAATTTCCAAAATTCTACAAGAAGACATCCCACAAACTAAAAACAGCAACATTAAAACCCAGCACAATGCAAGGCAGAAGAGACTAGAAAATACCTGTCGACTTGTGCCAAACAAACAGAATTACAAAGTGAAACAAACAACGAACAAATTATTAGACTCCGTAAACAAAAACTACGCCTAAACTCCCTAAAACGCAACTTAGAGACTTTAGGAACAAAACTTATGGTAGATAAACCAAAGTACAGATATGAAAATCTGATGAAAACACTGTCGAGCCAGTGGAGTTCACTGCAAGAACTTCACGAAGAGCTGATAGTTCACGAAGACGAATTTACTGACCAGTACTTCCAGGACGAAGAATTTAAAGAAATAGAAACTACTTTACGATGAATATGTGGAGAAACTAGAAAAAAGAATCATGAGAACAAGACAATCTCACGCATTGAAAGAATGCAATATCTAAAAGCGCATGTCCGAGAAGAAGCCAGCCGACTGATCCAACATCTTCATATTACCGATGAAGCAGCCTGGGAACTTCTCAAAAAACGATACGAAAATACACGAATAATAGTCAGCAAACTAGTGGATCAAATCCTGGATCTTCCAAAAATTCAAGGTGAATCCACAAAACTATTACAAAGATTACATGATGTAACAAATGAATGTCTCAAAGCGATTGACAATTTGGGCTTTTCAACAGAACCATGGGGTCCATTGATTGGAAGAATTATCAGTCGAAAATGGGATGAAGAAATGAACAGGCTCTACGAACAATCGTTAGAAAACCCGACCCAAGTTCAAACACTAGCTTCGATAATGAGCTTCTTAGAAAGAAGATTCCAATCGTTAGAAGCAACAAAAATTACACAAAACCGATGTTTCACAAAAACACGCATAACAATTCCAACCTGAACTACAAGCCAAAGGAAAAAACAATATCATGCACCATGTGCCAACAAACGCATGTCCAGAATTCCTGTCAATGAATGTGGCAGAGCGAAACAAATTTGTCAAGTCACATAAACTGTGCTACAATTGTCTTGGTCACAGTTCGGAAGAGACTTGCTACAGCAAATGGAGTTGCAGAACATGTGACAAACAGCACCACACATATTTACATACGGAAAAACAACCACAAAAATATGTAAACAATTCATTTGGATCAAAACAAGATAGTCAAACAAAAATAACAAACTATCAAACAACAACGAATAAAGACCAAGAAGACCGTGCAGTTCTTTTAGTCCGAGTCAAAGCAATAAATGGAAGCATAGAATATTTACGAGTTTTGATCGATTCAGGATCAAAGGCTGCCCTCATAACAGAAGAAGCAGCTCAACTATTGGGATATCCTCGGCAGACAATAACCGCAGAAGTCACTGGTTTGGGAGACAGTCCAAAAAAATCCAAGTCAAAAATTCAGTGTGAGATCCAATCCCGATTCCCGAGCAATTTCTCACTATCAGTAAATTTCATAGTATTGCCAACCTTAACACAAAAACTACCGAGCGAACCAATGATGCCTGAAATTCCAACCAATTGGAAGAATTACCCACTTGCTGACCCAACATTTCATCATCCTGGACCAATTGATGCCATTCTAGGAGCAGAAGAAGTTAGCCACATTCTCCAAAAGGATCTAGAGAGATCTAACGATGGATTACTTGGTCAAAAAACTACTTTGGGATGGATTTTATCAGGCAGCATAAGAAATTGCCCAGGACTGCATCATACAAACAAAATCCAACATCCTGACACCAAGAAGGATTGATTCAATCCCAGTGATAGAATCCTTTACGAAAACCATATCATACAACTTCACAAATTTCAAACTGACAACCAACAACTCCTATCTCATGGAGCCCATTGAATCCGTGATTAGGGATTCCCAGAACTTGGAACATCTTCAGACCATGGAAAACAACATTCAGGAAAAGCTCGACGAGAACCAATGGAGAAAGATTCATCATCATTCCATATCAATCATTATCCTCACGTCAACAACCCTGATCATCATTATGATAACTTTGACCGCAGGGTACCGGTTCTGTCAAAGATGCCGAAGGAAGTCCGCTGACCATAGAGCTTCAACAACCACCAGATCATCACCTTAGGAGGGTCAACTGATGGAACTAATGCCACTATAATCCAGCATCCAGGAGACCCAAATGATGGAACTGATGGCAAACCAGCAATCGAGATGGGCAGACTGTTTAATCGTCAATTAAACAAATTTAATATCTAATTCTTTCCAAAACTTTATATTTCATATTTTTTAATTTTTTTATTATTTTAATTTTTTTATATTTAAATAATTAATATTTCGAGGCGGTGACCGACCCAAAGGTGCTGTTATAGCCGAAGAAAGGGAGTGATCCTCGATATTAAAAATCTAAATTTCAAAGTGGGCGCTGTCCGATCTCAACGAGAAACTATAAAGATACTTTAAAAGGCTGTGTTGTTTTGAAATACTTAACGAAAAGTCAAGTAAAGAAGCTACTTGTATTGATTTAATCACTGGTACAAAAACTATTATTGATCATATAATCACTGATATGCAATTTAAACATACAATTGACTTAAGTAATCATCACATATTAGACCACAAAATAATGCAGCTAAAAATTAACATCATTGGTAGAACATACTCAAAATTTAAATCTAGATCTGGTGAATAAAATCATAAATGAAGAAAGATTATATGCTACAAGAACTGCCACAAAAAAATATACAAAAAATAAAGGAGAAGGCTGGTTTACAAAAGAAATAAAATCTAAAAACTAAGAACTAAAGGAAAAATATTTAGTGATGCTCAATGTGATCTCAATAAAATTACTGAGTGGACCACTGAAAATGGTATAAAATTAAATGAAAGTAAGTCGAATTATATGATATTTAATAAGAACTGTGATAACCAATATAATTTAAAAAATTACAATGAAATTATTGATGAAGTGACATCCACAAAATATCTTGGCTTAACACTGGATAATAAATTAAAATTTGGAATGCATATACAAAATACAAAAAAACAAAATTAATTCTGCATGCTTTTTTATTCGCTGAAATACAGTTTTTTAATCTGCGGACTAAATACCAACTATACCTTGCATATATAAACACTCACCTAATATACCTTTCATGCATTTGGGGCCAAGCAATAGAGTATGACCTAAACCAATCACAAGTTACTCAAAATCGAGCAGTAAAACTTATATTTAATAATAATAATAATAATAATCTTTATTTTCTTTGACTGATAATACACCAGTATAGAAATTGTCAAAAAAATATTTAGTGTATAAACAAAACATACAACTTAAATTTACATATTGAGAATTAAAAATTAAAACAGTTAAAAATTAATTTAAAAAATAACTATATATATATAGCTTACAATACTAGCATATTTATTGAACAAAAGTATTACATTTGACATTTAAAGTATTCATCATAAGAATAAAAGGAACCGGCTTGCAGTAAATCAATAACAGTTTTTTTAAATATTTTGAAACTGCTTATGTCTTTAATTTTTTTTGGCAATTTATTATAAACTTTCAATGAAAATATAAGTGGCCCATTTGCAACTTGTGTCAATCTGGACCATGGAACGTATAAATCTCCTGCATTTCTTGTTACATAAGAATTTATATCAGAGACTTTTTCATACTTTGGTAGATTTTTTTTAACATAGCACACACAATTTAAAATACTAATACAATAAACGGTTAAAATTTTATTTTGAACAAAAAAAGGTCGACATGATGTTCTTAAACTAAGATTGAAAATGCTGCGAATGATTTTTTTTTGAGAAATAAATACATCCTGTATATGAGACGAATTACCCCAGCATAAAATGCCGTATGAAAGTAGAGAATAAACACAGCCATAATAGTAGGTAATCAAGGTTTTTATGCTTGTGAAATTCCGGAGATTTCGTAAGCAATAATTTTTAGTTCCAAGATTTTTTATCAAGTTGGATATATGATGATCCCAAGATAAGTTTTTATCAACACATAGCCCCAAAAATTTTACTAATGAAGTTTTTTCATGTTTAATTAATAAACTTAAATTTGATAAGGTACCTTTAGGGTAGATGATGATATTCGTTTTTTGTGCATTTAAGATTAGACCATTAATATTACACCAGGTTGACATTTGTCTGACTGCAGTGTTAGCTGTTTCGCTGAGCTGATTGTATGATTTACTTTCAACTATGGCGGTTGTGTCATCGGCAAAGAGTGTGATAAAACCTGCATTTACATGACTAACCACATCATTGGCGCAGATAATAAAAAGTAAAGGACCAAGGATGCTACCTTGGGGAACTCCAGTAGTAATATCGCGTTTGGGAGAAAGATACTGACTGCCACCTTCAGCAAGTTGCACAAATTGCTGCCTCCCAGACAAGTATGATTTCACCCAACTCCATGCTGCTCCGCGCACACCATATTTCATTAATTTATCCAATAGGAGATTATGATTAATAGTGTCGAGCGCTTTTGAAAAATCGTAAAAGATACCAATCGTTTTATATTTATCATTAAAAGCTTGAAGCACCTTTAGATAACAACTGATAAGTGCGTCCTGAGTGGATTTACCCTGGGTGAAACCATACTGTCTGTCAGTCAGCAACCCACACCCCTCCATGAAACACAACAGCCTTTTATAAAAAGCCTTTTCCATTACTTTGGAAAAGACAGACAGCAAGGCCACAGGCCTATAATTTTCGACACAGGTATGGTCCCCTTTTTTGTAAATAGGGATTATTTTGGATATTTTTAATTCATTAGGAAAATATCCCAACGTAAAAGAGAGATTTAATAGGTATGAGAAAGGTTCAGCAATATACTGTGCTACATATCTTAGAATGGAACAGGGAATTTCGTCCATGCCACAAGATTTTTTTTTTACTAGCAGATATCATAATATTATAAACTTCAATTGTATCAACAGGTGATAAAAATATTGAATTGGGATTGTGAATAATTTGGTTATTTGAGTTTGATGAACAATTTAATTTACATGTCAGTTGATCAACTGAATTTAAAAAGTAATCATTAAAAATTTTGGGCATATCACTTTTATTACTTGTAATTTTATCATCACATTTTAAATTGCTAGGCATACCATATTTAGTTTTAGATTTCCCTGTATTTTCATTTATTATATTCCATGTTACTTTAGAAATATTATCACTGTTAGCTATTCTTTTATTAAAAAAAGCTTTTTTTGCATCTATAATTTTTTTTTGATGATTTCTTTTTAGACCATTATAGGATTTTTTAAGATTGTCATTATTAGTATTTTTAAGAATACCATGCATATTTCTCAAATTGGTACTTTCTTTTATTAGATCATTAGTAATCCAAGATTTATTGGTTGTATGAGTAACATGAAAAGGAATAAGAGGAAAAGCAGTATCAAAGGATTTTTTAAAAAGATCAAAAAATACTTTAAATTTGCAATCTATTAATTGTGTTTTGAAGAGTATTTCCCAATTTTGAGAGCTTAGCAAGAATTTAAAATATTCAATGTTTTCATCAGAAAATACTCTTCTGTATAACATTTTATTTGAATTTAAATTTAACCTAAGAGGAACTTCCACTAATTGTGTGTTATGATCAGACAATGTGGATGATAAAGTATTTACCCTAATGTTTTGCATAGGGTAATTTGTGAAAATGTTATCTATCAAAGTATGAGAGTTACCTGTACTCTTGAGTATTCAAAACAGCATTGATTCAATCCATATGATAAAATTGTGTTTTTTATTTTAGTAACCACTTTGCAATTTTTATTAAAATTATAATAAAAATCTCCACATAAGAATATGGGACATTTGATGTTTAATAATAGTTTTTCTAGTCCGTCTAAAAAGAGACAATCGTCTGCATTAGGGGACCGATATATGCATAAAATATTTATGGTAATCCTAGGATTATTTAAATACACATTGACAGAAGCAACTTCAAAAGCATGATCAATTAATGATAAAAAATTAAGGCATTTAACTGCAAACCTAATTTCCTCCTTAATTAGAATGAGTGTTCCTCCGCCTCTGGATGTTGTCCTGCAATATTTGCCAGCAATATTATATCTGTGAATTTTGATAACATTAGTTTCGGGTTCGGTCATCCAACTTTCAGTTAAGCTAAGTTATTTTGTAAACCTCAAAAAAAAAACACCTCATACTCATGATCTAAAATTGTTTCAAATACACGAGATTATTAAACTGTATTCTTTAAAAGTAGTATTTAAAATCAAAACCAACATGATACAAACTGAATTAACTCTGCAAATGAACTGCAATATCCATTAGCACAACACCAGGACAAATCAACATTATTATGTTCTACCTAGTGGTAGAAACATAGGTCAGCGAAAAATTGGACACACTGCTGTTTTATTGTTTAATGAACTGCCAGAATATATAAAAAATGTGAATTTACTATATACTTTTACCTCTTTAGTTAAATTGTACTTATTGAACAAGCGAAATGTATCCACATAATTATGTTTGTTACCTGTTATGGATTCTTTTGTAATCTTTTTTGGTTAATAAAAAAATACATAAAATTTTAATTAACCTTCGATTTTTAAGATTTTGATGTCAATAGTAATACACCCAAGGGCAGATACGATTAAAACGACGAAACTGCCTTTCAGCAAGAACTAGAAGGTTTGTATTTTTGTTTTATTACAACCCCATGAAGTAATTGTACTGTTGCAGATTTACCCTTGTCCCAAGAATATTTTAGTGATGATAACGATAATAACACTTATAGATTGCTCTCCTTTACAGACATACAAGTTAACGAATAGTAGTTGAAAATATTTCTTTATATATCAGAGAGGAATACATTCAATGTTTTCCCAATCAACAACTTATAGTGAAAGAGGTCATGGAAATGCTAATGACAGTTCAAGTAGTCAAGAGTGCCGTAACTTTGGTAATTTTACCAATAACACTAATAATCATTGTACTATCTTGGTGTTTTAGTTCTACTCCAAAAAAGATGCATTATACAAATTCTTAGCAGGATTAATGTAGGACTAGGAGATATGAGCATGCACGGACGGCATGGTTACATGTACCTAAAATATATTCTCAATTTCCTCTAGATACGAACGAGAAAGTTATGGAATGTGAAAATTTTCTAGAAGAAGATAAATTTAATAAATTTGTAAGTAGCATGCCAACGTATAGACACGATACAAGTATAGACACTGCTCATGAGCATTTCTAAATTTGTTTCATTCCGTATACCAACTAAATATATTTTTGATACCAACTTTACAACTTTTACAGGTGAATTTCTTTCATAATATTGGGGGAGATAAATCCTACGAAGCCATAAAAAGATGTCTCCAAAAATTTTTAGAAGATAATGTGGGAGTGAAAGCGGAATCAAAAAAAAAAGTTTTTAAGATTTAAACATTACTCGGACTTTAATCAGTAAGTTTAACAATTTTTATGATTTTTTCCTAAATAATATGATTTAAGTTTCCATAAAAAAGCTGTTAGCAGTTACAGAAGAAGAAATAGAAATAGGTATAAAGTCCTATCTAAAACACTGCAAAGGGAGGAAGGAAAATCAAGACAAAAAAAGAAGGTCAAAGAGTGCTAATCTTTGAACGGTAATTATAATTACCGCGTACCTACGGTGCTTAAGTAAATTTAATTTAAAGTCTTTAATATATAATTACGGTGCAATGCTATTTATTTTTAAATAAGGGCCAATTACATCCATATAAGATCCATTGTGACCCTCAGTTGGAAGGTCTCAGGACAGACAAAAGTGTGCAATTCGGAGGTCCATGGACGTCCTATGGAAGTCCATGAGAAATTAAAGGACATCCTTGGGAGGTATGGAACATCCAAGGATGATATCCGTAGGACGTCCATGGGACATCTGTGTGCTGACTGTGAAGGTCTAAACACCCAATAAAATAGTATTCATATTTTTCATGTGCACACCACAAAATTCTGCCTCCTTTTCAATTGAATATTTAGCAATATTTTCTAATGTTGTAAATTTGTGAAGTTTATTAATAAGTAGTAGGCTTCCTCCTCGTATAAAAGTTTTTCGGCAATAAAATCCTCCCACTAGAAGTCCATCTATCGTAAAATGTAAAATTTCGTTTTTACCAAGCCAGGGTTTAGTGATGCAGGCTATATCACATTTTTTATTGGATAGTAGGCATGCTAATTGGTATACAACAGAAAACAAACAAAATGGATAATTATAAAAACCATCTACATATTAATATGTCTATTATAAAAACCTTTGGGCTATTGTGAACAAAATACGATGTTATCAAATTCTTGCTTTTATAAATATGCCATTATAAAATCTAAATCTTATCATCGTTTTGTGTGTTTAATTTGTTAAATGCTTTTTTTCATACAAACTTTCTTAAAGGTCATTTTCTTATGCAATATCACGCCTGTACAATAATATTCCTAAAAACCTTAAATCAATGACAATGCCTCAGTTTAAAAGATGTCTTCGGTTATTTTTGTTTAATGCTCAGTAGCTCGGAGTAAATTATATATTTATATGAATGTATGTAGGTGCACATTTTTGTTTTCTTTTATGAACTAATCTGTTTATTTAAAATAATATATTTTTTGTTATTTTTTTTTCCTTTTTACTTTATTTATGAATTAATCTGTTTATTTACAACAATCATATATAATTTTCATCTTATTGTTCTCACTTTATTGTTAGGCTAATGTAGAAATGGTAATTGGTAGTTTAGATCTAGGTAGATGATAACCGGGGTGCGGAATTTTATTCTGCCTGTTTGAAAATAACCTAGTGGTTTCCTAAGTTTAATTACGTCATATTTGTTTAAATACTTATTTTTTTGTTATTAGAAATATAACAAATAGGAAATAAACCTATTATTATTATTATATATAAATATAATATATTTATGGCGGCCCGGCGGGAATAAAGGGTATAAGTTTAAAATTGTGCAAAATGAAATAAATGCATAATTAAGGTTTACAACAAACAAATACAAACTTTCTTTTACATTTTTAAGGTAATTTGGGTGCGCTTAACACGAAAACCATTTTCATTTTTTTCTCATTTGTGCCATTCACAGAGGTAACGGTATATTTATGAATTTACTTAAATCAGCATCTCGAGTAAACGGCAAGCCCGATCAAGATATCTAATGTATTGTTAAAAAGGTGATTTAAATTCGGGTCCAACGGTACCCAATTTTTTTTGATCGGATGTAAAATGGCTGAGTTACAGCTGATAAAAGTTCAAATTTCTTGCAATTTTTGACGATTTTCAACCATTTTCGTCAATTGAGTAATTTTTTACCACAACAAATAATTCCAATATTTTAAGTTTAACATTTTTAATCAAAAGTTTTTTTAATTACAAAAAAATTCTCTAAGTAAATAAGCTCAGACTTAAACTTTTACGGTTTTTTTCGGTCGGATCTTCACGTATAAGGAACCAGCAATAGTCAGACATCATTTGCTCGTCCCAAAAGCTCTCTATTTTAGCTATTTCTTGGTAAAACCTTTCACCTTGTTTATCGCTTTCAGCGCCTAGGTTTTCTGGAAAGAAATTCAAATGACTGAACAGAAAATGCATGTTAATTGTCATATTTGAACCTAAAAATCAAAATTTAATATATTTGCATGAATATTTGTTATGAATGAATTAATTGAAACATTGTACATACCAATTGCGTTGTATTTTTGTAGCAATGTGTTAATATTTTCGACGTAATTGGGAGTTTTGTATTTGCCCAAAAAATTGTTAACAATATTATGAAATGCTTCCCATGCTTCTACGTGAACTACACTCAAACATTCATTAAATTCGTTGTCGTTATACCACATGCTTCAATTTTACTTGTTGTCAATCTCGAAAATTTGTTTTTTAGGAAGTCCATCGCAATGCTATTCTTCGGCAACTTTTTTATAAAATTCGTTAATAATCCAAGCTTCATATGCAATGGAGGAAGGATTATCTTATTTTGGGGGATAAGGGGAGCATTTATGATGTTGTATTCTTCAGGCGTGTGTTGATTCCGCTCCGGCCAAACACGTTGAGTATAGTGGTTATGACGAATGGTTCTATCCCATAAACAAAGAAAGCAAGGGTACTTGCACCTTGTAAGCCTGATAATATAGCGACTATTTTTAAATCGGCGCAAACCTTGAAAAGTTGTTCCATCGATTCATAGTTTTTTTTCATGTTTATACTATTGAAATATCAGGGGACTTTAATCAGCCATTTTTACCCAATCATAACGTAAAAGTTAAATCTCATTTATATTACAGTGTAAAATTTATACAGTTTAAATGAATAAAAAATATCGAGATTTAACAGTTAATTTAAATAGCAGTTTTTTCTTATTTTAATCATAATATTTTTATTTATTATCCGATCTTGGTCTTCTAGGGCTTCAAATTTTTATAATTAAATATACAATTGATTAAAAATGTAAAACTTGGGATATCGGAATTATTTGTTGTGGGAAAAATTACGAAAATTCGTCAAAAATTGCCCAGACAGGTGACGTAACGCGTTGGGTTGGTAGCGCTGTTTTCCGAAGGGTACGCCACCTATAGATAAGCGATACAAAAATTTCGAACTAGAGATAGTAGTAGTAGTGTGGCCTAAAGAATTAAAATGTCTGCCAAGTGTGGTGTATGCGATTCCACTTTTGCCAAAAAATCCTACAGTGTTTAATGCACAAAATGGCAAAAATGGTATCACATCGAATGCGTTGGGGTTACAAAACTCCAACTAGACAAAATTAGTGCGGAAAACAAAAAAGAACATGGTGAAAAATGGCAATGTTCTAATTGTCCAAAAAGTGAGGTTAATCCACGTTATGAAGATGAAGTGAAAACATTGATATAATGAGAAAACTATCAAAAATGGATGAAAAAATGGATGAACTTATTCGAAAATATGAAGAACAGGTGCAAATTACCATAAAGTTGCAAACTGAGGTAAATAACCTAAAGAAACAGGTGAACATTCTTGAGTTGCAAAAAAACCAAGCCGATCAGAATAGTTTAAAGAACAATGCCGTCATCATGGGAGTTCCCAGCTCGAATGATAATGTTAAGAATATTGTACTTGAAATATCAAATCATTGGGTGTACCAAGTATAAGTGAAGAAGACCTTGAGTGTTATCGTGTAGGAAAGGAAGACAAGAACAAAACTCAAGCAATAAAAGTAAAATATGTAAAAGAGGAACACAAAAATAAAATCATGCAATCAGAAAAGAGAAAATATTTAACTACAGAGGATATTGGCCTGTCAACCAAAAGCAAAATCTATATTAATAATGAACTAACCAAACTTAACCAAGAAATCTACAAAGAAAGCCGTCAATTTAAAAAAGACTTTAACTACAAATTCGTCTGGAATAAGAATGGAAATATCTACTTGAGGGAAACCGAGCAATCCAATTATAGTCAAGTCTCTTGATACAATAGAAAAATTAAAAAACTAATCTATGCCCTAAAAGTTACCTATATCAACATAAGAAGCATCAGACACAAATATGAAGAAGTAGAAATAATTTTGGCTGAAACAAAACCGGATATTCTTATCTTAACAGAAACCTGGCTTTACACAGATGAGTCATTAGCAGTAAAATTCAAAAACTATAACACAATTCATTCTTGTCGAGAGTTGGAGTGGCAATATGTATTAAAAACACATACAAATTCGAGACCCAATATAAACTGTATCGTTAAAGAATTAAACAAACTAAATCAAAAATAGGTGCAGTGTATGGAAAACCAAGTGATCCAAAAACTGACTTTATACAATTTCTTGAATCTGACCTACTCCAATATAAAAAAACTCTTACTAATTGGAGATATAAACATAAATATTTTGAACTCTGAAGAAGACTATATAAATGTTGTCTCTAGCAATGGATTCGAAATTAATAATGAAATATCCCCTTCTAAACCCACTAGAGTGGATGTACATACAGGTTACAAATCAATTATTGATCACATCCTAACAAATATAAAGGTTGATTCAAAAATTGATTACGATCATAACATCTCCTACCACAAGATCATAAATTTATCAATCAACGGCTCCAAACCAAAGAAACCTCGACAAATTTATTATTTCAAAATTACCAACTTCCAAAAACTTGAAACATATGTCCAGAACAATATACAAAATCTGAGAGACCTAACCTAACATTTAATCACCTTATAAACATGATAACTACCGAAATTAAAAGAAACACATCTACAATGGCAAGAAAATATACAAGTGACATCAAAGAAGGATGGCTCACAAGGGAAATAAAAGAAAAAATTAAAGAAAGGGACAACATTTATTTACTATCAAAAAAATTTCCCACAAGTGATATATACAGAACAGAACCAAAAATACTTAACAAACAATTAAAAAACAAAATTGCATACAATAAAAAAAACATATTGAAACAAAACTAAATGAACACAATGACTCGGCTGCAAAACAATGGAAACTTATTAAAGAACTTACAGGGATGATAGTTGAAAATAAAGGCTGTGAAAAACTTTTTGTTTCTGGAGAACAAATAACTAATAAACAAAAACTTGCTGAGGTGTTTAACAACTACTTTATAAATATAGTCAAGGAAATAATCACACAAAATAATTATCCTTCACAACAAAACATAATATATAACCACACATTATTATTTTTAAATTAAAAAATAATATCGGAAAGAGAAAAAAAATTAAAATAAAAAAAAATCCAATTTTTGACGATTTTGGTAATTTTTAAAAATCTTGAGCGACCCCTAAAAATTTTTTAATGGTGCTGATATTTTGACAGGGCTCTTAAAACATGACAAACCAACATATTTTCACAAGAGAAGAGAAGAAAAAAAATATTCTTTTTTTTTGGGACACCCTAAACCACATACAAAAATCCTCAATGTTTCTCCGATCTACTACTCCTCAAGAGATTAACTCGATCATTCAAGGGTTAAAAACGAATGATGAAATAAAAGTTTCACTGGTAAGAAAATTAGCCAAGCCATTATCAAAAGTGATATCATTAATAATAAATAAACACTACAAAACACTTATAGCTCGAAAACCCAAAACTAAACTATGGTACTTACCAGTCAGCATCTAGGTCCAACTTATTCCATACATATGGGACGTGCTAAGGCTCATCCACTGGTCGACAAGGGGACTTAACCTCGTACAGCGCGAATTCCAAGTTTATTTACCACCTCGCACTAATAGCCTATGGAGAGAAAACACTTTTGGTGGCTTGCAACCCTTGCAATTAAGAAATACGTTTGGACAACGTTAATGAAATTATCTCCAAATACACAATACAGGAACGATTATAAGAAGAAATTGTTTGGTGAAATGGCTATTGCCGAAATCCGGAATAAATCCGCTAACATCCAATAATCTAAACTACTTTTCAATAAAATAATCTACCACAACAACTTATTGAACGTAGATGGCATATGGGGAAATAATTAAATCCGTTAATTATAACGATGGCACTAAATACAACCAAATTATATTTCCTTCCACAAAATAACCAAGATGGCGAGTCACCAACAGAACAGTCACCAAGAGAATGACATTTCAAGGAGAGGGTTCAGCATAAAAGATTATACCTAGAATGAGGGCCAAAGGTGATAATATTAAATTAATATTAATAATTTAATAATAAAATTATTTTGATAACAGGAACAACTCTTATGAATATTATAATATATGTATGTACCTTTATGAATTTATTAATTATTATATTATTTAATTATAATAAAATTTAAAAGTAAAAGATTGATTTATAGTTACAGATTTCGTTATTTATAAAGGTTTAAGAATAAATAAAGATCGCAATAAGAAATGCGTGTTTTTTTTGTATAAATAACTGTAAATAAACAAATCGTTTTTATTGATTCCTTTAAGGTAAATTAAACTATTTGGTAATTAATTTAAAGGTGTCGCCAGCTTTATCGAACCGCATATTAAATGTTCCAATAAAATTAATATATCATAAGATTTAGTGAAACCCTCAATTTTAGACCGTAACAACTCCCCCTTACTTCCGAGATTTTTTTCTCCCTTACAACCAGTTATAACAAGACTCACAACACACAAAACACATCGACAAAAAAAATATAAAAAGCTAACACTTTCAGGGTTTCATATCCTTTACGTGCCAATTTCCTTTACTTAATCCGCTTAAATCCTCCAATTCATACACACAATATCCTAATTTTTTTCTTATCCTAAATGGTCCAGAAAATTTTTCTGCCAATTTCGCCTCATAATAATTACCTCCATCCGATAACTTAAAATTTCTTTTTAAAACCAAATTACCAACGTCATAAGAAACAACTCTTGACTATTTTTTAATCGTTGGTAAACAAATTCCCTCAATTTTCTTAAACTTCCATCATCCTTTCCATTCGATCTTGACTCTTTTTCAGCTATCCCCTCTTTTGCAAATTCACTACCGTGCAACACCATTTCTTATCCAAAATTTACAAAATAAGGAGTTTTACCTGTAACTTCATGACGAGCAGAACGAACAGCGCAAGCCAAATGTTGTAAATTACTATTCCATAACACAGCCACACAAAAAAAAAGTGTCGTGATCTGGGGATGCGACATATGCTTTCCTATGGATTTTGACGCGCTGAATCCCAATCCGATGTCCGCGTTTCAACCTAACCTCAAAAAAACGTGAAAAAATTAGTATTTTCTGTTCTGGGGATGACGCATGTCGATTCTTATGTTTTTCGATGCATTGAATGTAAATAATCTCTCAGAATCGATCGCACACGTTGTTATTTTGACTCTAACCTCGAAAAAACGCAATGAAATGAAATAAACTGAAATTGCCTTGAAGGCTAGTTTTTCTTTGAAAGCCTATATCAGCGGAGTCTCATTCTTACAGTTGACGTAAACTAACTTTAACTCACCTAACCTAACCTTAAATCACCTAATTTAACCTAAACTGGCCTTATATATAACCCTTATCTTCTATCGCAGATTTTACTATTCTGTAAAAAGGTAAATTTTAACACGATAAGCAATGTCTTTACAACGAAATGAATATGAAATTTACTGTTTTATTCTCTCTATTTTTGGATTTCTAGAAGAATGGGAGAACATAATTATATCGCTGACCATTTTAGCATTTTTCGCTTGTGCCTGTAACCAGGGCACCTCCACGTGGTGACGGTGGGCAACGGATCCATACCGGCTGAGTCCCTGGGTAAACAGCGTTCATGCCGTCATGGCAGGCACAGAAAGAAAGTGTTTTACGATGCAGGGATTCGGAACCCCAGTATCGGCGTCGGGTCAGGGTGGAAAAGCGGGCTCGCCGATGTCGTCATTATGCAACCGTCCCTCTTCATCAATGGGTAACTTGGTTTATGGAGAGTCTTATGCGACAAGAAAAAAGACATTGGGCTTTCTAAATGCGCACGACTGCCACAAAAATGCAAATTCCTTTTGTTATATTTGCAGCAGATATGAAGTGACGTCTTTGCGGCAGAAAATTGATGACGAAGTTAGCACGCTCTATGAAAAATGTTTCGGTCATAAAGTGTTACACCAAGAAACAAATTGGGTTCCTCACATAATAGTAATTCTTGCAGACTGATGCTGTATCGTTCTCTAAAGTCAGGTTTCCAAAAGTATTGCAGATTCTCCACACCAGCTATATGGAAACAACCGCTTCGTATGAACGACTGCTACTTTTGCATGAATGACTTCAAAGCCGGGACTACCAGTAAAACAAAGAGTAAAATCTCATACATCAATGTGTCCACAGTAATAAGACCAACTGAAATAAGTCCGAA
The DNA here is from genome assembly GCA_921294245.1 of Brassicogethes aeneus. Classification (NCBI taxonomy): domain Eukaryota; kingdom Metazoa; phylum Arthropoda; class Insecta; order Coleoptera; family Nitidulidae; genus Brassicogethes; species Brassicogethes aeneus. Next base: position 3,617,530 of record OV121137.1, read on the forward strand.
GTCACGAAGGAGTTCAAGTTCTGTTGAAATAGATGATGTCATGGAAGTCGACGACCAACCTGAAGAAAATAGCGATGATTAGGCCAGGTTAGGTTAGGTTCCTTGAGAATGAGACTCCGCTGATATAGGCTTTAAAAAAAAACAGCCTTCAAGGCAGTATATCACAATTTACTATCATTTCCATTTACCATTTTCCGAGGTTAGAGTCAAAAGAACAACGTGTGTGATCGATTCTGAGAGCTTATTTACATTCAGTACATCGAGAAACATAAGAATCGACATGCCTCATCCCCAGAACAGGAAATACTAACTTGTTCACGTTTTTTGATGTTAAGTTGAAACGCTGACCTGGAGGAGAAATTCTGACATCGGATTCGGATTCAGGGCGTCAAAAATCCATAGGAAAGCATATGTCGCATGCCCAGATCACGACACTTTTTTTTTTGTGTGGCTGTGTAATCTATGATTTTCATTAACATAAGCTGTTAACATGGTTTTTAACACACGATTTAATCTTTCAGTTGGGTTTACTTCGGGAGTATATGCGGGGTTAAAAATAGTCTTAATTCCGTATGTACCTGTCAACTTCCTAAATTCTTTACTTTTGACTTGTACGCCGTTATCACATAAAATAAATTTAGGAATACCAAACATCATGAAAACATTTTCTTCTAATAACTTAGTCACATTTACAGCATTTGCTCTGCGTAACAGAAGAAATATACAATATTTGCTAAAACTATCACAAACTACAAGAATATGAATATAACCATGAGTGCTTTTCGGAAGAGGTCCCACAAGGTCTGTACTTACAATTTCCCAACAGCGTTTCGCGATAGGTTTATTGCCCATCATGCCCGCCTTCCGTTTTTGTTCGGGTTTAGTTTTTTGACAAACTTTGCAGCAATTTACGTATCTGGTAATATCCTTTTTCATAGACGGCCAATAATATAAACGCGAAACTCGATGAAAAGTTTTATAAATTCCCAAGTGACCCGAAATTGGAATATTATGACAATTATAAATTACATCACGACGTTTCCCTTTCGGCAAGACTAGTCTCCAGTATTCTTCATCAGTACGTAGCTCAGGAAAATCACACTCTACATACTTGTATAACTTATTACCAGTCACTCGCCATTTAGGATAGTTTAAAGGACTTTTTAATACATTTTCTCGCAAACCTACATACCACTTATCTGTAACATTATTAAAATCATCATCCATACCAACATTCATACTAAGAGTTACATTTTCACAGACTGGTACACTTCTAGAAAGAGCATCTGGAACGAGGTGTTCTTTACCTTTCCTGTGTACAATGGAATATTTAAATTGCTGAAGTCTTAAAGCCCATCTACTAAGTCTACCTTGAGGATCTTTTAAGTTATTTAACCAGATTAACGAATGATGATCTGTTACAACTTTAAAATCCGCACCCTCTAAATAACAACGAAGCTTTTCTATAGACCAAAGTACAGACAAACATTCTCGCTCGGTTGTGGAATACTTACGCTCGTTTTTTGTCAAGGATCTCGAAAGATAACAAATAAAATGCTCCGAACCATCATATTTTTGTGACAAAACGGATCCAATTACAAAACCAGATGCATCACACTGAAGAATAAAAGATTTTTCAAAATTTGGGCAAGATAGAATTGGAGCACTCCCTAATGCATCTTTAATATTGAGCAAGGCTTTTTCACAACTAGCAGACCAAACAAACTTTACTCCCTTTTTCAGTAAATTTGACAATGGAGCTATCATATCCGAGTAGTTTTTAATAAATTTTCTATACCAACTAGCCATACCAATTATTAACCTTACATCAGAAATGTTCTTCGGGGCGGCAATATTGACAATTGCTGATACCTTGTCTGGATCGACGTGTAGACCTTTACGATTCACAACATATCCCAAATATTTAAGTTCTGATCTACAAAAGTTACATTTTTCCTTATTAAGAGTAAGGTTAGATTGTAAAAGACGCTTGAAAATTTCCTGCAGTACCTCGAGATGTTTATCTAGTGTTGGAGTTACAACAATTATGACGTCTAAATAGACAAAAACGAAGGGTTCCTATTCAGGGCCAAAAATTGTGTCAACAAGTCTCTGAAAGGTAGCACCAGCACTATGAAGACCAAAAGGCATACGTGTGAATTGGAACAAACCACGTCCTGGAATTGAAATTGCTGTCAAAGGTTTACTCTCTTCTTCCAATTCTACTTGCATATAAGCATTTCTTATATCCAAAGAACTAATGTACTTAGCGTTACCTAATTTACTTAAGATTGAATTTAAAAATGGCAAAGGATAAACATCTCGTTCAGAAACTTTTTTAGGGACTAACAAAATAGGATTTGACCAGCCACTATTACTCTTTTCCAAAATACCTTGTTTTAAAAGTACTACCTCTTCATCTATAACCTTTTGCTTATAGGGAGACACAGGATATGGACGTTGTCTTATTGGTTTGCTACTAGTGACTATTTTATGTTTAACTACGTTTGTAATCCTAACTTTGACTCATCTACATTACTAAAATATTCATCAATTAAACTATTTAAAGTCTTTAATTCATTTCCACTTAAATCATTCATACACTCTACCGAGTTAACTTCAGGAGCAACCATTTCGTTAGATGAAAAATGCCATTCTCCTTTTCTAACATCCGGCACTATACCCATTCGACTCCAAAAATCAATGCCTAAATATAAAGTATGTCGCAACTGAGGAATAATATAGACATCAATAACTTTAACTACATGCTTTAATTGAATAGGAACACTTATGACACCAATACATTTGCATATCTCATCATTCGCAACCTTACACTCCAGATCAGTCCTTTCTAATTTAAACCCTAAACCTTTCAATAATTCCCAACCTTTACGATTAGCAAATGTCCTACTTGCGCCTGAGTCTAATAATCCATACATTTTTTGACCTAAAATATTTACCAAAACATAAGGACATTCATCAGCACTCGCTTGAGTTAAGATGTACTGCAAAACAAGAGAATTTGGATTTGAAATAGGGGCCGATCGACTCCAAAAATCAATGCCTAAATATAAAGTATGTCGCAACTGAGGAATAATATAGACATCAATAACTTTAACTACATGCTTTAATTGAATAGGAACACTTATGACACCAATACATTTGCATATCTCATCATTCGCAACCTTACACTCCAGATCAGTCCTTTCTAATTTAAACCCTAAACCTTTCAATAATTCCCAACCTTTACGATTAGCAAATGTCCTACTTGCGCCTGAGTCTAATAATCCATACATTTTTTGACCTAAAATATTTACCAAAACATAAGGACATTCATCAGCACTCGCTTAAGTTAAGATGTACTGCAAAACAAGAGAATTTGGATTTGAAATAGGGGCCGATTGACTATTAGCGACTAGACCACGGCCTACGTCTGACGCCTTTGCCCGTTTCCCGAATTATATTGATTTGAACTGCATTGTGGACATGTACGCTTTGTAAAATTAACTTTTCCGCATCCAAAACATTTTATTTCTGATTTAACCGTACAGAACCTAGCAATTTGATTCGGTTTATTACAACGCCAACAAAGTTTTTCACTATTTCCACCCTGTGCTTGCATACCTTCTGCCCTTCGAAAATTATCAATTAAACTTAACTGTGCATTTGATTTGCCTTGATAAGCTAATTGTGGCTCTAAACTTAAATCGCTTAAATTAGGAGGTTTAAAAGATTGTACGGATACTCTAGTGGTTTCTATTTTCCGGCAAAGTTCGATTAATTCAAAAGGAATGCCTATTTCCACTAATGCTAGTCGTTCCTGATAAAACGGTATAATATTCTTACGTAGAACCTGCAGTCGTAATGAATCGGGTACCTTAATTGGCATTCTATCAAATAATTCAGTCATAGTAGCAACATAAATACATATTAGGGTGTCCGTTATTTACCAAGTTGATTTTTTTTCTTGCGACGCCCCCTAAATTTTTAGTCTATCGTCAAAAAAAAAAAATTCAGACCAAAATAAAATCTTAATATTCATAATAAACCTTGCCCCTAAGACGATACATTTCCCATTCAAATTACATGGGATTTTGACACTTTTTTCAATTAATTCTTTTTTTCCCAGGCAAGATGACTTACAGCAATGAAACATATATATTCTTATAGTAAATTGAACGCTCTACAAAAAAGGTCTCCTATAATTTTTCGATTAAATCACTCGTTAAAAAGTTAGTCGAGGTGAAAGTTAAACTCTGTGTACATTTTCTGATTTTTTTTTACTTTTACGGCAAAGTTATTATTATTTCGATGAAAGTAATTAGTATATTTCTGAAAATAGATAATTCTGGTGGTATTAGGGTATACAATTTTTAAACCTGGAAAATAATAGACTGTATAACAGGTAGCTGGTTCTAATTTTAATCATTTTTGAGACTTTATTTATAACACACAGTCAACTAATTTTTATTGAATTTCAAGTTTTGTATACTTTTATGAAATTTTCCTTCAATACAGTAAGTGACTCAAAATTACTCTTACAAGCATTCCCGCCAACACACGGAATTTTTATTGACGCAAGCGCGCTAAAGCGCATTTAGTACCTTGACGGCGCTTTAAGTCCTTTTAGTATTGTATATTTGTTATATTGTATACAAATATCTCTGCATATTGTTGTGAATGTTGTGTCGTACATTAACATTAGTTATTTATATAATAAAACTTATTTATTATACACAAAAAACAAAATTTAGAATTAGTGCAATTTTTAACATATAGGTAAATAAAAACTTTAAAATTAAATTTATATTGAAAATCTCATTGGAATTAAAATTTCACAAATAGTTCTAACCTATAAAAATTTAGGTTCAATGGATCTAAGACAAAATATATTTTTGATTGGAAAAACAATAAGTTCAATTACTGGCAAAAAGTTACCAACAAATAAAGAAGTTCTGCAACTACTGTACCATCACTCAAGAAATCGCAATAAATCTATTGATGACAGCTGTTCAATCGTTATACGTGAAGTGACAGGAATTTGGAGTGAAGCAGTAATTCAAACTCAAATTAATTCACGTTGCATAACAAAATTAAAAAGTCTCTACGCAGAATACAGAAATGTACAAAAACATCTTAACCAAAAAAATAAAACAAAAGAGCAAGATTTGTCAAATAAACTCGAACAATTATTTGACATTGCCCACGGTGACGTTTTTAAAATGATTGACGAGGAGACAAAACAATTTTTAATTGATCAAAGAACTCGACGGATTTTTCATATAAATATTGCTGAAACAAATAATGAATTATTGCATTTGTTATGCAACGCGAATTAATTTGAGTTGGAATTACTGCTTCACTCCAAATTCCTGTCACTTCACGTATAACGATTAAACAGCTGTCATCAATATATTTATTGCGATTTCTTGAGTAATGGTACAGTAGTTGCAGAACTTCTTTATTTGTTGGTAACTTTTTGCCAGTAATTGAACTTATTGTTTTTCCAATCAAAATATATTTGTCTTAGATCCATTGAACCTAAATTTTTATAGGTTAGAACTATTTGTGAAATTTTAATTCCAATGAGATTTTCAATATAAATTTAATTTTAAAGTTTTTATTTACCTATATGTTAAAAATTGCACTAATTCTAAATTTTGTTTTTTGTGTATAATAAACAAGTTTTATTATATAAATAACTACTGTTAATGTACGACACAACATTCACAACAATATGCAGAGATATTTGTATACAATATACAATACTAAAAGTACTTAAAGCGCCGTCAAGGTACTAAAAGCGCTTTAGCGCGCTTGCGTCAATAAAAATTCCGTGTGTTGGCGGGAATGCTTCTAAGAGTAATTTTGAGTCACTTACTGTATTGAAGGAAAATTTCATAAAAGTATACAAAACTTGAAATTCAATAAAAATTAGTTGACTGTGTGTTATAAATAAAGTCTCAAAAATGATTAAAACTAGAACCAGCTACCTGTTATGCAGTCTATTATTTTCCAGGTTTAAAAATTGTGTACCCTAATACCACCAGAATTATATATTTTCAGAAATATACTAATAACTTTCATCGAAATAATATGTGTAAACATATTTTTTTGTAATGACACCAATAAAGTATTATTATTATTATTATTATTATTATTATAACTTTGCCGTAAAAGTAAAAAAAAATCAGAAAATGTACACAGAGTTTAACTTTCACCTCGAATAACTTTTTAACGAGTGATTTAATCGAAAAATTATAGGAGACCTTTTTTGTAGAGCGTTCAATTTACTATAAGAATATATATGTCTCATTGCTGTAAGTCATCTTGCCTGGGAAAAAAAGAATTAATTGAAAAAAGTGTCAAAATCCCATGTAATTTAAATGGGAAATGTATCGTCTTTGGGGCAAGGTTTATTATGAATATTAAGAGTTTATTTTGGTCTGAAATTTTTTTTTAGACGATAGACTAAAAATTTAGGGGGCGTCGCAAGAAAAAAATTCAACTTGGTAAATAACGGACACCCTAATACCTATAGATTCATCACAACCTTGGGTTCTAGCCAAGATCTGCTTCCAAAGTTGATCTGCGCAAAAGGGTGGCATAAACTCCTCTTTCATTAAACGAACCAAGTGATCCCAATCTATAACGTATTTACTAACAATTCTATACCAGGCTAGCGCATCACCTTCAAATAAATCCGTAGCCGATAAAAATAACTGATTTTTAGTGACATTTCGAGATTTACACATGTCGTTCACTTGCTGCAAAAATGAATTTAAACTTAACTGAGCTCCAGATTTGCCAGAAAATTTTAAATTCCATTTATATACTGGAACAGACTTTAAACTATTTAAACTATTATCATCATTATTACTAACATTAACATTATTATTTTGGACAGTATTAGGACGTTAAGGTGTAGAGGTGCCAAGTGGCTGCATAATATTAGGGTTTGGTTCAACAGGATCCAAAGGAGGTGATACAGCTTCTGATCTTGTTGGTGCAATATTTTTTGTTTTATCATTATATTCTGCCACTAATTCCATAAATTCACTTAATAATTTAGACAGTTTACTATTTAAATCATCATTAGATGGTTTAATACTATATAACCTATTACAAATATGATTCAACTTGGTTTCAATTTTCTTAGTTTGAGAGGATGTTCCTTTAAAAGAATTAAGTGAATCACTAATTTCGTTTATTTTATCTTCGCAAATTTGTAGCTCAGTTTTTTCATCAAATACAAATGAGGAATGCAAAATTTTCCCTTGCTTTTCTAATTGAATTGCACTACGCAACCGTTTGCGCAACGTATCTACTGTACCCTCTTCTATAATACCACGAACTTTTAGTTCGTACTCAAGTTCATCCTTATTGTACCTTTCTATATCAACAATGAACGACATGTCTAAAGATTATTAAAACAACAAGGAATATATAAAACAGTAACAAATTCAAACAGTTTCCAAGCACATGTATACTACAAATATAGAAACTAAACTTTTATACTTTTAAATAATCGTTCCTGTGTACCGCAGTTAAATAAAACTTTATATTTAGTTGTTAAAAAACAAAAAAAAATTTTTTGTTTGTTTACACAACCAAATTACAAAACCTAACAAAAACGTTGGGCGCCAAATTTGCTACGGCGTTTGTAGCAAAAGACTTATGTAAGCCTAGTAGCTTCGGTAGCTCAAAGGAGAAGGGGGTGGGTATAAGGAAAATCTATTTTAAATTTCGTTGGTAAGGGGCGCCATGCAATTTACCCCGATGATAAATTATAGGCTATGGCCAAATTGCAAAATTCCCAAAGTCAAATGGCTAAACTGATAAATACCCAGCAATAAATTATTAATGTATATGCCATAAAGTATATTTAAGAATATTTAGAAAAGTAATTAATATTGATTTTAAAATATATATACACATATATATATCTATAAAATAACATTGGATATGGTAGCGCAAATTAGCTAATTTGTCTTTACAACGTAATGTAAGAAAATATAAATGATATTCAATAAAATTAACTAAACCAATAACTGCAGGTGGAATATACTTATAGCTCGAAAACCCAAAACTAAACTATGGTACTTATCAGTCTCCTAACATGGTCAGCATCTAGGTCCAACTTATTCCATACATATGGGACGTGCTAAGGCTCATCCACTGGTCGACAAGGGGACTTAACCTCGTACAGCGCGAATTCCAAGTTTATTTACCACCTCGCACTAATAGCCTATGGAGACAAAACACTTTTGGTGGCTTGCAACCCTTGCAATTAAGAAATACGTTTGGACAACGTTAATGAAATTATCTCCCAATACACAATACAGGAACGATTATAAGAAGAAATTGTTTGGTGAAATGGCTATTGCCGAAATCCGGAATAAATCCGCTAACATCCAATAATCTAAACTACTTTTCAATAAAATAATCTACCACAACAACTTATTGAACGTAGATGGCATATGGGGAAATAATTAAATCCGTTAATTATAACGATGGCACTAAATACAACCAAATTATATTTCCTTCCACAAAATAACCAAGAGTCACCAACAGAACAGTCACCAAGAGAATGACATTTCAAGGAGAGGGTTCAGCATAAAAGATTATACTTAGAATGAGGGCCAAAGGTGATAATATTAAATTAATATTAATAATTTTAAGTAATAAGTTAAAATTATTTTGATAACAGGAACGACTCTTATGAATATTATAATATATGTACCTATTTGAATTTATTAATTATTATATTATTTAATTATAATAAAATGTAAAAGTAAAAGATTGATTTATAGTTACAGATTTCGTTATTTATAAAGGTTTAAGAATAAATAAAGATCGCAATAAGAAATGCGTTTTTTTTGTATAAATAACTGTAAATAAACAAATCGTTTTTATTGATTCCTTTAAGGTAAATTAAACTATTTGGTAATTAATTTAAAGGTGTCGCCAGCTTTATCGAACCGCATATTAAGGGCCGGTTTTTCAATCGTTGGTTAAGTTTATCTTACGGTTAACTTTCTTAGATACTATTGTGTTAACAATTGTATCTAAGGGAATTAACCGTAAGATAAACTTAACCAACGATTGAAAAACCGGCCCTAAATGTTCCAATAAAATTAATATATCATAAGATTTAGTGAAACCCTTAATTTTAGACCGTAACAAGGCTAATCTCTGTCCTATCAGTCTTCTCAAAAATATTTGAAACAACACTGAACAAACGACTCCTGCAGTTCTTACAAGAAAGCAACTTCATGTGAACAGCAACATGGTTTTTGTAGCAAGAAAAGCACCCTTACTGCTATAACAAACTTAATGGAAGACATCTTTTTAAGTATTGATCAAAAGAAAACAACAATGATTATATTTCTTGACCTATGCAAAGCCTTCGACGTTGTAGATCATGAAATACTTCTTAGGAAACTGCTATCAATTGGTATTCAGAATCAAGCTTTTAAAATATTTACTAGCTATCTCCAAAATAGAAAACAATTTACCCAGATCTGTGATAAGAAAAGTGATACTACTCTAGTGTGTTCTGGTGTCCCACAGGGATCGGTGCTCGGCCCTTTACTTTTCTCAATATATATAAATGATATAACTAACTGTGATATAAAAGGCTCTATGACACTATTCGCTGATGACACTGCACTGTAACGTTACTTTCTAGTGACGCACTTACCTATTGGTTTGTCTAATACAAAATACAATCTCGGGCGCCAGCTTCCTTTTTATTGTGGTGAAGCGCCACACCTGGGTAGCTTTTATACAGTGGAGAAAGTGAACCAGGGTTCAGTTAGCAATGAAACTCTGGAGTAAACTTAATACGTATATTATAAAATCAATTTATCCATTTAAATGTAAACTACCTGTATATTAACATTAAACAATTATCACACAAACGCAAACCAATATTGTTAAGCAAGCGTGATGGCGAGCAGAGAGGGGAAAACGGCCAGGGGGAGGGTTTAAATGTAGAAAGCCGAAAGTGGTCGGCGGCGAGGAAATGCAAGCAATTATTAATAGTGAAATAGGGGTGAATGAAAATGACAGCGTGCAAATGCGTACACTGTAGGCGGCAAATCACCGTCTACGCAACTAGCTACGATTCGTAGACGTTCACCGAACACGTATAGCGTCGAGACAAAACTGCGGCAGCAGTTGAGTATTTACAAGTCTACACTATTTAATACGATTAGTTTAAAGTAAGGCCAAGCCAAGCAAAGAGTAAATTCATTAACAAAAGCAATAGTTTTACTTGTACTTACAAATCGGTACGGCGGTGGTAATTTTGATGTGCACAGGTCACGGGCCAAACACAAGATGATCTCCCTCTCCCCGCATTCCACTTGCCGGCCTCGACACAGCGCGGGGCGCACGCGCCACTGCCGTCTAGTTTATTCCGTACGGCGACAGCGTATGAAATCATTCATAGTTAAATAGATGTTTACGGCCTCCTAGACCCTAGGCTTTCACTACTATTTAATATTCTCTAAATTATCTGAAATAGCACAAAACTCGAATCGAAGTTCTACGACCCCAAATAACGATTTTACAGAAATTAAGTAACTTCGTTACATTCCCCTCCCACTTCGGGAAAAAAAAAGAAATTTATTTATTATTTTTTCTACCCCCCCCGAATAAAATAACAACCAAAAACTCACGCTTCCGAAACTCAACAATTATCCCCAAAATAAAACTAATAACCCTTTTACGGCAAGAGACTTAATGTGAACAACTCAACGGCCAATAACGGCCACTAATAACTAAAAAAAAGTATATTCCTTCCAAAATAAAACTAACGACCCTTTTACGGCAAGAGACTTAAGGTAAACAACTCAACGGCCAATAACGGCCACTAATAACTAAAAAAAAGTATATTCCGTCACTTTCGGCCTGACCTCAGCCGGGTGCCGCAGGTCCCGCAGAAATTGGGGAGTCCGGAGGACCCGTGGAGCCGGACAATCCGGGCTCCGCACCGTCCGCAGAACCCTCTTGCCTCTGGAACGGAGGCGCAGCACTCCACGGATCGCACCCCAATCCGTCCGCAGCTGGAGCAAAACTCTACATGCCTGTTCTGGGGCGGGCACTGTTCCCGGCGGTGGCCGGTCGCTCCGCACCTCCAACAGACGTCCTTGCCCGTCTGCAGATATACATTCCGCCCCTCGAATCGCACCTCCGGGCAGGCTCGGGCACGGGACACCACCGCCGGCTCAGGGACCCGCCTCTGCTGTAGATTCCCCGTCCTCCGGTGGTTCCAGGAAACTTGCCGCTGGACTGGGACTGCCGCTGACAAGACTGGCCGGAGTTGTGGCAGTCGGTTGCTCCGCACCCCATATTTGACCGGGGCCCTGGTGATAGAGGCGACGGTGGGAGCGGTACGCTGGGCCGGGGGCGGCAGAACTGGCCGAATTTGGGGTAGCCGGTTGCTCCGCACCCCGTATTTCCTCGGGGTCCCGGTGACGACGGATGGTTCCGTGGCGGCAGCCGGTGGGGCTCCCCGGGCGACGGGCGGCGCCTCGGTGGTGGCTGGTGGGGCGTCCTGAGCGGCAGGGCGTGCCTCGATGGCGGCGGGTGGGGCGCCCTGAGCGACGGGTGTTGCCTCGATGGCGGCGGGTGGGGCTCCCTCGGTGACGGGTGTTGTCTTGATGTCGGCGGGTGGGGCTTCCTCGGTGTCCATTGAGCTGGGCGAGGCGATGTTGGTCGTGGCAGGGATAGAGGGGCTGGCGTGCCTCTCCAGCTCCCGCATCGCCGCGTCCAGCTCCTGAACGACTTCGTCCTTCACTCCACTCATGCCTGCTAAATCGGAATCTAAAACACAAGCATTAATAAACTATATTTCATTATTACGCGTGAACGGCTGTAAGGTCTTTTATATGAACTCTTTTAATCTTTCGGCCGTTTTCCCCTTTTAACTCATACACTACCGGCGAAATGACTTTGCTGACGGTATACGGCCCGGAATATTTCGGCGCGAGTTTCGCGGCAAACCCCTTCTCGGCCGACGATATTTGGACCTCGTGTTTCATCACCTTGTCTCCAACGTGACAACGCCATTCCCGACGACGCAAGTTATAATGGTGACTCTGCGCGGTGAATGCCCTTGCCAAGTTTACCCGTACTAACTCAAAGATTTCCCGCAAGTGTTGCAGGCGGTCGGAATGGCTGTGTACGTCGTGGTTTGTGTCATCGGGTTCGGGGGAATTTTCATCGGGGCCCGGTTGATACAGCGCGTTTGGGATTGTCAGCTCCCTTCCAAAATTTAACAAAGCCGGCGAAAACCCCGTTGACTCCTGTCGAGACGTATTCATGGCAAACGCTAGATCGTGCAACCCTTGATCCCACTTCCGCTGGCTCGTCTCGCAGAACTGGGCGATCATAGTTTTTAGGGTTTTATTAGCCCGCTCTACGGGGTTGGCTTGGGGGGTGTATGGTGGAGTGAAACGGTGCCGAATCCCTAACTCCCGTAAGAGTTCTTCAAAGACTTTACCGGCAAATTGCGCCCCATTATCAGAAATCACGGTATTTGGGCACCCAAATCTGGAGATGACCTTCTCATAAAGAGCTTGAGTTACTGCCCTCGCGGTAGCCTTGCGAAGTGGCTGAATCTCGACCCATTTGGTAAACCGATCCTGCATTACCAGCAGATAAGAGTTTCCCTTACTTGACCTAGGTAGCGGGCCTACCAAGTCGACACAAACTGTTTCCCACGGGTTACGATTTACCGACGGCTGCATTTTCCCCGGGGTTTGCTGTTGGGACGGTTTATAGCGCCGGCAAGAAATACACCCACGGACGTATTTGGCAACATCGCGAAACATTCCCGGCCAGTAATATCGCCCGGCGATGCGAACAATAGTTTTAGCAATCCCCATATGGCCGGCCGTCGGGAGGTCGTGGTTTTCTTTAAGTACCGTGGCCCGCGCTTCTTTTGGGACACAGAGCTTCCACGGATCGGACATCTCCGGCTCCGTGAATTCCCCGGAATCCCAGAAATGACGATACAACTTGTCATTTCGTATGCAATAATCCGGGAATGCCTTCGGATTTTGCTGAACCTCCGCACGTTTACGGCTATACCATGAGCACGGCTCGATGTTTGCGGCTATCGTCGCTACGGCCGGCATAGGGTCCCGCGAAAGAGCGTCGGCTATTCGGTTAAGGACGCCTTTACGATACTTGATGTCAAAGTCGTATTGCTGCAAGAATAAACTCCAGCGTGCCAATCGTCCAGCTGGACTTTTGATGGAGTGTAGCCACTGGAGGCTTTGGTGATCTGTTAGAACGGTAAAATGGTACCCCTCTAAGTACGGCCTCATTTTTTCGATACCCCACACGATAGCTAGGCACTCTTTCTCCGTTACGGAATATGCTCTTTCGGGAGGCGACAGGGTACGGCTCGCATACGCGATGACATGGTCGCCGTCCGCAGCGTTCTGCGTCAGCGCTACCCCCAAACCCTCATCGGAGGCGTCGGTCTGCAGCACGAACGTCGCAGAGAAGTCAGGGCAAGCCAATACGGGGGCGGACGTCAGACTCTCCTTTATCAACTGAAAAGCCTGCTCCTGTTCGGCCGTCCACTCCCAACGATGTCCCTTCTTCAAGAGGCGATTTAGCGGCTCCGCGCTTTGTGAAAAAGACGGCACAAACCGGCGGTACCAAGACGCCATCCCGAGAAAGCGTCGCAGCCCCCGTATATTAGTGGGTGCGGGGAGTTGTCGTATCGACAGCACCTTGTCCGGATCCGTTTGAATACCGTTTGAGGTGACCAAATGTCCCAGATATTTAAGAGACTTACGGCCAAATTGGCATTTTTCGGGGTTTAATCGTAGTCCGGCCAGACGGAGTCCCCGAAAAACTTCCTGAAGATTTTTCAAGTGTTCGTCAAACGTGCGGCCCAAAATAATGATATCGTCTAAGTAAGCGAAACAAAAGGGGTCTAACTCGGGGCCAATAATACGGTCCATAAGTCGTTGGAACGTGGCCGACGCTGAGTGCAACCCGAACGGCATTACCCGAAATTAAAACAATCCGCGGCCGGGGACGGTGAAGGCTGTTATTGGCTTACTTTCGGCAGTCAGTGGTATTTGCCAGTATCCCTGTTTGAGATCTATGCTAGAAATGTACCGAGCCGTGCGGAGCTTGTCCAAAATGGCATTTATAAATGGCAATGGATAAGCGTCCTTGCGGGTTACTGCATTGACTTTCTGAAAGTCGATACAGAACCGTGGTTTACCGTCTTTTTTCCGAACAATCACGACCGGTGAACTCCAAGGGCTATTAGACGGTTCAATTATGCCGTCTGTAAGCATAGCGTCTACCTCTGTGTTTATAATTTCCTGCATACGAGGATTTTGCGGCCGATACCGTTGTTTAATGGGCTCTGGGTGGATAAGTCGGATTTCGTGACTTATCAGCCGAGTAGTCCCTTTTATTTGTTGAAACGGCGGAAGTTCGGCCTCCAAGAAAACTTTCAATTTTTCCTCCTCCTCAGCCGTCAACGATAATGAGGACCCGGCCCCATCTGACTCGGCCTCCGAACGGCTCGCTGTATTTATGGTCGCAAAGTCGACCGTCTCCGAGACTACCATCAACGATTCGCCACTGGGCTGCTCGAACGTGATCGAGTTGCCGGCCATGTCGAGAGTGGCTCTACACCGACTGAGCACATCCATGCCGATGATTACATCGGAGGACAATTTGGGTAGGTGCCCAAAGGCTCCTGAGACCGATTGTTCGCCTATGGAAAATGTGATGGGATAACTACCCGGTATCGGGATTGGTTGTCCATTGGCCAAAACTACCGTAATGGCGTTAACATTTTCAGGCTGATAGCCCAGGCTAACACATTGCCTGGCTATTCGGTCCCCTACATAGGAGTATGCGGCACCAGTATCCAGCAAAGCTATTAGACGGTTCAATTATGCCGTCTGTAAGCATAGCGTCTACCTCTGTGTTTATAATTTCCTGCATACGAGGATTTTGCGGCCGATACCGTTGTTTAATGGGCTCTGGGTGGATAAGTCGGATTTCGTGACTTATCAGCCGAGTAGTCCCTTTTATTTGTTGAAACGGCGGAAGTTCGGCCTCCAAGAAAACTTTCAATTTTTCCTCCTCCTCAGCCGTCAACGATAATGAGGACCCGGCCCCATCTGACTCGGCCTCCGAACGGCTCGCTGTATTTATGGTCGCAAAGTCGACCGTCTCCGAGACTACCATCAACGATTCGCCACTGGGCTGCTCGAACGTGATCGAGTTGCCGGCCATGTCGAGAGTGGCTCTACACCGACTGAGCACATCCATGCCGATGATTACATCGGAGGACAATTTGGGTAGGTGCCCAAAGGCTCCTGAGACCGATTGTTCGCCTATGGAAAATGTGATGGGATAACTACCCGGTATCGGGATTGGTTGTCCATTGGCCAAAACTACCGTAATGGCGTTAACATTTTCAGGCTGATAGCCCAGGCTAACACATTGCCTGGCTATTCGGTCCCCTACATAGGAGTATGCGGCACCAGTATCCAGCAAAGCTAAGTACTCTATGTTATTAAATCGCACGCTTATATGGGGGCGGCCTTCCTTGGTGTTTAATTTCACGGAAGACCTTGTAGGTACAATTACTGGCGACGTCGTGGCCTTTGGTAATTGTGGTAGTCCCGTAGCGGCGATTGCGTCAGAGTGCGGCCCACTGTCTTTAGGTGTTGGAGTGACTTTTGTCGGCATGGCGGCAGTAGAGACGGGGGAATCATCGTGCTGTGTCGACCCCGGGTCTACACAGCACCGTTGGCGTTTCCCGGGCGATTATAAGGGCAATCGCGGGAGAACACCCCCTCCGTTCTACAACGAGAGCAGAATATTTTAGGGAGGTTACGGCACGTGTCCCGATAGTGGCCGGTCTGGCCACAGCGCCAACACACCGTTGCCTCGTTATTGGCAACGTTTGTACCTGTTTGTGTTGGAGCTGAGTTTGACGGGTTGGTACGGCTACGTTCTGCGAACGAAGGTCGTGCTTGTTGATTGTTTAGCTCCTGACGGAGCGTAGCATACCCTTTAACGGCCTTGGTAAATGACGGCAAGTCGTTAAAGTCGGTACGTCGCACCTGAAGTCGGAATTCCGGGGTAAGATTTCGACAAAGCCACTGCAGTTCCTGTTCTTCGGTAATGGCCCCGTGACGACGGATCAATGTTTGTAACTCGGTTATATAGGTCGTAACGGGTTCGTGTAATCGTTGTAGGCGACGGCTGATTTCGGCCTCCAGGTCAATTAAATAGTTGGTGGGAAAGTAATGTGTTTTAAAGTCGGTGACAAATTCCTCCCACGTATTCCAAAACCTTTTGTTATTACGAAACCACAGGGCGGCTTCGCCCTCTAAAATTTGTGGTATCGGCAGTAATAAGCGGTCTAATGGAATATCTTGTGCCGAACAGATTTCCTCTATGCGCTCCAAAAACGCCACCGGGTCTCCCTTTCCGTTAAAGGAAATTTTCCACTTGTGAACCTTTATAGGTGGATTGTTCAGGGTGTTCGGCACTAGTTCCGGTCTCAACGGCAGACTCGGGGGCGGTGCCATTACTGAGGGCGCGGTCCAGGTGGGTACCGTTAGTGTAACGGGCTGCGTTCCCGGACCGGTGCCCGAGGTGGCGACGACCGACGGCCAAACGGGTGGGGCTTCGCCGTGGCCGATCATGAACGGACTTATGGTTCCCGACCGAAGAAATTTTATGAGCCTTTTCCGTTTATCTGGGCGAGTACCTGTCGTAACCAGACTAAACTTTTTTAGTTCTTCATCTAATTCGGCCGACCGTAATTGATAAACCCAGCTTACACGAATATCTGCGGCGGTGGGGTTGTCCACCGGGACCTCCTCATCCCCGGATAAATTGCTTTCGTAAACCGGGTCAGACTGACGGCCTTTTCGCTTGCTACCCTTGCCCATGTTGCCAGGAGAACACGGATCTCCCAAATACTTTCAAAACGTTTGGCAAAAAAATGAGATCGCGGAAAATCAAGCCAAAGGTTGCCTAAGGCCTTTTGGGACAAAAATTTTGAAAAATTTGGACTCCTCGGTTTCGGTTTAGTCGGATTCGAGTGGTTACACCACTATGTTGTTTCCAAAATCTGACTAAGGCCCTTTAGGCCAAAAATTTTGAAAAATTTGGAATCCTCGGCTCTGATTTAGTCGGATTCAAGTGGTCACACCACTATTTTATTTCCAAAATCTGACTAAGGCCCTTTAGGCCAAAAATTTTGAAAAATTTGGAATCCTCGGCTCTGATTTAGTCGGATTCAAGTGGTCACACCACTATTTTATTTCCAAAATCTGACTAAGGCCTTTTGGGCCAAAAATTTTGAAAAATTTGGAATCCTCGGCTCTGATTTAGTCGGATTCAAGTGGTCACACCACTATTTTATTTCCAAAATCTGACTAAGGCCCTTTAGGCCAAAAATTTTGAAAAATTTGGAATCCTCGGCTCTGATTTAGTCGGATTCAAGTGGTCACACCACTATTTTATTTCCAAAATCTGACTAAGGCCCTTTAGGCCAAAAATTTTGAAAAATTTGGAATCCTCGGCTCCGGTTTAGTTGGAATCGAGGGGTTACACCCCTATTTTATTTTCAACACTGCACGGCCTTTTTAAAGAGAAGTAAAAAAAAACTGATGGGTTGTCCTTTAAACGTGACCTGTAACCGGTGACGGCAACAGTAGTCTATAGGGCCTTTAATAAAACGGCTTGCAAATGTCCCTGCTCGGGCGCCATTTTGTAACGTTACTTTCTAGTGACGCACTTACCTATTGGTTTGTCTAATACAAAATACAATCTCGGGCGCCAGCTTCCTTTTTATTGTGGTGAAGCGCCACACCTGGGTAGCTTTTATACAGTGGAGAAAGTGAACCAGGGTTCAGTTAGCAATGAAACTCTGGAGTAAACTTAATACGTATATTATAAAATCAATTTATCCATTTAAATGTAAACTACCTGTATATTAACATTAAACAATTATCACACAAACGCAAACCAATATTGTTAAGCAAGCGTGATGGCGAGCAGAGAGGGGAAAACGGCCAGGGGGAGGGTTTAAATGTAGAAAGCCGAAAGTGGTCGGCGGCGAGGAAATGCAAGCAATTATTAATAGTGAAATAGGGGTGAATGAAAATGACAGCGTGCAAATGCGTACACTGTAGGCGGCAAATCACCGTCTACGCAACTAGCTACGATTCGTAGACGTTCACCGAACACGTATAGCGTCGAGACAAAACTGCGGCCGGCAGTTGAGTATTTACAAGTCTACACTATTTAATACGATTAGTTTAAAGTAAGGCCAAGCCAAGCAAAGAGTAAATTCATTAACAAAAGCAATAGTTTTACTTGTACTTACAAATCGGTACGGCGGTGGTAATTTTGATGTGCACAGGTCACGGGCCAAACACAAGATGATCTCCCTCTCCCCGCATTCCACTTGCCGGCCTCGAATCGAAGTTCTACGACCCCAAATAACGATTTTACAGAAATTAAGTAACTTCGTTACAGCACTATTCTATTTTGGTAATGAAAGGGAAATTTTCGAAGATTCTCAAAGAGACCTTTTTAAAATCTGTAATTGGACTAGTCAAAATAATATTAAGTTAAATGAAAATAAGTGCAATTATATAGTTTTTAAGAATACACACTCTTCACCAATAAGCCTAAGGATAAACAATACGCCAATAAGTGAAGTAAAACATGCTAATTACCTCGGACTCACTATAGACAATAAACTAAATTTTGAACAACACAAAAGTGAAGTTAAAAAAACCATCAACAATATGTGCTACTTTCTACGCAGAAATGTATTCCTAATGAATCAAAAAACCAAATTCTAGATCTACTATGCATATATTCATTCACACTTAACTTACCTCCCATGCATTTGGGGACAGGCCAGAAAATGTGATATTAAGGATTTACAAATTTGTCAAAACAAATCATTAAAAATAATATTTAATAAACCACCTATGGCAAACACAATACAAATGTACAAAGAACTTAGAATACTTCAGATTCAGGAAATCATTAATCTAGACTCCATTATCTAAGTGTACAAAATAAAAAACAATATTTTAATTACCAAAATTAAGCTGTAATTAAACTGTGATTTACACGAACACAATACGAGGACCAGACAACATTTCCATGTGGTACCAAATTCTTCAAATGTGGGAAAAAAGAAGATCTCCTCTCAGGCTGTGATATTGCTTAACCAACTACCAGAAAATATTAAAACACTTACATCCTTAAACTTATTTATTCTTAATTTAAAAAATTATTTGTTCTCACTGAGAACTTGACATGTATTAATATATATTCTTTAATTTATACCTGTTGTAGATGCTTGTAATCTTTTAGGGTTTAATAAATACATAAAAAAAAATAGTGCTGGGCGGTTGCCCGCGCAAGGGTCAGGTCAGGCGCACCTTTTGCCCCTACTCTTTAGAGGAAAATGTGAACTTAAGCAGAGTACACTCAAAAAAATATTTTGTAAATTTACACATCTGATCGTTGGTTATTTTGATGCCACGTATTTAAATGTATATGTACAAACATACTGTAAAACTACATATAATGTGTAAAAATGCAAAGGTCATGTAAATCTAAAATTTAGGAAAATAATAGTACAAGTACATTAAAAATTGTAAAAGCACATAAATTTAAGGATTTATTACATAATAATATGAAAAACTACATATTAATTTAAAAAAATACATAAATTGATGCTATTTTACTTATGTAAGTATGTGTGTACATGTTTTATATGGAACAACACATTTCTTAAGTAAAAAAACAGAAATAAATGTGTGTTTGGATGTGTAAAATTTCGTAAATTTTTTTCAGTGTATAGGACTGGGCATTTCAGCACGGATGTCAGGAGAGGATTGGAAGTAAAGTATTGAGCCACCAGCGGCCAGCATTTAATATAGGACCAGCATTTAATATAGCAGGGGAGGGGGACAGAGTGCCCATAGAGACACCCGCCCCCCTCGTCTGCAGAAGTACAAGGTGGACTCGTTCCATGCAATTTTTTTTGCTTTGTTGTTGTAAGTGATTGATTTAGTGTTTGATTTGAATTTACTTGGATTGGCATTTTGAGTTGGCTATATAAAAGAAATTAGAGACTTTATGTTTTAGTTTTAAGTCGGTGGTTGCGATTTACTGAGGATAATATTATTTTAAATATATACAAACTAGATATTTTAGTGCGTTTACATTACTACAGAAATTTTGTAGAACTGAACTGAGAGATGTGTTAATTAAAAGCAAGAATTTGAGGAATTATAGAAATTAAAAGTTAAAATTTGTTTATTTATTTATTTATTTTATTTTATTATTTTTAATGTGCTTTCAACAGGCACCAGGCCCAATTACAGAAGTACACAATGACAAACACAAATAAACAACCATACCCCTGGTGGGATTCGAACCCACGACCTCTCGGCTTGTAGTCCGCAGTGCTAACTACTACACCACCGAGGGCGGTTTGCTGTAACATGTGACATTATCAGCGACATTTGGTGATACCAGTGATAGTTGTTTACTCAGCTTGTAAACTCATACTTTCTAAGTTTGAATCCATTTTATAGGTTTAAATTTAAATGTAAATGTGATTATGAATCTATAGTTTTAAGTGAAGTTTTTACATTGAATTTGTATTCATGTTAAATTGAGCTTGTACTGGTACCACCACCACAAATTTTTTGTTTGTTTTGTTTGTTGTTTTTTTGGGTTTTAGAATTCCTCCTTTTTTATCATTTCTGTTCCTTCTCTCTGTGTTCTTTGTTGCTTGTTGGGAAGCGCGCGAAGCGTGCTTCCCTATAGCACAAGCAGCGGATCGCAAAAAAGTGGCAAGGAGGACAGCTAGGACAACTTTAAAGGTATGTATCAACTCGTATTCGAATTTTATTTTTTTTTATTTTTTCTGTTGTCCGTAAGTCTGTGTATCCTTTTTTTTTGTAACCGCCGTAGCTAGGAAACCGTTCAAGGTGGACACTCGAAATTTGCATATTTTTTCGGTGTCGAAAAAGCCACTTTTTTCCGATTTTTGCGTCAAATTTGGCACGTTCCGTTGAAATCGCTTAACTTTCGAAAGAGTGGAGATTTTTAGACCAAACTCGGAAAAAAGGTGCTAGGGGCGATAATTCGTTTCGGATTGTAAACGGGCCGGATCCGCCGGAAACTTTTCGAGTTACGATTTTTAAAATTTTTTTTTTGAAAATTTTTCAAACGATTTGTAGGACGAGAGAAATTTTCGAAATTGGCCGAACGAAATACACGAATCGACGGGTAAAAGACCAAAGTTTGACATACTAAAAGATGAGCTTTATCGAACAAAAACTAATCGGCCGAAAGCCCGTTTAAAATTAAAATCCCCGAACACTTTGACAGGTGTCAAGTGAACAGGTGATATATGTCAAGTGACAGATGTCAAGTTGACAGATGACAGATGACATTTGACAGATAAAAGGTGATATATGTCAAGTTGACAGATGATTAGTGGCAGATGACAGATGACAGGTGGTAGATGAAAGGTGCCAGATAACAGGTGACAGATGTCAAGTTTGTAACCTCAACTCGAGGGCTATGGCGAATGGCAGCTTTTCAGCGGAGAGATAGGTCGATGGGCTAATGTTGTTTTTTAATACTTACGTGAATACAAAATATTTACTAAATTCAAATGAAAATTGGGCGCCAGTGTCTATTTAAGGCCAGTTGAAAAAATCCAATTAAGCCAGACACAAACTTATTGGTAAATAAGGATATTAAAAGTCAAGTTTAAAAATTATAAATCAGTTATCAGTGATCATTTTTCATGTAATAATAAATATTTGTTCGATCTATAATTTCGGTGCACCCTTATATGGCCATATATGGTTTACAAAAACCAAAATCTAATAGACTAAATTAACTGATAAAATATTATCGATGATACAAAAAAATATATTTAAAATAATTACAATTTAAAAGTTGAAGACTATGTTGAATTCTCAACTCAAAAGTACACAAACGTATAATGAGTGTAGTTCGCGCTATATTCTCTAACATAAATATTCAAATTTGGTACGACCTGATCGTAGTTGGGGCCCTGGTAGATTGTGTCTCCAAATGGGTTGGCTTCCGATGTTGAAGTCTCCTACTATGTCAGATTTTACAGGATGGTTTTTCAATAACGTAAGAACTTGCCATTATCCAAAACAAGTCAGGGTAAAAAAATATTCCTTCACAACAAATCTGACATAAAAAGTCTTACAAAAAACATAAAAAAACTGATTATAAGCTATAGCTTCACAGAAACTATACTCCATCTTAAAAACCCTAAAAAGAAATACGAACCCGCTTTAGCACCCTACAAAATCTGTTTACATTAGCTTACCCTTATTTTAAGGAGTTTTCAAATTAAAGACCATTCAAGGACTAGGTCAACAAAAAGTACGTTGGAAAATCACGAACACCTTAAATGGAGACCGCGTGGTTAGGAATATTCGACCACTATTTTAAAAGTTATCAACTCACCTAGAGCTTTCGTATAACACAAATAATGCTTTAACCGACCCTGAGCCATTAAACCAGGAGAATTACTACACATCTTTGGAATTCTATCCAAATTTTAAGCCAAAGCTTACTCCCAACTAAACGGCTTCAGTGTTAAAACGGAAAAGGCAAACGTAAAAATTATTAAGTGCGTAGAAGATTATTTAAACAAAAAAAACACAATGTTGCCAAGATGCTGTGAATGTTGTCGAGAAGACTAAAAGCAAATGAGGCGTGTTATGGGTTGCATACTATCAAAACAAAGTAATATACAAAAGAATAAAAATAATTAAATTCTTTTGCAAAGAGGCAACTAAACAAATATATTAAAAATATACTTAACAATTAGTCAAACTAAAAATAAACCACTTAACAGTTCACATCTATACCGTTATAGATGTACAAAAACTAATAAAAAAAATCAATGGGTAACTGTCAAAATGACGGTTATACAATTGCCCCTCTCCAAAAAAAAAATTTTAAAAAAAGAAGTATTTTTTTTTATTATTTAAATTATTTGGATCGCAAACAAAATTACCTCAAATAAATCTAAACAAAAAAAAATTAGGATGTGCGGGTTAACATAGAAAAAAAAAATAAAAGTTAAATTGTGACAGATATAGAGGAGGAACGAAGAAGACCGATAGTCATGCTACGCCTCTAAACCATAAGCAAGTAAAACGTCAGAAAGGTAAATTTAAATGGAAAGCAAATTCTCCTTGAAGAGGAAGGATCCTGACAAACCCAGTAAAGTTAGGAACTCATGCTACAACAAAAAAAGGGAGGCAACCGGTAGTCCTGTGTCTGAAACAGGCCAGCCCTCCAACGAATGTAAAAAATGCAAAAATACACGGTCTAGGACGTTCTGGCGCAACCGATTTGACGCGACCGATTTGGCGCGGCCGTACTGGCGCAGGTCCGTTGTGACGCAGACCGCTTCTGGCGCAAAGCCTATTTGGCGCAGGTACATTCTGGCGCGAAGACTTTATGGCGCAAATAATTAAAAACATATCAAAAATCGACCCTATTTTAACCATTAAAACCGCAATGTACCTGAAAAATAAATGAAACACAAACATATTATTTGAAACATAAATTTATTAAAACGTAATTCAAAACATATATTTTATTACAAATTCATACAAAATAATACATCCCTACTATATTATAATTGTAAGCTAAGCCATATTATAATTGTAAGCTAAGCCTTTCAAATACTCTACCATCCCTATATTATTAAAATTTTCTACAATATTCTTAATTCTTTTATCACATTCAACATATTTTCTAAGTTTTTTAGGAGGTGCCTGTCCAGCTATTAATTGTTCTATATACATATCTCTTGTAACCTGCACTTTTTTCAGTATATCAATAAATGACCAAATCGTGGGATGATCCATTGATAACTCTGTTTGAAGCCTTCTGTGAGAAGCTTCAGCAAAATTATTAGTTCTGTGAATGTCGTTGATAACTCTTTCATAAACAGACCATAAGGTTGGTAGAAACATAGGCGGTCTTCGCCCACCTCCACGTCTGTTTAGTCTCCCAACATAAAAATCTTCGAACCAATCGAGCATTGGCAACAAATCTGGCGGTATTTCTTCTGTGAGACTCTCTAGCGCCTCATCGAGATTTTCGATAGGTACAAAGGCCAATGAAGTTATCATTTTTGCCAAGTGGGCAAAATCTGGGTCATTCTGATATCTACCCAAAAGATTAAGTTCGGCAAGATGTTTTTTAAAATTCTTGACCAAGGTAAAAAAACCACCTTGCATTTGAACTCCTTAAAATTTTTCTTGGAAAGCATTTATTGCAGCCAATTCAAAATCACATGAAACTAGCTGTGGATTTAAGCCTGCTTCTAATTCTAGTAACATATCCAAGAGACGTTTGTATGTTCCAATCTTCTTATTTGGCAGTAAGGCATATATTATTGGATGAACACCTCCTAATTTTTCTGCAAGGATAACGTACACTTGGTAGAATAGTGTAGGAGCAGAACAAAATGTTCAATCGATGAACCAGTGTTTGGATTCACGTAAAATCTGGAAAGATTACAATAATACATGTTATTTTATTTCAAAATTAGGTACCTACAATGTAGGTCCTACATCTATGTACAGTGTACATTGTACACTCAGGTGCAAAAAAGTGGATCACCTAAAATTTTACAATATTTTATCCCCTTTTTTTGCACCTTAGTATACAGGGTGAGTCGGGAGGAACGGACCAAACTTCAGAATTGTATTTAACACTTGAAAATAATGTAAAAAAACTCATATGTTCTTATCCGATTCTTATTTGTTTTCAAATTATAGCGTAATTAAAAATGTTTATCTAGCGTTCTACTTATTATGTACATTTTCTCATAATCAGAGTATGCCATGTTTGAGGCTCAAAAATATTTTATGACTTTGTTGTTTTGATAGTGTGTCAATTTATTGTAACAGTGGTTGAACGTTCATTTTCGAAATTGTATGATTACAAAATGCCAAACACTTATTCAAATTTTCAAATATTGTGTTTGTTTATGGTTTCTGTAATGGAAATGCTACAGCTACTGCTGAGTTTTTAACAAATTGTGCGAGACCGGTAAGCTTCCTAGTGCTAGCATAACATCTGAACGAGCTACTCGACAAGGTTTAGAAGAAGTAGAAAATATTCTGGATTTAGTAGAGGAAGATGAAACGACCAGCTCACGAAGAATTGCTACCCAATTGGCCATCCCACAAAAAAGAGTAATAAACACCCTCCACGAGCAAGGATTACATCCATACCATCCATACCAACACTTACAACCGGAAGATTATGC
The DNA here is from genome assembly GCA_921294245.1 of Brassicogethes aeneus. NCBI lineage: Eukaryota > Metazoa > Arthropoda > Insecta > Coleoptera > Nitidulidae > Brassicogethes > Brassicogethes aeneus. The sequence continues at coordinate 3,642,929 of OV121137.1, forward strand.
TAAACGCATGGACTTTTGTCGGTGGATAAATAATAATCATCGTGTTGTATCGCATATACTTTTTACGGATGAAGCAACATTTACTCGTGACGGTATTAATAATACTTGTAACTCTCATGTATGGTCAGACGAAAATCCCCACGCAACAGTCGAAAGTAATTTTCAACATAAGTTTTCTGTAAACGTGTGGTGTGGTATGCTCGATAATTATTTAATTGGCCCTTTTATCTTGGAGAATCGCCTCACAGGAGATAACTACTTAAATTTTCTACAAAACGAGTTACAAGGACTACTAGAGGATGTTACTCCAAACATCAGAATGCAAATTTACTACCAGCACGATGGAGCTCCTGCACATTTCGCCCGTCAGGTTAAGCAACATTTGGACGAAAGATTTCCAGGGCATTGGATTGGTAGCGGTGGTCCTATTAATTGGCCCCCAAGATCCCCAGACCTCACACCACTAGACTATTGTTTATGGAGCTGGTTTAAACATGAGGTGTACAAAGTAAAAGTGTTTAGAGGTCAATGGCTTTATTTTTTAACATTTATTAAAAGAACGCTATGATTAAAATAAGTTAATGTTTTAACTTTTGTTTTACGCTATAATTTGAAAACAAATAAAAATCGGATAAGAACATATGAGCTTTTTTACATTATTTTCATGTGTATAATACACTCCTGAAGTTTGGTCCGTTCCTCCCGACTCACCCTGTATATTGGAAACACTCAGATAATAAATTTTATTTAATTAGTTACATATTTTAAGAAAAAAAGGATACAGAAGCAGTCAAACGTACCTTTAAATTATCGCGTTTTCCAAAAATTAAAATTGTGATTAGGCTTGCTCCGCTATCTACCAAAAGAAAATCTTCTTCCTCGTTATCTCTTCCCATAACGGTCTTGTATTTTTCAGGAATTTCTAGTTCTTCCAGGCTCCGTGGAACGGGCGGTGCTCTATTTACTTCATTTCTCTGCCTTCTAATCATTTTCTTTAATGCTGTTTGCACGGGCAATGCAGCCAAAACACTTCTTGGCACATTTTTACCGTCATAACTCAAAACATTATTAATAATTTGAGCAGGCGCTTCCATTGTAGACGTGGCTCTATCTTTAATTTTAGTTTTGATCTTCAGAACTTCCACAGTAGCAGCTGAACTGTGTATGATGGTTTATACTTTTAACTATAGTGCCATCTTGTGTATCTATTCTCACAAGACAACCTTCACCCTTTCTATCGCAACGCCAGAACTTTTTTGCTCCACACGCACTGTTTCTATCAAATAAATACAAAAAACCATTTTCGAAAAACTTCTCGCGACCCTGTTTACTTTTGATTTGCACTTCCATTTTTAACAAATGTTTCAATACACTGTGTATTCTTCAGACCAACTACTAATAAAATTGTTATAACTTACAATTATAATAATTATTATAGGTTTATTTCCTTTCTATTTTATATCAATTTATTGTCAAAAATTTATTTTATTATTCTTATCATCTCTATAACAACTAAATAAACGCCAACTTTCTTATATTATTATTATAGGAAGTCATTAGCGTATCATATAATATATATATATATATATATATATATATATATATATATATATATTATATAGTTATATTTATCATTCTAGCAGGGTAGGCACTAATTACAACAAAAGGTTGATAAAATAAGGTCGATTTTTAATATGTTTTAAATTATTTGCGCCATAAAGTCTTCGCGCCAGAACTTATCTACGCTAAATAGGCCAGAAGCGGTCTGCGTCATAACAGACCTGCGCTAGTACAGCCGCGCCAAACCAGTCGCGTCAAATCGGTTGCGCCAGAATGGATCATCTCGAAAAATACATTATTGAAAAGTCTTACGGCATGTCGCCTTGACATACCGTCAGAAAGAAAGAAAATACTCGGAACGAATTCCAGTTGCGCTAACTGGAACCACATTGAAAGGAGTGGACAGAATGGTGCTACAGGCGATATGGCTTTGCCATGCATGCCATAGCGACAACTAACATAGGCGTAAACGAACTAATAGCTACTATACCAAACGGTATAACTCGTGGTAACTCAGTATGTGGTGTTTAGCAAGATGTTGTTCCATCACCACTTGGATGGGTTTTAGCTACAGGCCGTACGATCTCGCTATGAATATCGTAGCAACAATTGTTGGAGTTCCAATGTTGGCCTGACGGAAATGTCCTGAAATTTTTTAAGAGAATCTTAAAGATAGGGACAAGTTTTATGCTAGGTGATAATTAACGCATATCAAACGCCTAATAGGGTCAAAATCAGTAATCAAAATCAGTAAAAGTCAAAATCGGTAATTACTTAAGCCAGTGGGGGGGTCTATAGCATAAAACATAAAGTGGGGGAATAACTTCCTCAAGAAGTAAAAAAAAGGGATTTGAGTTACCACATACACGGAAATCTAAATTTAACTAAAAAGAACAAAAAAAAATCTAGATTTACTATCTACAAAATGCTTATGAGCATGTCATGCTCCACAAGCGTGACGACATCGGTGCCTCACCAATAAGGTGCGCAACGACAATAACAAGTCTCCGGTAAGACTTGACGATAATCACCAGTCAGGTGCAAAAAGATAATAGTAAGTCACTAGTAAGACTTACTATTCGATACGGTACGATAATATTATAGAAAGGTCCACAAAGCAAAAATTTTCAAATTGACCTACTCCATAATGAAATGAAACTTTTGTTAGCCATCAGTTACACCGATACGAGCAGTTCACGCTCCGATACTGAATAATTTAGGAACATGGTTAATACAAAAAATTACCAAAAACAACCATGATTTTCTATTAACTCGAGATATAACAGGATTTATACAATAAAAAATTTCTATAAAACGTATAATAATAATTATTATAATTACGACAAAATACATGATGCATTAAAACTTTGACCATTTGATTTGAACAAAAAGGTCCGCCTCAAGTAAGTACCTATTTGCTTAACTCTTGCTTATAAAAAATTTTAAAGATAAAAATAACTAGCAAAAAGCACAAAATAGTTAGTCGGTTTCGTTTGGGGCAAGATCATTCTCGAAATTATTCATATTTTTGCGTAACTCATAGCTAAATTTCAATATACTACTCACAGTAGTACTAATACTCAAAAATACAAAGGTACAAAACAATACGATACAATACATAGGAAAACTAAGGTGCAGCTCAGTACACAGGTTTTAAAATATAAGCAGGTACTTAGTCAGTCATTAAAAAAAAATAAAGCAAAAATACATCAATCACCACACTCCCCAAATATAAAAAATAAAAATTTACAAAACATAAGATCAAAAAACAACATTTAAGGCCCCACGTTGGGCGCCATTTTGTGTAACCTCAACTCGAGGGCTATGGCGAACGGCAGCTTTTCAGCGGAGATATAGGTCGATGGGCAAATGTTGTTTTTTAATACTTACGTGAATACAAAATATATTTACTAAATTCAAATGAAAATTGGGCGCCAGTGTCTATTTAAGGCCAGTTAATAAAATCCAATTAAGCCAGACACAAACTTATTGGTAAATAAGCATATTAAAAGTCAAGTTTAAAAATAATAAATCAGTTATATTTGTTTCACCGATGTTAAAATGATCATGTTTCATGTAATAATAAATATTTGTTCGATCTATAATTTTGGTGCACCTTTATATGGCCATATAATATATTATGGTTTACAAAAACCAAAGTCTAATAGACTAAATTAACCGATAAAATATTATCGATGATACAAAAAAATATATTTAAAATAACTACAATTTAAAACTCAAAAGTACACAAACGTATAAGGAGTGTAGTGCACGTTAAAATTAAAATTCAAAATTGGTACTACCTGATTGTAGTTGGGGCCATGGTAGATTGTGTCTCCAAATGGTTTGGCTTCCGATGTTGAAGTCCTACTTTGTCAGATTTTACAGGATGGCTTTTCAATAACGTAAGAACTTGCCATTATCCAAAACAAGTTCGGGGTAAAAAACCATTTCTTCACAACAAATCTGACATAAAAAGTCTGATTAGCTCCACAGAAACTATACTCCATCTTAAAAACCATAAAAAGAAATACGAACCCGCTTTAGCACCCTACAAAATCCGTTTACATTAGCTTACCCTTATTTTAAGGAGTTTTCAAATTAGAGACCATTCAAGGACTAGGTCAACAAAAAGTACGTTGGAAAATCACGAACATCTAAAATGGAGACCGCGTGGTTAGGAATATTCGACAACTATTTTAAAAGTTATCAACTGACCTAGAGCTTTCGTATAACACAAATAATGCTTTAACCGGCCCTTAGCCATTAAACCAGGAGAATTACTATACATCTTTGGAATTCTATCCAAATTTTAAGCCAACGCTTACTCCCAACTAAACGGCTTCAGCTTAAAACGGAAAAGGCAAACGTAAAAATTATTAAGTGCGTAGAAGATTATTTAAACAAAAAAAAAACACAATGTTGCCAAGATGTTGTGAATGTTGTCGAGAAGACTGAAAGCAAATGAGGCGTGTTATGGGTTGCATACTATCAAAACAAAGTAATAAACAAAAGAATAAAAATAATTAAATTCTTTTGGAAAAGGCAACTAAACAAATAACAAAATTAAAAATATACTTAATTAGTCAAACTAAAAATAAACCACTTAACAGTTCACATCTATACCGTTATAGATGTACAAAAACTAATAAAATAAAATCAATGGGTAACTGTCAAAATGACGGTTATAAGTTGACAGATATAAAGTTAACAGATGACAAATAGCTGATGACAAATTACATGTGACAGATGAAAGGTGACATATGTGACAAATGAAAATTGAAAGATGACCCAACACAGGTGACAGATGACAGGTGACAGGTGACAGATGGAAGGTGACAGGTGAAAGATAAGAAATCGCAGATGACAGATGACATGTGACAGATTTTAGGTGACAGATGGCAGGTGGCAAATGACAGATGACAAATGACAGGTGACAAATGACAAATGACAGATGACAAATAACAGGTGACAGATGACAAATGACAGGTGAGATGACAATTAACATATGACAAATGACAATTGACAGATGACATGTAAGAAATTAAAAAATTTCATTAAAATTACTACCCAGTTTCATTACAATATGCATGTTTTAATGTGTGCTTTGATTAATATTAAGGAATTTTATTTTATAAAATAATATGTAATACCGAGTGACCACTCACTGAACACGTTTTTGACAAAATTTTTGACCTGAAGGGCCTTGGTTTCCAGATATCCGAGTGACCAGTCGTTTTATAGTAAATCGACGTCAGTGCTACGTTGCCATGTTTTGTAAAAATTCCCATAATAAAAGAAAAATTAAAATTGACAAAACAAGCGAGATTTAAATGATTTTAGGGGGATCAAAGGCGTTTCGGTCGCATAGCGACCGAAAGTTCGACTAGCCACGTTGCCAGGTTGGACCGGATTTCTTAAATTCTTTTTAATTTTTCAAACATGCCACGTTGCCAGGTGGACCGGTCGCTGCGCGATTCCCACCCGCAGCAAGCACCAAGCTAAGCTTGCTGAGCTTGTTGGGAAGCGCGCGAAGCGTGCTTCCCTATAGCACAAGCAGCGGATCGCAAAAAAGTGACAAGGAGGACAGCTAGTACAACTTCAAAGGTATGTATCGACTCGTAATCGAATTTTAATGTTTGTTAGTCTGTGTATCCTTTTTTTGTAACCGCCGTAGCTAGGAAACCGTTCAAGGTGGACACTCGAAATTTGCATCCTTTTTTTCTGCCTACGAGACCTATACGTGGACCAACTTTCGAAAGAGTGGAGATTTTTCGACCAAACTCGGGAAAAAGGTGCTTCGGGACGATAATTCGTTTCGGATTGTAAATGGGCCGGATCCGCCGGAAACTTTTCGAGTTACGATTTTTTAAATTTTTTTTTGAAAATTTTTCAAACGATTTGTAGGGCGAGAGAAATTTTCGAAATTGGCCGAACGAAATACACGAATCGACGGCATAAACACCAAAGTTTGACATACTAAAAGATGAGCTTTATCGAACAAAAACTAATCGGCCGAAAGCCCGTTTAAATTGTCTTCGATATTTAAAAAAGTTAACCTATTAAAATCCCCGAGGGGGATCCAACAAAATATTAGGTAATAATGCGGCATTGCCAAATTTAATTGCGGTGTTGACAGATTTTGCATAAATTTCGCAAACGAAAAAAGATAGTTAATGAAATTCGTTTATCGGGTGAATCTTTGAATTAAGGTCGATTTAATTTTTTTCGCAAATCGTATACCGGGGAACCCAACAAAGTATCCGGTAACACTTTGACAGGTGTTAAGTGAACAGGTGACAGTTGACAGATGGCAGGTGAAAGATGTCAAGTTAACAAATGGTAGGTGGCAGATGATAGGTGACAGATGACAAATGGCAGGTGACAGATGACAGGAGACAGATGAATGGTGACAGATGGACAATTGGCAGGTTACAGATTACAAATGGCAGGTGACAGATAACAGATCACAGATGGCAGGTGACACATGACAGATGGCAGGTGACAGATGGCAGGTGACAGATGTCAGATGTCAAATAGCAGGTGACATATGACAGATGACAGGTGACAGATGAGAGATGCAGGTGACTGATGACAAATGACAGGTGACAGATAACAGATCACAGATGGCAGGTGAAACATGACAGATGACAAATGCCAGGTGACAGATGTCAGATGTCAAATAGCAGGTGACATATGACAGATGACAGGTGACAGATGATAGGTGACGGATGACAGATGCCAGGTGACAGATGACAGTCGACAGATGACAGGTGACAGATGACAGATGCAGGTGACTGATGACAAATGATAGGTGACAGATGCCAGGTGACAGATGACAGGTGACAGATGACATGTGACAGATAAAAGGTGACAGATGACAGATAAAAGTGACAGGTGCCAGATGAAATTTTCGAAATTGGCCGAACGAAATACACGAATCCACGGGTAAGAGACCAAAGTTTGACATACAATATTAGCATTGATTAATACTTCACTTAACGATAATAGTATAATAGTTTGGAATACGGCATATTACGCTCGAGTTTGTCACACAAGCCGAGTTTGACGGTTTCACGAGAGCGGACTATGCAATTCCAAATGTGTTTCAGACTATACTTTTTCAACGTTTCCAAAAAATACCATACAAAAATAATTTAATTGGGAGAAAGTGAGGCTGGATCGGTTTTTGGATAATAAACACAGAGATGGCGCCACCAGTGTTTGACGAAATGTCATCCGATGATTAGTAAAGTACAGAAAATTCAACTTTCTTCAAAATTTGATGGCGTTTGTTCTCTTGATTTATGTATACATATTATTAATATTTTAGTGTTTTGTAACCGTCATTTTGACAGTTACCCATTGATTTTATTTGATTAGTTTTTGTACATCTAAAACAGTATAGATGTGAACTGTTAAGTGGATTATTTTTAGTTTGATTTATTTCCTTGTTTTGATAGTATGCAACCCAGAACACAGTGAGTTTTCATTGCATTTGTTTTTAGTTTTGTTAACATTGGCAACGCTGTTGAGTTTTTGTTTAAATAATCTTCTATGCACTTAACAAGTTTAACGCTTTCTTTTCCGATTTATCACTGAAGCCGTTTGGTTGGGAGTAAGCTTTGGCTTAGAATTTGGATATAATTCCAAAGATGTGTAGTAATTCTCCTGGTTTAATGGCTCAGGGCCAGATAAAGCATTACTTGTGTCGTACGAATACTCAGGGTGAGTTAATAGGTTTTTAGTGTATCTATTTCTATTACCCACGAGGTTTTCCATTTTAGTCAGCGATGTGTTTCATTCTGCAGTTTTGTTGAGCTATTTCCATCATTTGGAAGGTTAATTTTTGAAGATTAAAAACCTCTTAGACCAAGTTTAAGTTCAAGGTAAGTTTGACGTTTTGTAGTTTTTTTAAGATGCTGAGGCGTCATACTATTTTTTAGGGTTTTAAGTACATATTTTAAGTCACTGTTTTGAGTACCTGTTTTAAGTACAGATTTAAAGTGTTGGTTTTGAATACGGATTTTTTGTTGGAGTTTTTTTGTAAGAATTTTTATGTCATATTTGTTGTGAAGAAATGGTTTTTACCCTGAACTTGTTTTGGATAATAGCAAGTTCTTTCGTTACTGAAAAGCCATCCTGTAAAATCTGACATAGTAGGAGACTTCAACATCGGAAGCCAACCCATTTGGAGACACAATCTACCAGGGCCCCAACTACGTTCAGGTCGTACCAACTTTGAATATTTATGTTAGAGAACATAGCGTGCACTACACTCCTTATACATTTGTGTACTTTTGAGTTGAGAGTTCAACATAGTCTTCAACTTTTAAATTGTAGTTATTTTAAATATATTTTTTTTATCATCGATAATATTTTATCTTGGTTTTTGTAAACCATATATGGCCATATAAGGGTACCTTAAATGTTTAAACCATTAAACATTATAATATATATCTATACGATCACCATCACGTTAACAATTCTCATTGAAGTTAATTATAATTTGTATTTTTAAACTTGACTTTTAATATCCTTATTTACCAATAAGTTTGTGTCTGGCTTAATTGGAAATTAACAACCGGCCTTAAATAGACACTGGCGCCCAATTTTTATTTAAATTTAGTAAATATATTTTCTATACGTAAGTATCGAAAAACAACTTTTGCCTATCGACCTATCTCTCCGCTGAAAAGCTGCCGTTCGCCATAGCCCTCGAGTTGAGGTTACAGTTTGTCCTTTTTAAAATTTTATTATTTTTTGTTACATATCTCTTAATAAATATTCAATTTTGTTAATGTTATTGTTTTTATTAGATTTTTTTATTTTTAATAAATATTTTTCCATTACCTGTGTTTTTTTACTAAAAGTTACACATATATTTAAATCTACCGAAATTTTATCATCACCTACCGAACATTTCCAAGGAATCTACCGATAAAATTTTGGAAGAGGTTGGCAACACTGGTTGTAATCATTCTTGGGCGATTTTTGACAGAAAGCGAATCTATGTTTGATATTTATATAGTAAATTCTGTTTAAAAATTAGCTTAATTAATTCAGTGCATATATTATATGTAATAAGCTAAAGCTTCAGAAGCTCTTTTGGGCAGATAATAAAGAACTTCTTTGCCAAGATTTGGTCTCCAACAAAAGCAAAAATAAAATTGTGGAGATCCGAAAAAAGGAATTGGAAAATAACAAAGTAAGTGCAAATTTTATAAATCAGTAATACCTAATTCACTCAAAATGGCGTCAACCACATATGTGGTTTGAAATTTTTTGTTTTGGTTTTCCAAGAAACTACCTGTATGATTTTTAAATGTATGTATTGCCACCTATTTATTAATTGTCAGTGGCAATGCAGTGGTTATGATTTTTTTGCTTTAGTGATCTTGATGCCATTAGTCAGAGACTGCTTTAGTTATAAAGCAATATTTAATGTTTAAGAGTATTTGTATATTTTCCCATTTGAAGTTGTGCCTCAAGCAATTAAAAATTTGGCATTTCTAGTAGTAGTAAATATATTTATTGGAAAAACCAAAAGGCTATCGACCGAAGTCTTTTGCCTATTGGCATTTCTATTTTTCCCTATATTATCCATTGACAGGGCTCCCCAAAAATGGCGCACCATCTCCAAAACGATAGAAGGTATTATTTGAGTTTTTAAATACATCGATACATGCATCGAGTAAAGTTATAAGTGACATTTTGACAAAATAAAATTTTATTTTTTATGTTTTCATATTTTAGGGCCATTTTCCAGTGAAGTTTCAAAAATAAAAAGTTACGAATTATTACAGTTATATTAATTATTTTTTTGACTCAAACTATGAGAAAACCATGTAAACCTTAGCTGCCTTATTTGAATTGTTTTTATTTTACATGATAGGGACACCCTGTGTTTATTTATTTTATCAAAACAAAATTTGTGCTCATTTTTTAATATCCCCAACTTAATGGCGTTAAGACACTGTAAACTAAAATTAAATTTACGTGTTATTTTAGTTATAAATACATTTATTGAGTAACATCGACAATGTTACATTATATGTAACGTACTAAGGGAAATAATTAAAATTCGAATTTTCCAGTATCTCTTTAAAATTAATAAAAAGTTAAAAATTATCACTGTTATAATAATTGTTTTTTACATAAACTATAAGAAAGTACATATCAATACATGTCAAAACATATCAATACATGCATCGAAGAACATTGTAATTACAATGATATTAGATTCATGTATTGATAAGTATTTTTTTATAGTTTGTGTAAAATAATCAATTATTATGTGTGATAATTTTTAACTTTTTATTGTAACATTAGTGACATTTCCCAGTTCCATGTTTTGTATAATTATATAATGATTAAATCAGTTTGGCAATAATTTTTAAGCTAAATTTTATCTTTTACGCAGTGGCGTAACTATAGAAATGGGGCCCCAGTTGGATTTTCACTAGGGGGCCCTTACCAGATTTTTTTTTTTGAATTATTTAAACTTAATACTAATGACTCAGGATTTCGAAGGGAAGTATTATTCAAGGTACGGATAAAAAAGATCAAGTTTTATTCACGTAAAACATTTTATTTTTATGGTATGAGTATGAGTATAAGAGACGTATAACCAGCCCCATTGCCTCATCACTCCCGGACCCCGTACAGACCTATGTTTACTTACGCCGATTTTTGTTCGTCCCCAGCAACTGCACGGCTTCACCCCTGTTTGCTGGGTGCGAATGTCCATTGCGTTCCGTACTGTCCCCTATTTGGGGCTCGAGAGCGAAATGCGAATAGTTTTAATAGCCATTCTCGGATTCGCCGAGCCGATGCTAAACGCCCAGTAGGGTATAGAGGAGGAGGGACGGGAGGGATGGACGTTTGTTGGTTTTTGGGGGACAATTACGCCGACTTAAAACTAAGTAAGACGCGGAATCCCCCTAGACCAGACGATTAGTATTACTCCAAACATTTGAGATTACTATTTGGAGTTGGGGAGTTGTTATTTCGCTGCAGGGGTGTAGTTACCTAGTCGAGGTCTTCGTCTTGTTCGTTATAGTACTTGCCCGTGTCCTCAGTCTTGATGCCGAAAACCATCAATAGCTGGATATGTAACTTGTAGCTTTTGGTGTTTTTTTTTTAAATTCTTTATTTCCGCAGTAGTGCGAAATTTCTAACATTTTTTTATTAGTAATTGTGTTGCCCAAGCACGGTTTGTGGTAGAGTTTTGTCTTTTTTTCTTAAATTTCAAAATTAAGTATTGCATTTATTTATTACCCTGGTAGAAATTAACGTTTGTAACCTATTTGGGTTTTTCTAATTAGGCTTCACAAAATGCTAGCGGCAGTCTTACCTTTTTGGAGAGCTTTAGGTCGTAGGTTGACGAAGGAAAGAATTGGTTGTGTTTATCACTTAATATAAATAAAATAATTTGTCAGGCGCCAGAATAATTAATGGTATAAAACATTCAAATTTATATTTACAATAATCAATACTTAACAAGTCCTCGAAGGGCTAAAACGTAAAATAATTCCAGAATGGATGCACTTTAATGATTAAATTTATACAAAAAAAAATACTTTGATCGAATTTAATATTTAACATTTATACTCAGATAATACTGTACAATTTGGCTTTAGAGTTTAACAACAATGTTTAAAAATAATAAGAATACTCAACTGACACTGTACGATTCAACTTTACTGTTTGACAAAACTTGTTACAAAAGTGTCTAAAAAGAATAAGAATACTCAGCTTTGTGGCTCTGACATTTTCACTGCTCGTACTGTACTGCAAAACTTGAATCCGGACTCGAGGACACGCCTGGAAACTGGACTTCTGGACTTGGACTCCTGACTGGATTCCTGACTGGACTCCTGACTGTATTAAGGCTCGTAATACCCTGTGAAACGCTTATCGAAGCGCTGTAGAACTCTAATGGCTTGGACACAGGCACAACACGTCATCTAGTTCGGAATATTGCCGAATCCCCCGGAAAAACCCTAGGTTTAAATCAAAAGTAAATTGAATAGAGATCAATTAAGATTCTATTAAAATGATAGAGTAAGCAGTGTTAAACTATCTCTTTATTAAAAGTTGTCTGAGTTTTATATCCAACAAATTTAAATAATTTATAAAACATATCATATTATTTGATGTTTTCGAACTATAAACTTAAAACACTTTATAATTATATTCAAAACAAATATCAGTAGCGCACTAGACAAAACATGTGTTTTTAATTGTATTTTATTCTGTACGCTACTGACTGGAACTTTTGCTGACTAAGTAGTTTATAGCACAAGGTTGCTTTTACGCTACTTGTACGAGTGATATCTAAACAATAATAATAAACATATGTTGAACTATTTTTCTGTTAAATTTGGGTTTTAACCTATGATTGACCCTTCTGCCGGCTCAAGATTTATCTGTTCAATCTGTGATTGAACATTCTGCCGACTCAAGATTTATCTGTTCAATCTGTGATTGAACATTCTGCCGATTCGCCATTTAAGATTATTATGTTAAAATTGTGTTTTAACATTCTGCCGGCCACGACTCTTGTTGGCTCGTGGAGGTATTGGTTTTATTGGCGGAAGATAGTCTAGATAGCTGCCATCCTGCAGCTCCCATTCCTCTTCTTCGTTCTCCCATGGGAAAACGTCTTTTACGGGTGGTCGTATTATTCTGACTTCATATGCCCTGCGTTCTTCCTCGATGAGATATGACGGTGGTTCCATTTTCCTGGCCCTTGGGTTGTTGACGAGGCACCGCATCTTGTGGTACGGTAACCTCTTTACTAGGACTCGGTGGCTGTCGTCGTACGGACAGGTCACCATTTGTTCGGGGTCGTAAATCCCGGTAGTTGGTCGTTGTGGATCGCCTGATGATGGCTGTGGACCCAGAGCTCCTTCTTGGTGAGTATTCTGGCGTCTCGAATGCTGACCCGAAGCTTTTTCTGGTTGAACGCTCCGGGGCCTGGATTGATCCGTAGTTTCGTGGTTGAGTGTCATTTTGTTCACTTTTTGAAGTGACGTTTTGTCATTGAAATGCATTTTTGGTTATGTGGAGTCGAACAGAGGTCCGGATTCTTTACTTTTCAGGACTGTGCTCTTCTTTACTCCAAAATATTCTGGGCTGCTGGATCAGTTTGTCCTCCCAGTGTAAGATTTTTTGTAGCTTGGTTGTGTGGAGGCGAAGACAGGTCCGGATTCTTTACTTTTCAGGACAGTGCTCTTCTTTACTCCAAAATTTTCTGGGCTGCTGGATCAGTTTGACCTCCCAATGTAAGATTTTTTGTTTAGTGGCTTGGTTGTGTGGAGGCGAATAGAGGTCCGGATTCTTTACTTTTCGGGACTGTGCTCTTCTTTACTACAAAATCTTCTGGGCTGCTGGATCAGTTTGTCCTCCCAAAGTAAGATTTTTTGTTTAGTGGCTTGGTTGTGTGGAGGCGAATAGAGGTCCGGATTCTTTACTTTTCAGGACTGTGCTCTTCTTTACTCCAAAATCTTCTGGGCTGCTGGATCAGTTTGTCCTCCCAGTGTAAGATTTTTTGTGGCTTGATTCGCCATGCTAAGCACTGGGCGAGTACAAAGATTTTCTCTTTGATGATGCTCACCTCCCAGCGTTAGCACGTAGTTCGAAGGACCATGATCCTATCTGGTTCGAAGGACCATGAATAGAGATCAATTAAGATTCTATTGAAATGATAGAGTAAGCAGTGTTAAACTATCTCTTTATTAAAAGTTGTCTGAGTTTTATATCCAACAAATTTAAATAATTTATAAAACATATCATATTATTTGATGTTTTCGAACTATAAACTTAAAACACTTTATAATTATATTCAAAACAAATATCAGTAGCGCACTAGACAAAACATGTGTTTTTAATTGTATTTTATTCTGTACGCTACTGACTGGAACTTTTGCTGACTAAGTAGTTTATAGCACAAGGTTGCTTTTACGCTACTTGTACGAGTGATATCTAAACAATAATAATAAACATATGTTGAACTATTTTTCTGTTAAATTTAGGTTTTAACCTATGATTGACCCTTCTGCCGGCTCAAGATTTATCTGTTCAATCTGTGATTGAACATTCTGCCGACTCAAGATTTATCTGTTCAATCTGTGATTGAACAAAATACATAACCGCATTCCCACAAATAAATTTCACTTACGGATATTTGTCCGGTTTTTACTTTAAACTCAAAAAATATTATTACTCAAACTTGATTAGAATCTTACTGGAACTAAAATCAAATAAAAAGTGACGATCAGACCAAGGATGGTTAAAAAATGATCACTTTGGCAGCAGACAAGTGGTTTATTCAACTCACGTAGTAAAACTTAGTTAACTAGACTATTCAGCCTGTATGTATCACAATACTTTATTAATTGATAACTTTACAAGTTCCAAGACACTACGCGTGTTTCAGAGGATTCAACACCTAATCGGACTTTGTCCGTGCTTGACCACTGTCTGTCTGCCACTGCTGAACAACGTAATTTCAAAAGCGTCTACCGTTAAAATGCATTATTGCCAATTATGTGAAACAAAAATCCCTAATATTTAATTTACTTAAAATAACTGCAATATTATTTGTCTGATCGCCAACTTCTACTTAACTGTAGCATAAAACCTATAATTCAATAACATTTGCATACTATATTGTTTTAACAAAATTAAACGTAATACGGTTATGTACTTTTGAGATTTAAACCCTTCGCCCTCGCGCGTAAAACATTCGCGAAAATTCCAGCAATGAAAACAATGACCTTCTACCACCTTGAGAGGTTTTTTTATGAGTTTGGCATTGAAAACACATACTCCGCAATTTAGTTTTAATAGATCGAAATACGATTTATAAAAACGTTACACGTTTACCTTCATTCAGACAACGTTGTCAATTTGTATAAAAAATTGTTATACTCGTAACGTTGCTTGGGTGTATGATTTTAAGTGGGAAATACGTAGTTAAAACGTTGTCTGGGAAACGTTGGAGAATTGTATTGCTTGAAACGTTGTAACAACGTTCCAAAGCCCACATTTAGCAACATAAAATTATTCCCGTCGGCAAATTTTTTAATGTGGATTCTTTTTATTTTTTATAATAAATTAGTTATAAAAGTAAAATCAAACTAAGTAATACAATTTTTAAAGTGTATCAAAAATACAACAGAAATACAAAAAACCCACTTTCAAACTACGTTGTAAAATTGTATGCTGGAAACGTTGTAACAACGTTCCAAAACCCACATTTAGCAACATAAAATTATTTTTAAGTCCCGTCGACAAATTTTTTAATGTGGATTTTTTTTTTAATTTTTATCCTTTGTAACATTAGTTATAAAAGTAAAATCAAACTATGCAATACAATTTTTAAAGTCATAGTTTCAAAAATAAGGCCGAAATACACAAAACCTACTTAGAGCTACATAAAATTATTTTAAGTCCCGTCAAGAAAATTTTTAATGTGGATTTTTTTTTAAATTTTAATCCTTTGTAACATTAGTTATAAAAGTAAAATCAAACTATGCAATACAATTTTTAAAGTTATAGTTTCAAAAATAAGACCGAAATACACAAAACCTACTTTTAGTTACATAAAATTATTATAGTTTCAATAAAATAAAGGTTTACTATCGTAGTTAGGTGATACATATATGGAACAACAGGGGTTACATCATAGTATTATCACAGAATTCTGTGGTATTATTTCTATGGGTTACACGGAACAAACGAACAAAAATTCAAATTTACCGCTATACCACGAAGTGTTTATTATAGGTTAAGTGTTTACATCGCGCGAATTTTTGTGCAAATTCTTCCGTGTATTTTGGAAAAAATTAAAAGATAAGGTAATTTTTATCTGATAGGGATGGCAAATAACTTTTAGTAACCTGGTGTATCAATGCATCACAGGTTAATAAAAGAAGAGAATGTACTTACAGTTATATTCCTTTATTTGTGATTTATATATTATATGTAATTATTATGACAATTATAATTTTAATTTGAAATTTATCTAAATAAATATTTTAATATCTTATTTCTTCCATATCCATGAATATCTTTCTTCTTATATTATCTTTATTTATTATCTTTCTTCTTATTTCATTCTTCTTATTTTACTCGTATAATTTTCTTATATTTTTTCTTGTATTTCTTCTCGTAGGTATAATTTTCTTTTATATTGTCTATTTTTTGTTTATGTATATTATATATTATTTATTTTATTTATATTTTATGATGTATTAAATTATATAAATTTTATGATTATGATTTTTATATTTTTTTTATTATTATTGTTGTTTATGTTATTTTTGTTATAGTTATCATGGATAACTATTTTTTAATATATAAGTATCAAAGATATTATTGATAGTCTTAAGTTGAGACTCTCAACTAACAATGACACAAAATAAAGGTTATGTAACCAAAGTCACATCGACAACTTAAATCAACCCATGGCGCAATACTTGGCGCCAACATACTCCCCGGCTTTGAAATGATAATTTCAAAGTAAGTTTAAATAACGAAATTATATGACAATTTTAAATATTAACTATATTAAACAAATAAAATATATTTAATTAAATTTAAATAAAATATCAAAATATTTAATATCACTGTGTTGGAAGGGGGCAAAGTTTTACCACAGGTCGCTTAAAAACTCCATTTTGAGATCGCACTAATGCTACCCTGATAACCCCATCCTTTCCAGGATAAACTTGTTCTATAACACCTAAAGGCCAATGAAGTGGAGGCACATCATCATGTTTTATCAACACAATTGTTCCTATACTAATAGGTATATTTGATTTATTCCATTTTTGTTTTAATTGTAATGTATGTAAATATTCTAAATGCCATTTTTTCCAATAGGATTTAACTAAATTATCTAATAACTGTTTTCTTCCTCTTAAAGTTTGATCAGAATATGAACTAAATGGTAAGCATTGAAGGGGAGTTGACATTAAAAAATGAGCAGGTGTAAGAATTTCTGGTTGAGGTTCATCATTTAATAGACCAAGTGGTCTGGAATTTAATAAACATTCAATTTGAATCAATATTGTATTTAACTCTTCATAAGATAATAATTGCTTACCAATAACTCTATATAAATGAGTTTTAACACATTTTAAATTTGCTTCCCAAATACCTCCAAAATGAGGAGCAGATGGAGAAATCATTTTCCAATCAATTTTTTTAATATTTAATTCTTTTTGAAATGACTGTTTCATTTCCTTTGAATATAAAAAATTATACATTTCATTTAAATGTCTTTTAGCTCCTATGAAATTTGTTGCATTATCTGAATATAAACATGAAATAGGCCCTCTTCTTGAAATAAATCTTTTAAACGCATCTAAAAATCTATCAGAACTAAGGTCTGAAGCCAATTCAATATGTATTGCTTTAGTTGTAAGACAAATAAATAAACAAATATAAGCTTTTTGACTTTTAATACCTCGTTTTCTAGTCATTGTAATATTTATGGGACCGGCATAATCTACACCAGTATGAGTAAATGCTTTTGCTTCTTGAACACGAGCAGAAGGTAAATTTGCCATTTTAGGAGTTAAAATTTTTGGTGATGTTTTAAAACAAAAATTACATAAACGTATTCTTTGACGTATAATATTTCTAGCAGAAATAATCCAATATCTTTGTCTTAACAATGACATTAATAAATATGAACCAGTATGACAATTTAAAACATGAAATTGATCAATCAATAAATTCACTATATGGTTTCTACCAGGAAGTAAAATGGGGTGACGATTTTCAAACGGAATATTTGCATTTGATAAACGACCTCCCACTCTAATTAAACCATTTTCATCAAGAAATATATCTAATTTTCTAAAAATGGGATTTAAAATATCTTTGTTGTTAATGTTATTTAACTCCTTTTTAAAATAAATTTGTTGCAAGTGTTTTAAAATAAATTTTTCAGCAATTTCAAGATCTGAAATTTGAATTAAATTTTTTGAATTCAATTTCTTTAAAAATCTTAAAATATATACAATTATATTTATTAATTTAGACCAAGATGAAACTCTTAACGAAAGATTATAAAAAATTGAGCTTTCATACGAGGTATTTATTAAAAACACTTGTTTTTTTATTTTAGGAATTTCTGAGTTATGTTTTGTAATATCAAATGGTTTAATTGGCCAGTTTGATATAGGATAATGAGCCCAAGAAGGGCCATTCCACCACAATGAATGATTTAATATTTGTGAAGGTAATAAACCTCTCGAAACACAATCACTTGGATTTTCAATCCCATTAATATGATAAAAATGAGTAGGTGACAAATTGTCATGAATTTGTCCTACACGTTTAGCTACAAATGTTTGCCAACGATGAGGTGATGAATGTATCCATGATAATACAATAGTTGAATCAGAAAATGCAAAAATATTATTAATTTTATATCGTTTCTCATAAGTATCACATACATGCCTTACTAATTTGGATAATAATAATGCTGCGCTAATTCTAAACGAGCTAAAGAAAGAGTTTTTAAAGGTGCAACTTTTGATTTAGCACAAATTAATTTAACTGATACATCAGAATTTAAATTAACTACATGCATATAAATACAACAACCATATGCTTTTGTACTAGCATCTCCAAATGCTAAAATATTTATATTACACCCATCAAAAACTCCTAAATGTCTTGGTATTTTCAAATTAGTTAATTGTGATAATTCATTTTCAAATTGTATAAAACGTTTTGATATATTTTCCGGAAGTTTATCATCCCAACCACTTTTAATTAACCACAATTCTTGCATAAAAAGTTTAGCATATAAAATAACTGGTGCTACCAAACCTAACACATCAAATAAACGAGCTATAGTAGATAAAACTATACGTTTAGTATAACCATTAATAGATTTTGACGAATTTGCAGTAAAAGCAAATATGTCAGAAACTGGCAACCATTTCAAACCTAATATTTTTAAACTATCGCCATCAGAAAACTCTTTTGAAGCTCTATGAGATTCTGGAACTTCTTTCAATAATGTTTTTGAATTACTAGCCCATTTAACAAGATGTAAACCTCCACAAAAAGTGAAATTAATTCTTTGGAAAGATTTATTCCTTTGTCAACTGAAGATACCGAGGTTGTAAGATCATCCATATAAAATTCTTTTTTAGCTGCTTCAGAAGCTAAGGGAAATTTATCGTATTCATCTTCAGCTAACTGTTTAATAGTGCGCATGGCTAAATAAGGACTAGACTTTAAACCAAAGGCTACAGAATTAAATTGAAATATACTAATAGGTTCTGAATCATCAAATCTAAATAAAATTTTTTGATATTTACGATGTTTATCTGATAATAAAATTCTTAAATACATTTGTTGTATATCTGCTGTAATAGCAATAGGAAAAAGTCGAAAATTCAGAAGAAGTGAAAATAAATTTGCTTGTAAATTTGGTCCTATATGTAAAATATCATTTAAAGATACACCTGTATCAGTTTTAGCACTAGCATCTAAAACTACACGTACTTTAGTTGTTAATTTATCAAGTCTAACAACTGCATGATGCGGTATAAAATAACCTTTATTGACATTTTCTTCTGAATATGAAATTTTAGATAAATATCCCTTGTCTAAATAATCTTTAATTACTTCATTATAAGCATGGCGTAAATCTGGATTGTTTTTAAATTTACGTTCTAAAAATACCAATCGACGTTTTGCAATAACATGAGAATTACCTAATAAAGAATAATCTTGTTTAAATGGTAATTCTACAACATATCTTCCAGAAGAATATCTAGAATAAGATGATTTATAAAGATTTTCACAAATTATATCATCAGAGTTTTGAATATAATCTATTAAATAAATTATATAAATTCCAAAATTTTGTTAAATTTATATTTAAATTTTCATTTGTGATTGGCCCAAAAGTCCAACCTAAATTAAAATGTGAAAATGAATTATTTAAAATTGCATCAACAGGTACTTCACCAATTAAAATATAGCCCAATGTAGTTTCAAGTGCTTGAGGTGCAATCAAATTAGAAGGAGGAATAATTCGACCTGTTAATAATAAGTTTGGAAATAATTGAGCTCCTAAAATGACGTCAATATCACCAGGTATATTCCAAGATTCGTCTGCTAAAGAAACATTATTTAGGTAATTTAATGATAATGTATTTATATTAGTTGTTGGTAATTTTTCAGTTATATTATCCACTACAATTAAAGTTATATTGTATTTATCAAATGATATTCGTGATTGAATAGTTAAAGAAACATATCCTTTCATTGGAGTTTTAATAGAACCTACTGTATTAATATACGAATTACTAATGGGAATAATGCTCAATTTAAGTTTCTTACAACAAGAAATGGAAATTAAATTATTTTGTGATGCACTATCAATAAGACATCTAATTATGGTTTTATTCCCATTATCACCTAACGCGTATACTTGCGCTGTTGATAATAATACAGTAGTGTTTGTATTTAAAGAAGCTTTTGAATGCATAGTAATAGATTGAGTTAAAGGTTTAAAAGTAGAAGATGAAGCTATATTATTTTGCATAGTAGGAGATTCAGTTTTATGTGTTTCAAAGTGTAATAATGAATGATGACGTTTCTTGCATATTTTACAATATAAATTTGATTTACATTTACTGCTAGTATGATTTGACCGTAAACAGTTAATACAATATCTTAATTCTTTAACCTTATCAAATCTAACCTTAGGTGACATATTTTTAAATACTTGACATTCGTAAATATTTGAATAATCATTTTTATTACAAATTATACAATTTAATGGCTTGACATCTGTTATTGAAAAAGAATGAGATTGTACAATTGAGTGTTTATTTTTTAAGGAAGAATTAGTGAGTGTATTATGTTTTAGACTTGAATGTGAATTTGTAAGTTCTAAAATTTTAACTTGTTGTCGAATATATTTAATTAAATCTTCACAAGATGGAATATCTTTATTAATTGAATTTTCAAATGATTGTATAATTTGGGGATCTAGCTTTTTTAATGCCATATGAAGAAATATGAAATCCGAAAGGTCAGTTATATTTAATTGTCTCAAAGCGCTATAAGAGGAAGAAAAACGTTCTATAAAATTATTTAATTGATTGGAATTATTAGATGCAAATTTAATATCAATTATTTTATTTAAATAAAATGTACCCAATGCACGTTTATCTTGATATTTTTTTACCAACGAATTCCAAATTGTTAAATAATTTTCCTCATTAGGAAGAATTCCCGATAAAACAGTAAGTGACCTGCCACTTAACTTTCCCACAAGATATTGAACTTTTTGAGAATCATTTAAATTTGAATTTAGATGAATATTAGATTTAAATGCCTCGAAAAACAAAGGCCAATTTTCAGGATTCCCATCAAATTTAGGTAATTCAATTGGGGGTAATTTAATGTTAAAACAGGGCTCTTTTCCTAAAGAATTTTGGGTTTGTGGCAAAACCCTGCGACACTCCAACACAGTATTTCTTACTTCTTTAATTTGGCTATATAAATTTACAAAACTCGACCATTTTTCAAAACTAGGAATATATTCTGAATTTATATCCAATTCTAAATTATTAGCTTGATCTGTTAAATTATTATATTGATCATATAATGTATCTAAAATTGACGTATTTGACATAAATTCCTGTGTATTCCTAGTTTCTGCCTTTGAAACCTTTTTGGCATTGTCATTATAATTTAAAAATAAATTAAATATTGCGTCTCTTTTTGCATTTATAGCTAATAATGACATATTTGACATTTTATAATTAATTTAATTTAAATTCAATTTTTAACTAAATAAATAAAATTTTATTAGTGGACTGTAACAAAAAATGGATTTCAAAATCCGGTTCGTATGGGCCAAAATATGGTGTATCAATGCACCACAGGTTAATAAAAGAAGAGAATGTACTTACAGTTATATTCCTTTATTTGTGATTTATATATTATATGTAATTTATTTTATTTATATTTTATGATGTATTAAATTATATAAATTTTATGATTATGATTTTTATATATTTTTTTTATTATTATTATTATGTTATGTTATTTTTGTTATAGTTATCATGGATAACTATTTTTTAATATATAAGTATCAAAGATATTATTGATAGTCTTAAGTTAAGACTCTCAACTAACAATGACACAAAATAAAGGTTATGTAACCAAAGTCACATCGACAACTTAAATCAACCCATGGCGCAATACTTGGCGCCAACAGTAAGGCCTTCAAGATTTTCTGGGGGTGTAAGTGTGGATTCACAATGGACATAACCATAAAAGATACATAATGAAATCATAAATCATAACCATAAAATTTACATAAAACCCAAAGAGCGTTCACAATGACCATAAAAATTGGCATGTTGTGCATGTCAAACTAATGTCATTTTAATTTAATTTAAATTAAAATTTGTGAATTGTGTTTTTAAAATGAGTGAGACTGAAGAATTTGTTATTATTGTTACTACTAAGACGACGATGCCAAGATCGCCAAGATAGGGTAAAACCAAAACGAACAAGACGCTGGTGGGTTCGTCCTATAAATAGAGATAGAGAAAAAAAGGGTTTCGAAGACTAATTATTGAAATGCGACTTCATGACACTGAATGGTTTTTTACTTATACTAGAATGACAGCCTCATTATTTGAGGAATTGCTAAAACTAGTGTCCCCTAAATTGATTAAACAGAGCGTCCAAGTCAACGGTTGGCCATTACATTGAGGTTGTTTACCTACTTTTAAATAAATAAATAACGTATTTATTAATCCTTATGTAAATACATACAATGTAACACAGCAAACGGAAAATTATAGAGGTGTATAGGATGACGCCACGTTTGAATATCGATTTCTAAATCTCCCTACGGTATAGAGTTGTATTCGTCAGTCGAGCGTTTCAATACTCTCCACAGTATAGAGGTCTTAATTTCACTTTTGAACTATAGTATTAATATAAAAATTATTTTATGCTTAAAAAAAACTATATACGACATGATTGTGATTTTTTTCATTTTATTAATTAATTAAGCTGTGTTGAATATTTTTCCTAAAGGAATAATTGCCAATGGGCCATTAATTCATTTGTTCGTAGATGCTATACAATAACCTGCACTGGTGTGTACTTTTTCATCAACCAGATTTAAATATTACAAAATTAACATATATATACCAGTGGAGATAGTGCAGGGTCTACCAACAGACCTAATTACTAAATTATTAAAGTTTAATAGCATATCGATCATTTTTCAACATAACCTCTTAAATTTTTAATACAAATATAGGTACTTTATATAATACATAAATATACTTAACATCATATCCTCTGGGCTTTACATACCTGAGTTGTTACGGTAAATAAAAATCAGACAAAGGAACCAAAGAAAGGAACTATTTTCAACAAAATCATATGTAGAAATGAGAAAATTCATCCATCAAAAGATCAAAACTTCTTGCAATATTACACCCTCTTTTTATACTCTCAGAAATATTGATTAGAACAGTATTAGAGAGACTCCAGTTTCTATAACTTGGTAGAGTAAAGAGAAGTCGAAACCGTTGCGATATTGCATTGCGCTGTTTTTGTATAATTCTCGGGGACATTAACGAAAATCATTGCCAGTAAAATTCGAAAAGCTTGAGTTTCTATGTCTCTGAGGAGAATAGGAATCCGAAGTTGCTGCACCATTGGACTGAACCCTTTTTTAATAATTTCTAGAGACATATATGACTGCACCATTCGACAGGGTCGAGTTTCTACTCCTCTGTTGAATATAGAAAATCAAAATAATGTATCTTGTAAGACACCATTGAGTTTGACTTTAAATATAGTCGTGCATAGGTATAGAGCCGAAAAATATAAAAACAAAGCACGATTCAATACAGTTATGATAAAACTTTAAGATTTGATATTCAAACGCGGAGTCATCCTATACACTTCTATAATTTTTCGTTTGCTGTGAAGGTTACAACATAAGATTAAATGGCCAATGTGCTTAATTTTGAATTGATATTAAACAATTTAATTTTAAATTGATATTAAACAATAATAATGGCAATGGTAATGCTTTTTAATTTTAGTATAGAATGGTAAAAAAAGAAAAAAAAGAAGTTAGTCTAAAATGGATTTGAATAGTTCAAGTAATGTCTTTTCGAAATGTTTGAATTTCTGTTCTTTTGGGTGTCTTGTACCTACTTTTATTATAATAAAAAACTAAAATAATAATTTGGCTTTATCTTAGGTATTTGTCTACCGGTGACTCAACCTTTTCCATAGCAAATGGCTACTATACAGGGTGTCCTGAAATTAGTGCACCAAACTTTAACAGCAGATTCTACGTGCAAAATTAAGAAAAAAAGTCCCTATAAACATAGGTCAAGAAATGCCTCTTAAGGGAGCTACAGCCCCCAAAAGGAAAGCCCCTGAAGATGGTTTTTATTTAATATCTCCAAAACCGTTAAAGATAAAAAAGTGAAATTTAGGGAATTAATTAAACTTTTTATGACCAATAAGACGTAACAATAAAAATTTAAAAAATTTCATGAGGTTTGGGTCAGATTGATAGGAAGTGGGGTTAAAACCACCTTAAAACCACCTTAACTTTTTTGTACGTATCTTGAATTTGAATTTGATGTCAGATTATGAAATTTTGGAGTTTTGCACATAAAAAAGGTCATCTTGTTGAACTTCGTTAACATACACCGTTTTCGCTTAATATCGATTTGAAAATTATTTTACATTGCATAAAAATTCACAATTAAATCACAACCATAGAAATGGACTCGCGTGGTCCTTGGAATACGACTGCCATGTTTAGGAAAAAATAGAATAATTCAAGACAGGTGACAGTTTCATGTAGTAAGTGACAGGGTGTTTCTACTTTTTTATAAATATTAAATAAAAACCATATTCAGGGGCTCCCTTTTCGGGGGCTGTAGCTCCCTTAGGAGGCATTTCTCGACCTATATTTATAGGGACTTTTTTCTTATTTTTGCACGTGGAATCTGCTATTAAAGTATGGTGCACTAATTTCAGAACACCCTGTATAGGCACCGCAAGAGTTGCCAATATAAAAACATAACAAATTAAAAGTCACCGAATTTTCCCAAAAAATTACATAAATATTTCATAAAGTTAAATTATTTGAACTTTATGTGATTTTTACGGTACTCCATAATTTTTACATAAGAGTCACATAAACGCAAGAGTTGCCAATATAAAAACATAACAAATTAAAAGTCACCGAATTTTCCCAAAAAATTACATAAATATTTCATAAAGTTAAATTATTTTAACTTTATGTGATTTTTACGGCACTCCATAATTTTTACATAAGAGTCACATAAACGTAAAGATTACGTACTATGCACATTGTGAACGCTTCTTATGTATCCTTAGTGTGGATTCACAATGGACATAACCATAAAAGATACATAATGAAATCATAAATCATAACCATAAAATTTACATAAAACCCAAAGAGCGTTCACAATGACCATAAAAATTGACATGTTGTGCATGTCAAACTAATGTCATTTTAATTTAATTTAAATTAAAATTTGTGAATTGTGTTTTTAAAATGAGTGAGACTGAAGAATTTGTTATTATTGTTACTACTAAGACGACGATGCCAAGATCGCCAAGATAGGGTAAAACCAAAACGAACAAGACGCTGGTGGGTTCGTCCTATAAATAGAGATAGAGAAAAAAAGGGTTTCGAAGACTAATTATTGAAATGCGACTTCATGACACTGAATGGTTTTTTACTTATACTAGAATGACAGCCTTATTATTTGAGGAATTGATAAAAGTAGTGTCCCCTAAATTGTTTAAACAGAGCGTCCAAGTCAACGGTTGGCCATTACATTGAGGTTGTTTACCTACTTTTAAATAAATAAATAACGTATTTATTATAATAAATACGTTATTTATTTATAAGGATTATAATCCTTATGTAAATACATACAATAATCCTTATCCCAGACTGCAATGAAGGTTCGAAAATATTCCAGGAATATTCCCTATCGCCTAGGAATAATCCGCTTCATTCTAGGAATATTTATTGGGAATATTCCTCTAAAACTTCCAAGCATCCTCTAAGAATATTCCCAGTGAATATTCATTAGTTTAGTTGCAATACCTCTCACCGTTGCTTACGCACGCTTGATAACTATATATACCGATAGGTTAATAATATCAGTTGGAGATGTGCGTCTGTGATGGCACAGCCAAACAATGATTAGAGTGGGGCTGATCTACTCAGTAACTCAATAATGGCTATACTTAAGTTAAGTTCCTGGGTATAAGAGGCAATAAGGGCTGGGAATAATCCCCAAATTATATCAAGGAATATTCCCCTAACAATCCTTGAGTCTTCTGCAGGCAGATACATGGAATATTCTTTTTATGATGCCTGGATTAACCAAAAAGCGGACATTTGATTATGCCAGGAATATTCCTGGGAATATTCTGGGACGCATGGAATATTCCTGGGAATATTTCTGACATGTGCAGGGAATGTGATTTTGCGGTCTGGGATGTAAATACATACAATGTAAGGTTACAACATAAGATTAAATGGCCAATGTGCTTAATTTTGAATTGATATTAAACAATTTAATTTTAAATTGATAATATCAATTTGATATTAAACAATAATAATGGCAATGGTAATACTTTTTAATTTTAGTATAGAATGGTAAAAAAAGAAAAAAAGAAGTTTGTCTAAAATGGATTTGAATAGTTCAAGTAATGTCTTTTCGAGATGTTTGAATTTCTGTTCTTTTGGGTGTCTTGTACCTACTTTTATTATAATAAAAAACTAAAATAATAATTTGGCTTTATCTTAGGTATTTGTCTACCGGTGACTCAACCTTTTCCATAGCAAATGGTTACTATATAGGCACCGCAAGAGTTGCCAATATAAAAACATAACAAATTAAAAGTCACCGAATTTTCCCAAAAAATTACATAAATATTTCATAAAGTTAAATTATTTGAACTTTATGTGATTTTTACGGTACTCCATAATTTTTACATAAGAGTCACATAAACGCAAGAGTTGCCAATATAAAAACATAACAAATTAAAAGTCACCGAATTTTCCCAAAAAATTACATAAATATTTCATAAAGTTAAATTATTTGAACTTTATGTGATTTTTACGGTACTCCATAATTTTTACATAAGAGTCACATAAACGTAAAGATTACGTACTATGCACATTGTGAACGCTTCTTATGTATCCTTATGTATTTTTTTTATGTATTTCTTATGTTTTTTTATGGTTACGTCCATTGTGAACGAGCACTAACCTAAACAATCACCCCAAACAATTTGTATGTGTTTTTTTAAACAGTTGCTTTTTGCATGGATTTTTAGGGTTATATGGAACGATGCCTTATGTAACATAAGTTTTGTTGTGTGACGATGCCTTGAAAACATAAACATGTTCCTGGAACAGTGTATCAGAAATTATGACCCAGAAAATATTGAATTGGCCGTGGCAGAGGTGATAAACAATCGTCTATCCTTTGGGCAGGTTACTACCCGCTTTGATGTTTCCAAAACCACTTTATACTGCAAATATAAAGGGAAGTATTCTGATTAATTTTTGAGGCCTTCTGCGTTAAGCGAAATCAAAGAAAGGTATAAAACAAGTGTAATGATTACAGCTGCGGATAATGGATAATCTTTTGCAAGACAAGTTACAAAAGAGTGCAGTCATATCTAAATAAAAAAGCAGTGATAATTAGTTGTTTTAAAGAAAACCTTCCTGACAACGATTGGCCAAATTCTGTCTGCAGGCAAAAATTGTGATTACTCAAAGGAATGCTGAAAATATAAAAAGATCCAGAGCAGAAGTTCATGATGATGTAATTAACCAATATTGTTACAGAAGTAAAGGAAATAAGGGATGCTTTGCCAGGACCTGGTTACTCAGGAAAACAACAAAAATTTGTGAAAAAAGGAAACTTTATTAAACTATTCTTCAACTTCTCTAAAGTTTGCTGACACTGGAGGAGATCATTTACTATTGCATGTTGTCTACCAGGCAAATCTTTTAGGTTTTTTTTAACAATCCTCAAGGTTTCTAATAATTTTTATATTAATAAATTAGATCCATATCTAAATCAATTTTAGGGCACAATCTTTTGCATTTAATAAATAAATTTGTATACTATACAAAATCAATTTTAAAACTTTCAAGTGTATAAAAAAATATAAGCAAAAATACTATTTTAGCTTGTATTTTTTTCCTTTTAATGCTTGTGCTCTAAATTTTTATTCAAAAGCAAAAATCCTCACATTTTGCCAAGCATCAAAACCCTTAATGAAAACTAAAAATTTGTGACTTTTAAACTCACCTTCATTGTTAATTTTTTTATTTAGACTTATATTTTAACTAACTACTTAAATTTCTTTGACTTTTTATGTTTGTTGCCAATTTATAATTTGTATAATCCTTTATTTGTAATAATAGGCAATATTTCTTCTCTTTAAAATACCTAAAATTGCTCTTCATTGTTATTTTTTTTATTTAGGCTATGTTTTAAGTTATGTTACATAATATATTATTTGAATTTTTTTAATTATATTAAATAAGATTTAGATCTAGAAAATTGTTAATACCTATATGAATATAGGCAATATTTTTTCTTTTCAAAATACCATTGAACATTTTTTGTTATATTTTTATTTGTGTATTTGTATAATATAAAATTATTATTTAGATAATATTTTTTAAATTTTGTTAATTGGGAATTTTTAATTAATTTTAATATTCATTTAAAAGTTGCAGTATCTTTTATCTAGAAAATTTTTAATATATTGAATATAGGCAATATTTTTTCTTTTCAAAATACCATTGTAAATTTTTTGTTAAAGGCTATTTTGTTATAATTTAATTTGTTTACTTTAAGTATAATATAAGACTATTATTTAGATAATATTTTTTAGATTTTGTTAATTGGAATTTTTTTTTGTACAATAATTTTTTGTTGTTTTTAAATATATATTAATTTTTCCAATAATAAAGAAAAATCCTACCCAAAATTATTAAAAAATCCAACGTTTTATGATACAATAATCCCACGTATTTCCAACGTTTTATAATACACAAAACCCACATATTTCCCAAGTTGTATAATACACAAATCCCACGTATTTCCAATGTTTTATAATACATAAAACCCACGTATTTCCAACGTTTTATAATACGTAAATCTCACGTTTTTTATAACATTAGGAACTAACGTTGTCATGTAACGTTATAAACCGGGACATTTCAACCTAAAATTTCTATTAGGGTAGTTAATCAAATGACAAGCGCAATTATTCTGTTATCTAATTTACAAATCCAGTAGAGTTTGGTTATTAAGCATTTTTTACTATGTTAGGGTTATAATGATTAATGTGTTTGTTGTTGACAGATTTATTGTCCTACGCAGTGTGCCTTTCTTAGGGTTTTAAAGATATCTGTCGTGTTTAATTTGCAGATTATGTGTTAGGTCATGCATATGCTTAAGGTTACTTATCAATTTATTGCGGATGGCCATCTCCCCTCTTGTTTGACCTCCTTTGTTTGTCCAGTGAAAAGCGTCCAATGACAGGTGGCACTTAACTCATTCATCACTTAACACTTCACTCCTTATTGACCGTTGCACCATTTTAGTTTGCACTCTATGAAAATTGTTTGTTTCAATATAATTGGTTTGCACATTTTAAAAATTATTGTTGGTTTTAATCTTTAAACTTTTACGTTTTAAGAGCTCTCGCTCTCGCGTGGTGCCTTCTCAAGTGCTGGAACCTGACTGATTCACGTAAAACATTTTTATGGTATAATACTCAAATTAGATCTACGTTTTAAAGAATATTTTTATTCCAATATTTCAAACTGTCTCATTGCAAACATATATGTATGCTATATTAATTTATAGTACTACTAATTTATGCTATATTATAAATAAGACTTCGAATTTGAGAGTTTGAATCTTGATTTTTTATCCAAAATTGTAAATGTGAAATCGAAAATTTCCTATTTTAGATTGCACATTTTTCATTTTTATTTTTTCATCTCTGGGTTTCTTTTTTTGACTAAGAATGTATATTTCCTATTCAAAATTTCAGACTTGCGATGCGAAATATTCTATTTCGAGTTTATGATTCTTGATTTGTAATTTTAAATTCACAATTAACCTATGTTTATTTCAAAATATTTAATTCCAAATTTTGTGTTCAGAAATTGGAAAAAAAGAACACAATAGAAATATAATAGCAAGCAGGCAATAAATATTTATTACTACAAAAAACAAAATTTTTATTTTTTAATATCGAACATTTTTTTATATTTAGATAAAAAAAGTCTCTTGCCACTTCTGGGGGCCCCCTGGTACTCGGGGCCCCGTTCTCTGAAACCGGTAGGACCGGTGGTAGTTACGCCACTGCTTTTAAGCTAAACATCTTTCAACTATTTTATCATTTTGTGAACATGTCACGTCATGTGGTATTTGATGAATGCATAGATGTGTTAACCATGTAAACTTTAGCTGCCTCATTTTAATTGTTTCCATAACATGGGTGTGTAATATTACAGCCAAATTTTTAAAAACGTTTAATAACAAAAACTACTTGAAAAAAGTCGCGTGGTTTGGCAATAGAGCGCCATATTCAGGACACCCTGTGTAGGTAGGTATATTTTTTTATAAAATCAAAATTTGTGCCTATTTTTCATTTTCCCCAATCAGAGGGGATTTGGTACCATAAGTTTAAAACTAAAATTACACTCAGGTATAAACTTATTTTATAAGTCCCTTCGTTAAAACCACCAAATGAATTGGGTGCATCATATTTTCTCTAAACTTATATTTATTTCACAAAATACATATAATTTAATAAACAAATACCTACTTGGCATTACTAAAGACGAAACGGTACTTAAAAAAATCGAAATAAAATTAGCACAGTAGCATACGTTTAAAAAATGGTAGGACAAATTTACACAGTAGTTTAAAATTAAAAAAAAAATGGGGAAAATTTTCACATTAAATTTAATAGTCCCTTGTATATTTTCTCTATCTTGCCTAATTTTCAAAAACGAAGCTTTAAAGATACAAGTTTGTTTAAACTTCTTATTTTTGCGAGTTCCATTGACTACTATGTTTTATTTTTTATTCAGGATATAATTTTATGTGTTTACCCTAGAGTAATATTTTTAATTATATAAAAAATATCACATAAGAATTTATATTTTGCAAATTAATAATATCATAGCAGATATTTTAAAATTAGATTTAATTTTTATGCCAAACTGATATTTTTAATTTAGTATATTTAAAAATTTTTAATTCGCTTAATTAAAAATTAGTTTTAATTTTATTGCCATTTCGATATTCTTATATTTGTATTATTTTGCTAAACACATATTTTCAATTCGCTAAATTAAAAATTAGGTTTAATTGAAGAGGAGGCAGTCTGACGACAGCGGTTTCATAACGGAATCGGTGAGGCCGGCAAAAGTGTTGGCTGCATTGGATTTTCTCCTCACCCAGCCGTTATACGCGAACGTGCGCTTGAATACCGATTGGGCCAGCAGATTAGAACGCGACGCGGCCGAGAACGCCGTTCGCGTCGAACACGACGGCATATCTGCGATAACAGACTTGGTCGACGACGATTTCTTCGAAGGACTCAGTTTAAAGACGTTCTCCCAGCTGTCAAACGTCTTGGAAACTGTGGAGGACTTGGAACGGCAAGCTGCAGCTGGCGCATCCCCAGGTCGACGGTGAACCTGCGTCCCTACTCGACCGGAACGACCGAAACGCATAACCCTGGCGGGGATGAGACCCTGCTAGATGAACGCAATCCAACTGCCAACATCGAGTTGGCTCCCGGCGAAAACCAGCGACCCATACACCCAAATTGTTCGCGGGTAACCGAAAGCGTTTTAATAATCCCATGAATTACAGCGCTTTAGCTCAAATATGTACAAGCGACCTACGTGGATCGTCGTTTTGCCCGACCCGATTTTCTGCTGTTCAGTTGCAAAAAAGCAGCTTTTGATGATCAACAATTGCGTTCAAATGGTCCTCAGAAAGTCGGTGAATAAGAACGACAGACAGCACAAGGCCGGTGACGTAATACAAAGGAGCTACATGGAACAGCTCGTCAAAGAAGATCAGGGCTATAGCTTTCTGAAGACGATGCAGAAAACAAAGGTGATGGCCATGCTACGCCAATTGGGCCCTCCCACCTTCTTCGTGACGATAAGCGCCGCAGAAACGCTATGGCCCGAGCTCCTGGTGATACTGACAAAGGTGTTGGACCACAAAGACATCGGCGAAACGAAGGCGCTCAACCTTAGCGCTAACGATAAATACCGCCTCATCCGGTCTGACCCTATCACCTGTGCTCAATACTTCGACAACCGATTTCAACTGCTGTTGAATCATCTGCGCTCTGAGTTTAGCGTTTTCAAGGATCATCCTATGATCCACCACTTCTATCGAGTGGAATTCCAACAGAGAGGCAGTCCCCACGTGCACATGATGGTATGGAATGAAGGCGCTCCGACGGTCGAGCAAACATCGACCAAAGAAGTTAAAAGGGCCGCCTGCGACTTCATCGACAAGTTCGTTACGTGCGACAGCGAGTTGCCAGGGCTTGATGGCTTGATTGCCATGCAAAAATACAACCACAGCAAGTCGTGCAAAAAGGTAGTAAGGGGCAAAACTATTTGCAGGTACAACATTCCGTTTCTGCCGATGGAGGAAACCACCATCGTTTATCCGAAGGACAGAAAGGACGTTGCACCCGACGACCGGATTCAAGCACAGGTCGCTTTAGATAAGTGTCGAGAATTTTTAAGCGATGAAAAAAATACTAACGATCTTACGTTTCAGGGTTTTCTAGAAAAAAAACGGGTTGACCAAGGAAACGTACATGAGAATGGTCGAACTGAGCCTTAGAAAGCCGGCCGTGATGTTGAAACGTCGTCCCAAAGATTGTTTCGTTAACAACTTCGACGTTCTCGAAAACGTTTGTCTGGCCAAGTTTTTTGCCTACTATAGAGTTACGAAAAAAGAAATGGACATGCAGTTAAAAGATAAGTATTATTTTTGTACCTTAAACAAAAACCGAGCGTCATTAAATTGTTTTGTCCAGGTTACTTGTAACGACCGCTCGAATACTTCAGAGTCCAGTTAATGCTTTACGTACCGTGGAGAGACGAAAAGAGAGAACTGATCAACATCGATCACGAAGCAGTCCACGCCACCTTCCTCGCAACCATCCTGGCGAACAGCAAGGAGTTTAACCGCTTAAAGCAGCAAGACTTGGAGGTTGCCGTGCAGCGTGCGGAAGGTAACGTGGTCTTCGACGCAGATGAACGCCCGTTCGTGGCCTACAACGACTTTGCCGTCTACGACATCGATCGGCCGGACGACGACTTGATATTATGTTGTGTTGTTTGAAAGGTGTATTTCTGTTTTATACTTTCAGTCTTTTAAATTTGGATTTTGTTATCTTAGAGAGCATAGTTAGGGCTTTAATATTTGATATAAAGTTTTTTTAAAAATATGCACATATGAAAAAAAGATAATGAAATGTTAATGCATGCATTTTTTACCATTTTTTAAAATTACATTAATTTTCAAAAGCTGCAAATTGTAATATTAAAAAATATTTGTCATAAAAATATTGTTTATGCTTAAATTGCTTTATTACCTGCTTGCTAATTACACATTTGGGTGCCAGCAAGTGCCAGGTGCTTTAAAAAAAATATTTTTTAGGGACTATGTCAATAATTAAAAACCACGTGTTTGC
This sequence comes from Brassicogethes aeneus, assembly GCA_921294245.1. NCBI lineage: Eukaryota > Metazoa > Arthropoda > Insecta > Coleoptera > Nitidulidae > Brassicogethes > Brassicogethes aeneus. The sequence goes on from OV121137.1 coordinate 3,676,862, forward strand.
CGCCTGGTGCGGGTCTCTAGCTTACTTGGAGATAAAAATTCGTCTGTTTTTAAATTTGGAAAACTCAACTTAAATAATGATCGACGAGATAATCAATACGATACGCTATAGCGGGAAAAATTAATAACTTTAACAGCGCTCTTGCCAGAATGTGGAAAAATTACAAACGGTCCCGAAAAGAAGCCAGACGGGAATGTTTACTTAAATAAATCCATAATTTTTAATAAAGTGTTAAATGTACCTGTACCTGGGTCCAGCAGAGGGAGACCACAAAAATTATTAAAGATTTCGGCAAGCTACGAAAAAGAAAAAAATAAATGCCATTATTGGATAGATCTCGGGAATAGTAAAATAGATATTCTACGGAACAGCTTACATTTGCTAATCGTAAAAGTCTAGAATCTGTAAGTCAACGAAATGCTACCATATGTTTTGGGGTCGCTAAAGCCGAATGCGGAGCCCGTTGAACCCCTTCAAGTCAGGTTTTCAAGATAACCTAAAATAACCTAATAATCCAAGCTTTTAAAATCCAAAAACTTTATAACCGAAGCTGTTTATTCACAATAACTTTTATATTGAAGCCCATTAATACATAACCAAAGAACCCTACCCCAATAACCCCATAATCCGAATCCCAATATCCAACTAACTCAAGCAAATGAACCTATTATCACGCAATCTGTCCAAACCCAATAATCCTGTAACCGAAGCTGTTAAAAGTACTGAAAAAGCACTGCGACACTCCGCATTGAGTTGTATTCATGGTACTATATGCCAGCGAGTCTTCACAAGATACTTATTCCTGGTCCAGAAATTATAAAGGCTGTGCCTCGTCCGATAGGCATGTTTTCAGAAGAAGTCCTTGAATCTAGGACCAAAGACTTTTGGAATTATCGAGAATCCAGAAAATGTTCAAGAGAGGAAACTATAAAAGATGTATTTGTAGTCTACTGCTTTTGTCTGACACACTCATATCATCATTATCCAAGTGTGTAGGTACTCGCTCCAATAAGCAACCCTTAATTAAAGAAGTTTTAAAATTGCTTTAAAAGCCTCATTTGTCAAATGAAATGGATGAAAATGAAAACATTAGTTATTCTGAAAATTCTTATCAAAAATTGTGCAATTTGGTACGTTTAAAATATGATTTTGTTAATATATTTATATTTATTAATTTAAATAAAAATTAAACACCCTGGTTATCAAATTGATTAAAAATAAAATTTATAACGTCATTGGATTTACGAACAAGTTTAAAAAAATTGCTAATTACTTACTTAAAATATTTAATATTAATACTGAATTATTTATAAACACTCTGTATGTAGAACAACTGAAAAAGAAAAACTTAAGCACAGTTAAAACCTAATATTTTCATATTTGTATTTATTACCGCCTAATTTAACTTAAATGACCTCTGTGCGACGGTGAGGCACCGGAGTAAAAAATCCACCTACGGGCAAAAACGACGATGAGAAAGATAAAGAACAAACGTGTACTTTTCCAACTCCCTTTCAGATCGAGGAGAACGAGTACCGCGAAATAGTCTCGCAGCTGAACCACAAACAGTACGTGCTCGACAGCGTCATCGCCAAGAAAGGAGCAGGCGAAGGAAAATCCCGATGGATCAGTGCGATCTATCAGTCCCTGCTCCGTCACTTCAACGCCATTCCAGGAAACGATCCGCACACGATCAGGGTTATGCTGACGGCTCCGACCGGAAAAGCTAGTTTTGCCATCAAAAGTATGACCATTCACAGTTCGTTCGGTATTCCCGTCAACGTGTACAAAGGCGACATTTTGCCGCTTAACAGAGACAAAGCCAACATGCTTAACAACCTGCTTAGTCATCTTAGACTGATCATAATAGACGAATTCAGCATGGTCGGAGCCACCATGTTGGAGCAGATACACATGCGTCTGAAGCATATTTTCAGGAACAACGAAGATTTCGCTGTGCGGAACTTACTTGTGGGACCGTTTCAAGTTTTTCGAGCTGACCGAGATAATGCGGCAACGAGAGGACCTCTCTTTCGCCAACACCCTCAATAACATGGCGAGCAACAAAATGACCGAAGAGGAAGTAGCGCTGTTTCGTCGACGAGAAATGGACAGTAGCGTTGTGTTGCCAAAAAATATAGTATACCTTTTCGTCAGTAACAAAGAGGTGGACAGTTTTAACGACGCCAGGTTAGAGTCGTACGAAACGGAACGGGCCGAGTCGATCGCTGTCGACGTGGTAAAAGGTAGTTGCACGGACAAGGTAAAAGAAGACCTTTTAAGGAGAGCGCGTGAATTGCCCAAACAAGACTGCATGGGTCTAATGTTTGTTCTCAAGTTGCAGGTCGATGCCAAGGACATAGTTTCCATAAACATCAATACCAACGATGGTATCGTAAACGGTGCAGCAGGCTTCCTCAGAAAGATCGACTACGACGATCAAAAACGGCCCCGTTTGCCATGGATGGAGTTCTTGGACGCCGAAGTGGACGTTAAAAGTCGCAAAAATGTGGAGGCTCAAGCCGCCGCCGCCGGCGCGCCGGCGGCTATTCCAAAGCTTGGGCGCCAATCAAGAAGACGGCGCGCGTCGTCAAAACGCAAAGGGGCAGCACGGCCAACGTGGAACGCAAGCAGTTTCCGGTACTGGTGGCCGAAGGTATTACCGTACATAAGGCCCAAGAAAGCACTTACCAACAGGTCACCATTAACGTAAAGCCAGGTATGACACGAGCCGCGCTGTACGTCGCTTGCAGCCGAGCAACGACCTTAAACGGTCTTTACATATTTGGTAAGTTTAGAAATCCTCAATCTAAAATGGTTCCAAAGGAAAGGAACTGATTAATTTAAGAGAGAACAAAAGCCTACAAACCAAATTTGCCAAACAATACCAGCCCGCGGGCTCCGTTCTGTTGACATATCAATCGGTTCGTTTCCTGCATAAAAGCTTCATTTTCGTCGCGAATAATCCTCTGTTTAAGGACGCACATCTGGTGATTTTCGAAGATCACGATGACAACGCAGATCAGCTATATCCGAGTTTAGGCGATCAATTTCACCAACAGGTCTTTCGGTCGATCGACGGCGATCACAACATAGTTTGTTATCGCAGAGACCCGGTGCTGGAACTCGGCACCTACACGGGCGCGTACTACACGCATCAAATCTTAAGCGTACGCTTCAGAGACCACGACACGATGACCGTCTTTATACTGGATCAAGTTCCCAAGGGCGCAGTTTACGAAGGAGCACTCGTCTGCGATGGGGCCATGTCGACCTGCGAGGTTGACAAATTCCTTTTGATCCGCAAATGGCACGACCTGAAGGAGAAAAGTCGAGTCATCGAGGAATTTCCATCGCTCGAATTAAAATCGATGACCATCAATGTCGATAATCATGCAATATGAACCTTCGTCCACAAATCGCAAGTATGCAGGTACACGCGATGCGAAACCCACAACACCGTGTACAGCAAAAACAAGGTAACGTCGATTCGCATATCGGACCAAGTGGTGTGCGAAAATGAGGAAGTCGTCGTCGACGACTTGGTACCGAAGGAAATCGACGTTGAACCAGCCAAGTTGCCGATAAGCTTGAACGATATCGATTTTTCGATGTTCGAATATGCATTCGAAACGATGGAGGAACACGAAAACGAGCATGTCGTCGGCGACTTGGTATTGATCGATATCGACGATGAGTACGAAAACGAGATGCACGCCGACTTGTACGAAAACAGAGGTCTGGAGAACCACGACGGCGTGTCCTGCTACGCCAACGCCCTCATTCAAAGTCTACTTTCCCTGGCGGAATTTAGACAAAATATCTTAAATGGCGGCGACCACGACATATGCAAAGCGTTGGTTAGCATACTTCGCGCCGAAAGGGTCGATTGTTCCGATCTTAGAATAAAATTGGGCGGACCTTTCGACCAACGTCAGCAACAAGACGTTCAAGAGTTTCACATAAAACTTGTAGATGAACTCCAACTGGACATCTTTTTCTAAACAGCCCACGAAACGGTTCGAAAGTGCAACCGATGTGGTCACGTAGAAATGGGACGAGCCCAAAATAACTTGAACGTCTGGTTTGCTTGCGTTGTTTACAAATCGACGTGTTGACGAAATCCATGATCAAGTACGTTTCCCAATACCTGACGGTTCAACGCGAACGAGAAAATTCGTACTAAAATCGATGATTTCGATTGCGACCACGTCATAATCGATAGTCATCAATTCCGAGTGCAAGCCGTGATAAAACATCTAGGAGATCGCCCAAACGAAGGGCATTACGTTGCGATCTTTAGAAAAAGCAGAAATCATTGGGTTCGCTGCGACGACATTTCTGCTCAAGCAGATTTCGACAACACGTTAAAGGACGTGTACCTAATGTTTTTGGAGAAACTGTCGTAAGTTATACATTTTTCTAACAAAAACTCAACCATCGATAATTTAAGATATAAAATAGATCATTTTCCCAAAAATGCATTTAAAATTTAAAACAATAAAATGTTATTGTTAATGTGTATCCATTGGTTTACATAATTTGTAGGCCGCAATCGTCGCGACGATTGCGGCGTACACATTATGTAAACCAATGGTCGGTAGGAAGAATGCTTTCTTAAGCCCGCTGGACAAGAGCCCCGTAACGGGAACGGGAACGGGAAAATAAACGGTAAAGGTGGGAGAGACTCAGCGAACCCTATCTATCAACAGTGGTTTTTTAGTCTCTCCCACCTTTATTGTTAGGATTCCCGTTCCCGTTCCCGTTAGCATTTTTCCGTCTCCTATAGGGCTAGCGCAACCGAGTGCGCTTATCGTGTAGGATACGGGAGCGAGACCTGTATCTCCGTTCCCTAAGTGGTTAACGCACCGCCTGTAATTAGGTATTATCACTAGAGGCTAAATGTAGCAAAGTATTCCTCAAGGTTATGACGAATAGCTGTCATTTTGGTTATGCAGGTACACTGCATTGTGCCATACCAAACTAACCCAAACTTAACAACCCAACCCAACCGACCCCGCCCCATTGGGCCCCTCCCGCCTCATTGTCACAATCCAGCCTGCCCTTAGATATATTATACCTCTATTGCTCAATGGGGCGGGAGGGGCCCAATGGGGCGGGGTCGGTTGGGTTGGGTTGTTAAGTTTGGGTTGGTTTGGTATGGCACAATGCAGTGTACCTGCATAACCAAGATGACAGCTATTTGTCAGAACCTTGAGGAATACTTTGCTACATTTAGCCTCTAGTGTATTATCGCGCTATAACGTGCATACAATGATTCGCGCCTTTAAGACATACGTCAATCTGTTTGTATGGTTATTATTATTATTATTTTATGTACATACAAAGAAAGATCACCTAGAAAGCTCATTGCAGAGTGCTTATTCGTATGCGGTGCGTTAACCACTTAGGGAACGGAGATGCAGGTCTCGCTTCCGTATCCTACACGATAAGCGCACTCGGTTGCGCTAGCCCTATAGGAGACGGAAAAATGCTTCCCGTTACCGGGCTATTGTGCAGCGGGCTTTATTTAAATAAGATTAACAACGCAACTAATGTGTGTTATGAAGACCTTGGCTGTGTGGCCATTTGGTTTTTCAGTAGTCGCGCTATTTTAGCAAGTTGGCTAGACTATTTAACGGTCACTAGAAGTGAAACGATGAACTACTTTGTTTATGCGTCCTCTAGCCTACCCAGTTCGAGATTTACATATCCAATTGCGCGAAGCAGTCATAGCATTGCTTTAGCAACATGTCTTCAGGTTTCAATACACGCGGAAATATAAATATATATATATATACATACCAAACAACTTAAACAATATTATTTATCAATTAATTAATATACTTTATTATTTAAAAAAGAGCTAAATTATCTGTGAGTTTAAATTATCAATTTAAATCATGCACTGCATGTGATTTAAATACATATAAACTAATATGTAATTGATTGATTTAAAAGTATTAAGGTTAAAAATTAAAACCATTGGTAGGTTTTTGATTTATTGTATTTTTGTTATTATTAATCATTTATTTTTTAGAAATTACATTAAAAATTATTACCTATTAGTATGAGACAGCAAAAAAATAGGTGTATTTGAGAACAACTTGTTTGCTTTATTTTCATAATCATGCAAATTAAATTTATTGAACATAAATTTTCATGTTTTAATCAGGTAAGATATCTTAACAAGTTTATTAAATTAATCAATATAATATTTTTTAAATGAAAATATAGCCAATGTCTACGGACAGAAGGTTATAAAAGTTTAATAATTTGTTAATTTGCATTTTTTTTTAATTTCAGATGAGTGAAGTTAAATAAAGGTAATAAATGTTTTTTATTTAAATTAAATTTAAGCATGTTTACTTTTATTTATTATTTTTAAGTCGTATTTTCATTATTTACGTTTTTATTACAAATGAATGAAACAAAATGTTAGTAGGTACTATTTGTTTAAATTAATATTTTTTAAATATATTAAACATTTTAATAATTTGCAATTTATAGATGGAATGTGTTTTTGGAGCAGTTAATGCCGATGAAATCGTTAAAGCCGTTGGAGCTATTGGAACTTTTACTGTGGCATATGTAGTTTATCTTATAATAAATCTTTTACTAAATTGATCAATGTCTATTGGAAATATCACATTAATATAAAAACTATAGTATTAAACTTCAATCGTAATTTAATCGTAATTTTTATTCAGTTACAAGAAAAGGCCATATAGTGAAAAACGAACATTTTGGTATAAAATATTCTAAATTAGACATGCTTTCTGCAGCATTTTGATTTGTCCTGTGTCTGCAGTTTGTCGTATTACCAGAGACTGGTATTACTAATCTTTTAAAAGCCGATAAACATATGTGTAAGCGTGATACATGTGCGTAAGTACCCATTAATAGATAAAAATTGTATTGATTACAATAGAAATATGCGTAATGCTAAAGCCTCATAAATTTAATACTTTTTAAAGCAGCAATTATTAATTTAAATAAATGAGTAAACAATAATTATTCTATAGCATAAGTACATTTAAAATAAGTGTTTTTATTTAATTTTAAATCGTAATAATTATATTATATTTATTTTAAAAAATAGTTTGGATGTGTTAATGGAAAAGCATACCTTACAAAACTTAAACAAAAATAAAAAAAATACCCAGCTTATACATTTAAATGCATTTCAAGCAAGTTTTAATACATTTATTATTTTGAAGACGTATTTTACAATATTTGCATTTTTTGGTACAGATGAATGTTAAACAAAATGTAAGCACCATTTATTTAAATTAGTATTTTTTTGATATATTAAAAATTTTATTAAATCGCATTTTATAGATGGAATACCACAATGTGCCTTCGAACCCTTTAAAGCAGTTGGAATTGTTAAAACGGTTTAAGCCATTAAAACTTTTGGAGCTGTTGGAACCAATATAAAACTTTATTTTTTTAAGTCATTGTAATTTTTATGCAGTTATCCTGTCTTCTGAAGCAGTTGATGGTTAAAATAGTGAACATCATAGACAAAAAGGTCAGGAAGAAAAGGCCAGAAAGTGACAAACAAAAATTTTGGTACAAAATTATTCTAAATTAAAAGCCAATCAACGTAAGTTCGGTTTTGGCACTGGTGGCTTTCGCATCGCTCGATAAAAAAGTATGAAATATAGTTGACTTTTCGATCCAGGAGTGGCAAAATTGGATTCCCGGTATATAAATATACCTGTATTTCTGGACAATATCGCAAGCTTTGACCTTCTAGCGAGGTAATTTTTGATTTGTACAACGGTTGGAGTGGATGTTTCAGGATTGAAATTTCCACATTGTCGAATGGCGGATGTAGCTTGCTGAAACCGTGAGACGTTAAAACTTGTATTTGGTCAGTAAAAGTCCGTAAGACCAGTTCTCCACAGATATAACGAAAAAGTAGTAGAAGTAGAAGAAGCATGCATGTGCGTAAGTATTTATTTTAAAATTTGTTTTCACTACAATAGAAATATTCCAAATGCCAAAGCTTCGTTGTTAACTGTATATTCAATATTTTTTTTCTACTCCCACCTTTAAAATGCCCATTATCGTACATGCTTCCATAACACAAAGTGATCTTTTAAATACACATTGACAAGTTGTGACTTTATGGCGTTTTAGTCACGGGCTAATAATAATAAATGTAAAAACTATTTTTTTTACTCCCACTATGAAATATGACCGTTCTAATATCACTTTTTAATGTGGAATGACATATATTCCATATATAAGTATTACATAATGAATTATTTTATCATCGGATGACGGAATGAACCTTGGTGGCAACATATCTGTGTTTAATATCTAAAAAATTTTGGAAAAATCCAACCTCACTTTTTCCCAATTAAATTATTTTCCTATGATATTTTTTAAAAACGTAGAAAAAGTATAGTCTGATACACGTTTGGAATTACATATTTCGCTCTCGTGAATATACTATTATTATCTCAATACAAAATTATTAAACACGCCTCAAGCCAAGGTTTTAATTTAATTTTATTCATTTCAGGTTCTACACCTTTTCCAGTTGATATTCAGAAAGTAGAAATTGTAATTCAGTTATTCCAGTTAATATTCATATAGTAGGAATTGTTATTCAGCTATTCCAATTGATTTTAAGAGGGTAGCATATGTAATTCAGATAACACAATTGATTTTCAGACACTTGTAATTCAAAAAGTAGCAAATGTTTTTCAGATAAAATCAAATGTAATTCAGCCGCAGCAATTTTTTCAGGAAAAGTGGGTTGCATACAGTAAATCGATGATGAATGAAAGTACACGTTATCTTTATTAACTCAGTAAATGAAATTTATATAAAGTACAAATGAACATTCGGATAAATCTGAAAAAGCTACGAAGCAATTATGTACAAGTCCATGTTAACGTGCCAACTGGCATATCGTCAAGCATCAATGCTGCATGATGTCTTTTGCGCTGTCCATAATCTCTTCTACATATTGGAGACGTTGCTCTATCAGTCAAGGCGCGATGACATTGGGAACTCGCATATGAGTCTTTGCATACAGTTTCACTTTAGACCAAATTATCTCTATTGGATTCAGCATTGGGGAGTATGGTGCAAGCTTCAATAAAGTTGCAGCACTGTTATCAAAGATGTTATGCAATGATGAGTGACAAGGCGCGTTATCTGCAACAACGATAAGGTCTTTTAAGTTATTACTCAAATTACTCAAGTTTCTGCACAGCACGATGTCCAACTCTCGCGCGACCATGTCTCCGGCGGCAAAATAAATTAAAATTCGTTTCATCTATCCATACGATTTGTTTGCCCTGCTGGATAAATTATTTTAAAGCACGGACATATCGATGGTTATTTAACAAAACATCATGAGCGACAAAACCTAAATTTTCCTATGAGAGATTTTTTTGTGTGGGAGCTTTATTTTTAAAGTTATGTATCTGAAAACTGGTGAGGCATTATTTTATTAATGTGAAATTCAGATATTTAAGTTAGATCGAATCCAATCTAAAATTTTCATTCAATTTTGTGGCATACGATATTTTATAAAAACATCTTTAGGAAAATGTAAAATTAGTCTTGTTGTTACATTTACGTTACTTTGTGGGATATAGATTTTATGTCAAAACATCGTTAGCGACATTTATTTTTTTACTTTTATTATTAAATAAAAAAAAATTACAAAAAAAATAATTTATAAAATATCACCAACGATATTTTGCCAAACAATGTTTGAAAATGAAAATCTACATTAGCTTTCTTTGAAAAAAAATAACGATTTTTTTTCACAAATCAATATCTAACCCATGTACCATGATCTAACCGTTATAAATTTTAGTCAAATTATTTGACGCTAAAACAACATACAATTAATACAAAAAATACCTTTTACCCGTAATTGGTGAGGTGGGGTTTCCTAAACCCCACCCATTCTAAGAATCTTTACCACGTATTAAATCATGATGCGAGGCTCGCTAACCCCTGTAGAGTTTTCATTTGGGGGTTGGTAAACCCCACATCACCAGTTATGTAACAAAAAAGTGACCTCACCAGTTACGGGTTAACGAACCACACTAGGTAACAACAATAATTGTTGTGGTGATTGCTACCAAGTTTTAAAATAATATTTTATTTGATCAAAAGCTTATAATTACTTTATTTTATTGCATTATTAATAGTTATCCTAATTATAATTATTATAATAATTATAATAATTAGTATTAATTAATAGTTATCCTAATTATAATTATTATAATAAATATTATTAATTAATAGTTATCCTAATTATAATTATTATAATAATTATAATAATTATTAGGATAACTATTAATAATGCAATGAAATAAAGTAATTACAGGCTTTTGATCAAATAAAATATTATTTTAAAACTTGGTAGCAATCACCATGGTTTATTCATTCATTCACCAGTTTATTCGTGAGTATACCTGCATCGTGCACGATGCAGGTATACTCACGAATAAACTGTTTGGGGCGGGAATAACTCCTTGATAGATCAAGGCGGCAGCAAAATATTATCGTAAGCAACACTATGTCAAATCGGAAACGCCATGTCTCGGAGTTGCTTACGATTACACAGTGCAACAGTGCAAAAGGGAATGGGATGAAACCAAAAGCAAATGAAAGGTAATAGCTTCTACAATAAAACCCTATGAGGTTTTTTTTAGATCACGTCTCAGTTTTTTATTATACGCATTTAAAGTTGGTAGATTTTTGGACACCCTATAATAGGAAAAAAATAAGTAAAACAATTTTAATTTTTTTAAATTATTCTGGCAATATAGTCGAGGAATCCATTCCAAGTAAAGAGCATTTTTACTAGAAAATTGGGCATGTTTATAAAAAAAAAAATTCTCTTTAATGCTTTAATCAAAACACAATACTTGTATACAAAAACTACATTTTTTTGTGGTAATATATTGTAATATATCGATGGTATTTTTGCAAAAGGGCGAATATGCCATTTTCCTGTTTTGATAAAAACAAAAAAAAAGTATTTCGGCGTATTCGCCCTTTTGAAAAAATGTTATTACTACAAAAAATTGCAGTTTTTGTAGCAAAAACGAGGTTGTTTAAAGGTAAAATTGATTTGTTTACTTAAAAACACATAATATTATGTACTATATAGTAAATCAGTGACAGCAACATAAAACGTTTTTCTTAATTAATATATTCGTATTCGCCCTTTTGAAAAAATGTTATTACTACAAAAAATTGCAGTTTTTGTAGCAAAAACGAGGTTGTTTAAAGGTAAAGTTGATTTGTTTACTTAAAAACACATAATATTATGTACTATATAGTAAATCAGTGACAGCAACATAAAACGTTTTTCTTAATTAATATATTTAATTAAATTATTTTTTTTATTTAAAGGACAATATAATATAAAACAAAACTTAGTTCCAAAATATAAAAATGTAAAAAATTGTACCTACAATATTACGGTATACACATACGGTATATATATAATTGAATATGTTGAAAAGTTTGCAGAACTTGTAATAACAATTTAATTAAATGATCACAAAAGAAAAAGAAGTCAATTAAATTTGGTGTTCCAATGTTGTGGTATAATTCAGGTATATATTTTTTATTTTTATACTAAAACATGGTATTTTTGATTATATTAATTATATTTTGCATTTTTATCAATTTTTGGATGAACAGCTGGAACTTCTGGTACTTAAACTCGTGTTACTGCCGGTTATAGCAGTGATAGTTTTTAAATAGCGAATTTAATAATGTTTAGTTAAGAAGTAAAAATGCTATTTTTTCTTAAAAAAACAAATTTTCTATACTAATAAATCCAAAATATTAAAAATTGCTTTCGAATATCACCTAGGGTATATTTTACAACAAACGGATGACAAAAATGGATTTCTTACCTTCAAAAACAGTAAAAATTAGTAACAATTTTTTGATAGCGTCCTCTTCTGAGGGTCTTTGGTAAAAATTAACATCACAAATGGATTCCTCGATCAAATTGACAAAATTATTTTGAATAATTAACATAGTTTTACTTTTTTCCTATAGGGTGTAAAAAAATTTACAATCTTTAAATGCGTACAAAAAAAAACTGGGACGTGATATAAAAAAACCCTGATAGGGTTTTCTTGTGGAAAGTATTAACTTTCATTTGCTTTTGGTTTTATTCCATTCCCTTTCGCAAACCTTAATTTTGTATCACAGTGTTATTTGTCGGGAACATATAGGCGCTTACATTCTAAATCGGTAACAAATTAAAAAGAAGAGGCGCTTACAATAATTAAAATATTCAAACTGACCAATATAAGATTCCAAAATTGGGATAACCATTATATTAACATGTGCAGCTTATCGTAACTGACACTTTGATAAAATAAAAAGTAATTCAACAAAATTGTCGCTTACGATGTTTTGTCAAATAACCAAAAACGAAAAACGCGCTACATATATTAATATATGTAAATAATTATATGTATACGGACTCTTTATGCGCCATTTTATAGGATACTAACTGCCCATCCAGGTAATTTACAATGCAACGACTACTAATGTTTTTATTAATAATTTGGAGAATTTTAACTTGAATTTGTTTTAAGGTCAGGTCGCATTCGGCGATGACAATATCTATCTCGTCTTGGGACAAAAGTTTGCGTTTTATTCCACCTCGCTTCTTCATTTCGTCATCTTCCGTTCGCACCCAGTGATAGGCCGTTTTATACTTTACACACAATGTTTGTGCTAAAGTATCCCAATCTTCTCCCCGATTGGCACATGCGACAACCCTCTTCTTGTCTTGTGCAGTATTTTTGATGTATAATTTTCTTTGCACCACTTCAGAGTCTACAATTACCACACGGCAAATTGGGCAAAATGCTTCTCCATCATTTTGTAGAATTGGTTCGGCACAATTTTGATGAATTTAGGTGATTACACGGCAGCATTTTAATTGCGGCTACTTCAATTCTATTTATAGGAACACGGCAAATGCAACAATTATCCTTCAGTTCCATATTTTGTATAATTTATGTCCTTACTTGCAATAAGTTGACAATTATGACAAATATACCTTCTTAAATGGTGATAAATTTGTTTATTATTGTCGATTTCATGGAAACAAAGCAATATACAAAGAAATACATTAAATTTTAGATTTTAGAAAATAAGTAAAATGAAGTATTGAGATAACTTTAGCTAACAATATAATTTTCTAATAAAATGTCGAAATAAAATGTTATCATTTGCTAATTTCTGAATTTCAATTAACATATTCTGAAATACAATTGTTACTGTCTGAATACTATTTGTAATTTCTGAATATCAAATGCTACTTTCTGAATATCATTTAAAATATCTGAATTACATTTGCTATTTTCTGAATTTCATTTGCAATATCTAAAAATCAATTGCTGCTTTTTGAATATCAATTGCCACTTTCTGAATATCAACTGGAAAAGGTGTAGTTTGGATCTATTAATAGAATAAGGAGATAATACAAATTTATTACCTTTTTCCAAAACATAAAAAAGTATCTGCAGTCTACACCTTTTAAAGTAAATATTGTGCATTAAAATGTATACTATGTTAAAAACTGAACCTAATTTTTCATTAAACATGAATTCTCCTCTACACATATTCCAGTTGATATTCAGAAAGTAGGAATTGTAATTCAGTTATTCCAGTTGATATTCAGAAAGTAGCAATTGATATTCAGAAAGCAGCAATTGATTTTTAGATGTTGCAAATGAAATTCAGAAAATAGCAAATGTTATTCAGATATTTCAAATGATATTCAGAAAGTAGCTGATGTAATTTAGATATTGCAAATGATATTCAGACAGTAGCAATTGATATTCAGAAATTACAAATAGTATTCAGACAGTAACAATTCTAAATCAGAATATGTCAATTGAAATTCAGAAATTAACAAATGATAACATTTTCATACTCCATTTTACTTATTTTCTAAAATCTCAATTTAATGTATTTCTTTGTATACATATATGCAGTGTTGTAACAGTTACAATATTTTCAGTATCTAGCTACAGTTACAGTTACTTACCAAAATTTGTAACTACACCTTTTCCAGTTGATATTCAGAAAGTAGGAATTGTAATTCAGTTATTCCAGTTGATATACAGATAGTAGGAATTGTAATTCAGCTATTCCAATTGATTTTAAGAGAGTAGCATATGTAATTCAGATAACACAATTGATTTTAAGAAAGTAGCTATTGTAATTCAGATAACACAATTGATTTTCAGAAACTTGCAATTGTAATTCAGAAAGTAGCAATTGTTTTTCAGATTAAATCAAATGAAATTTAGCCGCAGCAATTGTTTCAGAAACAGTGGGTTGCATACAGTAAATCGATGATGAATGAAAGTACACGTTATCTTTATTAACTAAGTAAATGAAATTTATACAAAGTACAAATGAACAAAATTCGGTCCTTACTTGCAATAAGTTGACAATTATGACAAATATACCTACTTAAATGGTGATAAATTTGTTTATTATTGTCAATTTCATGGAAACAAAGCAATATACAAAGAAATACATTAAATTGAGATTTTAGAAAATAAGTAAAATGAAGTATGAAAATGTTATAATTTGTTAATTTCTGAATTTCAATTGACATATTCTGAATTACAATTGTTACTGTCTGAATACTATTTGTAATTTCTGAATATCAATTGCTACTGTCTTAATATCATTTGCAATATCTGAATTACATCAGCTACTTTCTGAATATCATTTGAAATATCTGAATTACATTTGCTATTTTCTGAATTGCATTTGCAATATCTGAAAATCAATTGCTGCTTTCTGAATATCAATTGCTACTTTCTGAATATCAACTGGAAAAGGTGTAGTTACAGATACAGTTACCTTCAAAAAGTATCTACATAGATACTTTAAGATACATACAAATTATTTTTTGCTTTAAAAAATTTAAAATAGGGAATTTTAAAGTGACAACAAAAATATACATGTTTATTATTTTTATTTTTTTTATAATATTTTATTTAAAATTACTTATTTTTTATAATATTTTTTTTTAATAAATAATAGTCGCAGTTTAATTAAAAATGTATCTTTGTATCTTAACACACCTAGTTACTTAGAATTTGTAACTACACCTTTTCCAGTTGATATTCAGAAAGTAGCAATTGATATTCAGAAAGCAGCAATTGATTTTCAGATATTGCAAATGAAATTCAGAAAATAGCAAATGTAATTCAGATATTTCAAATGATATTTAGAAAAGTAGCTGATGTAATTCAGATATTACAAATGATATTCAGACAGTAGCAATTGATATTCAGAAATTACAAATAGTATTCAGACAGTAAAAATTGTAATTCAGAATATGTTAATTGAAATTCAGAAATTAACAAATGATACCATTTTCATACTTCATTTTACTTATTTTCTAAAATCTCAATTTAATGTATTTCTTTGTATATTGCTTTGTTTCCATGGAATTGACAATAATAAACAAATTTATCACCATTTAAGTAAGTATATTTGTCATAATTATCAACTTATTGCAAATAAGGACCGAATTTTGTTCATTTGTACTTTATATAAATTTCATTTACTTAGTTAATAAAGATAACGTGTACTTTCATTCATCATCGATTTACTGTATGCAACCCACTGTTTCTGAAACAATTGCTGCGGCTGAATTACATTTGATTTAATCTGAAAAACATTTGCTACTTTCTGAGATACAATTGCAAGTTTCTGAAAATCAATTGTGTTATCTGAATTACAATTGCTACTTTCTTAAAATCAATTGTGTTATCTGAATTACATATGCTACTCTCTTAAAATCAATTGGAATAGCTGAATTACAATTCCTACTATCTGAATATCAACTGGAATAACTGAATTACAATTCCTACTTTCTGAATATCAACTGGAAAAGGTGTAGTTACAGTTATAGTTACTAGATTGGGATAAGTAACTAAACTGCTCGTCATAAAAAACGACGCACCAAGTTTTTTGGAAAATATTTGAAAGCTCGTTATTGGAAAATTACTGAATCGATTTTGAAAATCTTTGAAAATTCTGAATAGCTGATTCTTTGACTCTTATGTCTAATTTTGGGAATACGATATTTTGCACATAGCATTATACTACAGGGTGTTAAACGAAGAGATGAATTTTTTTCGAAATTTCAAGTTATTCCCATTCATAGGGCAGTTGACTTTGATAGTCGTAATACCCCTCCCTGATATAAGTTGGGTAATCCCTCGGAACGTTTTCGAGATTTTGTGGATATCTTGGCTAACTACGATTATATGCCAATTTTTTGAAAATTGTCCTTATTCCCCAGTTTAGTCCAAAAAATGAGCAATAGTGGATTCTTTGACTTACGTCTAATTTTGGGAATACGATATTGTGTACATGACATTATACTACAGGGTGTTAAAAAAAGAGATGTGTTTTTCCAAAATTCCAAATCCCCATTCACAGGGCAGTTGTGCTTGATAGTCGTAATACCCCTCCCTAGTAACAGTTAGGTAATCCCTCGGGACGTTTTCATGATTTTGTGGATATCTTGGCTAACTACGATTATATGGCAATTTTTCGAAAATTGTCGTTATTCTCCATTTTAGTCCAAAAAATGAGCAATAGTTGATTTTTTGACTCTTATGTCTAATTTTGGGAATACGATATTGTGCACTTAGCTACATACTACAGGGTGTTAAAAAAAGAGTTGTTTTTTTTCCAACATTCCAAATCCCCATTCACAGGGCAGTTGAGCTTGATAGTCGTAATACCCCTCCCTAATAACAGTTAGGTAATCCCTCGGGACGTTTTCGAGATTTTGGGGATATCTTGGCTAACTAATCGTATACGATTATATGGCAATTTTTTGAAAATTGTCGTTATTCTCCATTTTAGTCCAAATAATGAGCAATAGTTGATTCTTTGACCCTTATGTCTAAGTTTGGGAATACAATATTGTGCACATAGCATGCTACTACAGGGTGTTAATAAAAGGGATTTTTTTTCAAAATTCCAAATCCCCAACAGTTAGATAATCCCTCGGAACGTTTTCGAAATTATGTGGATATCTTGGCTAACTACGATTATATGGCAATTTTTCGAAAATTCACGTTATTCTCCTCTTAAGTCAAAAAAATGAGCAAACTACGGAAGGTATCTATTAGTTATCAACACAGAGTTTTAAGGTAGGTAACGTGCTTTTAGTTTATGTACGTTGCGTGATTCATTAAATCTGTAATTTTTTACACAAAAGCAATTTTTTTTAGTGAAATTCAAAATAAAAACGCAAACCAAACAGCATTATTCTCGTAAACTTATGCAGGCTATATTCATGCAATTTTCTACAAACGGTTGACCATGAAAGTTTAAAAAATATGGTGCATATCTGGTTTTGACTTTCATCGCTTCAATTATTGTTGTCATTTTTTTCGTCGAATATAAAAATATTTTTCAAACAGCCAAACACATTAAAAAAATAAAATGAATGCTGGTGAGTATGTATTAAATAATTTGAACGATTTGGTAAATGCAGTAAGATTTGTATGGGAGGCTATTCCCCAAGCATTTATTGCAGACTTGGTCAATAGTATGCCAAGTAGGGTAGCGGACGTTATACGTGTCGGCGGTGGGCCAACAAAATATTAAAATTATTGATTCGCGTAAATGAATGTTTTTCTTTATTTACGCACTTATTGTCGTTAGTTCATGAGATTAAAACCTATCTATTCTGTATTTTAATAATTTTGTATGTGAAGATTATAAAATTTGTTGATTTATTTATTTTATTTGATTTTTTAATTTTGTTTATTGTAAATTAAGAGCAATAGAATTTTCTAAAACTTTAAATCTTGTTTTAATGTATTGCTAACGTCAGTTTAATTTCACTTTGCATACCTTACATCCATCATTTTATTTTTTTAATGTGATAACTAATAGATACCTTCCGTAGTTCGCTCATTTTTGTGACTTAAGAGGAGAATAACGTAAATTTTCGAAAAATTGCCATATAATCGTAGTTAGCCAAGATATCCACAAAATTTCGAAAACGTTCCGAGGGATTATCTAACTGTTATTAGGGAGGGGTACTAGGACTATCAAGCTTAACTGCCCTGTGAATGGGGATTTGGAATTTTGGAAAAAAACATCCCTTTTATTAACACCCTGTAGTAGCATGCTATGTGCACAATATTGTATTCCAAAACTTAGACCTAAGGGTCAAAGAATCAACTATTGCTCATTTTTTGGACTAAAATGGAGAATAACGACAATTTTCGAAAAATTGCCATATAATCGTAGTTAGCCAAGATATCCATAAAATCATGAAAACATCCCGGGGGGATTACCTAACTGTTACTAGGGAGGGGTATTACGACTATCAAGCACAACTGCCCTGTAAATGGGGATTTGGAATTTTGGAAAAACACATCTCTTTTTTTAACACCCTGTAGTATAATGTCATGTACACAATATCGTATTCCCAAAATTAGACGTAAGTCAAAGAATCCACTATTGCTCATTTTTTGGACTAAACTGGGGAATAAGGACAATTTTCAAAAAATTGGCATATAATCGTAGTTAGCCAAGATATCCACAAAATCATGAAAACGTCCCGAGGGATTACCTAACTGTTACTAGGGAGGGGTATTACGACTATCAAGCACAACTGCCCTGTGAATGGGGATTTGGAATTTTGGAAAAACACATCTCTTTTTTTAACACCCTGTAGTATAATGTCATGTACACAATATCGTATTCCCAAAATTAGACGTAAGTCAAAGAATCCACTATTGCTCATTTTTTGGACTAAACTGGGGAATAAGGACAATTTTTAAAAAATTGGCATATAATCGTAGTTAGCCAAGATATCCACAAAATCTCGAAAACGTTCCGAGGGATTACCCAACTTATATCAGGGAGGGGTATTACGACTATCAAAGTCAACTGCCCTATGAATGGGAATAACTTGAAATTTCGAAAAAAATTCATCTCTTCGTTTAACACCCTGTAGTATAATGCTATGTGCAAAATATCGTATTCCCAAAATTAGACATAAGAGTCAAAGAATCAGCTATTCAGAATTTTCAAAGATTTTCAAAATCGATTCAGTAATTTTCCAATAACGAGCTTTCAAATATTTTCCAAAAAACTAGGTGCGTCGTTTTTTATGACGAGCAGTTTAGTTACACAAACAGATACATAAAAAGTATCTAGATACTGTATCTGGTTACTTGTAACTAGATACGTTACAACACTGCATATATGTATAATGCTTTGTTTCCATGGAATTGACAATAGTAAACAAATTTATCACCATTTAAGTAGGTATATTTGTCATAATTGTCAACTTATTGCAAGTAAGAACCGAATTTGTACTTTATATAAATTTAATTTATTTAGTTAATAAAGATAACGTGTATTTTCATTCATCATCGATTTACTGTATGCAACCCACTGTTCCTGAAACAATTGCTGCGGCTGAATTACATTTGATTTAATCTGAAAAACATTTGCTACTTTCTGAATTACAATTGCAAGTTTCTGAAAATCAATTGAGTTATCTGAATTACAATTGCTACTTTCTTAAAATCAATTGTGTTATCTGAATTACATATGCTTAAAATCAATTGGAATAGCTGAATTACAATTCCTACTTTCTGAATATCAACTGGAATAGGTGTAGAGGAGAATTCATGTTTAATGAAAAATTAGGTTCAGTTTTTAACATGGTATACATTTTATTGCACAATATTTACTTTTTTTATTATGTTTAAAAAGTGTTATTTTAATAATTTTTTTGTAATTTAAATTACACTGTGCAACACAAAAAATGAACTGGGATCAAATCTGAAAAAATCGAATCTAGGCAACCCCCAAAACAAATCCTTTAAGGGGTTTTACCAGTTTAGCTCGAATAATGGATATATACAGGGTGTTTCTTTTAACTTGAGACAGCTCAATATCTCGAGAAATACGCATTTCACGGAAAAATGTCTTAAATAAAAGGTTAATGTGACTAAAGGGGACATTATTTGGTGCTACCGCTAGCCACCCCCTACCTCTCCTTAAGGGTGAAACGGGGGGTAACTTTGGAAAGTCAAATGGAATGACCCGATTTTTTTCACAGAGTTTGGTAGTACATAAAAAAATGAATAACTTTTATTTGAAAGTTTTTTTCAATTTATCAACAGATGGCGCTGTAATTCAAAATTTAAGAAAAAGGGGTTTCCTTGTAAAATGTATTATTTGAAACGTTTGAAAAACAAAAATTAACATTAAATCAACAATAGTCGGCTCTGAAAACAATTTATAACAAATGTTCCATTTCGACACAAAGTGGAGCACCAGCGTCCCTGGTCGGTAAACGTTTGGTGCGGTACCTTAAGCGAACGATTAATCGGACCATTCCATTTGACTTTCCAAAGTTACCCCCCGTTTCACCCTTAAGGAGGGGTAGGGGGTGGCTAGCGGTAGCACCAAATAATGTCCCCTTTGGTAACATTAACCTTTTATTTAAGACATTTTTCCGTGAAATGCGTATTTCTCGAGATATTGAGCTGTCTCAAGTTAAAAGAAACACCCTGTATATCTCCATTATTCGAGCTAAACTAGCAAAACCCCTTTAAAGATTAGTTTTGGGGGTTGCATAGATTCGATTTTTCCACATTTCATCCCAGTTCAAATTGTAAGGTCAAAATTTGTCGCACAGTGTTATTTGAATTTATGAATATTGATTTCAGTTTCTATTTTAGATGTATTTTAATAATAGAATAAGAAGACAAGATAAATTTATCACCCTTTTTAAAAACATAGAGAATATTAATTACATTCTATGGGAGATTTCTTTGTCATCAAAGCAAACACAACTTTACTCATCGATTATAAACAATTGTTCTTAAGAATGAAAAAAAAAACAATAGACAGATATTTGCCTTCCAGTTAAATTATATAAATATTTTTAACAATAGTGACAAACATTTCAATTTTGAAAAATTCATATTATAAAATATAAGAAACAGAAATTGGGGTTCTATTTATATAAATTAAACAAATCTTATGTTTAATATCACTATTGTTCTAAATATTGTTTATACCAAAAATTGCATACCTAAAGGTCTTTATGTTAAATTTGCACCAGTATATATATATATATATATATATATATATATATATATATGTATATATATATATAGATTAGGGTGTGCCAAAAAACCTCGATATTTTTTTTTTCTTGCTCTCAACCCAAAATATCGTAGAATATGTCCGAACAAATATTCTGTTAAAAGCGGAGCTCATAATTTCAATTTTAAGAGGTCCTCCATCGAATCTGAAGTTTTGCCGCTTAAATAACACAGAAAACTGACTTTTTTACCTTATTTATTCTTGCAACCTAGGAAGAATTTTTTTTCATAAAAACCATGACCAAATATTACAAAGCATTAAATTTGGAAGAAAAAATCTTATTAAGCCGAATTTCTATTTTCATTATTTGATTTTTTACAGAGCTTTAAATTTAAAATTTTACGTTTTTTGCCTTTTTCAGCTAAACTATTTAAGTTAGACGAAAAAGTCAAATGGCAATTTTTTAGCTTGTCTGATGGACCACAAAAAAGTTTTAGACGAATTTTTTGTATCGTCAATATTCTTAAAGTTACAGGCGTATAAAGTCATCATTTTTGTATTATTAACTTTAAATTTAAAGCTCTGTAAAAAATCAAATATTGAAAATAGAAATTCAGCTTAATAAGATTTTTTTGTCCAAATTTAATGCTTTGTAAGAATTGGTCATGGATTTTATGAAAAAAAAATTTCTTCCTAGGTTGCAAGAATAAATAAGGTAAAAAAGTCAATTTTCTGTGTTATTTAAGCGGCAAAACTTCAGATTCGATGGAGGACCTCTTAAAATTGAAATTATGAGTTCCGCTTTTAACAGAATATTTGTTCGGACATATTCTACGATATTTTGGGTTGAGAGCAAGAAAAAAAATATATCGAGGTTTTTTGGCACACCCTAATATATATATATATATATATATATATATATATATATATATATATATATATATATATATATATATTAATATTTGTGACAAACATTTCAATTTTGAAAAATTCATATTATAAAATATACGAAACATAAATTGGGGTTCTATTTATATAAATTAAACAAATCTTGTTTAAAATGTTTAAAATCACTATTGTTCTAAATATTGTTTATACCAAAAATTGCATAGCTAAAGGTCTTTTTCTTAAATTTGCACCAGTTTATATACCGTACCTTCATTTGCAAGCTAACCATAGGGAAAATACATTGTAACTAGACCAGATAAGTCGCAGTCAAAACAAAGCGAGAACCTTCTCAGAAATGATTTGGATGCGTCGTTGAGACATGCGTACTAAAACAAATTTAATCGCCAGGGTGGAGTCACTGACTCCGAGTCAGTGACACCAGTGTTGCCAACTTAGCGGTTTTGCCGCTAAATATAGCGGTTTAAAATCCTATCTGGTGACCAACTTATTCGTTTTAGCGGCTGACGGGAATTTTAACTATAAAACATTTTATTTAGTATAAAATCTAGTGGTTTCACTAGTTTTACTTTTTGTTATGCTTTTAATACCTTTTGTATTCAAAGACGAAACAAAGAGATATAGTGATGTAACAAACTTACATGAAAATTGTTAGAACTGGTTATATTTTTCTTCTGTTGGTAGTTCTGCTTTTTTGCAGCGTTGCCGGCTTGTGTGGGATAGTAGGCTCTTTTCCTACGGTAGGTCACTACGATTGAATAAAAAGGTCCCTACCTGTCTTTGGGGGACGCTCTTTAATAATTTGACAATGAGAGATTACAGAGACAAAGACAAAGTCAACGTCAATATTTCTATTTAATATGCACATGCATGGTTTGTTCTATGATGCAAATTTATCAAAACAATTTATCAAGTAATTTTATACAAAATATTTTGTTATATTATTTTTAAATATTTTGTTTTAATAATACACCAACACATAGTTTATTGACCATGATTTATTTGGCGGTTTTCTAGCGGTTTTTGCCCATATCAAATTTGGCGGTTATCTAGCGGTTTAGTGAGTGCATTTTGGTGGGGAAGCATTCCATAGAATTGGCAACACTGAGTGACACTGACTCAGTGTGGCTCTGCCACTTGCGCTGTAAGCATTGATGTACAACTATGCTCGAATGAAATCCTTACGTAAATAAAATTTTTATCCATTAGAACCAGTTTTTTATTTTTCTGCTAACTATTAAAATTTGTTTCTTTTAATACGATCTGTGTTAAAGAAATCAAATTGATTTTTATTAAAATTAGCAGAAAAAACTGACTCATAATCATATGAAATGTATGATTTTGTTATGTTTTGTATTAAGTAAAAGTGTACTCTGAAAAAACATTTAAAAATAAAAAAGAAATCCTAAATAGAAAACTTAAAAATGAAACTCTAACAAAACTAGAGACGGTTTTCAAAAGTACCTCCCCCTTGTCCAAACAATATCCCAACCTATCATAAAATTCCCGCCGGACGTTTGCTAGCATAAGAGGAGTAATGGCCTGAAATTGGTCTTCAATTTTAATTTGAATCTGATTTAGGTCACTAGCCCTCTGATGCTCATGTCCATTAATAATAGACTCAATATAGCCCCACAAAAAAGTAATTCGGCCAAATCAGGTGACCTCGCCGGCCACCGAATGTTGAAAAAATTTTGTTAGGGAATATTTGTTGTAAATATTCTACAACTCGTAGACTATTATGGGCGGGACATCCATCCTGCTGAAACCATACATTGTCTAGGTTTGGATTAATGACACGCAATGCAGGAATAATTTGGTTCTGCAATAAGTGCAAGTACCATTTAAATTGCCATTAATAATAAATGGTCCTACAATGTTATCGCCAAAAATACCAGCCCAGTTTTTCTGGGTACTGAGTACGCAAGTTTAACTGCCGGTACTCATTTTCAATGGCCCAGTAACGCAGAATGGATGGATTGTGTTTTCCATGAAGTGGAAATGTGGATTCATCCGTAAAAGCAATATTTTTTGTAAAGTTCGGATCCTCGTTTGCCATTTCCATCACGGTTTCACAGAATTTCATTCTGCGGTACTTGTCATCATCATAATCTTCCTGATGAACCTGGTATTTAGGATTTAAAGTTATTTTTTTTAAATATTTTATGAAATTTGCCCACACTAACTCCGGTGTTTTCAGAAAGTTTGGCAACCGAAACGGTGGAATCTTGTTGTACCATTGCACAAACCATTATTTCCTGCAATTCAGCGTTGTCATTAATCCTGGGAACATTATGGCATTTACATGGTAAAAGGCAGCCTTTTGATTTTAAATTGTCATAAGTAGAGGAAATAGTTTTGGTACAAGGAATTGGGCGATCCGGGTATTTCACAGAGAAAAGATCTCTCGTTTCCCTAAAAGAATTTCAACGAATTACCCAATAAATCATATCAAAGTTTTCCTCTACAGTATAGTGATTCATTTTAAAAATCTATTTTATTTTTAATTGTTTACCAGATTTACACCGCACAAAATACAAAACAATAATAAAGCATCGATTTATAAAGCAAGGTCAACTGTTACGGCGCATGCTAGCCTACTCGTCCACGCGTCCAAATCATTTCTACAACGTTTTTCGCTTCGTGCTGACCAAAGGCTTGAACGCAATGGTGCGGCGTTCGACGGCGTCAAATGTCAAACCAAAGTTGAAACAATGGAAATGCATGATACCGCACACAATGCACATCGTTGAACGCCGTGTGACGCTGCCAGTTGGCCTACTTTTTACTTTTACGCCGTCAACGCTGGGAACATAACCTCACTTTCTGTAAAAAGGCGGCAAAGTTTTAATCTCATCTGTTTTGTGTGCTTTAAGCATGATTTATAGATTGTCTTCCTTCCTTCCTCCCGTAAAAGATAAACAATACGAAAACTGTAGTGCCGTTTATAGATTCCCGTACGGGATTGTAGGTATTGTTTATCTTCTACTGGAGGTAGGAAGGAAGGAAGGCAATCTATATATCAGGTTTTACTCTGTGATATTTGTTCTGTGCATTTGTTCTTTGGTTTGTATTCGAGTTGGATATCAGAAAAGTTTTGCAATCTATTAATACAATAGAAGCACCGGTGATGGAAGATTTTGATGAACACCTTGTTAATTTTATAAAAACGAACGAAATTTTATATAAAAAAGGTGTAATGGTTATAAAAATATAACCCTAAAAACCCTAAATACACAAATTGTAACACAATTAAAAATTCTCAACACCCACAATCAAAACAAATAATCGCGTATTTGTAAATATATTTTAGGTTAGATTACCCCCATCTGTCAGATTTACTGTCAAATAAATGTCACTTAGCGGCGTTCAATGCCGTCATTGTAAGCAGGCACAATTTCAAAACGTTGCGTCGCGATTGCGTTGCGTTTGACGCCGTTGAACGCCGTCCCATTGTGTTTCACGCTTAAGACTTATCTGGTCCAGTTACAATGTATTTTCCCTATGGTAAGCTTGCAAATGAAGGTACGGTATATATATATATATATATATATATATATATATTAGGGTGTTTCAAAAAAAATTAAAATAATTTTTTTTCTAATGGTGTTGAAAAATTAATAGTACATTAAAAAACAAAAATTTTGGCGTATATTTGAGCCCTTAATATTAATATTAAGGTTTGCCTCAATTCATTTGTTGTTTTTCCATTTCAATAACACGAAATTTTTATTTTTTAAATTTTGAATTGTTATAACTTTGGAATGGTTTGTTTTCGCAACACCCAAGCGAGAGGAGAGACATTTTCACGCTCTACAAAAAACATTGAAGGTCAAAGTTCTTCAGGTCAACCGTTTCAAAGATATCAGCGATCAAAAATAACACTAAAATTTCAAATATTTTCAAATAAAATACAAAAAAATATCATATGCCATATTTATATTATTTATTATGTAAAATCACTTTAATTCTGTTAACCTGAGACTGTAAACTTTTTTTATTTATATATAATTACATATATACAGGGATGGTAATGTGCTCTTAGGCCGTTTAATAAATAAAGACAAATGCATTATGAGACGTGGGAGTGGTGGAGTGACATAATGGTGGTGGGGCAGGCCAGACCGCGCCGCGCCAGGGCTGGATGCTCCCGTGTACGAGTTTTGGTTCATGCCGCGCATGACGTCACTTGATGAGTAGTTGCCGTGCGAATACACGAATAATAGTAATATTATCAAAGAAAATAGAGAAATATCTGGACATAGTGCGTTTTTATTAAACTTAATATTGAAGAAAGTGTTATAACATGGATAATAGATGCTTTTAGTCCTTGATAACATTTAGAGGCCTATTCCCTTTCGCTAAACATGCATGTTCATGAACTACATATGTTTCGTAACATATGAGCCTATTCCCTTTCAATTATTTCGTCTATAGACGCATGCGCTCGAAGAATTTCTTAAACATCCATGTTTATAAACATCATCGGTGTTAAAATGGCTATTCCGTTTCCAAAATTCGATGTTTGGTGAACATACATGATGTTTGAAAACGTATGTTTACGAACGCTTGCCTAAGAGGTGCTGTTGGCCAATATTTGAGGTTTTTTATCTTGCATTAATCATAAATTGCGGCGATGTTTGGTACAGTATACAGTACAGTATCATTATCAAGAATAGTAATTATGGAATAATTACTTTTTCATAATTAATACCTAATTAATTATAATTAAAAATGATAAATAATTATTTATAAATGAGAATAGGACAAATAATAGGTTTCACACCAAACAAATAAAACCAAAGGTTTCACACCAAACAAATAAAAATATTTTTTTTGGTAATTTTAAAAATATTTTTATTTATAGGTATACCTGTTTATGATTTGTTTTTTAATTATTAAAATGTATTTCCAAATTATAATACCAGAATACAAATTTTGCTTTACTGATTTTTTTAATAAAATTAATATTAATTTTATTATAATAAATAATAAATATTTATTTAGAAAAAAACAGAAAAGTAAAAAATCTGAGTGTGAAGAGAGAATTTGGGGGGAGGGAGGTCAAGACTTATATG
The DNA here is from genome assembly GCA_921294245.1 of Brassicogethes aeneus. NCBI lineage: Eukaryota > Metazoa > Arthropoda > Insecta > Coleoptera > Nitidulidae > Brassicogethes > Brassicogethes aeneus. The sequence goes on from OV121137.1 coordinate 3,703,996, forward strand.
TTACAAGGGTGGCAGAGTGTCTAAAAACGACCTCTAAAACTTAATATATTAGTAGAATAAAAAATAACTTGGAAAAATATATTTTATTAAAAAAATACAACAAATATAAAATATCAAATACTTAAAAATATAGACAATATATTAGTCAAAGAAAAGTATAACTAATAAAATACAAAAAAATATGCATCTAAAAACTCTTTTTCTTCACATGGGAGGTAAAACTTTTTGGTTTAATTTTAAAATCTTTTAGGTTTTATCAATACCTTGTAAAACCACTACTCGTCAGAGTTTGAGTTGGACTTTCTCTTTATGCCTCTCTGTTGTAGAAGGGGCCCTCCACCCGACCTTAAAGGCTGGTCAATGAAGAGTTTTAACGATGGTATTACCTCCACCTTACCCTCCACCACTAACTTTCACAGCGCTTCCTCTATTAGGGCTAGTAATTTATCTTTAAAGTCATTAAGTTGTTTTACTGGCTCCCCGACATTGCCAGTGTCCATGAGAGAAATGCGTAGTTTTCTTGCCTTTTTCACAAGCTAAAAGTGTGTAAAAATAAGTAACAAATAATTATTTTAAGATATTTTATGATTACCCTTTTCCATATAAGGATGGCCCCGCCAGAAGATCTGTGCTTTGGCTAGTTCAGCATAAAACGTTTTTCCCAAGTATTTTTAGAGTTTGTGGATTTTCCTCAGTTGTTTTTAAGTTTATTTAATATAATAAATATCACCAATGATTTTTAAAATAATTATCTAACACAATTTTAGTCATAGAAAAAGGATTTTAGTTTACGATTTGTGACTTTTAGGTTATAAAACAAAGATACTCTCTGTCCTAGAAACATTTATCGCTGTTCAAAAAGATTCAAGGTCAAGACTCTCAACATATGAGAAACGGAATAGCATTAAACATAGGTGATGTTTGGATTGTCGTTGGGTGAACATACATGTTAAGAAATCGATGTTTACGAACAGCAAGAAAGGGAATAGGCCTCTTAGGGCTGTAGTTTAAGCCTTGATGTTTTAAATTAAACTTATAGCCACTGTCCAGAAAATGTTTATAGGAAACAGAAGCGGTCTTAACGTTAATATTGCCTATTCTTTTTGTGGCATTTAACCACTGTTTCCACAAATCAAAGTTTTTCGGGAATCGATTAAATTTAATGTTTTTATTTAAAGGGTTTTTCTTGGACTGGTTTCATCCAAATATGCCATAGCGCATTTTAATAAATGCAAATGGTACGACACAAACTAAAACACAAACAAAACAAGTTAACGCAACACAAAAACAATAATAAACAAACAGAACAGGTTAACACAACGCAATAACAATAATTTGAACACTGAAAAGTAATTCGAACCTTACCGAAAGCAAAAATAACAAGTTAAATAAAAATAGAGCAACTTAACATCCAACAGCATCGCAAAAACAAGAATTTTAGCAGCAGATAATTAAAAAGCACGTTAAAGATTTTAAAACACTTATAAAGTGACATATTTAAGCCCCGCCCAACATGCGCACAATCCTATCTTAAGGTGTATGTATCTTGGTGGGATTGTAAAGCAATTAGAGGAGAGGAAGTAAAACATTGGCGGACGTTTAATTGTTTTGATTTAATCGTTTTAAAATCTTGTACTGCACGCTTATGGCAGAGGGGAAATAAGTATTTTGTTATCCTATTCGTTCAAAAATGGTTGTTTGTCTCTCTTATTTATACGTTTATCTCACTTATTCGTACGTTTCATATAGCATGCATCTTTGTTTATTAAACGGCCTAAGAGCCCATGACCATCCCTGTATATACAATGTATATTATACATATATATACATATACTTATAATATGTCTATATACATAAAAAAAGTTTACAGTCTCAGGTTAACAGAATTAAAGTGATTTTACATAAAAAATAATATAAATATTTTATATGATATTTTTTTGTATTTTATTTGAAAATATTTGAAATTTTTTATTAGTGTTATTTTTGATCGCTGATATCTTTCAAACGGTTGACCTGAAGAACTTTGACCTTCAGATGTTTTTTTGTAGAGCGTGAAATTGTCTATAACTCCTCTCGCTTGGGTGTTGCGAAAACAAACCATTCCAAAGTTATAAGAATTCAAAATTTAAAAAATAAAAATTCCCGTGTTATTGAAATGAAAAAACCACAAATGAATTGAGGCAAACCTTAATATTAATATTAAGGGCTCAAGTTTTTTAATTTAAGGTCCGTATCACGTAAATTTAAAATACGAACAGGCATCACTCCATCTCTGGGTGTCGCTAAAGTGCTTGCCACAAAAATACCTTCGCTGATTTGCTCTGGTAAAATGACGCATTCCGCGTTTATATCGGCTTATATAATCGGCTATATCGTTATAAGTTCGCATCGTGCTGGTATAGTGGTATAAAAATCATAAGATGAATGTAAGGGCAAAATTATTTTTTGATTTTTTTGAAAGCCAAAAGGAAAAGTTATACGTTTCATAATCTATAATTACTGAGTAAGTATTACAAAAATCAGAGCCAATGACCCCCTGAACATTTTGTAGAAATTGTTCCATCAGCAAAAATTTATAATGGAATTTGTGATTGTCTGTATGCAATGAAATATTCGCTGAGCCCTCGGAAAATTTTGAACCCGAAATACCATTAATTTTAACTTTTTGAGAATCCAGAATAATATTATCTGGGTGAACATAATTTGGAAAAATTACACTAATAGATGCACCTGTGTCAACCAATAATATTAATTCTTTTCCCCAGTAACCTAATTTAATATAATTTAATCCATTTGCCTGAAATAAGTTTGCTTTGTCTGCTGTATTATTAGTCCCGAAAAAAACAATTTTGAGAATTATCGAAGTTTTGACTATGATTAGCCGTTTTAATCCCACTTGTGGATGTCATAAAGTATGTTTGTTGACTATTTCCATAGTTGTTTCGATTTCGTTGAAAATTACTATTTTGCGAGAAATTTTGATTTCTATTATTATTTCTATTAAAAATAGTTCGACCGTTTGCATTTCGATTTCCTCTAAACTGACCTCGGTTCCTTGGATTGAATCCACGCTGACCGTTATTATTATTATTGCGATTAGAGTGGTTATTGTTCGTGTTATAAGAATTTTGGAAAGTGTTATTAGGTCTGGAATGATTGTTTCGAAAACCACTGCGTCGAATAAAGGAACGACCGCGCATATGATAAACTGGGGTAGCCTCCCTTTGCTGCACATTCGCACCATGAGCACCACAAATGGCCTCAGTTAAATTATCATAATTTCGTGCCTGTATGATGGTTCGCAACGAGCTATTATTTAGACCATTTGTAAAGTAATTTATCGCTATTTTTTCGTTTGTATGTTGTAATACTGAAAGAGCCGCATCGTCATTCTCGGCTTGCGAAATAGTTAAATTTATTAACAATTTATCACGTTTGATTGCCCGGTAATAAACGCAATAATATAAATAAATTTAACAACTAAATTTATTTAATAACTTTAAATGAAAACCGCTCCGGGTTCGAAGATTTAGGTTAACTATTGCAAACTACTTACCTTAGAAATAAAGTTTTGCAAAATCAAATTAAACTAGACAGCTTATGGTTAATGAATTTATTGAAACTTTAAATAAAACACTATTTAACCCCCCCTGTTATAACTGGCCAATTATAATAGGTTTACAACCTCTATTTATAATATTAATAATCAGTTTACAGTAACCAAAATACCGTACAGTAAAATCGAGAATTATAATCAATATTTGCACACAGCCGGTCGTGAAGCAGCGCTTTCAAAGTAATCTAATATTTGGGTGAATCTGACCTTTGAGTTTGAGGGATACAGGCTTCTGAAGGACGATCTCGGCACTATATAATCGGCATACGAGGAAAGTAGGTTTGCCTAGGTATTGAGGAAAACTAGAAGACGGCACTGGTCTTCCGGGTAAATTGTCACAAAATGGTTTATCTATGACCAAAACTAAAAACCCTAAAAGAAAGGATTGTTACTTTTCTTTATGGAAAACAAAATATAGATTACCTTAAAAGAAAGGGTTTTCAAGCTAAACAGCTAATAGAGCCGAAGATGGTAGATGGCTTCAGTATTGAAGGTGGTTAGAAATCCGTAGACATCCAGCTAACGCTGTGGATTTAGGCACTTTACACAAATGTAACTCCAACACAGGAACTTGACCTTATCCAAAAATAGTACTGACGATAGTTAAATCCCTTAGTAAAGGTTAAAGAAAATTTCTCAACTCGTATCGTTCAGACTGACAGACTTTTCCACCATTACTGTTTTAATAATCCAAAAAAAACTCACTTCCTTCGGCTTCGACAATTTAGAAGACGCACATGCGCAACAGAAACCAAATAACTCAAATTATATCTAAAGGCTAAAAATTAATAGTTCCGCTTCGTCGAATAAAATAGTGGCAACCCCGCTATTCCGCTTGTTAGACAAGTGTTAACAGATGTCATTACAAAGAAAACAAGAAATTAAACCCATAACCAGATAAGTGAGAATAAATAAATATAATATTTATTTTATTTATTATATATCAATTATTTTTAATAGTGTTGCATATTATTTACCAAATACAGTTTTCTTTTTCAGGCCATCAAAATATCGCGATCGGAATAATTCAAGGACGATACAACGTCATCAAGTAAAAGAAAACAAGAAACAACAAAAACAATAAACACTTGTAAATACAAATTATCGTTTCATTTCTACTATCTTAACGAAATTAATGATTTAGTATTATCAATTATAATTAACCAATCCAACAGAATTTTTGAATCGTAACAACTCCCCCTTTCCTTCCAAACAAGTAAATTTCATGGAAATTTACTTGCTTATTTTCAAAAATTCAAACAAAATTACTCATCGTTCGCCAGAAAGGCATAAGGCTTTAGATCCTGGACATGCCACATGCCGCAATTCTTCCCGGAGTCATCCGATAACTCGTATGCCCACCGACCTACCTTACGACTTATTTTAAAGGGCCCGACAAATTTTGGAGCTAATTTATAATTAAAATTATCTGCCGCATTGGAAATAGCTTTATTACGACGCCATACCATTTCGCCTACCGCATAGTGAACTGCTCTACGTCTAAGATTATAAATGTTTTTACTTCTATCCGCCGCGAGTTTAATCCTGGTAGCAACCGTATCAAAAAGTTTTTGAAAACCTTTTATTTTGTCCGTGATTGAACAATCCTTTCGAGAATTGTTAACCGAAGAATCAAAATCAGAACCGGAATGTATATGTTCTCTTCCAAAATTTATGAAAAATGGACTAAAACCAGTAGTCTCATGTCTGGCAGTTTTGATAGCTAAACTAATAGAAGAAAGATTGTCAGCCCAAGTTTTCTGACTACCACGTATATAAGAGGAAATCATAGTCTTCACCACACGATTAACCCTTTCGCACGGATCAGCTCGAGGCCAGTATAACGGCGTATAGCATATTTTAGAATTATATCTCTGACATAAAGTTTGAAACTCTTTAGACTTCATTTGCACACCATTATCGCAAATAACATACTGAGGTACACCATATGTCAAGAATATGCCTTCCTCTATATCTTTAGCCAACAATTTGGCGGTAGCAGCGCGATGTGAGAACAAGGAAACATACTTGCTAAAATAATCCGACACCACTAAAACATAAGTGTAACCTTGCGTTGACCTAGGAAAGGGACCGATATAGTCAAGGCTGATAACTTGCCACGGTTGTTTGATTTCAGGCCGAGAACCTAATAATCCCGCGGGGGCTTTTTGTTCCACCTTCTGTTCCGAACACACCCTACAATTTTTTATGTACCTGGAGATGTCCGCCTTCATTTTTGGCCAAATATATTTATTTCGTACCCTCCAAAACGTTTTAAACACACCTACATGTCCCGAGGTAACATCATCGTGATACTTCACTAAAATTTCCTTTCTCCTATCCTTAGGAACGACAAGTTTCCAGGAATCTACACCATCGGAAAACTCAGATATCGAGGGTTTACAAAATTTATATAACATGCCATTTTGGATAGACCAACCAGGATATTTAACTGGATTATTTTCGATTCGAGAGATCATCCCATGATACCATTTATCGGAGGTATTTCCAAAAGAGGAAGTATCCACGTCGACCACATCGACTAACGCATCCACCGAACGACTGAGCATATCGGGCACCACATTATCCTTACCCTTTCGATGAATCATTTCAAAGTCATAGGGCTGCAAACGCAAAATCCACCTAGCTAGTCGCCCTTGAGGATCCTTCATATGTTGTAGCCATAGAAGAGAGTAATTGTCAGTAATTACCTTAAAATGGAAACCCTTCAAATAATGGCGCAGGCTTTCGATAGCCCAAATAACAGCCAAGCACTCCCGTTCGGTTGTGCTATACTTTCGCTCTTGAGAAGTCAAGGATCGAGACAGAAAGCAAATGACCCTTTCACCTTCAGGAAATTCCTGCGACAATACCGCCCCTATTCCATAACCTGAGGCATCAGTTTGCAAGATGAAAGGGCGTTCGAAATCAGGACAAGTTAGGATCGGAGCAGATATCAAGCATTCTTTTATTCTCTTTACCGACAACTCACAACGTTCAGACCAAACCCATTTTTTATTTTTCTTCGTAAGCTCTGATAGAGGGGCAATTATAGTGGAAAAATTTGGAACGAATCGACGATACCAAGAAGCAGTTCCTATAAACCGACGTATTTCCTGTATATTCCTTGGGGACGGTATTCTGAGAATTGCCTCAACTTTTTCTGGGTCTGGATGTAATCCAGATTGGTCAACTATATACCCTAGATATTTGAGTTGAGGTCTGCAAAAATTGCATTTCTCGTGACTAACCACTAGCCCAGCTTCTAATATCCTATCGAAGACTTTCGTGAGAATGTTAAGGTGGGTTTCAAAATCCTTTGTAACAATGATGACATCATCTAAGTACACCATTACAAAAGGTTGAAGATCTGGGCCCAAAACGGTGTCTATAAGCCTTTGCCAAGTAGCTGGGGCATTAGTAAGCCCAAAAGGCATAACTTTAAATCGATACAGTCCATTAGGTACGGTAAACGCTGTAAAGTCTCTGGATGATTCAGCTAATCCAACCTGCCAATATGCACTTTTGATATCTAGGGAACTAAGATAGCGAGCATCCCTAAGCCGGTCTAAGATGGAGGCTACATATGGAATGGGATAGCTATCCTTTTTAGTCACAGCATTCAGCTGTCTATAATCAATACAAAAACGGTAAGAATTATCCTTTTTCCTAACTAAACATACTGGAGATGACCAAGGACTTTTACAGGGTTCAATAATACCAGCCTTTAACATTTTGTCTATTTCCTCATCAATAATTTGCTGCTTAGGAGGCGATACTTGATAGTATCTTTGCTTAATGGGCTTGGAACCTGACAAAAGTTCTATTTCATGTTGAACCAAATGTGTTACACCTATATTAGACCCCATGGCTTTAAGTTTGTTCGCCACCAACTCATCTAAAGTTAATTTTTGCTCAGGCGATAAAGTTGATTGGTCCTGAATGGAGTCAATAACAATGGAGGGTGGTTCCTTAGCAAAATGCCAGCGATTATTTTTGAGATCCGGGACGATGTTCATTTGAGTCCAAAAGTCTACACCTAGGATTAATTTATGTTCCAGTTCGGGTATTACAAGCACATCTATAATACGCGTTTCCTTTTCCAGCGTCATAGGGACTGAAACGACACCTACACCACGACATTGCTCACCATTAGCAACAGTACATGCCACACTACAACTACGTAAGGGCAAATTAAGGCATCGCAAAATATCCCATCCACCAGAACCAACTATAGTCCTAGATGCACCGGAGTCTAGCAACCCAACCAAACGTTTACCTAAAACGCTTATTTCTAAATACGGCCGCTCATCATCTCGAACTTGAGAAAGGATATAATCTAAAATGACTTGATTACGATAAGAATTCCTGGTCGACATAATCCTGACAGAGGCATCTTTACGACCTTTTAGACCCCCTGTCGGAAGTTTTCCGAATTATTACATTTAGGGCAGGTTGACTTTACAAATCCAGGATTCCCACAAGAAAAGCAATGCTTATTTGATTTTCTCTTCTCTGAACACTCTTTGGATATATGTCCTTTTTTATGACAGTTCCAACAGGTCAAATAAGTGTTAACTACATCAACCTTCGGTTTGAAAGAACTCTTCGGTTTTGCAATATTAGACAGGTTAGGCTCGACATCGTCTTTTCTTCGGCAAGGTGCTTGGTATGAGTCAATTAAGGATTTGTGTTTTTCTATTTGTTTACATAATTGTAGCAATTGTTCCTCAGATTCAACTTTAATGAGAGATAATCGCTCCTGATAAAATGGATGAAGATTTCTAAGAATGAGGCTTAGACGTTCAGACTCAGAGACTGACCCACTCAGTCTGGCAAACATTTGACGAATTATGGCTAAGTACAATCCGATGGACTCATCAAAACCTTGGGTGCGATTTCTAATTTGATCCATCAGACGGAAATCATAATCAAACGGCAAAAATTCTTCCCGTAATTTGACGACCAATTCATCCCAAGAATTTACCATCTGACGCACATCACGGTACCAAATTAGAGCTTTTCCTCCAAATAGGTCTAATGCGGATTTAAACAGTTGAAAACTAGAAATGTTTCTCGCCACCTTTAACTCAATCACACGCTCAAGAAAGTCATTTAAACTTTCGTCCCGTTCTCCAAGAAATTTAATACCCCATTTTGCTACAGGTATAATTGACAAATGGTCAGCATTTCTAGGAAAATAATTAAAATTCGCCGATTCCTTAGGTTCTTTATGGAGACTAACACTGTTCAGTTGTTTCGATAAAAGGATAGTTGAATTAAGTAATCCCTCTACAGGATTATCTTCACCTAGAGCAGGATTAACAAAACTAACATGCGCAGTAGGGTGATGCAAAAAAATTTTTTTTTTGAATTCTATGCGAGACCACTCGGGTTTTCAAAGAGTACCAAGAAAATAAAAATCTGTAAAAATTTGAGAGAAATCAATTAAAATTTAGAGGTCGCTCAACGCAATTGTTTAATTTAGAAAAATCACGCATCTCAAATGCATTGCTATAAACAAGTAGGCATATTTCATACAAATTTAAATGAAAATGGTTGAATTTTTTTTTGGTGGACTCTTAATGATTATTCTAATAAATAATGTTGTCCCGATTTCAAAAAAAATTTCATAATATTTAAAAAATATATATTAATTAGCAAATATAGCTTAGTTAACAAATAATTCATTTAATATTTTTTTTGTTTCAAAATCTGTAAAAACATTGTTAATAGGTCTACAAGCAATTATTTATTCACAAAAACACTCGCCCCCATCGTTTAATATGAGAAAAAAAATAATATTTTAATTAACTACACTTCGCGTCAAATTTAACGCACCACTAAAAGTTTGTCACATTTTCAAAGTTGATTTTCTCTCGAACCGTCAAACCGAATTTAGTGATTTTTATAATAAATTGTAGGTTTATTCTTCGGTAATAATGCGTTTATTAAAATATTTTTTTAAATTAACATTTTGAGTATATACAGGGTGCAAGAGTGATAATAAGTTTTTTCCCGGAAATTTAAAACGCCCTGTGGATTGTACCAGCTATAACAGCATATGTATCTTATAATCAAACTATAGCCACATCTTCTTTTAACATTTTGTTTTTTGATTCACCGCGTTATCCTTATTTTTAAATGAAATATACAGTTAAAGATTAAAGAACTCCAGTTTAATACAAAAATGTAAAAAGAACGATTGTAACAATAACAACAAAAATATTAACAAAATCAATAAAACCAACATTAAAGAATATCAATATCGCGTATTTCTGCCTCTACTTCTAATTATGGCTTCACATCGACGGCTCACACTCGAAACCAGATGTCTAATCTCGTCTTGATCAATGACATTTCATATTTCTCGTAGCATATTTGCTACGTCATCAAGGGAGGCAGGCAAGGGATCATGATTTCTTAGTCGTCTACCCATATTATCCCACAAATGCTCGATGGTGTTGAGATCCGGACTATTTGCAGGCCAGTCTAAAGTTTTAACACTCACCTCATGTAAGACTCTTGCACTATATAGCATTATCCTGCATCAGTAAAAAATTATTACCGGGCGAAAGGGACAACATGCTCAAATAAAATGTCCTCGATATATCGTACACTATTCATGGTACCTTAATCTTTAAATGTATATTTCATTTAAAAATAAAGATAACCCGGTGAATAAAAATACAAAATGTTAAGAGAACATGGGGCTATAGTTTGATTATGAGATATATGCTGTTATAGCCGGTACAACCAACAGGGCGTTTCAAATTTCCGGCAAAAAACTAATTATTACACTTGCACCCTATATATACTCAAAATGTTAATTTAAAAAAATATTTTAATAAACGCATTATTACCGAAGAATAAACCTACAATTTATTATAAAAATCACTAAATTCGGTTTGACGGTTCGAGAGAATTTTGTAATAAAGGCATCATAACCAAAGAATAAACCTCAATTTTAAAACAAAAATTACCAAATTCGGTTTGACGGTTCGCGAGAAAATCAACTTTGAAAATATGACAAACTTTTAGTGGTGCGTTAAATTTGACGCGAAGTGTAGTTAATTAAAATATTATTTTTTTTCTCATATTTAACAATGGGGGCGAGTGTTTTTGTGAACGAATAATTGCTTGTAGACCTATTAACAATATTTTTACAGATTTTGAAACAAAAAAAAATTTTAATGAATTATTTGTTAACTAAGCTATATTTGATAATTAATATATATTTTTTAAATATTATGAACAATTTTTTGAAATCGGGAAATCATTATTTATTAGAATAATCATTAAGAGTCCACCAAAAAAAATTCAACCATTTTCATTCAAATTTGTATGAAATATGCCTACTTGTTTATAGCAATGCATTTGAGATGCGTGATTTTTCTAAATTAAACAATTGCGTTGAGCGACCTCTAAATTTTAATTGATTTCTCTCAAATTTTTACAGATTTTTATTTTCTTGATACTCTTTGAAAACCCGAGTGGTCTCGCATAGAATTCAAAAAAAAATTTTTTTTGCATCACCCTAATGCGCAGGGGTGGAAACAGAAGTAGATGGTTCATTAATAGGTACAGAATCAATTGGATCATCAAGAAGATTGACTACAGGAGTTTCATTAGAAATTGAGTATACTTGAAAAAGGGCCGAAAATAATTGAGAACAGAATATCACCAATTTTTCTTTACACGAAATGATTTCAGTATCTGAAGAGCGTATTCTAGTTATGCGATTTTGCAAGTGCAATAACCTCGAATTTATTCGTTTAAATTCATTGTGCTGGTTAGAAATGTCAAACTCTTGAATGTTAATTTCATCTAACTTTGAAGTACAAATACAAATTTCCTTGGACGCATCCACATTATCTACATTCAAGTTGGCCTGACTTTTCCAACCTTAATGCATCCCTTAGTAAAGAGAGTTTTTCTACCACAGTATTACCTAAGCTTTGATTCCTTATAAGTAATTCATAAGTCAGTTCGTCACTTAATAATCTATTAATATCCATGTTTTAATGTTAAAAGTAGAACAAGTATGAATTTTAAATATTTTAAACTTATTTTCCACGCTTAAATAAATTATTATTCGCAAAATAAAATGATTAAAATGAAATTTAGGGTTTCGACGTCAGGCGTCGGTAGCGTCACGACGTCCAAATATGTTAAAAATATTACCAACAGTAGTATTCAATTAATGCAACGACGTTTAACTATCAAACAAGATTTCGACGTTAGGCGTCGGTAGCGTCACGACGTCCAAATGTGTTAAAAATATTACCAACAGTAGTATTCAATTAATGCAACGACGTTTAACTATCAAACAAGATTTCGACGTTAGGCGTCGCGACGTTAAAATAGTAGTCGAAACAATACAAAAAAAACATAATACGTAGGCCAAAAGAAAACTATATTATTTGGTGAAATTCAATATTTGAATGAGCATTGTTTATGGTTTTAATTTCTTTAATAGTAAACACAACAAAAACAATAATAAAAAAAAAACAAATAAAAACAAACTGTAAATTAATTACCCACTACCTAACCGTGAAGAAATAGATTTAAATTTATTATTTAGATTTAATAAAAAAATTTTGCGTTTAAAGAAAACCAAATGTGAACACTCACCCCACCCAAAGATAATAAAGACGAAGACTTTATTTATTTATGCGCAAATATTAATTCTGTCACCAACTAATTGGCTCGTAGCAACAATAGTTAACCTTTAAAATATAAAATAACGTTGGGCGCCAATTTATCACGTTTGATTGCCCGGTAATAAACGCAATAATATAAATAAATTTAACAACTAAATTTATTTAATAACTTAAAATGAAAACCGCTCCGGGTTCGAAGATTTAGGTTAACTATTGCAAACTACTTACCTTAGAAATAAAGTTTTGCAAAATCAAATTAAACTAGACAGCTAATGGTTAATGAATCTATTGAAACTTTAAATAAAACACTATTTAACCCCCCCCTGTTATAACTGGCCAATTATAATAGGTTTACAACCTCTATTTATAATATTAATAATCAGTTTACAGTAACCAAAATACCGTACAGTAAAATCGAGAATTATAATCAATATTTGCACACAGCCGGTCGTGAAGCAGCGCTTTCAAAGTAATCTAATATTTGGGTGAATCTGACCTTTGAGTTTGAGGGATACAGGCTTCTGAAGGACGATCTCGGCACTATATAATCGGCATACGAGGAAAGTAGGTTTGCCTAGGTATTGAGGAAAACTAGAAGACGGCACTGGTCTTCCGGGTAAATTGTCACAAAATGGTTTATCTATGACCAAAACTAAAAACCCTAAAAGAAAGGATTGTTACTTTTCTTTATGGAAAACAAAATATAGATTACCTTAAAAGAAAGGGTTTTCAAGCTAAACAGCTAATAGAGCCGAAGATGGTAGATGGCTTCAGTATTGAAGGTGGTTAGAAATCCGTAGACATCCAGCTAACGCTGTGGATTTAGGCACTTTACACAAATGTAACTCCAACACAGGAACTTGACCTTATCCAAAAATAGTACTGACGATAGTTAAATCCCTTAGTAAAGGTTAAAGAAAATTTCTCAACTCGTATCGTTCAGACTGACAGACTTTTCCACCATTACTGTTTTAATAATCCAAAAAAAACTCACTTCCTTCAGCTTCGACAATTTAGAAGACGCACATGCGCAACAGAAACCAAATAACTCAAATTATATCTAAAGGCTAAAAATTAATAGTTCCGCTTCGTCGAATAAAATAGTGGCAACCCCGCTATTCCGCTTGTTAGACAAGTGTTAACAGATGTCATTACAAATAAAACAAGAAATTAAACCCATAACCAGATAAGTGAGAATAAATAAATATAATATTTATTTTATTTATTATATATCAATTATTTTTAATAGTGTTGCATATTATTTACCAAATACAGTTTTCTTTTTCAGGCCATCAAAATATCGCGATCGGAATAATTCAAGGACGATACAACGTCATCAAGTAAAAGAAAACAAGAAACAACAAAAACAATAAACACTTGTAAATACAAATTATCGTTTCATTTCTACTATCTTAACGAAATTAATGATTTAGTATTATCAATTATAATTAACCAATCCAACAGAATTTTTGAATCGTAACAAATTCCTCAACGCTTTTCCCGTAACTTTCTATCGATCTATTTCCCTGTTTTACGTTACCTAACTGAACTGAAAGTGAAGTCGCGGGTTTTTAGGATAGCAATTTTTTGTTAATGTCCGCAATTAATGCTGTATTCGAGCCGTAACTAGATTTTAACCTTAATTTCGCACTATCTGACAATCTGGTTTTTAGGACATAGTCCGTTAGAAAAACTTTACCAGCATCATTGAGCAAGGCATCATAAAACTTAATGGCATCAATAAGCTTTTTAACAGTCGCTTACGTACCGTCCATACTTGGAACTAGGGTAGCTGCTGTTTTAATATCAAATTTGTCTGACATGGTGACAATTTGTTGTAAATTTACACTAATACTATCGTTTAATTCTACCACTTCTGTGAGTTTGGATCTATCATCTAAAATGCTTCGAATTGTATCAATTTGTCCTTTAATGAGCGTTACTATTCGTTTAACTTTATCTATATCGTCAGACGTATGGTCTTTCGAATTATAATCTTTTCTAAGACTGGTCTTTCGAATTATAATCTTTTCTAAGACTGTCAAAGTTTTCGTAAACAGCATTGCTTATTTTACCAAATTGTTATTTATAAACACGTCAATCAAATTAATGTCTATTCTCCGACACGACCATCCTGACGATCACACGTCATCGGGGGCAATTACAATATTTAGATTAAAGGTTTTAACACCACGTTTTATAATTTACACAACTAACAATACTCTTAGTTTAAAAGTCCATTTCGATAACAATAAAATTCATTCAAATACATACTAGGCCCCCGCTATATCACCAGCTGCCCATCACGCCCTGATCAAACCACTATAGGCTTGCAGTTGCGACTACAGCCTGTCGCATGTAGCACTATTCTCGATGTCTCTTGCAACACCTTTAGCTGCGATATCTCTTTCAACACCTTGAGCTACAACACCTCTCCGAGTGTTTTCCTCGTTAGAACTCTCTAACTCAGTGGGGACCTGGCTGTAAGGCATTTTTCTCAAGTGATCGTGTGAATACTTGTAAGATCTATTATTTGTTAGAGTTTAAGGTATATCTATCACCTTCTAAAACTTCTGCTATCAGAAATGGGCGTCTAAACTTTAGATCAAGTTTATTTTAATTTTTAGTTTAATTTAACTTTTCATTTTTAAGTAAACATGGTCCACAATGGAACACTTTTTATATTTTGACTTGCTCGATTTCTTACGTTAGTAATATTAATTTCGGATTATTTATCAGCAACAGACATCAATCAGAAAGGCCTAGCTATCTTGCTAGTCAAAAGTTAAAAGGGACTGGCTTTAGTGACTTAATTTAATTTTACCTGTAGTTAATTAATAGAGGTTTTATTATCTGAGACAAATTAATTTTGGTAAAAATTGTCGAAAATATTATGCGAGGCCAATGAACTGTCTCAGCTGAAGAGACGTTCTCAGGATCAGGTGGGTACATTTACTATAAGTGCTTTAATTTTACAACAATTACGTCAGTGTTCGCTTGCTTTAATTTTAACCAAGATACTCTGTACTATTTTTGAAGAATTTTGAAATAATAATCCTGCTCTTGTAGAACTTTAAGGTCTAATTAAAGTATTTCAAATGCATCCTGTATTGTACGAGAAACTATTATAATATCGTTCATATAAACAAGAACAAAAGAATACGCAAAATTCTTTTATAATGGCTAGTTTGCAAACAGATGGTGAATACTTTAAACCAAATGGTTAGATACTGCTATTGCCCATCTGGGGTGACAAACACGGTACCTTTAGTCTGGGTAAATCGTCATCTGATGGAAACCACTTGACATGTCTAAACTATAAAAATATTGGGCGCCACAAAGTCTAGCAACTTGATTATTGTTTAATTCGCGATAATGTATGTAAAAACGATCATAACTATCTTTCTTTTTAACTAATAAGATTTGGCTAGCAAAAGTAACTACTGGGCCGAATAATACAAGCCTTTTACAATTTGTTTATTTTATTCTTTACTATTTTTCGCTTATCTGGACTTAAACAATATGACCGTCTCTGAAAAGTTATATTAGGATTAATTAGACGTATTTTAATTTTATCGGTGGCGATCTTAGTAAATTATAGACAATAAAAACAATACATCCAAAAGACAAAACCTTAGTAAAACTACAAATCTAGAATATTATTTCAATTAATTTTAAAACTATTGAACGTCAGATTAACATGAAAACCTTGACAAATAATTTCACAGCCAATCGTAGATGATATGACATTACAATATCACTTTGCAATTAAGCATGAGGTATTACATGAAATATAGTTTCTAAGGTATAATTGTTAATGACTATTTTAAACAGTTTTTGTAGAGTGCTATGAACAGTAGTGTTCCCAATGCCTCTCAAAACAATGAAATTCTTAACTCTTTTACCTGAGAACTTGGAGGTTACAATTTCTTTAATAAGCGAATATCGGTAAACAAGTCAAAACAGAATAAATACGACTCACCAGATTGAATAAGCGAGCCGGTGGCTAAAGGGCACTTTGGCGCAATATAACCGGAAGCACAACACCTGATGCACCTTACAACAGATTTATTTAAGGCGATGCACTAGCACTGGATTGATGGATTCCAGATGTGTTTTTGCTTTCGTTAATTCTAAAATGGCATTCACCCACTTTTCCACAAAACTGACACTTTATTGTAGTTGATGATGATGAAGGACATACTTTTGCATAAGATGAGGTAGAATCTTCTTAAGTTAAAGCGGATTTCCGCTTACTGTACGAGAATGCCTTTAACTCTCTTTGTAATTGAGCCCTGGTTTTTATACTGGTGGTGAATAATAATCGCTTCAGTCGATTATCAAATTGGGCCATGTGTGCTAATACGGCCGATACCGTTATTTCTTCGATGCTCAATGACTTCCATCTGGACGTAAGAGATGTCATGAGGCGGATATTATAGGACAAAATACATTCACTTTCTTTAGGACGACCGTCGAACATATTAATTAAAGTGGCAGCCGAAGTGACACCGTCGTAACGTCCAAGAAGAGATCCTTGACTTGTGGCTAGGTAACAGTCATTGTTCCAGTGCTTTACTAAGTGCGATAATAAGTGCACTAACTTCCAATGGATTTTTGGATAAACACATATCAACAGTAGAACACCAGAAAATAGGTCAGCACTTAGATCCTCCGGGTTAAACTTCGGTAATGATACTCTGGGTACACTAGCTGGTGTAGTTTTAATTGCACTTATTAATTCCATCATATTTTGGTTTTGATGTTCCAAAAAAGGCACTATTGTTTCTGTGATACTCCAGGCTCTGGAGTCGATCCCCCTTCTGAGGTCGAATCGGTGTTTTTGGGGCCGCGTTTCTTGGACTTGGACATCATTCACAACAATCAAACACTGATTCTCGACAATTAGTACATTTAATTACGAATATCTAACTAGACAAAACGATAGACGCTAAAGATTATACGCACAAAGTAAATTAAAGTATGAAACTAACGATTATAACGAATCCGCGGTCTCCGGGTTTACACGCGTCTTTACTGTCTTATTGCCCGATTAAGAATGGCCATCTAACCCCCCCGAGGGTTGGTACATATCCACCTTTTTGGATCTTTATCTCTACTTTCCCATGAGACCGTGGCTACGTTTGGTGATCGTTAGTCATCACCTTCATTAATGCATCCTTATCGGACTGCAGACATAATAACTATTCCTCTAAAATCTATTTCTTAAGTCTTAAGTCTATTCTCCGACATATATATATATATATATATATATTAGGGTGTCCCAAAAAAAAAGAATATATTTTTTTTTCTTGTCTCTTGTAAAAATATGTTAGTTTATCATGCTGTGAGGGCCCTTTCAAAATATCAGCTCGATTAAAAATTTTGTAGGGGTCGCTCAAGATTTTTAAAAATTTTCAAAATGGTCAAAAATTGAATTTTTGTTTTATTTTAATTCTTTTTCTCGTCTTGATATTATTTTTTAGGTTGAAAATAATAAAAATTCTGTAAATTTTAAATCAATATTTTGATTTCTAAAGGTCGCTAAAAGTTCGTTGATATTTATATTCAGAGGTCGCTCGAAAACATTCAAAATACTCTACTTTGAAAGTTAAAAAAATCTTGAGCGCCCTTTAGAAATTAAAATATCGATTTGAAATTTTCAGAATCATTATTATTTTTAAATTAAAAAATAATATCGGAAAGAGAAAAAAAATTAAAATAAAAAAAAATCCAATTTTTGACGATTTTGGTAATTTTTAAAAATCTTGAGCGACCCCTAAAATTTTTTTAATGGTGCTGATCTTTTGACAGGGCTCTTAAAACATGACAAACCAACATATTTTCGCAAGAGACGAGAAGAAAAAAAATATTCTTTTTTTTTGGGACACCCTAATATATATAATATATATTATTTTCAACCATGTTAATATTGGTAATATGGTAATATTGACATTGCTGCCTTTTTTAAAATCACTGAAACTGTTACTTTTCCTGCCTAGGCAGGTTTAATCTTATTCCTTTGACTTTATAAGGTAGAAATTACTTTAAATCAACTAGTTAAGCTTATATAAATGTAATCAAAATCAGAATTTATATAGAAAACTACCATTCGTTTGAATTAAACTAGGAAAAGGCAGTAGGTATGTTGACTTTCTTTCATCTTCTTCTTTTGCTTTTAACCTTCTAGCAATCTACAAATATTATATTTAACCAGGTGCCATAAGGCTGTATGCATGTACAGGGTTTTTTTATATTTTGGATTACCCCTAAATCTTTTATTTTAAGAGCTAGACAAAAGTTAAAATTACGAAAGTTGATTTATTTTTCTGAAATGTCAAAATCTGTCATCAGAAAAAACAAATGGACATCGTAGATTTATTTAAAAATACCAAGTTTTGTTTTTTAAATGGAACACACTGTATAGTTGTATATGTTGGTAGTTTTTGCAATATAATACTCAAAAATATTGCATATTCCAGAATCTAGACTGCCGCGGCATGCCGTAAGAAACAATTTGCTTACGTAAAAGAAAAACATTGATTTAATTTAAAATTAATTTAATTTAAATGTAGATTTCAAATTTGGAATATTTTAAAGTAAATTATCGCGAAAACTAATAAAGATCCAAACGAACTCCTTATAATAGCTGTTGATTTAAAAAATGCAAAAGAAAATGCACTTAAAAAGAAGCTAAGAGCATTAAAAGCACTAATAAAGCCCATAGAACCTACTTTGATCGCTTTGAAAAACAAAACATCCTTGAATATTCCGCTTGAAAAACAAAATGATCCTAAAAAAATTTAACCACAGCGAAGACTTTTTTCCGTAAAAAAAAAGAACTTGCTAACAGCTACTAAAAATGCCAAGCGATAGGGAGGCCCAAATAATTGCAATGAGTGAAAATGTTAATTTATTATTTGTTTTTTCATTTAATATTTTTTCTGCTTTGTAATATATTTATTATAAATGTTTTTCTGTTTTAAATAACCTTCTTTTTAATAATATATTATTTTAATTATTTTTATATCCCAAAAGATTTTTGATTTTTTTAAAATCTATATTCGCTATCTTCCCTAAACAGTTCTAATTGTTCCGCCAATTGGTGTAGAGCAGTTAAAACCTAGGTTAAACAAAATAAAAACGACATAAACACTATATAAAGGTGGATTCATGCTCACTAAAAATAATAACATTTGAAACTGTCTAAACTCACAGAGTGAGGTATAATAATAAAAATTTATTTCCACACAGTGTAAACCTGGTTGCATAAGTATACCCAACTCATCGGACGCGCATGCGTCACTTGTATAATTTACTTGTTCATACGAAAACGATTCAAAACATAGACAAGAAACAACTAGACAAGAAACAATAGGCAAGAAACAACTATAGGTTTATAGACTTTCAACATTCACAGACAAACACGTTGTCTATTGTTTAACCGTGATTTTTGACCTTAACTAAAACAATACGCGATTTTCGGCCTTCTAAACCCGGTTTTACGTCCGGTTAATTGCTCAATTATTAACGATTCGAATGGACTAAAAATTGAGCAATGATTGGGACTTACAAACATAAAATTTTAGTTAACTAAATAATGGACCAATCAATGAGATTGGTCAAATATTGAAATCAACGCTATGCTAATTGGGATGATTGATATTGTTTTTTCCAATTTTATTAGAAAGTACTTGATTTTTCTTTTGTAGATCAGTTGTTAAGTGTAAAGTTTGAACCGTATCCACTTTTAAAGACTTGGGAATGTAGTTTGTATGTTTTTTCAAACCAATTTTCTTTCTTATAGCAACTTTTTTCAAAGGAAATAAAACAAATAGCTACAAAACAAACAAAAAATTAACCTAAACCTGCATTATTTTTTTAAATTTATATATCATCATAGATAATTTGTGTATACACAAGAAACCTCTTAAAAATCTACTGCTATTTAATTGTTTTTAATAAATCTACTAATATCCTTAGCATAAAATTTTTTAAGCCCATACTAAGGAAATGTATTGGATTTTCAGGTTTTTTTCTTTTGGCATTGTTTTTACAGATTTTTACTTGGCAAATGGATACACCAAAATCTAAATAGTCAATATGGCGGCGGCTGGGTGCTCCCACCTATTCGCCAATCTGATAGAGTGGTGGAAACGGATACGCAAGAACATACCTTGTTTTTTTGTGTCATGCTACCAATCATGCATTTTTCCTTGTAACATGCTATAGCATTCGAGAGCGATCATTGGTATACCAATGATCGCTCTCGAATGCGGGCTTCTGAAAAGTTACTCTGCTCCATGGTTTTCTTGAACGGATACGGAAACAGATAAGCAAAAACATACCTTGTTTTCTGGTACCACGCTACCAATGAAAGCTCTCGAATGCGGGCTTATGAAAATATACTCCTCCCCATGGTTTTCTTGTGCCGTGCTCTTTTTCGGCGTTGCAAAACCTAACCTAAACTCCGTGTTATGGGGAAAACGGGCCGAGTGCGCGGTGCGCACCCAAGTTTTTTTTGTTCTGCCGGCCCTGCCTACTCAACGAGTTATTGTGGAATGGAATTGTTTATTAAAGTTTATTTTGTACCGGCTCGTGACTAGTGTTGGGAATAACCGATTTATTTCAATAACCGATTACCAAGTATTCAAGTGATTTCAAAAACCGGATTATCACTTGAATGCCGATCACTTGAATGCTCATCGTGGGGTGGGCCTCAATAACGAGGCGTTCGGCGTTGCTTCTTTGCATTCCGGACCGGAAAGTAAAGAAGCAATTTTCGGTTTACCCGATTCCTTAAAAAAGGCTTGTAATGTTTAAGCAGTATTACCATTTTTCTAGAAATCTACTTTTTTAGTAGTTTTTCAACATAATTTTAGTAGGCAAAAAATTATTATTAAATTTTTAATACAAGTAATTACATTTTTAGTTTTTCCACGTAGTAATTTAAATTTAATGCTAATTTTTGTTAACAAATTTCTATAAATTCAAATTTTAAACAAACTTCAACTGTCAAATGAGCAGATTCCTAAAATTATAACCTGTATATTACAGATAACTGTATTTACTACGGCGTTTCAGACTTGCCAACCAGGTTATTTTAAAAATATACTCTGCGCAAATAACCGGTTATTCATCACTCGGATCCGAAACTTATAACCGAATAATTCAGGTTATTTCAATAACCGGGTAATAGGTTATTTTTCAATCGAGTGATCCCAACACTACTCGTGACCATTCATGAAGGTGAGGCCCATGAACCGCTATATGACACCGCAGGCATTTTTTTTTGAAATTCAAGTCTCGCGTTTTGGAGCACTTCAGAATCTAAATAATAAAAATATATTATTTAAAAATATGTTCTTTCACGAGAAGAATTTTCAATATTTAGCTAGAATAATACAAAAAGTGCGGGACGAGGTGGGATTTTTATTTATTCCTTCAGCAGGTTTCCACAATACCCAGGAGGTACTGCTCATTTTTACTTATCTTATAATTATTTTTAGATTAATAAAGGCACAATCGCACAACAACAAAATAATTATGTACAGCACAGTAGGTATATGAAACTCAACTGAACCATAAAAAACATGAATATTTTTATTTATATTTTTTTTCATTTTTACTGTGGTATTTGTGTGTTAATATAATAATATATTAAAATAAAAATGATCTTTTATAATTATTTGAATTATTCTTACATGAATTCACAACACAATAATGTATTTTACGCTTGCCTTTTTATCACAACTTTCCATTTTAACCCTAAGGCAAAGACTAAACAGAAATAAGAAACTATAAACACGCACACAATCCACACAACAAGATCTGTTCTTTAGCAGTTCGCGCAGACTGAAAATCACAAAATACTTGCCGCCATATTGTTTGTTTACGTTTTAAGCGGGTAGATTTTGATTTGGTTTAATTTTCTGCCTTATTAGCCTTAATACAGACTTATAAACGTTGTTAGGTGTTTGAACCAGTTATTTAGTTATTTTATTTGTGTTTTGACTGTACTAGTGTACCTTTTTGAACCTCAATTGTGCAAATCTTGTGTTTAACCCTAGATAGCCAACGTTCAAAATTTATACTTTGATGCCAACAATACGTAAATTTTACCGTATATATTACAAATATGTGCAAAAATTGTTTCAAACCATACGACTTATTTTATTGCCCAGATTACGTAAAATATACGTATAATATACGTGAAATATACGTATAACAACCATACGAATTTGCCAACTATACGTAAAATTTACGCGTGGACTATCACTCTATATTCAGTCACTGACAACCCACACCTGCCACATCAAAAACACGTCGGCTGCCAAAAGTAGTGATGGAAGGGAAAGCACTGCTTGAGCGGCGAAACGAGGATGCCAATATTAGGTAAATTATTTCAGATTAAAAAAAAACTTTACGTAAATTTTACGTAGGTTGGCTATCTAGGGTTAACCAGTAAGTAAATTCTAATTCTAAAATATTGGGACGTTTTTTATAACTCTTAATTTTTCGAATGAGTCTTTATTGAGATACGGTATTTTGCTATGGGGTCATTCAAATGCTAGATTACGCATCTTTGGCCTGCAAAAAAGAGCTATCAGAATTGTTTCCTGTATTGGCTACCGTGAGGACTGTAGACCATTTTTTAAATCTTTAAAAATGTTAACACTACCTTGTCTTTATATATTGGAATGTTTGTTATATATAAAGAAAAACTTACATAGTTACTCCACACATGATATGATACATGATGCTACTAGAAATCGGTCCGACATTAAAATAGGTGTTTATAGACTTAGCAGGACTCAAACTGGAACTAACTATCATGGTATAAAATTGTTTAATTGTATTCCTCTAAAACTTAGAAGTTTAGATTACAATAGATTTAAAATAGTTATAAAAGAATATTTAATTTCCAAGGCATTTTACTCTCTGGATGAGTTTCTATCCAACAACTTTTGTGATTTAAATGTGTGATGTTTTATATTATTGTACTTTTTTATCTTAATATTAAGATGATAATGATATCATTTTATAACAATTAATAAGTCTACTTGTATTTTTATATATTTATATATTTGTATATTGTAATTTTCTATCCATCTGACCTGTGCAAGGATTTTGTATTTTTTGGCATTAATAAAATTATTATTATTATTATTATTAAAAAGTTATACCTCTCAAACTTCGATAAAATAAACCGTTTCCGAGATATTCGAGATTACAATAATTGTTCTATCACAAATTTTTTAATTGAAAAAACTACAATTTTTTTTAATGTGACGGTCAGGGCAAAAAGTCTCGAGGCTTATGGAATGCCCTTTTTAGTTTTTTCAATTGAAAAATAAAATTTGTTATCATACACCTTTTAATCCTAATTTGTATATTGTAATTTTCTATCCATCTGAAATGTGCAAGGATTTTGTATTTTTTGGCATTAATAAAATTATTATTATTATTATTATTAAAAAGTTATACCTCTCAAACTTCGATAAAATAAACCGTTTCCGAGATATTCGAGATTACAATAATTGTTCTATCACAAATTTTTTAATTGAAAAAACTACAATTTTTTTTAATGCGACGGTCAGGGCAAAAAGTCTCGAGGCTTATGGAATGCCCTTTTTAGTTTTTTCAATTGAAAAATAAAATTTGTTATCATACACCTTTTAATCCTTTTAAATAATGCGATATAACAATTATTGTAATCTCGAATATCTCGGAAACGGTTTATTTTATGGAAGTTTGAGAGGTACACCTTTTTAATGGTAGCCGAACTATGTAATCGAAAAATTGTATCAAATGTTATAAAAACTTAACCTCAAAGTTTGTATGGGACAATAACCTTAAAGCAACCCCCGTTTCTACGACTGTGTTCACTCAAACAATTGTAATTATGTGTGAATATGTGTTTTGGTAGTAAGTGACTGTTTGCAAAATATCACGTTTCCAAGACTACCATAGTAGAATTTATATTAAAAAAACTGATATGATAGGTAACACTTTATCACCCTATATCTTGGAAACATAAGTAAATAGAAAAAATATTTATTTAGTTTTTCGTCTTATTTTGATTTGCTCAATCTTTTCCTAAATTTATGCCAATAAGTTTAGGGACACCTTGTATATAACATATTATAATAATTAGCCACCATTGCAAGGAAATTATATTTTATGTTTCTACGACTGTGTTCACTCAAACAATTGTAATTATGTGTGAATATGTGTTTTGGTAGTAAGTGACTGTTCGCAAAATATCACGTTTCCAAGAATAGTAGAATTTATATTAAAAAAACTGATATGATAGGTAACACTTCTGTGGGTAAAAGGCATAAGGGGATAAGTCAAAAAAAGCAATTTTTTGGTAGAGACTTAAACGTGTTCGCATTAATTCAGGAAATATATTTATGGTTAGCGAGCATACCCTTTTGCTAGCAGATGACATGTGCTGGCAAAAGGATATACCCGCTAATCATAAATGTATTTCCTAAATTAATGCGAACACGTTTAAGGTACTACTAAAAAATTGATTGTTTTGACTTATCCCCTTATGCCTTTTACCCACAGACTTTATCACCCTATATCTTGGAAACATAAGTAAATAGAAAAAATATTTATTTAGTTTTTCGTCTTATTTTGATTTGCTCAATCTTTTCCTAAATTTATGCCAATAAGTTTAGGGACACCTTGTATATAACATATTATAATAATTAGCCACCATTGCAAGGAAATTATATTTTGTCACCTGTGATCAGATATAAAGAAGGATGTCTTTGATTTTGTAAAATTCTGTATGATACTCTAACTATACTCTATATATTTTATGACTTTTAAGATGTGGCGAAATATTGCAGAAATTTAAAAAAATGGAGAAGTTCTAAGCAAACTAAATAACATTTATAAAACATTTAAAAACTGAAAAATCGGGATATTTTGAATTAGAATCGGTAGATCGGTAGATATATTCGAAAATCTGTAGATCTACCGATAAATAGGTAGAGGTGGCAGCACTGTGGTACAAGCCCAACTTTGTGGGCCTCAATGTCAACAAAAATTTGCGTATTATCCCCGCCTTGCGGGGGTGCCGGCGGCACCGTGCAGCGGTGGGGAGCGTTATGTTGTATCGGCAATGTGTGACGTATATGAAGCGCAAATTTATGGGATTACCATTGAGTAAAGTGTGTGAAGAGACGCAAGGTGGTAGGAAGATCTGTGCCAGGCGTATTATTATTAATTTACAAGAAAATGTGTCCGTAAGGTGTCGCCATCTACCCACCAATGTTCCAAGCTTGAAAATATGATAAAATAAGGGGTATTTGTTTGAAATTCCGATCTCCCACGCTAGCTTCTTACCCCTCCTTTCACTAAACTCGTCGCTTAGCAACGAGACGACAACAATTTTTTATTTGCAGTCATAATATTATTTGTCCTAGGATTATTTGTGTCTGAATTTAGTGGTTTATTATTTCATCATTGAGTAAAGTAAGTAACCAAAAGAATTTATTTATTTATTTACAATTCCTAGTGCTGTTCTGAGAGGTAATTTCTATTCTATTTCATTATATAATTATTATTACTAATAATAATTATTAATTAACTATAGTTAGATATATCTACCCACTTTATCTAATTATTATTTATAATAATTAATAATAATAATTATTAATTAATTATCTACCCAATTATTATTTAATTATCATTTAAAAGTAAAATTCTATTTAAAAAAAATATGCCTCTGAAACGTGTGAAATTTATTTATTTTTAATTAAAAATGTACATATGTATGTATACATAGAATGTATACATAGAGGCATATTTTTTTAAAATAGAATTTTACTTTTAAATGATAATTAAATAATAATTGGGTAGATAATTAATTAATAATAATTATTATTAATTATTATAAATATTAATTAGATAAAGTGGGTAGATAGTTAATTAATAATTATAATTATTATTAGTAATAATAATAATTTTTATCAAAAAAATTACTTTTTAAACCATGCAAGCTGGATTTTTAAATTTCTCTTTCAATAAAGTTTTTATACGAAAACACCCTGGACATACATAATATTATATTTATACATTTATACCACAATTAAAATATCAAATAGGGTACCACTTACATACATATTATTATAAGTAATTTTTTTGATAAAAATTAAAAAACAAGAAAGCATTGATAAAATTGATGTATTTAATTGGTATTTGATATTTTTAATATTGATATTTTTTGATATTTTAATTGCCATTAAAAATAAATCTATGTATGTACAGTGTGTTTTCGTATAAATGGGACACTCCTCTAAAATCTTTATTTGAAAATATTATTATATTGTATTACATATATTAAATTAAAAATTAATATAATTATTAAAAAAATAAAAAATTCAGCTGCATGGTCAAAAAAGTGATTTTATGAAAATTTTTTGACAAAAATTAAAAAACAAAAAAGCATTGGTAAAATTGATGTATTTAATTGGTATTTGATATTTTAATTGACATTAAAAATATATTTATGTACAGGGTGTTTATGTATAAATGGGACACTTCTTTAAAATCTTTATTTGAAAATAAATTAAAAAATTAAAAAATCTAGCTTGCATGGTTTGAAAAAATAATTTTATGAAAAATTTTTGACAAAAATTAAAAAACAAAAAAACATCGGTAAAATTGATGAAATACATATCGCTCATTCGAAACAACAGTGACACAACTCAAAAATCAGTTTTTGAGAAAACGCATTTTAAATTTGTTATTAGGAACTATTTTTTAGAGAGTATGCCTAAACAACCAAAATATTTGAGCCCAGCTTTTATTTTTTTAGCCCGGCTTGGTTAATGGAAAACAGTAATAACAAATTTAAAATGCGTTTTCTCAAAAACTGATTTTTGAGTTGTGTCACTGTTGTTTCGAATGAGCGATATGTAGATATAACATTGATTTTTCCAATGAAACACCCTGTATATTTTTGAACATTTAGATAGAGTTTTTTATTATAATTTCAAATACACATATATATAATTTGTAGGTATATGTTTGAATTAAAAAAAATCTGCAAAAATAACACTTACAATTTCATAAATTACCTATCTTAAAAAAAACCCTCAGGGACACGTGTTTTTTCTGATCAATTAACTTCAAAATTTTACAAAATTTCTTTTAAATTTAGAATTAATCTAGTGGTAGCCCAATTGAATTGTTTTTCAAAAATATACAGGGTGTTTCATTAAAAAAAAACAATGCCGATGCTATTTTATTAAATTTACCGATGCTTTTTTGTTTTTGAATTTTTGTCAAAAAAATTACTTTTTTAAACAATGCATCTGGATTTTAAATTTTTTCGATATTCTAATAAAGATTTCATAGGAGTGTCCCATTTATAAGAAAACACCCTTTACATTAAAAAAAAAAGTTTTTTTTAACAAATATTTACATACATATTTTCGTAAAAAAAAACAACAAAAATAAGTTAAATTATCAATATACATTTTTGTTTTAAAATACTTTTAAGAAATAATATGCCTACATTATTTATCACAGCATTTATATACATATACTGTGGTTCTTATTTGGCCGATATCGAAATTTTAATCGTGCCGCCCCCTCATTTGTTTTTAAAAAATATTAAACTTAAATTAATGAACATTTCTAATTTTTTGAGGAAATGAAGTAAAAATATGGTACTTTTAAACAATTATGCATTAAATGAAAATTATCACTGATATTTTGTTTATTATGCCATTTTCAATAAAAATACAATAATAGTAATAATTGAATGAAGTAAAAAAGACTTTACTATGGACATAAATGAATTCTTTTTTTTTTTGTTTAAAAGTACCATATTTTCCTTTCATTTCCTCAAAAAATTAGAATTGTTAATTAATTATTAATGATTTTATAAAATTATTGCGTTTTAAAGCAAAAATCCCCTATATGAATTACTGTAAGTAATAATCGAGCAAAGTAAAAAAGACCTTAGGAAGAAAATACATGATTTCTTTTATTTATTATTTTAAAGAAAAAGTTGGAAAATAACCTCTTAGAACCGTGCATTATTTATTTATATACAAAATTTCCATGTATATTTTGATTAATTTATTGTTTTTAGATGGAATCTTTGAAAAAATTAATAGTAAGTGTTGTAATATTTAATATACTTAATTATTTTTATTTATTATATTTAATAACGCTTTACTTATTTTAGGAACAATTAAACAAGGACATTAAGGAAGTAAGTACTTAATAATATAAAATATATTGAAAGAAATATATTAACACACTATAGGTACTTTAATTAAGTTAACGTGTGGAAAAAATATTTGGTATAGGTACCTACTAAAATTGTTTTTTTTTCTTTTTTTTTAAGTTGGAAGCAGATGAAAAAAATTTTGATAAAGTGAGTACCTATTATATTTTCTCTTTCATCTAGATTCTAGATAATTAATATCGATCATTTTTTTAGAAGCGGGAAAAGGAAATATCAAAGGTAAGTCTTTTTTTTTTTAAGAGTATTTTAAACGTTTTTTTTATTTTTAGGGACAGTTGGAAGATATTCTAAATAAGGTAAGTTACCTAATTTATAATTTATACAAAATATTAATAAAATTATTTTTAGCTTTTAGTTGAGGAGATCCAGGTAATAATAATAATAGAATTAAATATGTATTATTAATCTAATTAATTTTTCAATAGAGCCGGACGGACAACACCGACGAGGTAATAATACTGAAATAATAAAAACTGAATCTGTCATTAATCTAAATATTTTTTTACCAGAAGGCAAAGAAAACTGAGCCCGAAAAGGTATCTAATAATAATATTTCTAAAATATTAAATTCTTTATTAATCTAATTAACTTTTCAGCTGGTCCAGGAAGAGAAGGGGGATGGGGTAATAATAATATAAATAATAAAATACCTAAATATAAAACTTGTAATTAATCTTAATAATTTATTTACCAGGAGTCGGAGCAAACCAAAAATCCCGAAAATGTAATAATAATACCTTTAAAATATTAAATTTTATTATTAATTTAATTAATATTTCAGAAAAACGGCGAAAGTTCAACCAGAACTGAAGGGGTAATAAAATTTATTATTAATACTAAAATAATTAAATATCAGAAAATTATTCATCTTTTTTTTAACAGAAACCGGAGCAAACTGAGCCAGGAAAGGTAATATTAATGTTAATAAAATATTGAATTATTAAAAACATAAATCATTTTTACAGGCTGCCCAAGATATTATTAATGTGAGTGTAACTGAAACTATTTTAATTTTTATTGGCAAAGAAATGGAAATGTTTACTTGTAATTCTTTCTTTCAAAAATTATCATGTTTTGTACAAATGTAATGTAAATGCATTAATTATGAAAAAGCTGCATTAAAATAAAAGTTTTTAAAAAATGACTCTTATTGCTCAATAAATTATTTAAAATTTCTTTGATTGAAAAATGGTTGTTTTTATTTTTATTTTTTAATCTTTTAACTTGTTGTAATTTGCATTTAATTTTTTTCCGTAATTTTATTATTTTACAGGACATTTCTTTGTTATTTTTTCTCAAACAAGTTTTTTCTGGTGATGGCATATTTAAATATCGGTCACTAAGTACAGAGTTTGGTCTTTCTGGGCTATCTAAATTATCTACAAAATTTTCATTCTCAATATTTTGCCTGTTAATCTCATAGGTTTTTACATTTGTTTCCCTTAAGACACTAAAATTTTCTTCAGTATCTGCAAATTTAAAAAATATTAAATTAAAAAAAAATTAAAACCAATCATGTTATCAAGTTATAGTCAAGAGTAGATATGCAAATTTTAAAAAATTTAAATTTGTCTGTGGTATATTTTTTGTTTGACAGGTAAAAATTTTACACGTATTATTATTTTTTAATATTAAATCATTGAGTATCTTAGGGGCCGTCCATAAATGATGTCACACGTTTTTTTGATATTTTTAAAATATTATGCACTCTTACAATTATCCAATTAAAACTAGCGATTTAATTTAAATATTTAATAATTGCATAACTAAAAAAAAAGGTTTTTACAATTTTTTTTATATATTTTACTGTTTTGTTGCAATAAACGTTCAATTTTTAATATAACCTTTGACGTATACATTTATGTTCCCTTAATTAATATATCCTTAAAGGTTGCCATGAAACTTAGATCTATTACAAATTTATTTGACGTTTGAATTGTCATTTTCAGTATACGTATTCTATAATTTTTGTTTAGTTTTTTAAAGTGTTTTTTATAAACAAAAATGAAAAATTGTAGTAAAAGTTACAAAGAAATTCATGAAATTTAACGAAGGACCGGTTTATTCATCTTTAGTAAAGTTTATCGGGCCTAATCTTTAATCTGATTTAAAAAGTTATGGTAATATTTAAATAAAATCGCAAGTTTTAATTGGAGAATTGAAAGTGTGCATACCTACATATTTTTAATAAACATACAATTAAAACAAAATTAACCGTCAAATTTTTTTTATTTTGCTCTTAAAATTTATGTTATGACCTAATTAACAAGAATATAAAAAAAATTAGGTTTCACAGAAAGTCCAAAAATCACCTCTCAGAACAGCACCATGCATCTGTCACCTGTAATCTCTCACCTGCCATTTATCATCTGTCACCTGTCATTTGTCATCTGCCACCTGTCATACATCACCTACCATATGTCATCTGTTAACTTGACATCTGTCACTTGACATATGTCACCTGTTCACTTGACATCTGTCAAAGTGTTGTTGGATACTTTGTTGGGTTCCCCTGTATACGACGACCCCTTCCTCCTCCCTAAGTGTGTGACATCATTTATGAACGGCCCTTATTACGTTAGATAATTATGATTTTTCTAAACTAATCGATTTTTTTAGAATTGTTTGTAAATAAAATAAGATTAAACAAATCCCTAATTTTTGTTATCAAAATATCCAATGATGAATTTCAAGAAATCTTATACTTTTTTATGCAAATTTTATTTAAAAAAAGGTAGTTTTTTTGGAATATATTAAATAATAAATAAATTTAAATTTTTCTACTTAAAAATTAACTAACTATTTAAAAGTATTAAATTAAAAGACAAATTTTAAAAACACTAACATTTTGCCGATTTTTTTTTCTCATATATACATATATATATATATTATTCTTTACAAAAATTAAATTATTTTTTAATATTTCTCAAGCAGCTCCAAAATTGTAATATATATATACCCCAGAGTTTTCAAATTTTTGTCATTTTCAACAACATAATGACCATTTAATTAACAACACGTAAGTGCCTTATTTTCAAATTCTATGACTACTATTTAGCAATAACTTTTTTATTTTTAATGCAACGCCCTGTACCTTTTCATTGATATAACCATTTCCTATACCATATATGGTATAACCTAAAGTTAATAATAACAAAGATATTGTACAATTCCTATTATGTATTAAATATTACTTTTTAAATTAATAAACAATCGCTTCTGTTAAAACCGGAAGAGGAATTTTGTTCAAAATAATTTTAAAAAATTATTAATATTCTTTTAAAACCCCGGGGGTTTAAATTTTAAACCCCCTTTTTAAATTAATAAACAATCGCTTCTGTTAAAACCGGAAGAGGAATTTTGTTCAAAATAATTTTAAAAAATTATTAATATTCTTTTAAAACCCCGGGGGTTTAAATTTTAAACCCCCAAACCCCCCGTGCGCACGGGTGTGTCTATTTCAAAACTAAAACAAAATTTGGTTGCCGATTAGTATGTAGCATTTTTTTAAATTAAATCACCAAAAACAAAATATTAAGCAACACATTTGAATAGTTTGAAATATAAACATCAAAAACATTAAGCAAATACCGTTAAGTGAATGCCTATTGCAAGATTTTTGAAAATAACAATGTCATTTTAAGATAAACAAAACAAATCAAATTATATTGTTTTTTTTGTAGTTTTATCTTTATTTTCACTTAAAAATTAATAAATATATTTTCACGCACCTGTAATGATTTATTTACATAAAGAATATAAAAGTAATTGTTTAATGCGTTTAAAGAATTAATTATTAAAAAAGGCTTGTAAGAATGTCCTTCGGCAAAAAATGTTTTTCACAAATACATTTAAATTTTAGATCATTATAATCTAAATCCAATAAAAGTTGATTTCCGGAATTTTTCTTCCAAATTTCACACCGTTCGGTGTCTTTTATTGGAAATTGGAACAATACAAAGCTGGTTTTGCCTTTTTTTTTAAAACATTTGTTATATAAACAAGTATTTGTAGGTAAATTATTCATTTTCGCTAACGAATTAAGTACAACAACCTACTTCAGCAATTGCTTTGTGCAAACTGAATTAAATTTAATCTAGTCGACCTTCACGATGCATGCGACCGGCGGCCGCCGCGCATTGCATAGAAAGTGGGGATGCTGATGACGACGCGTTTCTTACTGTCTCACTCTAACGGTCTCACTCTAATTTAGAATTTAAATCTCAAGATAAGATCGACGGTGGCGCCTCTAACAACGAGGATCGATTTTGGAGTTATTTTAAATACATTAGACCACGCCTCTTCCCCACTTCTTTACTCAATGGGATTACTATTTCCCTATTATGCGGTCGGGCAATGCTTTAAGCGTTTAGAATTAAAGTTGGAAGGGGTGCGCGCTTAATTTAAAGGAAATATTTTAAACTTTTTTGTTTTGATACTTTTAATGACTGGAAATTAGTTTTAAAACGTTTTATATTTAAATAAGTAATGTATCGAAAATTTCAAATTATATTATAATTTTAACATGTGAGGCCCGGCCTCAGTTGCTTTAAACGACGAGCCGCCACTGTTTTGTACCCCCGAATATAAGTAAATTTCGATTCCGTAAAAGAGAAAACAGAAGCACTTTGGGAACCCCTACCCCAAGGTGTAAAAATACCTATAGGTATTGTTACAGCTAGGGGCAGGGGTTGTAACCCGATTGGTCTAAATCATTTTTAAGTCTCTAAGATATAATCAATCTGGTAACGATTGTTGGCAACAATAATGTTTAAATTTTAGACTAATTAAAGATACAAAAGTTTTTTGTTGCTATCTACTTAGTATGTAGGCAGGTATATTTAAAGTGTAAGTTAAATAAATATTTTACATCGGCTTGAATTTAAAACCGATGTAAAATATAATAGGTATTACATATAAACTATATTACTTAAATTATATAATATTTTGCTGATATTTAACCTAAAACATTTATTATTTAAACCAATTTTTTTTATTATTTGTGTGGTTAATTTAATATTTTACTAAATGAATTTATTTTTAATAGTAATTTTATACTATATTCTATTTTCTTTTTGGGAAGTAGGTAATGCATAGTAATGGTAATAAATACGGAAGAACGTGTAAAAGTAGAACGTTTGTGCCATAATTAGGATTTATAAAATATATAATAATTTGTAAAAATATAAATATTTTGTTTAAAATTTAAATAATTTGTTTGAAATATACACTCAGCGACAAAAAAAACGGCACCTAAATTTTTTTGACACTTTTGACATGTCATACCTTTTTTATTTTTGATTTTATTGCGCTGCAGTGTATCCTGACGAAATTTTGGATGCTTAAAGGTTTATATACCAGGGTTAATAAAAATGTTGTTTTTATCCGTAAGTTTAAAACACCCTGTGGAAAAAACATGCAAATCAACCTTTTTCTAAACTGTTTTACGATAAATCTGGATGAGTTTTTTGTTTTTTTACATCATCTGTCCATCTCGTTTCTTTTACGAGCTACGCATTTTTAAACGAAACAACGTCACATTTAAAAATATTTTTAATATTATTAAAAATATATTGACTCTGCGTGGAAAATCCTCTGGACGTGGTAAGGATGAAGCTGATTTTCGTGCAGAGTTTTACAAACTTTCGTCTGACAAGTTGAACTTGCGATTACACGAGTACTTATCGTTGGATCCTCATGCACTAAATTTAAAATTTGTTCCTCCCGCTGAACATTTCCAGGTTGCCTCGATCGTCCTACGTGTCCCCCACGATGACCTTGTAAACTGCCCTAGCCCTTTGAACAGCATTCAAAATACCTAAGGGCGCGGATGAATCAGGTCAGGGAAACGATTGGCGTACAATCGCGATGCAGCATTTGCATTTTGACGACACTCTCCATAAATTAGTAACATTTCCACTAATTCATTATTGCTATAATTATGAACCATTTTTAACAATAATTGAGGCCCAAAAAACTTAAGTAAATAATGACATTTTGCATTGTTTATATTGTTATTTTTATTTTTATGGTTATGTTTTTTGTTAACAATAGCCAGGACCGGCTCAAAATTTAATTAAATTTTGAAGGGCTACAACTATCTTATTTTTGAGTTTTGATAAAAAAGTTACTTAAAATATTTATTTGGCTATCCAATTTCTACACGCTGTTAAAAGAAACGCGTCAACTTAAAACTCACCCTGTATATTAGTTTTACTAAAATATATAATATTTTAACTAAATAATATATATATATATATATATATTTAAAACAGTAATACTAATAATATAAACAGCTTACAAGACGTAACGCCAGGAGGCGCTGGCAGCTTTATTTAACTTGGGAACGCAGCCTTTCTTTCATTTTATGTGGGAATTACTGTGGTGTAAATTAAATAAAACTATAGAAGATACATTAAAAAATAATAATATCTCTGGTACGTAATAAAGAACTTGGGTATAAGTTTAAATTAAAATCTAACAGATTAATAGGTCATTTAAAATAGCAATATTCTTGATTCATTATCAGCACCCCTGACTCTACACAAAAAAAATAAAACCCGACTACCATCGAGTTTTCCTTCTACAATCTTTGTTTCCTGGACTAATATGTATATCTAAGAAAATAAGTTAAAATATATATATTTCAAACAAATTATTTATATTATTAATATTTTTACAAATCATTCTTTATTTTATAAATCATAATTATGGCACAAACGGCGCCTCATACTACTGTTTGTTGCTATATTGTATAAAACTATGGTTGTATTTGTATCTACAGGTTGTCGAGGAAGAAAGGCGTGGTGGTGAACTCCTTAGGCACGCCGCGTGTCTCCTCTTTCCCCGCGAGCATTCATTCTATACGCACAATGCGACAAAGTTATTGAAAATTATGGGCCGGTACTAATTTTATGAGAAGCCGCGGCGCGCGCCGTTTGCGTCAAAATTATTTTAGGCGTAAATAAATTAAAATTGCACAAATATATGCAAAAATGTAGGTACAAACCAGCATTTAAAAGTTTATAATCTAACCAGTAAACAACAGGCTGAGCAAAAAATTAAAACCTATTACCTATTTTTAAGGAAACGATTTATTTTAATTAAAACAAACGGATTAAAAAAAAGTTATATCAGTAAGTTTTAAATGCCGGTAGTGAAAACAGACGTACGTTTAAGCGCAGTGAAAACAACATACTTCCACACATACAGGGTGTCCCAAAAGTCAACGTTATCCTTTGAAGGACTAATAGGTCGGCTCATGACTACTCAGGATATCAAAACATGACCTTCGTAAAAAATCGTTTTTATGAATTTTGTAAACCTTGACACCTAAGATCAGTTTTTAGAGTGCCAAAGCTACAAAATTCCTTGTTCTAAACTAACATTTTTACCCGATTTTGTAAGTTTTTTTATTAACTAGTGGTATAACTTTGACCGTTTAGAATGCAAAAAAATATACCACCTTAACTTGACAAGATATTTTAGTAGTTTTTAAAACGGCATAACATTTGCCATGTTTTACTTTAAAGAAAAAGAGTTCGTTTTATACGTACTTCCTGCGTCCTTTATTTGTTTTGCAGCTTCAATAATTCAGTGTCTCAATTGATTTATTTTATGAAATACTTCTATAGCCTTTTTCCTGTATGCAACCCCAGTGGAAAAATCGAGAGTATTTAAATCCCGAGACCGAAGAGGCTACAAAATGGAACCAAGACAGCCGATCCATCTCTCTGGATAAACCTAATCCAAATAATATTTCACTCCTCGTGAGTAATGAGCAGGCCAGTCATTATGTTTAAGCCACATTGCCATGAGCGTTTGTTTAAAAAAAAAATAATTTTCCCCATTTAAACGTTCAGTTAAATTAAAGGGACTAATTAATTATTTGGCCTTTTAAGATGCCACAAATTCAGTTAGAAGCAAAATTTTTCTTCTCCCATTGAATGTGGGTTATCAAGTGCATAACAATGAAGATTGTGTATGTTTATAAACTCATCTTTTTGAAATGTGCCTTCATTAGTTCAAGAAATTGTATTTAGTAAATCTGGGACTTCCCTATGTTTCTGCTTTTTTGGACCAGGTTTATCAATCCATCTCGGTCCCATTTTGTTGCCTCCCCGGTTTTTGAATTTGAATCCTTAAAAAAATTAATAAAGAATGTAGGAAGTGCAAGACCGATAAAACGATAATTGTTAAAAATGTGCCGAGGTTGCATTCGACTTGGTGGCAGGCAATTTGCTCGTTTTGCAGTAAAAAAGCAATATATTTTTCTAAACCATCACCAATGTTATACCATTGTAAAATCTAAACTAAATTAGCATTTGTTTAAATCATCTTATCAAAGTTTTTTCTACAGGCTGAACGGTCAAAGTTTGCTAATAAAAAAGTATAAAGTCGGGCAAAATTGTTTGTTTTTAAAAGGTAAAAAACTACTAATAGTTTTATTTTGAACTGTAATCAAAAGCAGGCCTATTCATTGTTGTGCAAAATTAAATAGAACCTTAGAATATGGAATTTTGTAGCTGTGGCACTCGAAAAACTGATCTAAGGTGTCAAGTTTTACAAAATTCATAAAAATAACAATCAGGCCAATTCACTAACATGAGTCGTTAATATTAGCCACCAGAATTAGTGGTTATCGTTATATTTAGAGGCCTATTCCCTTTCGCTAAACATGCATGTTCATGAACTACATATGTTTCGTAACATATGAGCCTATTCCTTTTCAATTATTTCGTCTATAGACGCATGCGCTCGAAGAATTTCTTAAACATCCATGTTTACAAACATCATCGGTGTTAAAATGGCTATTCCGTTTTCAAAATTCGATGTTTGGTAAACATACATGATTTTTGAAAACGTATGTTTACGTACGATTGCCTGAGAGGTGCTGTTAGACAATATTTGAGGTTTTTTAGCTTGCATTAATCATAAATTGCTGCGATGTATAATACTATATATACCTAATTAATTATAATTATATATGATAAATAATTATTTATAAATGAGAATAGGACAAATCATATAAGGTTTCACACCAAACAAATAAAAATATATTGTTTGGTAATTTTAAAAATATGTTTATAATTTGTTTTTTAATTATTAAAATGTATTTCCTAATTATAATACCGGAATATAAATTTTGCTTTGCTGATTTTTTTAATATAACTAATTAATATTAATTTTATTATAATAATAATAAATATTTATTTAGAAAAAAAAACAGAAAATGAAAAAAATCTGAGTGTGAAGAGAGAATTTGGGGGGAGGAAGGTTAAGAGGCCTATTCCCTTTCTTGCTGTTCGTAAACATCGATTTCTTAACATGTATGTTCACCCAACGACAAGCCAAACATTACCTATGTTTAGGGGTATTCCGTTTCTCATATGTTGAGAGTCTTGACCTTGAATCTTTCTGAACAGCGATAAATGTTTTTAGGACAGGGAGTTTCTTAGTTTTATAACCTAAAAGTTGCAGACTAAACTAAAATTGTATTAGATAATTGTTTTAAACATCATTGGTGATATTTAATATATTAAATGAACTTAAAAACAATTTGGGAAAATCCACAAATTCTAAAAATACCTACTTGGGAAAAACGTTTTATGCTGAACTAGCCAAAGCACAGATCTTCTGGCGGGGCCATTAAGTCCATCCTTATATGGAAAAGGGTAATCATAAAATATCTTAAAATAATTATTTGTTACTTATTTTTACACACTTTTAGTGTATTGAAAATGGGAAGAAAACTACGCATTTCTCACATGGAGACTGGCAATGTCGGGGAGCCAGTAAAACAACTTACAAAATTACTTTAAGGATAAATTACTAGCCCTAATAGAGGAAGCGCTGTGAAAGTTAGTGGTGGAGGGTAAGGTGGAGGTAATACCATCGTTGGAACTCTTCATTGACCAGCCTTTAAGTTCGGGTGGAAGGGTGCCTTCTACAACAGGGACGCATAAAGAGAAAGTCCAACTCAAACTCTGACGAGTAGTGAAGGTGTAGAGGTTTTACAAGGTATTGATAAAACCTAAAAGATTTTAAAATTAAACCAAAAAGTTTTAGCTCCCATGTGAAGAAAAATAGTTTTTAGATGCATATTTTTTTGTATTTTATTAGTTATACTTTTCTTTGACTAATATTTTGTCTATATTTTTGAGTAATAATATTACATAGGTATTTGATATTTTATATTTTTTGTATTTTTTTAATAAAATATATTTTTCCAAGTTATTTTTTATTCTACCAATAAGTATATATATATATAGTTTTAGAGGTCGTTTTTAGACACTCTTGTAACATATAAGTCTTGACCTTCCTCCCCCCAAATTCTCTCTTCACACTCAGATTTTTTTAATTTTCTGTTTTTCTCTAAATAAATATTTATTATTATAATAAAATTATATAAAAAAAAATAGTGAAGCAAAATTAGTATTCTGGTATTATAATTAGGAAATACATTTTAATAATTAAAAAACAAATCAAACATAGGTATTTTTAAAATTAACAAAAAATACCTATATTATTATTTGTTTGGTGTAAAACCTTATATGATTATTTAATTATTTATCATTTATAATTATAATTAATTAGGTATTAATTATGAAAAAGTAATTAATTTATAATTACTATGCTTGATAATGATACTGTACCAAACATCGCCGCAATTTATGATTAATGCAAGATAAAAAACCTTAAATATTGATAAAAAACCTTAAATATTGTCTATAACAGCACCTCTTAGGCAAGCGTTCGTAAACATACGTTTTCAAACATCATGTATGTTCACCAAACATCGAATTTTGGAAACGGAATAGCCATTTTAACACCGATGATGTTTATAAACATGGATGTTTAAGAAATTCTTCGAGCGCATGCGTCTATAGACGAAATAATTGAAAGGGAATAGGCTCATATGTTACGAAACATATGTAGTTCATGAACATGCATGTTTAGCGAAAGGGAATAGGCCTCTAAGACTGTTACAAGAGTGTCTAAAAATAACCTCTAGAACTATATATATATTGGTAGAATAAAAAATAACTTGGAAAAATATATTTTATTAAAAAAATACAACAAATATAAAATATCAAATACCTATGTAATATTATTACTCAAAAATATAGACATAATATTAGTCAAAGAAAAGTATACCTAATAAAATACAAAAAATATGCATCTAAAAACACTTTTTGTTCACATGGGAGCTAAAACTTTTCGGTTTAATTTTAAAATCTTTTAGGTTTTATCAATACCTTGTAAAACCTCTACACCTTCACTACTCGTCAGAGTTAGAGGTGGACTTTTTCTTTATGCCTCTCTGTTGTAGAAGGGGCCCTTCCACCAGACCTTAAAGGATGGTCAATAAAGAATTCCAACGATGGTATTACCTCCACCTTACCCTCCACAACTAACTTTCACAGCGCTTCCTTTATTAGCGCTAGTAATTTATCCTTAAAGTCATTAAGTTGTTTTACTGGCTCCCCGTCATTGCCAGTCTCCATGTGAGAAATGCGTAGTTTTCTTGCCATTTTCAATACACTAAAAGTGTGTTAAAATAAGTAACATATAATTATTTTAAGATATTTTTTGATAACCCTTTTCCATATAAGGGACTTAATGGCCCCGCCAGAAGATCTGTGCTTTGGCTAGTTCAGCATAAAACGTTTTTCCCAAGTATTTTTAGAATTTCCTAAGTTGTTTTTAAGTTCATTTAATATAATTAATATTACCAATGTAAAATAATTATCTTACACAATTTTAGTTTACGATCTGCGACTTTTAGGTTATAAAACAAAGGTACTCTCTGTCCTAGAAACATTTATCGCTGTTCAGAAAGATTCAAGGTCAAGACTTTCAACATATGAGAAACGGAATAGCCTTAAACATAGGTGATGTTTGGGTTGTCGTTGGGTGAACATACATGTTAAGAAATCGATGTTTACGAACAGCAAAAAAGGGAATAGGCCTCTTAATCGGTCTAATTGGTTGGATCGGCCGATACCCACTGATTCTATTGGCGAACGTTAACCACTGATGTTAGTCATTTGGCCTAAATATCTCAAAACTTTTTTTACCAAGATCATGTTTTGATTTTCTGGTTGGTCATGAGTTGGTCTATCAGTCGTCCAAAGGATATCGTTGAATTTTGTTATACACTGTATACTGCTTATTCGCTTTATTTTGTATGGATGACCTTGTTCCTTTTTTTCAACTAAATTAAATTAAGGTTATATCAATTTTTTCTAAATCATTTGCTTACATCGCTTAGGCCTTCATAAATTTCTGTGGTTCGCCCTTATTAAAAACAAAAAAGTAGAATAATATGCATATTATGTAAAAGCCACTAAAGATCTCGTAAACACAATGAAAAAAAAAACAAACGGTATGCAACAAAATGGTTGATTATAAAAAAACCCTGTACATATTATTATGTCTATGATAAAAACCTTTTGGCAGTCGTTATCAAAATATGACGAATATTATTATTGTATTGTATTTATTATAAACGCTTTTTTCATAAAATTTATGTACAATTTATCAAAAAAATTTCTAAATACAGACGAAAATATGGTATTTGTTTAAGCCGCCACGCATGCGCTTCAATTAAATCATACTTGTATTTTTATTTCCCCTACTTTAACCCCACGAAAAGGAAACAGTCTCAGTCCAAAATGATTTATGTGTGTAAGTATGTAATTAAAAGTGTTAAAAACGCCCTCTTGCGCCACCATCGCGAACCATACTTTCTTTATTTGTGCCAACGGCCCATGCTCCACTATTATTTAACATTATATTATATTCTATATTAAATATACAAAATTTGTATTTTCTTTGCACAAAAAAGAACGGGGCCTCATATAATTTCCACCTTGCGCTTGTTGTTGGTAAATTGTTGGCTAGAAAATCTGCACCATTTAAATAAATCACAGATTTTTAGAGCAGCAAGTAAAAGTGATTAGATAGAAGTCAATAGTGTTTATCGAGTTTTTTTCAACAATGCCTATTCTAAACAACAATATCGATTAATCATTTCATTTTGGGAAAAAAACAATTTCTCCAGTTTTTCATAAACGTTGCAGATATAAAAAATTGTATTACCTATAGGTAATACAATTTTTTATATCTGCTATAGTTTCTATAGAAAGTAGGTAATAAAAGGTTATATAATGACCAAAGTTTGTTGTTTAAAAAAAATGAGTTTGTTAGCTACAATTGACTACAATCCAGAAAATGTTTTATATTTAACCCTTTTACACCACTTAGGTGCACCCTAACCTTTGTTTAGTGTATATGTAACGTGATTTATTTGTTTCATACGATTCGGTAATCTTTTCCTTGTGATATTTTCTAAACTTTGCTGATTTGGTGTATAATGTTTTATAAAATAATATATTATTTATAAAACCATTTATTCAGGGCTGTGCGCAGGATTTGCTCCTGGGGGGAGTATCAAATTTTATAAGAAAGTATATATTCTGATGTTATTTTTCAATAGTTTAAGTATTTATAGGTTTTATATGTTTCAGTTTTTCAAGTAAAATTTTATACAAAATATGTATTTTTAGGTTATTTTTTAGTATAAAAAGTAAAAATTGTAATTTTATAAAATTACAATTTATAAACCCTCCTAAGGGGTTTAAATACCCAAAACCCACCGTGCGCACATTCCTGCATTTACATCTATATTTATATATCTGGGTGAATCTCACAAAATGTCCCCCGATGGTGTTACCCCGTGATATTTAATAAAACTAAATGAGTTTGGCCTACACTTTTATTGTGTTTTGATTTTTCATAATTAGGTAGATATTACAGCTCAGGTTCCAGATTTTTAACCGCAATTAATTATTTTTTACAATGTTTTAAAAGTCTAAAACCTATCCTACGTGACTGTTCTAGGTTAACCTATATGTTTTCAAATATCTAAAGTAGTAAAAGCATACTAAAAATATCAGTTCACTAAGTAAATTAAACACATCCAAAGCAATCGAATCAAATAAAATAATATTAAAAATTAAAAGAAATCATTTTTATAACCATTTATGTAGGTGTTGATTCTATCCCCCTTAAATCTGTTTTTGCTTTAAATTTTATGCAACGGATGGCGCTTTAATCATTTTACATCACATACTTCCACACATATACCGCTTATTGCCTATATTTTGTATAGATGACCTTGTTCCCGTTTGTAAGGGGAAATTTGTTCTCGTAGTGTGCCATTTTCCTTTATGCGCATAGTCAGTTCATAAGTGGGGGATTTAAAATATATGATACCATAGACATCACATAACATTAGATAGAGAAATTAATACATCCATTTATGATACGAATTGTCAACTAAACAAAATTTAGGTTATATAAAATTTTTCTAAATTATTTGGTTCCATAGCCTGGGTTAAGCTTACAAACATTTTTGTGATTTGGCTTTATAAAAAGCAAAAAGTGGCATAATATGCATATTATGTATAATCCACTAAAATCTCGTTAAAACAATGGCAAAACAATTGGTATACAACAGAAAACAAACAATATTGATAATTATAATAACCATCTACATATTTATATGTCTACCATAAAAATCTTTTAGCTATAATCGTGATCAAAATACGATGTTGCCAAATTTTTGCTTTTATAAAAGTGCCATTATAAAATCTAAAATATCATCATTTTGTGAGTTTATTATTGTTAAATGCTTTTTTCATAGAATTTATAACCAATTTATTAAAAGGTATTTATTAAATAGGGACAAAAATATGTTATTTTTTTTAAACCGGCAATGCAGCTGACGCATGCGCCTCAATGCCCGCTACCCTGTGAGAACATTTCTCCTACTTTACCCCCACGAAATGGAAACAGTCTCAGTTAGAAATGATTTGTATATGTGTGGAAGTATGTTTATGTCTGTTTACGACATTATAGATGCATGTGATTCCTAAATTATAGAATACGTATACTGAAAATGACAATTCAAACGTCAAATAAATTTTTAATAGATCTAAGTTTCATGGCAACCTTTAAGGATATATTAATTAAGGAAACATAAATGTATACGTCAAAGGTTAGATTAAAAGTTTGAACGTTTATTGCAACAAAACAGTAAAATATATAAAAAAAATTGTAAAAACCTTTTTTTTTAGTTATGCAAATATTAAATATTTAAATTAAATCACTAGTTTTAATTGGATAATTGAAAGAGTGCATAATATTTTTAATAAACAGCCAATTAAAACAATTCAAACCGTCAGTTTTTTTTCTATTTTGCTCTTAAATTCTTAGTTATGACCTAATTAACAAGAATATAAAAAAAAATAGGTTTTACAGAAAGTTCAAAAATCACCTCTCAGAACAGCACCGTGAATATGTTATAATAATGTCAAATCCAGGGTTAATAATTAATTATAATAACACTGTGCTAGTTCAAAAATCTAACAAGCGGGGCACCAAGGGGGATTACCTAATTTGAGTACGATGAATCTAATGGTGTTAATCGTTTTTTTTTTAGGTTAGCTCTTGTTTTCGAGAAATTTTAGATACAAATTAGATACAAATTTATATATATATATACAGGGTGTTTCACATACGTGGTTGGATTGGGTTGGGTTGGGTGGTCCATTAGAAGTTTCTGGAGAACGAAAAAAGATATCGATTTGAAATTTTAATACAGTTTATAATCCATTTAAGTATATTTTTCTAAAATATTTTAAACAAAATTCTAATTCCGGTTTATCCGGAAGTGACATCAACTTTGTTATTTTAATAAAGCACCCCATATATTTTTACATTTTAAAATTCTACATAAAATTCTGATTAAAACTACTATACCATGTCCTATACCTAAAGTGAATAGTTTAAGGGTTATTAATTTTTTTTGGTTAAAATTTGACAAATGCGCGTCAATCTAAAATAGCCTATAACTTTTTTTTATTAGGGTTGCGAATATGAGGTTGGAATTTTTGAAATCTTAAAACATTGTTTAGAAGATTCCATGTCAATTCTTTAACATTTTTTAACAAATCACCTGAAAAACCCAGGGCAAATTAGGCTTACTTGAAAGGTTAATAACTTTTTTATTTTAAATGTAACAACCAGTATGTTTTTACCTAATCAAATAGTAAATTAAAAAACCTTTCGAAAAACATAAGAAAGCTTTCGCCTAGGCGACTTGGCAATCAGGGCCGTATTCCAAACATTTTAGTAGATTTAATACTGTATTTTATGAAAAAA
Source organism: Brassicogethes aeneus (assembly GCA_921294245.1). Classification (NCBI taxonomy): domain Eukaryota; kingdom Metazoa; phylum Arthropoda; class Insecta; order Coleoptera; family Nitidulidae; genus Brassicogethes; species Brassicogethes aeneus. The sequence continues at coordinate 3,748,784 of OV121137.1, forward strand.
TGTATATTTTTTGAGAAAAAAATCATGAAAAAAACACTTTAAAATCGACCAAATTATTTTTTTAACAGTTTCATTTCAATATGTATTTGTCTACATTTATTCCATCGATTTTTATCAATTTATAATCAGTAAATGGTTTTAAAATGAGAAAAATAATGTTTTTTGTGATGCTTGGATCTACAATTTAAATCTAAAATATCTCGGAAACAAGAGCTAACCTAAAAAAGGGACTAGTACCATTGGATAAGCGTATTCAAATTAGGTAATCCCCCTGGGTGCCCTGCTTGTTAGAAAAAGTTTCCGATTCGAGCACAGTGTAATTATTAATTCTATACTCAACGGTCAAACCTTTACTAAATTGTTAATTACTATTTTTTAAATGATTGTTATTATTAAAAAAAAGTATGTTTTACTTTAATAATTATTATTTCCTAATAATTAATAATAATTAATAATTATTATTTCCTAAAACTGGATAAAAAATAATATTTTATTTAATCATTGAATTTTAATGTTTTTAAAGAGTTTGTTTATAAAAGTTTGGAAACCACAAAACAGTATGAACATTTACACATTGATTATATAATATATTATAGTTTTAAACCTGGCTATGCGGCTTTGGGAGGAAGGGTCGAAAATTCCGATAAATGCGTTACGTAATACTTGAACGCTTCATTTGTATTGTTAACCCACTGATTGCACTGTGCACTGTTTATATGGTGGAGGGGGATCAAAAATTACGATAAAAACGTTATGTAATACTTGAACGCTTCCTTTGTATTGTTAAGCCACTGATTGCACTGTGCACTGAAACCAAAAACTTATTTATGCAATCGCTCAGTTCGTAACGAACTGTTCGTTCAGTTAGTCTGCAGTCGATCAGTGACTCTGTTCTGTTTTCAGCTGCGTTTTTGTACCACGTGCTGGTACATCTTTAGGCTGTAACCATACTACCATATACGACGTTGTCGATCGTTTTTGTTTTTCATGATCCGCTATCTAGATGACTTTATAGTTATATGTTTATAAATGTGTATTTAAGGATTGTTTAGTACCGGAAATTTTGGTGAATTATATTTATTTGTTGGTAAGCATACCTGATAATATAATAATAACATTTATAAATAAAAGGGTAAAGCCTGTTAATTGAGTTAGGTACTAATAAAGAACACGTTTTTTACTTTTGATTTTATATAAAATCATTTGTTTTTGTCATTCGGTGTTTATATACTTAATCAGTGGCGGCTGGTGGATTTTGGGCACACCCATATCTCAGTTATTAGACATGGGACCCACATCAAATTTATATGAGCTTATAATCACATTATATAGACAAGTTCTTCGCAAGCAGAATTTAAATTAAATTTTGCGAAAAAAAGTTACTAACTTTTTTTCGCAATCAATTTAAATTCTGCTTGCGCAGAACTTGTCTATATAATGTCATTATAAACTAATATAAATTTGATGTGGGTCCCATGTCTAATAACTGAGATATGGGTGTGCCCAAAATTCACCAGCCGCCACTGTACTTAATTATTAATGAAATATTATTACACATAATAACATTATGATAAAGAGTGGGCAAAATATATTTTTTATAAAATGTAGTACCTAAAACTTAATTTTTCTACTAAGAATGTATAATATAATTACTATAGTTTTATTAAAACAAGAAGTTGCATGCATTTTAATACAATTTATGGTCTATTTAAGAGGATATTCTCATATTAACAACAACATCAAAAGGTAATTTCTTACAATTTACAAAAATAAAACAAAATTTATTAATTTTCCATAGCAGAATATTCCATAGCAGATTATTCTAGAATTTATATTTATTTATGTTAATTTGAAAAATGAATTTGAAGGCTTATCTATAGACGTATCTATAGATACATCTATAGATAAGCCGTCAAATTAATTTTTCAAATATATAAATACATATGTTTATTTGAGATCTTGAGATAGATTAATTGTAAAATTAATTGAATGGAATCAAATGTCTATTTAAGGATGAGGATGATTTAAGTGCTTGTTCTTTAAAAAACAATCCAAATTGTTCTTAAAAAAAAAGTGAACCGCATGATGTGTATAACGTTTAATGGTTGTTTTTTCATTAATGCATACTTTCGTTTTATGTAAACTAGTGATGTAAGTTACATCACTAGTGGCGGACTAAGGGGGGCGGTGGGGGCGGTCCGCCCCGGGCCCCCAGTCCAGAAGGGCCCCCAAATCTTTCTTTCTCAGTCCAATAAAAATCTATCTAAAATTTAGGGTTTTACAATTTCCGGAAAAATTGAGCCGGCGAAAAAAAAAAGTTTTTTTTTAATTGGAAAATTTTCAGAAAAATTGACTTTTTTCTCATATTATTCAAAGAGTACCTAATATAAAAAATGCAAAGGTCAATTTTTCTAAAAATTTACAAATTTTTACAGATATGTATTTACTATCCGTACACTGATATCGAGAAAAAAGTGAATTTCCGACGCTGAATATAATCATAATATAATTTTCTTAAATCAATTTAATTCAATTCATTAATTAAATTAATGTTAAGTTGTTGATTGCTACTTTTTTCAATGTATATACATATATTTTTTAAAAATTATTTTTCCCAAAAAATACATTTTTTAAGACCTGTTTTTTCCCAATTTTTTCGGTTTTTTTTGACACTTTAAAACCCTAGTATAGGTATAAATATTTCAGAACCCAGCTTTACCATAAAATATAAACTGATTAAAAAAAAATACCCCGGAGATTTCAAGTTTCTAAAGAATAACATGCTATGAAAAAAAAAACAAAATATAAAGTCAAAACTAAAAAAGATTTTTAATATTTTAATCTCGGGAGCCCCTGGCTGCAATACATCAGGAATTAGAAAAAAGGTTATAATTACATTAAATAATCGTTAATCTTAGACTGCCATGAGTGGGCCCCTTGATTTTTAAAATTCAAATTATTAACAAGTTCAAATATAAGTATACTTATAAGTTTGCTGGAAAAAGCTTGTAATCAATTTTTATATCCCTGATTACAGTGTTGCGAAGGACTTGCTAAGAGGATCTACTAACCAATTTAAAATATCAAAACATTATTATTTACAAAACAATCACATTATTTCATAAGCAGACTAGGGGCCTCATTTTATTTTACCGCCCCGAGCCCCCGACGGGTTTAGTCCGCCATCATGTAACGAATGTCGTTTTTCACACATTCGCGAATGCAAATGTGAATGCGAATGTCAACTTTTCAAACTTGCCGATGTTTTCTGCGCCCATGATGGCTAACTGTGAGAGCGAGTGTCTCACACATCTAAACGACACATGCTATGCCATTTTTCACCATTCTACCGGGTTTTGTGTGGTGTGAAAAAATATTGGGACTGATTTATTTAATACCAAAGTTTTTTTGTCTTAACAATATTCGCAAAACACTCGCATGTATTTTTGCGAATGCAAAACTCAAAAATCATACGAATATTCGAGAATGCGAATATTCTTTAAATCACAAATGTAAATCGTTATTTTATTAATATTAATACACTTATTCCTGTTTTTAAGGTGTATTTCTCAAAATCTTAAAAAAATTAAATCAATTTTACATGTTTAAGATTAATATTAATTTTATTTATTTTATTTTATTTAAATATGATAGTTTTATTTTATAACCTGTGCTGTTCGTTTTCTTAAGTTAAAGAGTAACCTTCGATTTCTGGTCACGTGATTCTTGTGACCTGGGTAGGTAACACAGAGTATGTTTCCAAAATAAGGGCAATTGATTTCAGGGTAGTCTTAAATTTTAAATATATTTTATTGTTTGTTAGACTATAGTATACAACTCAATTCCAAAAAACTGCATTAATTAATATTTTTGTAACAATTTTTTATTTAAAATATATACATTTATAATAACAATCATAAGACTTATTGGTTTTTACTAAAGTAAGTTAATATAGACTACTCGAATCAAGCTAACTTTTCAAAATCCTTTGGGGGTTTTGGTGTATAAAAATAGTACTATTGACCAATCCAGACCAGTGCTCGGATATTTGAAACCGAGCCGACATGCTTACTCTGTCTTTCCTGATCTGCTCACGCCGTTAGTGGGCAGTATGCTATACGAGGTTTAGGTAGTTGAGCGCTTAAATCAAGTATCGGTGCATTTTTCGTTTTTGCGTTCGAACATTTGTTTCTAGTTATACATATATGTATGATTCTAGCGCGCATTTCAGGACTCTTGGATTAAAATTCATATTTCTGTAACCGTTTAAGTTAGCGACAGGTAATTTTTGTTCTGACTACATTTGGCTCGATATATATGTATAATATTATAATAATTCACATAGCTCGCCGCAGAGGTTTTTGATGCACGATTTAACTTGAACGGTTACAGAAATATGAATTGTTTTATTAGTAATCCAAATTTAAAATATAAACACATTCGTGAGGTTAGTTAACGGGTAAACTTTTAATTTAATTTTGCCAATAAAATAATATATTATAAGCGAAAAACAAACAAAAAATCATTGAGTTAAAATATTTTCATTGATTTTTTTTGAGTAAAGGAATATTTGTTAAAAAAATCATCCTTATATTAAGCAAATTTATGTTCAGTATAATTTTAATTTATCTTTTTGACTTGTCATACTAACCATTTTCTGTTGTAGTTATATTATTAATAAATTAATGAGTGATTTTTTAAAAAAAATTGTGTCCAAAAAATTTTATTATTATTATTATTTCTTTGTTTGTATCTGCAACAAATTTTAGAAAAATTGATTTCTTGGCATTAAAAATTACTAATATTTTGCATAATATAATTTAAAAAGTATTTTAATTTCACACGGCGATTTTATTCCGCTATGAGGGTGGGTGGTTCGTAACATTAATCGTTTTATTAATTCTAGAATACAATCTAAAATTCTGATTTTTTGCAGACTTATACTTAAAATGTGAGCGCTTCTAATAGCAATTCAAAAATTTTGAAAAAGAATTGCAATATAGAATTATAAAAATCGTGCATCAAAAAGTTTACCCTGCGGCGAGCTATGTGAATTATTGAAAATTTCTATACATATATATCGAGTCAAATGTAGTCAAAATATTGAAAAAGTTTAAAAAAAAAGTTAAGTCGCTAACTTCAACGGTTGTAGAAATATGAATTTTTATCCAGGAGTCCTGAAATGCGCGCTAGAATTATACCGTACCTTCATTTGCAAGCTAACCATAGGGAAAATACATTGTAACTGGACCAGATAAGTCTTAGTCAGCCCGAAGCGAAAAACGTTGTAGAAATGATTTGGACGCGTGGACGAGTACGCTAGCATGCGCCGTAACAGTTGACCTTGCTTCATACATCGATGCTTTATTATTGTTTTTTTATTTTGTGCGGTGTAAATCTGATAAAATTTGTTTTAGTACGCATGTCTCGACGACGCATCCAAATCATTTCTGAAAAGGTTCTCGCTTTGTGTTGACTGCGACTTATCTGGTCCAGTTACAATGTATTTTCCCTATGGTTAGCTTGCAAATGAAGGTACGGTATAACTGGAAACACATTTTCGATCGCAAAAACGAAAAATGCACCGATACTTGATTCAAGCGCATAACTACCTAAAACCACTATAGCATACGCGCCCATTGACGGCGCGAGCAGATCAGGCAAGACAGAGTAAGCATGTCGGCTCGGTTTCGAATGTTCGAGCACTGATCCAGACCGCATACAGGTAATTTTTATGTCCCTTAGATTGTTTTGCACAGTGTATATTTTTTTCATTTATTAACAAAGGTTATTATGAGAGTGTCATAATAGTGGATCTCCACAGCGCACAGTGTTGCATCCAATGGACAAAAGTCCTAAATGCAAATCTCGATTTTTGCAATTTTAATTATAGGGATTCATAATAAAATAACCAGGTTTTCATAAACTGGCAAAAAAAGTGCTTTTTATACATATACAAAATAACACAAACACTTGAAATCAAATAAATGCTCTTATCAGTATTAAAGGTAGACTCAAGACAAAACAATAATACAAATTTTAATGTGGTTAGAAGGTGAAAAATAATATTATATAATAATGAGCGGTCTTACTAGAGGTACGTAATTTTATTAAATAAATATATTTGATCAGTTTTGTCTATCCTTCTTTATTAATTTTATTTGTAAATATGAAGATTTAAAAATAATAACTTTGGCTAAGCTTTTAAAAAAAAAGTGATCGTATGTTATGCAAGATTTTTGGTGCATAAATACTCGACTTATTATAGTATCTTTTGCCGCTGAAATTATCTGCAACGAACTAAGATACGTATTTTTTTAGCCGATGTTTGCAAGATATCAAGGCGCGCTTTATTTGAAGAATGGTGTGCTTACAAAAAAAATGAAAGGCCCGTAAAATTTTTATTAAAAATTAAGTCATATCTGCCTACTGATATTGCTGAAGTTATAGAACAAAACTTAAAAGAAAATAGTATCAGTTTTTGTCGCCAAATTAACAAATGGTGGCAAGAATGTTTCCGATCACGCAAGAAACTGGAAAAAGACCATGCTGTCTGGCTTAATGGCACCATGACTATTAACTTAAATAAACGCCCAACAACTAGTCCACAGGGATCCTCTACTTCAATGGGAAGACCCCAAAAATTATTCGAAGAATTGTCTCAAAAAAGTAAAATTCGACGAGTAGAGCTCCTAGTAAAAAATCATACCTCGAAGGAATTATGTTTTGCCGCCGAAAGACCGAGGCGGTTTTCGACTACCAACAGTACTACATTAAACACTATGACAACCATAAAGGCCATTGCGTTATATTAATTAATTAATTTAACTGTCAGGAAGTATGAAATTTTACGTTCCTTTGTAAACGCGATGCATCCCGACTGTTTCCCAAGCTATCGTTCCCTACTTACAACAAAAAATAAATATTTGCCAGCCCACATTTATGTAACGGAGACATCTGCTGAAGTTGATCTTCAAGAACTTTTAGAAAAAACAACAATCAGTATATTAAATATTTCAAACTTAAGTAAATGTCAAACTAGTGATTTAAAACTTATTTGTAAATGGGGTTTTGACGGTAGCTCGGGGCACATTTTTTACAAGCAAAAATTTGCATCCCCTTCTGCTACTGATGAATACATGTTTCTAACAGCTATGGTTCCGATACAATTGATCGACAGAAGTAAAAATATTATTTGGTGTAATTTTAAAACTTCATCAACCTTTTACTGTAGACCCATTAAATTTACTTTTATTAAAGAATGTGCCGAAATTATTCGACAAGAGGAAATTTCGGTAGGGGATGCAAATTTTAAAGTATCATTTGAGATGCTTTTTACCTCGCTTTTTACTATGTTTGATGGCAGTGTTGCTAATATCTTGTCTGTTATTATTATTATTATTATTATTATTATTATTATCGTTTTGGAATTTCAACTTTACATTGCTGGATAAGATTTTTCGAGTGTTTGCTACAAATTGCTTATCGTTTACCAATAAAAACCTGGCAAGTAAAGGGAGAATTAAACAAGGCAATTTTTAAAAACACAAAAAAATCCATTCAGGAGGGCTTTAAAAGTAAACTGCATCTTATTGTTGATAAGCCAAAGCCGGGATGTGGCTCCACAAATGATGGCAATACCGCAAGAAAGTTTTTTCAGAATCCACAATTAAGTGCCGAAATAACAGTGATTAGTAATTATCAAATTCCATACTATTATAAGGGTAATAGTTTCGGGTTTTAAGATAAATGTTGAAAAATTGAAACCCTTAGGTACTTAATTGAAACACGCTCTCTTTATATAAGTCTATATAACTGGTACTATATGCCTAGTTCGGTTCACAAGGTTTTAGTGCATGGCTGCGAAATAATCGATTTTTTTGAATTTCCTATTGGGCAACTTTCGGAAGATGCTTTAGAGGCTAGACATAAGGAATTCAGAAAAATCCGATTACATAATAGCCGAAAAACTTCGAGAACAGATGCCAATTACGACATAATAAGAAACCTTATAATGTCTTCTGACCCTGAACTAGCATCCCTTAGGCAAATAAAATCATTAGAAAAGAGGTCGGATTATTCAGATATTAATAATAGAATAGAATATTTCTTAATTGAGGAGTCTCTAAATGATTCAGGTTTGTCTATTGATTTCAAGATGAAGATATTAGCGACACTAAATCAGAGTAAAGGTTTTTTTTAAGAATTAAAATTCTTCTTTTTCTCTATATAAAACTTATTGGGATTGGCAATATAGTATAGTAAAGTTTTTCTTATTTTTTTATTATTCAAATTATTATTTAAAATAATGGGTACTTTTTTAGTTTTGTAACAATACACATTGATGACTACAATTAGTTCGTAAAAAATATTTAGGTATATTTTGTTGTTAGTAACTAAAGTGTTTATTACTATAGTAATAAACACTTTAGTTAATATATTTATAATTGCAATTTAATTAACTCTCTGGAGAAAAATTTTCTTTTGTTATTTTTTCTTTTTATTACAACTTTAAAATGCAACTATGTATGTAATTATAAAGTTATGGTACTTTGTTTTTATTTTTAAAACTGAATACATATTTATTTTTCAAAATTATACCGTGTAAATACTTTTGTCCCATGACCCCTATCTCTAGCAACACTGTGCAGCGGGTAGGAATTCGTAGTTAAAATATAAGAAAATTTGGTCAATTTTGTTTATTTGATCGTATAATCTAATTTTTTTATCATTCATATTACTCAAGGTGCCCTCGAAACTCCTTGGGAATAATATCTAGCTTTAGTAAACGATTGGAAATAGCTTAATGCATCAATCCAATTTACATTATAATGAAACTATTTTAGTTTGACAAGAATTTTATTTTTAATATTTGGCACAACTCCTTACCTAAAACCATTTTGGTTGTTCAAGGCGCTCTTTATCTTTATCACTCTCGAAACCCGAAACCACTCGAATCACTTTTTGCACATGATGTACGATATAGCGTTTTCACCAATAGCAGAAAAAAGTATTTATTTTGCTTTAGCCGCATGTTTTCAAATGAAAGGTGAGAATAGACAATGCATACATTTTTCCTTTAAACCGGCATTGCATCTCCCACGGATATTTTAGTTGTGTGCGTAGTAGGTTAAATTGATTAATATTAAGTTTAAAGATGCCGCTATACACGACCAAAATATAACAGTATCCATTGATGGACAGAACCCTAATCCACTCATTAAATTATATAGTTTATAATATTGGAAATAATATTTATTGTGCAGAATATTGCTCACCATAGTTCCTTGCACTACTCATTGATGTGACCAAAATAACTATTGCTGGGGTAAAAGTAACTAGTGAGTTTCCAGTGGTTAATAAATAAATAAATCGTTTATAAGCAAAAGCTGTTACATACTTTACATAAATATATAATCTATTAATATTTAAACGTTTGTATACAAATAAAAAAACAAAGAACTTTTAAATTTAGAGTAATTAAATTCATTTTTTATTATCACAGGTAAGTTATTAAATAATAATTAAGTCCACATGAAAAAATTGTCTTATACAGTATGCAACTATTTGCAGTATTTATATAAAAATTATTTCCAGCTCTTGTATTGTGTTCATGAATATTATATACAAATTTTAATTTTTAATATAAATACGATGGCGTCATTTTATTTTAAATCAAGAGTACGGTACACAATCCATTGGTTTACATTCATTAAATTTAGCACTTCCAACATAATCTTTGTCTTATTAGGATATTAAAGGTTCTTAACTAACAAGATGATTCGTGAAGTAAACTGTTTAATAAGTAATTTTCTAGAACATTTATGTACGCCCGCAACTGTCACAGACCATGTCGGTAATACAGATAACTTACTGATCTAATAATTAAGATACATTAAGGTTTGTTTACACTACATCCCCCCTTTAAGCAAGAATGTAATCCTTTAAATAAGTAGGTTTTTTCACTTGTCTGTTGGGCCTTTGGTTTTTTTCGCAGGCCTCACTAGCACTATCGAAATCACTACTTTCGCCAATGTCCGCACTAGTAGGTTCTAAATCAGGTATGTCAACAGGTATCATCAACAGAATTTTCAGGTATAGATTTTTGTTCAACAGGAAGTTGATACTCTGGCAGTTTTGGAGTACGCTGAAACATAAAATAGGGCGCTGGAATTAGGTGCCATCTATTTGTACTGTACTGTAAGGTGGGGACCCCTGCCTCATCGTTTAATGAAAAAGGGTTATAGGCAACTGTTTGTACAGCTGTGTATAACTAAAAGCATAAAATTGAAATTAAATAATAATATTCAATTATTATTACAAAAATATAAGTAAGATAAGTACAGAATTCTTCAAGACAAGTGACATTTTTCAGGGAATACTAAGGGTGGGTCACCACCCTACAGTACCTAAATGCGTTTCGACTAAATATAAACGTGGTTCGGATAAGCAAGCTTTTATTTTCCCGTAGGTACGTAAATCAGCTACCCAAACACTGTCACCTATGGATAACATAGATAATTCTTTTGTCCTATATCTTTTATCTAATTGGACTATGGATTTTTCATTCCCTCTACCCTCCCTTTCAAAAATGGAAGAAGTATCAACAGTTTTGTTTAATTTGCTCGGAATCATAGGTAAATGAGACCTCAGCTTACGATTCATTATATTTTTTTAACAAATTTTTTGCTACTTTTACAGCTGCTTTGACACAACCGTTAGATTGCGGAAAATAAGGGCTGCTGGTGATATGATGAAAATCATACAGTTCCGCAAATTTCTTAAACTCTGTTTGGAACTGAGGTCCATTGTCGATTTTAACAATATCTGGGATACCGTTTCTGCAGAATAACTCTTTTAATCTACTTATAATGATTGACTCAGTCATTTTCTCCAAACGGAAAATTTCGAAAAATATCGAATAATAGTCTGTAACAATCACAAACCATGAATTGGTTTTAAATAAATCAATGGCAAGCATCAGCACCACAAACTGTTTTCCCGGAATATAATTAATTCTATAATCGTAACGCATTAACCGTATTCTAAATCTTTGAAGGCGTGGTGTTCATCAATAGGTTTAGATTGTAGGACTTGAATTAACGGTTATGATCGGTTTCAAAACTAAAATCCAATCCGATGACATATTCCTTGAATTTTTCTGTGGCCCAAGTCAGTGCTAGAGCTTTGCGTTCGATTTGTGCATACCGATTTTCTGTCGGTGACAATAAACGAGACGCATATCTGATCGCCTTCCGACTGGATTAAACAAGCTCCAAGGCCAAAAGAAGACGCATCTGCTGATATTGCGATTTGTTTATTTGGATTAAAATGAGCTAAACAACAGCTATTTTGCAATAATTCCTTGATTTTGGTAAAGGAAAAACTATTTAAACCAATTTTTTTTAATTTTAAAAATTAAAAATAGATACAATAAAATTCATGATTTTGAACTTAAAATTTAATTATGTTGCAAAAAGAAAAAATTACAAAAAAAACCATTTTTAAAATTGGTTTTTTTTGTAATTTTTTCTTTTTGCAACATAATTAAATTTTACGTTCAAAATCATGAATTTTATAGGTAAATAATATTATAATGTTATGTTTAATATTTAATTATTTTATTTGAGTTTATAAGAAATACCTGGCAGGAAGACGAAAGTCGTTAGTCATTTGGATTTCCAATAAAGTTTATTATTATTAAGAAATACCTAATTTCATTAGGTTAAAAATATATACACTTTCATTACTGTGGCAGTTTAAGTTAACATTCTAGCGCTTGTTTTTAACATCACAATTTCTGATTGTTATTGTTAATGCAATTTTTTGGGCACAAGTTTGTAGATAGTTTATTTGGGAAAACAAATTTTATTTATACATTGTATATTTATTAAAAACTTACATTATTAATATAATTAGCGATTTGAGTATAATTATGACCATTATGCCATAGAGCAATAATTTGTCCCTTAATTTCGCTGCTGCACTGAGGCATTATTTTGATACTTAAATTGCTGTCAAGATACATACACCTGTATTATACCGCGATCTGTTTACTAAATTTATAGATAAAAAATAAGAAAGATACGCTGTGATTTGTCAGGGATATTTTTAAGGGCCTGGTCTAAAAAATGCCGTGAGAAAAGCGCATTTCGAGGTGGGCCTTTAAGGATTGGCCCATAGTACATTCCTTGAAAGCAATTACACAGTATCGTGTTTCCAAAGAAAACTTCTACCCCCAAACATTTTAACGGATTAATTCGGTCAAAATCCTTAGACACGTCAATTTTTATTTCTAGGGGGTGAATTTTAATGTAGGCTTCACGCCCCCACCCGCACCCTTACGCGCTCCACCCCGCCTGCCACAAAATCTTAAATTGCACGGGGGGTTGAGTGACATATCGTTTCAAAGGTATTTTAATTCTGTTATTGTTTTGGTTAGTTTTCGAGAAATTACTATTTGAATTTTCATAAATAAAAAAACAATTATAAATTAACGAATGTATTCTGCCCTACTATGGAGAAAGGCAGTACCTAACTGCTAAACAAGAAATTTGTGGAAAATTAGCATAAACACATTTTTATAAAAAGCAGTAGGTATTTGATTGATTTTTTTAACTTTTATGAGATATTTGACTGCATTTCTGTGTTGAATTCAGTTACAAAATGTCCATAGCTTTACCATAGCACAAGAAAACGCATTTTGCATTTTTTTGCCTTTCTCCATAGTAGGGCAGTATTGCTCAAAGTGATTTCCTCCAAAACCATTTAATAGTATAGACGTTAATCAAAATATAAACTGTTAAAATGACAGGTGCCAAAATGACAGCTTTTGAAATGACAGTTGCCAAAATAACAAATGTCAAAATGACAGGCTTTGAAACGAAAGGTGTCAAAATCACGACTGTCAAGTTGACTCAAAATGACGGCTGTAAAATGAGATGTGCCAAAATGACAGGTTCCAAAATAACGGCTGTTAAAATATCAGGTTCCCAAATACTGGTGCCAAAATAACGGCGGTCAAAATAACATGTACCAAAATGACAACTGTCAAAATCACAGGCGCCTAAATGACAGCTGTTAAAATTGCAGGGGCCAAATTAACGGTTGTAAAAATGACAGCTGTCAAAATGACAGTTACTGAAAAACATTGTCCGTTAGTTTTTCTAAGAACCGCAAGAGCGATGCCGCGGTTATACAGCTAGTGAATAAATCAATTTTAGCTAGTGAATGAAATATTAATAAAAAGGTTATTCGTAACATTTGTAGCGATACTACCTGAAATTTTCTTTATGAAACCAACATATTTGTTGATTTACAATTGTTTTGTTTTTCTCTTTATATGCCTAATTTAAAAATTTAAATAGCAATTTATTGAAAACTGACCGACAGAAAAAGTAACAGTATCTTATTAAGAATTAAAAGACTTTTAAAACGAGTGACATATGTCACTCAACCCACGGGATTTAGGATTTTGGTGGAGGGCCGGGTAGAGCGCGTAGGAGTGCGGGTAAAGTCGTGAAGCGTACAGTAAAATTCGCCCCCCTAGAAATAAAAATTGACGGCTCCAAGGAATTTTGCCCGTTAAAACGTTTGGGGCTACAAGTTTTTATTGGAACACCCTGTATAACAATCTAACATAGAAATTAAAATTTTAATGGTAAATTTAATAAATATTAATTAAAAATAAAATTACCTTAAAACTAAATATTAAAAAATTAAAATGTTAAAATAATAAAATAAAACACATTATGGTATATTATTATAAGGGAGAAATTGCGCACTATCTCAAGTGTAATACTATACTTTATCTACTCCAATAAGCAGATAATTAAATGATTTTTGAAAAATAAATAAATAATCTGGCATCTGTTAAATGGTTAACCTCACTTTTTACCAATTTTAATTGTTATTAAATTAATATTATTATATTTATCTCAAATCGACCAGGCAAAAAGGGGTGGGTCGTTATTTTTCAACCATTTTTTTTACAGTTTCTCTACCGAAATCGATAAGAGGTCAAAGTTTTGACCATTGCCACATTTTTTTTTGTTGATAGTTGATATTATGAACAACTTTCACCAAAAGTCCCGAGTTGGCTAAATTCGTCGTTTCGGATTTATATACCTCTTTTAAACATACCTTAACTTTATAAGAAATTCTTGTTTACCTTAAATACATATAATTCTATTATAATTACTCTTAATTAACTTTAATAATGTTGATATTTAAACCTTTATTAGTCCTCTGTGCGGCCAAGATCGGCCGTATCATGCATCTCTTTTCTTCCGAATGCATTCTCCCTTTAAAGTTTTGCTCACACTGCAGGTTTTTAAAGTCTCCAGTGGCGGCTGGTGGATTTTGGGTATACCGATATCTCATTAGATATGGGACCCGCACCAAATTTATATGAGTTTATAATTACAATAAATAAACAAGTTCTGCTCAAGCAGGATTTAAATTGAAGTTTGCGAAAAAAAGATAACTTTTTGCTCGGCCGTACCGGCCCCATAGCGCCCCCAATAAATATAATATAAATTTAATTGATGCAATTTATTATTTACCATAGTTCATCAAAAAATTTCAAATTTCATTTAAAAAATCCAAATTATACAGATTTTATACCATTTTAAATTTTTAATATTTCCTTTCAAAGAAATAATAAAACCTTAAAATGATTTTAAATAAAATTTGAAATTTGTCGATACACTATGGTAAATAATAAATTGCATCAATTAAATTTATATTATATTTATTGGGGGCCACATTGAGCCGTTACGGCCGAGCAAAAAGTTATCTTTTTTCGCAAACTTCAATTTAAATTCTGCTTGCGTAGAACTTGTTTATTTAATGTCATTATAAACTCATATAAATTTGCTGTGGGTCCCATATCTAATAATTGAGATAGTGTGAGTCCCATATCTAATAATTGAAATATTGGTACCCAAAATCCACCAGCCGCCACTGAAAGTCTCTAGATAGATTTGTCGAGTTGTAATACTTTTGTGTTTTTGTATTGAAATAATAAAATAAATTTTAGATTTAGTATTATTTTTTACAAGAAAGTCACTTTATTTTAACGATTGTATGATATTTGAAGACTGTCAACTAACTTAAAACTTACTTCAGCCCATGACTAAATACCTATTGCTAACTGCCACAACTTGTCGATTTGTATTTAAAAAATTATCCAATTCATTATTCAACTGAAGCATTTTTATCACTTCACCATAATTTGCCGGTTCATGGACCGTGAACCGGACCATTTTTGGCGGTCCAAACTGTCAATGTTCCAAAACGGACCGGTTTTCGGTACAGGTTTATATCCATAAAAAAATTGTAATATTATAGAGTTAATATTTTATTGCTTGCAAATTAACATTCCCTCTAGTTTTATAAAATCAGGTTTAAACGTTTGATATGCTACATTAAATTAATTTAATATATAAATAGAACGTATTTCACAAGTGGGATGATTATTTATTTTAAAATTTAAACTAAGAAAATAAATCTAGACTTTATAAAAATTATAAACTTTCAATATAAACCAAACTAAACCATCAGATGACTTAAAAAAATGTTTTTAAAAATAACCCAAATTTTTAATCTCATTTCATTATATATTAGTTATATTATATTAAATAACAATACCAGAAAATGGATCATTAACGCCATATCACGATATTACGTGCACCCAATTTTAAGCATACGTGCCTGAAAAGATTATTTTTTCCAACAAGTAGTTTCGAGTTTTTCTACTTAAAATACCCTCCTATCGCGTGGTATAGGTAGCGTTAGTTAGGGGCGGATCCATCATTTTTGTATGGGGGCGCAAGCCACGTTTTTTTGTAATAAATCTATTTTTAACAATCATGTGTTACAAATATACAAATTGTATTGTATAATACAATGCTGTCACACTCTAAAAGTAAAGTTAAGTTAAATGCATTGAGTGCGCTTATTCCTTCACAGACCACAATCACCGCTAGCTCCACGTGACTCTCACTATAGTGAGTTTTAGTCGTCATACTGTATTTTTAACCGAATTGGGGCGTATTCAAGTACTTCTGTATTCGAATACTGTAATCGAATACATTTTGTGTGTATAAACTCACCTTATCCCACCTTACCCCGCGTTATGTAAGCCCGGTACCGTTTGGCCATGTTCTAACCAAAGTCGGCCAGAATACGGCCGCTGCAAAATCTTTCAGCTTGCCCTAGCCGGCCCGCTTACGGCCGGAATACGGCCTGCCGCGGCATAAGCAATACATCTCACGGCTGCTTACGCAAGCGAGCTAACTATAAATAGCGATGGGTTGCAATATTTAGTTGGAAGTGTGCGTCTGTAATGGCATAACTGAACATTAATTGTTTGAAGTCTTCATCTGCTCAGTAACGAATAATGGCTAGCTATAGTCGAGTGTTTTAAACCTATAGGATATACCTATCCAGGACGTCTGAAGGATTTTTTTGAATGGACAGGCTGTTGTGGCCGGCACTCGGCCAACTATACACAGCCGACACTCGGCCGAGTAAACATAGCCGACATTCGGCCAGACGGACATGCCCGGTCCACAAGCCGGAACAAATACATGTGTCGGGCCGCACGCGGCCAATTCGGCAAAACGCATTCGGGCCGTATGCGGCTAGCTTGTGCTTACTGGGATATGTCGACACACATTGGCCACAGACTAAATGCTGAAACAACGTTTTAAATATTCGACTTAAAGCCGCCTGGTGTGTATTTATAAAAACCCCCGTGAAATATTTTATCGGAGAATTTGAAAGTATCCCAAACCAAACACGTCCCAAACCTCCCGCCTCTCCCCTATCCTATCACTCTATATAAATATATTCAAAAATTTCGTATCCTTAACCTTAATATAGGGATACAATCTTCGTGCAAATAAACATTAAAAACAAACCTGTACTGCTAGGATATTTTGAAAAAGTATTACATGTTTGCCATCATCGCCACCACTTGAACGGCTTTTTTCTTCACAACCATATACGTATTCTTCTTTTTAATTTTTCAAAAAGTATTCTGTACGAGTATTAGAATAGAAACTTGTATTTGAATACAGATTTTGTATCGCAAATAATTATACGATATTTGTATTCGTTGTTTAGAATACAATGTTTTGGTATCCGATATTTAACATGTATTCGAACCTAGCTCAGAAAAAAATGGTGGAAGGGTATTATTGAAACCCTAGGAATACCGCAACCATGGTTTCAAATTTTAATTATTATTACGCAATAAATTAAACCACTTTTTTATTTAACAGACGGACCAAAACAAACACAGTTAAAACGCGTGATCAAGACATTGGTTGGTGACCAGCACGGTCCTTATTTGTGAATTCAGTGGAGTTTGACTTTTGCCGAAATCAGCCATTAAGTGCATTTTGCTTTATTCTACCAACGTTGTCAGACCGAATTCAATCAAAAACTATCTTATGTTATTCCAATTTCTTAAGGTCCATTAAGATAGTGAGATCATGCAAAAAAATTGTCTCGGGCTTGGTTTGGCGGTAAATTATATACGAACATACATAAATAGTTAACTTAATCGCCCTGCAGATGTCGCGTCATCGCTTTCTGTATATAACTCTGACAGACCCGAATTACATAACTGGCGCTACCAATCCCGAGATATGGCAACACTGTTAGGTTTTTTAAATTTTAGTTTATGTAATAAATGCGTGTTTGTGCTTTGTTCAAGTTAGAAAACAATGAACCATTATTTTAATAGCCCAAAAAAATGCCTATTGCCTATTCAGCAAAGCAAGTTTGACCAAAAACTAAAATAAGCATTTACTTTAAAAATACTAACCCATAAATTTTAAGTAGTCCCGAACTTTGCCTAATATAAATATAATAAAGCACTCACCTATAACTCAGGCACCAAACAAAAGTAATAGCCTTAGATTAAAAAAAAATGTCAAGACCAAGCATTGATTAAAATATAAATGCAACTTAACTTAATTGCTAGAAAAGAACAACAGAAAACGTAAAACAATGTATTACACAAAACGTAGGCCAAGGAACCTTTGGGCCACACATTAACCAGAATTATAAATATAACTTTGGGAGATCATGTAAGCTGATTGCACGGTTGCTTAATTTTATATGTAATTCCTTTTAGCAGCACGGATTAATTCAAAGAATCAAAGAATAGAGCTGAAAATTTATGGACATTATATTTTTATTGAAGAGAATCACTCTAGAAGGTAGCACCCCAATTTTTTTTTGCTATATATAAATAAGGGTTAAGCACCTTAAAACTAGGACTGATCCCAAAAAAGAAATGCCTTTAATAAAACAGCATCAAAATTTATTTAAAGAAAGCGATTGGGTTGGAGTAAAAACTTTAGTTTTTAATACTTTTTGCAATAAATAATAATATATATCCTATTTTGTTATCTTCAATATAACAAGTTCAACAATAAATTAATTAATTTGTGGTAATTATGCACAAATGCAATTTTCCACGAAATGGTGCATTCTAGGATAAAATCTCAAGGGACAATTTTTATAGACCTTTAATAGACGAAAAGATTGTAATAAGTACAATTTTTTAAATATGCGACTTTTGCGGAGTAAATGGCAAAAACCTTAACCCCTTCAGACCTGAACTATTTTACGACGATAAAAATAAATAAATGGCTCTTAAATCTATCGAATTAGGACCTAAATAACACATATTTGATGCTAAAATATCTTAATTGTAAAATTTCAGGATAATTTCAGGATGTTCACATGCATGTACATCGAATGTTTTATACGGTTTAGGTGTGGATAATACCAAAATAGTTTTTACATGTCTTAGTACATACCTTTAGGAACAAACTACACCAGTTTATACTTAAAAAATATCTTTACAAATCATCTAAAGACCCGCTAAGACAAACTGTCGTCAACGAGTTGTTGCTGTCATTATGCGCATCTCCATTATATGAGAGAATTTTCAATCAAAAGGGGCAGTTTAAGTAAGAGAAGTCGCAAAATGTACCTTAGTTTAGCAAAACAAATGTACTTGGGGGTGAAAACTAGGTTCTAAATAAAATTTAATGCTTATTGATAGTAAATAAATTACTAAAAAGCTAATGTACATCTGAATGTACACCAGGTCTGAAGGGGTTAAAAATTGGGGATTTTGTCGAAATTCAACCCCTTACAGGCACGTGAAGGGGTTGAGTTAGCCATTCAAATTTTTGTGTAATCTTTTTTCTCTTGTTCTATTACAAAATGGGGGGGTGGGACAATTCGATAATAAAAGTATATCTTTCACCTCTATAGCTAAGGACCACCCTAATACATATATATGTGTATATATACATATATATGTATACTGTATAGTTAGCCCATTAAAATCCCACCCCCCTGTGAACTTCTGAACCAAAAAAAAGATATCGATGTCGGACAGAAACTAGGGTAAACTATATTGTTTTTACTACTTTTTGACGTCAAAATGAAATTGCTTGTGATACCTCATTTGAAAGGTATTTTAATTCTCTATTTAACACTTTTTTGTTTTTAAAATCCGTCTAACCATAGCTTAGTTATTAAGCGTTTTTGTCGCTTATACTCACATTTTCGCGGAGTGCGAATTATTGCTAACCAGTGCAATAATTATGCGTTAATGTATGGGCGGAAATAGTGGGAAACCACATCGTAGGGCACATCTTTTTGGAACAATATTTGACAGGTATTCTGTATCTTAACATGCTTCAAACCCAAATTCAACCATAGATTGAGGAAATAATCAATACCTATCCTGATGAATTTGACAAAGAAGTCATATTTCAGCAGGATGGAGCGCCCCCACATTATTTTAGGGATGTTAGACAATGGCTTGATAACAGTTACCCAAATCGGTAGATTGGTAGACGTGGTCTTACCGAATGGCCGGCTCGTTCTCCCGATTTAACGCCACTTTTTTTGTGGGGATATTTAAAATCGAAGGTCTACATTACAGAACCTGAAACCATAGATGATCTTAAACACCGGATTAGACGTGAATGTGCTAGTGTTACGCAAGAAACTTTTGATAATGTTAGAAATCAATTTGAAGGCTATTTGTGTGTCAAGCTGTCCAAGGGGAACATTTCGAACATCTAATTTAAATTTTTCTTAATAAATTAAAACCAAAATAAAACGTGTTTTTAAAAATTTTAAACCCTAATAACTAAGCTATTGTTAAACAGATTTTAAAAATAAAAAAACTGTTAAATAGAGAATTAAAATACCTTTCAAATGAGGTATCACAAGAACCCCTTTCCATTTGAAATTTAGGCAACAAAATTTCATTTTGACGTCAAAAAGTAGTAAACAGAATATAGTTTACCCTGGTTTTTGTCCGACATCGATATATTTTTTGGTTCAAAAGTTCACAGAGGGGGGATTTTAACGCGCTCACTGTATATATATATATATATATATATATATATATATATATGCTTGCAAATCCAAGTCCGACCGGGTTGGGAAGGACGGTTGTTCAATACCCGCGTGAAAAGAACAAGGATAGAACGCCAAACAGAAGGCGCTTACAATACGCACGCCTGCCGGCTCTGCCCAATCAAATTCTGTTTGGCGTTCTATCCTTGTTCTTTTCACGCGGGTATTGAACAACCGTCCTTCCCAACCCGGTCGGACTTGGATATGCAAGCACTGTATATAACATTCAGCAGGATTTTATTGTATATATATATATATGTATGTTTTATTAGTTTTTCGGGATCTGCTCCCCTGTTGTCGGTTTTTGGTACAATCTCATGTATATGAGATTGTACCAAAAACCGACAACACGGAGCACGTCACACATACGGTTCTTTTAAGAACCATTAATATATATATATATATAACGCCCGTGGAAACCTATGTATATTAGGGTGTCCGTTATTTACCAAGTTGATTTTTTTTAGAGATGGGAATCGGAAAGTTTCCATTTTAAGGAAACTTTCCATTTTGGAAAGTTTCCAATTGGGAATTTATTTTCATTTTGAAAGTTTCTTTTAAGCTACCGGAAACATTCCTTGGAAACTTTCCTTGTTTTTTATTTCATTTAAATGTCAATTGTTTAACCGCTGATTTTCGTTAAGGCCATTATACAAGGCCAAGAAACTGAATAAGAATATAATGTGTGTTAAATTTAAAGCAGAAGAAGAAGTATAAATTATGTAAGTTATGTAACATAACTTATGTCCCTTTTAATTTTTTTTACGTAATATCTAGGATTTACTAGCAATGAATTTCTAGTAGTAAACATTTTATTTTTATTTTGTAGGTTTCAGTATACAATAGGAATAATCCAAAGTAAAAGATACTAAAAATAGTATTGCAGTTACATTCTTTAAACATTTTTTTATTTTTATTTTTTTTAATAAAATTTGACAAAAAGTTAATGTGTTTTGCTGGATTTATGCAGCACCAATTAACATTAAGATTAAGATTAACATTAAGAAGTTAAATGAACGTAATCCATTGGAAGCTTTTATGCAACACATTAACATTAACTTTAGCATTAAGTTAACATTAAGAGATGGCCAACTTTTATCTTCTTAATGATAATGTTAATTTTTATTCCTCCTGCGCAGGTTTGCGGCGCAATTTTTAAATAAACCCTGTCAGTAATGCCAACATACCCGAAAAAAAATGAAACTTACTGCTGAATGATTAATTTTTTATTCAATGATTGTGTTCTTTGGTTTATTGTTTGTTGTGGAGTTTATAGTTTTCATTTATTTTACTTAACAGATGCTAAAACGGGATTAAAACAAAATTCAAACAAATAAAAAATGTCAGATGTCAAAATTACTTTAACTTATACGCATGCTTAATTTGCTACTAATTTTGCTGCATAAATACCCTCCTATTAATGTTAAATTAATCTTAATCTTAATGTTAATGTTAAAGTTAATCTTAATGTTAATTTGTGCTGCATAAATCCACCATTATATATTTTTGCAAATCCCTGGCATAAAAAAAATATTTTCGCAATAAAAAAATTTTTTTTGAAACTTTCGGAAAATTTCGGGAATTTTCGATGGAAAGTTTCCGGGAGTTTTCGTCAAATGGGAATTTTCCCATCTCTAATTTTTTTTCTTGCGACGCCCCCTAAATTTTTAGTCTATCGTCTAAAAAAAAAAATCAGACCAAAATAAAATCTTAATATTCATAATAAACCTTGCCCCAAAGACGATACATTTCCCATTCAAATTACATGGGATTTTGACACTTTTTTCAATTAATTCTTTTTTCCCCAGGAAAGATGACTTACAGCAATGAGATATATATATTCTTATAGTAAATTGAACGCTCTACAAAAAAGGTCTCTTATAATTTTTCGATTAAATCACTCGTTAAAAAGTTATTCGAGGTGAAAGTTAAACTCTGTGTACATTTTCTGATTTTTTTTACTTTTACGGCAAAGTTATTATTATTTCGATGAAAGTTATTAGTATATTTCTGAAAATAGATAATTCTGGTGGTATTAGGGTATACAATTTTTAAACCTGGAAAATAATAGACTGCATAACAGGTAGCTGGTTCTAGTTTTAATCATTTTTGAGACTTTATTTATAACACACAGTCAACTAATTTTTATTGAATTTCAAGTTCTGTATACTTTTATGAAATTTTCCTTCAATACAGTAAGTGACTCAAAATTACTCTTACAAGCATTCCCGCCAATAATAAAACTTATTTATTATACACAAAAAACAAAATTTAGAATTAGTGGAATTTTTAACATATAGGTAAATAAAAACTTTAAAATTAAATTTATATTGAAAATCTCATTGGAATTAAAATTTCACAAATAGTTCTAACCTATAAAAATTTAGGTTCAATGGATCTAAGACAAAATATATTTTTGATTGGAAAAACAATAAGTTCAATTACTGGCAAAAAGTTACCAACAAATAAAGAAGTTCTGTTTCTGCTTCTATTGATGACAGCTGTTCAATCGTTATACGTGAAGTGATAGGAATTTGGAGTGAAGCAGTAATTGTATGAGTATGAGTATGGGAACGTATGACAAGCCCCAGATATATTGTCATCCACTGATCTCCCGGGGTTATATTACCCCCTTTCCGTTCTCCTGCGTATCCCGCCAAATCACAGCATTACCTGTGTTTGTTGGATCCGAAGTTTTTACGCCGGCTGGTAGATCCACCCTAGGAGTTCGTGGATGACAGTGTCAAAGGTTAAGGCAGCTCCCGGGATTTTTGTCAGCCGGGTCGGGCCATACGTCCAGTTTAGGAAGGGTTTTTGGAGGACATTGAACTGACCCAAAACTAAGTACAATCCGGAATCCTTCTCAACCTAGGCCTTAGTAGTATCCCCATTCAATTGGTATTCGTGAATGGGGGTGGGTATGTTAGTTTTTTGCTTACTCCGGCTACCAACCTTGTATATTCTTTATTTATTTTATTGCTATATTAGTGTTCATACCGTTTTCATTTATTTATATCTTTGCCTTCTTACTTATTTTTTTTCAAATTAATTTAAAAATAAAAATATTAATATACAAAATAGATAAAACCGGCCCTGTGGTGTATCGCATCAATATTTGAAACCCGGCCCCTATGTCAGGCGTGCAACGCATGCCTCAATAGATGGCCTACCACTTCATTTTCACGTGGGGGCTTTGCCCATTTATTTTCTCCATCCTCCAAGCTTTGCTTGCGTGAGCTTATGTGTATATTATATAATATATATAATACAATAATATAATATTGCAAAGCACCCACTTGATTTCCCTTCACACACGCACGCTGCCCTCTGCAATGATCAATTGTTGCCTGGTTTCCTGTTAAATTAGTATCTATATAAATTCAATATAAATTTCAATTAGTCAATACCAATACTAATACCAAATAATACAAATAATCAATACCAATATCAACCAATCAATCAATTAATCAATATTAACGTTAATATCAGTATCAACCAATTAATCAATCAATACTAATACTAATATCAATATCTATAATGCCAATATCAACATCAATACTAATACCAACAATATTACCATCAATACCAATACCAATACGATTATATCAATATCAATCAATCAATTAATTTATTAATTAATTAATTAATCACTTTATGTAAATACCAATAAAAAATAGAGCCGGCCCTGTAGTGCATATAGTGGAATGCGGCCTTATGGCCTGCTTGGCTCTTGAGTTCTGTGTATTAGTTTGGCTTTGATTTATGGGTGTGACCCTAAATTTATTTATGATAAATTTTTGTCTTCTTGCTTGAAATGGTTTATTTACTTACGCCTTTTACGCTGGTTGTTTACGTTTGTCTACTATGATAAAATTAGGTTGTTTATTTAACAGTTACGGAAATGTTCTTATTATTTTTTAAAATTTAATTTTTAAGACGAATAGAATTCTTAGATTTTTTTTCAACATTGTGAAATGCTTATATAAACATTTAACGATTATACGGTAAGACATGCAATTAGAAGAATTACTTAGCTTGATTATTAGGCTATAAACCTGATGCTTTGTCTTTCGCGGGGTGGCCTTCTCCTGCAGGTTTTTGCATAGAAAAAGGATATTTTTGGAACGCTCCGATCCAGGTGCGCCGGTTGACTTATCGTTGCTGCCTAGCCTCAATTAGGTACTTATTCACTTGCACACTTTTACGGCGTTATCTCACAATTTTCGCACTTCTTGCACTTGTTTGTTTATTTATGTATTTATTTATTATTTATTAACGATTACCGATATTTCCGGATACTTTGTTTCGTTTTTGGTACTTTACGTTTGTATCGTATACGCCACTTAGGAGGGATCTTGACGCATTCGACCTCTTCGAATGTCAAGACGGTACTAATTTGGAGTGAAGCAGTAATTCCAACTCAAATTAATTCACGTTGCATAACAAAATTAAAAAGTCTCTACGCAGAATACAGAAATGTTCAAAAACATCTTAACCAAAAAAATAAAACAAAAGAGCAAGATTTGTCAAATAAACTCGAACAATTATTTGACATTGCTCACGGTGACGTTTTTAAAATGATTGACGAGGAGACAAAACAATTTTTAATTGATCAAAGAACTCGACGGATTTTTCATATAAATATTGCTGAAACAAATAATGAATTATTTCATTTGTTATGCAACGCGAATTAATTTGAGTTGGAATTACTGCTTCACTCCAAATTCCTGTCACTTCACGTATAACGATTGAACAGCTGTCATCAATAGATTTATTGCGATTTCTTGAGTGATGGTACAGTAGTTGCAGAACTTCTTTATTTGTTGGTAACTTTTTGCCAGTAATTGAACTTATTGTTTTTCCAATCAAAAATATATTTTGTCTTAGATCCATTGAACCTAAATTTTTATAGGTTAGAACTATTTGTGAAATTTTAATTCCAATGAGATTTTCAATATAAATTTAATTTTAAAGTTTTTATTTACCTATGTTAAAAATTGCACTAATTCTAAATTTTGTTTTTTGTGTATAATAAACAAGTTTTATTATATAAATAACTACTGTTAATGTACGACACAACATTCACAACAATATGCAGAGATATTTGTATACAATATAAAAAATATACAATACTAAAAGGACTTAAAGCGCCGTCAAGGTACTAAATGCGCTTTAGCGCGCTTGCGTCAATAAAAATTCCGTGTGTTGGCGGGAATGCTTGTAAGAGTAATTTTGAGTCACTTACTGTATTGAAGGAAAATTTCATAAAAGTATACAAAACTTGAAATTCAATAAAAATTAGTTGACTGTGTGTTATAAATAAAGTCTCAAAAATGATTAAAACTAGAACCAGCTACCTGTTATGCAGTCTATTATTTTCCAGGTTTAAAAATTGTGTACCATTATACCACCAGAATTATCTATTTTCAGAAATATACTAATAACTTTCATCGAAATAATAATAACTTTGCCGTAAAAGTAAAAAAAATCAGAAAATGTAACTTTCACCTCGAATAACCTTTTAACGAGTGATTTAATCGAAAAATTATAAGAGAC
The DNA here is from genome assembly GCA_921294245.1 of Brassicogethes aeneus. Lineage (NCBI taxonomy): Eukaryota > Metazoa > Arthropoda > Insecta > Coleoptera > Nitidulidae > Brassicogethes > Brassicogethes aeneus. Next base: position 3,774,803 of record OV121137.1, read on the forward strand.
CTTTTTTGTAGAGCGTTCAATTTACTATAAGAATATATATGTCTCATTGGTATAAGTCATCTTGCCTGGGAAAAAAGAATTAATTGAAAAAAGTGTCAAAATCCCATGTAATTTAAATGGGAAATGTATCGTCTTTGGGGCAAGGTTTATTATGAATATTAAGAGTTTATTTTGGTCTGAAATTTTTTTTTAGACGATAGACTAAAAATTTAGGGGGCGTCGCAAGAAAAAAAATCAACTTGGTAAATAACGGACACCCTAATGTATATATATATATAAATTTATATTTTTTTATATTACGTAAATTCATTTTTGATTAATATTACTGAAAACATTAATTTACAAAAAAATGTAACTGATCTAATAAAATAAAACTGTTAGTAAGTAGAATATTCACAAAGTTCTAATACAATTTTAATTGAATAATACTTAACTGTTGTAATACTTTCTAAATTTATTTTATACCTTAATTCAAAATTCATCACTACAGTGTTTATATTATACACAATATATGCAATTCATCCGCATTTTTATTTTTAAATATGATTATTTATTATTTAGTTTAGAAATAGTTTTTATGCAAATAATAGAGCAAAACGATTATCTAAATTAAAAACCCTACTAGTTTCTCAGATAAATAAGTATGAATCATATGTTAAACTAGATAGAATCATTTTATTATTAGAACTTATTTACTCCAAAAACAAAACTTTTTACAATATTCTTCATAAATACAAAAAAAAATTAATTTAACTATTTATTTATGCACGCAACTATGCATTTAAATATTTCTGAAAACCTTCGTAACATAAACATAAAATGTCTTTACATATTTTAAAATATCATATTTAGGAAGGTCGGATCATCAAATCGGTTTGTAAATTTTTTCAATTTTTTATTTAGGTTAACTGCTTTTGGATTAAAAAAATGTAACGACGTTGACGTAACAGTATACTTTTTTTAGTAATTATAAGCACTAATTACAAGGGTTTTTAAAGGTAAACCCTGCGTTATTATAATAATAAAGGGTCATTTATAAATCTCGTGACGCTAGAGGGTAGAGGTTTTTTTAAAGGACCCCTCACTATTTGTAACTCCTGAGGGGGGAGGGTTTATAAAACGCCACTTGACAAAATAATTCGAATACAATTGTTTATTTATTTGTTCCATTTTTAGTCAGATTATTACAAAAATGATTCAGAAACTTTTGTTAGGGGTATGAAATAATTTGTAACATGACCCTTCGTAGGGTCTTAACATCATCACATTATGTCAAGAGGATTGGGAAGAGGTTCAATTTTTTAAAAATTTTTAAAAGCATTTTTAGCGTCATGAGATTTATGGACGGCCCCTAAAACTGGACCCTTTGGAGGTTAAACCTATGTAATTAATTTTATATATATATATATATATATATATATATATATATATATATATATTAGGGTGTGACAAAAAAACTCGAAATAGTTTTTTTCTTGCTCTTCACCCAAAATATCGTAGAATATGTCCGAACAAATATTCTGTTAAAAGTGGAGCTCATAATTTCAATTTTAAGAGGTCCCTCATCGAATCTGAAGTTTTGCCGCTTAAATATCACAGAAAACTGACCTTTTTACCTTATTTATTCTTGCAACCTAGGAAGGATTTTTTTTTTCATAAAATCCATGACCAAATCTTACAAAGCATTAAACTTGGACGAAAAAATCTTATCGAGCCGAATTTCTATTTTCATTATTTGATTTTTTACAGAGCTTTAAATTTAAAGTTAATAATACAAAAATGATGACTTTATACGCCTGTAACTTTTAGACTATTGACGATATAAAAAATTCGCCTAAAACTTTTTTGTGGTTCATCAGACAAGCTAAAAAATTGCCATTTGACTTTTTCGTCTAACTTCAATAGTTTAGCTGAAACAGGCAAAAAACGTAAAATTTTAAATTTAAAGCTCTGTAAAAAATCAAATAATGAAAATAGAAATTCGGCTCAATAAGATTTTTTCGTCCAAGTTTAATGCTTTGTAAGATTTGGTCATGGATTTTATGAAAAAAAAAATCCTTCCTAGGTTGCAAGAATAAATAAGGTAAAAAGGTCAGTTTTCTGTGATATTTAAGCGGCAAAACTTCAGATTCGATGAGGGACCTCTTAAAATTGAAATTATGAGGTCCACTTTTAACAGAATATTTGTTCGGACATATTCTACGATATTTTGGGTGGAGAGCAAGAAAAAAACTATTTCGAGTTTTTTTGGCACACCCTAATATATATATATATATATAACCAAAAACCGACAGCACGGAGCAGATTATGAAAAACTACTAATACATATATATATATAGAAGTTGTTAGTTAACAGCACAGTTAACCGTTAGTCTGTCAACTTTGTCCTGTGGGGAACAAGGTCCACACTGGAAACATCTCGCCAGTTATCCCGCACATGCACCAAAGAAAAAGAAGCATTCATAGTTTAAAATTAGCGGTCAATACTCCCTTTTAAGCAATAAAACTTCACGTATCACACCGATATATGTTTTAAAATGACCACAAAAAATGCATAATCATGTAAGGGAAGGTCTAAACATTTTAGTTACAGGGGCAGTGGACAACTAAATTAAGTTTTGAACAATAAAATAATGGAACCAAAATTTTTACATTAAAGGTTAAAATTAAATAAAAATATTACGTTATGTAAAGATACTGTATACTTTTCGTAGAAATAACGAAACTTTCAAATTAAAAGGCAAATTCCTATATACCAACCGTAAGTTTTGTCACGTAGTGACGTCATGCGCGCGACTGTCTAAAATTAGTTCGCCAACTGATCATACCTTGTTGTCTTAGTAGGATGGTTTGTTCTGTGGTACCATGGATACAGCGCGCTGCAGCGGTTGGACTTAAAGGGTGTGTAATAGTTCTGGTGAACAACTTCACAGTCAGCGACCACATACAGAGCTCCGCCGTGTGTCATCAAACCCGGTCGATGGCCAGGGAACTGACCTACCGAAGTCGCGTTGGGGGTCATATCGGCAATCTGCAGATTGCCATGGATCAAGCCGTGTTAATACTTGACCGTTTGTCGGTTGGGTCGGTTTTGCCCGAGTTGATCTTGACCTTCCATTTCTGGTGGTACAGTGCAAGTATATGATTTATGAAAATCCTTAGTTGCAGGAAGGCATTTTCAGAATATCTGCAGTATACAAAGTGTAGATCTATGGCGCCAGCACCGTACCCTGCGGAACATCTACAAAACATATTTATTTTATATCACGCCAAAGTTTGGTTACCTAACAAATCGAAAAATAAAACAAAATATTTCTGCACCTCGTCTAGTATAAGCAAACTGTTTTGACCAGCTAATTTTAAAACTAAATGGGAATTTGTATGTTGTTACAGATGTTACATTAGTTAATTTTTATATATAGATATAAATCAAAAAATCAGTTTTATAAATTTTATCCTGGTTTATGATTTAGTGACCAAAAGTGACCATAAGAATAAAGCGTTGAGTTGAATTTACACAGGCCGAAATTTGAAAACCTTCCTGTCTAATACGTTGATTAACGTAGCTCTCATACACTAAATATTTTCTTATACAACGTTGCCATTGCTTCTAAAAAAATTTACAAATAATGTGTGATTTATTTAACGCATTAACAGTTGTTAATAAATTGTTACTGAACAACAGGTAAGTCAATTACATTAAAATCGCTTAACATAACCAAAGAAAAATATTTTTATATTTTTTAAAAGACAATTTTGACAATGTAAACAATGTGGACAATGTGGAAAACCAACCCTCTGTCCTAAAAAACAAATCTGACCAATATATAGGACGAGGTCAAAGAATAATACTTTTTAATATGGTAAAAAAACATATCGATAAAGGAAAATCAAAAAGTGCCAGTGTAACATTAACATCTGAAGAAAATGGTATTTCAAACAGTAGCATTTCAGTCACCATCATACAAATGGAACAGAAAGAAAAGGCTACGTGACCATTAAAGAAAAGAAAGCGGGCAAGTCAATATGACAAATTGAGTCAGGCACAAAAGAAGCGCCTAAGAAAAGTTGTTCATAACTTTTTATAAATAATGAAATACCAAATTTAAGTAAAATTATCAAATAAGTAATTATGTTATTGAAATATGTTTAATAATTGATTAGAAAAATATTCCCTTAATGTAAATAATAAATAAAATAGAGGGTTTACCTTGTGACCAGGTGCTGTCAAATAATAAAAATAAGTTTTGCTTTAAATAAATAGGAGTAGTAATTTAGAGAGGAAAATATATTGATAATATCAGGAGTTACCGATTACAGGATCAAAAATATATTACATGGATGAGACTTGGAGCAATGCAGGCCACACAAAGCCTAAGGTGTGGAAGGATAGTACACTAATGACAGCAAGGGAGGCATTTAATGAGGGGTTATCGACTGGACTAAAAGACCCTTCAGGCAAAGGTAAAAGGCTTATTATCACCCATATTGTTTCAGAAACAGGGTTTGTGGAAGGTGGCTTAAATGTATTTGAGTTAAAGTCAACAGGGGATTATCATGAAGATATGAATGGAAATGTTTTTGATACTTGGATAAAAAATGTTTTACCCAAATTTAAAGAGAACAGTGTTATTGTTATGCCCACTATCATTCTGTTAAAATTGAAAAAAATCCATCAACAGCATGGAAAAAAAGGATGTTTTTGACTTTCTTGCCTCAAAAAACGTTTATGATAAAATGCTAATGGCCGAACGTTTAAATTTGGCAAAAAACTAAAATACATGGAAACGAAAAAACAAACTTGATTATTTGAAGTTAGCAAAATTTTAATTGATTATTTCAAAGATATCAAAAATATAAAAATAACTAAATATTTTTTGTTTTATTTTTTTTGTAAAATTTATATTTATAATAAACCAACAATTAATTTTTTAATTAAAATTGAAAAATCTTTATAACAAATAAATGGTTTTAGAATTAATAAATAAAGGGTGGGCCATCTGTAAGTTGAAATTAAAACTACGTGCTATTAATGAAGCTTTCAACTTAAGCGCCATGAATTGTTGACAGTAGTTTAGTTTTAACCTTCCGATTACAAAATATGCACAGAATAAATTTGGATCAACGTTTCGAAATACTCAAAACTTACTTTGAATGTGACTGTGATCGCAGAGACGGCAAGAAAATTGCGTTTGGAAGAAATGAGGCGCCGTCAAACCAAAGTATTACAAATTTGATCAAAAAGTTGCGCAGAAATGAAATGCTGGTGGACATAAAACATGTTTCGCATGCTCGTCCTAGACGTACACCTGAAGCAATCGCTGCTGTGGCCGAAAATGTACGCATGAACGCGTCAACATAAACTCGGCGCAGATGTCAACAATTCGGCCTTTCCCGTACCATAATACGTTGATTAACGTAGCTCTCATACACTAAATATTTTCTTATACAACGTTGCCATTGCTTCTAAAAAAATTTACAAATAATGTGTGATTTATTTAACGCATTAACAGTTGTTAATAAATTGTTACTGAACAACAGGTAAGTCAATTACATTAAAATCGCTTAACATAACCAAAGAAAAATATTTTTATATTTTTTAAGAGACAATTTTGACAATGTAAACAATGTGGACAATGTGGAAAACCAACCCTCTGTCCTAAAAAACAAATCTGACCAATATATAGGACGAGGTCAAAGAATAATACTTTTTAATATGGTAAAAAAACATATCGATAAAGGAAAATCAAAAAGTGCCAGTGTAACATTAACATCTGAAGAAAATGGTATTTCAAACAGTAGCATTTCAGTCACCATCATACAAATGGAACAGAAAGAAAAGGCTACGTGACCATTAAAGAAAAGAAAGCGGGCAAGTCAATATGACAAATTGAGTCAGGCACAAAAGAAGCGCCTAAGAAAAGTTGTTCATAACTTTTTATAAATAATGAAATACCAAATTTAAGTAAAATTATCAAATAAGTAATTATGTTATTGAAATATGTTTAATAATTGATTAGAAAAATATTCCCTTAATGTAAATAATAAATAAAATAGAGGGTTTACCTTGTGACCAGGTGCTGTCAAATAATAAAAATAAGTTTTGCTTTAAATAAATAGGAGTAGTAATTTAGAGAGGAAAATATATTGATAATATCAGGAGTTACCGATTACAGGATCAAAAATATATTACATGGATGAGACTTGGAGCAATGCAGGCCACACAAAGCCTAAGGTGTGGAAGGATAGTACACTAATGACAGCAAGGGAGGCATTTAATGAGGGGTTATCGACTGGACTAAAAGACCCTTCAGGCAAAGGTAAAAGGCTTATTATCACCCATATTGTTTCAGAAACAGGGTTTGTGGAAGGTGGCTTAAATGTATTTGAGTTAAAGTCAACAGGGGATTATCATGAAGATATGAATGGAAATGTTTTTGATACTTGGATAAAAAATGTTTTACCCAAATTTAAAGAGAACAGTGTTATTGTTATGCCCACTATCATTCTGTTAAAATTGAAAAAAATCCATCAACAGCATGGAAAAAAAGGATGTTTTTGACTTTCTTGCCTCAAAAAACGTTTATGATAAAATGCTAATGGCCGAACGTTTAAATTTGGCAAAAAACTAAAATACATGGAAACGAAAAAACAAACTTGATTATTTGAAGTTAGCAAAATTTTAATTGATTATTTCAAAGATATCAAAAATATAAAAATAACTAAATATTTTTTGTTTTATTTTTTTTGTAAAATTTATATTTATAATAAACCAACAATTAATTTTTTAATTAAAATTGAAAAATCTTTATAACAAATAAATGGTTTTAGAATTAATAAATAAAGGGTGGGCCATCTGTAAGTTGAAATTAAAACTACGTGCTATTAATGAAGCTTTCAACTTAAGCGCCATGAATTGTTGACAGTAGTTTAGTTTTAACCTTCCGATTACAAAATATGCACAGAATAAATTTGGATCAACGTTTCGAAATACTCAAAACTTACTTTGAATGTGACTGTGATCGCAGAGACGGCAAGAAAATTGCGTTTGGAAGAAATGAGGCGCCGTCAAACCAAAGTATTACAAATTTGATCAAAAAATTGCGCAGAAATGAAATGCTGGTGGACATAAAACATGTTTCGCATGCTCGTCCTAGACGTACACCTGAAGCAATCGCTGCTGTGGCCGAAAATGTACGCATGAACGCGTCAACATAAACTCGGCGCAGATGTCAACAATTCGGCCTTTCCCGTACCACTCTGAGGATGATTCTGCACAAAGACCTCGGTATGTTTGCGTACAAAGTCCAGCTTGTTCAGGAGTTAAAGCAAGTTGACCATCCACAACGTTTTCGCTTTGCTAAGTGGGCTTTAAACCAGTTGAACGATGACCCTAATTTTGCAAGAAAAATCATCTTTTCGGATTATTTTCGGCGCATCTTTACCTCGGAGGTTATGTCAACAAGCAAAACTGTAGGATTTGGGCCACGGAAAATCCACACGTCGCCGTAACAAAGCCTCATCATTTAAAACAAAACATTCAAGCTCAAATTGCCTAAATAGAGCAGCAAACTTTTGACAAAGTGCTCGAAAATTGGTTTTCCAGGATGGGCTACTGCCGAGCCAGTTGAGGTGGCCACTTAAATAAAATCATTTTCCATACTTAATCGGAAGAAACATTGTATCAAATAAAGCAAAATTCGTTAAAAAAAAATCAGTTTTTCTTGTTCTCCTTGCTATTTTATAATTCAACATAAACATGGCCCACCCTTTATATTCTAAGGGAATATTAATTATTACGATTGATGTACCTAAGTATTCTTTTGAAATTGGGAGGTCATTTTGACGTAATTCGTCTCTGTAAAATTTGTTTTTTTAATAAAACAATCATTAATTGCATAGATTTTTTTTACACTATGGTATTTAATTTTTTAAATAACTTTTTTCAGTGGGGTAAGTAGGTACCCCATGATAGTAGTTACGTAAGTTGTTTAGAATGAATGTAAAGAAATCTAAATTTTTACAATAGCTATTTTATTTTCTTTATATCAGTTACATTAGGTTAACCCAAATTTAATTATTTTTAAAAATATAAATCAATGAATAAATATTAGATTAATTAATTTCAGTCGATCAATTTAATTAAATATTCAGCAAATAATGTAACAGTAACAATCGCTTATAACAAACCGTAATGGACCATGAACTATGGTTCGCTCTGTTTGTTATTTTAGAAAAAAAATACATTTAGTGTTGCTATGATTTGTCCATATTTGTTGTAACATAATAATATTCTATATTTAAATTTGCCGCGTACTCCTGTGTAAACCATTTTGTTGCGACATCTACTTTATTCTTAAATAGAATGGACTATAGTAAGTTAATATATATTTTAATAAAAATATATTTTTTAGAAATGACAGAGGACAGTGATGACAGCCGATTAATTGCTAACAATTGCAATGTTGCCAATTCTGCAGAAGAGTTAGCGGCAACTCGAATTAGAATTAGAAATAGGGCTTTAGGTCAAGAAATAAAAAATACTAAAGAACCCATGAAAAAGGAATTACCTAACAAGGAAACAGACGATTTCGTTCCTTTGATTCGATGGCCCGATTTAACAGCACAACTTTTTATTCATTTGGGATGTGTGTATGGATTTATATTATGTTTTATTAGTGCCAGTATATACACTACGATATATGGTAAGCATTTAGGTATACCTAAACTAGTAATTTAATTTCCTCTAAAATTACAAGCAATTCCAATAAAATGATAAAATTTTCCAATGTCATTATGACTAAATTAATATTTAATTTATTTAATAAAACCATAAAATGTTCACTAAATTGAGAACCCTTTTGCAACAATCCTATAAAGTTAGGTTTTGTACTCGCTGCCGAAAAAAACAGGTATGGGCGGACGAAAATTCGGGATGAAATATAAGTAAAAACCGGACGATATCAGATCTCATTCGCCTATACCTGCATTTTGTTCGCTTTGCTATATCCGCCATCGTCCGGTTTTACCTGTTTCTCGTCCGGTTAGTGCACTATCAATCATCCGCAATCATCCAGTTTTGCCTGCCTCTACAAACATTTCATTTATGTCTGCATTGACCCGGTTACATCCGCAAACGTCGGTTTTCGTCTGGTTTCATCCGCACACGGTGGTCTAGAAACCTACTTTTTAGGTCAAAAATAATTTGTGTAATTTGCTCAGAAATAAATAGGATTTACAGTGGTAGGAAGAAAAGAAATTTATTCATACCTTATTTTCTTTTATAAAGCAGTAAACTTAAAAAATTACAACTTTATGGTTACACTATTTTAGTACGAAATAATTTGTGACCTTATTAATTGGGATAGAGCTCTAATCTTTCTTTTTAATTTGCTCAGAAAAAAGGCTTTACAGTGGTATGAACAAAAAAATTTTGCGTACCTTATTTTTTCTAATAACTTAAAAAATTACATTTTTATGGTTACACTATTTTAGTAAAAAATAATTTTTGACCTTTGACTATTAATTAGAATAGAGCTCCAATTTTTTTTTATTTGCTTAGAAAGAAATATGCTTTACAAAAATTTAAAAAATACAAATATATGTATACCTTATTTTTTCTTATAAAGCACTAATAATAATAACTTTATTGACGGTTTACCATTTTATACATATTGACAGTTACATATTTACATTTATTATACAGACTGTATAGAATCAAGTAAGTAAGGCTGGAGACAAGGATGACAAATTATATTCTGATCGAGAAAAAGAAACAAACTGTAATTGGGCGTGGTTTAAACCAAGCCATTCGTAATTACGAACCATAGTTGCCAGGTTGTTTTAAATCAGAAGAGAACGATTATAATTATTTAATAAATAGTTCAATTTTATTTGTTTGAAACTTTAAAAATAACAAAAAAAAATTATAATATGTCAAAAATAATTTGATTTAGTTAATTTTCTTACTTTTAATATTAAATAAATATATAGTTTTTAAGAAATACATTTTCGCCATTAACTGGAATTAAATGGATTTTAAACAATACTTAGTTTTTATTTGCAGAAATGCATTAAAACAAAACAAACGAATTCGATAAAAATAAAACCTAAATTCTCAAACAAAAATAATTCTAAAATAACGAAAAGAACTTTTTTTTTAAATTAAATGTTTAAATAGACCACCAGCAGCAGTTAAACAATACCCTAGCCTATCATAAAAATTCCTGCGCACGTTAAACAGCATTTCAGGTCTAATATCTCCCAATGTATTAAAGATTTGCACCCTTAATTCATCGAGATTATTAGCCCTGAGCTCTTGAAATCCATAAATTTTCGACCCACAAGAAAAAATCACACGGAGTCAAATCCGGTGATCTTGGAGGCCAAAGAATATCTCCATGACGACCTATCACGTGATTTGGAAAGTTGTCATTTAAATACATACTCTCTGACAACCAAAGTATCATGTGCAGGACACCCGTCTTGCTGAAACCATATCGTTTCAAACGGAATTGGCAAATTTTGAAGTGCCGGAACAATTTGATTTTGCAGTAGCTCTAGATACTTTTGCCTATTAAGATTACCATCAATGATAAATGGCCCAATGGTCTCCAAGAATTCCAGTCCAAACATTTAATTTCAGGGGGCGCTGTGTTCGGGCAGCATACACCTTGCGGGGATTTCCCCCTCTTGCCCACCAGCGGATGTTTTGGGAATTACGACGACCATGTAATGAAAAACTCGACTCATCCGTAAAAAGGATGTTTGGGATGAAATTATCATCCTCGTTCGCCTTGTTCATTACATATTCGCAAAATTCCATGCGGCGATCTGAATCGTCCAGGTGTTGCTCGTTACCCCTCTTCAATTTATAGGAATGATACCCATGCTTGCGTAAAATCTTGGAAACCGTATCCTTGGAAATATCAAACTGAGCAGCAAGTGTTCTGGTAGATTGTGTAGGGTCTTGCTCTACACTTGCACAAATCAAATCTCTATCGTCATTCCGCCTTGGCTGCCATTGTGTCTTATGCCTCTGCGGCGAAAGGCGTTCGAATATTGTACATTATCCTCTGGATTGTAGCTACACTGGGTAAAGGCCTATTTTGAAGCATATTTTGAAATATAGTTTGTATTTGGCGATACGATCTACCAGTGTGATGCCATACCATAATTTGGTATTTTTCCTCACGGGTAAAAACCATTTTATTTGAGAAAATACTTTTTTATTCTAACAAAGACGTACGCAAAGTCTCAGTGCACTTCTTAAACTGATGCACAGATCATAGGACAATGATACGGCAAGCAAACAAATTCAATCCCTACCACAGTGGGCGGGGTTTGGCACTTGTTTTATTTAAGTGTATCTATTCGTTTTAATACACACTGTATAATAACAAAATCCTTCGGCTTGCCCTAGCGGGCCCGCTATCAACAGAACTGCCGTTATTGGGCTGAGGTAAATCCGAGAACATTACATGAAAGACCGCTGCATAGTCCCATATTTTTTCGAAAACGATAATGGAAATGCTGTTACCTAACTCGGAGCGCAATATCAAAATGTTCAACAACTTCTTTTTGCCCGAATTACGACGAAGACTAATACCGATCCGGCGTGTGTGGTTTCAACAGGATGGAGCAACAGCCCACACAGCCAATGCATCAATGGCAGTCATTCGCCCTCTCTTCCCTGGTCGCGTCATTTCCAGGTTCGGTGACATTCACTGGCCTCCTCGGTCCTCTGATTTATCCATATGCGACTATTTCTTGTGGGGTCACCTCAAGGCACGTGTTTACGAACACAAGCCCCGAACACACATTGAACTCATAAATATACTGGAATCGGTTGCAGTGGAGGTGCTTGAGAATGTTTGCTTATATTATCTCTGTCCGGATGTCAATTTCGGTCGAAGTTATATATCCAGGATAACATTTACCCTTGGATTTTAGAATATGTTCATACGCTGGAAATAAATTAAAATTCAGGCATTTTGCAATTTTTCGTAATATCATATACCTTGCTTTTAATTAATTAAAATCCAAGAGTCAGTGCTGATAGCTGAATTTCTCCTTAAGTACTAGTAGATGGTATATTTTCTTTATTGATATTTAATGTATTCTTATACAAAAAATTAACTTCGTCAATACCAATATTCTCCCTTATTTGTAAACATTTACGCCTTTTCGTCCTCTCGCTGGATTCCATAAAAAACTTGGTAGATCTTTTAGGTGATATTGATGTTGGTGTTTCACATTTACCTTTTATGAAAATACTGAAACTCTTTTCCAACCAACTCTCAATTTTTTTTATAAAATAGTTCCTGTTGTGCCTGATCGATCCTTAACTTGACTAATAAATGTTTGTAATCTTAAACTCGTATCGTCCTCATCGTATTGTTTATTAAGTCCATGATTCAACTTTATATGCAGAAGTACTTTTTCGAGATCGTAATCATTATCATATATAAGAGTAACTAAATCTAAATATTTAATTTCTGCCATGTTAAATCAAACGGTTACACTATAAGAATGGTTTATTATAATGTATTCGTGTTAATTTATATTATTATTCAGGTACGTAATTACTTATTAAATATTTAACTTTAATAAATCAAAAAGTACCTAATACAAGGTACTTTAACTAATTAGTATTAATTATAATTAATAATTATTCAATCAATAATTATTTATATATAGTACCTACAGTTCAGGAATTTCACTACAAACACCTAGGTAATCTACAAAAATAATTTAACTACCTACCTACAAGAAATGGAATTAATAATTATTTCAACTAATTTGTATTAAATTTTATCTATCGTATTAAAAACAATTGAAAAAGTATTTAAAATCAGTATACACCCATTTATTAACATATTTATTATAAGATAAAAGTTAAAACGTTGTAGGAAGAGAGAGCATTAAGATTTTTAAACGAAAAAATGTCAGCGCGCAGCATTGTATAAACTGCCCCCTGGCAGAATAACCATATATAGCTTTATTAGTAATACTTCAAGCTACAATTTGGTGTAAATTTTAGCTTAAACGGAATTGGACAGTGAAACTTATCCCTATAGTTAAGTGTCGAATTTCATTATTTTACAAGGTATTCCATTATTTAATATAATTTTAAAAATATAAATATTAATTTTATTTTAGAAACCTTTGCTTTACTATAAAATATATTTATTTTTGTTATAATAACACAGTGACAAAGGCAGCGCAAATTTAATTTATATCTTCAAATTGTCATTTTTTAGATGAGCGCTAATTTTTTTTATGCATAAATACATAAATAAATAAAGTTTTTATATATATTGAGTACACATAGAACAATAAAATACAAAATATACAAAAGGCCATCGGTCCTTCAGCCTGTTACACCATACTTTAAGTGATATACAAAAAAAAGGTTAATTATTATTAGACAATTGTAGGATTATTTCCAATATTGTTTATTCCGGGAATTTGGTGGCGTTTTCATCGACTTATCTGGTGAAGCATAATTGTGTTAGTATCTCGATGTTGTGATCTTTAGCAGCAAACTTAGTTGAAAGATTTTTTTAATCTTTCAAGAATTGGAACTTTTATTTTTAATTTTTGATAAAGAAGGCCATTGGGAGGGTTGTGAGGAGGGTTTAGGGGGTTGCGGAGTTTGGAGATTGTTCTTAGGGTTGTTTCCGCAGTTGCAATATTATTTAGGGCTGGTTTTCGACAGTTTAATAAAACTGGGTGGCAGTATTCCAGAAGAGGGCGGCAAATGGCTTTGTACATGATAGCTGCAGTTTTCATATTTATTTCTCCCCATCTGTTGTTTAGTCCTGTAAAAAGTTTGTCTCTTGCGACTGTTTTTTGTTTTGCCGTTTGGGTATTGAGATTAGAATTGTTGTCCAGCTGCAGACCCAGGTATGTAGTGTTGTTTACGGGTGAAATGTGTTGATTATATAATATGAAATATGGAGTGTTAATTTTGTGGTTAAATATAACGAATTGGGATTTGGTTTTAATCTCCATTTGTTGAACCAATTTTCAGTTTGGTTTATTAGGTTTTGCAGGTTCTCCACAGACTTTTTCATAATTTTTACCATTAGTTTATAAATATTGTATATGTACATTATGCTATCGGCCTGCTTTTTGTTCGTCGGCTTTTGTTCTGATGCATCTGCAAACGTCCAGTTTTACCTGTTTTCGCACGGTTACTGCACCATCGTCAATCATCCTCAATCATCTGGTTTTGCCTGGCTGTACAAAAATTTCGTTCAGGTGTGCATTTATCCGGCTTCATCCTCAAACGCCGGTTTTTGTCTGTTTTCATCTACGGTTTCCTGCTATTTGTTTGTCTATTTTGGTTTACTTTTATCCGCGCTTGCCTACTCTTCGTCGTCGGTTTTTATCAAGATTGATCCGCAAATGCCTACTACATCTGCGATCATTCGGTTTTGCCTGTTTTCGTACAGTTATAACTATAGTGTACCACAGTCAGTTATCCGCAATCATCGGCTTTTGCATGCATTTAGTTTTATGCCTGCATTCATCTGGTTTTATCCGCAAACATCTGCTTTCGTCGTTTTATTATAACTATATAACAAAATAGATCTACCAACTTATGGTTGAGTGAAACTAGTGCATGGATACACCGCTACTTATAAAAGCCATTTCCTTTTAAAAACAGCGAACCAAAGTAACACATGCCTTTGCTTATAAATCCTTACCGTTAAAAAATAGCGGTGAAATGTATATTGAGTGCGCGCGTAAATTAAATATACTTACGTAAATTATCCGCAATCATCTGATTTTGCCTACATTTAGTTTTATGCCTGCTTTCATCTGGTTTCATCTGCAAATGTCTGTTTTCGTCCGGTTTTATCCACGCTTGCCTGCAATTGTTTGTCTATTTTCGTCTGCCTGCTTTTTGTTTGTCTGATTTCGTCCGATTTGATCCGCAAATGCTTACATCCATGCCTACATCCGGAAACGTTCGGTTAGTAGTCTGATTTCATCCGCGTTTGTCTGCTTTTATTTTGTCAGCTTTTGTCCGGAATGATCCTTAAATGTCTGCTCCATCTGCGAACTTCTGGTTTTACCTGTTTTTCGGTTCGGTTAGTGCACCAACGACAATTATCCGCAATCATCCGGTTTTGCCTGGCTCTACAAAAATTTTGTTTATGTTTGCATTGAACCGGTTTTATCTGCAAATACAGGTATTTGGTTGTATATTTGCATTTTTATCATTATTATGTCTGTATTCATCTGGTTTTATCCGCAAATGTCTGATTTCGTCCAATTTTATCTGCGTTTGGCTGCATTTCATATTTTGTCTGCATTCATTTGGATTTATCCGCAAATACCTGTATTTGATTTTGGTCTGCATTCATACGGTTTTATCCGCAAATATGTGCTTTTATCCGGTTTTATTGGCTTTTACCTGCCCAAATCCGTTTTTATAGGTAAACCCTCAATTTTTTTTAGGTCACGTTTGCTTATTTATTTTTTGTTTTTTTAAGAAAACTTATCCTTGATAAAAGGTTTGACATTGCCTTGGCATAAAAAGATTTTGGATTGTATCTACACCCTATAGATATAGGGAAATTAAATCTAAAGGGTATTCAAAAATTTGGAAATCGATTAAAGAGTGAAATATCTTTATTTTTATAAGAAAAATTTGTTTGTAATTAAAAATAAAGTCTTAAAATACAAAAATAACGACAGAAATTATAAGTTAAAAAAAATCACCTTTATAATTTTCGTCGTAACTTTTGTTTTATTTACAAACACCTTTTTCTTATAAAATGTTTGGATTTAATGTTTTTCCCATTTTTTAACACCCTGTATATAAAACCAGATCTCAGACGTTTCCGGATAAAATCGAATAAATGCACACATAAAACCAAATGCAGGTATTTTCAGATAAAACCGGATGAATGCAGACTTAAAACGAAAGGTAAATTCGGATAAAACCGGATGAAATTCAGGCAGGCATTTGCGGATTAAACCAGACGAATGAAGACCTAAAACCAAATGCAGGCATTTGCGGATTAAACCAGATTAATGCAGACATAAAACGAAATTTAGGCAATCGCGGATAAAACCAGATGAATGCAGAGATAAAAAAACCAAATTCAGGCATTTGCAGATAAACCCGGATTAGTGTAGACATCGAACGAAATGCAGGCGATCGAGGATAAAACCGGATGAAATCAGAAATTTGCAGATAAAACCGGATGAGTGCAGACATCGAACGAAAAGCAGACAAGACCGGATGAAATCAGACATTTTCGGACAAAATCGGATGAATTTAGAGATAGAATAAAATGCAGGTATTTGCAAATAAAACCGGATAAATGCAGACATAGCACAAGAGGCAGATGATCGCGGATAAAAACGGACAAAATCAGACATTTTCAGATAAAATCGGATGAATGCAGACATAGACGAAATGCAGGCAATCGCGAGTAAAATCATAACTTCAATGCCGGACGTTTGCGGGTGATATTAACACTTGGTATTGCAGATGGAATCCGAGGTGACGGGTAAAATTAGATATGACAGGCAAAGGCAGCCTGTGTCGTACCTAGGCTGATTTATTACCTTAATTACTCTACCAAGGTTTCTCTCTAGTTGACTCTCCAGATACAGAGGAATACCTACCTCGGGTTGATTTTATTCAGTGGAGAAAATAGAGTTTACGAGAATCAGTCAGGGTTGGTGGTTTAATTTAAAATGCAAAAAAAAACTGGTATATTAATCAAGATAAATATATGTACAAAATCATATAATCATCATATACAGTATATACAAAAGTTTCGTAGACTTCGAACACAATTTTATAGTCTTCGATCAAGTCAGGCAAATGTTCCAGGGCTTTCCAAAGGCCACGGGCAGGCAACGGTAGGGTTTTTTTTGTTTTACAGAGAGACAAAGAAGGTTTTCAATTGGAAGAAATACATATTGTTAGGTTATGTTTAGGCATACAGGATTTACAATTTTATTAACTGTGTTCATTACAGCATATGGCCCTGGAATCTTAGAACAGGTCAACTTACTGATAATATCTTACTGAGTACTCTGTGGGTTAGTCTTGGTTTTGGGTTCAAAATATTGATAACACCATTGAAAAGTGCAGCGGTTTTATAGTCAAAGTTTTGGTGACAATAGGTCACAAAAACCATCATTGGGGCCGCGTTGAAAAGTCGTGGCCACAAAACGTGGATATATTTTTTTTTCTTGAAATTTTGACATTTGACCATAGCGCCATCTGTTAGGATTTATTTAAACTGCCGGGTTCTGGTAATTAAACTCTGTCCTTCACGTCGGGTAGTAAAGAAGGAAAATCGTCTAATATATTAGACGATTTTCCTTCTTTACTACCCGACATCTATAGATGTCCTACATCGTTACAAGCCATAACCGGACATAAAACCAGCTTTGGTTTTCATCCGCACATGCCTGTTTTGTTTCAGCAGGGTATGACGTCCTAAATACATTAAAGAGTAATTCAGTTTAAGGGGTCAAAAAATGATTTTTTTTTCGCGAAAATCTCATTTCCTGTTATGAAAATAGTAGCAGTATTCAAATAAAATGGATTTATATTTTTGGTATATATAAATATGGTTTATTCATTGAATTTTGTTTTATTTTAAATCATAAACATGTTTTTTTATTATCATAATAAAACAAAAGACAAATTAAACGTGTGAAAACTACAGAAAGATGTGAATGTACCAAAGCAGTGGCGTAAAATAAACTGAAAGCCCCCCGCAAACGTTTTCAGGGGCCCATCTCTAAAACGAGTTTTGAATGGGGGTCGGCCATTTATCAATGTAGGCCCCCAGCTGGCCGTCTGCGGGAGTGTTTGTTAAACCATTGTTAAAATCTATTATAATTTAGCGTCCATACACTGAAAAAAAACAATGGTTATCTTAATCAAATATATAGTAACTTTTACTAAATATTCTGATTAGTATAGGCACAGCCATATTTACTGTTATGTTAACCATGTTTATATTGTAACAGTTTTATTGTCACTTTAACTATATTTTTGTTGTTGCACAAAACAATAATTTATTTAGTTATAATAATCATATGCAAATACCTTATAACCCTCTATATGGTTAAATATACTATACGTATGATATGTATAAACTTTCTGTATAGTAAAAACTACAACGACATATTGTTAATAATGTGTGACAACATTATATTGTTATTGTAATCAGATAATCTTATAATTTTAACCATCTAGTGTAGTACTAACAGTTTAGCCGTACATGATGATTATAATAGCCTAATCAAATATCTAACTTTACTAAATTTTTATAACAAAATGATTAGAGTACATATAACAAAACTAATTTTACGTATATTGTTATTACAACCATAAATTATAATTAAATGAACCATATTTTGCATAACAAATCTATATTGTTAGGGATTACAATATATTTTCTTAGAGTGTAGAATTGTACCGAATATTTAAGTTGCATTGTTGATCTTTTAATAAGTTCACGTTTATTTTTAAATCAATTGATTTATTTTGCGGCTAGAACTTTAGTACAATATAAAATGGTTTCTCGTGTGATTCATAAAAGAGTTGTATTTGATTGTTATATTGATTGTTTAACTGTATGTGGTTTAACTATACAAATTACTAAGAAAAAATTAAATTTGTCTAGGTTTTGAATACATATTTATTCGATAAAGCGATAACTTGTTTAAATATTGATTTGAAGAAAACTGTAAACAGGGTTAGATCTTAGACATCCGTCCAAGTAAAATGCAATATATGGAAAAATATACTACAAAAAACTAACCATGATTTTTTAAAAGTACCACCAAAATTGTTGCTAAATTTTACAAAAAATTCTACTTTAAAACTATCGATCCAAAAATGTTTAAATCATTAATGTTAATCAAATTAATTATTTTTGGTAAAGTAAAAACTTAAATTTGTATTTTAAAATGTATTATGTATTATTTTAAATAATAATAATAATAATTTATTTACCAACACAAATGTATGCATGTAAAATTTGCATGTTCTATTGTACCTACAATTATCATAAACCTATTTTACTACAACAGAAAGGACAAGCGCTCCTGGCCACTTTTTCTCTATTCATCACCTTTGGGTAAACATAAGGGCGTAGACAAACCCTACTTTTATCAGTAAATACATTTAAAGGTCAACCGTCCCAACTGCTTGAGATAAGTCCACTTTTAGTCATGAGTCTTTTTTAACTGTATAAAGTAAATTTAATCTTTGGTTTTAATTTGGTCATACAAACAATTTTTACCTAATAATACTTTACAAATTAGAATTGATACAAATTACAGTATTTTAAAGAGATGAACGTGTAAAAACGCTCGTTATGTGTAAAATGAGCTAAAAGGAAACGTCTAAAAACCTAGTAATTTTTTTTAAAAAAGTCCTTTTTTATAAAATCTTTAAATTAAAACTAAAACGGACATTTTGTTTTTTATATTATATTTAATTATGTTATAATATTTTTTATTTGGTTTTAGTACTTCTCATGGTATACATATCAGGATTTGGTATCACTGCAGGAGCCCATAGGCTATGGTCCCATAGAGCGTATAAAGCAAAGTGGCCACTTAGATTACTACTTGTGTTTTTATTTACTATTACAGGACAGGTAAAAACTAAATTTTATTTTATTATAAAGTGCTCCGTTAATATAAACTTTAGACTTATCAAAGTGTACAAACTATTTTTGAAATACCATTGATAACTATGCAAAATAATTACACGTATGCTCTGGTATAAATACATTTTGTTCAAGGATATCCGAATATATATCAATAAAATTACAAAGTAAAAAGTTAATTATTCATTATTATAATAACTATGGACATATTTATACTTTAGTTTTTGCCCACGTTGGTACATTTGGCGTTTTCAACTTAAAAAATATATAATCTTCCAAATTTTTTTTTAAATAGTGATATTATTAGCTTTCGTAGACTATTGTGGATCTTAACTATTAACTCAAAGTTCTCTCATAAGGTTTTTATGATTAATTGATCAAAAGTAATATTATATTAATATTAATAATATACCTTGCGACCAAAAATATTTTGTCCCAGGATCTGGTGGAAAAGGACATATGTTATTAATATACAAAAAAAGTTTTATATACAAAAGTAACTTGACTAAAGTCACTTTTTTAGCAAACACTATTTTTTAAGGTTAAGTATAGTAAAGTATTTCGCTGTGACTACAGGCACGTTAACGTGCCGCGATTTGAAATGTTAAAGGCACGTTAGTTACGTCATAAACTCAAACCATCCCAAACTCAACAACACAACCCAACCGACCCCGCCCCATTGCCCCCCCCCCCCGCCCCATTGAACAAAAAACCCAACTAAAATGGGCAAATTTATGTTACGATAAAAATAAAACACTTTTTAACAAAGGAACAACATATTTATGAAATAAGAAAAGTTCGACAACTTCTAGTAGATTTTATGTTACGATAAAACTAAAACAAACCAACCAACCCAACCCAACCGAACACTGTTTAACAAAGAAACAACAAATTTATGAAATAAAAAAATAAAAAAAATTCGACTGCTACTTGGTTTCGAACCCCGGACCTCTCGCATGCCAAGCGAACGCCCTACCATATAAGCTATTTAGCTTGATGTCAAATATTAAATGGACAGGGAACAAAAACGGATTATAATTATGACGTAACTAACGTGCCTTTAATATTTCCAATCGCGGTACGTTAGCGTGCCTCTAGTCACTGTGAAAGTATTTAGGTCTGGATACATTAAATGTAAATCAAATTCGCCAGTCAGTTACTTAGTATACAGTATTTATGCAGGCGTTAAAATTCTGAACATTTAATGTTTATAAGGAAATTTTCCATAAAAAAATGAGAAAGACAATCTGCTTTTTTGAGCCTTTTCTTTCTACTTAAATTTGCGGCAATCAGTTTTTATTACTATCCACGCAAATACAAAACAAATACAAATTTTTATAATAGGTTATGTCAAGGCATTAACTTATAAAATCGAACTAAGACTAAAACATAAAGATGGTAATGTAATTATTGTTTTATCTTTACAATTTATTTTATGGCATATATGCCAGTTATAAATATGAAGAAAATATAAATTTACCAATTAAAAAACAATATAAAGTGGTATTGTTTATTAAATTTAGTTTTTTTTATAGATAGGAAATAATAAATACAAAAAAAAAATATTTTTTAATACTGTATGCGCATAAAAACTAAAATTACACATGACCTTTAACATTTGTCCATTTACTGTTTCTTAGACTAGATATTTAGACCAATGTAAAAAAAATAGTGTTTATATAGAAAATTGTATTGATTTAAATAATCAATCTGTTGTGCTCTTGTCATTAAATAAACACGCATAACAGTATTAGAACAATTGAACATGCGTAATGCATTAACGAAATAATGGAGTCATGTAAATCAATAAGTATTTAATTAGGTACTCAGAGATTTTTTAGAAACATAAGCTTAACTCAAATATTACTAAATGTGGGAAATATGGGCCGTAAAAAATTACATATTAAAAAGTTTCAACAAATATACAACCTTTATTTCTTTTTAAGATACAAGGGTGCAATTTATATAATATTAATATTTTTTTAAACTTTTTCTAGTTTATTAAAACTTAATTTATTTAAGAAATAAAAAGATTTGTTATTTTAACCTGAGACTCCCAAAAGCAGGTTGGCGTATTTTGATATCTTCAGGTTCCTCATAGGACTTAAAATGTTAAGAATTTCACGTTTTGTTAAGCTTTCTGTGTCGCAGCGATTTAAATAAATCAACAAGATCTGTTCGTCACAGACTTTAAAATGCCTAATAAGCGTGTTACAAATATTCCCCAAACCAAATCGTTTTATTTCAATGTCTTCTAGTTCCTCACCAGCCCTTAATTTGGCATATCTAGTATAGTTTAGCGTTTACCGTAGTAGTGGAGGCGCAAATAACCTGCTTTGCTAACTGTTACTGGCAGTTGTCAACGTTATAACACGCTATTTAAAATATTGTATAACATGACCATACGACTACTAGAAGTGAAATATTTTGTGAAATTTCACCCTAAACTACTAAATAATCGTGTGTTACGTACCTACTGTGATGTCATGTTACATTATTTATAAATTCAGCATAAATTAAAATATAAAAATAACCGCAAATATCCGAGTGTTTGTAAGATAATGAAAATCGTGATACCAAAAATAGAAGAAATTTGGCAGAGTGCGTCAATCCAACCGTTTCTCGGCGTCGCATATGGAACATGTTAAAATGTTTTCACGAACGTTATAGAAGGTTCAAAAGAATGTAAAATGCAGAAAAACTACTGAAACCATTTAACTATAATTTACAGCTTTAAGGAAAGAAGCGTCTAATTTATTTGGTGTGGCGTTTTGCAAGTGCAGTTTTGAAAACTGCAAATGTGAGAAAACCAAAAAAGTACATGTCAGAGAGCAACATTTTCTGTTAGAACCATAGATCAAGTAGTTACAAAGCGAAACGAATTGGCATATGCCAAGGCATCTGCTCATTTGTTAAAATACAAGATATGCCGTCATTTAGGAACTCGACCGTTGATGAAAGACAGAACCGGAGTATCAGATTGCACAGCAGCCATAATCGCCAAGGCTGTTTTGGAAGATATTGGAATATTATCAAAGCCACAATCCACACAACAAGATATCGCACATGGGCGACAACAGTGTCATAAGTAGTAAAACGATAATTCCGATATAAGTTAACGTAAAAGATTTTTGAATAATAAAAATCTGACATTTTTGTAAAATTATATTAACTTACACTGTAAGTTAATATAATTTTACAAAAATGTCAGAATTTTATTATTTAAAAATCTTTTACGTAAACTTATATCGGAATTTTCGTTTTACTACTTATGACACTGTTGTCGCCCATGTGCGGTATGTTCTTCCTCGATAAAATGCGAACGAAAATCAGGACTGTTATGCGCACCACGTAAAAGTTTAATGGCCACCATCTTTGATTTATTTGCTGCTGTTAATTTAAAAATAAAAAGTTGTTTAAAGTTTTAATGTAAACGCATATGTTTGTTTTAAACAAAAGCTTTGACAAAAATATGTTAATTGGGGAATTTAATTAATAAATTATTAAAGATATCTTTATAAAAAGGTATTTTGAGCAAGCAAATATAGTTGTTTCAAGTTTTAAGGTAAACAGAAATGTGTTAATTAAAATAAACACAAGTAGGTACACTATTATGTATAAGTATACTTACTTACGAGTAAATTAAACATTATTTTACAATATGGTAATCAATAATTTTTTTAATACTTAATAATAATTTTTATAACTTTTAATACATTTTCTAAAAAATTGATTATTGGCAATCTCTAAAATCTTTAAATAAAATTATCAATGATGAAAGTATTTTAGCAAGAAAAAATGGATTTACCCGACCATAGTCGATGATTTTTTTAGAAATTAAAAGTTAAGATAAAGTAATATAAATCAAAATAATTTAATTAAGACATATACATAATATATATTATGTATATGTCTTAATTATATATCTACTTACTAGAAATCCTACCTTCATCATTAATAATTTCCGTACTTTCAAAAATTAATTTACTAAAAAATTATCAATTTGCAGTACTCAACTAGCTAATATTAGCTAGTTGAGTACTGCAAATTGATAATTTTTTAGTAAATTAATTTTTGAAAGTACGGAAATTATTAATGATGAAGGTAGGATTTCTAGTAAGTAGATATATAAACAAAACAAAAAAATATAATATATATTTTTAATAAAAAATAATCAAAATAAATATTAATAAACTTAAACATAAATAGTATTTTTTAAATACACTTAAATTTTTGCATATAATTTAACGAAATAAATATATTTCTTCATGCTTATAAAATAATACAATTTAGCATATTTAAATTGATAAAAGAATACCAAAACATACTGGTAACATATTTAATCCCTAATTAGGGTTAACTAGTCAACTACTAACACAAAATTTAATAAATACGTTTTAATAACAATACGTTCTAATAATAATTTTATATAAAATAGAATATTTAAAACTTAATTTTTACTACACTATAATAGTTTTCACCTTTTTCTATGGTTTCCACTGGTTAAAAGGTATTGAATTGTATCTATATCACATTTTTGGTAAAATTGATTAATTATTTATTAGTACATTTTTGTTTTTTTATTTTATTTTAAAAATTACCATTGGAAGAAGGTCCAATGTCCAAATAAATTTAAAAAAAAAATATGTAAAGGGCAGAAATATTTTAATATTTTGTATTATCCTCTTCCTGTAACATTTGGCATTATTAGGCAGGTCATACAATGGTTCAGAACTGCCAATTTAAAAATTTATAACATTCATATTATTATGTTTTTTATTCCAAATAATTTGTATTACCTTTTGGCACAATTTGCTTCATTTGGTAGATCTACAACCATTTCATAGTTGGAAAATTATTTAACAGATATAAAAAAATAAATGGTATAATATTGTTATAACAATATTATACCATTTATTATTTATTATTAGTATTATTATTTATTATTATAATTGAAGACTCTTCACTTAACAATAATATAATATTACCTTTCAGGCAAATGCAAAGTTAGAACAGCATTCTCAGTAAGGCCTCGTATGGATGCCTTACCAAATATTTTGGCTCAAAATGTATAGCACAAATTCGATCTAAATAAATACTATACATTAATATTTATATTTTGCACACATTGTAGTGGAACTTACGAGACTTTGGTTTTTTCATATTAACCATTGAATTATCAGCAGCCTCAATCCATTCTTTGGCTTTTAAAGAGTTTTTGGGCAATGTGTAAAATTTTAACTCTTTATTATAGTCACTAATTAGTGTTTATAATTTATAAATATTAAATATATTTATAAATTAAAGTACACTAGTACACTAGTACAGTCAACAGCCAATGACAAAATCAACACAAACAGGAGCGCACTCAACTGATTCACAGTGTGAATTTCACACTGGTAACGTCAATAAAACCAAACAGGAACACACAGGAGCAAACTCAACTGATGTCAATAAAATCCAATAAACTAACAACGTTTAAAACGATTATTAATCTATATAAACAGAGCACAAATCCAAAGCATAAAAATTGTAAACAACAAAAATGGCCGCCTTTAATCTTTTTGCAGTGGGTTGCCCAGCTAAAGTAAAAACCACCAATATATGAACGTGACTCATCGGGTGCCGAACATATCTTAGACATGCTAGCAGTAATGTTTTACTTGTCTTGTACATTCGATGCAGCGGTAAATGTACTCACACGTAGGTTTTTAAGCATCCGGTCTAAAATGCGCCATCTGTGATGTAAAACTGCCTAGGTGTTGGACAAAGATGGACGCGTGTCCTAGCCAGAGATATGGAGACCTCCATATCTCTGGTCCTAGCTTGTTACTTATTTTTTTGGAATTCAGTAGAGTTCGTGTTTTAGGCAATTTATTTTATTTTATTACATAGTAAGGCAACCAACTTTACCGTCGGCCATTTGTTTTTATATGTCATATGATCTTTGTTTTTGCATATCGTGTTTCTGCTGTGTGTTTACGGATTAATAATTGTTTTAAACGTTGTAGTGCTAGTGGTTTTTATTGCATGTTTATTGGACTTTATTGCAATTGTTATTGTACGTTTTTTGGACTTTAAATAAACGGTGTGTGTTTACGGATTAATAATCGTTTTAAACGTTGTAGTGGCAGTGGTTTATATTATGTAACACAGGTAGATGTCGTATAAAAATCCTTACCTAGAAATTCTAGGCTAGAATACAAAAATATTTTTATTATATAAATTTTGTACTAGTATTAGTTTAATACATTCTGAAGAAGCTACTGTGTAGCGAAAAAATTGTCAATATTTAATAAATTTCGTGAAACTAACGCAAGTTGTTTTTATATCCACACAATTTAAATATCTTTTACTTTGTACCTGCCCTGCGTAAACATTTTTGTTTTTTGTCACCAATTCTGAAATATTTTCGTTTACAGTTAAAAGAATAGTACCTATATTCTGTAACAAGTTTGGAATACGGCATATTCCGCTCGAGTGAAAAGTTTGTCACACGAGCCGAAGGCGAGTTTGAAGATTTCACGAGAGGGGAATATGCAATTCCAAACGAGTTTCAGACTATACTTTTTCTACGTTTCCAAAAAATAACATAGACAAAGAATTTAATTGGAAGAAAGTGAGGTTGGATCGGTCTAAAATTTGTTAGATATTAAAAACAGAGATGTCGCCACGAGTGTACATTCTGTCATCAGATGATAGAATATTTCATTAAAGTTAAAAGAAAAGTTTATTTATTAATTAGTTTCTAAGAAAATTACATTTTATTTAATTATCGTAGATGTTAATTATTAAAATTTAACTTTAAAAGCAAATATATCATAAGTATAGCAACCAACATTACACTCAAGATTTTTTACAAATACTTATGCCCCCGTTAGAACAGCACTGCACTGGACCGTGACCTTCGATAGATTGCTTCGTACGAATGTGCCGGATGAGTCACGTTCATATATTCGTGGTTTCTACTGTACGTGATTTTTAGTATGCGCGAAACGAGGAAGAACAGACCTTGTTGTGTGGATTGTGATCAAAGCCTAACTCTACAAGGACAATTGACATAATGAAAATTAGAAGGGCAAAGCGAGCAGAGCAGAACGTGAGGTATGTTTTCATAAAAGAAAACTTATCACAAAAGCGCATATTTCTGTAATAAGCGAACATGGTTCCAGGTCACATAACCCCAAAGGAGAGCACTGCACAAATTGAATGGTCTCTTGTGGATTTTTTGCAGCAAGATTTTAATATACAAAATTTAAATGCAGTTGGATGTGATATGGTACCGTGGTTAATAAAGGGGTAAAAAACGAGGCGATTCGTTTATTAGGCAGGCCTCTGCAGTGGATAATTTGTTTGTTTCATTTAAATGAACTTCCATTGCGACATTTGATTAAACGGCTGGCCCAAAGATAATATACCCCATAGATTGGAAACTAAACTAGCGCTAGCGGCAAAAGGCTAAAGTAAATTAACGCCATCTAGGTCTAAAATACCCTTAGCAATGCCAAAAATTAAAGTAGACTTCTGTAACATATATTGGCGCCATATTTGAATGTTAATGCTTCGTAGGGTGCCTTTATATATTGTATTTACTGCTGTATTTTAAATAAAACAAGTATGAATATAAGATTTATTTATTGTATTAATAATATAATATAAAATAAAATACATACATCTATATATACATATAAAATACATAATCTGTATACATGAATATGTTTTTTTTGCAACAATTCCACATGTGGACTGCAAATCTAAAAAATATTAGTCTTAATTGTTCAATAATAAGAGTATATTGCAAAATTTGGTAATTTAGTCCAGGCTACTTATACATATAGGAATTTGAGTGTAAACTTTTGGCAAGTTCTAACCAACCGTGAAAAATCAATTTTGCCAACTATTGGTTTTGAAACAACCATAAGTAGCCTGGGCTTGGCCTGGACTAAATTACCATTAAACAAGCAATCCTAAATAATTCATAATTAACAAACAGTATTTTTACGCTAGAGCGGTACTGCCGTGCTTAGCCAAAAAGACGCAACTCCACATTTTTACTTTATAAATTATAGCGCTTTATTGTTTTTCTCTAAGATACGTTCAATTTAATTAGAAATTTTTAGGAGCTATAGTACTTAAAAATGTATGTATAGTTAAAATGCGTCTTTTTTTCTAAGAGAATAATTTAATAATAACGAGATGTCTTTTTGGCTTAGGAAGGCAGAAAAGTTAATAATTACAAATTGGTTACATTTCCGCGCCCAACAACAATACATTTCACAACCATTAACACATTTTATCACTTAAGGCGCAAAAATGTATTTAATAATTCAAAAATTATGATCGACATCAATAATTATGATTGAGATTGACATTTGCAAAAAGCGTTTGTACAGATGTCTGCAATTTACAAATAGATATAGTTCAGGTATTGTAGCTCTAGAGGGCAGTGATGGAAGAGTTTCCAATCTATGGGGTGTATTATCTTTGGGCTGGCCCACGCAGACTTAAATGTGTCATTGTAAAACAATTGGAACACTGTGAAACTCTTTGAAATGGATTTTTTGCACAGCAAATGTACTGCTGTCCTTGCTTACGGACGAAGAACAAAAATACCTACAGAAAACTGGGAATTCGACATATCTTGAAGCAACACACAAGCAATTGAACGATGCGTTCGCCTTGTTACCAAAGCATCCCAAGCTGTCTTTGGCCGTGAAAACCGAGGATTTATTCAATCCCCGTATAAAATCTGGAAAACAATTGCCATTGTTTGAAAAAAATAAGATTATTTTAAACATATATAAACTGAATTTCGTTCCAATTATGTTTAAGTTCATGTTTTTGTAGTATTTACGTAGAAGTTTCTGTTTGTTTTTGAATAAATTTTGTACTCAATTTCGTTCTTTTTTTCTTATAAACTACAAGGTCATATAAATATAATAAATATATTAAACAGATGCATGATTTAGTAAAAATTGGCTTTTGGCCCAAACTTTGAAACTCTTGAGGAACCTGATGACTATTAAATACCACTTCCAGTTGGCTGTTTATTGCCTGTTTATTTGTGTGTGTACTCCTGTAATTGGGCCTGGTGCCTGTTGGAAGCACATTAAATAATAAAATTAATAATAATATTGTGTCACATCGAAAGTCTAAAATTTTGAATAGGACGAATAGGATATATGTATATAATAATAATAAGTTTTTGAATTTGAGAGTTTGAATCTTGATTTTTTATCCAAAATTGTAAATATGAAATCGAAATTTTCTTATTTTAGATTGCAAATTTTTCATTTTTATTTTTTCATCTCTATATTTGACTAAGAATGTATATTAGGGTGTCCGTTATTTACCAACTTAGTTTTTTTGTTCGCAGCGCCCCCTAAATTTTGAAAAAAATTATTAAAAAATATTCATATTAAACCGTGCCACAAAGACGATACATTTTCCATTTAAATATCATGGGGTTTCGAAAAGTTTTACATTTAATTTTTTCTCCCGAGCAAGTTAATATACAGCAATAAGAGACACATATTTTTATAGGAAATTGTTTTTTTCATATATTCACTGATTTAAAAGTTATTTAAGGTTAAAGTTAAACTTATAGTAATTTTTTCGATTTTTTTACTTTTACTGCAAAATTAAAATTATTTTTTTGAAAGTAGGTATGTGATTTTATTGTATTATTGAAAAAATAAAAATTATTGAAAAGAGATTTCGATAAATTCAATTTTTTTTATTACATTAAACGAATCTGATACTAGTAAAACTCAATTTTAGTACGATAACTTTTTTACATAACATTTTTATTTCTGTGAAATTTTACAAAATTTTATACGATTTTATAAAATCTTATACAATAAAAAGTTTTCCTTCAGTACAGCTAATGACATTTTAAATACACATTGACAAGTTGTGGCTTTACGGCGCTTTAGTCACGGGCTGAAGTTAGTTTTAAGTTAGTTGACAGTTGTCAAATGTCATACAATCGTTAAAATAAAGTGCCTTTCTTGTAAAATAATACTAAATGTGACAATTATTTTGTTACCTTTTTATTTTTGCTAAGAGTAATGCTAATTTTACTTTCAAATCTTTTTAATTTTAGTAATTTATACAAGTTCACTTACTGCTAAAAATCACTTTTCCATAACTTATTGTAGTGTTAGAATTTACCGAATTGAATTTTAAAACATCTAAGGTCCTGTCTATCCGGTATTTATCTGTTGGTGGTGTATTTTGTATCTTGTTTCGGTTGTAAATGTGGAACCTCCCATGGCTAGTGTCTTAAGCAGGAAATTCCACCTTGCCTAGGTTCTATGGACTGTAGGGATCTAAAAATAAACATTTCAATCGTTACGTTACTAGATTTTGTGTAAACTTACCTATTTTTCCTTGTTTGAATGTTATTTTTGTGGGAACAGGTTAGACAAACTCTGACCAAAAAGTTGGGTTAGGTGATATCTAAAATGTTAGGTATGCGTTTATTACTTACTTTGTTTTGTCTTTATTTTGAGTCTGCAAAACTGGGTTATCTTCATTTGTTTTGATGTCAAAAATTCAGTGTTGCCAACCTGTCAGTGTCATCAGACAAACTCCCCTAACTTGCCGGAAATTTGAAAAAAAAAATTTTTGCCCTTAACAATTAATTTTAATTGGTTATCTATTGCGCATTATCTTGAGACCGGAAAAAGGGTTTCAGCCATGGATTGTTCTTCTGTACTTCTGACTGAGTGCGTGTCTCCCAGGAATTTCTAAATAATTGGTTTTATTGTAACCATCCGAAGTTGTTTTCGGGATTAAATCTTAGAATAACCTGCTGTGGATTTATTCAGGCTAATTGTGATACCTATTTTTGGAATTTGGAGCCTGTAAATCAATCGGTATATCCGGCTTGGTAAGAATCATTTAACCCTATTTTTCTTTATCGTCACCTATATCTCTTGTTAGGTTGGAAATCAGAAGATAAATACTTTAATGGGGCCGAGGATGGCGCAGTGCGTTAAAGCTAGAGAGCGGTAATCAATTTGCGCCACGGTACCGGGTTCGATTCCCGGTCACAGCCTTGGGTGTTGTGGTTGTTTTTAAGAACCAAAAAATTTATAATAATGAGCTGGCTAAATAATCGAAAAGATTAAAAGTCAATAAAACCAAAAAAAAAAAAATAAATACTTTAACCGCACACAACCCCGTTGAAGGCATTTTATTCGTTTTCTCTGGGAATACCTCAACCACGCGTAAGTAACCTCAAAACTATTTTTTTTGCAGATTCTTAATTTCGTTGTGTTTCATTTGTAGGGTTCTAATAATACGTATCGAATTTAGTTATACGTATTTCCCTAGTTTAACTCTGCGTAAACTAATTACCATTGAACTAACTTCATTTCACAATTAACTCCAATTGTTTTGTGGGACTCACCCTGTGAAAACAAGCACCGATTTGGACTATACCTACCCGATTGTGACACCGATTTGGACTATACCTACCCGATTGTGACAAAAATAGTCCCGCAAACAGAGACCAAGTCTACGTCCGATTGAGTAGCACCCCGGATTGACTACAACCACTGGATTTGACCAAGCTTTCTACCCTGACAGCATCAGCTACCGGACCGACCGGCTCTGGATAAGTTGCACTACCTATATTTCTTTATTCTAATTTTGGATATTTACGTTTTCTTTTTTTATTTCTTAACTTGCTTTGCTATCCTTGAATATGGAATATTTTGCTCCATATTATGTTTATTAGATATAATTTAATATTTACTTACCTTGATTAATTAGTAACTGTCAATTCGACAGAAGAATATTTTTTTTTATATGTCATTAACTATAATATAAATTTATCGACTTTTCTAATATTTTTAGGGACTTAAAACCGTTTTAGTTATTTTCAGCCCTTAAAAAGGGGTAGTTTGGGTTTAATTTTCGCGCAAGCAAATGTCAACAATGATCTGAACAATTTATTTAACTGGCTCTGTGAAAATAAATTAAGTTTAAATGCTGGTAAATCTAAATTTTGTCTATTCGCCAAAAAATCAAGAATAAGTTCTGTAAACATTAATGCTGTGCAGATTACTGTAAATGGGGAAAATATTACTTATGATAAAGAAATTAAATATTTGGGCACAATTTTAGATTCCAACTTAAAATTTAATTCCCATGCAGACTATATTATGAGAAAATTCTCAAAAAAGGTTGGTTTTATAACCAGAATAGGTAAGAATCTGTCAATGCATATACATAAAAATGTTGCTTTACAACGCCATTGCACTTCCCCATTTGCAGTTCTGTTCAACATTGTTGTTTCATTTGCCACAATATAAAATAAGCCAGTTAGAAAAAATCCAAAATAGAGCTATGAGACTGATTTTAAAATGTAACCGTTATACACCTATTATATCCATGTTGAGTGTCCTAAATATGTTGTCTGTCAAACAAAGAATTATGTTTAATGTAAATTTATTTATATTTAAACTAAAACAAAATCTGTTACCTGATTATATCTGTGATAAGTTAAAAGTTTTTAGAGATGTACATAATTATAATACTAGAAATTGTACAGATTTTATTTTACTAGATAGGTGTAATACAACACAAATGTTAAACTCCGTTTTATACAAAGGTTTACTTGAGTTTAATAAACTACCTGTGAATATTAAAAACTGTGATAATATAAATCAGTTCAAAAAACTTTTGAGAAGATTTGTTTTAGACTAAATGTTGCGTTTTTGTCATCTTTATATTATATGTATTATGATATATCTAATTCTGTATACACATGTTTTGTTAAAAATCTAATTGTAAACTTTTTAAACTATTTTTTTTTCGTTGTATTTTTTAAGTAAATATGTAAATTGTTATTTTTTATGTAGCACTGATGCTAAATAAATTCATTATTATTATTACCTTATCAATTTACTTTTGAATAACAAATTTATTTTTAATTTTTTTTGAGTACCTAGATATGTTGAAAAATTCATGTATACTAGGTTTCCTAACCGGCCAACCTTAATAGTCCTAAATTCTAGTTTTTACCATTGTGCGCCTAAGTGATATCACAAGGGTTGGTTGAACCACATCCAATTGGTTCGGTAAATGTACTTTAATTGATTTGACAATCTGGAATAGTTTAAATATTGTTTTAACCTTATAACTTAACTTAACTAAAATTTATAACAGCTTAACTTTTTCACTTATCTTAATCCCTACCTTTTGTATTATAATTTTTTTGTTGGACAATTTGAACACTGTTGGTTTTAATATCTGTAACACTACATTAAAATGTCTCGTCTAAATATAGTTGTAATTGTGCTTATACTTGAGTTTTCTTTAATTTCACTTATTAAATTTGGTAATTTTTGTTATTAAGTATTCTTGGTGCCTAAATTTTGTTGTAAATTACCTGGCGCCCACTTGACCTTGAACATTTTATTAATAGTTTCATTTATTATTTTGAACCACTCCCCTCTCCACTTGTAAGCTTAGTCGACAGGCACTGTTACTACCGAAATTTAAAGTATAAGCTGACTTTTTCAACTAAAAGTCTTAATAACAGATTTTGGTGTAACAAATAATTTTTGGCGCCCAACGTGGGGCCGTCCTGCTTTAAAAAGGCATACTTTTTAAGGGTCATTTTCTTTTTTTTTGTGTGTTACGATTTTGAAAAGTGTTCTTAATAATGTTGTAATACATTGGTATTTCCTTCGATGTACGAATGTTTATGATACTTTAATTGTTTATTTTTAGTATTTACCGTTGGAGAATATTAAGCAGAATCTTATCTTGCGTTATCTTAAGTTTAACTTACGTTAAATTACCTTTGCCTTACGTGATATTATCTACCTTTATTGTAATTGTGACATTTACAGCAGCTTGAGTATATTTGTGAAGCTTTGGTTAGTGTGTGTGATAAAATACTTACCCCAATAAAATACTTACCGTGATACCAAACTACCGATTTTGACAATTTGATTTTTTTTTTTGTAAATAACTTTGCGTTAATTTTACGATGAGTTTCAAAATGAATGTGGACCACCTACTTAAAGACGAGCTACAGTATGAGTTCAAAATTCGTGGGCTAAGCAGTGAAGGTACTGTAGACGAGTTAAGAAAACAACTTAGACCTATCTTAAAACTCGAAAAGGAAAATGCCTCTATGATTCAGTCATCAAAATGTCCAAGTTTTGAGGAAGAGGTTAAAATAATTTCGGACAAGTTAAAAGATCTGGAGAATAGGAGCACGGTGGGAAAGAAGTCCGAGGAAAAGATTGCTTCGAAAATCGCTCATATTTATGGACGAATTAACAACTTAGACACAGAACAGGAAGATAAAGATAAAGAACAGATTTGGGAAACACAGAAAGCTGAGCTTGTTAATAGAATATTACAGCTGGCTCGTCACACTACCGAAAAAGAAGAAAAGGAGGAAGAAATCCCCGAAGTTCTACTTTTCGAAACCGAAGGAATATCCGCACACTCTTCGGCGAGAGTTCCTACTAATTCTTCGAACAACAAATCTATCCTGCCTTGGAAATGGAACCTAAAGTTCACCGGAGAACCTTCCACCACTTCAATAAATGCCTTTCTGGAAAAGGTTCAAGAACTGAGTCAAGCTAGGAATGTAGACGAATCTCAATTGGTCAACTCGGCATACGATTTGTTTGATGGCAAGGCAGCGCATTGGTATCGAGCAAATAGGAAAAATGTAAATTCTTGGTCGGAATTAGAGAAACTGCTTAAGGAAGAATTCCAACCCCCTGACTATAATATTAGACTGTTCGAGGAAATAAAAAGGAGAACCCAAGGCAATAACGAATCGATTGGGGTATATGTATATAGCGATAATGGAGACATTATTCAATCGTCTATCGGTGGACGTTTCAGAAACGGCCAAACTAAATATCTTGTTGAAAAACATCACCCCATTTTACCAGAGTAACATAGGATTGACAGAGGTAAATTCCACTAAGGAGTTAGTTTCTTATTGTAGGAAATTAGAGGCCAAACGAACGGCATTGGAGAATTTTGTACCACCATCGAAAAAGAGATTTGGAACCCGATTTGGCGTACGTCGACGCTTACCTTCTCAGTGACTCAGCCGCCCCAATTCAAGTTGAAGCCATCAGCTCCGCAAACATCACTTGTTGGAACTGCAGACAAAAAGGGCACAGTTCTCGACAATGTAAGGCCCCGAAAAGCAAGCATTGCTACCGATGTGGTAAAGAGAATTTTACGGTGTATACTTGTCCCCAATGCGCGTCGGGAAACGGAGGCCAGAGGCATCAATACTACAACTAAGAAGAAAAGACAACGAGTTTTTAAGCCAAAATAAACCTGTCCTTGACTACATACTATCCAATTCGGAGGATGAACGTCCCTATTTAGACGTAGATATCGTGGGAAAGAAAATCAAAGGTTTATTAGACTCAGGCTCTAATAGATCAATCGTAGGTCATAGTGGATGGAAAATATTGCAGGAATTGGGATTTCGATTATTGGAGACTCGCAACTCTAGCTGCACCGTAGCTAATAGCGGGAAGTGTCAAATCATAGGTACCGTCTGGGTGCCCATAAAATTACTAGACACCGTTAAGACAATACAGCTATTGGTAGTACCCGATCTTAGGCATACTCTAATATTGGGAACGGATTTTTGGGTTCTAATGGGCATTATCCAAACCTAAGAAAAGGATGCTGGTCTTTTGACTCCGAAGAAGATGTCACGTAAGTGGAAGCAATCCAGTCGAAATAAGTCCTAAATGAAAGTGAACAACAACGACTGAAGGCCTTAACAGATAGATATTTTGAGGAAATGGGAAGCGAATTAGGATGCACCAATTTGGTGGAGCACCGGATTGAAACATCGGCGTCCCCGATCAAACAACGTTATTACCCAGTTAGTCCCGCAGTTCAAGCTCAAATCGATGAGGAACTAGAGAGCATGCTCAAAGAGGGAATTATCCAAAAATCTAACTCCGCATGGTCATCACCAATTTTACTAGTTCCTAAGAAAGATGGAAAATATAGATTTGTAGTCGATTATCGCAAGCTGAATAAAGTCACCAAGAAGGACGCCTATCCAATTCCATATATTTCATCTATTCTAGACAAACTCCGGGATGCCAGATACTTAAGTACACTAGATATAAAGTCTGCTTACTGGCAGATCAAGGTGGCAGAAGAGTGTAAGGAGCTCACTGCGTTTACTGTACCCTCTAGAGGACTTTTCGAATTTAATCGAATGCCTTTTGGTTTATCTACCAGTCCAGCCACTTGGCAACGACTAATCGACCGAGTTTTAGGCCCGGAACTAGAGCCCTATGTTTGTACCTACCTTGATGATATCATAATAACCACATCAACTTTCGAATTGCACTTAGAAATTTTGGAGAAAATTTTTAAACGTTTACTTGACGCTGGTCTAACACTATCTCAGGAGAAATGCTGCTTCTGCAGAGAAGAATTGAAATATCTAGGTTATGTAGTCAACCAGAACGGTCTACACGTTGACCCTGAGAAAGTGACTGCCATTATGAATTTACCAACACCAAAAACAGTATCTGAAGTAAGGAGAATCATAGGTACAGCATCCTGGTATAGGCGCTTTATCCCAAACTTTTCCACCCTAACTGTTCCACTCACGCAACTCCTCCAGAAAAATCGAACCTTCATCTGGGATGAAAATTGTGATAAATCTTTCCAATTAATAAAAGATGCATTGGTATCCGCCCCAATTCTTAGCTGTCCTGATTTCAACCCGCCATTTTTCGTACAGACCGACGCTTCTGCAACAGCCATAGGAGCTGTTCTCACCCAGAATCATTCGGACGGAGAACACGTAATCTGCTACTTAAGCCGGACGCTTTCCCGCACTGAACGTAACTATTCAACTACAGAGCGTGAGTGCCTTGCGGTGATTTGGGCAATTGAAAAGCTCAGAGCTTATCTAGAGGGTTACAAGTTTTTTGTCATTACCGACCACAATTCTTTAGTATGGTTGAACAACCTTAAAGAGCCACAAGGGCGCCTAGCTCGATGGGCCGTTCGCTTACAGCAGTTTGATTTCGAGATCCGACACAGAAGAGGTAAAGATCATGTGGTTCCGGACAAACTGTCACGATCATCCCCAGAAGTATCCTCTCTAAATTGTTCCAAAGACAAATGGTATGCTAAAATGATCGCTAAAGTCTTAGCAAATCCTCTCAAATTTCCTAAATGGAGGGTAGAGAATAACACCCTGTATAAAATGGTAAATCAAAAGTTCCCCAGTATCTCTTCAAGTAATGCCGATTGGAAAATGGTCGTTCCAAAAGATCAAAGACCAGGAAAAATCAGTGAATGTCACGATGCTGAAACATCTGGACATGTTGGAATTTACAAAACTTATGAGCGACTGAAACAATTATACTATTGGCCCAAGATGCAGAGTGACGTGACGAGACATGTAAAGCATTGTACGATCTGTTTGGCTCAGAAGCCGGAGCAACATAAACCAACTGGCCTAATGGGGAATAGACCTTATGTTACACAACCATGGCAAATGATTAGTACAGATCTTGTGGGACAGTTACCACGCTCATCGCAGGGTTACGCCTATATTTTGGTTACAACCGACTATTTCAGTAAATTTACTATGGTTCATCCCTTAAGAAAAGCTACCGCCGCAGCCGTCACGCGATACATAGAAGATAGTATCTTCTTGCTATTTGGAGTTCCTCAGCACATAATATGCGATAATGGGGTGCAGTATAGAAGCAAGGAATTTACTGGCTTATCTCAAAAATATAAGGTTAATATAATTTTCAACACTGTGTATCATCCCCAAGCAAACCCAACCGAACGAGTGAATCGAGTTCTTAAAACAATGTTAGCTTCGTATGTTAAAGAAAACCAAAGAATTTGGGACAAAATCTTGCCGACAGTTGGTTGCGCGTTACGCACATGTAAACACGAAACCACCGAATTTACTCCATACTTTGTGAACTTTGGAAGAGAGCATGTTATTGCTGGAGACTATTTTACTAATCCAAACTTTTCAACGGATACCTCTGTTCGTGTCACTCCGTTAAATAATTCTCATGATTTTCTAAAAATTTACGATCAAGTCAGGAAAAAGCTTAATAGTGCACACGAAAAATCCCGGCATCGATATAATCTTCGCAGAAGGCCGCTGGAATTTGAAGTGAGTTCGACGGTATGGTGCCGAAACCATGTTTTATCCGATAGGGCTAATTATTTTGCTGCAAAACTGGCACATAAATTTATAGGGCCTATGACGGTAGTACGGAAGCTTTCACCTTTAGCCTATAAAGTTCAAGATGAGTTTGGAAAACTCAAAGGTGTATATCACATTCAGGACTTGAAACCTCATCCCGCGGACACAACTTAGAATTTTTTTTTTGTTACTTACCTTAATTCATATAATGAATCATATTAGTTTATCTCTATTATTTAATTTAGTGTTGATTTTGGGGGAGTTGTTACCTTTTTATTTTTGCTAAGAGTAATGCTAATTTTACTTTCAAATCTTTTTAATTTTAGTAACTTACTGCTAAAAATCACTTTTCCATAACTTATTGTAGTGTTAGAATTTACCGAATTGAATTTTCAAACATCTAAGGTCCTGTCTATCCGGTATTTATCTGTTGGTGGTGTATTTTGTATCTTGTTTCGGTTGTAAATGTGGAACCTCCCATGGCTAGTGTCTTAAGCAGGAAATTCCACCTTGCCTAGGTTCTATGGACTCTAGGGATCTAAAAATAAACATTTCAATCGTTACGTTACTAGATTTTGTGTAAACTTACCCATTTTTCCTTGTTTGAATGTTATTTTTGTGGGAACTGGTTAGACAAACTCTGACCAAAAAGTTGGGTTAGGTGATATCTAAAATGTTAGGTATGCGTTTATTACTTGTTTTCTGTTGTTATGTGAGGAAATCATAGTGTACTTACTTTGTTTTGT
The DNA here is from genome assembly GCA_921294245.1 of Brassicogethes aeneus. Classification (NCBI taxonomy): domain Eukaryota; kingdom Metazoa; phylum Arthropoda; class Insecta; order Coleoptera; family Nitidulidae; genus Brassicogethes; species Brassicogethes aeneus. Next base: position 3,813,430 of record OV121137.1, read on the forward strand.
CTTTATTTTGAGTCTGCAAAACTGGGTTATCTTTATTTGTTTTGATGTCAAAAATTCAGTGTTGCCAACCTGTCAGTGTCATCAGACAAACTCCCCTAACTTGCCGGAAATTTGAAAAATTCAAATTTTTTTGCCCTTAACAATTAATTTTAATTGGTTATCTATTGCGCATTATCTTGAGACCGGAAAAAGGGTTTCAGCCATGGATTGTTCTTCTGTACTTCTGACTGAGTGCGTGTCTCCCAGGAATTTCTAAATAATTGGTTTTATTGTAACCATCCGAAGTTGTTTTCGGGATTAAATCTTAGAATAACCTGCTGTGGATTTATTCAGGCTAATAGTGATACCTATTTTTGGAATTTGGAGCCTGTAAATCAATCGGTATATCCGGATTAATTGGGCACGGCTTGGTAAGAATCATTTAACCCTTTTTTTCGTTATCGTCACCTATATCTCTTGTTAGGTTGGAAATCAGAAGATAAATACTTTAACCGCACACAACACCGTTGAAGGCATTTTATTCGTTTTCTCTGGGAATACCTCAACCACGCGTAAGTAACCTCAAAACTATTTTTTTGCAGATTCGTAATTTCGTTGTGTTTCATTTGTAGGGTTCTAATAATACGTATCGAATTTAGTTATACGTATCTCCCTAGTTTAACTCTGCGTAAACTAATTACCATTGAACTAACTTCATTTCACAATTACCTCCAATTGTTTTGTGGGGCTCACCCTGTGAAAACAAGCACCGATTTGGACTATACCTACCCGATTGTGACACCGATTTGGACTATACCTACCCGATTGTGACAAAAATATTCCCGCAAACAGAGACCAAGTATACGTCCGAATGAGTAGCACCCCGGATTGACTACAACCACTGGATTTGACCAAGCTTTCTACCCTGACAGCATCAGCTACCGGACCGACCGGCTCTGGATAAGTTGCACTACCTATATTTCTTTATTCTAATTTTGGATATTTACGTTTTCTTTTTTTATTTCTTAACTTGCTTTGCTATCCTTGAATATGGAATATTTTACTCCATATTATGTTTATTAGATATAATTTAATATTTACTTACCTTGATTAATTAGTACTAACTGTCAATTCGACAGAAGAATATTTTTTTTTATATGTCATTAACTATAATATAACTTTTCTAATATTTCTAGGGACTTAAAACCGTTTTAGTTATTTTCAGCCCTTAAAAAGGAGTAGTTTGGGTTTAATTTTCGAGTATTACCTTATCGAAATTCAATTTACTTTTGAATAACAAATTTATTTTTAATTTTTTTGAGTACCTACCTAGATATGTTGAAAAATTCATGTATACTGGGTTGCCTAACCGGCCAACCTTAATAGTCCTAAATTCTAGTTTTTACCATTGTGAGCCTAAGTGATATCACAAGGGTTGGTTGAACCACATCCAATTGGTTCGGTAAACGTACTTTAATTGATTTGACAATCTGGAATAGTTTAAATATTGTTTTAACGTTATAACTTAACTTAGAAAATTTATAACAGCTTAACTTTTTCACTTATCTTAATCCCTACCTTTTGAATTATAATTTTTTTGTTGGACAATTTGAACACTGTTGGTTTTAATATCTGTAACACTACATTTAAATAAAATAAACCCCTGTCTCGTCTAAATATAGTTGTAATTGTGCTTATACTTGAGTTTTCTTTAATTTCTCTTATTAAATTTGGTAATTTTTGTTATTAAGTATTCTTGGTGCCTAAATTTTGTTGTAAATTACCTGGCGCCCACTTGACCTTGAACATTTTATTAATAGTTTCATTGATTATTTTGAACCACTCCCCTCTCCACTTGTAAGCTTAGTCGACAGGCACTGTTACTACCGAAATTTAAAGTATAAGCTGACTTTTTCAACTAAAAGTCTTAATAACAGATTTTGGTGTAACAATTTTATTATCTCAATACAAAAATACAAAAGTATTAAATAGTTTCTCAACGCCAATATTTGAAAAGTTTATATGAACATTTTACTGACCTTTTAATTTCGCCGGCAGTAAACTATAACTTAAATTCGGGCACGGACTCCACCGTAAAGTCCTCATAAAACATTTTCTTTACTTTCACTGTCAATTTTCAAGAAATAGGTACATTTCGATTTATAACCTTTATAATTTGTGTTTATAAAATAATAAAAATGTGATATTTGACGGTGACACACAGATTGTTTCATAGATGGCGCTCTATACACATTTTTGATTTAAATCATTTTAAGATAATAATAAGTATTTGTCGTAGAAAAAGTATAGTATGCAACTCGTTCATAAACTTTTCTATACACTCATTAATTTAAGCACTCGCTCGCAAGCTCGCTCGTGCCTAAATTAAATTCGTGTATAAAATGGCTTGATACATAATATACTATTATCTACTTCTACATTGACGAGCTGTGACTTTATGGCGCTTTAGTCACCTGCTGAAGTTGGCAATAAGTAGTGGCTTTTGGGAATTTTAGTCACGGGCTGAAATTAGCTTTATTATATTAGAGAAAAGTGAGGTTAATTCCGTTGACATTTTACAGATAAATGTTTAATAAATATAATTGGCTTTAAATTCTTCGTTGTAGATAAAGTATACTTAGGCTTCGCTCATGCCTAATAGAACTCGTAACTAAAATGGCGTTTATAAAACTTTATACATAATACCTATACTATTATATAAAAGATGCAACAGACGATGGGTGATTGACCTACTTCAAACTTCAACTTTGCGACACGAAATCTGTGAAGTGCGGCTTCTGCCCTGTGGTCAAAGTACTAAATCATACTTTAGTGCGCATGCGTAACTACAAATTTTATTTTTTTGTAAAAATAATTGTTAAAAGAATTTCTACGTCATTAGCTACAGCTGAAATTTTGCATTGTAATAATATTTAAAAAAAAACGTATAAAATTTTGTAAAATTTCACAGAAATAAAAAAAATTATGTAAAAAAAGTAATTGTTCTAAATTTGAGTAAAACTAGTACCTACCAGATTCTTTTAATGTAATAAACATTTTTTTAATTTATCGGAATCTCTTGTCAATAATTTTCACTTATCTCTTTTAAATAATTTTTACTTTTTCAATAATACAATAAAATCACATATTTTCAAAAATTAACAATTGATTTTCATAAAAATAATGAACATTTTGTAATCAAAGTACAAAAATCGAAAAAATTAGTACAATTTTAACCTTAAACTTTTAAACTAGTGAATTTATCGTTTATAATCAACTATTTTCTTCACTTGTTGCACATTATACCTACTATTATTCTCAGAATTTTTTATAAAGTTGTAAAATTTTTTTTCAAATTGTTTCAATTGACTTTATTTTTTTGAAAATTTTAATTATTTTAATAAATTTGATTATTTTTTTGAATTTTGAATAATCGACAAAACAAGTTTTTCCAAAATTTGATTTTAATTATTCTGACGAAATAAAAATCTTTACCCATTACACATTTTTTTTATGAGTAATTTAAGATGTTCCATTACTTATTGCAAACTTTTTAAAGAGTAATGTATTGCTACACTACTCATTAAATTGTTTAATGAGAATTGAAAATGTTTTACATTAATTTTTTTTAATGGGAAATGGATTAGAATTACATTTCCATTAAAAAAAAAATGAGGAATGCATTATTAAAAACAAATATTTATTTATTCGTCTACATTAATGTTGTCGCCTTCAAAATAGTCCCCATTGGATATTATGCACATGTGCCAGATCTTCTTCCAATACTCGAAACACTTCTAAAACTCGATCTTTAGTTCTTTCAGCGATGCGCTTTTAATGTCTTCTATGCTTGCAAAACGACGGCCCTTTAAGGTTCTCTTTATTTTTGGGAAAATGAAAAAGTCAGATAGAGGCATGTTTGGCGAATATGGAGGCTGGGGCATCATTACAGTATTGTTTTTGGCCAAAAATTTTGTTCAAAATTTAACAATTTTAGAACAAATTTTGCTGCCAAGCGTTTCATACCCAAAACATTCGAAAAAATTTCATGGGATGAGCCAATCGATATACCAACATCATCAGCGACTTCTCTGATGGTTTATAACCATTTCTTTCACTTTTTACATGTTTTTATCGGTTGTTAATGTGCTTGTGCGTTCGGGGCGTTCGTCATCTTCAACGTCTTCACGGTCATCTTGGAAACTCTTATACCGCTTGTAAACTCTTGTTTTACTTATAGCAGACTCACTATAGGTCTTTGTTAACATTTCACAGAATTTATTTAATTTTTTAAGCAAAATTGGATACAAATTATTTGATCCATTTCTTTTAACGAACGAAAAATCGCCGAGCTCATAAAACACGTCTAACCTTAGCGGCTGCCACAGACAAAGTAAACAATGAAAACAGCTAAAGTTTTATCATACTTCGGGGGCATGTATACCAACATAATAAAGAAAATTTTATGACAACCGGACCCTCCGAACCCGCGAAATTTAACAATTCCCGTTATTTTCTGAACACACTTCGTATAACAAAAAGACAAGACAAAAACCTAGAAAGTAGTTACCCTAATTTTAATAATATTGATTGTTTATTACTAAATTGTCAATCACTAAATAATAAAACTGTTGATCTTATGGAGAGTGAATATGTTTATAAACTAGAAAATTTAAGAGTTATATGTCTTACCGAAACTTGGTGTTCAGAAGATCAAATTAATCTTATAAATCTTACAAATTTTATTAATACCAGCAATTTTTGTAGGACAAGTTGTAGAGGTGGGGGGGGGGGTTGGCATTTGGACACATAAATGTTTAGATGTAACTCTTATTAATTTATCTAAGTTTTGTATTGAAAAACATTGTGAAGTATGTGGTATAGGATGCCAAAACACATCCATGGGTACAACAAAAATTATTTGTTGCTATAGGTCTCCTTCTGTAGGTAACCTAAATTTATTTTGTCAAAACATAGGTTTAGCGCTGGAAAAGTTATATAAAATGAATATTACTTTTATTGTAATGGGCGATTTTAATGTAGATCCTTCCAGGGACACTACTAAATTTCAAACTCTATGTAATGTTTTTCTTGGTTTCGGTCTAAAAAATATTATTACCAAAAATACTAGGAAAAATTATACATTAGATCTTGTATTTACAAACCTTTGCCAGATTGAATATTCCTTTGAAACTAACTTTTTATCAGACCATGATTCGGTGCTACTTAACATAAAATGTTTTAAGCTACAGAAAAATAATCTGATTCAAAAAGAAAACCGCAGAATATTTAGTGAAGACAGAATAATTCAGTTTAAAAAGGATCTGGATAATGAAAGTTGGAATTCTGTATACCAGAGTGATTTTCAAAATTCTTTTCCACAATACTCTTTTATATTATTTCAATATTAACTTTCCCATAAAATCAAAGGAAATTGGTTTAAGCAATAAAAAACATTGGATAACAAGTGAAATTAAACAATCCAGTTGTTATTTAAAAAGTGTATAAAAATTTATTAATTAAAATGCAAGTTTCCGGAGTTTATCGATTATTATAAAATTCTAAGAAAAGAGCATACTAATCTAGTATTAAAAACAAAAAACAATATTATCAAAATAAAATATTTAACTCTTCCAATCCAACAAAGACGGCCTGGAATGTTATTAAATCCATAAATAGTAATAATAATAATTTAAAAGCATTTGAAAATGTTAAACTTAATATTTATGGCACTGATATACGCTCCTTTAAATGTAGTTAATAAACTTGTTACCCCTAAACATTTTAAAGGTAAAATTTTAAATAATATAAATTCATTTTAAAATTTTTCCTTTTACTAATTGTAAAATGTTATCAATTCTAGAAAACCGCGGGACCGGATGATATTCCTCCTTTTATTTTAAAGTCCATTGCAGAAGAAATATTGTGTCCTCTTGTCTATTTGGTTAACTTCTCATTTTCAGAAGGAGATTTCCCAGAGAGACTTAAAGTAAACAAGGTTGTTCCAATTTATAAAAAAAAAAATGATAAACATCATATCGATAACTACAGACCAATATCTATGTCCTGTAGCCTGTCAAAAATCTTTGAATACGCTTTCTTAGAGAGGCTAGGCCCATTTCTTGGTAAGTATAGAATCCTTAGTAATAACCAATTTGGTTTTCGTGCTTATTGCTCTACAGCATCAGCAATAAATGCATTTTATACACACCTGATTGGCTCCCTTGAAAAGGGAGAGTATCCTGCTGGGATATTCTGTGATCTCAGTAAGGCATTTGATTGTGTTGATCATTGTAAACTAATGCATAAAATGGAGAGATATGGTATTAGAGGTCTGGCGTACGGCTGGCTAAATAGTTTTCTAAGTAACCGAATGCAATATGTATCAATTAAACACAATTCTCTACAAAATACAAAACACAATTAAATCCAACCTAAGTGGTGTATGCATGGGAGTACCACAGGGTTCAATTCTTGGCCCTGTGCTGTTTACACTTTATGTAAATGACTAAGAGCTACACTTGAAGGAAAACTGTTTAACCACGCTATACGCCGATGATACAACACTTGTACTATCAAACAAAAGTAACCATATTCTTGAGATGGAGTGCAACGCAAACCTGGATTTGTTATCGTCCTGGTTTGCCTGTAATTCACTCTATCTGAATGCAACCAAGACTAATTACGTGAGATTCTCTACTCAGGGTTATGGGCCACCTTACATTCTTAGGTATTATTCTTGATGAGAAACTAAATTGGAAGCATCATTGTGACTTTTTGATTTCAAAGTTAAGTTCTTTAGTCTATTTATTTATAAATCTTATACAAGTATTGGTTTTGGAACAATTACTTTGTTTATATCATGCTCAAGTAGACAGTTGACTCCGCTATGGTATTTGTTTTTGGGGTTTATCTACCTGTGCTGAGCATGTATTTATTTCTCAAAAGCGAATTATCATATGCATAGCTGGGGTTTCACATGATTATTCATGTAGAAATTTATTTAAGAAATTTAATATATTGCCAGTGTCATGCGTTCAAATTTTAGAATTATGTATAGGTATACGTATTTTTAAATAAAAGTAAATTTTCAATGAATTATCAGATGCATAGCTGGGGTTTCACATGATTATTCATGTAGAAATTTATTTAAGAAATTTAATATATTGCCAGTCCCATGCGTTCAAATTTTAGAATTATGTATAGGTATACGTATTTTTAAATAAAAGTAAATTTTCAATGAACTGTGAGGTCCATAATTTTAATACACAAAATAAAAATGATCTGAGAATACCTTTTAATCGACTAAATTTAGGTTAACAAGTCAAAATTAGTTCACATTTTTAAAACACTTTTGAAGTCATATTTGTTGTCCAAATGTTTTTATAGATTAAATGATTTTCTTATAATTTAGCTAAAGTTGTTAAAATTTATTTATGTTTATTATGAACCATTTTGTAATTTCTTATGTATTATGTTTGTCTATTTCAAATTTACGTTGACGTTTTCTACACATGTATATGTCTTCTAAAATAAAGCCTATTATTATTATTATTATTATTATTATTAGGCTACATGTGTAGAAAACGTCAACGTAAATTTGAAATAGACAAACATAATACATAAGAAATTACATATACCGTACCTTCATTTGCAAGCCAGATAAGTCGCAGTCAACACAAAGCGAGAATCTTCTCAGAAATGATTTGGATGCGTCGTCGAGACAAGCGTACTAAAACAAATTTTACCAGATTTACACCGCACAAAATACAAAACAATAATAAAGCATCGATGTATGAAGCAAGGTCAACTGTTACGGCGCATGCTAGCTTACTCGTCCACGCGTCCAAATCATTTCTACAGCGTTTTTCGCTTCGTGCTGACTAAGACTTATCTGGTCCAGTTACAATGTATTTTCCCAATAGTTAGCTTACAAATGAAGGTACGGTATATATATATATATATATATATATATATATATATACATCCCACTACACTTATGGCGTCCTTTCATGGACGTCACTTATGGCTTCCCCCTTAAGGAAGCATATATATTCATTTTTGATTAAAGTATATTAGCTAACCCATTCTCCTTGTGCCTCCACTCGTTTAAAATTTTAGTTATTTTTTTTAAAATATACGGCTTTGTGACTTCCTTTTATAATGCAGACATATGAGCCCCACGAAATATATGATTTTGTACATTTCACAATATATATGAACTCCGGCAATGTTGCCATATTTCATAATATAAAAAACTATTATATTTTTATAAAACTTAGGATATAACTTGAAATATTATAAATACCCTATATTATTTAGACTTTCTTAACAATTTTTGAATAGGTATTTAAACGAATGGTGAGATTAAAAAACTTAATTTTATTGTTAGAAAACAAATAAATTGTTTTTAGTTATTTTTATTTTGGCTTGATCTAGCATAAGAAAATTTGCGGTAGGTATATAAATTCAATTAAATTCAAAACTTTATATTAAATACCTACCTATAGGTATACTAATGTTAAAAAACTGTTTTTCAGAACACCATTTTACTTTGTAAAAAATCATATTTATTTATTTGACAATATTTAATAATAATAATAATAATAATAACTTTATTGACGGTATTAACTATGGTTTCGCGTAAAAATCGAACAAATTTTGGACATTTGTTTGCAAGTGATGCCAGAATTGAATATATTTTTGTTACCTTGTTTGTACATCTAAATGGTACTTTTTTTTCAAAAAAAAAAATTTCATCCATTGACCCCTGTGGTTTTCAGGCCTTAAGTCACTCTACTGTGTAAAAAATAGATAAATTTCGATATTTTGTAATAACATTTTTATTTAAAAACGTATCGATTTGAAATTAAGATAAAATGTAAACCTTATTAGTGGCAATAAATCCATGTATTATTTTTTTTAGATTTTAATATACAGGGGGCACGGTGAACAATTTAATTTAAAATTTTACCATTTTTTAAGGGTTAAAAAGTCGAAGAAGCAACGTTGTTTTATAATTTTGAGTATATCACGTTAAAGTACTGATAATTAACTATTATTTGATATATAAACTTCTAAATGCAAATTATGTTTTTACGAGAGACACCATTTTTAAGTTAAGCCTTCAAAGAGCGTAATACTAACGTGTTTTACAAATTATAAATTCTTTTAACTAGTTTTATAAGATAATGTATTATATATTACATACAATATTTTATATATAACATACAATTCTTACATATTTATTTAAAAAAATCGCCATAGATGGAGCTAAAATTAGTTTTATTTATAAATTTTAAATTTTTTTAAGTTTACTAATTTTGATCATAGTAGGCATCACAGACTTATCTCTATGGTAACCTACCATTGGAAGCATGAAAGATAATTTAACAGTTCAGTTTATAAGTTGCAAATGACTGATTGCGTTTCAATTTATAAGTGTACTATAAACTTAAAATATTAATTTATTAAAATGGATACACTAAATAATAAGTATAGACAGTATCAGCAAGTTAGAAATTATAACCTACTTTAATTTTATTTTTTGCTCCACAACCAAGCTTCAATTTATGTTTTACTCGATAAACAAGCTTCAATTTTAATTCCTAACTGAGGAAAGTAATATTTACCCAATAAATAAATTAGAATAAAGACTTTTTATGTTGCAATCGGCTTTTTAGATATAAGTACCTATATTTTTATTCATTTGTTTTTCGATTTTTTGTAATTAGTTATTTTGCATTTGCAATATAATGCTATATAGGGTGTTTCTGGAGAAAGGCTATCGATTTGAAATTTTAATAGAATATACAATTTAATTTAGACCATACATAAAGTCAATAGTTTTCAAGATATTAATTTTTTTCTTTAAAATGCACGTTAATCAAAATAGCCTCTAATTTGTTTGTTGACATGGGGTTGGAATTTTTGGAATATTAAAACATTGTTTAGTTTTTTAAAGGTTTTTCAACAAATACCTTGAGAAAAACCACTTGAAATTAGGCGAAATTCAAACAATAACAACGTTTTTATTATAAATGTAAAACCCTGTATGTTTTAACATAATCAAATAGAACATTAAAGAATCTTTCGATTGGTATTATAGTAACTCTTTCCTAAAGTTAAAATTTCAGAGACATTTAACAATTTCTAATATTTTCAATACTATTTTGTATCAACAAACCTCTGAAATTCTACATGTGGTTTAATGTAACAGTATCCATGGTTACCACCAAATCTGTCATTGTTTAAAATTAATTAAAATATTTGATTGAAAAAATAATAACTCAAAAAATATTGACTTTAGGTATAGGATATGGTATAGCCATTTTACTCAGAATTTTATGTAGAATTAAATAATGTTAAAATATATGAGGTATTCCGGTAAAACAGGAAGTATTATTTTGTTTAAAATAATTTAGGAAAAGAGTCTAAAGCGAATACTTTACGCTATTAAAATTTTAAATCGATGTCTTTCGCGATTCCCTAGAAACTTCCAACGGACTAAGTACGTGAAACACCCTGTATATTAAAAGTCATTTATGTGTTATGCTTTACTTAATTATTATTAAAAGATAAAACAATATTTGTAAAAAAATGACAAAATGTACTAAACTAAGCCCTTATGAATACTGCTACTGCTAATTCAAAACTGATCCTGGCCACAGAAACATCATTTGCATAAAAAAGTTAATATATCAAATAATAGTCAAATATCAATACTTTCACGTGCTATACTCAAATTTATAAAACAAAGTTGCTTCTTCGATTATTTACCCTTTAAAAATTGTCAAATTTTAAACTAAATTATCACCAGCGCCCCCTGTACGTTATAATCTAAACAAAAATTTTTCATGGATTAATTGTCATTAGTAAGATCTACATTTTGTCCAAATTTCAAATCGATACGTTTTGAAATAAAAAAGTTATTTAAAAAAAATGAAATTTCTTCATTTTTAACACAGCGAAGAAAAAAATTAAAATAAAAACAAAGTTGTCAATGGACGAGATTTTTTTTTTGAAAAAAGTACTGCATTAAGATGTAGAAATAAGGTAAAAAAGTTTCAATCGATTTCTTGAACCCTTGCAAATCGACCGTTCGATCCTTTCGCGAAACCGTAGTTAAACCACTTACAAAAAAATACATTTAAATGTCTTGAATTAGGATTGATAACAATTAATTTTGTAATAACATTGTTTCTTGAATACTTCCAATGAGCAATTAAAAAAGTCCAAATCAAGGTTGTTTGCATCAAAGCATATTCTGCTTATAGGCATGAACTTAGCATATTCTGTTCTGTACTTTTTATGTGAAATAATAATGTGTTACGCGTTCGTCTCATCGGAGTATTAAAATTAATTTGCGCTAATATGGCGCGCCGTTTGATTTTTTATTCAGGAATTATTTATTTCTCCATTGAATTTCACATATCTTTAAAATATTTAAAAATATAAAATGAAAACTTTAATTTATTGCATTAAAAATATCATAGGACAAATTAATAAATCGAAATGTTAAAGTGATATTTTTAATTCGTTGAATAACAAATATCATAGGACAAATTTATAATTGGATTAACAATTGCATAAAAAAAATTTATAATTCGATTTAGAAATATCATGGCAGAAATTTTTAAATGAATTAAAAATATCATAGGAGAAATTTATAATTCGAATTAAATAACATGGCAGACATTTTTAAATGAATTAAAAATATCATAGGAGATATATTTAATTCGATTTAAAAATATCATAGGAGAAATGTATTATTCAAATTAAAAATATCATAGGAGAAATTTTTAAATGAATAAAAAATATCATAGCAGATATTTTTAATTCGAATTAAAAATATCATAGGAGAAATTTATAATTCAAATTAAAAATATCAAATGAGATATTTTTAATTCGAATTAAAAATATCATAGGAGATATTTGTAATTCTATTTAAAAATATCATGGGAAAAATTTTGAAATGAATTAAAATTATCATAGGAGAAATTAATAATTCGAATTAAAAATATCATAGGAGAAATGTATAATTCGAATTAAAAATATCATAGAAGATATTTTTAATAAGATTAATTATTATAAAATGACAAATAAAACATATTTTTAATTCAATGTCAAATTTTTAATTCTCATTGAACTGGGTTGTAAAAAACGCACTATATGCGGTTTAGTTAATTAGAACTACTTGCAACTCTTAAGCCTCATTTATAGATTGTCATTTTTCCTTCCTTCCGTAAAAGATAATCAATACGAAAACCGTAGTGCTGTTTATAGATTTCCATACCCTAATCTATTAACAGAGTTTCGTATTGTTCGTGCTTTACGGGAGGAAGGAAGGCTTTAAGGCAGATTTAAATATTGCCTTCCTTCCATGGAATACGAAAACTGTAGTACTATTTATAGATTCCGTACCCTAATTTATAAACATTAGTACGGTTTTTGTATTGTTCATCTTTTACGGAAGGAAGGGAGGAAGGAAGGAAGTCAATATTTAAATCAGGCTTTAAGCTTCGGATATCAATGAGCGCAGTCCTGTAATAAATTTATTAATAACTGTTTCTTGTTATTAGCGTTATTATAACACATTAACTTTATTAATGCATTTATCTTAATTATACATATTTTTTTAACCGGTTAACTACATTTAATTTTTGACAGATGAATACATTTTTTCCCGCGTTTTTACCACAAACTCGTAAAGATATTTGAACTACCGGTTACAAAAATATTTATAATTAAAATAAATGCACTAATAATGCTAATGTGTGATAATAATTATAATAATAAGATAGGTTAATCTATGTACATATTAATAAATTTATAGCAGGAGTTTGTTCATATTTGAAGCTTAACAGTTGCCAGTTAGCGGCACCTGTAGGTCGAATGCACTAACACCGCGTTTATAGTGCGTTTTTTAGTTCAGTAAGAATTCAGTAAGAATGAAAATATGACATTACTTAAAAATATGCTTTATTATATTAAGTAATCAAATAATTATTATCTTCTATGATATTTTTAATTCGAACTATACATTTCTCATATGATATTTTTAATTCGAATTATTAATTTCTCCTATGATAATTTTAATTCATTTCAAAATTTCTCCCATGATATTTTTAAATAGAATTACAAATATCTCCTATGATATTTTTAATTCGAATTAAAAATATCTCATTTCATATTTTTAATTTGAATTATAAATTTCTCCTATGATATTTTTAATTCGAATTAAAAATATCTGCTATGATATTTTTTATTCATTTAAAAATTTCTCCTATGATATTTTTAATTTGAATAATACATTTCTCCTATGATATTTTTAATTCGAATTAAATATATCTTCTATGATATTTTTAATTCATTTAAAAATTTCTCTTATGATATTTTTAATTTGAATTATACATTTCTCTCATATTTTTTAAATTTGTTTAAGAATTTTTACCATAATATTTTTAATTTAAATTATACATTTCTCCTATGATGTTGCTAATTCGAATTCTATATTTGTCCCATGATATTTTTTATTCAAGGAATTAAAAATATCACTTTAACATTAAAATTTACCGCATATTTTAATTTGTTCTATGATATTTTTAATGCAATGAATTAAATTTCTGACTTGGTATCTTTTATTTATAAATAAATATCACATTTGCAACTTCAATTTGGAATTTCTGAAATTGATTTAAAGATATCTGAAATTAATTTCACATATCTGAAATTAATTTCACATATCTGAAATTGATTTAGAGATATCTGAAATTAATTTTACATATCTGAAATTGATTTAGAGATATGTGAAATTCAATGGAGAAATAAATAATTCCTGAATAAAAAATCAAACGGCGCGCCATACGCTAACAAGTCGGGGCAGTTTATAAAGTTATTAAGCAATTTAAATGATATATGATATTTGCTTTTTAACAGTAAAGGACAAAAATATTGTGGCTGTAATTAAAAATAAATGTGGTAATATTCAAATTGTATTACAATAATTGTAATTGCAATACCACATTTATTTTTAATTTTTTTTTGTGAGTTTTGCATACGCCTCATCTATGGATATATATATACAAGGGGATGACGTTTTTTGTGATAATTTATTAGGAGTATTCTACGGACTGTAAGTCTAGGTACCTATCTATAGATATTACGCTTTGTTAATTTTGTAATAGGTGTAACATTTAATAACGTGGGGGTGGGAAAAATAGTGGTTTAATTAACTGTATAGGTACTATTTATGTAGAATTATTATAATTATAGGTAAATTTATATAACAATACAGTTATTTAAACCACAATTACCGGTTACAACTTATTAAATTTTAGTATTGTAAATTAAACATAGCATAATATTTATAGATACCTACACTTTTTAAAATAATATCTGGCAGTCATAATAATTATATATTATTATTAACACTTTGTCGGGTGGTTAATATAATTTTTAAACTTAAAACTTTAATAATTATTAAGATCTAGGTAATATATATCAAAAATCTTAGTATTAAAATTTTTTAACCCTGATTTATAGATTGCCTTCCTTCCTTCATCCCTTCCTTCCGTAAAAGTTGAACAATGGTCAGTGTTCAGGTTAGTTAGATGTAAGAAAGGAATTTTATATAATTAATGTTGTTAAATTAATATAATAGTTTATATAATTATTATGACCCTTTGTTAATACTCATCTTTATTATTTTTTCATTGTAAAAATTTAAAAGTGGATGATTAATGTAATGTAAAGGTGACCCATATACTTAGGGGCCGTCCATAAATGATGTCACACACTTAGGGGGGAGTGGGGTCGTCGAAAATGTGACAGTTTGTGACAGCCGGGGGGGGTTTTGGAGGTTGTGATGTCACAAAATTATAAAAATATTTTGGATATTAAGATTTTATTTTAAGCAAAAATTTCGTGGGGTAGACCTTACATAAAAATTAAATCAGTGTGACGTGACGCCAATGGGAAGGGGGGGGGTCCCATAATTTGTGACACTTTGTAACAAGGGGGGAGGGGGGTTCAAAAATAGGGATGCACCGGATCAGGTATTTTGACGATCCGGCCGGAACCGGAATTTCGGCCGCTGGCCGAACCGGATCGCCGGAATTCCGGCCGGATCGGGACCTAAATTTAAAATGTATGTGCATGCCTGTTTTTATACGTAAAACATTGAAAATATTGAGGCTGATTTATTTTTACTTTTTTTTAAACTAGCTACAGTATGCAGAGTATTTATTACTATTAATTTTACCTAGATATAAATTACTGTTTATTTAAATATTAATTTTTAATTAGCGTTAACAAAATTAAAACAATTCCACTCATTCGATTGGAGAATAGCAGCCACCTGCCAATAATAAAAAAATTAAAAAGAAGTCGGGGAACCACAGCCGCCATTCTATCATAGGCAAGGAAACACGCACACCCTTTACTGTTGAACAATTACAAAATATATCTGGAAAGCGATCCGGCCGGAGCGATTCGGCCGGAATGGTAGTTCCGGCCAACTGGCCGGATCGGCCGGATTTAGTGGTACCGCCAGAATTCCGGTGCATCCCTAGTCAAAAATATTTAAAAAAACGTGTGACATCATTTATGGACGGCCCCTTATCTCAGAAACTACTGGAGTCACACAAAATTTGTAAGAAACAAATATTCACGAAGTAAAAAATATTTTTAAAATATTATATTTTCATTTATACAGAGTGTTTGGTTTTCCTTGGGCGATACCAACTATCTTATTTTCAATGAAAGACCCTGTATTTTTTTGCATTTTTGGATTCCACCCACTCTTTTAGGTATACTTTGTAAAAATATTAATTAAGAAAATGTTAATACTTTTTGAGTAAAATTAAGATTTATTAAAATTTCGCTAAAAGTTAAAAATAACCAACTAAAAGTTATTATTTTTTATATTATGTAGTATTCATCTCTTTAATAATAAGTAAGCTATAAGTTAATTAATTTTGAATGAAAATTTAACCAAGGTACCTAATTGGAAAAAATTGTGAAAAATGAGTATATTTTTTTTCTATTAGGTTTAGGTATAGGACATATATATATATAAAAAGAAAGAAAATTACTTTTTATATCCAATTATGCAAAAATATATAGGGTGTTCCATTGAATAAAAACAAGATTTTAAACTTTTAAAAACGCCATTTTCAACGGGACATAGAAAACACTGTATAATATTTTCCAAAAAATATAGCAATTACTTTATAGCTTACTTATTATTAAAGAGAAAGATACTACATAATATAAAAAATAACAACTTTTAGTTGGTTATTTTTAACTTTTAGCGAGTGTCTACATTTAGAGAAATTTTAATAAATCTTAATTTTACTCAAAAAGTATTAACATTTTCTTAATTAGTATATTTACAAAGTATACCTAAAATAGTGTGTAGAATCCAAAAATGCAAAAAAATATAGGGTGTTCCATTGAAAATAAGAAAGTTGGTATCGTCCCAAGGAAAACCGAACACCATGTATAAATGAAAATATAATATTTAAAAAATATTTTCGTGAATATTTGTTTCTTACAAATTTTTTGTGACTCCAGTAGTTTCTGAGATAAGTATATGGGTCACCTTACGTGAACCACCCTGTACAATTTAACTGATTCGTCAAAAATAACACTTACAATTACTTGCACCGCATTAAAAAATGTTAGAAAATTACACCACAGTCAATAAATTACACCGCAATTGGCAACACTGATTTAATTTTCATCGGAGAATATATTCGACCAACCAGGCGGCATTTCAGTGGTGTAATAACCCAGCAATGTCCATTTAAGAGATATTTTAAAAATACGCTATTAAAAAGTATTTTCTTGCGAAAAAGATATTTAATAAATTATATAATATTATATAATAAATATTTAAATATTAATTTAGTAATATGTGCAACAACATTAGTTAAGTACGGCACTGGACACATATTTTTTGGATTATTTTTTGACGTTTCTAAAAAACAATAAAATTTTATGTGTGTATTTTTTATTCAATCAAAACATTATTATATAGTATATATTATATAGTAAGATGCATGCATTACCGCGAAAACAAAACGGCATCTCTCATTAAAATAAAATCTGTCACTGACAGACTGCCAGTATACTATACTATAGGTACTATAGACTATAGTAATAAATAAATAAGCAATTCTACATCGAAAGAAGAAATAAACAAACAAATAAATGAGCAAATAAGGAAAAATACATCCAAAACACCCAAATTAGTAAGTTATATTAGTAAATTCTAATTTAGTAATACCTACATGTCAAAAAATCATCTATCAGAATACCAGTTGAGAGTTTAATAAATTAGAAAATATTTTTTCAGATATTTCTCAAACTTGTTGTCATAAGGCAATAACCAGGCAATCCCTATGGACAACAAGTTTTCGAAATAGATACCTGTCAAATTATTTTCAATTTATTCTCACTAGTAATATTACTGTTGAAAATTGTGAAAAATGTGATGGAAATTGACAGTACAAAATATGTGACTTTGCCGTTTTTGATATTAGACCCCTGATTAATATGAGAAGTAAATATGAATGTGAATATTAGGGTGTCCGTTGTTTCCCAAGTTGTTTTTTTCACTTTGGTATAAGTAATCTAAATTATTTGTTTACAGTCTAAAAACAATTACAAAAAATAATTTTTAATAAAATGTACATGAAGCAATACACATTAGATATTTTTGTGGAAAATTTTATGCTCTACAAAAAAGATCTTTTTTTCGTAAAACCATCTATTTAAATAATATAATATATATTAATAGTACCTACTTATAAAATTATAATTATTAAAACGTACTCGTACATTATACATGGTGATATTGCGCCCTTAAAATCTCATAAAAACGCTTCAAAACATCGAACGTATTTAAAATAATAAAATTAAATTAAATGATCCATGGTTGCCAATTTTACGGACGCCAAATATGCGAAATCATGAAAACGGAATAATAATGAATATACAGACGGTCGACTAGAGCGCAACTAAGCCAAGCGTAATAATGCAGAACTAAAATATACAAAAACGTACATAACACCGATCATGTGGCGTCCCGATAAAATTTTACCAGAAATGTTTTTACTAAAAAATAAACTGAATTGTGTGGGTAGTCGATATGGCGTCCATATACGGAAGCCGTATGCCAATCGGACGTCATATCCAATGTAATACGTCAATGTATGGACGCCATAAGTATAGCGGGATGTATATATATATATATATAAATATATATATATATATAGTGTGACCCATTTTCATTGCGACTCACCCCAGTAAAATCTTTATTTATTGTGCGATTATATATATATATATATATATATATATATATATATATATATATATATATATATATGCTAAATATGGCTGAGAGTGTGAATACGTTGATTAGTGTGGAGCTAAACAAACTTAAAAAAGTGAATTAAATGATATCTTAATAACAAGGAAAGTGCCTCAAAGTTATAATAACAATGCTTTATTAAGCAATTTTGTCAAGGAATTGTTTATAAGTGAAAATTGTAAGAAAATATTGACGTGGCAGTGAGAAGTTGTAATAAAAAGATCTGCATTGAGTCTAAGGTAGAAAATGTTTATCTTAAGCAACACAACTCATCTTTAAACCATTTAATTAATCATTTGGAACGAAGAGTATCTGATCAGGAACAAATTAATCTATTATTACAAAATAAAAATGGTAATAATATTCAAACAACGACACCTATGATGGAAAAGAATAAAGTTAATACAGTTAACAAAACCAATTATAAAAACAAGGAACAAAAAACAAGAATTTTACATTGCCTTCACTTGGTGAACCCAGTGCTGTCAAAAATCAAACAAATGCTGTTGATGAACAAATAAAGAATAAAAATGCAATAGAAGGTGCAAGTGATAACAAATTAAAAATTGAGGAGTGGAGAAGTATGCGTACGTTTACGTAGGTCATATTAAAGGAAGTATAGCTGAAACTGTTCTTCAAGAATTTATGACCGAAATATGGCCCAACCATACATTCCATATTAAAAAGTTAGAAAGCAAGGAAAATAACAGCAGTTTTAAGGTGAGCGTTGAGTTTAAATTAAAAAAATTCTGTTTGATCCTACAAAATGGCCCCAAGGTGTTATAGTAAAAGACTGTGTTTTTTTCGAAAAAACAATACTGAAGAATAAAAGTGTCATCAAATTTTTAAAAATTTTTGTGTTCTTCGTCAAAATGTGCAGTGCATAAAAAAATAAGTTAGAGGATTTTGAAATTTTGCTATCAGCACATGAAGCAGACATTTTTTGTTTTACATAAACTTGGTGTAGTAAATCTAATACCTATGATTATATAAAATTTATCTATAATCTTAGCTAGCTCCTATTGCAGAACTAATTTTAATCATGGCGGAGTAACAATTTATACAAAGAATTCAATTAATTTTACTAATTTGAGTGAAATATTTTACTTATGCGAAGATAAAATATTTGAATGTTGTGCAATTAAATTAAACGAGTTCAATATTTGTATTTTATGTTTATATAGATCACCAACCGGTGACGTTAATATATTTTTTTTTTAATTGGAAGAGTTATTGTTCATATTGTGTAACAAACAAACTTATTATAAAATTATATTAGCTGGAGATCTTAATATAATTTTTTTGTCTAATTCAAAAGATAAAACTAAATTAATCGACTTAACAAATTCCTTTTACTTGAGTAGTGTTTTTAAAAAACCAACAATAATTCAAAATAACACTTATAGTGCCTTGGACTATATTTTTACCAATTTTAATGATGTGATATGCATGAAAGATATACTTCAAAATGGATTGTCTGGACAAATTATATTATTTTACGTGGAGAGAATATTTCTACCATTAAACATAGGATATTTTCTCAAAAAAATAAACAACTTTTTTATCGCACCTTTCTAATGAAAGTTGGCAGTCTGTCTTTTTCATTATGTTTTAAAAAGTTACAAAAAAGCAATAGGAATTGGATTACACAAGGAATTAAAATATCATCAGCAAAACTAAAAGATTTATATAATTTAAAGTGTAATGGTGTTATTCAAAAAACTCAAATAACTTGTCAAAAACAGTATGGAATTACATAAATAAAAATATTGGCAATAAAAAACAAAATCAAAATTTGACCTTTATTATAAATAATGAAGCAACAACTGATAAAGAAAAAAATTCTAATGAATTTGTAATTTTTTTTTATAAATGCCCCATAAAACTCAATACCAAAAAACACAAAAAATGTAAATTTTAAAATACATCTATAAATTAATCATTCTTTCTTTCACCTGTTATAGAAAATGAAATGTTAATATAATATACGCTTTAAAAACAACAAAAAGTGTGGTCCAGATAATATACCTTCATTTTTAATTAAATTATGTGCCCCATATATTGTTTTACCATTTACCATTTGGTAAATACTTGCTTTACGAAAGAAATTTTTCCTGTCTAAAATATGCTAAAATTATTTGTCTTTTTAAAAAGGGCGATAAAAGTTCAATTCAAAACTATAGACCAATAGCGCTTTTGTCATCTAAAAAATTCTTGAAAAATGTCTAGCTGGACGAATAATTAAATTTTTGGATATTCACAATATATTATCGAAAAATCAGCATGGTTTTCGTAAAAATCGATCCACACTAACTGCTTTAACAAATATTGTTGACTATATTTATAAATGACAAATTTAAAGTTATGGCTTCATTTGTAGATCTTTCAAAAGCATTCGATTTCGTCAATCATGAAATTCTACTTAAAAAAATTGAATGTTATGGTTTGCGTAATAAATTATTAAAATCCTATTTGTCAAACAGAAAGCAATTTGTTCTTGTTGAGGACGAAAAATCAGACGTTTGGAATAATAATAATAATATTTATTTATTTCCATGGAACATACATAAATGTGTTGAAATAAAAACTAAACCTAAAAACTAAAAACTAAAAACTAGAAAGTCTAAAAAGACAGCACTAAAAATTTACCAACAAACATTAAGTAAAAAACTCTGATAATGTATACAAACATTTAGATGTTAAAGCAATTTTAATTCATATTTAAAAGTATTAATTTTAGAAATTGTTTTAATATTGCGAGGTAGCAAGTTAAAGGCTCTAGGACCCATAATATCTGGAGTTCTTTCACTAATATTAAGTCGAACATGAGGTAGTCGGTAGTTTAGGTTATGTCTGGTATTAAAATTGTGATAATCGCAATTTTTCGAAAATTTGTTTTTATTATTGAAAACAATACATAATTCAAATACATAAAGACTGGCCAAAGTGAGTATATTATATTCTCTAAATACTTTTTTACAAGTATGTTTGTTTGAGAGTCCAAAAACGCAACGTATAATTCGTTTTTGAGATATAAATACATCCTGGGCGGACGCTGCATTACCCCAGAAACATACACAATATCTTAAACGTGATTCAACCTGAGCATAGTACAAACCGATCAATTGGTCCCTGTTAAGCACCGTTTTTAGGTTACTAAACAAGAATACCAACGAATTTAGCTTATTTACAATTTGTTCACAGTGACTTGAAAAAGTGAGATTTTTATCCAATGTTAGACCCAAGAACTTTGCAGCCGGTATTGATTTAATGTTAGATTCATTAAAAGTGATTGGTTTACATAATTTTTGTCTAAAATGAAATTGTACAAATTGAGTTTTATCAGCGTTAAAAAATAAAGTATGATCACTAAAAAATTTTGCGATAATTTTTAAGACATTATCTATCTCCTGTTCTTGTGAACTACTTGATGTTTGGGTTACAAGAAGCGACAAGTCATCGGCATACATTGTGAAGAATTTATTATGTAAAGTTATTTCGAGTTGATTAAGATATAGTAAAAAAAGGATAGGTCCCAAAATTGTCCCCTGAGGTACACCCATTGTTACTTTCAAATTAGCAGATACAAAATTGTTTCTACTGAAACTATCTGAATGAGTTACACATACATATTGTTGACGCTCACTTAAAAACGAACGAATCCAGGATAAGGCAGCCCCTCTAATCCCTGAATCTTCCAATTTAGCAAGTAATATATTATGATTGACTCAGTCGAATGCCTTACTTAAATCACAGAAAATTCCTACAGGGCAGTTTCCTGCGTCAATATATTTTAAAATTTCATTGTAAAAATCATGGATAGCAGTGGAGGTCGACCGTTTGCTTCTAAATCCATGTTGTTTGTCAGTTAAAATAGAGTTTTTATTTAAAAAATTCATAAGTCTTTCTTGATATGCATACTCAAAAATTTTAGAGAACACTGAAGTAAGCGTGATTGGTCTATAATTTTCTATTGTTTTATGATTCTTCTTCTTAAATACCGGAATAACCTTTCCAGTTTTTAGATTATAAGGAAATTCTCCCGTTTTAAAAGATAGATTTACCATGTATGTTATTGGTTTTATTAGAATGTGAATTATTTTTTTAATTAAGAAGTTTGGTACGTTGTCTGGACCACTAGATGATTTATTTTTTAATTTATACTTTATTAGATGTAACAATTCATTTTCACAAAAGGGAAACAAAAACATTGAGTATCTAGATATATGGAATGTTGATATAGGAGTCCCTCAAGGAAGTGTGTTAGGACCTCTTTTATTTTTATTATACAGTAATGACTTGCAACATGAATAGAATATAAGGAGTGATTTTTCAAAAGGCCTTATTTCCATTTTTACTTGAATGTAATTTTTTCACAAAATCCCAAAGGTATGGTTAAAAGGCATATATTAACGGCGAAATATGACAGCAGGTCTGAAGTATTATTAAATATTCATCAGAATTTTTTTTTAAATAATCTATATTGCCCTAACCTATACAGGTTATAGTCATTTTTTTTGAAAAATTGTTGCAAATGGAAATACGACCTTTTGAAAAATCACTCCTCATGTTCATTTGCTGATGATCTTACGATTATTTCAATTGCCAATAATGAATTAGAAATGTCCAATAAACTTAATTTAAATATGAATAAAATTTACAATTATTTTCTAAAAAATGGGTTATCTTTAAACCAGGAAAAAACTTTTAATATTGAATGTTATCCATATGGTGCATATTACATTAAAAGCCCACTTATTAAATTAAACAATAAAACAATTAAACAAGTTTCATTCACAAAATTGTTAGGTGTTAATATTGATATGTCACTAAATTGGAAGGAGCAAGTTAATCTGGTATGTACTAAGTGTAGTAGTGCATGCTATGCTCTTAAAATGTTACAAAATATTTCTAATGCAAAAGTGGTAAAAATGTTCTATAACTCTAATATAGAATTCATCATAATGCGTTATGCTATCATATTGTGGGGAAATTCTATAACATCGGACAGGGTTTTTATTCTTCAAAAACGGGCGATACGATGTATGTTCGGTTTGAAAATGAGAGACTCGTGCAAAAATATGTTTATTAGGCAAAACATACTAACGTTTCCATCATTGTATATTTTTGAAATGCTTAAATTAAACCAATAGTAACATGGTACTATTACTATAAGTTTAATTTTATTTCAATGTTTTTTTCATGGATAACTTGACAGAATAAATTGTTGTAGTTATTATTGTGACTGACATAGAAAACCTTGTATTTTGTAAAAATATAGCGAGTCTACACTTTTAAACAAATCCGGTTAAAATCGCACAATAAATAAAGATTTTACAGGGGTGAGTCGCAAACAAATGGGTCACTTTGTTAGTAATAATAATAAATTTATAAATTTATGATTACCTATATATTTTTATTTTTTTGACCCAAATTGTCAAAAATACATGTGTCAACGTTAGCTAGCGGGTATTACTTACTAGCGTTAGTGTCATTTTCCGGATACGCTGTAAAATTGTACTTATTATTATATTCGCAAAAAGTTCATACTGTTAAAATATTAATATTTATATAGAAATGTAAAAGTTAATATAAAGTTAAATTCCATTTCTGTTTTAGAGGCATGTGTACGCCTGGGCTTTAGATCATAGAGTCCATCACAAATATAGCGAAAGTGATGCAGATCCTCATAATGCTAAGAGAGGGTTTTTTTTCTCTCATGTTGGATGGTTGGTTTTGTCTCCACATCCAAAAGTTGTGGAAAAAAGAAAAGCTGTTGATATGAGTGATTTAGAAGCAGATCCAATTGTTATGTGGCAGAAAAAGTAAGAAACATTTTTTTACAAAATAACAACAACTTTGTTCAAATACTATCATTTGTGATATTTTATAATATTAATTATTGTAAATTCATTAATTAAATTAAAAACAAAATAAAATTTCCCAAACATTTAACATACCTATACGTTATTTTATAAATTAGTTTCTTAATAATTATTTAAAAGCTATTAGTAGATAATTATCTTTATTTTATTATATTACTAAGTATAAGGTAAATCTACTATTAACAGTTTATATTTGCATAATTAAAATGTAATCTTGGTAAAGTTTATATTATGCAGTGATTATAAAAAACTCATGATCATAACTGTGTTAATTAAAATTATTTTCTAAATTTACTTTATTATGTTTGTTACAGATTCTATCCCCCACTTTTTTTCATCTTTAACATTTTTCTGCCCGTTATTATTCCAGTTTATTACTGGAATGAGGATCTTTGGACTTCTTTTTGGATTAATTTTAATATGAGGTTTTCATTTACTTTAAATATTGCATTTTTTGTAAATAGCATAGCCCATATGTGGGGACAAAAACCTTACGACAAGTAAGTGACAGCAAACTTACTACTGACCACAGAACATAACTACTGACCATAGGGAAACAAACACAAAAAAATGCCACATTGCCTGTTAGAAGTGGGGAATATAATTACTGTGAGGACTCTAGGAAGAACCAGCTTGAAGCTCGCTATATTCAAATTTAAATTTCTTAAATGATTGTTTTGTTTTCTATGGTAACATCAAAGACATCAAACCCAATAGACCCGATTATTTACATGATATCTGTAGCGAATACATAGGAACATTCTAAGCGACACTAGAACACTGTTTTTCTCCGGACAAACACTTGTAAATAAATAAAATCTGTTTAGCATCACTTTCAATCCAAAGTTATTATAAACATCATCAATCTTTCCTTTTTTATAAATTTTATATAACCTATGCATGTTTTAAATTAACAAATATTTTTATTGAGGAAATACTTAATACCAAATCAAAGAAAACACTGTAAAACCTAAGCTATGGCAACGGCGCATTGGCTGCGAGGAATTTAATTCATGATTATTTTGCGGCATTTGTGTTGACGATTTGCGATACGTTTTTGAAGGGTTTTTGTGTTTTGAAAATATCTGTTATTGTATTTTATGTTACAAAATGTGAGACAGTGCCAAGTATGTAAAAAGCTGTACTATTTAAATATAAATTTATCCTTTCATCGGTAAGTAAAATGTTAGGTCAGACATCTTTGTCATAGGCGTCCGCGGTATTTAGTTTTTGTATTATATTATTTTATATTTTAATAATTATTATTTATTTATATTTGAGGATGTTAAGATCTACCTATACTGCAAAGGATTGAACTTAATTTAAAGAATAAAAAGTTTGTAGGTTTCCAACCCATCGAAACCGAAAAATGCATTGGTTCGTTTTATTAGGTTTTGAAGAAAATAAAATAATGCCCAAACTGGCTTATATTTGTTCAAATCATTTTGAAGAAAATGATTTTAATGTAAAAAAACTGGCATAAAATACTTAAAGAAAAGTGAGAATCCACCATGAAACTTTTAAACAATTAGATGATTCAAAACAAGCAAGAGTCTGAAGTTGGTTAACCAAAACTATTTTATTTAGACACGAATAAATATTATCAAAAATCCAGCACCTTAACTATAGTCTCCTGTAAATTTTTTTTCTTAAATATCTCATACCATTTTATAACATACATTAGTAAAATAAAAGGTAATAATTTGTATAATTTTTAGTAAATGAAAATAATAAATAAATTAGTGAAATAGAAGGTAACATTGTATAAAGGTTCTTAAAAAAAGGAAAAATTATTTCATTTATTTTAAAATATTCTGGGGTTTGCCAAACTAGATATTTTCATTGACCTAAAATATTATGTAACATTTTCTGCAAATCAAGTTTTTGCTTATATTTGTAATGATTTTAGTTTTTTTTGTAAAATATATGTTTTAAGTGTGTATGTTTTATTTTATTAAGTACAATATGAAGATTATTTTTGTTTGTAGACTACGTTATGATACATGCTATATAATTAATAAGTTATGTTAAAAATTTTAACTTAAAATTTTACGATTTTGCATTGAAAACAAAAATTAATACCATATTACGTGACATTCAAATAATTAATTTTATTATAAATAATATTTCCTGACTACGCCTATGGTAAGCGGCTTGGTCGCGCGCTTCTTTGTTAGAGTGGGGGTCTAGCAGCTTACTCCCCCTTTACTGCTCTACACCCCTTGTCCTAAAGTGATGTTGGCTTATGTTTATTTGCTATTAATGAATGAATTACCGGGTCTATTGGGTAACATAACCTAACTTACTTATCTGCTGTGTGCAGTCTCTGGTTGTGTTTATGCTGCCGTTTTCAAAAAAACAAACAGAATTATTGTGTTTGGCTGCCGTACTTACCAAGCACTGATTGGTATTTCTTGGATTTAATATTATTAGCATATTAGCAAATTCTGCTAATTGAAATACATTTCCACGTGCAGACTAATTAGTTTACTTGGGGGTGTTTAATCGTTTAACCCCGGACAACAATCGGGATTTCTTGGGGAAGTCATGATGATATCACAACGTGATTTTTTTTATCACGCTGTGATACCCTGAGTGCATACACATGCTTCATCACAGTGATATCATGTAGAACTCACGGTGTGATATTTGCAAAATTTGCCCATGCGTATGAGCTCTGCGAACTGCGAATTTAAAACCTAGTTTGTTATTCACATTACAATTGATAAAACGTTGTTTGAATATCACTAATGTTGTCCGGGTTCAATTAAAAAAGATATTCCATTCCACGCGTAACGGAGTTGCAAGTTTTTATTCACAAAATAATATCGTCATATTATATTACTAATGTTAAATTTTTATAAATAGTTCTATTACAAAAGTTGTTTTCCAAGGTTTTTATTTGGCAAAATTAGATATCGTGGTTGTCTATTTAATTCCTTAAAAAATAATTTTTTTATTCAAAAACAGTACTAGTAGTATTTTTGAATGAAAAAATTAATTTTTAAGGAATTAAACAGTCAACCACGATACCTAATATTGCCAAATAAAAACCTTGTTAAACAGCTTTTGTTTAGAACTATTTATAAAAATTTGACATTGGTAATATAATAGAACAATGTTATTTTGTAAATAAAAACTTGCAACTGTCCCATCCGTTACGCGTGGAATGGCCGTATACTTTCTCTCTCAATGTACGAATGTGGCGCAAAATAAATATCCAAACACGGATGGCATAAAAAATCACGACATGATTTTTTATGCCATCGGTGCACCGACATGTTTGGATATTTATTTTTGCGCCACATTCGTACATTGTGAGAAAATGTATGTTAACAATTGAACAGTTTTTGCGGTTAAATACATTTAATATTTTCTTGGATGTAAATTAACTATTAATTTAAATCAAAAAAAATATTGAATGTATTTAACCACAAAAACTGTTGATTCAATATATATGTGGGTATACTTTTTTTCTCAATGTACGAATGTGGCGCAAAAATAAATATCCAAACACAGATGGCATAAAAAATCACGACATGATTTTTTATGCTATCGGTGTTTGGATATTCATTTTTGCGACACATTCGTACATTAAAAGAAAAAGTATGTTAACAATTGAATCAACAGTTTAATATTCAATATTTTCTTGGATTTAAATTAACTATACAAGGTGTCCCTAAACTTAGTGACACAAATTTAGGAGCAGATTAAGAAAGTCAAAATAAGACGAAAATCTAAATAAATATTTTTCCTAATTACGTATATTTAAAAGATACAAGGTAAAAAAAGTGTTACTTATCATATCAGTTTTTTTAATATAACTTCTACTATGGTAGACTTGGAAAGATGATATTCTGCGAACAGTCACTTAATAGCAAAACACATATTCACACATAATTACAATTGTTCCAGCGAACACAGTGTCGTAGAAACAGGGGTTGCTTAAGTTTATTGTACCATACAAACTTTGAGGTTAGGTTTTTATACCATTTGATGCAATTTTTCGATTACTCAGTTCAGCTACTATTAAAAAGATATACCTCTCAAACTTCGATAAAATATACCGTTTTCGAGATATTCGAGATTACAATAATTATTATATCGCATTAAAGGACTAAAAGGTATATTTTTTAATTGAAAAAACTACAACTTTTTTTAATGTGGCGGTCAGGTCAAAAAGTCCCGAGGCTCATGGAATGCCATTTTTAGTTTTTCAATTAGAAAATAAAATTTGTTATCATATACATTTTAATCCTTTTAAATAATATCGCATATGCGATATAACAATTATTCGAATATCTCGGAAACGGTTTTTTTATCGAAGTTTGAGAGGTACACCTTTTTAATGGTAGCCGAACTGTGTAATCGAAAAATTGCATCAAATGTTGCAAAAACCTAACCTCAAAGTTTGTATGGGAGAATAAGCTTAAAGCAACCCCCGTTTCTACGACACTGTGTTTACTCAAACAATTGTAATTATGTGTAAATATGTGTTTAAGTAGTAAGTTACTGTTCGCAAAATATCACCTTTCCAAGACTACCATAGTAGAAGTTATATTAAAAAAACTTATATGATAAGTAACACTTTATCACCCTGTATCTTGGAAACATAAGTAATTAGGAAAAATATTTATTTAGGTTTTCATCTTAATTTATTTGCTCAATCTTTTCATAAATTTATGCCAATAAGTTTAAATCCAAGAAAATATTAAATGTATTTAACCGCAAAAACTGTTGATTCAACATAATTTTTCTCTTAGTGTACGAACGTGGCTCAAAAATGATTATCCAAACACCGTTGGTATAAAAAATCACGACATGATTTTTTGTGCCATCGGTCAATCACAAACAGCGATGGCATAAAAAATCACGACATGATTTTCATTTCTCTCGCAGTGTCGTCCGGATGATGTCCGTATGAATAAAATTTGTGAAAATCACGACGTGATGTTCGTATGAATATCACGAATGTTGTTCGGGACACTTTGCAATAACAAACTGCATGGGAAACTTTGGATCTGTTAAATTCCTTCAAAAATAATTACTTTACGAATAAAATTGTTTTAGAAACAATACCAGCTGTATTGGCTATGAAAAAATTTTTAGGGGAAATTTCAGGGCAAATTGTTTACAAATAATTATTTTTTTGAAGAATTTAACTAATATAACCTCTCCAAAGTGTCATATGCAGTTTAAACACCCCAAGAAAACTAATTAATTAGTCTGCACGTGGAAATGTATTTCAATTAGCAGCATTAAATCTAAGCTGCCGAGCATGACAGCCAAACACAATAAATAAGTTTATTTTTTTAAACGGCAGCATAAACACAACCAGAGACTCTGCACACGACAGACAACAAGTAAAAAACTAAGGTTGACACATTGTTACTAAAGAAAACAATCAATCATTTAAGATATTTAAATTTGAATGTACCGTGCTTTAAGCTGGTTCCTCCGGTAGCCACTAGAGTCGCCACCGTAATTATATTCTCCATTTCTAACAGGCAACCGGGCACTCTTTTGTGTTTGTTTTTGTATGCTACTGAAATTTATTAATTTCGTTTATTTTAGGTATATCAGCCCTGTAGAAAACCTCGCAGTATCCTTAGCCGCCTTAGGTGAAGGTTGGCATAACTACCACCATGTGTTCCCATGGGATTACAAAACTGGAGAGTTGGGAAACGTCTACAATCCTTCTACAACGTTTATAGATTTTTTTGCTAAATTAGGCTGGGCCTATGAATTAAAAAGCGTATCCCCGCAAATGATTTCGAGAAGAGCCAATAAAAGTGGTGACGGTAGCCACGAGTCTAACGTATGGGGATACGGAGACAAGGATATAGACAAAGAAGACCTAGAAGAATTAGAATGTATGGCAGATGAGAAGAATCATAGCTAAATAAAAGCCGTAACCGGGTTTTTTCTATAAACTTAACATTTTTAAAATAACTCACCTAACTATTTAAAATAATTTTTTAATAAACAATGGTGCTACAAATGAATAAATATATATCGAAAACATGTTATGCAAGAATATATAATATGTATTTAATAGTTTGCAAAAGCATATACAGGATGTTTTTATATTAAATTGCTTTAAAATACTATCTCGTATTTTTTTTAATGTGTGATAACAATTAACCTAAAAAGGTCCCTATATGTTTCATGCTGCCTTTTGTGAAATATGCACAAGTTGTAGATTTGATACCATTTTTTTTTGCTTTTAAACTTTTTTTTAACGAAATATTAATATGTGTGGTTTACTTAACTTTTTTATGTCTGTAGTAACTATTCTCTTTATAACTACTTATTGTTGAGGCCAGTCATTATTTATAAATAAAAAAAATTATTTTAATAAATATTATATATAAATTGTTACAATAGTTTTGTAATATGTAATTTTATTTTTATTAATTTTATTTACATATTGTTATAATAATATTTCTTACACAAACACAAACCTTTGTTTTATTTCTTTAAAAATACCTACATAAGTTAAGTATGGGTTAATGCCAGGTTCACTGAATTTCATTAGAATGTTGCTTATTTAAAATGCATTAGCTACAAATCAATATGTATATAATTTAGGTAAACATACTAAACCATTATTAAATACTTAAACCATTAAATAAGAAACTTATATACAAAAATCAATATGGCAATGTCCTCTTTTAGGGTATAATATGGCAATGTCCTCTTTTAGCTTCCCAAAGTATGCGCGGAGGAAGCCAAGGGAAACCGCTTGTCATGCTTTTTTAAGGAATATAATTTTTTGAACTAAACTGAGTCTGATAATGCTGTAGTACAAACATTGTAACTGACGGGCCATGAAAAAATCAAACCTTCAAGTGCCCCGCGAACTGAAAAAGTTTGGGAACCCCTGGTATAAGTTATTACATAATGTAATATAGGTAGTTGCAGAAGCATGAAACCGGGTCGGGACCCCCTTCCGTCGAAAGGAAAAAGACAATTATATGGGTTTTGTTAAAAAATTATAAGCAATAACCCACTCCATCTTGGATCTGCCACTGAATAAATAAACTATAAAGACGGTATAATCCTTACATTAATTAA
This sequence comes from Brassicogethes aeneus, assembly GCA_921294245.1. Classification (NCBI taxonomy): domain Eukaryota; kingdom Metazoa; phylum Arthropoda; class Insecta; order Coleoptera; family Nitidulidae; genus Brassicogethes; species Brassicogethes aeneus. The sequence goes on from OV121137.1 coordinate 3,844,747, forward strand.
GCTATTGAAGCTTGCAATGTTAATATATAAAGGGTACTTATGTATTAAATTTGAATAATGAAAATTTTAATTGTTTCATGAAATAAAATTAATATTGATAGGTTTATTTAAATTTGTCAGCTATTCAATTTGATCATTTACCTTGAAGTGCCTTTTAGTATTAGTCAGTCTTTAACTTTGATTGAATTTTAGTGTTAGCAAAAATATAGGTTCCGAAATGGAAAATCTATCAACTAAAAGAGAAATGGACTGGTTAAAAGTCTTATTTCATTTACAATTATTTATTTCTTTCCTGTGCAGTTTACATTATTTAATAAATGAAGCATATTGGACAACAACAATATATAGTAAGTTAAATACTACCTATTTATTTGTATGTATTTTTAGTCCTAAAAATGTAGGTACAGGTATTTCCTTAAAAAAATAATATTACATTTAATTATTATGAATTATTTTTAAATTAATTATAATAATATTTGCAATTTGCTGTTTAATAATTTAAATTCAAATTTACGTTTTCATAATGTTATAACCTTTACATAGGTATGTACTAAATAATATGTAGAACCTACATTGTACATACATGTGCGTTACTTCCCTAATTAATTTGGTCTACTTAACCATAGTCTAAATCAATTGTTTAAAACCTAAAAAGAATTGTAAAACAAAAAACCTATTTCTAATGCCTAAAAGATGATACTTTTTTATTTTAATGAAATCCCTGATAGCAAAATTTGATTTTAAGAATCTTCTAAGAAGATATGACCCGGAATAATCGAATATTCTTTAATGATGCAATTAGATTCTTAAAAGCTTCTTAAAACCTTCCTAAAAAGCATCCTAAGAAAATTTTAAGAATACGTTTTTGGAATGTTCTTAGAAGGTTTCTTATGGAGAATATTTCCAAATATGTCAGATACCCACGTTCTAATATGTTGTATTCTACATTCGTAAAATTCTTCAGGAGACGACAAATACGCCTCACGGTCATAATATGACAGTGAAATGTATTTGTCGTCCCCTTAAAAAATTTTGCGACACATTAATATAAATTTATTTAAAAATATTAAATAAATAATTTGACCTCTAAACCATAAGCTGTATGATATTATTTCATAAAAAGTAAAATTGGAAAATTTTGTGGAAGTCACATTAGATTGAAGTTGAAGATAGTAAGGATTACCTATTATAAATAAAAATGTTAATTCAGAAATAAAAAATCGTTCTTTTAGAATAGTTTTTGTTTATTCACCTAAGCAATCCCTATAATTATTAATTTAACTATTAAGCAGTAGAAACTATTTATTAAAAACGTCTATTCGTTGTTTTCTTGTTGTGGTAGAAATTGTGTTTACGTTTTCTTTTCATATTTAACAATTAAGAAATTGCATTTGTATTTATTTTTACTGCTTCTACTATTTATTTTTTTTATACTCGAAAAGGGTTTTCAGTTTGTTTATTAAGGCAAAGATTAGAAAATGGTTTCATTACTTACAGAAGATTTATGCGTTTATTAAGTACTACCTGTATAAAAGGTATAAACACAACCGTATGCTCGGTAAATCTTATTTATGCAAATAGCGAAATGCAAATATTAAAAACTTATCTGAATATGGCTCCTTCCTGGTTCATGCCGCGATAAACTACTTGTTCAGGTGGGTGGTTCCGTGACTTCGACTGGTGGGGTGGCAGTTCACTTCGCACTTTTTAACTTTTAGATTAGCTTTTAAATGCACTAGTGAGCTGACTATGCACTGTATAATTGTTTATAGTTCAGAGCGGAGAAACTATTACGTCTCTATCGTATCAGTGTTGATTTGGTACTGAAAATATTTTTTAAAACATTACAAAAATTTATTAAAAAAAACAAATAAATACCTACACTTTAAAAAAAAATATTGTCAATTAACAAAATCAAAAAAATATGATCTAAATAATAGTATAGTATTATACTTAAAGTAAACAAATTAAAATATAGCAAAATAGCTTAAACGACAAATTTTCAATGAAGTAGTTTTTAGGTATTTTGAATTTATTAACAATTTTCTAAATTCAAGATACTACAACTTTTAAATCAATATGAATACAAATCTAAAAAATCTTATTTGTTTGCGATTGTGACGCCACCTGAGCAGTGACAAAGAAGCAGTTTGCGAAATTGCAACCCATCTTTAAAAAATATTGCCTATGAACAATTATTCCAATTTTTCTAAATAAAAGATTAAAAAAATTAAAAATTACCAACAAAAATAAAAAGTCTAAAAGATATTTAAGTAGTTAGTCCACAGACCTACAGGTCTGTGAGTTTGTCTAAATAAAAAAATTAACAATGAAGTTTTAGGTATTATTTTTTTAATTTTCATTGAAGGTTTTGATGCTTTACAAAGTCAATTTTAGCAATTACAAATATATAAGAAAAATGTGAGGGTTTTTGCTTTCGAATAAAAATTTCCCAATAAACATTTTTATGACTTCCGACTAAACTTGCACTATGTTCGACGTCGCTTTAAGTGAAAATTGCGGTCGGATAATAACTTTGTATCCGAAGTCATTGTTCGACGTATATTTACGTCGGTTGAACGTCAAGTCGTACTTTGGTTAAAAAAAAATTACGAGAATTGTTCGACGGGAATATAGTCTGGAAGAAAGAAGAAGAAGAAAATACATACATACATACATAACCAATATTAAAATTTAAAAAATGCCAAAAGAAAAGAAAAAAAGATTTTTTGTAGTGTTTTCGTCAGCCTTCTTCTGACACACTTTTTTGGCTAGTTGCGGTATAAAATTTTCTTTAGCCAATTTATATGATGGTACATCATCATACTCTTTATATTTTAGGGAAGGTTTTACCTCTCTCTTAGTATTCATGAAACAATTGTTATTAATAACTGTGGTATCTCAGTGTCAGAGACAAGCATCTGAACAAGAGCACGAGGCCCCCATACATATATTGCAATAGCTAGTTATTGTTGGCAGCATCCGTGGCAAATTTAAAGGGTGCATAGTAGGGTGACCGCAAAAAATCGATGTCGGAATTTTGTTCGTCTGGACCCCACAAAACGATTCCCCTTTCCATATATTGAGAGAGACGAAAATTGAGCTCGATTAAACGACGTTAACCCGTGCCGCTCGTCGCTCAAAGAAAAAATCCAAATTTTTGGTCAAAAAGCTGACATATGGAGCCATAACTCCAGAACGGTAAATATTAAAAACACGCTTAATATCTCAAAAGGAAGCTAATGTTGTTCTTCAAAATTTATATTCTATACATAATTGTTGTTATTTTAAGTCAAACAGAGTTACAACAGCCTTTGACCCCAAAAACGTGCCCTGGCAGCATTAGGAGCCAGTTTGGGTGTATTCTAAGAGTTTTACGGGTTTTTACATAATGTGTCTCGGAATTAACATTTTTTATTAAAAACTATTTTGGAACTTAATTTTCAAACAAAAAGAGCTTTTTTTTCAAATATAGTCAGACTAATAGTCAGGTAATCCCCATATAATAAAAGATTAAATTTAAACAAATGGCTCTTTAAAATTATTTTTACTATTTGCTCCAAAAATTATTATTTAGTTTTACCTGTGTGTATTTTACTAAATAAAGGTAAAGGTTAAGTTTTAACAAAAAATCAGGTAGGTAATTATATTTAATTTATACAATTATTTGCATTACTCCTTTTAGGAAAATATAAGACGGCCTATAGAGTGGTATGCTTATGTTTTACGGATAAAATGGCATCCACATCAGGTGCACAAAGCCGAACCAAGGATAAATTATTTCTTGTGGGCTATCCCATTCACCAAATCACCGGTTGTAAACTACCCTCAAATCGTCAAGTTTTGTGTGTTTTATTTTATAATTTACGTGCTGTAAAATTAACTGTAAGAGAATCAGCAAAACTTGACATACGAGAAGTGTTCATTTTTTGGGAGAAAGCTCGAATTCCGACTAAACATGAGCAAGATGCAATTACTAAGCTGGAAAAACTTTACGCCGAGTGGAGAACTTTTCAAAAAGACCGGAAGAAAACATCGGAAACGGCTAAGAACAAATTTAAACAGTTCTTTGAAAAGTTGGATGATCTCTTTGATATTGCTCAGCAAGATGCCTTGGTTCTGATGAAATCGGAAGAAGATAAGGCGTTTCTCGTAAAACAGAGGCAGAAGGGCCGCCCAGGTTCCATGACTGGAGTGGATCTCAAGTTGTCTCGAGCTGAAGAAATCAAGGGGCAAAAGGAACTTGCAAAAATGAACCGACAAATCCAAGAAGGTATTTGAATGCAGAGTTGGTGGGATTATCTTTTTTTGATCCCACCATTACAGACGATGAAAAATTGTTAATGGCTAATAAATTGGTCAGTAGCACAGATGAACCATCAGAGCACGCTAGGGTTGTAAATCCAAAAGTTAGGAAAGAAAAATTAAAAGAGGTAGTTGATGGAGGATTGGTAAATTTACTTACCAAAGAAACATCTACATTCTTTAACCGATTTAATATAAAAACAGATTTCCTAAGACAACATCCAAACACCTGGCCTCAAAATAATGACTTCCAAGAAGGATTGAAAATTGTCAAAACATTAAAGGTGGTTAATGGTATGGCTGAGCGTGGTGTTAAATTAATAACCGACTTTAACAACCTTCTGACTAAAGATGAAGGCCAAAAGCAATTTGGCGTTTCAAAAACTACTTTAACAAAAGCTCTAGAATAGATTAGATAACTATGTAAAATCAACTCATGTAGTTACTACGTCTGTATCCTTTTCTTTGTCTGTTTTGTATGTATTATATACCTAATTTTTATATTTTAAAATAAAAAATGTCATTAGATTTATCAGTATTACTTGTTTTTTTATTATACTTCTACTTTAAACTCAAAATTATACCAAAAAAAGCAAAATTTATCACTTAATAACAAAATATACGAAGTATGCTCTTAGTGGTACCAGGTCATGTTTTTGGGGCTAAAGGCTGTTGTAACTCGGTTTGACTTAAAATAACAACAATTATGTATAGACTACAAATTTTTAAGAACAACATTAGCTTTCTTTTGAGATATTAAGCGTATTTTTATTATTTACCGTTCTGGAGTTATGGCTCCATATGTCAGCTTTTTGGCCAAAAATTTGGATTTTTTCAAACTTTGATCGACGAGCGGCATGGGCTAGCGTCGTTTAATCGAGCTCAAATTTCGGCTAACTTAATATCTGGTTGTGGGGTCCAGACGAACAAAACTCCGACATTTTTTTCTACCCCCTATGAGTTGCGGTCACCCTAGTGCATAGCCTTGCACTTATATTGCCTCCAATTTTTTTTATAGGGAGAACTATTAATTTGTTCTCGAAAGAGAATCGTTTGGCTCACTGATTTTGGGAACCAGAGTGTCTCCTTCTCTTTCCACCTATGCAGCACGGGCTCCACTTCTCCCTTGGGGCAAATCCTTAACATACACCATTTTAAAATGCTCCATAATAACATGGACAACACACAATAATAGTACCGAATTGGACCGAATTAGCAAAGCTTCCCTAAAAGAAAAAGCGCAGTTTTTCAGTTTGACAATATTATTTTCAGGTTAGGTAGGTCGTTACGAGGGAAAAATAGTCGGGTCGCCCCAGACGACGTCGCTCCCAAGTAACATTTTTAGTTTTATTATGGTCTTCAAGAACGCTTTAAAACAAAAAATAAATTCCTTTATTAAAACGCTTTACTCTTATAGACCTCCTGAAGATATCCTCGCAACCTTAATAAGCTAAAAAAGGCGCATCTTATTAAGGTTCTTGCATCGCCTATTTTAAAACCAAAAAATATTTTTAAAAATTAGCCTAGAGTAGTCTTAAAGGTAACTTAAAAAGTCAAAATAGGTTTAAAGCGTACTTAAAGAAAGCTTTAAGACTACAACAAAACCAATTAGTTTTAAGATATACTTTTAAATGACCACATTAAAACCAGGTTTTTTGGTATAAGTCTACGAAGACTTAAAAAGGTACTCAGGGCTTCTATAAAACTTATTTGAAGATAATATTAAATCCTTTTTAAGACAAAATTTAATGTAATAAGAGGAACTACACTTAAAGATGGATTATATTGGTTTTAATAATTATAGTATAATGTATACTTATTTTATTAATGTCTTATGCAGGTATTATAATATATTATATTTGTATGACCTTAAGTTATTGTCTACGACGATCTGTTGTTTAAGATTTATAATATAATATTATGTTAGTTATTATATTTAATAGTACGAGTAATAGTCTGGCCAAAATATTAAACGCAATTTTTTTTATTGACTAAACACTATAAAATAGCTTCAAAAAATACATGCGCTTTACAGTTAACGTAAATTAAAAAAACAAAAACATTTTTTTAATAATATTTTATTATATATTTTAAGCTGATTCCGTTACATGCACTGTGGGATAAAATAGTTTTAATATGTTTTGCGATAGAAACAAAATTACTAAAACAAACTTTGACCCGATAATAAAAATTTAGCAACTCAGATATCTTGGGTGTATATATCGATGGGTTTAAGGCAAAACGGTACAAGCGCCAAAATTTTCGAAAATTTGTTGAAGTACAGGTCGATAGAGAATTTAATTCTCCAACGACCTGTACTTCCTACAAATTTTCGAAAATTTTGGCGCTTGTGCCGTTTTGCCTTAAACCCATCGATATATATATATATATATATATATATATATATATATATAACCGGATGGTCGTTACATGCGGTTGTTGTTTAGTGTTGAATACAAGGTAATTTTTTTAAATATACCTAAAATCTATATATGAATAGTTCGTTATAACCGCGTTGTCGTCATATACGGTTGTTGTTTAGGGTTTTATATAAAGTAAGATTGTTTTAATATACTTAAAATCTATAAATATAGATTTTTGGTGTAATATACTTAAAATCTATACCTAAATATGGATTTTTGGTGTATATTAAAAGAATCTTACCCTATATTAAACCCCAAACAACAACCTAATATAACGAACTATTTATATATAAATTTTAGGTATATTAAAACCAACTAATCTTATATTAATGATCAACACCAACAACCGGATATAACGACCACCTGGTTATAACGAATTATTTATATTTATATTTTAGGAAGGTATATTAAAAGTTTTAATTTAAAACAATCTGACATTATATTAAACTCTAAACAACCGGATATAACGACCACCCGGTTATAACGAACTATTCATATTTAGATTTTAGGTATATTAAAACAATATAGATTTAAGGTATATTATAATAAACTAACCTTATATTGAACATAAAACAACAACCGGATATAACGACCATCCGTTTATAACAAACCATTCATATTTAGATTTTAGGTATATTAAAACAATCTGACATTATAATAAACACTAAACAACCGGATATAACGAGCACCCGGTTATAACGATCTATTCATATACAGATTGTAGCCTACATATAATATAAGGTTAGTTTATTTTATTATAGGTACCTACAATTTGTAGGTATATTAAAATAAACTAACCTTAGTTAGTTTAAGTTGACTTTAGATTTTATATATTTCTATTTTGAACATACATACATGTAAATATTTTAGTATGTTCAAAACAAAAGTCTATAAATTCTAAAATCAACAAAAACGAATTTTGACTCGATATTAAACACATTAAGTTTCTCCACATCAATAAAATTATCTAAAACTAATAAAAATATTAGGTATAGGTAATAGGTATCTTATACCTGGTATTATAATAGGTATATTTTACCTAGTATAACGGTGTCGTCCCATCTCGGGACCTAGGGAAAATTTACCTGTTTCTGTGCCATCTCGGGACCGAGTCTACAGGTACAAGTTTAAAAGTGCCATCTGAGGACCTAAGTAAAAGGATTACTTCGCGGTCAGTTTTTACATGTAAGCATTGAAGGAATATTGTATTATTTTGCTAAATTATTAAACAGCGTCTATTTTATGCTACTGCAAAGATATTTTTAAAACTATAATATTTTAAGCGTTAGAAAGTTATATATCTTTCAATCTATTTTATGGATAAACAAACACAAAACATTTAAAAATCAAACCTATGGGGGGCCAATGGGGCGGGGTCGGTAGGGTTGTGTTGTTGAGTTTGGCTAATTTTTGCTGTGTTTAATCAATATCTATTTTTTACAAGTTTTCTTTACAATTTTTGCTTTTTTTGAATTTTTTTCCATTTTGTTGATTTTTGCTCATTTTGTTTTTTGTTTTGTTGTGCTGTTAATATAAAATAAGTTAAAGTGTCGCGTTAATAACAAAAAGCCGTGCAGCCGCCTTAAGTATTTTGTTCATGACAGGTATAAAAATGTATTACCTTGTATAGGTCCCGAGATGGGACTTTTTAATTTTGGAAACTTTATGGCTTAGGGTCTGGGTCCCGAGTTGGGAAAGGTCCCGAGATGGGAGGTCCCGAGATGGGACTAAACCAGTATAACACAACCATCTGAAAACCTATTGAATTTTTAATAAATAAAATATTTCCTATAATAAAAATATTTTATTCCACCGTGCAACATATTCGGCCATTTTAATCTACTAAAATAATAGTAATTGATAAAACCAAAACTGTCAATAATAAAACCATTAGACTTTATTTCCTACCTGAGAAGAGCAACTTTACTTAGTTTAAACCATTTTTCTTTAATAAGGACTTAAAAAGGTTTTTATTTCAATTTCATATATCTTTATAAAACCTTTTTAAGTCAAAGGGGTTTTATTCTTCGGGCCAATATACCTAACCTTATTTACTATTGTTAGAGCCAGAGATGGTTGGATTAAGCTCATAGAGTATAGTTAACTATAGTTAAATTAAATAGGTATTTAAGTTGATTTTTAAAATAGTTCAAACTTGTGAAGATGGACAAATGTGCTTGTCTATCGTTCCGAGTGAATGGGAAGGGCGTGGAATGTTGTTCTGGCCAAAGAACAAAGTTTTGGTCGCAAAACTTCAAAAAATAGAAACCTCCATTTGCTATAAAAATGTCCACTTCTTGTTTTACGAAGAAAATCGTCTATGAATGTAGACATTTTACAATACGTACGTACGACACTACGACAATCGTGGAACTAATAGTTTATAAATTATAGTTCCAGCTGTTTAAAGACTTATAAGGGTTTTATTCAAATAAAAAAAGTTTTATTAAGTATTTAAAAATTTAAAAGCAAGAGCATTATAAGACAGAGCTTTAATAAGGGTTCCTTAAAAGCAAGATAGTTTTAAAAGTACCTTGCTTAAGCTGACTACAAGAACGCTTTAAAACTAAAAATTAAAGCTATCATAAAACAAAGTTGCTTTTATTTGTCAATCATAAAACAATAATAAAACAATACTGCTTTTAGAAGTACCTTAAGATAATTTAACCTTATTAAGGTTAAACTTAAGTCCAAATAAAGTCATTTTAAAGAGTAAATACTCTTGAAAGCCATAAGGTTTTAAATAGGAGTTCTTTAAGATAGCTATAAAACCTTTTTTTTTTAAACCTTTTTCTCCCAAGTTTAATTGGCATTTATGAGAACCTTTTTAAAACAGTTTGCATTATTTCCGCTATAATAAAACCTTTTTAAAACCAATTCAAGTCAATTTTGCATTTAAAATGTTACTTGGGCTTTTACGTCCAAATGTTTATTGGGTTATAGCACAAGGTAAAAAAAATATAAGCAAAAATAATATTTTTTATACACTTAAAAGTTTTAACATTCATTTGTATATATACTATAGTATAAAAATTTATTTATTAAATGCAAAAGCTTATGCCCTAAAAAATCCATCAAATTGATTTACATATGGTTTAAATTTTTTAATATAAAAATTATTAAAAACTTTTGATTGCTAAAAAAATCTAAAAGATTAGCCTGGTATACAACATACAATGGTAAAAGTTCAGTGTCAGCAAACCCTGGGTTACCAGGTCTTACCAAAGCCTCCCTTATTTTCTTAATTTTTGGTTTATTACATTATAATGAACTTCTGCTCTAGAGCTTAAGCTTGCTTTTTTATATTTTCAGCATTCCTTTGAGTTAACACAATTTTTACTTCAGGAAAGATTTTAGGCAGTCGTTGCCAGGAAGGTTTTCTTTAAAACAAGTAATTATCCCTCCTTTGTGGTTTACATATGACTGCACCTGTAGGTAATCATTACACTTGTTATATGCCATCCTTTGATTTCGCTTAAGGCAGAAGGCCTCACAAATTAATCAGAATACTTTCCTCTATATTTGCTGTATAAAGTGGTTTTGGAAACATCCAAGCGGGTAGCAACCTGACCGAAGGATAAACGATTGCTATTACCTCTGCCAAGGCCAATTCAATATTTTTTGTATCATAATTTCTTTGATAGACCGTTCCAGGAACATGCTTACAAAAAGTTATTTGCCATCTCTATCGGTAAGGTATCTTTTACTATATTTTTCCTAAAAACACTGGGCAGATGTCGACCCTAACCTAAAATAAAACACTTTTCGTAATAGGGCCAAAGATTAAATATACTTTTCTTAGTTCAGTTTCGTTTTTAAAGGCCATCGAGATTTAGGCCGAACAACTTTTCAAATCGTAATTTGTTTACTTTTAATTAATTTTATAAACAAGGTTATTTTATTTAAAAAAAAAATCAATATTACTGTTTGCTCCACCAAATTATTTAGATTTAGGCCGATTTATAGTTTTACCTGTGAATATTATAATAAACAAGGACAAGGTAAGATTTGTACCAAAAATTATTTTTTTGCATTTATCCTGACAGGTAAAAATATTAAATATAATTAATTTTATTATATTCTATTCGAACAAGTGGTTTACCGAAACTATTAGCGACGTTGCTAAATTTACTAGTGTTAAAGTGTTTTCTTACAAAAATGGCAGGTATTCCAAGTGGTAGTGGAACAGTGTAGGTACACTGTACACCTTTTTCCATAAAATGAAGAAAGGTACGTACTGTAACGTACATCACCTCAAATTTTTAAATCATGTAAAGAAGATTTATACAACAAATTTATAAAATTAATTTTAATTAATTAATGAATTTTTTGATTTACATAACGGCACGATAATTTAAATTAAAGTAGAGATTACCGCAACACACCCAATGAAAATGCAATTTTTAAATTTATATTCGTGTAATAATAATTATTATATTTACAACAATTGCAATGCTATAATTATACTTATTTTGTGATTTTTAAATGGTTAGATGCAATAATTATTAATCAATTATTGATCAACAAGATTTATAGGAAAAATATTTAACTAACAATATTAATATTAAAAACTATTTTTAGAGCCCTCAAAACAAGAGAACGGGATGTTATTATCCCTTCAGAGCAAGAAGACGTCCAAAATCCTTTAAAATCACCTGTGGCAACTCAAACACCATTATTTTTTTACAAAAATCCCACAAATGTTAAGTTAAATAATATAATTGTTGAGCTGGAAAGGCAATTTTATAATTTTAACATTAAATATTAACTACCTAACAATCCGCTCCACTAACCAAATGCATACATATTTTCAATATTCGCTTGTTGATATTACACGTTGCCGGTGTTATAAACGTAAAAGGGGCCCGCAAGGTCAAATATTCGCCTGTGCAAACTTCAAAGGTTCCGACAGAAGTGTCGCATCTTGAAGAAAAGTATATTTAATCTTTGATAAAGCGGTAATATATATATATAATATATTATATATAAGATACATGGTGATAAAGTGTTGGTACTTATCATATCAGTTTTTTTACTATGGTAGAATTGGAAAGGTGATATTTTGCTAACAGTCACTTACTACCAATACACATATTCACACATAATTAATATTGTTTTAGTGAACACAGTGTCGTAGAAACAGGGGTTGCTTAAGCTTATTGTCCCATACAAACTTTGAGGTTAGGTTTTTATACCATTTAATGCAATTTTTCGATTACTCAGTTAGGCTCCAAACAATTAACGCACCACCAAAAGTTTTAAGTAAATTTTTGTCAAAACCAAATGTCTGATTTAAACGTTTTTTTTTAATAATAGGTTGTTCCTTTCACAATGTTGGTTAGGGTGGTTCTTATTTGACAAATGTGCCGCCCCCTCATTTGTTTTTAAAAAATTATAAAAAAATGTATGCCAAATTTGAATGTCCTAACTTATTTCCTTCTTGTTGTTACAGGCAATAGCTATTGCCTGTAACAACGAGAAGTTTTCCAGATAGAGGAGTTCTGCCTTTAATGTATAATTTTTTTAAAATTACTATTAATCTATGAAAAAATATAATTTTTTGAGAAAATGTAAAGGATATAAGTTACTTTAAAGAAATCATGTATTTGTATCCTAAGGTCTTTTTTACTTCGCTCGATTATTACTTGCAGTTTTTCATATAGGGGATTTTTGCTTTAAAACGCAATAATTTTATAAAATCATTAATAATTAATGAACAATTCTAATTTTTTGAGGAAACGAAGGGAAATCATGGTACTTTTAAACAAAAAAAAGATTTCATGTATGTCCATAGTAAGGTCTTTTTTACTTCATTCAATTATTACCTACTATTATTGTTATTTTATTGAAAATGGCATAAAAAACAAAATATCCGTGATAATTTGCATTTAATGCTTAATTGAGGAGCAAAACCGGCTAAATCCATTTTATTCAGTTTTTGGTTTTTTTCTGATTTCGCATCGTTGGGTTCATTTCTATCGACAACCAAGATAATTCTGTTTAAATCCGACTAAATCCATGTTAAAATCACATTTAAAAGGTAGCTTTAGGAGCAAAACCGGCCAAATCCACGTTTTTATAGCAAACCTGGCTCTATCCAATAAATAATAATGATGATGAGCATGTGGCTTGGATATGTCTATACTACTACTAAAATTTGTTCTGTTTTTTGATGTTTGCAATAAATTTATTTTGTTAATATTTTTGAATAATAAAGGTTTTTTTCACATTTTATTCGGTTTTTGAGCAAAACCGGCTATATACAAAACATTTTTTGAAATTTTGGCCTTAATAAAAAGTTTTTGAAAACGAAAGAATGTCTTATAAATCAAGTACCACAAAGCCCACAAAACTCAAGTTTGCTTTTTCTTTTATCTGTAAAGGCCAGGAAACCGAGAGTTTTTGCCATTTTCCCAACATTTTATTAAAGTGGATATAGCCGGTTTTGCACGGATGCTCCTCAATTAGTGTGTTTTGAAACGTAATTTTGTACTTTTTTAATGTTGGTCCTACATAAATATCTTGTAGGCCATCTTAAATTATTTGTTTTTAAAACAAATAATTTAAGATTGCCTAGAAGATATTTAGGTAGCACCAACATTAGAAAAGTACAAAATTAAGTTTCAAAACACACTAATTATGCATTAAATGCAAATTATCACTAATATTTCGTTTTTTATGCCATTTTCAATAAAATAACAACAATAGTAATAATTGAGCAAAGTAAAAAAGACCTTACGATGGACATACATGAATTCATATTTTTTTTTTTGTTTAAAAGTACCATAATTTCCCTTCATTTCCACAAAAAATTAGAATTGTTCATTTATTAATAATGATTTTATAATATTATTGCGTGTTAAAGCAAAAATCCCCTATATGAAAATAGTAATAATCGAGCGAAGTAAAAAAGACCTTAGGATGGAAATACATGATTTCTTTTTGTTTAAAAGTAACTTATGTCTTCTATATTTTCTCAAAAAATTATACTTTTTCATAGATTAATAGTAATTTAAAAAAATTAATACATTAAAGGCAAAAATCCTCTATCTGGAAAACTTCGTTATTTCAGGCAATAGAAGGAAATAAGTTAGGACATTCAAATTTGGCATACACTTTTTTATATTTTTAAAAACAAATGAAGGGGCGGCACGATTAAAATTTCGACATTGGCCAAATAAGAACCACACTAATGTTGGCACACTAACTGTATTCAGATAGAAACATCTTTTTTACAAATACCGGGTGTAGCAATTATATCGTGTTTTTTTTCATAAAATTAAAACACCCTGTAGAGTTAAACAGCTACAATATCAAGTTAGAATTGAAATCAAACTTTATCCTTATCTTTTTTTACATTTTGTTTTTTTATTTACTTCATTATCTTTCATATTAGACGAGTAACAACATTTTATAGGATAACATGATTTTATTGGTTTTAATGAGCATTTTACTCACTAAATTCAGGCTATGGAAAAACACGAAATGTCAAATTCTGAAGCTTATTGTCAGTATCAATCCTTTTATCGATCAATATGCCTCTTACTCGCGAATAATGTGCCCAAGCATTAATATTGTTTGAGGAAGGTTGGAGCTACCGAAGAATTGATGAACGATTTAATGTAACTCACACAACCATTTCACGAGTTATACAACGAAATAAAGAAACTGGAGTAATGGTCGCAGGCCGAGACAATGAAGGAAATGCAAAACCATTCCGATTCAGGAACGGTTTTTAAGACTCTTAGCATTAAGACAACGTTTTGTAACAGCTTGGACCCTTCAAACTTAGCTTCGGGATGCTAATGGTTTACATGTTTGTACATAAACTGTTCGTCAGCGATCAAGGGAGCATAATTTGAGACCTAGAATTGCTGCTTGAGGTCCACCTTTAACTAGAGTTCACCGAAGACCAAGGCTAAATTTTGCCAGGGAGCATTGTAACTGGTTAGCGGCTGAATGGCAACAGGTATTATTTACTGATGAGTCCCGATTTTGCTTGTACAATAATGACAGGCGTATGCGTGTATATCAACGCCCTAACGAAAGGAATGCTCAGTGTAATTTCTCGCATACAGCATTATTTGGAGGAGGATCTCTGATGGTCTGGGGGGTATTTCTTTGACTGGTCGCACGGAACTCATCGTAAATGGTAGCCTTACATCTTACAGGTACATACTGGAGGTGTTAGACCAACATGTATTGCGCATATCCATATAAAGGGCAAGGATTTTTGTTGATGCAAGATAATGCCAGGCCTCACGTTGCTCGAGTTGTGAGAATTTATCTAGAGGAAGTCGAAATCGCCACTATGCATGGCCAGCTCGGAGCCCGGACTTAAATCCCATAGAGAATCTTTGGGACACTCTTGGGAGGAGCTTACAAGAGGAACGCAACACTTTGAAAGACGTGCGGCAGAGACTTATTCGAATATGGGAAGAACTGAACCAAAATGATATAAGGTCTCTAATTTTAGGTATGGGCCGTCGTTGTCAAGAAGTTATTCGTGCCAGAGGTGGAAATACTCGTTACTGACACATTAGTTTCAATTGGTTTGTTATATTTTGTTTCGTTTTTTCTTGTTAATAATTTGCAATAAATTCATGTTTTCCTATAAAATGTTGTTACTCGTGTAATATAAAAGATAATGGAGTAAATAAAAAAACAAAATGTAAAAAAAAGATAAGGCTAAAGTTTGATTTCAGTTTCAACTTGCTGATTAACTCTACAGGGTGGGTACAAATTTTATGAAAAAAAGACGCTATAATTGCTACACCCGGTATTTGTAAAAAAGAGGTTTCTATCGGAATACAGTTAGTATACCAACATTTTAAAAGGAACAACCTATAATTTAAAAAAAAACGTTCAAATCGGACAATTGGTTTTGACAAAAATTTACTTAAAACTTTTGGTTATTTTTTGGTGGTGCGATAAAATATACCGTTTCCGAGATATTCGAGATTACAATAATCGTTATATCGCATTAAGGATTAAAAGGTATATGATAACAAATTTTATTTTTTAATTGAAAAAACAAGGTCATCTATACAATCTGCGATCTTTTCTGACGGACGGTGTAGTGCGCCATCTTTAACAGTTGGCAACCCCTATTAGCGGGCACTTTTAAATAGGCAACCGCATTCCATCGTATAAAGAAAAAAGTAGCATTAATTTGATATATAATTTATTAAAATACGTTTTGAGTTCAAACATTAAACGGAGTAAAGCCCGTTTTATATAAATGCTAAATGTGAAAAGTGCTCCCATTGGTCAATTTTGCGGGAAAAGCGTTTCGACGTTTCGACAGATCCTGCGAATTTGCAAGATTTTAATCTAGGGGGCGGGAATCTTGAGATTGATCTACTATTTTTCGAAAAACGCTCTAATTTGGCGTAAAGCGCATGCGTTTCTCATGCACATTAATGCAATTGCTTATCATACCTACGCCATTTATATTTATTTCGTTTGTATTTTAGTGTTTGTTTTGTTTTATTAGATTTGTTTTAATAAGTATGTTTTTTTGCTTTTTATAATGTACAGAGATTTTTTTGACCTAAAATAGCATGGAAAATATCGCCTAGTGAGAAAACAATGTCCCTAAAATAGTTCGCATCTATATGAAATAGCAGTTGTGAAATGCGAATATTCGTATTTCGCAATTCGCATTTCGTATCTACATATATAAAACCGACTTAATACCTGTTTACACCTGGTTGCTAAGATGTTGTGGCCAAGTGAGAAACGACAACCCATAATTTTTAAGTTCTTTACATATCTCTCTAAATTTAATTTTATTATCTCTACCCCAGTAGCACAAAATATTGGGCCAATATATTAACTACATTGGTAAAATATTGTTTATTGGCCCAATATTGGCAATGTTTAGCCAATATTGGTAATTTATTGGCATTACCAACTTCGCATTTATTTGATTTTAATATTAACCCAATATTGGGCCAATGTTTATGAAAAGGGTGTCCCTTATTTTTATTTTTTTTACGCATACCCTCTAATTATATTTATTACTTGTTTATATACTCCCAGTAAAAATTTCAGCTCATTCTATAAACGGGAACCCGTGCCGACTTGCATCTAAACCCTCCGTTAGCCAACTTTAGGCGCGCGCGGTATTTTGTAACACGTATTTTGTAACACTTTAAAAAGAAGATATACTTCATGACTGTATTTTTCTAATGATTTTATTAAATATGATTACTAATTAATATTATTGCTTTTGTTTCTATCATTTGTTTCACTAATTTAGTTGATTTTATCCCTTAAATATATTAATATACTAATTAGTATTGCTAAAATATACTGTTATATGAAATTTCAGCTTTTTATAAGCATTTCTTTTCTTGATGTCCTCCCAAAAATATTTCAGACAGTTCAATAAGTTTTCGGTAGTCATCTCTCACAATAGACTCTTTTAGTTATTTAGAGTAAAACCCATTAAGTTTATCAATTTCAGAGTTTACGGCCTATTCACCCTTCCGGGTAACTAGCCACTCCCTATGAAAATATACATTTGTCAATAATTTATAATATAAGGGTCACATAATAACAAACACAAAATGACTTACGATCTAAGACCTCGCGACCAACCGTGTTACAAAATACCGCGCGCCTAACGTTGGCTAACGGAGGGTACAGATACAAGTCGGCACGGGTTCCCGTTTATAGAATGAACTGAAATTTTTACTGGGAGTATATAAACACGTAATAAATATAATTAGAGGGTATGCGTAAAAAAAATAAAAATAAGGGACACCCTAATGTTACTGAGAAAAAAGCTTTCTATATGTGCTTACATTTCATTCAATTATGGAGTAAAATCTTACCAAGTTCAAACTAAAAATATAGATTCTCTTTTTAACAATTAAACGGCATTATATATAATGTCCTATTTTCTAATATTGGACCTATATTGGGTATATATTGTGTAGGGAAAATTCTGTAGTACTGACAACACTTGTACAAAGTCAACACATGCTGCGCGCGCTCGCCGCGAATTCACGCATACCAACAACCGGGTGGAAGTGTCAAACACCGTGTTTGACACTTCCATCCGGTTGTTTGAAACACGTGTAAAAGTTTTCCTTCGTGATATCTATACCTATTTATCGATTGCATATTAACAAAATTTCTATCCTGGGCAAAGTAAATGTAAGTACCTATACAATTTAATATATTATATAAATATTATAACCATGAATATCCAGAAACTGCACTTGATGGAAGAAAAAAAATGCTGAAATGCCGGTAAGAATTATGTTAAAAGTTCGATACAAATTATCATGTTGTTTATTTTATAAAAACCGTATAGGGTCACCGATTGTACCTTTGTGGTGGGGACACTGCCCACAAGGCAGTTTTTCTAATAATGAATAAACTTTTATCAATGGAAGTGGCTGTATTTAGGAACTGGAAAAAAAGGAAAGCTATCCTTTCGAAAATTATCTTGTCATTTGGCTGTAATAAGTAAGTTTTTTTTAATTTTTGCAAAGTAAATTAATATTTATTTTTCTTTATAGAAGCTATCCGTAAACGCTTCCCAACTTCAGAACTAAACAATTCCATATCCCAGTATTTGGCGGGGCGTCAGATAGAGGACACAAAAACAGATAATATGTTTTATGATAGTTTGTTACATCATGGTTTATGTATGTGTTTTAATGTTTTATGTAATACATAGACCAATAAAATATTTTTTCGTTATTTAAAATTGAATTATAAATGTCTATGTTTTCTATTCCCAAATTTATATATATATATATATATATATATATATATATATATATATATATATATAAAGGTGATATTTATTTATCGGAAATTTTGCGGATTATTCAGCGCCTATAACCGCGTTGACTAAGGGTAAAACAAAGAAACAAAAAATCGAGTGGACTTCAGTAGCTGAAGAATCCCCAGTAGCACACCAATATTGGTAAAATATTATTTTTACATATTGGCCCAATGATGGAAACGTCAGATTATATTTTAATGGTCCTATATTTGTATTTAATATTGATCCAATATTGACATACAATATTAACCCAATATAGGTGACATTTATTTTACCATTTCAGTTTGTAAATAAAGGACCAATACAAATTTTTTACGTTAAATTATAAAGTTTGATGTATATATATATAGACATGTATATACATCAAACTTTATAATTTAACGTAAAAAATTTGTATTGGTCCTTTATTTACAAACTGAAATGGTAAAATATATATCACCTATATTGGGTAAATATTGGATCATTATTAAATAAAAAATATAGGTCCTATATTTGCAAACTAAAATGGTAAAATATATGGCACAAATATTGGGTAAATATTGCATTTAAATATTGGATCGGTATAAAATACAAATATTGGTCCTATATTTACAAACTAAAATGGTAAAATAAATGTCACCTACATTGGGTTAATATTGTATGTCAATATTGGATCAATATTAAATACAAATATAGGACCATTAAAATACAATCTGACGTTTCCATCATTGGGCCAATATGTAAAAATAATATTTTACCAATATTGGTGTGCTACTGCGGTAAATTAAGTGAGTAAAATTGTTTAGAAAAAATTAGTCACTAGCGTTCTTATTTTAAAAAGTTATTGGTATACATGCACACTTCCACTAACAGGCGCTAGCAATCAGGGGCGTGCTGGTAGAACCAATGCAGGCCTCTACTAAAAGGTTGTAAAAGGACATCAAAATATAAAATAAAACCTTTGTAGTAGAAATAATATGTTACAATATTAGATAAAAAGTCCTGTGATAATAGTACGAGATCCGACTGCGTGATTACTTTCCCCATCTGCTTTTTAAACAAAATGTAAATTTTAGGGATAATTATTAATAGAGAAATACGGTTCTGCCAGGTTGCCTATTAAAATATGGCCGCAAGTATCAGTAATTAAAATTTAATTAATTATTTTTTTCTAAACAATTTTACTCACTTAGTTTAAAAATAAATTATAATTTATTTCGTAGAGAGATAAGTAAAGAACTTAAAAATTATGAGTTGCTGTTTCTCACTTGGCCGCAACATCTTAGCAACCAGGTGTAAAGAGGTATTAAATCGGTTTTATATAAACTGCGCACCACTCAATGTGTCGCGACCAAAAAGTTCGTCCTTTTTCAAAACGACATAACTTTTATGTTTCTTGGACGATTTTAATTTGGTCTATGATGCCTCCTAGCCCCGTCCTCTGGCAATTCATAATATAGATATAAAGCTTAAGGTTCTTCAAGTAAAATTCCTACAGGGTGATATGTTAAACGGTGAAAAATTTTAATAACTTCATCCAAGCCCCGTTTGAAAAAAGAAATATTTTTTCTCGTTTTTACTTTAAAATAATGAAGCATTATGTCTTACCTTGAAACAGTTTTCAAATTTTTCGAATTGGAATCTTAGCAACAAAAATATGATTTTTTTTTCAAAAGAGTAGATTTAAGGCTTTCTGGTAGACAATACATTCAGTCTTTTTAAGAACAAGAAGATAAGATGGTAAAAGATTGTTCCTTGAATAATTCTGAACAAGCGACAAGCAACAAATTTCCATTATTTTCAGAGGGGCCTTAGCAATGACCACTTTTTCAAAATGACATTTTGGTGAAAATTTGCGAAAACTAAACCTGAACCGATATTTACGATCGTGACATGTTTTCTTTAAAATTTTAACCTCCTGATTGTGATTCAGGGCCGGTTTATCAATGTACGGTTAAAGTTGCAGTTAGTTATCTGGCAGATAATCTCCATGGATACCATTGTTCTCACAACGATCGATATGGAATTTAACTGTCAGATAGACTAACTGGAACTTAACCAGAGATTGATAAACCGGCCCTCAGTTGTCAAATTTAAGTTTCAGATAAAACCAAAATCACCAAGAATCAAAATTCGAAAACAATTTCCTGCTGTTAAATGTCTTAATAAAATCGGATTGCTGGCGTGTTTCTTGCATATTTATTATGAAAATGCCATTTGGGGATTCATTTTTTGGGCCAAATTACTGCAATTTGTTTGAGTGTCTGGGATAATATTACATAACTTACATTTACATTGCGCACTATTGATAACTTATTACATATATTATTATAAGTACCTACCTAATTGTTAATAAAGTTAAATAAAAATATTTTTGTCCATTTTTTGAAAATTTTATGCGAAATTATAATCATAATCAAAAGTACAACATTCAACAGAAAAATTTAACAAACAATAACAATAATAACTTTCAATCTTCTGCGAACCGTTGATTTGGAGATGTTAATTCCCGTAGCTGCAGCAAACTCTGGCATTTTAATCATTTAAACTTTAAATGTTTAAAATGCAAATGTCAGACTTTGCTGCAACTACGGGAATTAACATCTTCAAATCAACGGTAAATTTTAAAGGAAGAATGGAAGTAGCCTGGGTAATATTTAGGACCTACATTGTAGGTAGGTAGGTATAACTTATGCAAAAAACTTCGAAATTTGGAAAAACACGAGC
Source organism: Brassicogethes aeneus (assembly GCA_921294245.1). Taxonomy (NCBI): domain Eukaryota; kingdom Metazoa; phylum Arthropoda; class Insecta; order Coleoptera; family Nitidulidae; genus Brassicogethes; species Brassicogethes aeneus. The sequence continues at coordinate 3,865,987 of OV121137.1, forward strand.
AAACTGAAAAAATCAAGAATATCCCTCAGAATGCGTTTTGAATGTTTTTCAAGAACTAATTTTCATCATTTGATCCTCGATTTGATCATTCAGCGACATGATAATAACGTACTAAAGATGCAAAACAGTTAAATACAGTAAAAACCAGCAATCGTATTTTATTGAGACATTTAACAGCCGGGAATTGTTTTCGAATCTTGATTCTTGGTGATTTTGGTTTTATCTGAAACCTAAATTTGACAACTGAATCACAATCAGGAGGCCAAAATTATGAAGAAAACATGTCACGAACGTAAATATCGGTTTAGGTTTAGTTTTCCCAAATTTTTACCAAAATGTAATTTGAAAAAGTGTTCTTTGCTTAGGCCCTCTGAAAATAACGGAAGTTTGTTGCTTGTCGCTTGTTCAAAATTATTTAAGGAACAATCTTTCACCATCTTATCTTCTTGTTCCTAAAAAGACTGTATTGCCTACAAAAAAAGCATTAAATGTACTTTTTTGGAAAAAAAATCATATTTTCGTTGGTAAAAACGAGAAAAAAATTATTTTTTTTCAAACGGGGCTTGGATGAAGTTATTGAAATTTTTCACCGTTTAACATACCACCCTGTAGGAAATTTACTTAAAGAACCTTGAGCTTTATATCCAAATCATGAATTGCCAGAGGACAAGGCTAGGAGGCATCATAGACCAAATAAAAAAGTTATGTCGTTTTGAAAAAGAACGAACTTTTTGGTCGCGACACATTGAGTGGTGCGCAGTTTAGATGCGAAATGCGTCTAGTGTTCTGTTTGTTGTTTGGTCTATGAAACCACTATACCGAAGCAGTAACAGCAGACGTCAGTACAAAATGGAAATCAGCGCCGATAGTGGTGAAAAAAAATACCTAATTTGTGCGATAAGCGTAGGCAGGTTCTGTAAATTCCCCCTATTTAGTTATAGCTTTACAAAAAAGTGAAAGTTATAGGGGTGCCGTTAAATATTCGAAATTAACATTCACTTTTTATGTTATGTTATGTTGATCTTATCATTACTTGCATTTGAATAAACATATTATCTATTTATCCGGGAATAAATAAAAAAATTATGGAAAATTACCCCCTTTTACTATTCAGGGGTGCGTCTATATATTAATTAAAACATTTAATTTCTTGTATACGTTATAAGGTACTTATAAGTCAAATTTGCATACTACCTGTAAAATTACAACAACAAAATTGCTAACCCATGCTAGGCCTTTAGGTCAACAAGCTTTGGGTAAACTTTATTGTGTATTGACACCTATAGGTATATATTGGGTATACTCAATAATTAGTGCGTACTACAAAAGAGCGGCTCGTTCGCTACCCAGAACCGCGACATTTTTAAAATTACTTTAAAAAAACTTTGGGAAAATTAATAAGTAACTTATAGCACAAGCTTCTTCAGTATCGTCTTTCGCCGGCCATCTTAAGTACGTCGTCAACGTCAACGAAAAAATCATGTTGGTGACCCGCTGATTATTTAAAATTATTATAAAATATATTATCTTTTACAAATGGCAAAAAGTTAACCCTTATAAAATATATTTTAAAATGAACTGTATTCAGCTAAGCTTTTTTTATCAAAAAAATTAAAATTTTAAATGATTATTTTAAAAATCTATAAAGAGCTCGTTTCATCTTTTAGGTATTTTCATCATTTTATTGTCAGTACTTGGCGTAACCGCAGGTGCTCATAGACTTTGGGCACACAAATCATACACAGCAAATACAAAACTAAAATTTTTTTTGGCATTATGTCAAACATTATCAGGAAGCGTAAGTAGCAGCAACATTAGTACATACAATATTATATGGTAAAAATTACAGAAGTTTCTTACGAAATAACAGTCAGTTTTCGTTCAATTTTCAATTTTTATTTTTATCACGTAATTTTTTTCATTTTCAAAATCTTACCATATCACACTGTATGTGCAATAAAACATTCAATTTATCGTACAATAATTGGTTGAAGCTTATAAAATACAAAATTACTTATTATAAATACTGCAAAAAAATTGTTTCTATGGATGTCATCCATATTCTAAATTTCTAGTTTATTTTTTAAATATTTAATATACATTTTTTTTTTAATTTTTGATATATCAGTTCATTTTTGATAAGAATCGTCCATTTATGCGATGTCTATTTGCATTTATTTCATTCTGCCATTATTGCACAATAAATTGTGCTGTATACTTCTAAATGTGCAAAATTTATATTTTTAGGGTTCTATATACGATTGGGTAAGATGGCATAGACTCCATCATAAACATTTTAACACTATATTGGATCCATACAATCCGAGCAAAGGGTTTTTCTTTTCTCACATTAAAGGTAACACTTTATCATTAAGTCCAGCACAAGAAAAGTCACTAGATGAAATTGACATGTCTGATGTTGAAGAAGATAAAATTGTTATGTTCCAAAAAAAGTATAGAACTATACGTTAGCAACTAATATTCCATTTATATTTCTGTTTTTTAGATATTATATCCCCCTTTACTTTATTGTAACATTATTGTTGACTCTTAACGCCCCAGCAGAATATTGGAGTGAAAACATTGTGTCATCAATTTTTGTGGCTGGTTGGTTTAGATATTTTGTAACCTTACACTTAGTATGGCTTATAAACAGTGCAACCAAAATTTGGGGACTACTGCCTGGTGAAAAGTAAGTAAAATTCTTAACTATAAAAATAACACTCAATGTATTTTTTTAGATATCCATGCGACACGAATTTGGTATTTATCCTAAGCAAAAATTATTGGCTTTCATACCATTACTTAGCACCATGGGACTACCAGACCAGTGAATACAGCAAATACGGCACTGATTGTGTGTCAAAGTTCATTAGAGTTTGCGCAGCACTTGAATACGCCACTGATTTAAAAACAGTGGATTGCAAGACTGTTCAAAAAGCCTTAATTCATTCATTACATGAAAACAAAAGCATAAATGAAGCACTTTTAGAATCTGAAGCAAATTCTAAAATACCAGTTGAACATTATTTAACACCATTCAAATATCAATGAAAAATAAAGTGTTAGAAATATAGTTTATGATCTCTTGTGTAATGATTGATTTAAAATAAATTTTTAATATACAAATACAAATAAATTTTGTGATGCGATAATTTAAAAATACCTAGAATTCTATTATTTTTTCTTTGGTTCACGGTATCGCTTGTGGTTGTAGTACATTTGTGACAAATTGACTGAAAGAATGCATGTTGCATGAACACTCGAAATTGTTTATAACATAAAAAGTAAACAACAATTATCGTTAAAATATAACAGGGTTGTTCGTTTACTCGCCAAACCTGACATCTGCCTCGACATCAGCGATTTTGACCAAATTTTTAACAGTTGTACTGTAATAGGTATGTACTGTACTGTACAGTACTGTACTGTACTGTACTCAAATATTTATCAAATTAAGTGACGCGTTACAGAACGTAAAAGTAGGCCAGTCAGTGTTTACAGTGGTTTAGTAAATAGCTTATATCTTCCACAAATAATAGCCAATTTTAAAAAACACAAATGATTTAAAATAACAAAGTACTCACTGCTTTCAACCAATCAAATAAAAAAGTCAAAATATCAAAATCTATTTAAATTTAATGTAACAATACAGCTTAATTATTTATTATAAATATAAATAACACAATCTGTACAGTGTTCCAAATGAATTCCTAAAGTGGATAAATTGCTAAAGTATGGCAATAATACCTTCTTATTTGCCAAACTGCGAATCTATATTTCTGTACGCCATTTTTCATATTTGGCATAGGTCAAAACTCGTATTTTGACTTAGATTTTTCGGGGAAACAGAGCGAAAATAGCTTTTAAAGCAGATGGATCACTCATTTTTATTACTAGAAAATTATTTTTGACGTATTGTTTATGACAATCCCAGATAACATTTAGGACTCATTAAAAAATCATTCACTGATAATCATCGCGTGAGCTCACAGTGAACTCACTATGACATCAAATGCATTTCTGTGAAATCACCTGGACCTCACCTGGAGCTCATTAGCTGAATCATTGCTGAGCTCATCCTGAGTTCTTTATGAGATCATTTGTGAAATTAATTTACAGTACATTTTTGTACTCGAGTAAATTTTTTGTACTCGAGTACTTTTGTTGTACTCGAGTACATTTAATGTACTGGAGTACTTTTTGTACTCGGCATCTTTGTGTTAAATTAACATAACCACTACTACATATTCAAATTTATCGCCATAATTATAATGCTTTAGCAGCTAAAGTTTAACAGTTCGGCAATATTCGGAATAAATCCTCGATATGGGCAAGTTGGTAAAATATCATTGTGGTGCCCTACTTTATTAGATTAGATATTACATATTACAAGAGGTAGTGCCCTTTTTTATCTCTGGTAGTGCCGTCATAATGTCGCATGAACGGTTTTTTTTAAGAAATTTGAGATTATTCTGCAATACAGAATATGCATTAGTATTATTTTAAGTGTTTTGGTTTTTGTTATACTGGGGTAAGTAGGATTTTAAATATTATTTTGTATTCGATTACCTACTCGATTAAGTTAGCTTAAAAAGTTAGGTTATATTTTTGCATTCAATCTTGTTTTTTTGCAGTCATAAATGCATGTTACTTTAATTTAATTTCGTGCTTGCAGTTAAATAATGTTTAGGCTATTTATTAAATAAAATATATAATAAATTACTTGCATGAAAATAGGTTTACCTATAGGTAGTGATGTAGAGTGGGGAACGTTCCCTTCGTGCTGTGGCGAATATTCGCGAACGTTCGCGCACAATTAAATCGTTCGTGCGCGCATGATAGATCGTTCTTTCGTGTCCAAATGATTTATCGTGCGCGAACGTTCTCTAGAGAATTTTGAGCACGATTCTGGCCAATCGGCGCGTTTCATCCGCGTGACCGCGTGTATTGCACATAATACAGCCCTGGTAATATCTTCAAATAGTTAACAAACATGCAAAAACTACTGTCGGCAACGGTATCACAAACCGCCGCACTATGTCGTAAACAGAGTGATTAGGTGACCAAAAATATTTTTGTTGAAAAACATATTGAAAATGCTTTTTTGTTCTACAAAAAGATAATTTTTAATAAATTTAACCATTAGTTAGGATTAAAAGAAGCTAAGTACAGGGTGAACCACGTAAGATAACCCATATGCCTATCTCAGAAACAACTGTAGTCATGAAAAATTTGTAGGGAACAAAAATATTTGAATTAATACATATTTTTTAATGTTGTAATTTAATTTAAACAGGGTGTTCAATTTTTTCTGGGACGATACCAATTTTATTATTTTCGATTTTTACAACTTTTTATTCTACGTACTTTTTTATGTTTTTAATGGCCTTTTGCAGAGCTGAAAGGGATTCCGCACTTGTACTCTTATCCTGTTAAAGTTTTCTGTTTAGATACCTCATCTGCCATTCATTTTTCTCAAATCCGTTAGATTGCTAAATTTGGGTATTTGAAATGGATGTTGTTAGCAAGAAAGTTAAGAAGTTATTTTTATAGCCAATTGGCTATAAAAATTAGTTTTAAATTAATATATATTTATTATTTTTATGTTTTTAATTAATTTTAAGGCGCTAGATTTAAAAAAAAACTCGGAAATAAAGACAAAAGTTTAAAAAATGAGCTCTAATACACATTTTTTGACATAAAATCAAGTGTAGCCAAGTTTCTCAACATTTCCCTTCAAAATCCTTAATATCGACCATTATTCATATATTAACAAACACTTCCACACACAAAAGAAATTGGGGCAACCTGGGGCACCATTACTATTTGCAAAAAGTTTGCTTGAATGCACGTTAAAAAAATGAAAAAATTTGGACGGCTATTACTATATATAAAATAAAATATTTTTTTAATTTTTAACGTTATACCTTAAAAAACATTTATTTTAAAGCAATCTACCAAATATAACTCCTGTTAATTATAATTTATAGTTTTAATCGCATATTTTCCAAGCGCGAGTTATTTATATAAAAAAATGTGTTTGTGCATTGTTTTAAAATTTTATACGTCACGGTCCTTATTAATATTTTATAAATAAACAAATGGTTGTACATTGTCAAGAAAAGCATAATGATCAATTTTATGTATATTTTTTTGCTGTAAGGGCAACTTCAGAAATCGACTTCTGGTCACCTATACAGGTCAAATACGACACAGTGCGCCGGTCTCTTTTGTGGCGATGCCGACCGTAGTTTTTGCATGTATTTCTATGCGGCTGTTGCGTTTTAAAAATATTTTGACTATTTTGATTTTGATTCAGTTAACACATTCGATTCGTTGCGTAAAGGTCAGTGCTCGGGTCAGTGTGTGTGATTAGAGAGATTGGGTAGTGTTATTTTTTTTTGTTTTCCGCGGGAAACTTAAATATTTGATTTAATAAATATGCCCAGAAGAAAATGCGAGGCATTTGATTTTTTTTTATAAAAAGTTTTTTGTTAAGTTACCTAAATTCTTTCTACATCACGATACTTATGTACTTTGTATGCTACTTAAGATGTTACTTAAAATTTTGCTATTTTTTACTTAATAAAGTTTTTTTTAAGTTAGAAGTAATTATTGTATTATTTACAACCCAGAATATTAATACAGTGTCATTTTTCTTAAGAAGCGTTAGGAGAATTTTGAGCATTTTTAGCATTTTGAGAATTTTGAGCATTTTCGGAAAAAACAGGAAAAGTAAGTTTTTGAATACTTTATCACACCCCAAACATAAATTCTCGGGTTTTTTTCGTTTATGCTCGTTTATTCTCGTTCATGCTCGTTTGTGCTCGGGGAACGTTCTTCTAAAATACGTGCTCGAGAATTTTACATCACTACCTATAGGTAATAAAGGTTATACCTATGTAAAAGAATAGTTAATCTATTTTAATATTATTTGTTTCTGTTTAAAATCGAAATAATTGGTTATTTGGAAAAAAAATTATTCAAAACATAAATAAATACGTGTATTAAAGAAATATAAAAATGTAGTTTTTTTAAATATCCATAAATGACCTAAACCTGATATTTTGTTATGTTTAACTTTTAACAACTTTTTTTGCTAGATACTGAAACCTAAATTACATTTAAAGAGTTTTTGGAAAAAGTACTTTGTACTTTGTACTTGTACTCGTGAGTACTTTTGGATTTTTTTGTACTTTGTACTTTAAATTTACTTAAGTACAGGTCTGTCTAGTACTTATAAAACACAACGTTAACTCGGTTTTAGAAAAAAACATGTAGGTACCTACTCTCTTAAAATGAAATATGAAATTCTACTATTCTACTAGTACCAGCATTTTTAACTAATAAAATAGTCGTTTTCATTTTTAAATAAATATTTTTAACTACTTAAATAGTTATTTTTACTACTTAAATAGTTAAAGTTTGACCAATTTAAGATAAGTCACCATCTTTGACTATTTCTGAGAGTTAAAAGTAACTAATTTCTTCCATCGTTTGCGGCCAACAACAAATTATTGTTTGAGTTAAATGCATATAGGCTCCATGGCCCTTAAAATCAAATAAAGATATAAAAAGTTTAGCTCAAAACAGCAACACAAAAAATATATTAAACTTTAAAATATGCACAGTATTTATAGACAGATAAAACTATTTTTATAAAAGTGACTGATGGCTCATTGGTTTGACATCCGCTTGAAAAGCGACAGACCCGAGTTCAAACCCCGGCTGGCTTAGAACTTTTTTAAATTGTAATCTATTAATTTGTCTATTTCATTCAGTAGAATTTGACTAATTATTATTATCTACAATGTGTGATTACTAAAAAAAATTGAAACTGTATACAGTTTCAATTTTTTTTAGTAATCACAGATATTACTTGGTATGAAATTTCTCATTTTATATCATTTTTGATAGGCCATGAAATGTTAAGTTAAAATAACATAAGGAAAAATGCGTGAAACTTGTCACATAATATTTAAATTAAGTGACGTGTTTCGTATAGTAGTTAGCTTATTATATCTCCCACAATAACTAATTAAAAAAAATATTATTTTTAAAACATAATTTTATTCTGTACAGGGTGATCCTCATATATGGTTCAGAAAATAAAATTTTTATATTTATTCAATAAAACACCCCATATATATAAATATATGGGGTGTACTATGGCTCCCAGTCTTATTTTCTCAAAAATAATTTCTCAGTAAAAATTTCTCAAAGGAAAAATAACAAAGGAATAAATTCTCATGGCAAAAATTTCTCTCGCAAAAATGTCTTCGATACAAAAATTTCTTAAGGCATAAAATTCTCAAAGAAAAAATTACAAAATATAAAATATATGATAAATAAAGTATTAAAATTAAAATAAACCAACAAAACCCAATATCCAACCCCACACGCAACCCAACAATTCAACATTTAAAAAAAATAAAAAAAATTGGCGAGTGCCGGGTAAGTGGTAAACCAAATAATGGAATAATGGAAAGGACCCGGTCTACGTTGTGTTTAAATAATTTACCCCTTAAAATCTATACTTGCCTCAAAGGCTCGTATTTACCTTAAATTTAGCCAAGAATACGTCTAGCCCAGATTCGTCGTAATAAAGTAGGAATAGTAACAAATAATCAAACAAATATTTATAACCATATTATTTATTTACATTAAGGGGAACAAAAGCCAATGCCGAAACCAATATTTCGTTGTATGCCCTTTTTAACAGTAAACTGCCAAGGACGTTGACCTGGCGCCCGAGTCGGTGTTTAAGACGAAGGATTACAAGAAGCTTGCCGTCAGTCATAAAATCAAGTGACAGTTACCCTGCTTTACGGGACTGATTATGGTAAAACCTTTTTTTATTATAAAATCAAATCGGTGAACGAGTGCCATTCGTTTATCGATTTACAGTGGGCTTGGGCCTCTTTTATTGTTTATCTTGTTGGCGATCATTACGATCGAGTGTTGCCTCTGTTTATTTTTTTTTATTTTGTTATGTTGAAGTAGGTATGGGTTTATTAGTACCTTTTCATCAGTTCACATATCAACACTAGTCTCTGCGGGAGTGTGTTAATATTTATGAAGTTGTTGGGAAGGACTGCCTTTATTGGCTCTTTTATGTGGTTGCCTATAGCTTTTCGGTGTGAATCGTTTTAATGATGGTGTTCAATCGTTGGGCATAGCCTTTTTCGCTGTTCCTACAGGATATCGGAAGGTACAGGATGTATTGTCAATTTAATATTATCGCACTCCCAGGTTGAACGAGATTAAGCAGTATATTGACAGACTTACAACAAGCGTTTAGTACATGCAAGCAATTAATAATGCAAGGTGTCTATATACTTTTAAGAAATGTTACATTGACTTCCGTTACAGATCATACCGTCAATATATGCCTGATGTGGTATTTATTTGGTGGAAAATGGAATAGTTCACATCAGTAGTACTAGAGTTTTGTCACCTGATTTAACTGGATGTCGGCAGGTAGATATTCCGGATTCATTAATTTATTTATGAATTTATTTATGAAATGGCTCTTACTCTCTTTACGTTGGAAAACAATTACAATGATAACATGTTTTAGCATACCTGTAGTTTCGGGTCTACTAGTTGATTAAGATCCTCAAATAATTAATAATAAACTTAATAAACTAATTGTTCACTATTACTACACAACTACTAACAGGTGTCAGCACTTACGGCGATAGACTATGAAATTAAATGGCACTGCAATTAATTGATTGTCCAGCAGGTGGCAGCACATACACGCGGCGGGAAATTTAAACAAAGTTGAAGCGTTCGTCCGATAGAGGGCGCGATGTCGCGGCGTCGGATTCAAATAACCAAGATGGCTACAACTGGCGTTACACACAAGTTTGAATTAGAGAACAGGAGTTTTTGGGAAAAACGTCCGCACTTAGCTAGAACTGGAAACTGACTGCCGAAATCGGTTTACGCAACTTTGGATCAACCCCCTCTCATATATCGTTCTTTGACTTTCCTCAAAGTTAGAAAAAGTAAACCATATGTGTGACATGGTAAAATTAAGATAAAATAGTGTTTTAACATTTTTAAGTGGACAAAGACATTTGAGATAGATATTTTTGTAGTGTAGTAGTCCAGTCAAATAATTATAATTTTAAGTGTGCCCTTAGAGTCAAATTTTGTTCTGGTTGATTGGGTTTTTCCGAAATATTGGTTTTTACAATAAAATATTTTAACAATTAGAATAGTACCGACTTCGGTACCACGTTAGAAAACAATACACACAAATTCAAGTTCAACTATTCGGTTTTTAGACCGATAATAAGATTAGGTACTGAAAACTTAAAACTAAATTACAACAATTGTATTGAACATAACAATTAAAACTATTACTAACTTAATACTAAACAAGTTCACATTATTTAACTAACTAACTATTTAAATAACACATTTTAATATATACAATAAATTGGTTCATTATTATCTGACAAAAAGGACGTTCTGTAGAGAGGTACCCAGATAGCACAAGAGGTACCCAGGACGTCCATTTCGGGTCCCACATAGGTCCGAACGTCCTAGACCTATATCGGAAGTTTTGGGTACGTCCAGTCTCTTACTTATTTGGGAAAATTATAGCGGATATACTGGGTACGTCCCAAGGACGTAATTGACGCATTGTATTTTCAAAGGGTCTAAGTGCCAAGTTGGTTAAATAATATATTATCATTTAAAAATAGTTTGTGTCATGCAGATTGACTTAATAGTATATTCTATAAAAAGTTTGGAATACAGCATATCCACTCGAGTGAAGAGTTTGTCACACGAGCCGAAAACGTGTTTCAGACATTTCAACATTTACATGTGCAAAATATTTGTTTTTCATTGATAACTCACAATTTTATTTTTGTAACTTAGACCCCCCAGACAGCATCCAATTCAAAAAGATTTCTGTACGAAGTCTGTTGAAAAACATCTTACTGAGGTCACAATATGACATCTTAGAGAAATCATTTTTAGGAGCTCAAGATTAAGAGTTCTTGATGAATTCATAAATAAGAAGTAAATTTCATCCTAAAGTATCTTTTTTTCTGACCTCTTATTGGAATCAAAATTAGAAGCTACTAAGGGTATGTATCATAAATAAGACTTTAGTTATATGATATCTTACAGTATTCTCTTTTCGTACTTCTTACTGAAATTATATTATTAACTCTTTAAGACGTCAACATGGAGACGTCATATTTATGACATTTTAATGCGATTCTTTCTTCTCACCGCTGTAACTGCTTGTGTTTGATATAAGAAGCGGCGAAGTAGAATTTAGAGAGTGCCAAACGGTCTTAGACCTAGGTAAACGGCTACGCGATACTGACGAGCTCCAAAAGAGGGAAACAGGCCGTCTATCGGTGCCGGTGAAGAGCACGCTTAAATTTAAGCAAAAGTGAGACGAAGTAATCGCAATTCCTAAAATAAGCGAATACGAGCAAATTATTAAAATGATTTTAATAAAATCCATTTAACAAATTAATAAAATACGACTTAATTGAGACGTCATATTGCTGTCTGGGCCTTTGGGAATACCACTCTTCAAACTCTTCAATTCTGTAAAGCTTGTCCATTAGTCCCCAATAAAGCATTTCAGGATGGCCAGAGGATGTCTTACTTAGGACGTTCTGGGGACCGACAATTTGGTAACATCGGATGTCCCTGGAACGTCCTGGGGAAGGTTCAGGACCTGATTCGGACGTACTCGGAACTTACTAATGTCTGATACAAGATATACTCAGGACGTTTTTAGTACTTCTTTGTGCTATCTGGGTATACCTCCTTGCAAAACATAATACGGGGTGTACTCGTAGTACAAAGTCATAGCATTGTCGTATACGTTACCGATTTTTATTTAAATAATTTAACTTATTTAATTTTGCATATCATATGCGGACACCCCCTGAATATTGAACTTGGGAGGATCCCTTTTGCATTCCAAAATATCTTAAGTGGTTGTTTATCAGTTTTAACATCAACAGATGCCCTATTTCTGTAGCAAAACTTTCCTTAGTTGACTTATTTACAAAACGGAATAAAATATTATTTTAAAATTTAAAATTGTATTACGGGTTTTATACTTTCAGGCGTTTGGAGAGTCCAACCATTTCAGTAATAAAATTAAAACAAACCAACCAAACCCAAGACCCAACCCCACACCCGACCCAACACTTTTCAACATTTAAAATAAATTAAAACTTAACTCCGAATCTTTACGAATAAAGAAATCCTGTGAATTATTGTGAATACAGCGTTGCCAAGGGTCGCGAACCGAAAGTACGCCCAGAAATCGACGATTTGAAAGTAAATATACTCCCTAAAGAATATACGTATTGCGCGACTCCCGCCTCTAGCGGTAAACGCGTTCAACTAATAATATACAAAAAGTATACAAAAAAACGGTGTTACTATCATCTGAGCGTCCAGACAAAATGTGGTTCTTTGAACGGTTAAGGTATCCCATAGGCCGTTTCTATAGTAAAACAACCAAGCGTCCGTATACGGACGCTCTGTTGAAGCCGGACGCTCGGAAGATAGGGATTCGTTAATGTACGGACGCTTGGATATTAGTAAGATGAATATAAATATATATATATATATATATATATATATATATATATATATATATATATATATATATATATATATATATATATATTATCATTTACCACACTTCATTTAAACTACCATTAAGTCCATAAAACGCATAAAATATTTTTGTCCGGATATCGATCTCAAATACTCCTCTGTGCGGCGTTTAGAGCGCAATCTCTTATAATTATTAACGGTTGTCCCTAGGTATAGGCGAGTTTTTTTGTTATCAAGCTCTATTAAATAATGCAATTGACCCAACTTTACTATTTTTTTAAATAACACTTCGTCACCGGTACAGTTTTTGGCAGAAACTCTCATTCCTATATCAAACTTTCTAAAATTTCAGTTAAATGAGTTTTTGTCAATATTTTATCTAATTTTGACTTAATTTCACGGCCCATATATATATATATATATATATATATATATATATATATATATTTCTTAAAATTCACTTCATGCCAGCACTTTCTAAGAGTCTTATTAATAAAGATATGTGTAGAATTTATTGACCAATTTTTTTGTACAAAATCTTTTAATGCCAACCCCTGCTTTCTTAAAATATTTGGAATAATTTGGAAACAAAGAGTGTGCAGCAACATACTAAAAATGGAAAAAATGTGTATATTTAGTTCAACCAATTCGACGTTGCGATAATTATAATATACGTTTATAATATACGTTTTCCAATATACGTGTTTTTAAATACTGTGTGTTGTTGCGTCGCACAATTTGGCAACGTCTCGCTTATGATTTTAATATTTGGATTAAATTCAAACAGGGTTTGTTGTTGTGAATGGTAGCGCTGTCTCTCTAGCTCCGTGTGGCGTCATGCTAGAGACAGTTGTTCACTCGTTTAAATGTACTTATATTATAATTTTGAGGCGCGCGTTCGAGTTTTATGAAATTTACAATTATGACGGCCGATTTATTAAAACCGATTGTAAGAGAAAATTGTTTTGTCCATAAGTAATTGTGTCAATGTAATTTTTAAATTATATATGCAGATGCAGATTTAAAGGCAGAAAAACGATTATCATTTTTGTACACTTATAATCGTAAAAAAAAGATCATCATTATTTTTCTGTTAATTTTACTATTTTAAAAATAATGTTTTTTAGATATTAAAAAAGTGTTATAAATAAGTGTACAACGTGTTTTATGTTATTACCAGGTAATTTAAAAAAATTAAAAAAAAATTAAAACATCAATGTTATAAATTCTACTAAAAATTGACAACCTAAATTAGGCTACCTAATAAATATTTTTCAATTGAGCTTTTGTTTTTGAATTATTAAACTTTGTTTATATGTAAGTAAGTTATTTATGGGCGGATTAAAAAAAATAAGTTTTTAGTAAATTTTGACATTTTTTTCTTTAGTACCTTTAGTAGATTTATTACATTTTTTACACAAAATAACAAAAACAAAATACAAATAATAAATTTGTCTTATAATAAAAATAATTATTATAATTTTAATTATTGTAATAATAATAATAATACACACAATATTGTCTGTGCTCATAATATAAATTAAATTATTAACAACAACTTAACATTATTTTAATTTAAAAAAAATACCCTTTATTACAAAAAAAATAAAACTGAACTTTGAATTAAATTAAATTGATTTAAAAATATAAACGTAAAAAATATACTATCGGTTGTTTTTTTTTTGCAAAAAAGAGTCTATTTAAAATATCCAATTACAAAATAATGATTGTTTCATAAAGTTAAATTACCAAATTATAATTTCATAAATCGAAGTGTTAAATAAAAGTTTTGTCAAAACAGCACCGAATATACATTTTTGCGACCCGGTAGAATACTATTACTAAATTAAAATACAAAATATTTTAAGTAAATTATATTATTTTATATATTTTATCCAACACATAACAGTTAAGACTGTCATTATTAATGTCATTTTAGACAAGTAAACTATCAAATATATATATACATATATATATATATATATACATATATATATATATATATATATATATATATATATATATATATATAGTATCCCGAGCTAAACAACATACCAATTAGACGTATATATTATACGCCCAAAAAAATAAGAATATTTTTTTTCTCTTGTCTCTTGTGAAAATATGTTGGTTTGTCATGTTTTAAGAGCCCTGTCAACAGATCAGCTCCATTGAAAATTTTTTAGGGGTCGCTCAAGATTTTTAAAAATTTCCAAAATCGTCAAAAATTGGATTTTTTTTTTATTTTAATTTTTTTTCTCGTTCCGATATTATTTTTTAATTTAAAAATAATAATGATTCTGAAAATTTCAAATGGATATTTTGATTTCTAAAGGTCGCTCAAAATTTTTTTAACTTTCAAAGTAGAGTATTTTGAATGTTTTCGAACGACCTCTGAATATAAATACCAACGAACTTTTAGCGACCTTTAGAAATTAAAATATTGATTTGATATTTTCAAAATTTTTATTATTTTCTACCAAAAAAATAATATCGAGACAAGAAAAAAAATTAAAATAAAACAAAAATTCAATTTTTGACGATTTAGAAAATTTTAAAAAATCTTGGGCGACCCCTAAACATTTTTTAATCGAGCTGATATTTTGACAGGGCTCTTACAGCATGATAAACTAACATATTTTTACAAGAGCCGAGAAAAAAAAAAGATATTCTTTTTTTTGGGCCACCCTAATATTTATATATATATATATATATATTAGGGTGTCCCTTATTTTTATTTTTTTTACGCATACCCTCTAATTATATTTATTACTTGTTTATATACTCCCAGTAAAAATTTCAGCCTTAGCACGTATATTATGAGGACCGGTAGAAGGAGTCAAAATAGAAACACAATTAATATTAAGTTACGCTTAATATTAAATTAGTAACAGGTGGGTAAAGAATATACACGTAAAATGTTTATTTAAATATTTTCGAGTATATCAGAACAAAGTGAGGACCGTATATCTGTCTATTCAAGTGAGGACCGTTTATAATTTTTTATGCTACCCATTTTATGAGGTCCATCGTACTTTTGTAAAACTGTGTAACAGTTGGCAATACCACAAAGAAATTACATCCTTGGACAAATATACAAAAGTTATATACAAAAGTGCTCTTTTAGTTCCACCCTTACTTCCTAAGAAGTCCCAAAAGCCAACTGAATGGCATGAGCGGATTAGGGGTAGGAACGGACCGCGGGCTTAAAGGGCCCTCCACCTTTACGGGTTAACATATGATTAGACTTATTAATATTTATTAGATATTTTGTTATTTATTATACAGGGTATTAATTTTAAAACTTCCCACACTAAATTTCTCTTAAACTGAAAGGTTTCTGAAAAAACGCCGAGACATGTAAAGTTTAATATCGAGGGGTACAATTTTGCATGATAAAAATTGGTTTCCCACCCTTACCCTCTGCGCCCTTAAGAATTTGAATAGGTATCGAGTAATACATCATTTTAAAGATCTTTGAAGTCGTTCGGTGTTTTAAATCAGTCTGTTCGTTTTTAATATATATAAAAAAAAACATTCTTAGGAGTTAGACATAATAGAAAAAAATAATGTAATAAATGCTCAAAAATTTGGTTACCCAACCTTACACCCTGCACCCAGCAGATATAGGAGTAATACATTTTTTTAAAGGTTTTTAAAATCCCTATAAATCGGTATTTTTTTTAAAACGTTCTGTTTATTTTTGAGATATTTCAGAAAAAACATTAAACACGATGTATTGGAATACATAATATTTGTAATGTAAGAATTAACTGTATAGGTTATTTTTATTCTTTTTTTTATATTACAAAAAAAGTTTCCTAGGGAAAATTTTGGTTTGCGGATAGCCGAGTAGCCACTCGTTTTACAGTAAATAGAGATCTCTGAATCCGATTTTGACAAAAATTTTGACCTAAAGGCCTTGGAAAAATTTTGGTTTCTTTTATAGTAAATCGAGGTCTCTGAATCCAATTTACACAAAATGTTTGACCTTAAATTTTGGTTTCTGAATGCCCGAGTAAATCAATGTCTAAATATATAAATATATTTAAAAAAACGTTTAACCTAAAGGATCTTGAAAAAATATTGGTTTACAGATACCACTTGTTTTATTGTAAATTGAGGTGTCTAAATCCGATTTCGATAAAATTTTTGACCTAACGGGCCTTCAGAATATTTTGGTTTCCGGATACCCGATTCACCACTTGTTTTATAGTAAATTGAGGTTACTGAACCCAATTTGGATAAAATTTTCAAAATTTACAACTAGCACTAAATTGGGCGAAACTTTAATAATTAAATAATATTAGTTGTGGTCGCGGCGCGATAATTTTCATGCTAGCCAACTATAGCTAGTTTAGTAATAATTAATAATTAATTATGAACATTAATATAGTTCTATATACTATATTTTTATTCAGTTTTTTAACATTTGATTTGTTTATTAGTGTTGCATTTGTTTTTGATTTTTTGTAAGGCCTTTAGGCCCATACGGTATATATACATTTGAATTTGTCTTAATAAAGAATTAATAAAGGGTTCAAATAAAACTAAAAAGCACAAACCGGTTCTTTTATACAAAAAAACACGCTTTTAAGCACTAAAAACTTCAAAATAATGTAATTTAATTAAAAATATTTTGTTCCGATAGACAAGGTTTCAAAAAACTTACGCCAATGCTTGGCTGGAGATTTGTCATCCAAAAATAAGAAAAAAGTTCATACAAACGTAGTGCCAGAAATGCTTAGTTTTAAAGATACTTACATTACACACATTTTTTTCAAAACTTTTTTAAAATATCTTAAATATCGTTTGCCAGGTTTTTTTGAAAGTTGGCAACGTTATTTATTGCTTTTGTTAATTTTCTCCAAACCCCTTGATTAATTAAAAAATAATAGGAAGTATTTTTTGTTTCGGTGCAAAAAAGGTGCAAAACAGGGCTCTTAAAACATGACAAACCAACATATTTTCACAAGAGACAAGAGAAAAAAAATATTCTTATTTTTTTGGGCGTATAATATATACGTCTAATTGGTATGTTGTTTAGCTCGGGATACTATATATATTAGACTGGGCCAAAAAAATTGACTAATTTTTTTTTTGAAAAATATATCGAGAATGTCATTCAGAATGACAAAAAAAATATTTCGTGAAAATTTGAGCCCTTAATATTAATTTTAAGAGGTCTATCATCGCTATTTTTTATTTTTAGTCATAATTTGATGTTTTACGTTAGAACTGTCAAAACATTAAACTGAAAAAAATTCCTTGTCACTTATTTTTATATAAAATTAAATTCTCTACAAAAAAGGTCTGATTGAAAATTTTCGTCAGACGAGCCGTTTCCGAGTAATTGAGCCTAATAAATCGATGTGTTTTTTCGATTTGCCCTTTTTACTTTGAAATTTTGTAACTAATGAATTAATGAATATTTTAAAAAGCTCACGTCGGATTCTTAAAGGAAATTTAATGTTCTACAAAAAAGGTCTCCTAACATTTTTGCCTAAATTTAATTCTTCAAAAGTTATTCACGAAGAAAAAATTCAAATTTTAAGTTTTTCTTCGATTTTAATTGTGAATAACTTTTGAAGAATTAAATTTAGGCAAAAATTATAAGAGAACTTTTTTGTAGAACCTTAAATTTCCTTTAAGAATCCGACGTGAGCTTTTTAAAATATTCATTGATTCATTAGTTACAAAATTTCAAAGTAAAAAGGGCAAATCGAAAAAACACATCGATTTATTAAGCTCAATTACTCGGAAACGGCTCGTCTGATGAAAATTTTCAATCTGACCTTTTTTGTAGAGAATTTAATTTTATATAAAAATAAGTGGAAAGGAATTTTTTTCACTTTAATGTTTTGACAGTTCTAACGTAAAACATCAAATTATGACTAAAAATCAAAAATAGCGATGATAGACCTCTTAAAATTAATATTAAGGGCTTAAATTTTCACGAAATTTTTTATTTGTCATTCTGAATAACATTCTCGATATATTTTTCAAAAAAAAAAAATAGTCAATTTTTTTGGCCCAGTCTAATATATATATATATATATATATACGCGTAAAAGTACCAAGTGACACCAAAAACTACATTGACGTTCCCGCACCCAATATTTTTGGCGCTTAATGTGAATTAATGGCACCTTATATATTTTTTAAGTATATATGCGTTCTGACACTATACAGATATATAATACCTTTGTTTGAAAGTTAGTGTACCAAAATATTGCTCGCTTTAGGAAGTCCTTTGTCGAAATAATAAGTCAGATGTTTCGAATAAAATATTTATTGTCATCACATTTATTTTACTTTTCGTTTTAAATATTCTAAATTAAAAACTAACCTTGGAGAATACACGAACAGTCGTAACAATAATTTAAATAGAACTTTGCAATTAATTTCATTTTAGCAAAAATTTACAAGAAACGATCCGTTCGCTAATACTTCCAAAAACTTTCTGCCTGTTTTTTGCTTTCCTTTACTCTATTCGTGAACCTGGACCATCGTTTCTTGAATCATCTGGACGCCAGATTTTTAGGCAAAGTTCGAAAAACCTGTAATTCCTTTACCTAAGTGTCCCTTTTTACCACTTTTGCAAAACTTTTTGCCTTTAACACGATAATTTAGAAATTTCAAATTTATTCTAAAATAAAATATTACTAATATGTCTTTATAAAATTATCAATTTTACCCATTTTTGGGTGCAACCGTTCTGGCAAACCAGCTATGAAATGGCATAAAAATAAAATCATCAATTAATTTCTGAAATTAATGTAAAGCAAATTTTGCGACAGATTAGAAGAGAGAACAGTGGCGTAGCGACAGTACCGCGAACGCCCGCCACCGCGGGGGGCCCTAGCCTTGTGGGCCTATACTTGCTCCAAAACATTAAAAAACTTATTTCCATTGTATTATCTGCAAAACAAAAAACTTGACGCGACGCTTAAAAATTATGGAAACATTCTAAGATTGCTTAGATTGCTAGTTATCTTTGTATGTTATAAAAATATGATATTATTTTTCTATTATTTTAGTAGTATGACAAAATTTAAATTATTTTCTCAAGATTACAGATTTTGAAAATAGACTTAAAAAATGATACCCGTGTCTCGGAGTGTTTTCAGATCACGGCTTCAATAACAGCTAAATGTATAGTTTTTGAAAAATTTTATTTAATGAATAAATTTTATTTAAAAAAAATCAAAAATTAATTTTTTTTTATTTTTATTTATAGAATTTTTATTTAAATTTTTTTTTAAGTATAGTTTTTCTATTATTTAAAACATTCAATATTTGAAAAAATAATTAATAACAAAATAGAAAATTAAATATATGTATAATATACATTGTATATGTTAAAATAATAAGAATGGCTGTATAAAAAATTTTAATGACGTGATTTCGTAAAACGGTAAGTCACGGACATGTTTTTTTAACCTATATTTTAAAATCTGTTAAATTTTTTCATGGGAGGTAAATCGTGTTGAACTGTATAAAAACAGTGGAGAACCTTATTTAAAAAAAATATTCTTTCGCATTTTGTAAAAAAGGTTGTTATTGTTATTTTTCGTTTACAAATATTTTTTTTTTTAAATAATAATAATAAATTAAAATAATAATTTTTATTTTCAATATAAAAATATGTGAAATCAGGGGGCCCATTAAAGATTTTCGCGGGAGGGGTTTAACTAAGAAAAATCAAAAGAGTGCTTTTTTGTAAAGCGTTTAATTTCTTATAAAAATATGTCTTCTATTGCTGTATATTAACTTGATCGGGAGAAAAAAACTAAATGTAAAACGTGCCGAAACCCCCTGTAATTTAAATGGAAAATGTATCGTCTTTGTGGCAAGGTTTAATACGAATATTAAGGGCTTATATGAGTCTGATAATTTTGTTAGGTCATAAACTAAAAATAAAATAAGTTGGTAAATAACGGACACCCTAATGTACAAGTATATTTCTTTACACAATTCTTAATTTTACACATTTCTAGCAAACCAGCCGATTAAATTACGTAAAAATAAAACCATAATCAATTCCTGAAATTAAAGCAAATTTGGCAGATTACAACAGAAAATAAAGATTTTTAAAAACCTGTTGCCTCAACAACAAATGTCAAAAAATACTTTATTATTTTCCCGGCAATATTGATAGATTATTCCTAATTTAATAATGTTTTGATTGGCTAAAACATAAATCCATGACTAAAATTCAAAGATTTTATTGGTTTTTAGAAAATGATAAAAAATAATCACACAAATATAATAGGTATAGTCGTCTCGGCGAATGTTTTACATTGCGTCGTTAATTTGTAAAGCAAGCCAGAAAGACAGACATACATTACAATTTGCTGGTTTCTTTTTATACGTATGTGGGATGTATGAAGGACTTATGTCAAAAAACAGGTTTTTGAAATTTTCTGCAAATAATTGATTGTTTTCCTAATTAATTTAAAAAAGTTTAATTACTGAGTACTTACCACCACAAATTTTGTGTTTTTCATTCATTTTTATGTAATTTCACTAGCCGTGATTAATAATAATAGTAAGGAGCGAAATGGTCACTATTAAATAGTAAATTAAATTAAATCTTAAATAAGTATCGGGAAACATCTAAAATCTGGTCACCTGATTCTGGTGCCGCAAAGTATTATTGTATATATTCTATCATGGTGCCGCTACGTTGTATATTTTACTCACGTAGTTAGCGCCCTCTGTAGATTATATGGTTTAACTAAAATTGTACTTTTCTATATATATAGTCCAAGTGGCACCATCTGGAAATTTTGTAGGGATAATACTATGACACATTAGAGTTTATATATGAAATAAAACGTTCTGGCACCTTGAAATGGTGCCACAACGATTATATAGGTGCCACTTGGCCCATATATATCCGAATTTGGTGCCTTAACGCCTGTTTGTATATATATATATATATATATATATATATATATATATATATATATATATATATATACGAGCCCTAACAACTTAATGTTCAAACGATACCAATTTTCAGAAATATTTACTCATTTCTCATTCAATAAATATTATTTAAATTTAAAATTAAAATATTTTATAATATGTATACTAGGGTGTCCGTTATTTCCAAAGTTGTTTTTTTTTATGCAAACGCCCCCCAAATTTTCAGGATATGACCTAAAAAAAAATATCAGACTCAAATAAGCCCTTAATATTCATATTAACCCGTGCCTAAATCATAATACATTTCCCATTTAAATAACATGGGATTTTTACACTTTTGTCATTTTATTTTTTTCCACTGAGATAAAGGCAGCTAAAAAAACAATCAAAGCACATTCTTGTAGGAAATTCAACGATCTACAAAAAAGATCCGATTGCTTTTTTCGATAAATTCTACCCTTTAAAGGTTATTCAAAGATAAAGTTGTGTTCATAGTTAAATTCATCGTTTTCCATTTTTTTATCTAGTATTGCATTTTGTTTGCAATAAAATTATGGAGTAACAGCAATTAGCCTTAGATTAGAGTAATTCTATATAATTTTTAGTGTTTAAAGTTGTTTTTTTATTAAATTCGTATATTTAATGCAAACGAACAGAAAAACCTGAACGAAATCGTGTTTCAAATTTATTTTATCATTTAACGCCATCTATGAGCGACTTGTCAGAACATTAAGTCATGTGATTCTAACCTCTCAGTTGTTCTGTGCTCTTAGTAAAGTGTTTATTATAGTTAAATCATTGAGCAGAAATTGTTAATCTAATATTTCAAAAAAAAATGAATGCATCTGTTTGCTTGAGAAATCCAATGTTCCTTTTGGGAGAACCTACCGAAACAATCGAACAAACAAGTGCTAAAATTGTTATTTTATAAAACAAGAGTTGCAAAAAAACACTTCCAGTAAGTTATCAATTCGTTACAGAAGAAGTTACTAAATTCTGGAATAGAGCTGGAATTAAAGTACAAAATAGTTAAAAAAAAATTGAAAAACTTTACATCAATTATAGAAGGGTGCAAAAAAAATCCAAATCCAACAGAAAGCAAGTTTTCTGAGTGTCTTCAAAAATTATTTGACATCGCACATGAAAAAGTTCAAGATATAGTTGATAAAGAAGCGTTAGAGTTTTTATCTGACCAAAGAACAGATAGAAAATACGTATTTGCAAAGAAAATGACAATATTTGTCAGCCATTAGGTAAGTGAGAGTTAAACCAGCATATTAATTCAGACGTGGTATAAACATTAGATACTAAGATACTTTATCAATTTCAGAAAAACCGATGTTCGAACAAGATGATGCCAATACCACTCGATTGAAAGATAATAAATCCGAAAATGACGATAATATTTATTTAGTAACCGAAGATGAATATTGTTCGAATTCAGGTAGTTAATAAAAGTATTTGTGTGGAGTAGAAAATATCATATTTGTTGATAAATTTAAAGTAATAATTTTGAATTTACCATCAAGCTCTGAAAGCACAAGTGAGCAGCCCTTAAATGGTGAGCCGCCTTTAAGTGGTGAGATAACTACTTCTTACCAAAGCACACTATCAATGTTTGAAGTTCAAGGACGAAATTATGAACCTAAGAATAAGAGAGGAACAATAAATATTTTGACTGAAGACGTTGTTGCTACCTTAGATAGTTGCAATATTTCTTATAGAAATTCTGTTCGATTAATATCTGCAATAACAACAGCCCTAGGAGTTGACACTAGTGCTCTTATTTTAAATAAAACATCTTTCAATGAATACAGGTCAAAATTTCGAAGAGAAGCTACTGAACGAATAAAAAGAGAATTTGGTCACATTGAAATTGGTCCGGCGGTAGTACATTGGGATGGAAAGTTGATACCTGATGGTTTTTCTTGCAAAAAGGTCGACCGAGTACCGATCATAGTTAGAAGTAATACTATCGAAAAAATACTAAGCGTACCGGCATTACCGGATGGGAAAGGAGTAACACAGGCACAAGCAATTTTCAAAGCGGTTCAGGAATGGGGATTAACTGATAATATTAAAGCAGTTTGTTGCGACACTACCAATTCAAATCCCGGTTCTCGAAGTGGAGCAGCAATCAATCTGGAGCAAATATTACAATCGGAGCTTTTATACTTACCTTGCAGACATCACATTTACGAACTTGTATTGAATTGTGTCTTTACTACAAAAATACCAGGTACTGATGGACCAAATGTTCCATTGTTTAAGAATTTCCAGGAAAATTGGAACACTCTCGATAAAACCAAATATAAAAATGGTTTAGCCGGAAATAAAATTCCTCGGAAATTACTCAAGAAGATTGGATAAACAAATGACAAAGTTCAAGAGTTCTTGTGCTTAATCTTGCCTCGAGATGATTACAAGGAGCTCTTAGAATTATGCCAAATTTTCCTTGGTACAATGGATGTCGACAAAGTCAAATTTTACAAGCCAGGAGCATTTCATCATGCTCGCTGGATGTCTAAGGCGATTTATACACTAAAAATTTACATATTTCCAAGATATTTATAAATAAGATACAGAATTGAAAAAAAATCTATTAGATTTTTGTTTATTTATAGTGTTTATTTATGTGCCATTCTGGTTTGCGGTTCCTCGTGCAACACTGTCTCCGAATTTAGATTTACAATTTTTAAAAGTTGTTTGTCAATACGGGGAAATTGATAAAAAAATATCTGAGGCTGTTTTGCATAAATTTAAAAATCATTTATGGTATTTAAATTCTGAAACAGCTGCTCTTGCATTTTTTGATCCAAACGTATCCACTAACATTAAAAATGATTAAAGCATTAAAAAATACTGAACATTCAGAATTTGATTCATTCAAACGGTATATTATTAATACTGATGGTGAGGTTAAAAATTTAGAAAATAAAGATATGGATTTTTTTATTAATTCGAATTCGTTTAAATTTTTTGATAGATTTGACATCAGTAAAGATTTTTTAGAAACAAATGCTGATACTTGGATTAGCAATGATAATTACTTGAATGGGCTGGCAATCGTTAATAATCTGCAGGTAGTAAACGATGTCGCCGAAAGAGCAGTTCAACTAACGCAAGATTATATTAATAACTTAATAATAATCTTTATTTAGTTCAAAATGCATTATACATAGGTACCATTGGGTGTAGAACACGTCACAAAAATAAACAAGGAATAAACTAATACAAACTTACATGCACAGCATAAATTAAATAAAATAGGTAACAAAGAATATATATATATATAAAAAAAATAACTACATAAGTACAACAGAGAAATCAAAATTGCCGTCCTTCAAAAACTCATCTATTGAATAATAACACTTATTGACCATAATATTCTTTAAAGTCCTTTTTAATGTTTTTTCAGGAAGATCTCTTATTTCAAATGGAATTCTATTGTAAATTCTTATCACAGAGTATGGAACATTTTTTTGTAAATAAAGATAATTTAATCTATCACAGTTTAAATTCTTTTTAAAGCGAGTGCTGTAATCGTGACTGGTGTTAAATTTTTCAAACATATTTTGATTTCTCTTCACAAATAAAATTGATTCATATATAAAAATACAATAAACAGTTAAAATTCTAAAGTTAATAAAATAATCTTTACATGATTCGAGTTGATTTAATTTAAAAATACTTCGAAGACATCTTTTTTGTAAAACAAAAATTCTATTTATATCTGGTGAATGAATCCAAAATATAATTCCATACCTTATTTTTGATTGGACGTATGAGTTAAATGCTTTTATTGCTGCATTTACATTTATTAAATTAGTTATAATTTTTAAAGCAAAGCAATATTTACTTATATTGGATGCGATGTTTTCAATGTGTTGCCTCCAATCGAGTCTGCAATCAATTTGTAGACCCAGGAAGTTAACAGATTTTGAAATCTCAATGGAATTAATTTCTCGTATCAATGAATTCTTGGTGTTTCTATTAAACCTTAAGAGTTGTGTTTTCTCAATGTTTAATTTTAAATGATTTTGATTGAACCATTCGTTTAACAGTATTAGACTGTTTCCTATCTCGCTGGAAGCAGTTTTTAAAGGATTTGTAGTAAAAACAAGAGAGGTGTCGTCTGCAAATTGAATGACTTTTTGTGGAACTACACTAGGTAAATCATTTGTATAAATAATGTACGAGAGAGGACCCAGTATAGAACCCTGTGGTACTCCTCTTTTTATAATAAGGTTATTAGACCGTATTTTTTCCCCGTTTAAATCTTTATCACACACACATTGATATCTATTTTCAGATAAGTTTGAAAATTTTTTAAGGATATTCCCCTTATCCCGTAGTTTTCCAGCTTACTTAAAAGGATTTGATGGTCCACTAAATCAAATGCTTTAGATAGATCTAGACATAATAAAAATGTTTCTTTATTTAAATTTTGTGAACTAATTACGGAACATAAAGCATCATAGACTGCTCTAATAGTGGATCTTTTTTTCCTAAAACCATTTTGACTTTCAGTAATAATATTGTGTTTATCGAGAAATTGAATAACTCTGTGATATATCACTTTTTCAAAAACTTTGCTAAAATTACTTAATAACGCTAACGATTTAAATTATAAGACATCATAATATCAGCAAATAATTAGTTGCTATTGTTTTGTTTTGCAAAATCAATGTTAAAATCACCACATACAACAAGTTTAACATTACTAATCTTTATAATATTGTCCAATAGGTTAATAATGTTATTAAAAAATAATTTTAAATCACCCAATGGCGGTCTATAAACACAAATTATAACAATTTTAAACTTACGACTAATGATGGATGAGTATTCTATATGACCCTCACAATTATAGGCATAGTTATTCTCAAGTTCCTCAAAATCATTTTCATATATTTACATGATCCACCACCTCTTCTTTGATTTCTAGAAAAATTGGATACCATTTTATTACCATCAAAAGAAACACTTGTTATTTCTTCCGCTGTGCACCAATGTTCCGTAAAACATAGAAAATTAGGTGTTGATTCCATAGATTTTATATATATTTCCACTTCTAATAGCTTATTTTTTATTGATTGCATGTTTTGATGGTAGAGCACTAATTTAGTTTTTGTGTTTTTTTCGTGTTGAGTTGAGTTTGTATTTAATACATTTTCATTTATGATATAGGGGGGTTTATTTGACGTTTTATAAAAAAAGTGTTTATTAAAACACCTTCTGGCCAGATTGATGGATCCTTAATTTTTTCAGTAGCATCAGATTGTAGAGAAATTTTAAAAGATGAGTATAAATCGGGTTGTTTTGATTTAAGTTTTTCGCATTTTATTTTTGAAACTAAAGGACATATTTCATTAAGGTATTTTATTATTTGTTCCTCCTTTGTATTTGGCTGTAATCTTCCAATGTAAATAAAAGATTCTCTTGGCACACTTTCTAATATTTTGTTTTTAGAACTTCCAAAAAATAGGCTTTGTTTTTCCTGTTTTATTTGGTTTGTCTTTGTCTTCTTTTTTAGGTTTATTTTTCTTAACTTGCCAATCCAAAGTATTTTTTTCAATAGGACTATTTAAATTAATAAGTTCACTCATGACTTGGAGTTGTTTATTTTCAAGTTGTAGCAAATTATTATTTTTAATTTCAAGAGATGGGCCGGATTTCTGTAATTGAGGTTTTTCCTTTACTGCCTTTGTGTAAGTTTTACTTTCGACTTTAGGTTGATTGGCTTTATTTTCTATTAATGATTTTATTTTCTTTATTTCACTTTCAAATTCGCTTCGAGAAATAAAAGTTTCTGTAGATAAATTTATTATTTTTTCTTGTAGCTGACAATTCATATTTTCCAAAAATTGATTTCTTTCTTGAAGTATTTTATTTTTTTGTTCCAATTCAATATTTTTTGCTTTTAATATTTCAATTGCTTCATCTTGAATTGGTATTTCCTCAGTTTCTTGATCTTCATTAGCACTAGTTTTTTTTGAACAGCAGGAATAGCGTTCACCACAGCTTTTATGAAAAACTGCTTTACAATTAGTGCAGGTTGATATTGTTGTTGGTTTTTGTACACCTACGTTGAAGTAAAAGTTTTGTATATTCTTTTATTGCTAATTTAATAGATTATTGTTTTCATAATTAGAGATAAATAGTTTTTATTACACATTGTACCCGAATTTTTAAGAAGCACTTTGATATTAAGTTTGTATCCAAATTTATGTTTGTAACCACTTAAAACACTACTTAAAACGGAGCGCACTGTGACACTTGCACACATTTGAATTTTGAGATGAGACTTAACTACTCAAGAAGACCAGAAACAATATTTGATTCAAGTTGTAAGTGAATACAGAGCCAAATTTCCGACTGCGACCAAAGAATGTTTAACAAAAAAATTGTAAAAAAACACATTAAATATCTTGATACTATTACTTATAAGCGATAATATACGTTATTTTGCATGTAACTTTTTCATTTTTTTATTACCTACCTGTGCGCGTTCAGTTATGATATAAATGAGAATTATGGCGAAAATTAAAAAAAACGATGAATTCAACTATGAACACAAATTTATCTTTGAATAACTTTTAAAGGGTACAATTTATCAAAAAAAACAATCAAATCTTTTTTGTAGAGCGTTGAATTTCCTACAAGAATATGCTTTGATTGTTTTTTTAGCTGTCTTTATGCCATTGTAAAAAAATAAAATGCCAAAAGTGTTAAAATCCCATGTTATTTAAATGAGAAATGTATTATGATTTAGGCACGGGTTAATATGAATATTAAGGGCTTATTTGGGTCTGATATTTTTTTTTAGGTCATAACCTGAAAATTTGGGGGGCGTTTGCAAAAAAAAACAACTAGGGAAATAACGGACACCCTAATGTATACCTACAGTATTTCCCCGGATTGAGTTTACAAAAGGAACCATGATTTTTTACCATTAATTCCCTAACACCCTGTTTATTTATATACAGGGTTTCCCGAAAATAGTGTGCGATCCTCTACAAGCGATTTTTAGGGCCAAAAATAGAAAAATTTATATGGCCCCTAAGGAACCTACAGCGGGGCGCCCCCGAAGATTGTTTTTTATTCTTATTTCCAAAAAGATTTTAGATAAAATTAGGTATTTTTGGGACACTTGTATTTTTATTATTATTTAGTTTTCAAATTCAGCATAAAATTTAAGTGAGCACCGTTTCGGAAATAATAATATAAAACCATCTTTAGGGGCGCCTCTTTAAGAGGCTGTAGTTTTCCTCCTTTTTTTGTTTTAAAAAAGCGATCGTAGAGTACTGCACACTATTTTCGGAACACCAAAATTCATGTATGGTCATTAGGGTGTCCCTTATTTTTATTTTTTTTACGCATACCCTCTAATTATATTTATTACTTGTTTATATACTCCCAGTAAAAATTTCAGCTCATTCTATAAACGGGAACCCGTGCCGACTTGCATCTAAACCCTCCGTTAGCCAACGTTAGGAGCGCGCGGTATTTTGTAACACGAAACACTTTAAAAAGAAGATATACTTCATGACTGTATTTTTATAATGATTTTATTAAATATGATTACTAATTAATATTATTGCTTTTGTTTCTATCATTGGTTTCACTAATTTAGTTGATTTTATACCTTAAATATATTAATATACTAATTAGTATTGCTAAAATATACTGTTATATGAAATTTCAGCTTTTTGTAAGCATTTCTTTTCTTGATGTCCTCCCAAAAATATTTCAGACAGTTTAATAAGTGAATGAATATTACCAGTGATGGGTCAAGAAAGTTTCTTAAAGAAACTAAGAAAATTGAATGTTTAGTTTAATAAGTTTTCGGTAGTCATCTCTCACAATAGACTCTTTTAGTTATTTAGAGTTAAACCCATTAAGTATCAATTTCAGAGTTTACGGCCTATTCACCAGACCCTTCCGGGTAACTAGCCACTTCCTGTGAAAATATACATTTTTATCAAAGTATACACATAAATAAAATTATATTTTAACATTTGTCAATAATTTATAATATAAGGGTCACATAATAACAAACACAAAATGACTTACGATCGAAGACCTCGCGACCAACCGTGTTATAAAATACCGGAGGGTTCAGATGCAAGTCGGCACGGGTTCCCGTTTATAGAATGAGCTGAAATTTTTACTGGGAGTATATAAACACGTAATAAATATAATTAGAGGGTATGCGTAAAAAAAATAAAAATAAGGGACACCCTAATGGTCATACACCGGCAAAATTCATACATGATCATGAAACTATATATAATTACATATGATCATTTATAATTCTTTTCCCGGGTACCTTACACGGAGAAAATAAAACAATAACCATTGATACGCAAAACAGGTATCCAATAAACTTTTGAAAATAATATGTTATGTGCAGTATATTGCTCACTATAGTTCCTGGCACTACTTATTGATGTGACAAAAATACTCATTGCTGTTGTCAAAGTAACCCGTGAGGTTTTATTAGAAATTGTTTGATTTTAAATTGTAAATTGATGTTGGCGTTGACATTGAACACTAATCTACTTAGGCCCGTTATTTCCAATGCGAGTAAACTTTCGTGTTAGTAAACCTAGGATTAACTTAAATTCGAAGTTAACTTGAAGTTATGTTTTTATGGATTTTTCCAAAGATTTTGCTACCCGAGTTTAGTAACTCTAAATTAAGAAGTTTATCTTTATGTTGGTATCCGTGATTCTATTATTAATATATGGATTTTATTTTAAATTTTTGAAACCATCTATGGACGGTCTGATAGAGTGAGTTTTTAAAGGTGTCTACGCAGTGCGTTGTTTATTGGGTTCGATTAGATAGTTTGAATGTTTGGGTAAAGTATTATCAGCTAAAATGAGTGAGATTGAGAAAAAAGAGTCCAGATCGAGACCAACCAATTTTAGTAAAACAGAAGATCAGTTGCTGCTTAATCTGGTTTTGAACGATAAGCACGAGCCCTGTTCGAGTATTACGAGATAAAAAGGTCTAATAAATAAGTATAAAAAACATCGAAAGTCAAAATAATGTCAAACAGGAACAGTATATGACAAACTGGGGGATGTCCGGTAAAATTTAAGATACGGACGAAATAGACAAAACATTGGAAGAAATATTAGGTGATCAAATATATGGTTTAACTTCCCTTTTCGATTGCGATCAAGATGAGTCAGTCCTCATGAAGAACATGGAAAATGAACTCACTAATTTGTCGATAGCGATGGGATGGTCAACACAGATGGGAGGGCAGGAGAAGCCAACAACTGGACAGAATACACCCCCAAAATGTTGAAAGAACCAGTTAACAGTAAATTAATAGAACAGGGAAAAGAAGACAAGGACAAGCATTTACATAACTACTTTTCGAACAATTAACTCAAGAAAAACTAAGTTTTCTTGGGTTTCATAGGGAAAAGTTAACAGAAGAACATGAATTAAAAATAAAAATTTTACAAAAAAGATGGAGATATTAATGAAGGAAAATTAATTATTGTTAGATCATTTATTATTGTTTGTCGTTACTATTTTTTATGTCTTTATTTAGAATTATAATATTTGATTAGCTGTGTTCCTAATAAACCAACATTTAGTTAAGTTAATTCACAATATCCAGGTTAACTTGTACCTGAGCTTCGAGTTAATTGAAACGCGAGTTAACTCACAAATTAGACTAATCCAGATATTGAAATATAGATTTTCAAATTTAACTTTAAGTTTAAATGTAACTCGCACTTAACTCGCAATGGAAATAACGGGCCTTAATAGGATTAGTGTTCTGCACATCAATGGTTACTGTTTTATTTTCTCTTTGCAGGGAAGCTTTCGTATAGGAAAGCTTCCGTGTAAGGACGCTTGCCTGAGAAATATAAGGACGAGACGACAAAAATAGATGGGATCATACAACAGTTTAGTGGGTTTGGTAGATTTCTTTACCCAATGGCTGTATATTTTGTTACCTTTTTTAATTTTTGCTTGTAATCAAATCCAATTAATTGAATCAATTATTTTATTGACGTAACCTTAATGTTGGCTGTCATTGGCCGATAGTTTTCTAATTATTATTTACAGCTATAAATTAGTGGATTTTTCGTGGTAGCCATAAAACATCAGTTCCCTTTGTCCATTTGGTAGGAATGTTGGTAATTCAATTGTTGACCGTCATCCAGCCCCATTCAGAGAATTCTGCTTTGTCTGGGTGTGCAAGGAGTTCTTGGGACTTGATAACCTAAAATACCCAATATTTACCTAATATCCTTCCTCTATATATCGATTAAACTTACCTTTCTGTCCCAAGCAGAGGTGATTTCTACCATGTCTTTGTTTGTGAGTAACCTCGTCGAGAAGTGAGGTTAGGCTGTTTCTAAAAGGTTAATTATGGGTTAATAAATTATTCACCATCGCTATTTAGTAAAATCATATTGTACTTACTGAGATTTGTCCCTAATTGCATCTGCAAAGTTTGTTTACTTCGCCATGATAGTACGGCTGTCAAAGATCAGTGTTGCCAACAGCGAATAAAGACGGTTCGTTAATTGAAAGCTAGGGAATTCCATACCTTTCCAAAAATCCCCAGGTTATGTTCAAAAATTCAAAGTTTTTATAATAATTGATTTAATTTGGATTGGTTATCAACTGAGCATTGTTAGGGGACCGGAGAATAGGTTCCGGCCATATTCATTATTGTTTAATGCTCGATGCTGAGTGCGTGTCTCCAAGAATTTCTACAAGTGGTTTTATTTTAACCATCCGCTATCAAAAGTGGGATCAATCTGTAGAATAACTTGTGTTGGATTTGTTAAGGCTAATTGTTGTGCCTATTTTGGTGATTTGGAGTCTATAAATCCTTCGGCTTTGCCGGATCAATTGAGCACGCGAGGTAAGCATCAATTTACCTTTATATTGGAAATATTCACTTTTATTTCTTCTTCGACTGTAGCATTGTACAAAATCTTCAACCGCACCCTTTTGACAACTAACTCCCGCCCACAGTGACAAGACTACTCCGAATGAGTAGCACCTCGATTTGACCACCACCCGGATTAGACAAACTAGTTTTACACTGGTTCTTCCTCAACTGCTGCTGACCAGACAAGGATACGGATAAGTTTACTTTCCTTACCTCTCTCTCTTAAATAATTGAATTAACTTACCATTTACCCCATTTGTTTTTTTTACTTGATAAAAGTGTACCATAAGTACTAACTGTCATTTTGACAGGAATCATAATTTCTTTTATCCACGACTACCTTATAATATATACTTTATAAATGAGTTTTCTAAAGCAAAATGATAGTCATATTTCACAGAGTGAATAATAGCAGTGAATAATCATTATTCACTGGTCTAGAGTTCCTATAGGACACACGATATAGATTGTATCTGGCAAGCACTTATCAGTTCATCTAGGCAATTATAGCCAGGCACTTTAATTAGCTAACTTTATACCAATCATAAAAGTCTTGTTAAAGTATTACTTTAATATGTTTTTTTAATGCAATTGAATAAAAATGTAACATTAAGTAGACTATTTCAAGTAAGTAAGCCATTGACATGACATGACAAGCTTAGCATAAATTGCTGTCAATTTGAAACGTCATAAGTTCGATCCAGCACACGATTTTTGTTACAAATTATTATTAAGCTTAAATTATACATAAAAAATCAAAGCGTGAAAGATGAAGAGATGTTACGCACTCAACAAAACATCACAGAAGTCACTTTTCGAAATACGAATTACCTAAAAAATCACATTCATTGGAAATAAAATACTGCATAATCTATAAATAATAGAATTATCAAGTAGGTAGTAAGCCATGTAATCAACTGACAACTAATTATATATATATAATAATAATTATTATTTGAAACGTCAAATTTTAACGACGCGGTGGTGCAATAATAATTCCTGTTAAAATTATAATTTGCTTTCAAAAATACGTTAACAATGGAAATTGATAGTGAGGAAGAGATATTGTGTACTCCACCGGAGATAACAGAAGCTGCAAAAGTCACTTCCCTGAATTTGTTGCCTGAGAAATCCCGAAATTTGTACGTATCTGTGTACAAAACCTTTATGGACTGGAGAGCGACCAAGAAAATTAATTCATTCTCAGAGTCAGTTTTACTGGTATATTTTATATATATATTACAATTAATATAAATAAATAGTTTTAAAAATAGTCACAGGCATCTTTAATTTTTGGTTTTGTTAATGTCAAATAGATTATAATAAATATAAAGTTTTTTGCATTACAATCCGTTAAAAGTCAATAGTAGTCGTGGACAAAGCATAGTATTCTACTCACATATAATGAGCTATTATTCACTCAGGTTAATTATGTCACTCGCTACGCTCGTGACATAAACTTAACCTTCGTGAATAATAGCCCTCATTATATGCTCGTATAATAATATACTATTTTTGTTATCTTTAAAATCTATATATTGAATAATAATATATTATCTTATAATAATATATTATCTTATAAGATATAATATTTCCAGGGCTGTCATTTAAGTTATATCTTGGTCTAACCGCTAATACCGAGTAAGTTTTTCCCTGTCAGTTCAGGAAAAATTGTATTTTTATTTTTATTTTGCCATTTTACCTTCAATTATGACTGCCTAGGAGATATTATAGTAAATCTTAAACAAAACCGACATTGGGAGGTTCTATTCTGTGTGTATGCTGGGTTGCCTACCGGCATATGTAAAATTTTAAATATTATATTTAGACATATTATACTATAGTTACTCTGTGCGCCTTAGTGATCACTTTGGTAAAATAGTAAATCAAATTGTTTTTTTTTTGTGTTATCATTATTAATTAAGTTTAACGAATTAGCTTATATTATTGATACTTTAATAATAGTTTATTAGTTATATCAGCGCGTGAGCGTATCGCTGTATATATCACCAATACTCTATTATTTTTTTTATATATTTTCTGTTTGATATAATTACTCTAAGACTGCATAGGTAACCATTCAATGATTGTACACACTCAACAACCAGAAAAATTGTCTACATTTATATTTCAATATACCTAATATATGTTATATCTGATTTTTCCTTAAGTAGCTTTACCTTTTTCTTTTCTTTTGGTAATTTTTCAAAGAAGAAGAAGACTTATCGTGCCTGACGTATTATAAGTAAATTACCTGGCTCCCAAAATTAACATCAACTATTTTTTTGTATCCACTCCCCTCTTCACTGATAGCTAGTCGCTGGCACCGTTACACCGAAATAAGCTTGCGAAGAAATTTAGGTGTAACAAATAATTATTTTGGCTCCCAACGTGGGGCCCTCCTTGCTTTAACTGTAAAATTAGACCCTCTTGTTTCAACTGAAATATCTCCGATCTTGTGTGTGACAATTTTGAATGGTATACATAGCAGTATTATAATACATTCGTACTCTCTTCAATCTATGACGAAGGTGCGAATGGTTGTAATATTTTAACTACTTACTTGACTTACCTTACCTTGCCTAGACGCATATATATATATATATATACGTATATCTTTTTCTTCAAAGAAGGAACGGTGGAACTGTATCTATTTGTGTGGGAAAATTATTTCTTATTTTTGGTGTGTGGTAATATACTTACCTTGACACATTTATTTGTTATTAATATTTTTTGGGTCTATTTTTCTTACTTACCTTTATATACAGTGGTAATAATGCACATTTAGGCCAAATTGTGACAAAGATGCATGCAATATAAAACGTACGAAAGAGTGAGATTAACAACCATCGACTGGTTAACAAACGTGATTCCCCTCCGTCATGAGCGTGCAGTAGAAATTTTTAAAACAATTAAATCAAAACGGTCTATTACACGCCAATGTTTTGCTTCCCCTTCTTTAACTATCTGCGTTACCCGCCCAGTGGGCGGCGCCCACTCGACATGTTCGAGATTTGCCACTATTTAGTGTCAGTTTCATTACGACTGAGGTAGGGTGTAGTCGGTTGTTATAAAACAACGTAAATATTTTATTATGATTTTGTTTACAGAAACAAAAATTCCTTGCAAATATTTCTTAGGAAATGTGGAAAATAAACAATAATATTCTTGTAATAAAAAAACAAATATTCTCAAATAAAAAAGTATTCTAAAAAACGTAAAGAAAAAATAATTTAAAGCAAATGTTCAAATAGCTGCCCAAAAGCTGCCGAACAATACGTCAACCTGTTGTAAAAATTTTGACGGACATTTGACAGCATATTAGGGTTAATATTTCTTAATGTATCAATAATCATTGCTCTTAATTCATCAGGATTATTGGCCCTAAGATGCTGAAATCCATACATTTTTGACTTTGCATACCCCCACATAAAAAAATTACACGGAGCCAAGTCCGGTGATCTTGCTGGCCAAAGAATATTTCCGTGACCACTTATAATCCGTTCTGGAAAAGTGATTTGCAAATATTCTCTGACCAACAGAGTGTTATGTGCGGGACATCCATCCTGTTGAAACCACACGTCTTCAAAAAAGGCGGAAGAAAAGAAAATAGCGTCAAAAATTGCTCATCTTTACGGAAGGATTAACAACTTGGACGTGGACACGGATGATGGAGAGGAATCTGAAATTTACAGGCGAACCTTCTACCATCTCCATAAATGCCTTCCTAGAAAAAGTAATGGAGCTCAGCCAGGCCAGAAACGTAAATGAATCTCAATTATTCATGTCGGCGTATGACTTATTCGATGGTAAAGCCGCGCATTGGTATAGGGCGAACAGAAAGCACGCAAATTCTTGGGCCGAATTGGAAAAGCTTTTGAAGGAAGAATTCCAACCTCCCGACTATAATAATCGTCTGTTTGACGAAATAAAAAGAAGAACGCAGGGGAATAACGAATCAATTGGAGTGTACGTAGCCGTAATGGAGACGTTATTCAACCGACTATCGGTGGAAATTTCGGAAACCGCCAAGCTAAACATCCTGTTGAGAAATATCACCCCTTTTTACCAAACTAACCTAGGATTGACGGAAATTAATTCCATTAAGGAGTTGGTTGGTTACTGCAGGAAGTTGGAAGCGAAAAGATCGGCTTTGGACAATTTTGTACCACCTTCCAAGAAAAAGACGGACTTGGAGCCTGATTTGGCGTACGTTGACGCCTATGTCCCTAATCCTTCGGAACTCCCACCTCAGGTTGAGGCTATTACCTCCGGAAACATTACTTGTTGGAACTGCCGGCAAAAAGGACATAGCTCCAGGCAATGTTCAGCCCCGAAGACCAAGCATTGCTATAGATGTGGAAAGGAAAATGTCACAGTGCATACCTGTCCTCAATGCAGGTCGGGAAATGGAAACCAGTGATGCACTCAAAGACCATTTCAAGTTCGGCCAAATTTTTCCAGGACCTAAAACGTAAGGACCAAGACTTTCTAAATAACACCAAACCTATACTCGACTACATTTTATCCACCTCCGGAGCAGACGAGCGCCCCTATTTAGAAGTAGACATCCTGGGACGAAAAATTAAAGGCTTATTAGATTCAGGCGCAAATAGATCCATTGTAGGTCAAAGTGGATGGAAGATATTGCAAGATTTAGGAATAAGATGTCTGGAGGCTCAAAACGCTAGTTGCACCGTCGCCAACAGCGAAAAATGTCAAATTGTGGGAACTGTTTGCGTGCCAATAAAATTGCTAGATACCATCAAGACCATCCAACTATTGGTAGTACCCGAACTGAGGCACACTCTAATCCTTGGGACTGACTTCTGGGTTTCTATGGGTATCATCCCAAATTTAAGAAAGGGCTGTTGGACTTTTGATTCTGAGGAAAGTACCATCCAAGTTGCCACAATCCAATCCAAAGAAGTCTTAACTGATCTAGAGAAGCAGAATTTAACAGTTTTGACCGATAGGTATTTTAAGGAAATGGGGGATAAAATAGGTTGTACTAATTTGGTCGAGCATAGGATTGAGACATCTTCACCGCCGATCAAACAACGATACTACCCCGTCAGCCCATATTGATGAAGAACTAGACAATATGCTCACCGAAGGAATTATTCAGAAGTCAAGCTCGCCATGGTCATCCCCAATATTATTAGTACCGAAAAAGGATGGGAAATTCAGATTCGTTGTGGACTATCGCAAGCTCAATCAAGTCACAAAGAAGGACGCTTATCCAATTCCTTTCATTTCTTCTATTCTGGACAAACTCAGGGATGCAAGGTATTTGAGTACGCTGGATATAAAATCTGCCTATTGGCAAATTAAGGTGGCAGAGGATTGCCGAGAATTTACCGCTTTTACGGTACCCTCCCGAGGCCTTTTTGAATTCAATAGAATGCCGTTTGGTCTTTCGACCAGTCCTGCCACATGGCAGCGCTTGATTGACAGCGTCCTTGGTCCCGAATTGGAGCCATATGTGTTCACTTATTTGGACGATATAATTATAACCACCCCAACCTTTGAACTGCACATGGAAATATTGGAGCAAATATTCATCCGACTAATAAAGGCCGGTTTAACCCTATCTCGGCAAAAATGTTGTTTTTGTAGAGATGAACTAAAATATTTGGGATATGTGGTCAACCAGAATGGTTTACACGTCGATCCGGATAAAGTAACCGCAATTATGAACCTACCAGTACCAAAAACCGTATCTGACGTAAGAAGAATCATAGGTACAGCGTCGTGGTATCGCCGTTTCATCCTTAACTTCTCTACCTTGACTGCTCCACTTACGCAACTCCTTCATAAAAACCGAACCTTTAACTTGGACGAAAATTGTGGGAAGTCGTTTCAATTAATAAAAGACGCACTGGTATCTGCGCCAATCCTTAGCTGTCCTGACTTCACCAAACCATTTTACGTTCAGACAGACGCTTCTGCAACCGCCATAGGAGCTGTTCTTACTCAAAACCATCCTGATGGAGAACACGTAATCTGCTATTTGAGTCGATCACTTTCTCGTACCGAGCGTAACTATTCCACGACAGAACGGGAATGCCTCGCTGTTATCTGGGCTATTGAAAAACTTAGAGCCTATTCGGAAGGGTATAAATTTCACGTCATTACGGATCACCACTCGTTAGTGTGGCTAAATAACCTGAAAGAGCCGCAGGGACGTCTAGCTCGGTGGGCAGTTCGCCTACAGCAATTTGACTTTGATATTCAACATCGTAAAGGAAAAGACCATGTGGTTCCAGATATGCTATCTCGGTCGGCACCAGAGGTAACTTCCATAAATTACTTAGAAGATAAATGGTATACGAAAATGATCACAAACGTCTTGGAGAACCCCCTTAAATTTTCCAAATGGAGGGTAGATAATAACACTCTGTATAAATTAGTCCATCAGAAGTTTCCAGATCTCTCCGGTAACTCCGACTGGAAGTTGGTCGTTCCCAAGCCGCAGCGAATAGAAACCATTAAGGAATGTCATGACGCCGAAACGTCTGGACATGTAGGAATCTATAAGACTTACGAAAAGCTCAAACAGCGTTACTATTGGCCCAAAATGCAAAATGACGTGACTAAGTATGTGAAGCATTGCCGGATTTGTTTAGCGCAGAAGCCGGAACAAAATAAACGTCCGGGATTAATGGGGAAACGCCCATATGTGACCCAACCCTGGCAAATGATTAGCACGGATCTTGTCGGACCATTACCCCGCTCCTCGCAGGGTTATGCCTATATCTTAGTGACCACCGATTATTTTAGCAAATTCACCTTGGTTCATCCTTTAAGGAAAGCTACTGCCGCCGCCGTGACACGATACATGGAGGATCATGTATTCCTAGTTTTTGGGGTTCCTCAACACATACTGTGTGATAATGGTGTTCAATATAGGAGTAAGGAATTCATGGGATTGTGCCGAAAGTATAAGGCGAACATCATCTTTAATACCGTTTATCATCCACAGGCGAACCCAACTGAACGGGTAAATAGAGTCCTGAAGACAATGCTGTCCTCGTACGTTAGAGAGAATCACCGAACATGGGATAAAGTTTTACCAAAAGTCGGTTGTGCCCTCCGTACTTACAAACATGAGACTACCGAATGTACGCCTTATTTCATTAACTTTGGAAGAGAACAGATCCTTACTGGAGACCACTTTACCAATCCCAGATTTCTAAACGAGAGTTCTACTGGTTTCACTCCTCTAAATAATTCTCAAGAATTTATAAAAATGTATAGCCTAGTAAGGGAGAAGCTTAATCTAGCCCAACGAAAGTCCCAGCATAGATATAATCTTCGAAGAAGGCCACTGGAATTTGACGTGGGTTCGACCGTATGGTGCAGGAACCATGTACTATCCGATGGACCTAGTTATTTTGCTGCAAAATTGGCGGATAAGTTCGTAGGCCCTATGACCGTTGTAAGGAAACTCTCACCCTTAGCCTATGAAGTGCAAGACGAGTATGGAAAAATCAAAGGGGTGTACCACTTTCAGGATTTGAAGCCTCATCCCGCTTAAATTATTTTTTTTTTCTTACCTTATTTTGACTTACCTGACTTATTCCTTCCTAATTTGCTCACCATAAATGTTTTTAGTATATATATATATTTTTTTTTGTTGTTTCATGATAAAATACGTGAAATCTATAGATTTCTCTCTTCACGAAAGGGGGGAGTTGTTACCTTTTTTTATTTTTGCTTGTAATCAAATCCAATTAATTGAATCAATTATTTTATTGACGTAACCTTAATGTTGGCTGTCATTAGCCGATAGTTTTCTAATTATTATTTACAGCTATAAATTAGTGGATTTTTCGTGGTAGCCATAAAACATCAGTTCCCTTTGTCCATTTGGTAGGAATGTTGGTAATTCAATTGTTGACCGTCATCCAGCCCCATTCAGAGAATTCTGCTTTGTCTGGGTGTGCAAGGAGTTCTTGGGACTTGATAACCTAAAATACCCAATATTTACCTAATATCCTTCCTCTATATATCGATTAAACTTACCTTTCTGTCCCAAGTAGAGGTGATTTCTACCATGTCTTTGTTTGTGAGTAACCTCGTCGAGAAGTGAGGTTAGGCTGTTTCTAAAAGGTTAATTATGGGTTAATAAATTATTCACCATCGCTATTTAGTAAAATCATATTGTACTTACTGAGATTTGTCCCTAATTGCATCTGCAAAGTTTGTTTACTTCGCCATGATAGTACGGCTGTCAAAGATCAGTGTTGCCAACAGCGAATAAAGACGGTTCGTTAATTGAAAGCTAGGGAATTCCATACCTTTCCAAAAATCCCCAGGTTATGTTTAAAAATTCAAAGTTTTTATAATAATTGATTTAATTTGGATTGGTTATCAACTGCGCATTGTTAGGGGACCGGAAAATAGGTTCCGGCCATATTCATTATTGTTCAATGCTCGATGCTGAGTGCGTGTCTCCAAGAATTTCTACAAGTGGTTTTATTTTAACCATCCGCTATCGAAAGTGGGATCAATCTGTAGAATAACTTGTGTTGGATTTGTTAAGGCTAATTGTTGTGCCTATTTTGGTGATTTGGAGTCTATAAATCCTTCGGCTTTGCCGGATCAATTGAGCACGCGAGGTAAGCATCAATTTACCTTTATATTGGAAATATTCACTTTTATTTCTTCTTCGACTGTAGCATTGTACAAAATCTTCAACCGCACCCTCCACCGTCGAGTCATTTATTTCATTCCCTTTCGTGGGTCAAAATTACCTCGACTAGGCGTAAGTAACCTAATAAAAATTCGTTGTCAGACGTGTAATGTTCCTGAATTTTTTTTGTAGGGTTTTTCTTTTTTTGCCTTAGCAATAGGCTTTTGTTTTAGCCGTACGAAGAATTTATCGTACGTTTATCTTGCTGTGATTTATCATACGTCTACACTCAGTACCTATACCACCGTTCTCTTCTTTGGTTGGCGTTTGGAAATCCTGTTGGATTTATATGTGCATATATATTGGAGATACAGTGCCCCCACTGGAACAAGGACCTGCCAAGAAAAATACGATTTAGACATCCACCCGATTTTGACAACTAACTCCCGCCCACAGTGACAAGACTACTCCGAATGAGTAGCACCTCGATTTGACCACCACCCGGATTAGACAAACTAGTTTTACACTGGTT
The DNA here is from genome assembly GCA_921294245.1 of Brassicogethes aeneus. Taxonomy (NCBI): domain Eukaryota; kingdom Metazoa; phylum Arthropoda; class Insecta; order Coleoptera; family Nitidulidae; genus Brassicogethes; species Brassicogethes aeneus. Next base: position 3,907,645 of record OV121137.1, read on the forward strand.
CTTCCTCACCTGCTGCTGACCAGACAAGGATACGGATAAGTTTACTTTCCTTACCTCTCTCTCTTAAATAATTGAATTAACTTACCATTTACCCCATTTGTTTTTTTTACTTGATAAAAGTGTACCATAAGTACTAACTGTCATTTTGACAGGAATCATAATTTCTTTTTTTGTTATCTTTAAAATCTATATATTGAATAATAATATATTATCTTATAAGATATAATATTTCCAGGGCTGTCATTTAAGTTATATCTTGGTCTAACCGCTAATACCGAGTAAGTTTTTCCCTGTCAGTTCAGGAAAAATTGTATTTTTATTTTGCCATTTTACCTTCAATTATGACTGCCTAGGAGATATTATAGTGAATCTTAAACAAAACCGACATTGGGAGGTTCTATTCTGTGTGTATGCTGGGTTGCCTACCAGCATATGTAAAATTTTAAATATTATATTTAGACATATTATACTAAAGTTACTCTGTGCGCCTTAGTGATCACTTTGGTAAAATAGTAAATCAAATTTGTTTTTTTTTGAGTTATCATTATTAATTAAATTTAACGAATTAGCTTATATTATTAATACTTTAATAATAGTTTATTAGTTATATCAGCGCGTGAGCGTATCGCTGTATATATCACCAATACTCTATTATTTTTTTTATATATTTTCTGTTTGATATAATTACTCTAAGACTGCATAGGTAACCATTCAACAACACTCAACAACCAGAAAAATTGTCTACATTTATATTTCAATATACCTAATATATGTTATATCTGATTTTTCCTTAAGTAGCTTTACCTTTTTCTTTTCTTTTGGTAATTTTTTAAAGAAGAAGAAGACTTATCGTGCCTGACGTATTATAAGTAAATTACCTGGCTCCCAAAATTAACATCAACCATTTTTTTGTATCCACTCCCCTCTTCACTGATAGCTAGTCGCTGGCACCGTTACACCGAAATAAGCTTGCGAAGAAATTTAGGTGTAACAATTTGTTAAAAAATATATTCAGTGTTGGATGGGTTCAGAAATTAAAAACCTGAGACTGAGACTATCAACCGGGACCCCCTTCTCACAAGAAGGGATGCAATGCCAAAGACGTCTACCCCCCTCAGGAGATATAAAGTGGTTTTCCCCTTCAGAAAACGACTGAAGCGAGCCTGACCCAGGCTTTCTCAAACCGGAAGGGCTTATCTGGTACACAGACGGGTCTTTAATGAAGGAAGGTGCAGGAGCTGGTGTATATGGAGAGCGACCTGGGGCGAGAATAAGCCTTGCTCTAGGTCGATGCCCAACGGTATACCAGACTGAAGTCTTTGCCATCCAGATATGCGCCCAAGAAAAAATCCAGAGAGGCTACTCGGGTAAACATATCTACATATGCAGCGACAGTCAAGCAGCACTTCGGGCTCTTTACTCGGAAAGGGTCAACTCGAGACTTACACTGGACTGCATAAAAACCCTCGAACTACTCAGTGTGCTTAACAAGGTTAACCTTATCTGGGTACCGGGTCATCGAGGCATAGGAGGCAACGAGGAAGCAGACCAGCTGGCTCGCGAGGGCAGCAAGACGGCCTTCTTGGGGCCAGAACCTGTCATAGGGATCGCCTCCTATCTGGTAAAAACCAAGATCTGGAACTGGACTAACGACCAGTTCCAGAACAAATGGCGTGAACAAAAAGGCCTCAGGCATTCAAGGGTCTTCATAAAGAGTCCTACTACCTGCAAAGAGGCAAAAAGATTCCTGAAACTTAACAGGAACCAGTTAAGAATCATCACAGGAGTCCTAACAGGACACTGGGTATTCAAATACCACCTACACAAGACCGGACTCAGCAACGAGAAGGACTGTAGGTACTGCAGCGAAGTAGACGAAACTACCGAGCATATAGTCTGCGAATGCGACGCTCTAGTCAATAGTAGACTAAGACACCTAGTGGACAGATAATTGGAACCAGAGGAAATAATGCATGCCCGACCAGAGCGGGTCTGCGCTTTTCTTAAAAGCTGCGGCCTCGTAAGGTAAGGCAGGGCTTCACCAAAAGGGGGTTTGCACAATGGGCAGTATGTGTGCCTAAGTGCTGCCTGCAAAGGCTCCCCTTCAAATCAATCAATCAAAACAGAGAGGTGAAAGTGGACGTGTTTTTCGTGTTTCAATATATAATAGTCCATGTGTAGGTATTAAATTAAAAAATGTATCTTTGTATCTTAATACCCCTAGTTACTAAAAATTTGTAACTAGTTACAGTTATATTTACTAGATTGGGATAAATAACTAGTTACATACGCAGATACATAAAAAGTATCTAAATAATGTAACTAGTTACTTAAAACTAGATACGTTACAACAATAGTGATAAGGGACTGTTGATAACAATGACAACAACAAATGTCATATTATGTTCACCCATAATATAACAAGTGGTATGATTATCATCGATGATATTTTCGAATGTAAGAATGAATTTTTACATTTTTAATGTTTAAATTCAAATTCCGCCATTTGGAATATTGTATTTCCTTATTTCAATAAAGACGTTTATTTATTTATTTAAATATCATCGATTATTAATCATTCCATGAGTTATATTTAGTGAGAAAATATAATGAATTTTAGTATTTGCTAGTATGACATTTAAAATTAAAATGTGCTTTAAAATATAAAAAGACTTTATATATTTATATTATAATAACCCTTATTTTTTCAAACTTACCTTAATTTCATTATCGTTTACACCAACCCATCGAACTTTTAGAGTTTATAATTCATTATTTTAATGATATTACAAACGCATGATTTAAATATCAACACTGAGAAAAAAGTTTATTGCTCCCAAATAAAAAAAATATTTAAATATGGGACAAGGGTACAGTTTATTTATCCGAAATATATTTTTATTCCCGACACATAAAGTTTTACTAAAGTATATTTATCGTTATTATTTCGACTATTTAGAGGTAATAAACAATATATTCACTATTAATAAAAGTATTAGCTACACAGTTTATTTGTCCCATTTTTTTCTCAGTGAACAAATGTTAAATTAAGAAAAGGGCCAAAATCCTTAGTAACGTGTAAACAAAGTGATAAAAAATATTGTCGCTGTGATAAAATGCTATGGAACTATGGAATACTGGCATTTTATTGGTTTTAATATTAATGAATTGTATTGTCGCGAAAATATTGTACAGTAGGTTATTTTCGTAAGTAATATCATAAGGGCATCTAAAATATCGAAAAACACGTTGCTAAGTAATATTTTAAGTTAAAATTTTTAACAAGAAGCATGAGTGCTGGTGGCAACAAAAATCCGAGTCGAAGAGGATTTTTGCACCTGCACGAAAGCATTTTGTTAAAAAATATTACTTAGCATTTTTTTTTCGATTCTTTTCACAGGAAAAATTAGATACCCGAATGGTATTTGACAAGACTATTTTATGAGTAACAGTTATTCTGCATGCACATAGCTTACAAAACATACTACCTATTATTCATGCATACATAAGAAATATGTAGGTATTAATTTAAAAACTGAAAAATATGTAATTTATTTAAGGTAGTGTCTCCCCGACCGTCGGACGGACGTAGAAAAATGTGTGCTCGACCGTCGGACGGACGTAGAAATGTGTGTGCTCGACCGTCGGACGGACGTACAAACGTGTGAAAATGACTAGAGGCTAAATGTAGCAAAGTATTCCTCAAGGTTATGACGAATAGCTGTCATCTTGGTTATGTAGGTACACTGCATTGTGCCATACCAAACCAACCCAAACTTAACAACCCAACCCAACCGACCCCGCCCCATTGGGCCCCTCCCGCCCCATTGAGCAATAGAGGTATAATATATCTAAGGGCAGGCTGGATTGTGACAATGGGGCGGGAGTGACCCAATGGGGCGGGGTCGGTTGGGTTGGGTTGTTAAGTTTGGGTTAGTTTGGTATGGCACAATGCAGTGTACCTGCATAACCAAAATGACAGCTATTCGTCATAACCTTGAGGAATACTTTGCTACATTTAGCCTCTAGTTTAAAATGAGGTTAAAATATGCGACGGTTGAGCACACACATTTCTACGTCCGTCCGACGGTCAAGCACACACTTTTCTACGTCCGTCCGACGGTCGGGGAGACACTACCTTTATTTAATCACAAAATACTACAAACTTAATTATTTATGGTACAATTAAAATATAAATTGCAATTTTAGTGACAACAGCTGTCAAGTTTTGCTTCGGGTAAACTCTATAAAAACAGCAGACAGGTGCTGTCATACAGTTTTTCCACCTAGAAACCATTTGTAATTCAAAATTGCGAGTTTGTGATTGGTGGAAATTAAGACGAGGGAAATAGTCGTAAGTAATATCATAAGGGCATCTAATTTTTCCGAAAACACGTTGCTAAGTAATATTTTAACAAGAAGCAGAGTGCTGGTGGCAACAAAAATCCGAGTCGAAGACGAGGATTTTTGCCCCTGCACGAATGCATTTTGTTAAAAAATATTACTTGGCATTGTGTTTTTTCGATATTTTTCACAGGAATAATTAGATGCCCGAATGGTATTTGACAATACTATTTCATGAGTAACAGTTATTCTGCATACAGATAGCTTACAAAACATAATTGCTAAGTAATATTTTAACAAGAAGCATGAGTGCTGGTGGCAACAAAAATCCGAGTCGAAGACGAGGATTTTTGCATCTGCACGTATGCATTTTGTTAAAAAATATTACTTGGCATTGTGTTTTTTCGATTTTTTTCACAGGAAAAATTAGATGACCGAATGGTATTTGACAAGACTATTTTATGAGTAACAGTTATTCTGCATACCTACACATAGCTTACAAAACATACTACCTATTGTTCATGCATACATAAGAAATATGTAGGTATTAATTTAAAAACTGAAAAATAGGTAATTTATTTAATCACAAAATACTACAAACTTAATTATTTATGGTACAATTAAAATATAAATTGCAATTTTGGTGACAACAGCTGTCAACTTTTGCTGCGGGTAAACTCGAAAAAACTGCTGACAGGTGCTGTCATACAGTTTTTCCACATGCAATTCAAAATTGCGCGTTTGTGATTGGTGGAAATTAAGACGAGGAAAAAAGTCACTTAATTAATTAAAACAAACACAAATAACTGAATTTTAAATTTTCTATTGGTTTTTTAAAAATGTCATAAGTATTCAAACTAATAACGTATTATTCGATAAATGATTAATCCTTACGATAAAATAAAGGTAAGTTGTGAATTATATAAAACTCAAAAGTTTGAAAATAAAGTATTTATTTATACTATTTTGTAATAGTATTAGAGAAAATTTATTTAGCACCATACTATCTAAATAAATAAATACGGACACTATACAGATAGTCTGCCAAGGGTTTGAGGTGAAATACTTAGCAAGATATATTAAATATGTTTAAGTGAATTTAAGTTTTTAATATATTTTGCTAGCATTTATCCTTGAAATTGGACTAGTAATAAAATTAATTGTAATATCACTTAACAACCATTTGGCGAAACAATATTTCTATTTTTCTAATACATTAAATAATTTATAAATTAAATGATTGTCTCTATAATAGCGTCCCCTATATAAATTATTTCATGTGTATTTATTTAGTGTTTTTATTAATATACAAGTTACTGACTATACATTGTAAAGTTAAGTCGTTTTGTAAGTGTAGTGGATGTTTTATAGCCACGGTGAGATTTTTGTAGTTTGTGCAATAACCATATAAGTAAAATTTGTTTTTTATACATCTTAATGAAAAGTTATATTTTCCTATCTAACTTGCGGGACCTTTTTATAGTATAGTATTTTCCTAAAGCATTCAAGTTTTCGCTATTTTTTCAGACAATCACTTTGTATTTATAAAACATTTAAAAATCTCAATATTATCTAACTACTACTCCCATTTTTTGTAACTTAAGTTATTCAGTCTCTTATCACATCTTTCTTATGGCTAAATTTATTTACAATTTAATTCACTAAATTCAGTAATTCTTTTTGTACATTATGGTAGCATCTCTATAGTCTTCCTTGGATTGGTCCTTGTCACCCCATCCCCAAATTTCATGTGAACCATCACCAGTTCTTTGTACACGCTTCTTGATCATTTCAGGAGAAACAGTTTTTAAATCGTAAGCCCAACCGATTTTGGCAAAAAAGTCTATAAAAGCTGCAGAGAAGTTTGTACTGTATTTACCCAATTCAGAAGTTTTGTAGTCCCATGGAAAGGTGTGGTGATAGTTGTGCCATCCTTCACCAAGAGCAAAAATAGAAACCATCTTATTTTCAGCTGGATTAATATATCTTAAAAATATGTATTAAAAATACCATTTACCTACTTAACTTGTCATTAAATAACTTACTTGTCATAAGGTTTGTGTCCGTACAAATGGGCAGCAGAATTAACCAACCAAGTGGCATTCAATGTTATAATGTATCTCAACATGTTTAAAGAGAAGGAATTAATAAAAGTTTCATTCCAAAAGTACATGGGAATCATTACAGGCAATATAAAGCAACACAGAGGCATTACAATAAGATAATATTTATCCTGGGCGAACAAAATAGGGTCGGCGTATAAGTCTGAAATATCTAAACCTTTGCCTTTATTCTTTACTTCTGGATGCTTTTTGCATAAGAGCCATCCAATATGAGAAAAAAAGAATCCACGCTTTGCATTGTGAGGGTCTGCATCGGTTTCACTAAATTTGTGGTGGACTCTGTGGTCGCGTGACCACTCAATAACAGAGTTTTCAAAAGCTAATGAATTAAAAAGAGTGAGAATTAATTTTAATGGCCATTTAGCTTTATATGAACGATGAGCCCAAAGTCTGTGAGCACCTGCTGTAACCCCCAAACCACCGCATTGGTACAAAAAGAAACCTGAAAATATAAATTAAATAAATACATGTGTATAAGATAAAAGTGTAATCATTTATAAAAATTGCAAAATATTGCAAGAGTTTTTACGCTAAATGTTTAAATTATTATTTAAAAAATAGTCCTTATCATTTAAATGTCATAAGTTCATTTGCATAATTTTACTTAAAGGACGTAACTCGTGAACTTGAATATAACCTTAAGTACTATATAGTATTGACTGATAAAAAATAAATAATAAGATACTTACCAAACACAGTTGTGGCTAATTTTGCCGATACCAACATTAAGTAAACGCCATAAAGAGCAACAGCATGGAAATAGGCAAATAAGATTATATTCCTCCACACAAGTTCCAATTTACGGTTGTCCGGTTGACTTACTTCCGGTGGAACTTCCGGCATGGAGACTTCGTCATCCTGTTCAGACAATACCCCGGTGGGAACTGAGGTTATGTTAGGAGCCATCTTTAAACTAAAAATTAATTTATATATATTATATATATATATATATATATATATATATATATATATATATATATATATATATATATATATTTGTATATTAGGGTGCTTTACCCTCCCAAATGTTTCTATTTAATAAAAAAAAATCCTCACCAAATATGGGCGTTCCAGCTCAACTCCAAGAGGTCGCTGTTTTTATTTTGGTTTCCCCTTTAATTAACACGGGAAAAATAATTTTATGTTTGGAATTTTATACATCTGTATCAAAGTAACTTAAGGCAATGATCATTGCAGTTTCTTATATAAAATATAACGCTCTACAAAAAAGCTCTCTTATTATTTTTCGTACAATTAGCAGACGGGAGGTGAAAGGGGGCAAAACAAGGCAGCGGGGGGGTCAAAATGGGGTACCCAAAAAATGAGCATATGAAAAGTTTTACAAAATTGTACCATCCTTTTTCGCGCTGTACAGGCTCAGAATAATTATTTTCGATTAAAAGCGTGAACTTGTGAGTCAATATATTTTTAAATAATTTAAAAACCAAAAAAAATTTTTTTTATACGAAATTTTTCGGGTACCCCATTTTGCCCTCCGCTGCCTTGTTCTGCCCCCTTTCACCTCCCGTCTGCTAATTGTACCATACAATTAAAAAAAAAACAGAAAATTTGATGTTAATCAAACTTTGACCTCGAATAACTCTAGAAGCAATCAACATATCGAAAAATAATAAGAGAGACATTTTATATAAGAAACTGCATTGATCATTGCTATAAGTTACTTTGATACAGAGGTATAAAATTCCAAACATAAACTTATTTTTTCCCATGTTAATTAAATGAAAAACTAAAATAAAAACAGCGACCTCTTAGAGTTGAGCTGGAACTGCCATATTTGGTGAGGATTTTTTTATATTAAATAGAAACATTATATATACAGAGTGTCCCAGAATATGTGGGCAATCTTCTGGATTTAAATGGAACACATAAAAATAATATGACAAGTTCCTATATTTTTTTTTCCTACGGCCTCCTCTACGGAGATACGGTCCCATAATGGACACCCCTGGAATTAGTTTGTTTTTAAATATAAAAAATAACTTTTAAATCACTAGGTGGAATTTAATTATTTTTTAATATATTGTTTACTAGGAAAGTTTCCTTATTTAGTTTGTCAGGGACGGACTAGCGATTTAAAGGCACAAAAATATTTTTAGTCAGCTTAAACCTTAAACTAAAAAAAGTTACTCCTGATCGACATCGATAAAATGTACTGTTTACGAAAAAAAATGTTTGTGTACAATAGGGTTTTTTGAATTTATTTTTATCTTTTTTGCAATGTTTATTTTAAATTTATTAGTTTAAATAATGATGTCAGTGTCAGTTAAAAATATAACTTTTTCTTCATTTCAGGGGCGTCCGTTATGGGCCAGTATCTCCGTAGATGGGGCCGTAGGAAAAAAAATTATAGGAACTTGTCATATTATTTTTATGTGTTCTATCTAAATCCGGGAGATTGCCAACAAAATTTAATTTTCAAGTAATAATAATAAAAATAATAATATTGTTTTTTATAAAAAGATCAATATTAAATATGACCCTTTAAGATAGTTGTGTGTTATATATAAATCAACTGCAAATTTTGCAGTTGATTTATATATAACACCCAACTATTCTTAAAGGGTTACATAAAACATTTTTATTTATGTTTTTTTGAATATTAATTTAGCTACATTATTTTCCTATTATACTTTTAAATAATAAACTTAAATTTAAAATGCTAAATATCATAAATATTCACATTTTATTTTTAATAAATTAACACATAAATAATAACTCTCGTAATAACTATATTATTATTATAATAATTGTTTTTTATTTATTTTTGTTACTTTTTTACTTAAATGGCAGCAAGAAATAATTGAATCATGAAAGTGATAAAAAATAACTTTATAAAACTAATTAAATTACATACAAATAGGAACTACAAATTGATAAAAACATGCAATAACATTAAAACATCAAAGCTTTACAGTTATTATAAAACCTATTAAAAAGTCCATGTTCGACCATGCCATCAAATATTTCGGTGTAACATATCATTGATTAAAATATGTACTCCTTCACTCAACGATTTCACTCTGGAAGGGGAGACGGACGTCTATCGACTAAATGTGACGTCGCGGCGCGTTTAAAGGTCACGGGTCAGCGACTATACAAAAGGGATGCTGGGCGAAATTAAGCTTTGGTTACTGGAGATTTTAAACTAACAAAAAATAGTAGTTTAATATTTTAAACCCAGCTTTTGTTATCAAAAATATACACTCTGTATATTTTAAAAGACAATTTAATTTTAAACAAAAAATTAATATTGCATAACTATCCTAAACTTAAAAATAATACTATATTAAAGAACTAAGTAATTTTTCCGCACGAGGACAATTTACAAAACGAGCAACGAAGGAGCGAGTTGGAATATGGAATATTTACGAGAGCGGAATATGTAATTACAAATGGGTTTCAGACCATACTTTTTCTACGTTTCTAAAATATACCATGGAGAAATAATTTAATTGGGAGAACGTGAGGTTGGATCGGTCTTAAAGTTATATAATAAACACAGAAATGGCGCCACCAGTATTTATACCGCACATACTTCCAAAATATATGATACCATAGACAAAGTAATACGTCCACGAATGATACGAATTGTCAACTAAATAAAATTTAGGTTATATTAAATTAAACGCCATGACTACAGGAACACTTTTTAACACTGGAACAACAAATTTAGGAAATAAAAAAAGTTCGACAACTTCTTGTAGATTTTATGTTACGATAAAACTAAAACAAACCAACCAACCCAACCCAACACTTTTTAACAAAGAAACTACAAATTTATGAAATAAAAAATAAAAACAGTTTGACAACTTCCGAGTATCGAACCCGGTACCTCTCGCATGCTAAAAGGACATCCATTAATTACGTGAGGCATTTTCTGATAATTTGGACCCCTCCCTCCCCCTTGGTGAGATTTGGTGAGATGTGATAGACCCCCCCCCCGTATCCCTCACATGAGATTCTAGTCATTAAACTTTCTTTGCGGACAACATGATAAACCCAAAAAATAAAAATTGATTACAAAAGTTGACGTGAGATTTTTAATGACCCCCCTCCCTTAACATGAGATTTGGTAAGATTTTGCTAGACCCCTCCCCCCCTATTTTTATCTCACGTAATTAATGGATGTCCCCTAAGCGACCGCCCTACCATCTGAGCAATCTAAGCATGACATCAAAATTAAAACGCTCGGGGAACAAAAACGGATTAATATTATGACGTGCAACTAAAGTGCCTTTAACATTTAGAATCGCGCCACGTTAGCGTGCCTCTAGTCACAGCGTTTTCTAAAGCATTTGCTTACATCGCCTAGGTTAAGCTTACATAAATTTCGGTTGTTTGGCTTTAAAAAAGCAAAAAGTGGCATAATATGCAGATTATGTAAAATCCATTAAAAATCTCGTTATCACAAAAACCTTTTGGCTATCGTGCCATTATAAAATGTATTTATTATTGTTATTGTTTTTTCATACAATTTATATAATTTATTTAAAAGTATTTATTGTGCTTCCTAAATAGGGACAAAAATGACGTCACGCATGCGCTTAAATGCAATCTCCCGTGTGATTTTCACTTCCCCTACTTTAACCCCACAAAAAGGAAACAGTCTCAGTTAGAAATGCTTTGTAAATGTGTGGAAGTATGTGTTATTCCGTTATCCAATGATAAAATAAAGTCATTCTGTAGCACTTTAAGGAATATATGTAATTCACATTAAAAAGTAATATTAGAACGGTCCTATTCCGTAATAGTAGTAGAAAAAATGCATTATGACATGAGTTCTTTGTACTATTTTTTTTGTTTATTAAACATTTTAGGAAAAATTTTAACTATAAATTATATTTGCGTTTCGTACTGTTGCCATGCATGGAGTACTGTGCTTATTATGGTATACAAAATAGAAAAACAAATAATTAGCAATTGAACTTTCTAATTGTTGTTAAAATAAAGTAATAATTTGGTTATTTTTATGAAGCTCCCTATTCACGAAAACTTTTTATTTTACAACTACTTTCGTAATAACTTTGAACAAAGTATATTATTTTTTTATCGTTATTACTATAGTTAAAAGTTTTCGATAAGCTAGAATTATGTATTTCCAATTAAAATTATCACTTAAAGTATTTTAGGCCATAACAATTATTTTTTGAAAAATAGAAATATAAAAATAAAAAAAAATTTAAACGTTTAATTACAAAAGGCATTAAATTGTTTATTGATTGTTATATTATGATTATATTATGAAATATTCGGTTAATTTCAATTAAAATTATCAATTTAAAAATATTTCTTTCAAGCCACAGAATAATCAAAACAGTTATTTAAAAAAATATATAAAATAATGTTAATTAATGATTGTTCATATTTTTAGTTAATAAATTGGTATTTGATAATTCTGTGGCTATAATAGCAGTAGCAATATTTTACGATAATAATGGTGGTTTATTGATTTATAAGTAGTACAATTAAAATAAAAAAATATTTGCGGCAGTTATTAGGTACTTCATTAATATTTATATTTTAAACAGTTATATTTATTAAATAAAACAATTCTAAAGAATACGTAATGACCTAAAAATGATTTTTGAACGTTGACATTAAAAATGTTTTATTAATAGGCATTCAAAAACTAGAAACACCACCCATAGATAATATCACCACCAACATCAACATCTATTATTTTTTGACAAATAGTTTCTCTTTAAGATACTTTTTATCAATCTATGAAAAATTATGCAGGTTTTTAAAGTGGTAGGTAGCTAATGATAGTTGTGTTAATAGTATATTATGTAGGGCTGTTCAATTTAGCCGGTTAAAATATTATTTAACCTAATAAATTACTCTATTATTGTTTGTCATAAAAGCACTATCAATATGTTTTTTGAACATGTCCGTAAATAACAAATCATTATAAATCATTAGCTTAAAAAAAATTAGCCGGTTAGCCTTTAGCTAATTAGCTGAGCTAAGCTAGATTAACCGGTTAAGCCGCCAGCTAATTAGCCAAGCTAATTTAGTTAACCGGTTAAATTAGTTAATCTGATCATTTAAATTAGGCACGAGCGAGGTGGCGAACGACTGTTTAATTAAATGAGTGTCTAGGAAAGTTTATAAATGAGTGGCATACTATAGTTTTTCTACGACAAATACTTTTTATTATCTAAAAATGATTTAAATTAAATATTTGTATAAAGCGACATCTATACAAAATAGAGTAACCGTAAGAATGGAAATCTGTATTACCGGCGGTAAATGTCAATTTTTTTTGTCTAAATCGAAATTTATCCCTTGAAAATGGGCTGACAATAAAATCAGTGTTTCACAGTAAAAGTAAAGAGAATGTTTTATGGGCACTACACGGTGGAGTCTTCACCCGAAATTTGTAATGTTTCATCTAGTTTAATGCCGGCCACAATCTTATAGAAGACCGTGCTGGTGGTGAAATCAAAAGGTCAGTACAAACTTAAATATTACAGTGAGAAACTAATTAATACTTTTGAATTTTTGTATAAAGATAATACAATAATGTTTACATTTAGTATTATTTCACAGGAAGGGCACTTTACTTTAAAGATTGTATGACATTTGACAACAGTTGACAACTTGTCAAATGTCATACAGTTACAGTTACTGTAAGAAAGTTTTAACGCAACTGATTTTTTAATTTTATTAAAGCTAGTGTACGCAATATTGCTAGTTTAGTAAAAATATATTTGTCTTAATCGATGCCACTAAGAATTCTTACACGCCTCGTTTTTAGTGCTACCAAGAGCAGACAGTAACCCAGTATACAAAATAGAAAAACAAATAATTAGCAATTGAACTTTCTAATTGTTGTTAAAATAAAGTAATAATTTGGTTATTTTTATGAAGCTCCCTATTCACGAAAACTTTTTATTTTACAAGTACTTTCGTAATAACTTTGAACAAAGTATATTATTTTTTTATCGTTATTACTAGTTAAAAGTTTTCGATAAGCTAGAATTATACATTTCCAATTAAAATTATCACTAAAAGTATTTTAGGCCATAACAATTATTTTTTGAAAAATAGAAATATAAATGTCTTCTTATTAGACAGTAACCCGTTGAAATATAGTTTAAGATCAAGCCACTTTCTCAATTGAAAACGTATAGGTAAGATAGGTAAAAATTCTTTAATATGATCAAAATTAGTATATTATTCGCAGAGGCGGATTAAATGTCGAGAGCGCCCTAGGCAAGCACCTCATCGGCGCCCCTCCAGCGGCCATATATTATAAAATTTTACTAGTGCGTATATAATAATTAGCAGCGCCCCGCGGTTTCACCCGCGTATTGTCCTATCCCGTGAAAATTTTGGGATAAAATGTGTAAATCTGGGTCTCCAGCTATCTATAGACACCAGGTTTCATCACAATCGGTTCAGGGCCGGTTTATCAATGTCTAGTTAAGTTCCAGTTAGTCTATCTGACAGGCCTATGGGTAAGTACTACTTACCCATAGGCGTGAATGAAATGTGATAAAGGGACAGAATGAACATGAAAATCTATGATGAGTCACTGGGAAACAGATCTGACTGTGTACGTGTGTTGACCGATTATGGTGTGTTATATCATTATTATTAATTATGTAAAAGCTTAAAAGAAATTAATAATATTTGACCGCCCTCGGTGGTGTAGTAGTCGAGATGCCGAGAGGTCGTGAGTTCGAATCCCACCAGGGTTATGGCTATTTATTTGTGTTTGTTAGGATGTACTCCTGTAATTAGGCCTGGTGCCTGTTGCAAGTATATTAAAATAATAAATTAAAATAGAATAAATAATAAAATTAATGTTATAAATTATATATTTAAAAAATCCCAATTTTAAATTGGTACTAATCACATTCAATGACAATAATTGACAATTATTGTTAAAAAAAAATAAAATTAAAAATTTTTGCGTCTACATTTTTGTCTTGCGAAATTGTCAATAACATCGTCATAGTTTAAAGATATCAATAAGTTTGATTCAATTTTAAGTATTGCTAACAAATTTAATCTCTTATCTGTAATGGTTGAGCGAAGATCATTTTTCACTCTTTAGACAGGAAAAACTCCGCTCACCACTGCAATTGCTGACTGCCGTCGATACGCACATTCTTAAGGCTATGTCAATATTTGGGTAAATTGTTTTAAGTTCTTTATTTCTATTTTAATTTTATGTTAATTATTTTCTATGTTTAAAAACCTACGTTCGCGCGCCCCCTTCTAACCTCGCGCCCCTAGGCACGTGCCTAGTTTGCCTTAGGGATAATCCGCCTCTGATTATTCGCCTCGGGCATCATGGCGCGCAGTGCAGGAATCTCACACTTTCTGCCCGTGTAGTGTATACTATTTTTCTTACTACCTCGGCCGAAAATACAACCCGGCCGAAAATACGGGAAAAAATTAAATGTGTATTTATGTACCTATCTCCATTTGAAGAGCTTGATAAATAAATAACAGTAGGCCGTGAATTCAGCGGTGCCAATACAGTAAAAATAGAAGGTTGTATTTTAATTAACAAATTACTACTTTATAACAAATAAAAGTACCATTAAACACTTAAAACAACATAAAAAGTAAAAAAGTAAAAACATAAATTGTTTATTTGTTGTTATAATTGCAAAATTATGGTTTAAAACTGTCATATTTTTGTGTTTCTCATGTTGGCAGTACGAAATTTGAATGTTAAGCACACGACTAAAAAAATTTTACTCCCGCTATTAGAGTGTGCGCTTGACCAATGCATAAAACGTTAACTTTCTGCCGTGGAATCGGGGACGAAACAACGTATTTTGAGTCGAGGTAGTAAGAAAAATAGTTTTCTTAACTGGTACCTTTAGTAACCTACGAGGGCATATTGTTCTATCCAAAATATGGCGCCCCAATTAAAAATTGTTCAAACGATTGAAAAGAACCATCTTTTAAACTATTACTACAAATTTTTTAGATTACGTAACCTACGTAACATTTTGTCATAATTTTATAGCCCCATAGTACAAGGAACCGAAACGCTTAAAATGTCCTAAAACCATTAAAAGGTAATAGAAAAAGCTATATACATACTTTAGGAGGAAAATGCGTTTCCTCCCTTGAAAATTTAATTCCCTTCGCTTCGCGTCGGGCATCAAACTATTCGCGGGAGGAAAAGCACTATTTTCCTCCCATGGTATGTATAACTATATTTGTCAAAGTTAAAAATCACATCACAGTTAACAAAGCCATTAAAAAAAACAGAAATTAGGCTGAGAGTTGCTGCCCGTATCCTCCGTATTCTCCAAATTTGACCTCTTTCCTTTTTCCAAAACTGAAAAAATCGTTGTCTGGAGAGATATATGCCTGAAATGCTCAAGGTATCAACGCTGTAGATGTATTTTTATACTCATTAGTTTTTGGACCAATTATATTTTAAAAAATTATTGTTTTTATCACTTTTACAGCGCAATATAATTTATTAACATTTAAATTAATTTCATTCCTGGAATTGCATCCTGGGAATATTTGTATCACCTTATTTACTACATAACAACTTATTCCTTAAGGGCGTAAATAATTTTAAAAAGTTTTGAAATGCATGTCAAAATAAAATAATTGTAAAAGTCAAATTTGTTTCTTTACATTTTTAGTAATTATTTTAGAAGTTATTATTATAATAACTTCTAAAATAATTACTAAAAATGTCAAGAAACTAATTTTAAAAAGTTTTTAAATGCATGTCAAAATAAAATAATTGTAAAAGTCAAATTTGTTTCTTTACATTTTTAGTAATTATTTTAGAAGTTATTATAATAATAATGACTTTTACAATTATTTTATTTTGACATGCATTTCAAAACTTTTCAAAATTATTTACGCCCTTAAGGAATAAATTGTAAAGTAGTAAATAAGGTGATAAAAATATTCCCGCAGGATGCACTTCCAGGAATTAAATTAATTTAAATGTTAATAAATTATATTACGCTCTAAAAGTGACAAAAAACATTTTTTTTAAATATAATTGGTACCATATATGGTATTAAAAAAAATAATGTATGCAAATAAAATATAAAGCCATACATTATTTTTTTTTTTAATCAGGCTAATGCACTAACATAAGTTGTAGCCACTAGAATTAGTGTTTATCGTTAATGGGCCTGATTGGCCGGATTACCCAAAAACCACTGATTCTAGTGGTTGTCGTTAACGACTCATGTTAGTGAATTGGCCTAAAAACCATAATAAATTTATTAAATAATAACTAATAATGTGAAAAAAATTTTGACATTTACAATTATTTTACTTTGACATGGATGTCAAAATGACTCAACGAATAAAAATTCCTCACAAAAAGTGTTGCATATATTTATAAATTAATATTTTGTTGAAAGTGATTTTCGTGGCAAATTAAAATGATAAAAGGTCTGACAGTTAGGCACAAATAATGTTATTTAACAAAGTTGTAGTTTTCACGTGCAAAATACTATTTTGAAAATAGTACTATGTACTGCAATTATACCGAGTAAAAAAGTTATATTTTGGGTAAGAAAGTTTAAATAAAAGATGTAAATAATTTTTTTATTTTAAAGCGACAAATTTCAATTTTAAATGTTAAACTGATATTTATGTATTATATCCTAAAATTCATTTATTTTCTTACTAAATATAACTCGCAGTGTTGCTAACAGTCTATTGTGAAAAGTCCCAACCAAGCTCTTCAAAAGTCGCCAGAAATCGCTAAATTATTTGGCACTTAAAAATCGCCAGATGTCGCAAATTTAAAAAAAAGAGAAAAAAAAAGGTTAAAGTGGTTGCAAAATTTTAAACAGAATTGATTTTTCATAAAGAAAGAATTTTAACGTGGTTGTAGTAAAGGACACTAGAAAATGGCATTATCTTATCATTACACAAAAATAATTAATAATTATAATTGTTAACAAATATTTTATTTAAATAACATAACATAAATCATTAAAAAATCAAGTCATTCTAAAATAAGAAAAATAAATAAAATTTATAAAAATAAATAATTCATAAGGTAAATAAAAAAAAAATTAGTTTATTAATAAATTTTCCTCGAAATTTTCAAAAAATTCAGTCGATTTTGCATCGTCATTAATATAAGCCTGCAAAGTGCCAAAATCCCTTAGGATTTTCCATAACACAGATTATAAAAGAATAAATAAATAATGGGATTTGACAATTGCCCGGCTATTTTTTCAGTTTTTGACATTTGACGGATGACGTACGGATGCGTCGTTGCCAAGTTCGCCATGCCAAGTTGGCATGGCGAACTTGGCATTGCCAACGTAACAAATTTTAATTTGAAATTTTTTAAACTAGAAATTATTTTGTTGTTTTGTTTAAAAACAAATTTCATTAATGTTAAAATGTCTCCAAAAATGTCGCCAACACAATGTGAAAAACGCTAGGTTTGAGACACGTCGCAAATCATAAAAAAATGTCTCAAATGGCTACCTCAAAACGCTAGATCTAGCGACAAAGTCGCTAAGTTGTCAACGCTGATAACTCGTTTCATTTTAGCTTTTTCAAAAATATTACGGCCTTTCAATCTACTGGAATTAAAATAATACGAAATTATTATATTATATTATTATTATAATTATTATTACAAATTTACCTCAAAATTAACTTAACTTTACGTAGAAAAATATGATATATCCATAGGCATTAAAGCGATTAAAAACTTCTTATATTTAATGATAAAACTGACGTAGTGTATTTATGAATACCTATTCCTGTCCTGATTTATTTGGAATCGAGGGTTAATTACACAAGTGCTTAAAAATTATTTTTATGCACGAGTGTAATTTGTTTAGATAATTATAGGAATAAACTAATTAAATCAAAGAATTTCAAATATTTTAATTTCAACACAAACCTTCACTTAACAAATATTGTAAACTAAAAAAAATAATAATTTTGAAAAACGTGACATTTTGAATAACTGTCACATTAAAATAAAATCTGACGTTATTTTTATTAATTGCCATGGATACGTAGATACAATGGAATGATCGATTCCTAGTAGACAATTATCGCTGTAATCAAGCGGTAATTGCTAACTTAATCAGGCAATTTGACAGTTTAAATCAGTCTTATGTGTGTGTCCTTCCGTTAATTTACATTTTGCGGTGTTTTGTTTAATGTGGGGAGATTGTAAAATGGCTTGTTTTCTTCGTTAGGTATTGGGTACTTGTATGTAAGTTATATTGATTGTCTTTTCTTGGCGCCACTCCTGGATCTCAAGACAACAAGTAATCAATAAAAACAAGACTTCCTACAACATTCTTTTTTAATTAATGATTTTAGACGAATAATTTAATTGGCTCACAATTTATAAGTGTCCATGGGTACCAATAATACTTTTTAATAATACTTTTTTTCCAGGACTTCCAGGAGGGTAACTGCCCCCTGCCCCCTTCCAAATATTACGTTTAAACGTTAATCCTTTTTTATACATACATATTTTATTTGTCATTAAATGACCTTCACATCAATATTTAAGTCACACCATTGTTAGAGACATCATCAAATAAATATTTATAAGAAAACCGATTTGTGCCTTAATACGTCAATTATTATAATTAAACAATCCGTTGCAATTACATTATTTAAATAAAACATGATTACAATTCGATATTATATTGCATAATAAAGGAACTAAATTCTTTTTAACTTTACCTATTATAGAAAATAAGTTTGGCCTTAATGAATTTCAAAAAGTACACGCGTTTTTTTATTACTCTGCTTTTAAAATGAAAAGAAAACCTTCGAAATTGCAATTATTTACAAATATAGACTAAACGAGTTTTATAAGTTTATCTACTTTCTTTTCTAAAATTTCTCCATGTAAAACATAAACCAATGTAACTTTTTTTATATAATCACAAAAAATTAAACCGGACATTTGTTAATTTGAAATGTTCATCAAAATATTTTATGTCGTAAAGGGTGCGGAAAAAATAACTACGCGATTTGTTTACACATAAAAAATTCTATGGGTAATATCTACTCTTTGAAATTATTACACATTATTTGTAAAAATAAAAGAAATCTTGGAAAATACGTTAAGTACATAATATAATTTATTAAGTAGGGATTTTAAATTTTTATTCTACGATTTTGATTACCTGTTTAAAAAATACGACAATTACGGTAATGTTAAAACCAGTAAAAAGAGCCGAATGTTGGCGTACAGCTAACAGGGGATATTTATTTACATGACATCATTTTCAATTATGTATAATAATTTACTAAAGGCCTTAATAAAAAGTAGATAATACATATTAAATGTATATTATATGTATTTTATTATTTACGGAAAATTACATATTACTTTACACAAAATTTTGCAAAACCAAACAATATTTAGTAGAAAGTAGAATTTCCACAACAAAAAATGTACCTATAATGGTTTGTGTAAAATAGGCCTTCTTTATTATTGCATCAATGAATACATTTAAATAGGCATATTTGTTTACTTGCATAAGTAATAAGTTTTTTTTATAGGTAAATTTAAAGTTTATTCATATAGATGACTCAACCAATTAATATTAAAATTGTTGCAAGTAATGCAAAACAGTTATTGTTACTTTATATTTAGGATTTGACATATATTTTTAAATATTTCTATTACCAAAATGGAATCAAATAAGTTTTGCAATTTTTTTAAACTGCAGACTACCTTATTTTAAACACACAAAATAAAATTTGATAAATAAATTTAGTTTTAAGTACCTTACTGAAATTGCATTATGGTAAACGACCCATTGTTTTTTAAATTTAGAATTAAATTAAACTTACAAATCAAATTTAATCGAATATATTTTTAATAGTAAAAAATTAGGTATATTTAAAATTTAAAAGTAAAAGTTAAGTTAGGAATTGCCTAGTTACTATAAAATAACTAAAATAATATTTAACTAAAGATGTGTGACACACGGATACCTACGACAATTCATAAAATCAAGTCTAATACAAAAATATTGTCTTAGTTTTTAGAATATCCGGTATCTGGCCTAAATCAAAATATTGCTAAATCAGCGATCGTTTTATAACCAATAAAATTGTTCAGTTGATTTTTTACCAACCCAGCAAACTGATTAAACAAGAAAATGAAAAAAGGTAAACAACTGTCTTTCGCTAACCACTCACAAATGCGTACTTATGTTTTAAATCTTGTCCAATATTCGGTATCCGGTATCCGGCCAAGGAACTATTGATTTCATCTCTTATTAAACCAATTAACTCGAGTAAAAACTTTTTTTTACTCCTATTACGGAATATGACTGTTCGAATCAGTTTTTAATGTGGAATTATATATATTCCTTAAAGTATTACAAAATTAATTAATTCTATCACCGAATGTTGGCAACATCACTGTGTTTATTATCTAACAACTTTTAGACCAATCAACCTCATTTTTTTTAAATTAAAATATTTTTCTAGGGTATTTTTAAAAAACGTATAAAAACTAGTCTAAAACACATTTGAAATTGGTAAGATAATTTTAGATTGGTGAACCACTTGGTGAACCAGTTGGGGGAGCTCGTGACGAATCTGGACTGACTACTTTAGGCAATTAAAAATTGACAAAAAATTACTGTAACATTAAGCAAAATTACCGCAAACTTTCTTCCTGAATCTCGTTTCCAGATTCACTAAAAATTCATCACCAGCTCTTGGACTAATAGGTTTTTATTAAAATATATTAAGTAGGTACCTATTGTTCTTTTCAAAAGATATTGACATTTTTAATTATGTCATGATAATACAACTTTCTAGAAAACTAAAGTACTTAGGTACCTATGTCTTTTTAACTTTTTAAAGATAAAATTTGTAATCGTTCACAGGTATAAAATATATATAGGATGTCTAATTAAAATAATATTGGTAAAAATGTGTGTTTTTATTTTGTATTTTTACTGTATTTGTACGCTTAAAATCAACGCAAAAGGTGTTTTGAAATGGAAACCGTGGGGCGGCAAATTTAATTTCGCACACTGGCGGTAAAACAGGTCAAAAGTAAGTAAATTATGTCATAAAATTAAATTAAAAAATAATTTTTTTATATAAGATATTACATTATAAACATCTGTACTTACATGCAAAATCAAGTCACAAATTGTAAAAATATCCAAAATCAAAAGGCACTAATAGTTCATAAAACCAATCCAACTAAACTAAACAATTTAAATTAATTGTTATAATGTGAAATGTTTTACCGCTCTATCGACAATAAAAGTAATTTGCGAGTGCCCGGTTTATATATGAATAAACAATAATATCGCACGCATGTCAGAGCGGGCTCGTCGTCTATAAAACGTGATTGACAACTGATAATTTACCGGCAGGGAGTCGCGTAGTATCAAAGTCCACATGTCCACGGTTTCTTCTTCAATTTTCCCCACCACTAGGTGCACTAGGTTCAATTTGGTGTTTTGTCGATCTTTCGCGAGTTCGCGTCACGCCATCAGCTTAGGATTCGCGGGACACGTTCATTTGTTTGAGCGTTGTGGCGTGATCCCAGCTTCCCCTTCCTTTTTGCCGCTACCGTTTTCCAGTGTTAATTTTAATGATTTCGTCTAGCCTTGCCTGGGTCAAGTTGAAGATTTTTACAATAATATTGAATAGAATATACCTAATAGTTTATATTATATTATATTAAAGTGGCCCAAAAAAACGACTATTTTTTTAACCTCTCCAGACATCAGCTCAAATTTTGAAAATACAAAAATAGTCTGAATTCTATTTTTTTTTAGTTTTCAGCTCCCTACGATAAATTTTTGGACACAGAAAATAAATAAGTTTCTTAAAGTTACTGCTCAAAATATGAATTTTTAAAGTTCGATAAAAATGTTTTAAGCCATTTTTAAATATTAAATTTAGATTTAATTTGGAATTCACTGCTGTTTATATATTTTTTTCTATCTCGTGAGGTATTTTTGTTTATTATAATATAAATTAAAAGTAAAATAATAATTAAGTCTTAATTAATATTTAAAGGTCGTTCGAAAACATCAAAAGCAACGAATTTCAAAAGTTATGAGCGACCTTCAAAAATTTATATTATGCATAATATAAATTTTTTTAATTTTTTTTGTACATTTTTTGTACAAGGAAAATAAATAAGTTTTTTAAAGTTTCAGCTCATATATGAGCTGAAACTTTAAAAAACTTATTTATTTTCCGTGTTTTCCGTGTACAAATATGTACAAAAAAAATTAAAAAAATTTTGACCATATTTTGAAATTTTTTAAATTAGTGGGCGACCCCTAAAAGCTTTTTAATTGAGCAGATTTTTTGAGAAAGCTCCTGTAACCTGATTAACCAACGTATTTTCATAGGAAAAATGGTGGGTTTATACAGTGTGTATCAGCCAAATGAAATATTTTTTTAACATATACTTTTTGTACAGGGTGTGTCATGTAGCAGTGGCCAATACCAACTATCCTATTTTAAATGCAACACCCTGTATATTGTTTAATTTTTGGATTCTTTAGAAAATTGTAGACATATTTTAAGTACAATGTCCTATACCTATCTTCAACTGTTTTGAAAATATTAAAAAATTAACATTAATTAATATAATCTAGTTTAATCTTTAAAGAACGATAATTATTTGATTACAAAAATTCTCTACAACACAGTGAAAAACTAATACTATTTTTTTTCTTGATAATGTAACATGAAAAATGACAATGTTCAAAATGCCCGCCGTGAACGACCGATCTAAACTCCAGCATTTATCTTCTTATGGCCCGGTTCATCAATCTCTGGTAAAGTTCCAGTTAGTCTATCTGAGAGTTAAATTTCATATAAATCGATTGGAGAACAATGGTATCCATGGAAATTATCTTCCAGATTACTAACTGCAACATTAACTAATCAGTGGCGGATACAAGCAGAAGTGGACCTCGGTGCAAATCATACTTGTGGCCACTGTACCTTTGCCTTTAATACTTTTTTTTCTTTTTAAAAATTACCTTATAGAAAAATAGAAAAAATAATGTTTTTTTTATATTTACAAAGCAGAAGAACTTACATAAGTATGTTTTTATAATGATCTTCTTTGAACTTGAGTTGAATCACGCAATCGCTGCTTACTTGTAAACTCATACAGTTTTAGTTTACTAAAATATCGTAAATCGTAGATTATAGGTACTTTCTTTAATGCCATGTTTCATTAAATTAAGCAACATATTAAACTGATTTACAAAACGATTAATATATTTCATATTAAATTCTTCACATCCTTGTAAAAAAAATCTTTAGCTTACATTATAGATTACATACGGCGATTCCAAAAAATCAAAAGTTTCTTTTAAAGTGAGAATAGCAGAAAATTTTCCAGAAATCTATATACCGTATTTTTTTGCATCCGTGCAACTTTTCCTGCTTTCTTACCATAATTTAATAACTTTTCGAATATCCCGCTTCGAAGAGGTGGCGAAAAAAGTTATTGATATTTACTGATAGTAATTCACTCGAAATTACTGATAGTTATCAGTAGAAATTTTTAGTGATAGTTCCCATCCCTATACCGTATACGGTGCACTGCGGTGTTCCGTCGTCAAAATATCCCCACTCTCTTTTAATATTTGGATGCCCTCGGCACTCTGCACTGTATACTTTTAGCGTAAAAATACGGTACTCCTATATGATTAGGGCCCCCGGGCACCGCACCGAACTATATATAGCAGTGGCCAATGCCAACTCATATATGACACACCTTCCACAAAAACATTTGTTGAAAAAAAATTACCAAACAAAAATACCAAACGACGTGTCCGAGCGTTTCTTGGAGTATTATGTATTATCGAATTTATTCCATTTGGCTAATACACAGTGACTGGCTGATATACAGTGACCGGCAAATCGTCACCCTAATATAACAAGGTTGTATGTTAAAAAAACGAAAAATTTAAGTTTATGTTTCTACATGATTATACGTGGCCTACGCTTCGCATACCACTTAAAAATAATTCTACAGAATGTATATTCTATGTATATATATATATATATATATTTATATATATATATATATACAGGGTGTCCCAGAACTCACGCCACATAGAAAACCGGAACGTGCCGAAAGTAACGTGAAACACATATTTGAAAATTAAAATTGTCTAACGCAAAGGATAAGCGAGATAAGAATAAAAAACGATAGCCAATCCCAATAAATGGCCATAGGGCGTTGGCGTTCTGAAGTATAAGTCATAGATTAATAACCTCATTTTTGAAAGCTTTTGACAACTTAGTAAATACAGTTGGCCAAAAGATTTTTAAATGTTTTTAATACAACAATGTTCTATCGTCTCCTAGCAATTTTTAAAGCTCTTACGTTTAACCTAGGCG
Organism: Brassicogethes aeneus; assembly: GCA_921294245.1. Lineage (NCBI taxonomy): Eukaryota > Metazoa > Arthropoda > Insecta > Coleoptera > Nitidulidae > Brassicogethes > Brassicogethes aeneus. The sequence goes on from OV121137.1 coordinate 3,932,496, forward strand.
AGAGCTCTCGGTATTGGCTGCCGCTTTTTTGCTCTCATTCGATTACACTATTACCTAGAAATTTTTTATTTTTAAATTTGGCATCTCCATTGCTATCGGCACGCCCCCTTTTTCTCTGTGGCGCGAGTTTTGGGACACCCTGTATATATATATATATATATATATATATATATATATATAGAGTTATTTTCAAGTTGTATGTCAAGGGTGGGTTATATAAAACCTTGTAGAAGCATAAACTCACATTTTTCGATTTTTTAACATACAACCTTGTTATATTAGGGCGACGAAATGTATGGAACAAATTCATTAAAAAATTCTGCTTTTTTTCTAAAAAAAAAAATCTTTTGTTTTTCAATAACGCACATTTTCCGCCATTTTTGTAGAATCTGAAGTAATGGGCCATTTTTTAAAAATTGTACCTCCTCTTTTTTTTAGAGCAATGTACATGTACCTTTTGGGCTGATTAATTATTAAAAGTGGACAATTTATAGTTTTTAATAATGTTTTGATGTTTTATAGTTTTTATTAAAAGACTTGTTAATGGGGTTTTAATAAAATTAAAAAGTGTTTATAGAAGAAATTTTCTCAAAATATTTCATTTCAAGGTGCAACTTTTTCAGTTTATTATTGTTTTTGTTATTTTACAAATAGCAAGTGTCGATATATGGAAGTTTTTATTTTATATTTCTTTGTTAGCATATAATTTAAAACAAATATTCACTACGAGATGTAAAAATTTCTAGTTAGGCGTTCAGTAAAGTATCTGTCTTTTAAGCGTTCTCCTATTTTAAAGTATTTAAATATGGACCATTTAACAGAAACACAGAGAATTAAAGTTTTAATTCTTATAGGATGTAGCAATACAACTAGAATAAAACAAGAATGTAATTTATTTAATACAAAGTATCCAGCTCGACCTATTACTCGTGCTACGGTTAGTTCAAATTAAAAGGAAATTCAAAGAGAATGGACATGTCAAAGATATTCCAAAATCTGGCCGTCCGAGTATTAGTGAATACACTAAAATTGACATTTTGTTACGTGTGAAAGAAGATCCTCACAGTACTTTTAGCCTAGTCTGCTGAAAGTCAAGTCAGCCAACGCTCAGTATTAGGTCTTATAAAGAAAGAAAAATACCATCCATACAAAATTAGACTAGTGCAGGACAGTGGCGGCTGGTGGATTTTGAGTATACCAATATCTCAGTTATTAGACATGGGACCCAGACCAAATTTATAATAGTTTATAATGACATTAAATAGACAAGTTCGGCGCAAACAGAATTTAAATTGAAGTTTGCGAAAAAAGTTAGTTTTTCGTGTCGCCTCACCCTCCTTTAATAAAATAAATAATAAAAATTTAAAATCGTATAAAATCGTAATATTTGGATTTTTTAGATAAAATTTTAAATTTGTCGATAAATTATAGTAGATACATTTTATAAATTGCACCACTTTAATTTGAATTATCTCAAATAGGGGGGCCAGGAAGCGGGTGAGGCGACACGAAAAAATAACTTTTTTCACAAACTTTAATTTAAATTCTGTTTGCGCCAGACTGAAACGTTATGGTCTACGAGGAAAATGCAATAAAATTCTTAGAAGTTATCTTATCAATAGAAAACAATATACGGTGAAAACAAATCGTCACAGGCTACAGTACAAACCGAAGTGCCGCAAGGCAGTGTCCTTGGTCCGTTACTGTTTTTATTATATTTTAATGAAATTATTAGTATTGTAAAAACTTATCACTGCGAATATGCAGATGATCTTACTATATTGGTTTCAGGCAAAAGTTTAGAAAGTATTACAAATCAGGTAAAAACAAATTTAACAACTTTGTCAAATTATCTTGATAGCTCTCATAAATGAAAATTTGTGTTTGAATCAAGATAAGACATTTATGATGCAATTTTTTCTTCGAAAATAAAAAATCCCTTTCGTTCACTCATTCCATTTAATGGAAAATCTAATAAACAACAACAGCTTTTAGGTATTAATCTTGATTCAAATCTTAAATGGGACTATCATGTGTCTGAGTTTTGTAAGAAAATTTACAAAAATTGTTTTGCACTTGGAAGACTTCGATCAATTTGTAATGTTTCAACTTGTAAGTCGTTTTATTATTCAAATTTTGAATCCTATATTCGATATGGTATTGTATGTTGGGGCTACTCTTCTAGTGCCCAACGGGTATTTCTAATTCAAAAAAGAGCTATAAGATCAATGCTAGGTTTAAGTTTCAGAGAGAGTTGTAAGGCGCATTTTATTGATCAAAGAATTCTAACTGTGCCATGTTTGTTTATACTGGAAGTTTTAAAATTTGTTAAAATCGATTTATGTCAATTTAATCTTCTAAACAGTAATCATAATTATAATACAAGGTTTGGATTTAATTTGCAATATGATGCACACAGACCTATTATATAGGCGCCATGCTGTATAATAAACTGCCTGAACCTATAAGAAACTGTTTGTTTGATAAGTTTGTGTTAAATGTAAAAAATATTTTGTTATTGCATGCTTTTTATTCAATTTAGGATTATTTATCATACGAATTCTGATGTTTATGTTTGGTTTATTGTATTTACTTTAATTGTATTTTCACTTTTTCTTTTTTGACGTATCCTATATTACTTTGTAATCCTTTGGATAAATAAATATTATTATTATTATTAAAGAATATGATCCGGACTGTAGACTACAACTTTGTGAAACTATGATGAATTTATGTAACAATAATCCACACTTAACTCGTAAAATACTTTTTTAGGACAGCTACCTTCTGTTTGAATGGTACAGTACAACCGTCAAAATTGTAATTACTGGAGCAGAGAAAATCCTTATTGGGTAGTAAAGGCAAATTCCCAATACCAGCATAAAATGAATGTCTGGGTGGAAAATCAGATCATGGGTAAAATATGATAGGACAAACGTAATTGGAATTTTCGCAACAATCTCTTTTTCCCACATTAGCAAAAATGTTTCCCAATATAAATGGAGGTCCCGATCTAGCAAGTGATACCATTTGGTTTCAACAGGACGGGGCACCTCCGCACTATACGCGTCCACATGTTTTCCTGAGAGGTGGATTGGCAGATAGAGTGGCCAGCGAGATCTCCAGACCTCACTACTCTCGATTATTTTTATGGGGCTACCTTAAATAATAATAATATAGATAATAAAAATAAGTTATATTAAAAGAAAAAAAATAACATAAATGTATTATGTACACTCCTAAAACTATCATTAAATAAATCACACGAATCACAGATTTGATTAAAGTTTTGACACATAACATGTATAGGGGATTTAAATAGAATATTTGTTCTAGCGTTAGAATTATAAAATAAACTCCCTGATCGCAAACCCAATCTTGGTACAAAAATGTTTATTCTCGACAGTAGATTAGAAGAGTCGATATTGTTATTAAACAACTTTTAAGGAAACTTAATACTTGAAAATTGTCTTCTAGCATGTAATGAATTAAAATGGAACCGTGAAAGTAAAATGTTATAATCAATACCACGAGGAGGGTAGATTAAATCTGTATGGTAAAAATTAGCTTGACGTCTTTAAATGTTTTTTAGTATACTGGTTCGAGATTCTCCCACCTTGAGATATGTTTTGAGAAACAAAAATGTCACAAAAAAAAAACGCTGTACAGTTTCTTTACAAATACCTTCGCGGCATTTTCAAAACTCGACCTCTTCGCGTCACTACAACTTTCGGTTCGAGTACTCTGCTTTTCACTTCTCGCGCACTAACCCGCAAATCACTTGCTTCTCTGTTCTCCTTCGCAGAAACTTCATTTTCCTCCGCAGACTCAACCTGAGTCGGAATCGAAAACTGACAATCCTCAACCATACATTCCAACGGAAAAATTCTCTGCACAGGTCGTAAGAGCTGACCTCGCGCAGTTTTGACTCTGACTAAACGAACGTTCCCATCTTTTCCAGGTAGCAATTCTATAACTTTCCCCAGTGGCCAGTCCATCCTCTTCTCTTGATCATTGCCCACTAGGACAACTTCTCCTATGGCAATTGGTCGATTGAGGCGTCGATTTTGTATAATTCTCAACTGCCCCAAATATTCACTGCGAAACCTGAGCCTTAGTTTTTTACGCAGTCCTTGCAAATATACAACTTTCTTGCAAAGTGACTGTTGATCCACAGCATCACAATCTGGAACTTCCCCGCTTACTTGTTCACGAAGAAACATCATTGGAGTTAAGGGAACAAGTTCTTCTGGATCCGATGAAACATACGTGATTGGTCTTGAATTGATTACCTCCTCACAATCACACAATACAGTATTCAGGTTTTCATAATTTAATGAAGCCCTTCCCAACACTTTTCTTAAAATCTGCTTCGTTATTCCAATAAGTCTTTCCCAAAATCCTCCCCACCATGACGCTGTTGGCGGATTGAAGCGCCATTGTATTCTTTCCGTAGCACAGCCTGCTGCCACTTTTTCCCACTCCAACCGAGAAAACGTATTGTAGGTACCAACAAAATTTGTCCCATTATCACTGTAGATAATCCGTGGACGACCTCGTCTCGCGATAAATCGTCGAAGTGCTTTCATAAAATTGACCATAGACAATGCAGAACATAACTCGAGATGCACCGCTCGATACACGGCACACGTGAATAAACAGATCCAAATCTTTTCTCCAGATTTAAGAAACAGAGGACCTGCGAAGTCCACTCCAGTAACTTCAAACACAGCCGCATCCCTGACTCGACTCTCTGGAAGTGGAGGCGGTTCTGTTCTGAACGATTTTCTATTGTGACGAGCACACACAACGCATCGTGAAATTACTGCTTTGATTTCTCTTCGACCACCCAAGATCCAGTAATTTTCCCGCAATAAACAAATCAGCCCTTGGGTGCCCACATGGCCTTTCACATGCTCGCTGAATATTAAGTTTCTTACTACTGCATGCTTAGCTGGTAAGATAATAGGAAAACGAAACTGTTCACTGTCATCTCGTCTACTCACTCGAGATTTCAATCGTATAACTCCAACTTCGTCCTTAAAGCAATTTAAAAACTCTATGCTTTTAATTCCTTCTCCCGAAAACGATTCTCTCTGAATAATCTTGAAGACAAACGTTCTGGCTTCCTCAAACTCCTGGAATATAATATCTCCATACCTTTTATCATTTTTATTTTTGAGATTAAATTTAAATCGATTTATCCAAGCTATCATCCGAATTGTTTTTGTAATTTTGGAAAAATAAGTAAGGTGCCATTCTTTTTCGTCATCTGTAGCTTTAGCATTTATCAAAGATATTACCCCTTTCTTCTTCTCTCGGTTTACTTCAAACTCATTAAAAACCGGTGTCTCTCTTAATGACCAACTCTCCTGTTTGTTATAGAGCCAATTAGGACCCTCCCACCATTTTGAATCCAATAACTGTCTAGGAGAACATCCTCGTGAAGGCATATCAGCCGGATTCTTTACTCCAGGTACATAACTCCACGAGTCTCGGTCGCTCAAGGAACGTATTTCTTTCACACGATTATACACAAATGTTGCCCATTCCTCTTCTTTGTGAATCCAAGCCAGAACTGTTGAAGAGTCACTCCAGAAAAAACTTTTCACATCTAAAGTCAAATTTTCTTTCACAGCGCGATGTAACCTTGCTCCAACCAAAGCCGCTAGCAGCTCCAACCGTGGGATAGTCACCTGCCGAATAGGTGCAATTCTACTCTTTGCAGCCAGAAGCTTTACGTATACTTGACCATCACGAATTCCACGTAAAAAAACTACAGCCGAATAAGCATCTTTACTCGCATCGCAGAATGTGTGAAGTGAACGTTCTTTCGCTTCATCTTCTCCAGCGTAAATCCATCGATCGATACGGATCATATTCACCAGAGGTAGTTCGCTTGCCCAGTTTCTAAAATTAATTGCGATCTCTTCCTCCACTGGTTCATCCCAGCCTAATTTCTTTTCCCACGTCTTCTGCAGTAAAAGTTTCGGAAGCAGCGTAGTTGGACAAGTAAAACCAATAGGGTCAAATACTCTTTGCGCCAACGATAGCATAAGTCTCTTTGTGATTGGACCTTTAATCAATTCCTGAATATCACCCAATGATTCAATGTTGACACGTAGTACATCTTCTTCTGTATCCCAACACAAACCCAGTAAGGAAGTAAAATTGGACTTAACCTGTCCCGAGTACTCCCACCCTCTAAGGTCGAATTTTGCCTCCATCATTAACGTTTTAGCCTCCTGTATAAACATATCCAACGCCTTTTCGTCAGGTAAGCTTGTCACGCAATTGTCCACATAAAAACTGGAGAGCAATAATCGTACGTTTTTTTCCAAATAGGGTGCTCTTTTTTCTCTGCAGTTTTCCATAACCCTATGCAGATGTCTTCCGATTGTAGCCCCCAACAAAAATGGACTACTGATCACTCCAAAAACTACTCGTCTGTGTCGATAGATTATTATCTTACCCTGCTCATCCATCCATAAAAATCGTAGAAAATCCCTATCCTTCTCATGGACATTGATTTGCAAAAATGCCTGCTTAATATCTGCAGTTACCCCGATTCTTTCTTTTCGGAATCTCAACAAAATCTCCGGTATGATCTCTATAAGATTTAAACCCTTTTCCAAGCATTGATTCAGGGAAGGTCTACCTTTTTCCCTCGCTGAAGCATCAAATACCGGTCTGATTTTCGTAGTACTCCCCTCCTTGATGACAGGTCTGTGTGGTAGATAATGTCCATCTCGTCCGCTGGTTTCAGGTACTCTCTCAATTATCCCATCTTGAAACCATTGCTCAAACACCAACTCGTACGACTTGAGAAGACCCTCATCACATAACTTCTTATAAGTATTGCACAATCGTTTATGCGCCATGGCATAATTTGTAGGTAAAGGCGGATGTCCTTCTATCCAAGGCAGCCTTACTTCATATCGACCTTCCTCATCGACTCCCAAAGTTTCATTAAAGAAGTCTTTCGCAGCTTGTGCACGATTTTCTTCAGATATCTGCTGCGCTGGATCTTTTATACCCAGAGCATCCAATTCCCACAAATTGGTTATAGAAGCGTCCTTGACAAACAGAGAAATTGCTGTCATGTAGTACTCCGATCATCTCCTGCTAATGGAACTTTACCCATAAGAGTCCACCCTAGAGTAGTCTCCATAGCCACTAATCCACAACTCGTTTTATGCCGCCTACCTGTGTATAGTTTTCCGGCGATGTCTGATCCTATGAGCAGTTCAATGGGTCCTGATCTTTGTCTGTCCGACAGCAGTATATTCAGATCTCTCAACTCCTCAACCCATGGTCCAGAAAACACCGGTGGCACCTCCATACAAATAACCGGCTGAGATAATGCCTCAAATGTTTCTTTAAAAGTTTCAAATCTGACCTCTATATTATAACAGTGATGCGCCTTCTCCGACGTGAGTCCTCCAAATAAACAGTGAACTAACTTTGTTTCTCGTTTGGAAGAATAGCCCAGCTCCAACGCCGTACTTGTCAGTATATAGGTATGTTGCGATCCTGTATCGATCAGTGCTCTAATTGATTTAAACCCATTGGGCCCATATACTTCCACACGCAATGTTTGTAAAAATACATGTGTTTTCAACCCTGAATTGTTGGTGCAAGTAACTGACGTACGAACAGTCTCATTGTGGTTGCTGGATGTAGCTTTGCCGTTTTCATCAAACTTGTTCTCGTTCTTGTTGGAACACATTATCGCCTCGTGCTGCTTTCCACACATTAAGCACCTCAATTTGACTCGACATCTCCTTGAAACATGCCCAATTTTTAAACAGTTAAAACAAGCATTTTTTTTCATCAGGGTACTTCTACGTTGCTCCAGCGTCATATCTCTTGCCTTAAAACACTTGATACTTTCATGTTTTCCCTCGCAAAAAACACATTTAATTGTTGACTCACAATTGATCAAACCTGTGGCAGTTGGAATTCCAGACTCCTGTTTTAGCTTTAAACTGAAATCTGATAATTTACCTCGATTTTTGGAAAGGTTAACATTCTGTAGTCCAAAACCTTCAGTTGCCAAACTTATTCTTTGCTCGTTTTCCACCTCGTTCCGTAAAAATGACATCAGATTCTTTAACCGAACTTCCAAAGTTGAACCTGCCACGTCAAGTATCTCTGTAGAACACGAACGAGAATCCACTCCCATGTTGCTGAAGGACGATCTTTGCCAAACGCGTATCAATTCCTCTGGAAGGCATGATTCAATCAGAGGAAAAATCATGGCCGCACACTTATTTGACGTTATGCCCAACGACTCCAGAGCCCGCAATTGTGTTTCAATTCTGTCATATAACAGCGACAGATCCATCTTGTGGTTTGAAACTGAATTGTTTATTATTAACTTTAAAAGTTCCCTTACTGAAACCTCTATTTGCATGTCTTCCCTGCCAAACCTCATCATCAATGAATCAATATTTTTTTGGTAATTTTTCCCAACTGCAGGAAAACTATCAACAAGCTGTCTAGCCCTACTGCCAGGTACAGTGGCTTGAACCAAATACTCTATTTTGTCATTAGAATCTATGCTCTCATCATTATGCACCTTCTGAAACTGTGCCCAAAATGGCATCCAGTTTTTAACATTACCATCAAATGTTTTAAATATTATAGTAGGCAGCTTAAATCTTCGCTGTCCTACACTAGCACACGATTTAATGTCTACTTTAGCTAAGGATATCTCTTCATTCGCTACACATTTAAAAACTGACTCATATTTACATTGTAAATCCAAATATTTTCTTTTATACTCCTCGGAATTCTCACACTCTGTTCCAATATCGTTTTCAGAAGCCTCAGACTCTAGCATAAGCTCTAAAATCTCTGAATTAATTACTATCAATTGATCGTGTTTACCTTGCATAAGTTCCATTGATACTTTGCATTCTCTTGTTGCCTTTTCATCCCGCTCTTCGCTCACAGACAATAAACTGTCCAACTCATTGGCATTCTTGGTAAACAGCGTGCGAAGAACTCGCCTGTGTTTCTTTTTCTGCTCCAAAACTGACATATTTTTTCCAGAAAACCACTCACTTGTGCTGTGTGTCCTTTATGCGCGACATTAACCGAGTATTTTCAGCTGCCCGTCCGCCGAACCTTGACCAACACACAACGTTTGTTTTGAACCCAGAGTTTTTTTTACACAATGTTTTCCTTTTTCGCACTGTCAGTCCTGTCACGGTCGCCAAAAATGTTGTGCCAAGTCCAAATAAACAATCCGTTTAAATAAACCCTGGCGGTTCGTAGAATAAAACGCAATCTACGTTTGTATTTCACACTTTATTCACAAGTGCAACGAAAACGTTGTAAAATTAATTAACATCAATCCAATACATGTTTTTTCTCTCAAAAATACTTCCCTAACAACCGTTATTCTTTTTTAAACAAAAACTCCTCATTTTTTACTGTCTAGACATTTCTACTACAAAAAACTAACTTTCCTTTTTTAATCAAAATGTTACAGCGGTTCCCCACAGCATGGGTACTAAATAATAAAGCAGTACTCTAATCTAGATAGTATAAGTTGGCAGTACATTGCATTAAGTGCGAAGATATTTTTAAAAGCAGATGTGTTTCGATTTATAAAACCCAGAAGTTTGAGAGTGGAAGAGGATATACTTTGAACCTGAGCATTAAATGAAAGTTTACTGTCAAAAACGACACCCAGGTACCTAATTGTTTCAGTGCGAGAAAGAATTAAATTATTGATTAAAAAATCAAAGACCATAGGTGATTTTTTAAGGGTTAACGTACATATTTTGATGTTAAGTGATCGCCTATTTAAATCGAACCAATTTTCTACTTTATCCAATTGCTCCTAAAGGTTATCTTGTGTACTAGAAATTATAAAAAAAATTAAAGATAAATCATTAATAAAAAGGGTGTAGTAGGAAACAAATAATTTTCTATTAGAAAGGTAAGATTATAATTAAAGAATGACTAAATCCAAAGTATCTTAGTTTTTCCAGTAGAATGCCATGGTTAACTTTATCAAATCAAATCAAGATATGAGGGGGTAAATTAAGAGAATTCAGCAAGGTTAGTCAATGTGGAACGCTTGCTCATAAAACTGTGTTGTTGGAAATAAATTATATTTTTTTATGTTATTGTAAATAATAGTGTAGACCGAAGATTTAAATACCTTTGCAAAGTTTGACAATACAGCTATTGGTCTGTAATAAGTTAGATCACAAGGATTACCTGATTTTAAGATCGGACATGCTCTGGTTAGTTTATAAACATCCGGAAATGTACTCGGTGACAAGATGAAATTAAATAGAATAGAAATATTTTTAAGTTTTGAAATTGAATTTTAATAAGTAATTGACAGAAAAATTATTAATATGTAAGGTGGAGTTATTCAAAAAGTTGCTTTGTTAATTAGATAGGTCAGTGGTGGTATTAGTATAAACGCTATTAAAATATTGGGCGAAACCATTGACTACATCTTAAAGAGCGTCATATTTCATATTCCCATGAAAAACGTTACCTGGAATCCGTGTTTGACCTCGCTTTTCTTCAACAAATGACCAAAATATTTTTGGATCGTTCAGTCAAATTCTTCTCAATATCATCAATGTATTTACGATAGTCTGAAGAAGTTTTTGATTTCATAATTCTACGAGTATTTTAAAAAGATTAGGATAGTATTAGCTATTTTGTTCAAAGGTATACATCAACAGTTCACAAAATTTTGAAGACTTGAAAAATCAAATTCATGAGGAATGTCGCTTTATTAGTGTGGAATAGGCTTGCTTAATGTCAAGAAATCAACGGGGAGCATTTCGAACATTTAATTTGTTAATGTATCCATTAAAAGTATTTTCAAAATAATTTTTATGAAGATACAAAATATTTTTTTGAAAATAAAACACGATCATTAATAATAATACCCAAAACTACACTCTTAAAAATGACATGGTATTTCTAACGAAATTTTATTAGTTGAGTCGGTTTGGTGAGAGCATCAAATTAATTTCGCTGGAATTATTAAATGGTGGTCATAATGCCTACCCAGTAAACATTGGGTGACATTAACTTTTCGATAACGTACCCAAGAAGTAAAACGTGTTTCGTTCTTTAACATCACATATATGTCATATTCTAAAAACATGTGATGTGCCTTACTTGGTACGATTATTGCATGAACATATTTAATGTCAATGTTACTTTATTTGGCGAGGGACATATTATGTACCAATTATGTAGTAAACGTTTTAGTATTTCAGTGTTAAATTTGGTACATGTATTTAACGTATTAGTACGAAGTAAAGAGGACATAAAAAATTTACCGCAATGGTATATACTAAACATGTTATATAACCTGGTACTTCTACATTTTCTCCATGTGATGTACCAGTTTAAATATTTCCATAACAAAATGCATAGTACGTAACATGGTACTTAATATTATATAATATATGGCACAAGAATGGGTCAAATAGTGGGGTTGAACCAGGGTTGCTAGACGTACGATAATTATCGATTTTATCCGATAATTTAGCCTCATGTACGATGTACGATAATGCCTTAACGATAATGTTATTTTGTACCATACTTTAATTGTAATATAAAAGCTTTTTAATAGTTCAGACAAAATATATGCATGCATATAACGGGTGATTCATTTAGACCTTTTTTTTAAATTCTAAATAAAATGCATAAAATGGAATTGGATGGCGGAATCTTTATTATGGCCTGAAAGAACAATCTTTGACATTTATTTTTTGAAAATAATTTCATTTAAATGCTGTCCGGGACTACGGCGTACGTGGTCCATTCGGAAGATCCAATTTTCGATCACTCTTTCTAGCATTGCGACCGGTATCTGCCCAATGAGGCGAGTAATGTTGGCTTCTTAGTCCTGAATCGTAGCTGGATTATAGACGAAGACTTTTGATTTAACAAGACGGAGCTGCGGCACACACAGCCCGCGAAACAATAGCTTTATTGAGAAATCATTACTCGGGTAATTGGGCAGATACCGGTCGCAATGCTAGAAAGAGTGATGGAAAATTGGACCTTCCGAATGGACCACGCTGTACGCGGCCAGCATTTAAATGAAATTATTTAAAAAAAAATAAATGTCAAAGATCGTTCTTTTAGGTCATAATAAAGATTCCGCCATCCAACTCTATTTTATGCGTTTTATCTAGAATTTAAAAAAAAAGGTCTAAATGAATCACCCTTTATAAACTATAGTTTATAAATGCATGCGTATGTTTTCAATGGTTTAAACCATAATTATATTCAAAGCCAACTGCCAGGGCGACCAAAATACCACTTAAATTATTAATTTTTATGTAAAGAAATTTTAATTTTTTATGTGTGTTTAAGATTTTTAATTTTTATATCTGTTATTAGCTATTTTCGCGGAGCTAATCCCGAACTAATTCCGGACATCCGAGGCATGCGCTTTTTAAAATTTGGCGTTCAAAATGAAAAGTGCGCATGACAAATATTAAAATGCGCATGCCTAGGACGTCCAAACTAGTTCGGGATTAGCACCGCAAAAACACCTATTATAATATTTTTATTTTTTTTATTTTGATCGAATAAAAATATATCAAAAATTTATGGATTTTATATAAATATTTTTAATGGTTTATCTCCAACGCAGGTGCCAGAGCTATGGTTAAATTCAAATAATAAATAATGTACGGTAATTTACAATAATTTATAGCCAAATTCGGCTTTGACAATCTGGTAACGCTGGATTGAACACGCCCGAAATGCTAGTTATGAAACCAGCGCGTCGTAACGACGCCATCGTTCTTTTTCCGGTGACCGTTGAAGTGGAAGGGTCTTGTGGTGCAGAAGATTTTAAGCTGTGGTTTTAAAACTGAATCTATTCTGAATTTTAAAACGTAAGTACCCCTTTACAATTTGCTTTTTTTTCCTTAAGTAAGTTTTTAACATAAATAATCAGGGTTTATTAAGCATTTGTCCATTATTCACCTTTCAATTAAATCATGCATGGGAAAAACAAAAAAATTGGTACATAAATGAAGTGATCTTTATAAAATGCTAATGTAATTATTACATTGTATTTAATATTATTAATATTATAAATTATAATACAGGTTAGCTTTTTGTCAAACCTTTTGGTATTACAATGATAACGCTTAGTGCATTAGCTCATAAATTTTAATATTAAATAAATAAAAAATATAGTAGTGATATTCTATAGAATATAAGCCTAGGTATAGGCTTAATGTTTGGTAAATCTTTAAATTATTTTTAGAACCACTACTTTTTGCAATGGCAAAGGGATTTCAATACCTTTCGTACTCCCAAAAAAGGAATATGAGAAAATCAATTTTTGAAAATATTAATATAAGTGATTCAACTTTGACAAACCCTTGATAGACTTATGGATGGACTTATAATACTGGAAATAAGAAAATACATACAAAAAATTAAAAATCAAAGGGTTTATATGCAGAAGTTAAAAAGCTTTTACCAATAAAAAGCATTGATAAGATCCAAATTTTGTAAACATCCCATGGGGAAAAATCGTCCAAAGAAGATCGTCTTTAGACGCGAATTCGTCCAATCGTCTTTCAAACGATCGTCTTTCAAACGATCGTCTTTCAAACGATTCAATCGGTTGCGTAGGTTAGGCGGTCGGCTGTACAGACGAAATATATATTTGAAATTCTTCTCTATTACCTATAATAAAGAATTTCAAATATACTTTGGAATATTTGGAATTGTCTATTATTCGAAGTAGGTACACTGAGAAAAAAATGGGACAAATGAACTGTGTAGCTAATACTTTTATTAATAGTGAATATATTGTTTATTACCTCTAAATAGTCGAAATAATAACGATACATATACTTTAGTAAAACTTTATGTGTCGGGAATAAAAATATATTTAGGATAAATAAACTGTACCCTTGTCTCATATTTTAATATTTTTTTTTATTTGGGAGCAATAAACTTTTTTCTCAGTGTAGGTATCGCCTTTAGAATTATTTTTTTAATTAATTTAATTAATAATTATGATAAAATAAAAATATTTTCTCATCGGTTAAGTTATAACTTAAAATTTTAATTAAAACGATCGTCTTTTTTCGACTATTATTTTAGACGATCGCCTTTTGTATCGTTTATCACTTTAAACGATCGTCTTTAGGGTCGGCTATTATTTAAGACGATTAAAGACGATCGTTTAAATAATTAAACGATTTCGTTTGAAAGTAGACGATCTTCTTCAGACGATCGTCTTTTTTACAAAAGATCGTTTAAAAAATTAAGTGATATCGTTTAAAAATAGACGATCTTCTTCAGACGATCGTCTTTTTTTTAAACGATTTTTTCCCATGGGATTTTTAGAGGAATAAAATGCAACGTTATTTTTAAGTAATTTCTAACAGCAATTATGTTAAAAACTTACCGAAATCAATTTTCAGACCTAAGGAATACATTCATAAGGCTTACCAACGGATAATTTTAGATGAAATTGCAGTCAAGTGCTCATGGATGGGATAACGAAACAATTATAAACTCTGTTCTCTGAAGTGTGTAAAGGTTTTTTTCTACGACCACTATGTTAAAGTCACTTTACAAGATGGCATCGTTGCTTAGAAAATGAATCTTTTCATTGGCAAGGCAAAACACGAATGTAAAGTGACATTTCTGTTTGAAAAGTGACAGGTCTGTGTGAAAAGAAATTGACAGCATCGTTTGAAATTCAGCTGTCAAAAAAGTTTTTAGGTTATTTTGTTTTGTATTTAAAATAATAAAAAATAAAAGGGTCGCAGAAAAAACATTGTGTTATACTCGTGAGAAAAGCTTTCTTCAAGCTCGTGTTAACTTAAAAACTCGCATGAAAAAGTCGCTTTTCAAAACTTGTAAAACAAATAACTATTTAGTTAAATACTTTTAAATGTAGAAAATATTATTGTTTTTTAGCGCTCAAGCTTTATGGCGTCCGCTAATATGCAGTTAAGGAAAAAAAACAAGCAAAATTATTCATCATTTATATAAATGATAGATATATACCAAATAAACATTTCCTTGAAAATCACTTTGTAAATCATTTTATTCAGCCTGTAGAGCTAAAGGTTTTGTGCTAGAATACAAAAAAACCTTAGATCTTTTGTTGTGTTAAGCAATTTTCTTGACATGATGTACGTTTTCTGTTAATATTATTGTATTAGTAAAATTAATTTGAAATGTTTTTGTTGCAGATGTGGTTTGCTATACTTTCCACTTAAGGGAAAAAGAATTTAATACGATCTCTTCAGAATGGTTAAGACACGCTTACCAAAGACTAAAAAGGGCTCAATCTAAAAATGAATAGTTTCTTTGTTTTGTGTAATAATTAATGGCGATGTTAATTAATTGAATCGCTGATTTCAGAAACAACCTAAGTCCCAAATTTAAAATTTACATACAGGGTGAGTTTTAAGTTGAGGGGTTATTTTCAGCATATATATACATATAACAAGGTTGTATGTTAAAAAAACGAAAAATTTAAGTCTATGTTCCTACAGGATTATACGTGGCCCACGCTTCACATACCACTTAAAAATAATTCTATAGAATGTATATTCTATGTATACAGTGCTTGCAAATCCAAGTCCGACCGCGTTGGGGAGGATGGTTGTTCAATACCCGCGTGAAAAGAATAAGGATAGAATGCCAAACAGAATTTGATTGGTCAAAGCGTCAGGCGTGCGTATTGTAAGCGCCTTCTGTTTGGCGTTCTATCCTTGTTATTTTCACCCGTCCTTCCCAAACCGGTCGGACTTGGATTTGCAAGCACTGTATATATATAGAGTTATTTTTAAGTTGTATGTCAAGCCTTGACAGTCAAGGGTGGATTACATAAAACTTTGTAGAAGCATAAACTCAAATTTTTCGGTTCGCGACGTCGCGTCGTGCGCCACCGGTGGTACATGACGGCTGATCCCAACAGCCGTCATGTACCATCGCGATGGCCACCGATGCATCGGTGGCGCACGACGCGTCACGTTTTTAAATAGGATTATATTTAAAATACGTCGCGACATCTTTTAAATATAATCCTATTTAAAAACGTAACGGCTGCATGGAAAGCTTAGAAAACAAGTTACGGCTGTACGTAAAGGTGGTACATGACCCGTGGTACATGCGGTTCTAGATTGGACAATTTTTTCATTGATTTTCTAATGATTTTTGTCTACCTATTAAAAACTACAGAATATAGAATACGGCTGTGCATTAACACTCCTAGTCTCTAGTTTGGGCTACTGTCAGTGATGACATTTTGCATTGTTAAATTTGTAATTTTTGTAATATGGTTAATAATTTAATTTATGCATAACCATTGGTTATGCATAAACATGTTTGGACAATTGTGCAAACTTAAGTTTAGCCAGGACCGGCTGCAAAATTTAATTTACTTTAAAGGGCTGTTTCTCTCTTATTTTTGAGTACCTATTAATAAAAAGTTACTTGAACTATTTTTTTGTCTATTTGATTTCTACACGCTGTTAAAAATAACCCCTCAACTTAAAACTCATCCTGTATAATTATAAAAACTTAAAAGTTTTTAAGTTTTAGGGTAATTTTCTGCATTCACTTGAAATTTTCAGGTCGTCTATTATCTATTTAGTGTATGGGACTAAAGTTGTTTTTACGCTCAATCGATAGGTCTTTTTCTTTAAAACGACATTTTATAGGTAACTCAAAATTTTTCAAAAGTGGACTTAGGGTGTTTCTAAAATCAGTGATTCAATTATTACTAGGTATAAGTATTTATTTACCAATTAATGTTAATTAGAAATCGATTCCCAGGAAGCAAAAACTACTTTTGTTAAAATAACATGTATTTCACGTCCCAAACAAGTCATATATCCACCCTAAATAACATCACAAATATGACATACTAAAATAACGTTATTTTGATGTGAAAGTTGCGTTATTTTTAGGATATCATAAAATCTTGTTATTTTAGGATGTCATATTTGTGATGTTATTTAGGGCGGACATTGACTTGATGGGACCTGAAATACATGTTATTTTAACTAAAAAGTAGTCTTTGCTCCTTAGGTTTTTGTATCCAAATGATTTCAATAGCTGGAGCTGAGTAGGAAATAAAAGTATCTTTATCAATATCTTTCAAAATATTTACAGATTCCCTGCAAAAAATAAAGAAGTGCTCATTAAAACAGTCGATGTAAAAGTAGCTACCATATAACGATATAACATTCCATAAATGATTTCATTGTCATCAAAGTTAATAAAAACGTTTTTATATAAATCTTTAACTCATCACACTAGAGGAATAACTACAACAGGTAGATGATCGATTTATAATATCAAAAGCACTCACTTAAGATCCAATAGTGTCAATGTTATTCGTACTAACACTTATCGATCTAATCTGCTTGCTTTTGATATGAATTATTTAAACTATTGTTCAGTCATCCACCTATTATAATTATTCATCTACATTAATAAGATTTATAACATTAAAAAAGTTTTTATTAATTTTAATAAAAATCTCAGATTTTCTGTGTTATGTTTATGGTTATAAATTATAACTTATAATATATATATATATATATATATATATATATATACAATATAATATAATATATTATAGTAGCTACATTTATATCGACTGTTTTAATGACTATTACTATATTTTTTGTTTGGGATTAGTGACTAATCATTAGTCAATATTCTAAAAGACCTTAATAAAATTTATCATATAATTTTACATTTAAACCGATTAAAATTAAATAAGATAGTCCATCCTATCATATTATTCCCACTACACCCCCAGCTATTAATATTAATAATTATTTATTTGTGTTGAATATTTTAATTTTTAATATTTGTATTTTGTTTTTTTTAAATTTAATTAAAGCAATTTTGGAGTAGAAGCATTTTTTATATTGTACCCCAAAAGTTATGGAATTAACCACTTTAGAACGTATTAATTTTATGAGCAATGCATATAAATTCTTAATGTATCCAGGATGAAACAGAATGATGTACTCAGCTTATATCATAAGAACTTAATTGCAATTACCATGGTAAGGCTCACAGAAACTTTTATTTCTTGTACTCAAAGTTATCACCAGCATGTAAACATTGTCACATACCTGTGACATATTAACACTAGTAATTTGTTGTAAGATTGTTCCCGAGTTATCAACGTTATCAACGTTAAGGTACAACCTACGTAACACTTAAGATATCGTACTTGGTACGAGACTATAGTAGTAGTAGTAGTAACTATAGTTACAAAAACTCAGTAATACTTTTACTGCATGTTAGTTGTAACAATGAAAAATTCAGTTGTTAAAAAAAATATCATAATTCTAAGTAGACCTGATTAGTTGGAATAAAATAATGGTTTCTTATAATGAATATTTTGTGTGTTTTGGAAAGGTATTTTTTTAATTCTTTCAGTTGACAAATTCGCTATCAAATCAAACAGTATTGTTGCATCAACAACCTAATTAGTTGGCACAACGAAACAGAATTGCGCTCCCAATCATATCCATATATGGGCATACACGGGCAGTTTTCGCAATTTCATAAGGGCAAAGACAAGTGCATATGTAGTGCAAGAGCATGAGTTTTATCGAAAAAGTTTTATGTGTACATATTATTACTGTGTTTCAAAGGTAAATATTATACTTTTACATAACACGTATTTTGTTTAAGGTAGCTTTGTTGATTATAATGCTCATGAGCATTATAATCAACAAAGCTAATATGCATATTTATAACATTGTATGTATAAAGATTTAGGTTATGTCCACTTGTTGAAAACAGAGGTTGAAAACTAGATTTTAACATGAATTGGGTAAAAAAGCTAAAGGCCATTAACCTCTGAATACAGAGATACTCTGTATTCAGATTTATTCAATTGAATTGAACATGAATTGGGTACTTAGACAATTAAGTGTCGTCTAAGATTGGGTTTATTGCAGGATACAAACACCGGGTACATTTTACCCGGTACAATACCCCTAATGGTTCAATTTGGCCAGTCGAGAATTAGTGGCCCTATTTTGAAAACTAGTAAATGATCAAACCGAAAGCCTTGCAAATTTACGCCATTTTAAACAAAAATGTTTAAAAGATACATTCATTATTGTTAACTTTGAAGATTAATAAAGCAATAAAAGTTTTAAAAAAATAAATATTAAATATAAAATATTATACATATTTTGTAAAATACAACAGGCCAATATCAGTTTGATACATAAATCGGACAAAATAGTAAGTGACATCATGTCATAGTCATTAGTAATAATAATTATAATAATAATAATAATTATTGTAGTCATTAGTAATTAGTATTATAATAATTATTAGAGTAAATACTTAACTGTTTTAAACTTAAACTGCTGTATTTATGTTTAGTTTTAGACTTTTTAAATAAAATTTATTTAAATATGAAAAAGTCTTATTTTTTTACGTGTCGTTATTAGTAATATAAAAATTACACTGGCATTTTAGAGGTAATTCTGCCAAGAACTTTCTATTTTAATTGTAAGAAGCAGTTTTATTTGTGGTATATAAGTATTACATTTTTTTGTTATCTTAACTTAGTGAGCGGATTTAGGCATGTTCATTATGGGCTGCAGCCCAGGGCCCCGTCCAATCGAGGGCCCCCTACGCGATGCAAATATTTTTTTAAAATATAAATCAGACTAAATAAAAAATCAACTATTTAATAGTTGCACAGAGGTATAATATTGAGCCTGTTAAAATTTCAGCTCTTAATATTAACATTAAGAGGCGATATATGAGTATGAGTATAAGAGACGTATAACCAGCCCCATTTCCTCTTGACTCTCGAACCCCGTACAGGCCTATGTTTACTTACGCCGATTTTTGTTCTTCCCCAGCAACTGCACGGCTTCACCCGTGTTTGCTGGGTGCGAATGTCCATTGCGTTCCGTACTGTCCCCTATTTGGGGCTCGAGAGCGAGAGGCGAATAGTTATAATAGCCTTTCCCGGGTTCGCCGAGCCTATGCTATACGCTCAGTGGGGTATGGAGGAGGGACGGGAGGATGTTGGTTTTTGGGGGACAATTGCGCCGACTTAAAACTAAGTACGACGCGGAATCCCCCTAGACCAGTCGATTAGTATTACTCCAAACATTTGGGATTACTATTTGGAGTTGGGGAGTTGTTATTTCGCTGCAGGGGTGTAGTTTCCTAGTCGAGGTCTTTGTCTTGTTCGTTATTGTCATTGTCCGTGTCCTGGTCAGATAGTTCCTGCCATTGGTAAAGTGTGTCAGTTGTTTTTAATAATTTTTGTCCCAAGCACGTTTTGTGGTAGAGTTCCGTCTTTCTCTATCAAATTCCAAAGCATTGCATTTATTCACTAGTCAAACAAATCACAAGCGCGATTATTCTGTTGTCTAATGTTTACAAATCTCGAGTTTGGCTATTAGGCCCTTTTTTTTAATGTGTTAGAATTATGTTCAATGTTAGTTTACTCTGTGAGACCAGTGTTTATTTTCGGTCTCGATTGGGACCGCCTTACGCATTTGCTGTTGACAGACTTATTGCCCCACGCCGCGTTCCCTTCATAGGTTTTAAAGATATCCCAATAAACACCTTAACGATACCTATCACCATTAACATTGCCCGTGTAAGGATTTTTAATACTTTTTAATACAATTGCAATGATAGTAATTAAAAACAAAACAATTGTTTAAAGAGTAAAATATGTTCTTAACATAATCATATTTTAAAGTTATTTTAACATTTTCAAGTAAAATAAATGTTATCTTTAATAAAATGAATACGGGCAATGTTAATGGTGACAAATAACGGAAAATGTTTGCTGGGATCTGCCGTATTTATATTGCAGATTTGTATCAGGTCATGCATACTCTTAAAGTAAAACTTATCAGCTTTTTTTTTTTGCTCCCCTCTTCTCCGACCTCCCCCGTCCGTCCAGTGAAAAGCCTCCAATGACAGGTGGCACCCAGCTCATTCATATCACTCAACACTCCACTCCTCAATGACCGTTACACCATTTTAGTTTGCACTCTATGAAAATGTTTGTTTCACTTATTAGTTTGCACCTTTTTTTTTAATTATTGTTGGTTTCATCTTTAAACTTTTACGTTTCAAGAGCTTTCCCGCACGCGACGTGTCTTCTCGAGCACTGGAACCGAACTGGGATTTATATATATATATATATATTATATTTTCAAAAAAATTAACAATTATTTTTTTCCAATGGTGTTGAAAAATTAATAGTACATTAAAAAACAAAAATGTTGGCGCCTATTTGAGCCCTTAATTAATTAAGGTTTGCCTCAATTTCAATAACACGGGAATTTTTTTTTTTTTAATTTTGAATTCCTATAACTTTGGAATGGTTTGTTATCGCAACACCCAAGCGAGAGGAGTTATAGACAATTTCACGCTCTACAAAAAACATCTGAAGGTCAAAGTTCTTCAGATCAACCGTTGCAAAGATATCAGCGATCAAAAATAACACTAATAAAAAATTTCAAATATTTTCAAATAAAATACAAAAACATATCATATGCCATATTAATATTATTTTTTATGTAAAATCACTTTAATTCTGTTAATATGAGACTGTAAACTTTTTTTTTATTTATACAGGGTGCCTATAGCAATGGAGATGCCAAATTTAAAAATAAAAAATTTCTAGGTAATAGTGTAATCGAATGAGAGCAAAAAAGCGGCAGCCAATACCGAGAGCTCTCGCCTAGGTTAAACGTAAGAGCTTTAAAAATTGCTAGGAGACGATAGAACATTGTTGTATTAAAAACATTTAAAAATCTTTTGGCCAACTGTATTTACTAAGTTGTCAAAAGCTTTCAAAAATGAGGTTATTAATCTATGACTTATACTTCAGAACGCCAATGTTTTAAAATAACGATTAGGAAAGGGCTGGGAAAAAACTCGCGTTGTCTCCCTGGCGTTGCGCCCACACTAAATAAATAAATAATTATCATTTCAGTATAATCATCTAAGGAAAACATTATTTATAATAACTTAATTTATAACCTAATATAATATTAATGACAGGAGTTTGACAGCAGTGTCACAATGAATTGGATTCCAGTGGACCAAATATTTTACATATTTTTTATTATCAACAATGCAACCTAAGTATCCTAGCAATTTAAAGAATTCCCTATGGCCATCTATTGGGATTGGCTATCGTTTTTTATTCTTATCTCGCTTATCCTTTGCGTTAGACAATTTTAATTTTCAAATATGTGTTTCACGTTACTTTCGGCACGTTCCGGTTTTCTATGTGGCGCGAGTTCTGGGACACCCTGTATATATATATATATATATATATATATACATATTTGAAACACCCTGTATATACTGGTTGGAAGAATTATTGAGTTGTAGTAACTAAATTGGTTTGCTATATGTATGATTTATTTTAAGGAATATAAAAAAAAATTTCTTACCCTTTCTTATTAGCTCTCTTTACTAATTTTCTTGTTTCAAAGCAACTAATAAAGTTCAAAATTTTTAATTAGTTCTCAGAACTTATTTGTCAGTTGGGACTATTTAGACTAAGAAAATAAGTTATAAGCACTAAAAATTAGTTCTCATAACCAACCTATTTTTAAGAGTGTATCATCCCAAAGGATGCAACATGTGCATATTGCTGCATTTAGAATTTCATAATCTATTTGAATCTGCAAAAAAAGAGGGGGTACAATTTAAAAAAACGTCCAAAGACGTTGTTGTGATACACCTTCAATATTTCAACACTTATTTTATAATTTCAATATTTTTATACTCTATACTTATTTTTATACGCTTCATTTTATAAATCGAAATAATATTTAAGGTTTTTAAGTTTAAGTTGTATTTTAGCAAGTTATGCATAATGTCATTTCTTTTTATACCTGCACCACGACACTTGACTCCCCCGGTTCTTATTCAACAGAGAAGTCAAGTGCCTTGCTATTTTGTGAATCCAACAACTACCTACTTTCCCTTTTGGGCTTTGTAAAAGAGACAGATCGGTTTTTGACCTCTCCGCGATAACATCTCTTTTTTTCAAAATTTTTAAAAAAATAACTTCTCTGTTACATTAATTTTTATTATTATTATTTTTAAATAAATCAGTTAAAGTTTGTATAAATACCGTCGTGTTTTTATTTACTCCTCTTACTACCTAACGTACCCACAGACGTCATACCTTCTACAAAAATTGCGGCAAATATAAAAATATTACATAAAATATGCGGAATTCATATTTTTGCCAGTTATACAAGGTGCCTCTAAACCAGTGTTTTTCAATCTGTGGGTCGCGACCCCTAGGGGGGTCGTGACGCCTTACTCAGGGGGTCGCCGGCTAAAAGAAAAAGTCGAGGTTCTTACACAATAAAAACGCAATTTTAGTGAGAAGGATGTGCTTGTTTATTTTTCAGAAGTTTATCAAATTGTGGTGCTATTTTTGAAACGTTAATAATCAAATCATTTTCTAATTGCAGTCTATTTCTCTTTTTAGTTTTAATTTCTACCATTGAAGAAAATGTCAATTCACACAAGTATGAAGTGGCGAATGGCACTAATAATTTAAGAGCTTTTTTTGCCAGCTCTGGATATTCGTGTTTTCTTTTTATACAAAATACGTCGACACTTTGCGAATAAAATTCTATTTTAAGCATGCCATCAGCAGCTAAATCTAGAAGACATTCTTTCATTTTTTTTGTGACATCAGCCAGATCTATTGATTTGTCCAAAAAAGGGTTTAAAATCCATCTACGCCCATTGTCAGCTTCAGAGTGCAAGTCTGGAAAGTATGTCAAAAGTTTCTCTTGTAAATTATGCAAGCTCAATATCATGCAAGGAATATGAGCCGATACTGCAAAACTTTGGTCCGTTGCATTATCTTCAATTATCTTCTGAACACATGGAAAAGACTCGAACATTTTGTTTTGCAGGGAGGTTGACCACAAACGAAGTTTTGAGTGAAATGCTTTTACTTTATCTTTGGCTGTTAAAATATTTTCTTCTCTTCCTTGAAGGTTCTTGTTCAAATTGTTAAGGTGGCTAAAAAGATCTGCCAAAAATGCTAATTTCAAGAGCCAAATAGGGTCAGAAAAACGAAAAGCATATTCAGATTTTGCATCTTGTAAGAACATTAACAATTCAGCTCTCAGTTCCAGAACTCTTGTCAATACCTTTCCTTTGGATAGCCTCCTGACCTCTGTGTGATAAAGGAGATTTTGATGAAGCGAGCCCATATCTTCACAAACGTTTCTGAATAGCCGGGTTTGCAAAGCTTTACCTTCTACAGCTAGAGCCTGTCGATGAAGAAAACAGTGTGTCCAGGATATGTTTGGCATTATAGCTTTTAATCTTGCAATGAGTCCGCTATTTTTGCCAGTCATAGCTTTAGCGCCATCGCTACAAATAGCGATACATTTTTTCCAATCAATATGGTAGTCACAAGTGCTTTCTTAAAACATATCGTACAAACACTGGCCAGTAGTGTTTGCAGGAAGTGCTTTGCAAAATAAGATTTCTTTCATGATACTGTCATCTGCTTCAAAGCGCACAAATACTACAAACTGTGCACAGTCGGAAACTTCTGTAGATTCGTCAAATTGCAAAGCAAAATGTTGGCTGTTCTTTAATTTTTCGACTACTTGTTCTTGAATATCCTTGGCCATATCGTTTATTCTGCATGAAATAGTATTGTCAGAAAGTGGTATGTTTTTTAATTTGTTAGCCTCCTGCTTACTGAACATAATTTCAACCATATCAAGTGCTGCTGGCAAAAGAAGATTTTCGGCAATAATATTTTTTTAACATATAACCTTGTTATATTAGGGTGACGTAATTGTATGTGATTTCCCTGCTTTAGCAACTCCATATGCGACTTTGTACCTAGCTAATAATGATGATTCGTTGACACTGGATGCCTGAAAATAAACAAATAGTGAAAAAAAAGTGAATAGCCAATAAGCATTAAGGACGCGGAACTTTGGCACACCGAAATTAAGTATAATTCTGACTTGGTTTCCCTTTCAAATAAAAAATAATAATTAAAAATATCAGTCCACAATTGACTGAGAAATCGGCAAACATACATAAAAAACATACATAAAAAAACATACATACAGTGAAACATAAAACCTCCTCCTTTTTCGAGGTCGGTTAAAAATAGCAACAATTAGAATAGACTCGCCTTAAGCTTACCGCTTAAGTGCATTGAGGGTCTTTTTCGGGTTTAATTCACCACCACCGCTATTGACACTCGTACCAGATGTTGAAGGCTGCGATCTTTTGAGAAATTTATCCATTTTACAAACGCGCGAAGTAAGCGAAAAAACAAAAGAATGATGTCCGTACTCATCGGTGACTACGCTCTGAGTGAGATTGCGGGTGGCGCGCGCGGGGGGAGCTCTTACTGTCACCGCAATGACAATGCGGTGTGGCAACGTCGCCGTCGCCGACGCAGTTTGGCCCGCGTGAATTTAGGTAATGTTTTTCGTTAGGTCCTAACGTATGTAAAAACTGTACGACATACAGTTTTTACATACGTACAGTGTACGTATTTTAAAATAATTAAATTTTTTCTTTGGCTTTCTACGTCACAAGGGGGTCGCCAGAATATTTCAACCTGTAAAGGGGTCGCGTCAAAAAGATTGAAAAACACTGCTCTATACTAAGTGGCATGAACTTAGGAGCAGATTAAGCAAGTCAAAATAAGACGAAAATCTAAATAAATATTTTTCCAAATTACGTATGTTAAAAAAATACAGGGTGGTAAAGTGATAGTTTTTTTTAAATAACTTCTACTATGGTAGACTTGGAAAGATGATATTTTGCGAACAGTCACTTACTACCAAAACACATATTCAAACATAATTACAATTGTTCGAGTGAACACAGTGTCGTAGAAACAGGGGTTGCTTAAGCTAATTGTCCCATACAAATTTTGAGGTTAGGTTTTTATACCATTTGATGCAATTTTTCGATTACTCAGTTCGGCTACTATTAAAAAGGTGTACCTCTCAAACTTCGATAAAATAAATCGTTTCCGAGATATTTGAGATTACAATAATTGTTATATCGCATTAAAGAATTAAAAGGTATATGATAACAAATTTTTTAATTGAAAAAACTACAATTTTTTTAATGTGACGGTCAGGGCAAAAAGTGCCGAGGCTCATGAAATGCCCTTTTTAGTTTTTTCATTTAAAAAATAAAATGTGTTATCATTTACCTTTTAATCCTTTTAAATAATGCGATATAACAATTATTGTAATCTCGAATATCGCAAAATATTACCTTTCCAAGACTACCATAGTAGAAGTTATATTAAAAACACTGATATGATAAGTAACACTTTATCACCCTGTATCTTGGAAACATAAGTAATTGAGAAAAATATTTATTTAGGTTTTCGTCTTATTTTGACTTGCTCAATCTTTTCCTAAATTTATGCCAATAAGTTTAGGGACACCTTGTATAAACTGCACCACTCAATGTGTCGCGACCAAAAAGTTCGTTCTTTTTGAAAACGACATAACTTTTTTGTTTCTTGAACGATTTTATTTTGGTCTGTGATGTCTCCTAGCCCTATCCTCTGGCAATTCATGATATAGATATGAAGCTCAAGGTTCTTCAAGTAAATTTCCTGCAGGGTGATATGAACTTCATCCAAGCCTCGTTTGTATAAAAATAATTTTTTCTCGTTTTTACTTTGAAATAATGAAGTATTATGTCTTACATTGAATTGTTTTTAAAATTTTTCGAATTGGAATCTTAGCAACGAAAATATGATTTTTTTCCAAAAGAGTACATTTAAGGATTTTTTGTAGGCAATACACTCAGTCTTTTAGGAACAAGAAGATAAGATGGTGAAAGATTGTTTCTTGAATAATTCTGAACAAGCGACAAGCAACAAACTTCCATTATTTTCAGAGGGACCTAAGCAAAGACCACTTTTTCAAAATAATTATTATGTTAACATTTTGGTGATAATTTGCGAAAACTAAACCTAAACCGATATTTACGTTCGTGACATGTTTTCTTTATAATTTTGACCTCCTGACTGTGATTCAGTTGTCAAATTTAGGTTTCAGATAAAACCAAAATCACTAAGAATCAAAATTCGAAAAAATTCCCGGCTGTTAAATGTCTTAATAATAAACACGATTGCTGGTTTTTACTGTTTTTACGGCTTGGATATGGGAAATATTAATATGGGTAAATACAAATCTATTCATTTGTCAACGTTCTCCAAAAAACTAAAAAAGGAGACTGTTTTTTATGTAGACTATGTTACTCTCTGGCTCATAAGCTATCTCTATGGCATAGAGTCTATGCAAAAAAATCACTTGGGTTCGTTGATCCTTTGATGCGTGGAAGAGGAACCAAAAAGGCCGTACAAACAAACACACTTTTGCATTTTTATACACATACATATACGAGTGGTAAACTACTGATTAAATCAACGCGTCGCTATAGCGATAGGGATGGGATCCTTATCGATAAGCATCAAATACGTCCGCATAAAACTAAACGTTGTATCTTTAATTTTAGAGTGGTTTATCCCTCGCATACACACTCAGTGAATTAAACAGCGGGTATCTGGTAAAAAAGCTCTCCAGTACGTTTTAGAGGACCCCCAGGGGAGTCCAGTAAAAAAAGTAAAAAAAATTATTCTGCGAAATTGGAGGAGTTAAAAACGGAATCGCAAATTTGGCATATACTAGGTGTGTTCAGAAAATAACGGGAGAGTCCGGTTGTCATAAAATTTTCTTTATTATGTTGATATACATTCCCCTAAAGTATGATAAAAACTTTAGCTGTTTTCATTGTTAACTTTGTCTATAGCAACTGCTAAGGTTAGACTAGGTTTTATAAGCTCGGCGATTTTTGTTCGTTAAAAGAAATGTATCAAAGAATTTGTGTCAAACTTTTCGTAAAACATTAAGTTAAAGTGTGTGAAAAGGCATATGGTGAGTATGATATGAGTAAAACAAGAGTTTACTAGTGGTATAAGCGTTTCCAAAAGGTCGTGAAGACGTTGAAGATGACGAACGCCCAAGCACATCAACATCCGATAAAAACGTGAAAAAAGTGAAAGAAATGGTAATGAACGATCGCCAAATCACAATCAGAGAAGTCGCTGATGATGTTGGCATATAGATTGGCTCATGCCATGAAATTTTTTTAAATGTTTTAGGTATGAAATGCGTGGATTTTGCACCAAAATAATGCATCTGCTCACACTTCAATGCTTGTTCGTTAATTTTTGGCCAAAAACAATACTGTGATGCCCTAGCCTCCCTATTCGCCAGACATGGCTCCGTGAGACTTTTTTCTATTCCCAAAAATTAAGAGAACCTTAAAGGGCCGTCGTTTTGCAAGCATAAATGATATTAAAAGCGCATAGCTGAAAGAACTAAAGGCTATCCCAAAGATTGAGTTTGAGAAGTGTTTCGAGGATTGGAAGAAGCGCTGGCACAAGTGCATAATATCTAATGGGAACTATTTTAAAGGCGACAACATTAATGTAGATAAATAAATAAATATTTTTTTCAAAAAACGAAAATTCCCGTTATTTTCTGAACACTTACAGGGTGAGTCAGAAGTAGGTGCATTAATTTAAGGAGGTGATTCTACAGATTATTTGAACCCCATATTGCCTTATCCAAAAGTTATTAGTTTTGGAGTTATTTGATTTTTTGTGATTTTGGTAAAAAATCGTGTCCAGGTTTACATTTTTTAAAATTGCTCGATAAGAATTAAAGTTGATTAAACGATTCTTTTTTTAGTAGTTAGCCCATACATTGGTACATGCCACAGTAATAGTTTTTCCAAAAAAGCCATATGGAACTTCAGAACAACAGTATAAAATAAAATTTTATTCGCGAATTTGGAAGACTTTTTAAGTTCATCAGGATTTTTTTTAAATTTCACTATACGCTTTGCGTGCAAATTGTTTAAAAAACTTTCTTAATGTATTACCTTTCGAATGATGTATAATATGTCCATAAAAACTATTATTTTTGGATAGAAATGTCACCTTTGTAAGGCACATACAGGTTTTAGTTCACCCTAGGATTAACAGTTCCAGGTAGTAATGGGTCTTGATGTATTATTTGTATTATTAAAGGTTAAATTTAACTAATATGGAAGCAAATTAAAGAAAATTTTACCTGGAATAATAATTATTAGGTATTAACTATTCTTGAGGTATTAGGAATTGTGTATTTAAATTATTGCGAAATAAAGGTTTAATTCATATTAATTCAACATGCCACACTTTTCAAATGCTGAATACGCTGATATTATGTTTGTATATGGATTTTGTAATGGAAACGCAGCCGAAGCTCGACGAGAATATCAAGTAAGGTTTCCACAAAAACGCGTTCCTAATGAAAGAGTATTCAGTACAACATATCCTCGTATAGCTGAAACCGGCACTGTTATACCTAGACCATGCATTGGAGCTCCTGAAGTTAATGTAAATGTTGATGATGTTGAAAGATTTGAAGAAGATCCAACTACCAGCACAAGAAAAGTAGCTTCTGAGTTGGGTTTAACACAAAGCAAGGTTGCTCGTGTAATGAAACGTTCAGGCCAGCATGCATTTCATTATACACCTGTCCAGGGTCTAGGGAATTTTTAAATAACGTATCACCAGAATTAATGGATGATGTTCCATTAGAAAATAGGATTGAAATGTCTTTCCAACACGATGGATGCCCAGTCCATTATAGCATGAATGTTCGGCGGTTTCTAGATCAGAGGTTTCCAAATCGTTGGATTGGTAGAGGGGGACCAATATTATGGACACCAAGGAGCCCTGCTTTAACACCTTTAGATTTTTAGGTGTGGGGGCACATGAAAGAAAAGGCCTATGCAGTTGAAATATTAAACAGAGACCAGTTAATCGAAAGGATACAAGACGCGGCAATAAAATTAAGAAACAACTTAGATAATCGAAATCGGTAAAATCAGAAAAAGGGCACAAGCTTGCATTAGAAATGATGGCGGACACTTTGAGAATTTTCTGTAGACCTTTATTTAGTAATATTTAAATAAATAAATGTTAACTTAACACTCTAGTATGTTACTTACTACTAATCGTAAATTGTTAGCGTAAACTAAAACCGGTGTGTGTTTTACAAAGGTGACATTTTCTACCTAAAAATAATAGTTTTTATTGGCATATTATACATCATTCGAAAGGTAATACATTAAGAAAGTTTTTTAAACAATTTGCACGCAAAGTGTATAAATTAAAAAAAAAATTCCTGATGAACTTAACAAGTCTTCCAAATTCGCGAATAAAATTTTATTTTATACTGTTGTTCTGAAGTTCCATATGGCTTTTTTGGAAAAACTATTACTATGTGGCATGTACCAATGTATGGGCTAACTACTAAAAAAAGAATCGTTTAATTAACTTTTATTCTTATCGAGAAATTTAAAAAAATGTAAACCTGGACACGATTTTTTACCAAAATCACAAAAAATCAAATAACTTCAAAACTAATAACTTTTGGATAAGGCAATATGGGGTTCAAACGACTCAAAATAATCTGTAGAATCACCTCCTTAAATTAATGCACCTACTTCTGACTCTTCTGACCCATTTGATTTTCGTAAACAAAAATATAAACCATTTATAAAAATGGTTTTATGCTCATATTATGACATAGTGATAAACCAAAGCGTTACCTTAGGTAACCTACCTACCTAAAGAATGTATATTAGTAATACCAACATCATGTACGTGTACAGGGTGGGCCGAAAAACGTAAAAAAAAATATTTGAGATATTTATTTTTGGGTAGCAATAAAAAGTTACCTTATGTTAAAAGTAATTTATTAGAAAAAAATGTAGCGTACCATCCCATTATTTAAGGGTCCCCTGGGGGCTCAAAATATTTTTTTTTTGTATGTTTTGACTGGGGTGGGAACAAAAAGTTACCTTATGTTAACAGTAATTCTAGAAAAAAAAATGATCGTACTAGCCCAATATTTAAGGGTGCCCCGGAGGCCCAAAATATTTTTTATTTCATATTTTAATTGGGGTAACCACAAAAGTTACCTTATATTAACAGTAATTCTAGAAAAAAAATGAGCGTACTAGCCCAAAATTTAAGGGTGCCCTGGAGGCCCAAAATATATTTATTGTTCATATTTTAATTGGGATAACCACAAAAAGTAACCTCGTGTTCTAGCACAATATTTAAGGGTGCCCTGGGGGCCCAAATTTTTTTATATATATTTTAATTGAGATGGCAACAAAAAGTTACCCCATGTATTATTGCATAGAAAAACCAAATGTCTAGCGGCCATGTCTAATAGTTTTTTTTATTATTTTATTAAGACGCTTTTTGATGAAAAAAATTAGCAACTCTTAGCTTGATTTTATTAAATTTAAAAAAGAGTTTGCGTTACTCTAAATTAATTAACACAGCCACTAACGAAATAAATAAAGTCTTAAAAGAAGTAAATGCTTGGTCAGTTA
This sequence comes from Brassicogethes aeneus, assembly GCA_921294245.1. Lineage (NCBI taxonomy): Eukaryota > Metazoa > Arthropoda > Insecta > Coleoptera > Nitidulidae > Brassicogethes > Brassicogethes aeneus. The sequence continues at coordinate 3,964,017 of OV121137.1, forward strand.
ATCATAGACTTCAGTTAAATGCCAAAAAGAGTCTTGTAATAAATATTGGTACAGTATAAAATATATACTATATATGATAAATAAATCAAATCAATACCTCAGCAATAAACAGCAAGAAATCTGGGTGTTACTTTTTATACAAACCTGAACTTTGAAAGCCATGTTACAAGCCAACTTAGTTTGTCATATGAAGCTGAAATCACTATATTAATTTAAGTATGTTCTAAATTCTAACACCGTGCAAAATTGTCTCAACATACTATATACTATACACTATAAACCCTATTATAGACTATTGCATGCGTATACTACTCATATCATACTGAAACATTTAAAAATAAACTCATGTATTAGATTCATATATTTAGTCGGAAAATTTGACTCTATTACTTCAATCTATTTGGAAAACAAGCATTTAAAAATAATTGATCCTTACAAGCATACCTAATTTTGAAAAATTAGTTCAGAAAGTATGAATACCTTGTAAGGTACACTATGTATTTTCGTAACCCGATTCTTTAAGTATACTGAAATACTTGTTTTGGCATATTCGTGATCGTCTAGATAATTTACTTACTTTATAAAAATTAGGACTCTACGTTGTGTATTTACGTACATTGATAATAACGTTATTTTGAAATTGGTCAGGTTTAATGAAACACAAGTATTTAATTTTTAAACCCCTGATTTAATTTAAGCAAAGACAAAGGGGTGGCCCGTTGAGTCAGAACACAGGGAAAAGGGACCATAAAAACCCTGGCGACTTACACAGTTCAAATAAAAATAAAATACAAAACAAAACATAGTCATATGGGTCATAATCACAAGAATACAGTATAAATAATAAGTGAATAAAATAACATAAAAAGCAGATAAACATATTTCATATAATTTGGGTGTTTTTATCAATATTCTCAACATTTTGTACTCAGGTAAAATAGTTATAATAGCGATCGTCATTTTATGACGAAGTGTTGTACTTAATATTTGTTTACCTTACCACGCATCTTCGAACTATTGAACGAGGGTACGATTTTATATAAATAAACTACAGCAACGACATATTTCTGATAGAGAGAAATCAAATGCCTTTAAAGAGGAGGGGAAACATGGAAAAATATAATCTAATGCAGATATTTAACCGTAGCCAATAACCACACTATGGAACAATAGCATCTCTGTGAAGTGATATAACGAAACCTAATGTCCTTATCTCACTATAGTATCCCTATATCACAATATGTTCAAATATTCTCACAAAATCAATGTCCAGCACAAGACAACAGTATTGTAAAAATATACAAACAATTCTGCACACAGAGTATATGTAGGTAATAACATAAAAACACTATTTTTCTTCTAAGGATAAATCCTTTTGAAATAATGCTAATATATTACCCATATTCAAATATTCATGCTTGAGCACTCTCCAAACGAAAACACAAATACAAATATACACAAATAAAATAAACAATATGCAATAAAATAAAATGGTATAAAATATAAATAAAATACAATAAAATAATAAATAGGAGAGCGTCATAACAAGAAACATCTAAACATGGCCTGAACTCTAACCACCAGAAAGTGTCGCGCTGGATAGTAATATAAAGAGATTTTTATCATATATAGTAACGTTAAAGTCATTATCAAATATTCCAAATAAAGCGCTAAGATAAGCAGTTTAAATCAAAGTCTCTATCCAGAATCAATCAAAGGCTAAACGATACTATTACCTTACCATGATATGACCTAATGGTAATATCAAATTTAATAATAATAATAATAGCAAAAATAATAATAATAATAACAATAAACCTTACCCAAATAATACCAATATTATAATAGTAATATAATTGTTAAAAGCTTTAGCCTGAGTACAAATGCAAAGATTTAAAATAAATAAATACCTTAATATCGAGATGATACACTGAGTTTTATAAACAATAAAATACATTTCAGTTAAATAAAAACATTATACAAAGTTATACAAAAGGAAACAACAAAATCAAGGCCAGTGTAACCCAATATAAAGAAAATACAAAATATTAATATTTAAGGTAAATTAATTTATTCAGTGTATATGATGAACGCGACAACATAAAGATTGAAACTCAGTGTATGCACGATCCCAAGATATTAAACCAAAATAATGAAATAGTGATACAATAAAAATTATTACCAAAAATCACTCGCCATTTACACATATTAAAATGATTACGACCCAATAAACTAGCAATGATAAACGTCATAGACCAAAATGCGAATTAAATAATGATGTTAAAAATTATAAGCAAAAATGTATTAAGAAAGCCCAAAACGAGGAGTTGTTTATCATTACTAGCAAATATTACAATTTATAAAAGTGTACATACCTAATAATTATAGCAGAAAATCGGTAACAATCACAAAAACTATAACTATATTATAATATATTTCACAAACGTTTTAACAGGAGTATCTCGAAGGGCGAGCAAAAACCCTCTGTGTGTATTATATTTCCTAATCTAGCTTTTAAACTCTATGCCACTTAAGCAAGAATGTGTAACATAAACAAGTCTTCCTAATATTTCTTCGTTCAGATACAAAGAAGTGAAATATTAAAACTCAATATGATTTTAAAACATAAAATAACTTAAACTATAATATTATTTTTAGTGGATTATTTAAATTGTCCTCGGTTAAAATAGCGCCAAATTTGAATTTAAAAGTTTATGTACTACAGGACCCTTACAACCTATTCAACAACTTTATTCAAAGATCCAGTATTTATTTATTTATTTATTTATTTATTAAATATAACACTGCATCATAGTTTAACAAAACAGTTTTAACTGGTACCGTCAAAACCATATTAATTTTATAAGTAGTTCTTCTTAATCGTCCATTCCATTTTATAATTCTTATTATTTTCAATAAACATTTTCACATATCCATTATAAAAACTTTGCTTTAAAATAACTTAAATTTATATTTTTGTACAGAAAATTTTGATTGATGTTTCTGACATTTAGATATAATACAATATACACAATCTTGATTTAAGACACAATCTTTTTCAAATGCCTAGTCATAAAACTTCAAAATCTAAGGAATAGTTTATAGACCTGTCTATACAACTTTTGAACGATAAAACATTCTTTAACATAATATTTAAATATCCAAACACATTTAATTTAGAGTACACAAATTTGTTATTAACTGGTGATTTGTAAAACTTAGGTCAACTCCAAACATGTTTAATTTAGAATACAAAAACTTGTTAGTAACTTTGATAATGTGTGATATTTAAAACTTAAGTAAATAGTATGAAATTATAGGATTTAGTTTAAAATACCACAAAAACAAAAACAGTTACTATGATTGATTCTGATGTGTTCAAACCCGGTCCTTCAAAAGTTCAGCGTGCTCGTAAGACTTTCATCACGCCTAGGCTAGTAGCTGCTTTAGACAGGTGCAAAATAAGCGACATAAATTCAGTTCACATTTTGGTTGCAGTTGGAGAAGCTCTCGGACACCGCGTTTAAGATTTGGTTCAAAATAAATCTTCAATTTATCGATGTCGACAGCGTTTACGCTCGGATGTCGACAGCGTTTACGCTCGGAGGTGTTAAATTTAAAAGTCCGAACCAGGTATTCTCGTTCAGTGGGACGGAAAATTACTTCCGGCATTACTTGGCAAAGAAAAAGTGGACTATTTGCCTGTTATTGTTGCCTGTTATTGTTACCTGTAATGGTACAGAGCATCTCCATGGTGTTTGACAACTTGAATCCAGAAAAGGCGATGAGATGGCATCTGCTGTATATCAACTTCTTTAAGAATATCAACTAAGTGAAAGCGTTGAAGCTTTTTGTTGCGATACAACTGCATCAAACACTGTGACGGGACCATAATTTTTTAATGAACTTTAACACAGCTTTAAAGCATATAAATTCATGTTAACTTTTCTTCTTATTTATGCTAGTTTTATCGACTACCGAATTTTCCCGATTAAAAAAAAATTGCCATCAGGTACTCTCTAAAAATGAAATAGTCAAAATTCTACTATTTGAATTAGTACCAGCATTTTTTACTAATAAAATAGTCGTTTTCACTTTTAAATAGTTATTTTTTACTACGTAAATAGTTAAAGTTTGACTAATTTAAGATTAGTCACCATATTTGACTATTTCTGACAGTTAAAAGTAACTAATTTCTTTAATCGTTTACGGCCAACAACAAAGTATTATTTGAATTAAATGCATATACCTCTCCATGGTTAAATGACCCATAAAACAAATAAAGATGCAAAAAGTTTAGCTCAAAACAGTAACACAAATAATATATTAAACTTTAAAATATTATGAACAATATTTATTGACAAATAAAATTTATTTTTATAAGAGCGGCTGACAGCCGACTGGTTATGAGGTTAGGTTGACAAACTTCTCAAGTGACAGACGTGAGTTCAATCCCAGGCTGGGTCAAAACTTTTTTTAAATTTAAATTTACTAATTTAACTATTTCATTCAGTGGAATTTGACTAATTATTAGTGACTGCTTTTTCGCTATGACAATTAGTCAAATATGACTTATAATTAGTTATTTTTGACTAATTCATTTTAAGAGAGTAGTATATTTAATCTAATACCAAGTAGGACATTTTATTCCCAAGAACTAATTTAAATTACCTTTTAATCTTTAAAATGCTTTGTAAAATTGTTAAATTTAAGATACGCCCTGTGATAATTGGGACGATATGTTCCATACTTAAACCTATAGTAGTAAAAAAATATACGCGTTTTTGGCTTTGCGCGTATTAATAATTGTTGTTTTATTTAACTTCTTATATATTACATACATTTTTAATTTAAATAGAAGTTTAGTGTCAGTAAATAATTCATAAATTTAGGTAATTTTCGGATTAAGAAAACCTATAGGATATAGGTAATGTGGATAATGCATAGGATTAGACAGTTTCTAAAAGTTAAAAATATCCAAGTAATATCTAATGAGGTATATTTTTTTCACTATTAAGTAAGCTTCGAAATGGTAACAGGTTTTTTATTATTACCAACTCGTAGTTAATAATTTGTAATGGGTTATTTTGAACTTATGCAACTGTCTACATTTGAAAAAAATATGTATTAGTTTACTCAATAAATGGTAGGTACTATGGGCCAATCCTTAAAGACCCACCTCGAAATGCGCTTCTCTCTCAGCATTTTTTAGACTAGGCCCTTAAAAATATCCCTGACAAATCACAGCGCTGGACAAAAAGACGCGCGTATCTTTCTTATATTGTTTTGTTATCTATAAATTTAGTAAACAACAGATCGCGGTATACTACAGGTGTATGTATCTTGACAGCAAAATAATACCTCAGTGCAGCAGCGAAATTAAGAAACAAATTATTGCTCTATGGCATAATGGTCATAATTATACTCAAATCGCTAATTATATTAATAAAGATGTAAGTTTTTTATAAATATACAATGTATAAATAAAATTTATTTTCCCAAATAAATTATCTACAAACTTGTGCCCAAAAATTGCATTAACAGTAGGTATTTACAATAACAATCAGAAATTGTGATGAAAAAAACAAGCGCTAGAATTTTAACTTAAAGTGCCACAGTAACGAAAGTGCTTATATTTTTAACCTAATGAAATTAAGGATTTCTTATAAACTCAAATAAAAATAATTAAATACTAAGCATAACATTATAATACCTAATTGAAATTTTAAAAATTGTTTTTTTTTGTAATTTTTTCTTTTTGCAAACATAATTCAATTTTACGTTCAAAATCATGAATTTTATTGTAGGTATGTATTTTCAATCAATATATGTATTTTTAAAATTGAAATTTTTTTTTATAAATAGGTTATTTACCGCGTGATCAATACAAATCCTTAAGAAATATTTTATTTCTAAAATTATGTTTTAAATGTAAACAAATTTAGAAATCAAACTAAATTACAAAAAGTTAACTGTCCTTTAAAATATTTCTATTAACCTCTTATTATCTATCAGCAACATAAGTAATAAAAATAGTTTTTTAAATCCTTTTCAATGCATTACATTTTAAGAAACTATTTAAATGTAGTCTTATTCAACAAAATGTTGAGGGTTTAACATGTTGTTCTGAAACATTACGTAAAAGACTATCTGATAATGACTTGCATTGTATAAGACCTGCAAAAAAAATTGGTCTTACTGAAGTTTCAGTTTTGGCCAGATTTAGGTTTGCTATAGTGGTCGGGTAACCAGAGCATGTTTGTCTTAATTTAGGACAAATAAATTTCCTTTGGTTTTGTTTTATTTATTTACTCTAACATTATTTTTTTCCTCATTTTTTTGCATAATATAAACCCCGCATTGTTCGTTTAAAATAAAATAAAAATATTATAATTTTATCAAATTCTTTATAAAGTTTTAAAATAAACATATTAAATAATTTTATTTATTTTATTTATAAAGTTTTAAAATAAACATATTAAATAATTTTATTTATAATTTTAGTTATTAGATTAACTATATTTAATATATATTAAATTTTAATACAGTTTGTTAATCTATTTTCATACGTTATTAATGAAGATATTTGCCCAGTTTTATAAGCACACTGAAGTTTGGTATTGTATAAAGTTTTTTTCCTATAAAATACCAAACTTGCGTTTAACCATATAAAATACAATAAGTTACAATTTTAAGCTAATAAGTTTGTTTTTTTCTAGTGGTTACAAACACGCTTTAACGCTTAAATCCGCCAAATCAAATAATTACATTAAACTAGCACCTGGCCGCTTTTTTAAGGTTTGGACGATAGTACCTACCCCCTGCACAGGGTGATCCCCTATAATGTCGCCCCCCTTTAACTTTTTTATTTTAAGTGTCCCAAAAAATTTAAAAGTGTAGTTATGTAGGTACTAAAAAATACTTTTTTTCTACGTATTAAAAAAAATGGCAAATTGATCAATATTTTTTTTCAATGGATCACCCTATATATGAATTTATTTTTAGATTCCTTGTAAAATTCTGAGCATAATTCATATAACAAACCATATCCTAAATTCAACTGTTTCTGAAATATTTGCATTCAAAATGTTATCATTAAATGTTTTTTTAAACTGTTAGAAATCAAGAAGCCTCAGTATACCAACATTTTTATTGAAAATAAATTACTATAGTTACATAATGTCAATATGTCTTATTAAATAAGTAAAAATGGCGTACTCAGACAGAGAAAGACAAACTAGTTCATCTTATTATCTTAAAAATAATTTAAATATTTCAGAAACAGTTGAATTTAGGTATATGGTATATTATATGAAATATGCTTGGAATTTTATAAAGCAGGGTACAGACCAAGTTCGCGAGCTGTTCGCGAATAGTTCGCGAACACTTTTCCGAGCTTAGTGTATACGCGAGTTTGCGAACAGTTTTAGAACAGCTCGGCTGTTCGTTCAAGTTCCGGGTCGAGTCGGTAACTTCAAAGGGTTTGTTCGCGAACACGTGGCGAGCTTAGTATGTGTGTGGACGTTCCAGAGTAGAACCTCTGTGGTTTGGCGTTTATTTATTTAGTTTATGCTGGACAGTATACGTTTTTAACAACGTATACATTATAATTTACCTTAATAAATAAAAAGCTATTTTAAACATGGACTGGTCAGAGGACGATATTGTTTGGTTAATCGAAGAATATCCACCAAATTTTGAGCGATATTTAAATAAAATTCTTTGCCACCATCGCCTGGTCTTACGTTTCTGTTTTTTCGACTCAACATTTGATTTTACTAAAAAATAGGCCGCACAAGCATCTATTAGATCGCTTTCTTCATCGCTTTGCAGCGATGACATTATTTTTATTTAAATGTTTAAATTTGAATTTGGAAATTATGGAACCCTCGACGAACTCGGACGAACTTGCTCACCGAAACTGTTCACGTGCAAACTTTTCTAGTGTGGACGGCACGTTCGCGAGCTGCTCGGGTTCAATTTGGAAGCTGTTCACGAGCAGCTCACGAGCAGCTCGCGAACTCTTTGTTTTTGGTATGTACCCAGCTTAAGGAATCGAAAAATAAATACATATATAGGGTGATCCATTGAAAAAAAGTAAACTTTTTGTTTTTCCCTGTATATTGATAAATTTTCCAATTTTCTTTATAAGTAAAAAAAAGTATAACCACATTTTTAAATTTTTTGGGACACTTAAAATAAAAAAGTTAAAGGGGGGCGACGTTACATTGAAAAGCAGTAACTTTTGAAAAAAGTCTAGTACTTCAAAAAATCGTCCATTCGTTTATGTTTCAAAAAATCAAAAGTTTAGAGGTCAAATTCTGAAAAAACGCACGGTTAGCGAGTTATGAGCCAAAAAGCAAAAAAACTCCCCTTTCTGGGGATGAAATTAGGGGACGCGGAAAGAAATTTTTGGGGAATATTCTTGATTCATTATCAGCACCCCTGTCCAAACGCCCATATTAAGGGGTCTGTAACTATCTGCATTTTGACTAAGTCCATATTTTTGTAATACTCAACATTAAGAATCCACTAAGTACATTTAGTAGTGGCTAGTACAAATCTCTGCCTGTTAGCAAAGATGTTAAAGACTGCTGAGCCTGGTGCTGAAGACAGTGAAGTAGATGACTCAGAAGACTCCTCCGATGACGAACCTTTGTCCAATTTAGCAAACAAAAATTCAAATCTGTAACAGGTTAAATTACTTAAGTCCAAATTTATATTGAAAACTAACAGGAAAAAATATAAGTCCAAATGTTTATAACAAAAATACAAATAAAATCGTTCATTTAAATATGTTTTTTATTTAATCATCAATAATTACTTTTAATTTTATAAGAAATCTATATTAATGTAATTTAAAATATTTAAAGTCAAAAATCGATTTTATGCATTCAGGTTAGTATTAAAATGCGTTTTTCTCAAAACTATAAATTGTGGACTAGCCGATTTTCCTTGTACGCCCTCGATATAAAACAAGATTTTGAAATATAGGACAATAAAGGACAAATAGAACTTATGTCTTCAGTATAGGAGACAAGCGTGAAATATAAGGTTGTCTAATTAAATATAGGACTGTTGGCAACCCTATCTCTGCTGGCCATGGTACAAAGGTACTACTGGCTGATTTATTTTATCGAATTGTTTTAGTTGTTTTGCAGCATTAGAGCGGTTCGCGTCATTGCGTTTGTATGCAAAAAAATGTATTTTACGCAAAGTAATTCAATGTGCCCTGTGTTTGGTTTGCCAAAACCGTTTAAGAACAATGTCTTGTCGACCGGGGATTTTAAAAAATATTATTAATATCTTCGACAAGAATTTGTCCGACAAAATAAACAAAGACCTAGTTTCGCTGAAGATGTGTCTTCTCCTTTAATAAAAGACTAGAAAAACTTGTGGCAAAAAAGTTCCATTAATGTTGTATCAGACCAACAAATATTACATAAAATTCGGGAATACCACAGTAAATATCGTAATATTATGAAACAGTTAAAAAAGGACGGTAAACTTAATAATTTAAAACAAGTTGTTTTGTTTGGAGAATCATCTGAGACGAAACTGTTTGATATATCTTTATGCAGATCTAAAGACTTTTTAAGCTGTTTTTGCACATGTACATGAATCGACCAGAGAACGTCTCGAAAAATGATAATCGGAACAGTTGATAAAAAAACTACAAAAATACTTCTCAAATGAGAATAAAACTACCAAATGTAGCACAGGCTTGTGATAGGACAGGTGTTTCTGATAGGGCAGCAGCAATTCTTATCAATGTAGCATTAAAAGATAAGTGAGAATTCATGAAAAATTGTCGATCGCAGCAAAATTCGAAGGGAACGAATAAAAGCTCGAGTTGACTCCAGAAGAACTGATGTATAGAATATAATTTGATGAAAGAAAATACCGAACGTTAGTCTAAATTTCTAAGAATGGAATTACCACAGCTTGAGCTTTCCTTGGGTCATTCTCATTGCCTATTACATGCAAACGAACTACCTTTAAGACATTTGTTGCAACATTTGGATGAAAAAACACTGGTTCAAAAGGATTTTATGGTGAGATAGAAAAGCTATAAGAAAAATGTGAAACGTTACAACCAAACAATTTTAAAAGGATATAAATTATTTTGCCTGAAATCACTGACCATGATCAACTTAGCACAGACCAAAAATACATGTATGAAATTTGTAGTGCCATTTTAAAAGGTTACATCTCTTTGAAATTGTCAAATAGAAAACCCGGTAAAATGGCTTATTCCAGATGGCTTAGGACCGCAAACAGAATTTTACGATTATATGTCTCCACAGCAAAACCATAACAAAATCTAAGTATTCTAACAGAATATGTCCAGTAGCGTAACTAGGGGGGGGCGGGGGGGGGCGGTCCGCCCCGGGCGGCACTTCTTGGGGCGGCAAAAATCGTGAGAGAAAATGCGAAAAAAACTGGAAGACAGAATATAAAAATAAAAAAAATATTTGATAATTAAATATTCTCTTTCGAAATAATATAATTCAAATTCCAATAGATTTGAGATTTATACAATTACTCCCAAAATATTTAAACATTTTTTATTTATTTTTTACTCAGGTTTAAGTTTTTTTTGTAGGTACTTTAACATAAAGTTGAGAATTTATCTCTTTGTTTTTTTCATATAAATTATGTTAAAGCACATTTTATTTGTTGTTTTTCTTTACCTAGGTCTAAGAATTTTTGTTTGTTTTTAATTCTTAAAATATTACAATTTAATGTTATATATATGGGGCAAAATTTACCAAGTGTACCAGGTGAAAAAATTTTTGTCACCGATTTTGTTTAAACTTTACTTATTTGTTGTTCTTATAACGTAGAATCATAGCATAATTTTTTTTTGCTCTAGGATTGTTCATTCAAGAGTTATGGATTATTTAAATTTATCGATTTTTTACTTTTTGGTGAAATCGCTTTTTATTTAAAAATTCATAACTTCTGTTCATCTCTTTATTAAATATTTCAATTTAACCACCTTAAATGATTTTTTCCGTACTTTTTAATGGGCTATACTGTTTTTGCAAAAAAATAAAAATTGCAATTTTTTTTTGAAATTTTGCAAAATTTTGCATTTTTTGAAACAATGTGTATTTTTTATTTTTTTTAAAATAGCATAAAATACAAGTTTATTATGTTACCCCGGGCGGCACTTCTTGGGGCGGCAAAAATCGTGAGAGAAAATGCGAAAAAAACTGGAAGACAGAATATAAAAATAAAAAAAATATTTGATAATTAAATATTCTCTTTCGAAATAATATAATTCAAATTCCAATAGATTTGAGATTTATACAATTACTCCCAAAATATTTAAACATTTTTTATTTATTTTTTACTCAGGTTTAAGTTTTTTTTGTAGGTACTTTAACATAAGGTTGAGAATTTATCTCTTTGTTTTTTTCATATAAATTATGTTAAAGCACATTTTATTTGTTGTTTTTCTTTACCTAGGTCTAAGAATTTTTGTTTGTTTTTAATTCTTAAAATATTACAATTTAATGTTATATATATGGGGCAAAATTTACCAAGTGTACCAGGTGAAAAAATTTTTGACACCGATTTTGTTTAAACTTTACTTATTTGTTGTTCTTATAACGAAGAATCATAGCATAATTTTTTTTTGCTCTAGGATTGTTCATTCAAGAGTTATGGATTATTGAAATTTATCGATTTTTTACTTTTTGGTGAAATCGCTTTTTATTTAAAAATTCATAACTTCTGTTCATCTCTTTATTAAATATTTCAATTTAACCACCTTAAATGATTTTTTCCGTACTTTTCAATGGGCTATACTGTTTTTGCAAAAAAATAAAAGTTGATATTAAATAAAAAATGTATTGTTATAACCGTACAGGCGCCATTCAGCTTATATAGGCAAGCCGTTACGGTTATAACAATAAATTTTTTATTTAATATCATCGATCCTCCTTGCGAAATCTATGTAGACCCATGCTTAAACAATTTGTGCAAAAAAAAAAGTTAAAAAAACTATATCGTGCGGCAGTGTAAATACCTATTTTAAATACATCATTGACTACTCAAACATAATTTTACATTTTAAATTATCATTTTGTATTCGTTTACTCGCATCTACTAGGTATAAACGCATACGGCAGTGTAGTAGCTATTCGATGGCTAGACCGTGCGGCATTCAAATATGAAAAACTTCCCTTCTACATGTCGGGCCCACTCTAAATTTTTTTTTTATTCAAAGGTAACATAATAAACTTGTATTTTATGCTATTTAAAAAAAAATAAAAAATACACATTGTTTCAAAAAATGCAAAATTTTGCAAAATTTCAAAAAAAAATTGCAATTTTTATTTTTTTGCAAAAACGGTATAGCCCATTGAAAAGTGCGGAAAAAATCATTTAAGGTGGTTAAATTTAAATATTTAATAAAGAGATGAACAGAAGTTATGAATTTTTAAATAAAAAGCGATTTCACCAAAAAGTAAAAAATCGATAAATTTAAATAATCCATAACTCTTGAATGAACAATCCTAGAGCAAAAAAAATTTATGCTATGATTCTACGTTATAAGAACAACAAATAAGTAAAGTTTAAACAAAATCGGTGACAAAAATTTTTTCACCTGGTACACTTGGCAAATTTTGCCCCATATGTGTTATATATATAATTATATAGGTATTTTTAATTTTGCGTACGGTCCTCAAAACTGACTCCTAACCTAACCTCTCTTCCCCCCCCAAAAAAAAAACATGAGGGCGACAGCCACTGCTGCCCCGGGCGGCACTTTTTCTAGTTACGCCGCTGAATATGTCATGAAAGTATCTGCTCCTACATGGTTTGCAATCAAAACATCATGTCAATATGGGAGCAAGGAACTTACGAAAAATCATAGACCCAGTTATACAAAGGAACAGCTACTTTGATCATCCTATTATTGGCTATGTTGGCTGACAGTCGTAAATCAGTGAGAGAACTAGGTCTCAGAAGATTATTGAAATGTCGAACAACGGAAAACCAAAAGAAATATGAGAATTCAAATTGCCAGCTTTTAATTTTGATGCTTAAAACTACATGATATGATTAACTGGTACTCAACATCAACAACAATAACAGAACCTCCCCGAACAAAACGTAATTCAGATGAATAACTAAAAGAAATGATTTTAGATGTTTCAAACGAAAATTGAAAATTCAAAATATCCGTACCACACGCAAGCAGTGTAAAGGTGTATCAAATTAGTAACAGAAGCGTCAGCTGCGGTATGTGGAAATGCAGCAAGGGATGGATTTATAAGGTCACGAATTGCTTCAAGAGCAATTTGCCAGCATTCGAAACATAAGTCAATACCTCCTAGTTTTAATTGTTTAGTCACGAGTACATATAGGGGGGGATGGTGGTGGAACTCGATATGCAATACGGCAATAAAAAGTAATATATATATATATATATATATATATATATATATATATATATATATATATATATATATATACAGACTGTATAGAATCAAGTAAGTAAGGCTGGAGACAAGGATGACAAATTATATTCTGATCAGAAAAAAACAAACTTTAATTGGGCGTGGTTTAAACCAAGCCATTCGTAATTACGAAACATAGTTTCCAGGTTGTTTTAAATCAGAAGAGAACGATTATAATTATTTATTAAATAGTTCAATTTTATTTGTTTGAAACTTTAAAAATAACAAAAAAATTAATAATATGTCAAAAATAATTTGATTTAGTTAATTTTCTTACTTTTAATATTAAAAAATAAGAAAAACAACCCTTTTAGGAAACAATAATAGCATATGGCAACAGCGCGGCATGCAGCCAGATACAAGGGCATGCAATTTGATCTACTGTTTGTTCAGTAGCTCCGACGCTGTCGTAGGGAAATGTGTATAGTTTTTAAGAAATACATTTTTGCCATTAACTGGAATTTAATGGATTTTAAACAATACTTAGTTTTTATTTGCAGAAATGCATTAAAACAAAACAAACGAATTCGATAAAAATAAAACCTATAAATTCTCAAACAAAAATAATTCTAAAATAACGAAAATAACTTTTTTTCTAAATTAAATGTTCAAATAGACCACCAGCAGCAGTTTAACAATATCCTAGCCTGCGCACGTTAAACAGCATTTCAGGACTAATATCTCCCAATGTATTAAAGATTTGCACCCTTAATTCATCGAGATTATTAGCCCTGAGCTCTTGAAATCCATAAATTTTCGACTTGACGTATCCCCACAAGAAAAAATCACACGGAGTCAAATCCGGTGATCTTGGAGGTCAAAGAATATCTCCATGACGACCTATCACGTGATTTGGAAAGTTGTAATTTAAATACTCTCTGACAACCAAAGTATCATGTGCAGGACACCCGTCTTGCTGAAACCATATGGTTTCAAACAGAATTGGCAAATTTTGAAGTGCCGGAACAATTTGATTTGCAGTAGCTCTAGATACTTTTGCCCATTAAGATTACCATCAATAATAAATGGCCCAATGATATGGTCTCCAAGAATTCCAGTCCAAACATTTAATTTCAGGGGGCGCTGTGTTCGAGCAGCATACACCTTGCGGGGATTTCCCCCTCTTGCCCACCAGCGGATGTTTTGGGAATTATGACGACCATGTAATGAAAAACTCGACTCATCCGTAAAAAGGATGTTTGGGATGAAATTATCATCCTCGTTCGCCTTGTTAATTACATATTCGCAAAATTCCATGCGGCGATCTGAATCGCCCAGGTGTTGCTCGTTACCCCTCTTCAATTTATGGGAATGATACCCATGCTTGCGTAAAATCTTGGAAACCGTATCCTTGGAAATATCAAACTGAGCAGCAAGTGTTCTGGTAGATTGTGTAGGGTCTCTTGCACAAATCAAAATGTCCCTTGCTTCTCTATCGTCATTCCGCCTTGGCTGCCGTTGTGTCTTATGCCTCTGCGGCGAAAGGCACCCATGCGTTCGAATATTGTACATTATCCTCTGGATTGTAGCTACACTGGGTAAAGGCCTATTTTGAAACATATTTTGAAATAAAGTTTGTATTTGGCGATACGATCTACCAGTGTGATGCCATACCATAATTTGGTATTTTTTCTCACGGGTAAAAACCATTTTATTTGAGAAAATACTTTTTTATTCTTACAAAGACGTACGCAAAGTCTCAGTGCACTTCTTAAACTGACGCACAGATCATACGACAATGATACGGCAAGCAATCCCTACCACAGTGGGCGGGGTTTGACACTTGTTTTATTTAAGTGTATCTGGGTCATTATCATGAACTTGTGGATTTTCCCGGTATCAATTTAAAAAAAAAAATAGATTTTACCTAAATAATTAGATATGTATATTATTGCATATATGTATCAGTTACCCGAATACTCTAAGCTTGAAAAAAAAATCTAAGAAAATATCTGTAAAAACTTAAATTTGATATTAACGGAGGAGTGAATTAAGAAAATTAGTTCTTTAATATACTATTTTACTGCACAGTTTAACTACCACAAAATCATCGATCGGTTTTCCTTGTCACTGATTGCTAACCCATGAAGATATAGGTAAACCGTCAGAGTACTTATACATCTCAATAATGAAGACCTCAGGACTTTGTTGACTGCTGATTATTTTTCAGGTGTTAGAAACTGAAAATTTCAGATTAATTTAACAGAAAACGTTAACGAACTCCTCATTATACAAATATACCAGAATAGGTACTATAAAACCTCACTTACGTAAACATGTCTCACTTTCGTTATAAAAGCTTTTAACAGCAGTGATATTAACGGGTGTGAGGTTTTTATTCAAATTTCCCGCTATTGATCTGTCTACTAGTTATAAAGACCCCGGTCCCAGACAATATAAACTCTTGCCTATTCATATTATTTAAATATGTAATTATATTTATTAATATCTAATTGCTTACCTTTTGATAAACACTAACAGCAGGGAGAATTATGCTCCACGTTAGAACACTTAATACTTGATATTCTCGAAAATGTTCCAAAAAACCTAAAAATAATATGTCACGCACCAAGAATCAAACTAAAAATAACTATTTTTTTTAGTTTAACAAATACCTGGCAACGTAAGAGCCATCTATGATATTTTATTACAATTTATGTCTATATTAACGGAGGTGAGAAAGTCATGCAGGGACACTTATAAAACAATTATCTGTGGGGATATAAAAAACATTTACTAATATTTTTTAATAAGATGAAAAAACTTGTGGTATTTTTGTGCTGTTTATTATTTTTGTGGTTAAAACTTTAATTTTATAAATAAGAAAATTAAAATTGAATATAGTGACTCTGGCGGGGGACAACTAACAAACGTGAGATCTCACGTACTGTAAACTAAAATTTTTAAAAGATTTTATTAATATTTGTCAAAATGCATAGCGTTAAGGCAGTAATATTCTTTAATTTTACTACAAAAAAATATCTATTTTGCTGTAAGTATGTAAATTGAATATTTTCATGAGAATGACCCATCTATTCGTTTTAATACACACTGTATATATATAATATATTATATATATTTTGAAGCTTCAAGGTCCCATAGGCAGTAGATGATGACAACATTTAAAGCCCCTATTTTCTAGAACAGACCATTGTATTAGGCAACTTTTCCACATATAGGCCAATTAATTTAAGCGATTTAATTTTTCCATGCCGTTTTCACTCCACCCTTTTGTAGATGGTGTGGTTGTCTTTGAGGCCAGATTTTGCTCTCTGAAGAGGTATACTGGAGAAGCCTTTGCAATTGATGCACTTTACCGGGGATTCCTTTGGTTTTGGGCATTCACGTGTGGGATGGGGTCGGCGCATTTCAAGCAGTTAAATGACTTGAAACAATATTTTGTGGCGTACCCCCATCCATCGGTGGCATTGCGTGATCTTTCTTTCGTTTCGTCGTCTTTCCTAGTTCCCTCTTTTATTGATTATAAATCTGGCGTGTTCGTTTAGCCACTGGATGGTAATGATCGGAGCGACTGTAAACAAATAAAAAGGTTTAAAGGTGTTTTTAAGAAGAAACATGTTCGTTCTCCTCCCTTAGCTCTTTCTTAATCTTTAATGATGTATGCGTGTCTCTTCTCTCGGGTTCCGTACGTGTAAAAGGTTTCGCCTTGGTTTTTAAGGAATTTTTTCAACTTTACCTATTTTTTTATATTGGCTGGGTATATTATCGTGGTATTCTTGGCATATTTGATTCTAAACCCGAGCTTTAAATGCGGTCTTTATGGTTGGCCGTGACAAATGGCAGCACTATTGGCGATGATGTTTCCGCTTTGGGGGTCTTTTTGGTGGGCTCATCTACTTCGTTTTCTTCATCTTCGTCGTCCGAGTTGTTGCGGACTTGTTGGGTCGTTTTAGAAGTGGGTTGCACTAGTACGCTTTATTAGGTTCTCTGTGTCTGCTGCTTTTTCTTGAATGGCTGCAGCGGTATCATTGGGGCTATGTTTGTTGTTGTTGTAGGGGCTTGAAACAGTGGCCGTGATGGCTGTGGTATCGATAACGTTGATGCTAATTATGGTTTCATAGTTACTGTCTCCGTCTTTTTGCCCATTTTCTCTTTTACGTATGCAGCTACCTTCCCCTCGAGTTCGTGCTGCGTCAGTAGTTTTTTTACTTCGATGCGTTTTTTCGTTGGTTGTATTAATTTGTGTAATTTGGAGTCAAGGTTACCTGTGACTTTAACATTCGACTTGAGAATTACCTATTTAATTTTCGCTTATTCGGCCTTAAGTGCTTTATATAACTTTGGGCCTGCCTCTTCCCTTGTTCAGCACCGATGGCTTGTTATTTTCCTCGCGGTTGCTCACCGCACGATACTAAGTGTCTCGTGGGCACAATTACTTCACTATTGTTTATTTTATAGTTTCTATAACTAAATTCACTTAACTAACTTAATATTAACTTATGCACTACTAATTGTCTTTATAAATCGCGTTTGATACTTTTAATGTAGGATTTTAATATTCTTACTTTTACAGCTCACAGGGAGCGATCAGTGACCCACACCTCCAACTAAATATTGCAACCCATCGCTTCTTATGGTTAACCACAGTGCGTAAGCAGAGGTAAGATGTATCGCTTAAGCCTCGGAATGCCGGATTCTGGCCGCTTTCGGTTAGTAAGTGGCCAAATCTAACCGCCTGTCTACCGCCTATGCCGAGCGGTGGTCGCCTGTTTGCCAAATGTTTGGTGCCAATAATTTAAATACTGCGTTTTGAATGATAGCTCCTTATTTATTTATTTATTAAAGAAAGACTACAGGAAAATGTTTTCAATCACAGCGCTATTTCTAAGAATAACGTAAAACTAATTTACATATAACTTCTATTTCTTACTTAAATCAAATTATCAAATAAAAAATACACTTCCAATAAATACTTAAAAGTATTCGTAAATAAAACAAAAAACCCAAAAAAATGTCCAAAATGTTAAGTATTACCTAAAACTATCTTAAAATTTAATTTATAAACTTCGATTCCTACCCAAACCAAAATAGGAATACATATAAGTCCAATAAATACCTTTTTAAAGTTTTCTTAAAAACATAAAAATTTATAGGAGACTATTTAGAATAATTTGTAGAACATTTTTTTTTTCAAAAAATGTTTTGCCTAACCTGGTTTTTAAAATCGGCAAGTAAAAATTTATTCTATAAAGTAAAAATTTCATCAACCAAATATATGTATATAACTTGGTACAAATAGTATAATTGAACAAAAGATCTTCTATTTTCTAGCGATAAAATGTTAGATATCTTGATTAAATTTAAATAATTGTATTTAATGGAAATTCTAAGATAGTAATTTCGATACCCTCATGAGAAAACCGCAAAAAGACTTCATATCACCAAATGCATTTAAAAACATGGTTTGGGATAATGGTTCTAGGATTTTTTCCTGGCACCAGTTGGTATAAAGCCGATAAACTTGAGCTTTGAAAGTCCATAAGGGCTCTAGGTACAGTCCTTGCCCGACAATAGTAAGATTCCATTTTTGGCAAGGATTCAAAAAACAAATATAAGTTTTGTTTTCTTTCCTTAAAAATTGAAAGTCTACCGGATCTTTGTTCGGTTCGTTTTCAGGTTCTAATAATTCTCCTGTTTGATGAGGTAATTGCTTTTCATCCCCATTAGCTTTCTTTTTATAGGCAATAGCAGCTAAATCGCCTATGGACAAGGTATTTATAAACATGTTTTTACACACGCGTAATCTTGTTTCTTTTGTACATTCGTCTTGACTTTTTATCTTGTTTTCTATCCCTTGGCCTATTCAATAGGCCCTATTGGGTAATTACTATCCTTACATAAACTTTTTTTCGTTTTTGTCCATTTTCCAAAATTCTTTAAATAATTTCATTCTATCATTTTCAGAAAGATTATTACATTGTAACTTTGATTTTAATGACTTCGTTTTATTTTTACTTATTTTTCATTCATTTTTAGGGACTGTACATCCAGCGCTGGCCATCTTTTTTTCCTGATAATTTTCTCCAAGTTCTCTTTTACGCTTATTTTTATTAGCTGACTATTTCATCTACATGTCTTCTCTTGTGTCTACGCATGTTTTGTATTTCAGGTTCAGGTTCTATGCCTGACCTTCTATGGTTGGTATGTAATTAGGATCAACAGTAAGCTTAAACCTTTCTTTTTGATTTGAACGAATATTCATTTCCGATCCCTTGCTTTCATGATTGCCTTCTTCCTGCTGGTCGTCCAAAGGAGCTATGGCTGGCACCCCTATCATTATTTATCAGAGCAACAGTCTCTAAGCTAGGACCAGGAATAATTATGTCATGCTCAATAAATTTGTGATATTCTTAGTAATTTTAGTAAAATTCATGTTGTCACCCTAAATGGAAACGTTTTCTGCAACGGTGCTAATGAAAACTTCCTTGATTTTGATTTCCACAGATTTCCTTGAATGCTTGGATTAGTACTGCATGTTAAAATTTCAAATTAATGTCATTTTCCAGAGCCAAACTTAAAATTCTACGTGAACGGGAATGCAAAATTCTGAATAAAAATTAAACTAACAAGACATAAACGTGACTTTCAAGTAAAATAAATTAAAAAAAAATTGTTTAAACATAGTTTTATTAATTTAGTATTCTTTGGCGAAATTCTTACCTCAATAGCCGATAACAAAACACAGTTTTACCAACAGTTTATTTTCTTGATACGTGTTTCGTTAACATCCTTAAGAAAATATTAATACTTACTATTAACTGTGTCTACAAAAGCATGAAGTGGCTTGGTTAAGGTTCAACTAAGGCCCTTGGAATAAAAAGGGGTCTAGTGACTTTTTAACAGTTTTGAGATAATTAAGGTTAAAATTATTTGGATT
Source organism: Brassicogethes aeneus (assembly GCA_921294245.1). Lineage (NCBI taxonomy): Eukaryota > Metazoa > Arthropoda > Insecta > Coleoptera > Nitidulidae > Brassicogethes > Brassicogethes aeneus. The sequence continues at coordinate 3,984,390 of OV121137.1, forward strand.
TTTTAAATTCAAGATTTATGCATGTGGTCTCTAATATTTACCATTTATAAATTATTTCCCAAAACTAAACATTTTTAAAATCACAAAATATTACAAAAATGCACTTAGTTCCCTTTTCTTTCCATTGAATTTTAATAAAACAAAAAAAGATTTATACAATGCCTTTAAATCTTATAAAAACTTAAAAAGAATCCTTGTGAAATTCAACGAATATTATCATAAGAATATTTTTATTTGTATTCTGTAAATATTAAATATTTTTAGAGTAAAAGGAAATCAAGAGCACTTGGAACTGTTTTAAATAAATATTTTCTACTTTTTATTCACATGCTTTTTTCACTTTAGTGAATGACGCTTTATGTAAGAAATTACTTGAATCCCTTTTAAACTAAAATAAACCGTTATTTTATATGTGCAAATCTACACAACTTCCAAGGACATTAACTGTGTTTTACTATCTACTTACTGAGCCAAAGGTTCCTTACATTAGTTATATTTTGAATATGCATATCAAATTTTAAAACTTTGTCAATATGAATTCCAAGATCCTTAATAATTTCAACCTTATTAATGTATTAATACTATTTAAAGTATAAGTAAAAACGATTTTATTATGCCTGTAAGAAAATTTCATTGTATTGCATTTATTAATATTAAGAGAAAGGTAATTTTTATCTGCCCACCTAAAAATTGAATTTAGATACATTAAATGTAAATTTTGTAATTTGTTACAATCAGACATTTTAGAAATGTTTCAATATTTCCAATAAATTCGAACAAAATTTAGGTGATTTTGAAAATTTTTGTTCGGTTCCTCATTTTTCTTTGAATTCAGTACTCGTCATTTTCGAAAGTTGTATTAGCTGCCGTCTGAAGCTGCAGCTAAAGCCCTTTTTCAAAAACTTATTTGCACTAAGTATATTTTTTTCTTTATCTTACACCTATATAAAATTCTATCAGTTGGCAAAATCTTCGAAAAAGTCGCCATTTTAATAAAACTTACCTACCACCCTCAATAATTGGAACCTTTGCTACGTCCCTGAAAGTGTGTTAATTATATTTGAGCAAAAATGGTCCGGTTCTGTAGCTTTTAGAACCACGCGTGGCCACGCCATTAGTTTATTGCACACATATGTTATTAATTATATCTGATTTACATTACATAATTATTTCATTGCATGTCTACATGTTAGGTCAAAGTATCAAAGTATCATTTTAAATATAAAAAATAGTGTTATTTTCACATTATTTTAATGCATTCGTCATCCAATTTTTCAGTTTTTTGAACTTAAAAATATATTGAGTCATTTATTTTATTTATATTTTAACCTAAAATTTAGTTTTTCAAATTTAAAGGTTGGGCGTTATTATATACTGCCCCGCTAAAATAGGTATATAATTTAGTTTATATTTTAACATAATTTAATATTAATATTATTAGCATCAACGCAGTTATTCATTATTGTATTAGTACAATAATAACTTTATTTTCCTTATACAATAATGAGATACATTAGCATAGACAATAAATGTTTTTTTACCCTATTTCATTCATATTATCTCCGCCTATGCCTTTGGAGAAAGCATCTGTTATTGATAGACTGTCATTGACGGACTGTCATTCATATTAAGTTAATGTATATGAGTTAATGTTTTTTAGTTTTTGTTAAGAAAAAATAGTGTTTGTTATTCGGAGAAGAAGGTCTAGTTGTGCTTCGCTCAATAATTGAGCCTCAATTGCTTTGTTTTGGCGCAAAGCGCCTTGGCTGCAATCTTTTCAGCTCAGCACACAAAGACTCACTTCTCCTCCTAATGACAATCTAGATACTATTATAATTTGTTCATACGCTTTTTCAAAACACAGCCATAGTCTAAAAATGTCGTGTTAATTTTTTTTATTAAAACACAGCCATAGTCTAAAAATGTCTTGTTAATTTTTTTTATTGAAAACAATCATATATTAAAAACTTATATCCATATATATACTTTTGCTTTTTGAACCTCGGTTTGAACCTGTGATTTGTTATAAAAATATCTATTTTCAATGTCAAATACTTACATTATCTTGCTAAATTAATGATTAGGGACTGCCTCAAAATATTAATTTAAAATATAAGTTTACCTAAATACCAATATGGACTATAATATATGACTTTTTTGGAAGCTCCTCAATTGTATTAATACTTGTATTTAATCCCCTATTAAAAAGCTGTTGTGCAAGCAATAGTGGCTTTTGGTCATTGTAGTCACAGGCTAAACTAAGCTTTACTTGATAAAGTGAGGTTAAATTCCTCAAATGTCAAATATTTAATAGGTAAAATTAGCTTTAAACTATTTTTTGTGTTTGCCGTAGATAAAGTATAGATTGCAACTCGTTTTATAAACTTCTCCAGATACTCGTTTTTATTAAACACTTGCTTGCAAGCTTCGCTTGTACTCATTAAAACCTATAACTAAAATGGCGTTTATAATTATATATTTGATTATATTAACTTTATTATTGTATAAGCTAACAAAATAATGGAAAAAAGTTTGAAAGTAAACCTTTTTTTGTTAATTAGTTTTTTTATTAGATAAACCCCAAACTCATATACAGGGTGTCGGGAAAAAGCAGGTCAATCCGTTAACCATATATTCCTTGAGTTAAAATGTTCGATATACAGAGCGACAAAGTTTAAAATTTAAAACTGATTTTTTTTAATAATTCGAGTAATTGATAAGATATTAAGTTCAAATTCGTTACACTTCTTTAACATAAATAGTTACATCTTTTGAAAACAACAAAACAAAAAACAATTATCAAATATTCAAAATAGGGGGGGTCCAGTACACACTGGTATTTTTTAGTACGTGCGCCAATGACTTCCAAACTTTATTTTTGAAAGTAATCATTTATTGGTAATTATTTTTGTCTCCTATAAAATTTTGATAAAATGATTTGTTTTAGAGATAATTTGTAAATTATTGGTCCTTGATTGATGCCTACGCGGCTTAAGGCAATCTCATAATTTTCAAATACTCTAAATCAAGTGAGCCGCTGTGGCATTACCATTGATACAATTAAGTAAAATTTTGCAATAGGTAACAATACCCAAAACTAGCCAAAAAATGAAAAAAGATTTTTTTACGTGTTATTTCAATGGAAAACTTAGAATGCTCACCGACACCTTTTAAAATTGAGCAAAAAATGTTGCCTCGCAGGGAAATTTTTTGCTCGGTATGTAGGTTCATTTTAACCCATAAATCCGATAGGTTAGTTTTTTTGGATCACCCTAATGAACATGTAACATGCGGCTTTCAGAGACATCCTGAAAACAATAACGATTTAACGTTTAGTTATTCGTATAAATAAATGTATTAAATATAATTTTATTTTTATTAATTATAATTTTCTATTAACAGATATTGTGGACACTTTTTGATACCAATAATATTTTGTTTTTGAAGGTTTAAAAATATAAAATTTATTTACTGTTTTCATGAAAACTTAAAAATCCGTATTAATACCTACCATTATTTTTCCTTTATTTTGGTGCACGATGAATAAAAAAATCATGAAATAAACGGAATTTTTTTTGTATATTTTACAAATACGTGTTTACCTAATAATGTTGTATTATACGTGTATAGTAAGTTTTATCATAAAATATCTATCATTTTTTAAAACCGCTTTAAGTAATTATTATAATAATAATAGTAATGTCGTAATGTCGTTCGAAATTCCGTGTCCGCCACACTATAGGTACCTTGTTAAGAAATTGTATTCTATAAGCAATAACTAAATGGGGTTTTATGAATTAAAATTTGTACACTTCGATTTTTTTATAAGTGGCATTTGACGTAAACGCATAAACATAATTAAATGAAAATTAATATGCATGACTTTATAACTAAGCAATCGAGGATTACCAATTTTCATATTATGCTTTACTTATTCAAGGTTAAGTCAACTCAACCTTGTGTGTTCCTACTTATCAATTACTTTCAAAAGGTTTGATCATATTGATGACTTTCTGCCAAAGTATCGCAAGCAACATAAATAACTCAAATTTCGGGAATTGAAAACATTTTTTGTTTTAAAGTCTGTTTTAAATTAAATATAGCCTAAAGGTTTTATAACAAGTAAATAGCTTATAATTATAGCTATATACTTGGTATAAAACCTATAGGTTATATATGGTTTAAAACAGACTTTAAAACAAAAAATGTTTTCAATTCCCGCAATTTGAGTTACCTATGTTGCTTGCGATACTTTGGCAGAAAGTCATCGATATCAATGTTTTAAAAAACAATAAATGTATTTTTTTTGTATATGCAATATGCACTATAAGCCTAATCTATCTATATCTGAAAAATATATTGGTACCTAACTTATTCTTAAGAAATTTACGTTTTATTTTGGTAATGAATTATTACTTACTATTATAACTGATAAATTCATGTTATTTAGAGTAGAAATTTTTCATGATTTTTGAAGTCATGAAAATTAAAAACAATTATTAATTCATAATGTACTAATTAGTAGAAAGTTACCACTATTTTTTTTAAACTTTACTTCCCTATTCACAATGTACATATGATTAAATAAATCTGTAGTATTTAATTTAAAAATTATTTTCTTGTAAACTATTTATTAAAACTTTTAGGATTTTTCCTTACTGATAACGATTGATAGGTAAAAATCAGAACACAACGTCCATATAACGTTGAACGTTTAATTTAAAAGTTATAGAAAATATGCGAGAATGGTGAAAAATAATAATAATTTTCGAAAACCTGTTTTTTTTTTACTTTTTATATAATTTAAAAAAATGCTAATTTGGCCCTGTTTACCATATGAAAATTGAAAAAGATAATACTATGGTGAAAGAAGCTCTAAAAGCTTAAGATTAAGAAACCGTTTAAACATTTTTGTGATTACTCCTTGGGTCAATGATAATTAATATTGTTTAGCGCCGCACCACGTTGATCACTTAAATCAGCAAGACCAACGTTCAACGTTATATGGACGTTGTGTTCTGATTTTTCCCTATCAATCGTTATCAGTAAGGAAAAATCCTTATAAATAAGAAATTTATCTTAGCGAAGCGTTGCTACCCTTGTGATGGTTTTCCTTAGCCGTTAATTCGTATGCGATTTTTAATTTAAAAAAATCAGTGGTTTACCCCTCGGCGGCAAGTTAACAGGCGTATCTTTGCGTACAAAATATTTAATTAAATTCCTTTACTTAACAAAAAAATATTAAAAATATCTTTAAATATTCTTAATTTAAACTTACTTTTAACTTTTTTTTCGTTATTACATTTTTAACTAAAACTGTGTATTTTTACATTGACCCTCTCCTGTGACCCAAAACCCAAAACTGTTTTGCCTTATCAAATTTTGCTCTATCAAAATTTCTAAAAGATACTATCGAATAGCGACACTATTTTAACCTCCCAAGTGGCTATGACGTAAATATCCGGATTTTAAAGTTTATATTCCAGCGCTTATGACGGATATATTCGCATTGAAATTTTACTTCGAGCATTTAATGGTTATGCCGCATATACTCGCATGCGGTGGTTTACAGTGTAGGGCCCAGCAAACAGAGTCACGTCAGGGGGCGTAAATATCACGTTGAAATTAGGTTGAACTTCGGAGAATTTTTAGTAACTAAAAAATGTTTAAAACATATTTTGTCAACGAACATATTTATTTGTAATTTATTTTGCTGTTCTAGAACACAAATTGTATTTGAAATTTCCATTGCAATGGTAATTAAGTTAAATAATTTAATGCATGAAACATTTAATTTTTTCGTGAAGGAAGAATTTAAAGAACGTGTAATTTACGTGAATAATACGTTTTAAAAATATTGCAAGCACTTGATCGTATTTTTCGGTAGTTAGGTACTATATTTAAAAATAAGTAATAATAATTTTATAATATTTTTGTTTTGTTTTCTTTGTTAAAATATTAATTAAACACTTAACAAATTCAATATATTTTTTTGGGTAATGTTGACTGGGGTTGTTCTATGGTTGACTATGTTTGTTTTAGTATTTAAAAAATAAAAAACTACGGTTTTTTATTTAAATCTCCCGCCTTTTTTTAACAAAATCTGCCGCTTAAAAAAAAACGACCTGGCAACACTGTTGGCAATGCCGAGAACTTTCTTGACTGCAATACGGCGCTTATTATATACTTTTTCTATGCTTATTATATGGCTGTAAGTCGAAGCGTTGTGCTTGGTTTTGCGAAGACTTCGTTTTGTGTAGAATATCTTCTGAAGTCAGGTATGTAAAACTTGTCCAAGGTATAATAATTATTTAAGGTGCATAATCTGTACCCACTATGTAGATATATTTTTCAATCACTTTGATTAAGATTAATGTTGCAAACAGGTAAAACCGGCCGGGATAATTTACCTCAAGAATAGGCGGAAAAAAAATCTCCCGGTGGGACATTATCCCGGCCGGTTTTACCTGTTGCAACATTACACACCCTTCATTTAAATGTGCCATTTATAATTCGCCTTTGTAATTTGAGGTTTTGTTGCATCTTTAGGTGAATCTTTGAATAAAAAATTGTATTAACCGTTTAAACGTTTTTTTTTTTCAAAGAGGTGAATAGACATTTCCTTAATAAAGTATTTATAAGAAAACAGTGGCGTAGCTACCGAAGGGCTGGACGGTGCTGTGCACGGGGGCCCCCAAGCTCAGGGGGGCCTCGGACCCTGACCACCAAATCTCATATTGAACTAGCTAAAAATTCTACCACCTTTGGAATGTAAATAAAATAGGTGGCAACACGACTTTAAGGTGTTACTTTCGGTCAGGGAGTTACCGTTTAAAATTTTCTAAAATTTGTCATATTAGTAGATTATAATTATGAGGACCAGTAAAAAGATATTGAACTTTAAATTTTTTTTGCATTTAACATTGAGGCTTATTTGAAATCACAGTTTTTATTTCATTTTATAAAAAGTACCGTTTAGATTCCATTCAAAATTAAGAAAATCAGTCAAAATAATATATAATATAAAAAAAAAATTATTTAAGGAATACTATAGTATACATAGTATATATAAGGCCAAGCTCGACTCCAACATTTATCGCTAATAGCAATCGAAAACCAGGCCGCATAAAGCCTAGATTTAACTGATGTCCTTGATACTTTTGCAAAAACTAAGGCAAGGAAAAGATTATAAACTAAATTTTTATTTTGTTGTCAGTATGCACATCAGTATAGGTATGTCTGACTTTTATATAATAACTGGAAGTGATCCCCTAAGGGGATGTTTGGCTTTGTATTTGACTTATCCGTATATAAATTGTTTTTAATGTCTTATGTACAATAAAGTGTTTTACATACTTACGTACATAAACTTTTTGATTTACTTCGTTTTATTTCTTAATACCAATATTATTAATCCAAGTATACGTTCCTAAACTCTTCTTTTGTAGAACCTAAGCGATCACTAAAGCTCACACAAGACACTTATAAGTAGTTTTGCTGTGCCATGCAGTGAACGATAAAGAGTTTATACTAGTATCTTTGTACCTTTAAAGTATGGTAGGTATGTTGCAATAAAATTCGTTTTACATAGGGTATGTTTTCTTTTTTGTAACCTTGTCAAAGAAGGGAATATCACGTTTTATCAGGACGGAAATAATACGTCATTTTAGGGAATGAAATATCACGTTTTATCAGGACGATAATATTACGTCTAAAAAGGACGTCCTAGAACAGCGACATTCCAACGTTATTTGTACGTAGTATTAACGTCGAATTTATACGTCTTTACGGATTATAAACACGTAAATTTCACGTTTTAGAAACGTGACTCTGTTTGCTGGGGAGTGCCTATTCGATAGCTTGATGAGAAAATACCGCGAAATAGTGTTGGGCGTACGCAGTAACAATCTTTATTTGTTTGCGCAGCACGTATTCCTTGGTGTTTTTTTTTGTAAAAAAAACGGTGCTTATTTGGTAAAAGAATATTGTTAATAATAATATTCTATCGGATTAGCCTACTGAAATGCATTGTGATGATATTAGCGTCGAAAATAGTGATTTTACCAGGTCTGATGGATCGGAAAGCGATTCAAATTTCAGTGAAGAATTTGAGAGTAATAATGACGAAAGTGATAATGTTTCTGAAAACGAAGAATTCGAGAAAATAAATTTTAACATGCCTTGCACTGAGAATGGGATTCCCCGACCACCCTTTAAATTCACGGCAACCAGTGGCGTACAGATAAAAATATTGTTTAGACTTTTCTCGACAGACACAGTTTTCGTTAAAAATTTATTAACAGGAAAAATAATAATAATAATAATAATAATATTTATTTACCATATAAGATTTACATTATTAAAGGACTTACAAATAGAATAATAGGTAAAATAAATACAAAATAAGAGGTTAGTTAACATCTTTAGGTTTATCTTTATTCTGACGTGTTCATTGTTAATTTTCAATTTTTTTTTATTTTTTCCTTTTTTTTTTAAAATTCATTCCTTGTCCTGCGTCTGGAAAAATAAAACATTGGCAATTGTTATTTTAATCTTTAAACTTTTATGTTAATTATGAACGATATTTGAGTAATGTACCTTGCTGGAACGCAAAGATGCGTCTGTTAACTTGCCGCTCAATTAGCATAAAGAAACAAACACAAAAAATTCCCGATTGCCTTTTAGAAGTGGAAAACATAGTTATGATGGCAACTCTAGTGGCTTTCGGAAGAACCAGGTTGGAGCGCGCATTTTTGCTTTGTTGTCTCTGGTAACAATGTGACATCACCTTACTTTTTACTTGTTTGTTGTTTCAGAGTCTCTGGTTGTGTTTATGCTGGCGTTATCGAAAAACAAACTGTTTTATTGTGTATTTAATGCTACTAATTGAAATACATTTTTACGTGCAGACTAATTAATCAGTTTACTCGGGGTGTTTAAACTGCAGACGACACTAAGTGTAATGTACAGCACTTGCACCGATTTGAAAATAAAGAATCATTGTAATTGCTGCCAGTCGGCACTGAGGGTGACTTCAATAAACATCTAGTCAACCTAAATCGTTTTATTAAGTAGATATACCACACTGGCGACGAGGTAAAAATATAACGTTTATTAATATCAGAAGAAGTTAATTGTTAAGCAGTTAATCAGTGAATAAATTGTATTAAGAATAAACATACGAATTTGGAAAAAGTGCAGCACGAGTTCGCATCGGGACCGGCAAAAAAATAAATGGCGACGTCTAATTTAAAAAAAAACTGTATTTACTTCAGAAACTAAAGAATGGGAGCTGTATCAAGAGCAGTTAGAACAATATTTTGTAGCAAATGAATTATTTCAGAAGAAAATAAGAAAGCCATACTATTGAGTTTGATTAATAGTGAGATCTGTCACTCTAAATGTTTTTTTTTTGTTCAGCTAAAAGATGAAGATTATAATGTGCCACCTAAAAAAGCATTATTGGTCCAAAACAAATGTATGGAAAGAGAGAAATTTTATTAATGATCTGCAGTAAGAATCAAGAATAATCTCCGAATGGTATGCTGAAGTAAGTGCAGCACTAACCTGGAAGTTTGGTTCAGATTAAGAAGAAATTTTAAAATACAAATTTGTAACTGGATTAAAAAGGGTTCTTAAAAAAGATGAAAAAACGACGATAAAAAATGTTTGAGTTGGCCTTGAAGTGTGAAATTGTAAACGAGGAGAAAAGAGAAGTTTTCGAGTGTAATACTATGCTTTTTATACTCCAATTAAATAATTGTCATTGCTAACAAAATTTATTATAACATCACTTTTCCTCGATTTTAAAGACCATTATAGTCGCCCCTCGTATATATAAACAAATCTAACATCTGTTAACCTTAATTTTTTCCAATTTTTTACATTGCCGCACAGTGGTCTTAGAGGCAAATTTACGCGGCAAAAATATAATTTTTAAAACACTTTATTAACGCATTTTGATGCCTTTATTGCTCGTGACAGATTATTACCTAAGATTTTAAACTGCGAAGTAGAATTTACTGCGTATGCGTTGCGTTACAACAAATACATGAAAAGATTGTCAAAAATACTCTTACTTTCGGAATCTTGTCTTTTTCGTGTAAAAAAGGTGTTGAGTAAATATAGTAGTAAAAATTAGTGTCAAAAATTTATAATAAGGATAAAGTTGAGTACAAATACAACTTTAAAATGTCTTTTTTGCCAAAAATATAGCGTTTTTAACCTACAAATTCTCAAGTTCTGTAATTACAAATAATAGATGGAATATAAGTAAAAATTTATAATTACTTGCTCAGGTCATAAAAGTAATATTTTTTTTAAATTTGACAATAATTATTGCATTTAAGAATGATAATACAATTTTCTTTACTCCTATTACATAATTTTTTGTTTTAATTTTTTTAATATACTTTGTATATTATACAGAGTGCCCACGGATGGTAATGACAATAGAAAAAAACTTTTTTATTAGGTATGATACGAAAAAAAAAACATGTTATTTAAAAACTCTTGCTTGTTTCAAAAATAAGATAAGAAAAATGAATTTTTTTTGAAAATATTTGATGCTTAAAAATTAAGACTTTCATAAAAAGATGAATTATATATACAGGGTCCTCAGAAATTAAAAAAAAAAGATATCAAAATAAGAGAGAAATGTGGTAAGATATTCGTAACGGAATCGCAAATCATTCTTCATAAAAACTTCTGCTTGTATTTAAAATATATCAAAATAAGAGAGAAATGTGGTAAGATATTCGTAACGGAATCGCAAATCATTCTTCATAAAAACTTCTGCTTGTATTTAAAAATGAGATTCCTAAAGCCTGTATTACAGCAACTTTCTTGCATGAAGGCATGCGCATAGCGACGTTTCGTGCAAGTTTATTGCCTTTTCAAATTATCGGTCCGGCTCGATTTTTATTGCCAGTTTGGTTAGAATTGCAAAGTGTTTTACAGTCAGCAATAAAACTTGCATGCAAGAAAGTTGATGCAATTAATTGCAGACTGTAATACGGGCTTAACAAACATTTTTAATTAAATGTCCAGGGTGCTTAGAAAATAAAAAAACAGCAAAGTGCTTTAAGAGGGTAGTACAATAATTATTGTTCTATAGGAATCTCATTTTTAAAACTAGCAAGAGTATTTAACGCATAATAAAAATATTAAGTTTTCCTATTGCCAACCATCACGATATTGGCTAAAAAGAAATATGGTGAAGTGTAAAATGTTTATATAATAATATATTTTTGATACTTTGAAGGTAATGGTTTTTCGGTTATTCATGATAAAAAATTATGCTTGCGCCATGTTGCAATCGCCAACCTGGTACGAACTATAAACATTTATTTATTTAATTAATAAATTATTAAATATAAAGCTGAGTAAAGGAGAAGAATTTACCAAGTTAGACCTAACAAAAGCATACAATCAGTCGATGAATAAACAAGTAAGTTACTAACGTGGAATACTCATAAAGGATTGTTTAAAATGACAAGAATGCCATTTGGAATTACTCCTGCAACAAAAATTTTTCAGAAAATTATGGATAATTTTCTTAAGGACTTTTGTGTTGTAGCATTTGTTGATGAGATATAGAAGAAAGAAACAAAGAAGAACACATACAAAATTTAGAAATAGTTTGCAAAAGGTTGCAAGAGGCAGAATTTACTGTAAACTAAAATAAGTGTAAATTTTTCCAAAGGTAAGTGGAATCATTACAGAAAATCTGTACTCAACATCGTTAGTATTTTAAATCCATGTATAAATTATTTAAAAAAGATAATAAATTTTACTGGTCAAAAGAATGTGATAATTATTTCAATAAAATTAAACAAATTATGTCTTAAAATTCGTATTTAGCTCATTTTTAACATGTTATGCTTCTCAAGTCGGTATATCAGGTATTTTATCAGTTTTAAAAGATTGTCAGGAAAGAATAGTAGCATGTACGAGTACATCTAGAACAATGACTAAAACGGAATTAAATTATAGTACAAGTTGCAAGAAAGCACTAGCAGTATGTTTCAGTACTGAATCAGTATTTATATGGTGTAAAATTTACTCTTAGAACTAAACACAAACCCCTAGTTTCAATATTTCGAGAAAACAATTCAATTCCACAGATAATATCGAATAGATTACAACGATGGGCTTTATTTCTATCTGGATTAAATTATAAAATAGAATATATTAAGGGTAAAAATATTATAGCTGATTTTTTCTCAAGATCTCCAGTCCAAATTAAACATCAGATAAAAGAGGAACCAACATAAATCAACTTTACAGAGCAACTTAACAGCTGGCCCATCAACAGCAAAAAATAGGACTTGAAAGTAGAAAAGATTCAGTAATCAGCAAGGTATCAAAGTATTGTGAAACCGAAGAGTGGCCTTCTGAACTGACAGAAGAGTTAAAAACATTTTATAATAGACGTTCAGACCTTACCATAGAGTTTATGGACACAGAATTATAATTTCGATGAACCTAAGAAAACAAACCCTAAATGAGCTCCATTCAGGACATTATGGTATCGTCAGAACTAAAAACACAGCCTAATCCTATGTTATGATAACATTTTGTGAACCATGCCAATTTAACAAACCTGACCCTAACAGAGCAAAATTAACTCCTTGGCCGACATAGAATTCATATTGACATATTGGGACCTATTCAAAGTAAAATGTTTCTAATTATAATGGACTCGTTTTCAAACTAACCAGAAGTATTTTTGCTTAAAAATATGAAAAGTTGTGAGATTGAATAAAAGCTACGCTACATTTTCGCACACTTTGGTCTACCAAAAACATTGGTTAGTGATAATGCAGCTAATTTAACATCAAAAAAATTAAAAGAATTTTAAGGATTAAATGGCATAAAATTCATAACAGAATCCCAGAAGCAATAGTTTAGCAGAAAACGGTGTAAAAACTTTTAAGAACAAAATAACTTCAGGATTAATGGATCCTAGAAACAAGGATAAACCGATTGCAACTGTAACATCAAGATATCTATTGAATTATAGAAATAAAGAACATCCTTTAACTGGAAAATCACCAGCAAATTAAATGTTTGGCAGAGCCTAAAGAAATAGACTACTGCAACAAAATTCAGGGAAATTACTAGAAAGTAACAGTAAATTAAAGGAAAGGTCCACAAAAGTACAGGAAAATTAAATAAAAAATCTTGGAGGGAGAGAAAGAGTGTTTAAAAGGGGAGAATCGATAATGTTTAGAAAATATCCAAATGCAAACTGTAGGTCATGGGAAAAAGGTGTAATAAACAAGCGGTTAGGTAATTCAACTTATGAGTGCAAATCTATTAAGGGGTTTATTCACAAAAGACACGCTAATCAAATTAACTATGGGAGATGAAACTCCACACTTGCAGAATACGGAATATGATTCATATCTTACATATTAATAGATCCTCTAACGAAAATGTTCTGAAACCAAATTCTTTAAATTTAGATAATTCTAATATTTAAAATACTGTAACAACAAATGTAACTTCTGAACCTGCTGTAAATATAAGTTCAAAATCTCCAAAATCGCACATGCGAAATATAATTGTCAATAAAAGAATTAGGAAAGTTCCTAGTAGATTTAAGGACTTTGAATTGAAATAATTATTAAAATAATTAGTTTACAAAGAAAAGACTAACTTTTTTGTATAAAGTGTTTATTATAAATTTGTTTAAGTTTAGTTTACACAACACCGTTTAATACTGTTAAAGAACTAAGAAATCGAATTATTACATCCTGCAATACAATATGAAACATTCCAGGTATTTTTGAACGGGTACGTCAGTCACTAAGACGTAGGTTGGAAGCTTGTATTTCTGTAGAAGGACGCCATTTTCAACAATTGTTGTAATTTTTCTTGTTTTTATGTTATGTTCTTAGACTAATAATTATTATAAGATTATAATCTTAGTTATGTAAAATAAAACATTTGTGGTAATGTTGCTACTTTTTTTTTCGTTTTTTCCTTCATTTTCCGACACATGTTTTGAAACACCCTGTATACAGACGCAATACTTTAACAGAAGATTCTACGTTTAGAGTCATTCTATCATTTTTCACCAAATTTGACAAAAATTGAAAGCTGACCTTATTGGATTTTCTTAAAACTTTCAGGGTGTGAAGGCCAATGCTTATCATCCTATAGGATGAACAAAACCCACAATAATTTTTTTTTTAAACACCCTGAGGAATTAGGCAGGGCCATGTTGACCGGTTTGCATAAAAAATTACCAAAACGGTGTCTACGAAAACCCTTTATAACTAAGTTGTTTATTAATATTTTGTATCGCGTAATATTTTGTTTTAACCATAGAACAATGTGATTTTTAAATATATGCCTAAAATTATACAAATGTTTTTACAAATGCAGTTTTTTAGTGCTAAATTTACGCTTCTTTTAACTAAAAATGTCAATTTTCTGCAATTGATATTATATAGTAGGCTATGAAAATTTGATTTGGTGTATATTTTTATTTAAAGTAATTATAAATATTGACAAAAATATAAAATGCGAAATTATAAAAAAGTATCGAAATTGCAGGAAATACCATCATAATTATGAAAATTTCCCATTTTTGGAGAAAAAAAATGCATTTTTTCGTCCAGAGGGACTGAACGAAAATTCTTCAAAATTTAACAGAATGTTCTCCTCAATATAAATTAAAAACTTCAACAAATTTTTTTTATGTATTTGCCTTGCTAGGAAGATACAACGGTTTAAAATACCATAAATTGTATAGAATATGGAATTATTTTCATGGTCTTTTTTATCAAGATGGCTTTGATAAAAAAAATGCAATTTAAAGGTGTTTGAAAAAGAAATATAAAATAGTAAAAATTAAGCTACTTAAACATTAAATAATTATTTTATAATTATAATAAACAAAATAACGCATATATATTAGGGTGATTCATTTCCGCAAAGTTTTTGGTTTTCTTCGGTGCTCAAGCAAAATATTAATCGGCATATAGAAAAAAAAATTCTTAACAAGTTTGAGCTCTTAATATAAATTTTAAGTACTTACTATTTAAATTTAAAGTTTTACCGTTTAAAATGCATGTAAAAAATATATATTTTTTTCAAATTGCAAATCGGTTTAATACACCTTATGGGGAATTTCACGCTCTTTAAAATTGCTTTTAAGTTTTTTTTTGTAACTCGCATTGGTTCACCAGTAGGAGTCGTCAAAGGACAGTTTTTGAAAAAAATCGGTTTTTTTTTAAATTTTTTCTAACAAACCGCAAAAAGTAGGGAGAAAAAAGGGCTGAATCATAAAAAAAAGTTATCC
The DNA here is from genome assembly GCA_921294245.1 of Brassicogethes aeneus. Classification (NCBI taxonomy): domain Eukaryota; kingdom Metazoa; phylum Arthropoda; class Insecta; order Coleoptera; family Nitidulidae; genus Brassicogethes; species Brassicogethes aeneus. The sequence continues at coordinate 3,999,703 of OV121137.1, forward strand.
AACCAATATTTAATGAATTTACAGCGATTTTTATAACTGAAAACGTAAGAAATTGATAATTACCAACTCTTAATGTTATTTAGATTGATTTTTTCTATTTATTATCATTATATTTCCCTACACTAAGAAGTTTTTTAAAATTATTGATTTCTCGCTTATAATGAATATGAAAACAACATATCATTCATTTTTTTCAAAAACTGTCCTTTGACGACTCCTACTGGTGAACCAATGCGAGTTACAAAAAAAAACTCAAAAGCAATTTTAAAGAGCGTGAAATTCCCCATAAGGTGTATTAAACCGATTTGCAATATTGTCAAAGGTGGGTAAGCATTAGAAATTTGAAAAAAAAAATATATTTTTTACATGCATTTTAAACGGTAAAACTTTAAATTTAAATAGTAAGTGCTTAAAATTAATATTAAGAGCTCAAACTTGGTGAGAATGTTTTTTCCTATAAGCAGATTAATATTTTGCTTGAGCACCGAAAAAAAAAACAAAAACTTTGCGGAAATGAATCACCCTAATATATATGTAGTTGTCGCGGCGAATGTTTCAAATTGCGTCATCAAATTCTGAACCAAGCACAGACATTACAATTATTGTTGTTTTTTTTTACGTATATAATCCAAGGAACTGCTAGGTTAACCGTATGCCGAGAAATCGGTTTTTGACATTCGACATTGATGACGCAATTTGAAACATTCGCCGCGACTTTACATAATAATTAATATAAAATAAAACAAACAATATTTGTATTGTTATCTTAAGGTATAGAATGATTAAATATGATGGATCGCCTATGTTATTTTTATTACTGTTAAATGATTGCAACCAATCAGATACACTTATTTAATTTAACACAAGAACAATTTTGGTACTATGCCTAAGTGAATAATTATGTGTATTTTAGCAATAATTTTAACAGAGAACTTGCTTTTTATCGTAAACAATGCATCTATTAATCTATTAAGGTAGTTGTTAATTTAAATTTAATAACATTCCCTATAAGGTAACCCTAATAAAATTTAACATAATTAATAATTAATTATTGGTTTTTTAAAGCTCCAAATTTTGTTCTTTTTAATATTTTTTATTTATAAAACGGTTTGATTCCGATGTACTTCGAACCTGAATAATTTGTAAATTTTTAGGCACAAATTAATGAAAACTTCTAGTAATTTTTAGTACAAGGATTAATTTTTGTTGTTCTATTATTTTAGGTTTTATATAAAAAAATGTATTCCTTTTATATTTTCATTGCAAAACATATCTAAAGGTAATAAAATTTGATCCTTATATGGTCTTTGCAGACTTGCTTTTGAAACCAATCTCTTAACGGTTCCCCCTATTCCATCACAAGGTCCTTTTTCGTGCGATGTGGCAAAAAAATGCCACTCTGCCTCCAAACCAGTAATTTTTATTATATGCTAAATTAATAAAATTATATTTATTTTTATATTGTCCTCACATCCATAAGTAAAATATATTATTTGCGAAAAATTTAATTTTATGAAATTAAGTTCTTTAAGGTAGTTGTCGTGGTACAATATTGTCAAAAATTTTTAGATTATACGCACCGTAAAAGTATACGAGCTTGTAGCTAAGTGATTCATAATTTGTTAGCAAGACTGTACCCTGGAGACGTTTCCTTTACGTAATACTTTCAAATATTTTCATAAGTTTTAATCCGGCAACGTCGCTTATGCTCAACCAATAGATGTATTGGAGACTGAATCAGTCCGTTTAAATTTACTGCGGAAATAATATCTATACACGCGTACAGCCTTGCCAAGTTGTTTTTATCTGACACTAGTGATGTATACTTTTTACAAATTGTTGAACTTTAAACGGTTATTTATAAACAATTGGACGGTCAAAAATTTTTAATTATTTTTTTTTAAACTCAGCAAAAATACATTAAAACACTGTTAGTTTTTTGAAAGCTTCTGACAGTTAGTTTTTTCTGTATAACTAAGAAACTGGTACAGAACTACAGAAAGCCTATACAATCCATGTTAATTATCCAATTTTTAATTGAATTTATCTCGGGTTATAGACGGTCAATCGACTTCAAATTTTAAGGATATATGTATTGTCATGTCCTTAATAAGTATACAAAAATTTAAAATTTTCTGATGGTATGCTTATAGCACGACAACTACCTTAAGAAAAGTGTAAACAACTTGTTTGACATTATTCATTATTTTCACCTTTATAACACATAACAAACGGATGTACAGTGGCCAGACCATTTACCCAGTGAAATTTTTGTATTTGGTATTGTACAACGGAGGAGAAATTTTCAGCATGGGAAGCAAATAATTTTTTTAAGATGCATATTTTGCCGGATCTTTTGAAATATACTGATGCTTTTTTAAAGAATCTATGGCTGATAATATTTTGTCAATGAAATCAGAAACTGGTAAATTAAAGGTAAGTAAATTACTAAATATTTATACACATATTTTTTTAAATGATAGGGACAACCTGTTTGAAAATTATCATTTACTCTAAGTTTTAAAAGAGTTTAATAATAATAATAATAATAATAAATGTCTTTATTGATTATAAGAGATACAATCAATGGGCGAAGTTCAGCTTATACAAAGCATGTATTTGCTGCTCTTCCACTTAACCCTTCCTATACCTAAACCTAAGCTAACCTAACCTAATTTAATTTTGGCCTAAAACCAATAAAAATTCAATAAAACAGCTTTAATAATAAAAAAAATAACACTTAAAATTAATTCATTTTAATTCCCCTTCAACTTAAATATCAATTAAACCATTAATTATAAGTTTTAATCCAGATTTAAATTATTTGCCCTTTAATTGTTTTAATTGTGTAGGTAACAAGTTGTACCATTTAGCAATGTTGTAACTAAAACTTCTTTTAAACATGGCTGTTGAGTGCAGAGGTGTAGTTATGTTATATCGGTAGCGTATGTTTAAATTATGTACGTCAGTTCTAAATGTTATGGTGTTGTACAAATACTCAGGACACTTGTTCTTAATAAGGTCATTATAAAATATAAGGTAGTGTAACAGGTAAATTCTCATATAACTTGTTTCGATGCTGTATCCACGAAAAATTATTTTATCCGAAATCGGCAGTAAAGTAGAACTTTACTGCCGATTTATTTTAATTTACGATTGTTGACTACTTTACTGCCGATTTCGGATAAAATAATTTTTTGTCAATCTTAAGTCTATTTTTAGTTAATCAAGCACTAACATTAGTTGTTTCAACAGCCATTTTGTTAAAATATTCATCAATGTTAGGATATTGCAGTTGGTGACCGGTAACTTATGTGACATTTTCAACATAAAGCCTGCATTTTAGGAAAAAATTAATAGATTAGGGTTGTCATAATTTAAGTTCCCATTACCTTGAAAGGCTACATGCTTATTACACTAAAAAAAACCTTGAGCGAGAATTAGTTTTAACAAAAATAAGTGGATACAGCATCGGAACAAGTTATATGAGAATTGACCAACAATCTCCTTTCCGACATATTTAACCAATTGATTTTTTTAAGGCTTTGAGAGGTATGGTGCCCCCTACGGATTCCACAGATAAACCGAACACATGAATTTTGCATTCTCTGAATACGCTTTAAGTCAAATTTTGTGATACACGAATGATATAAAATATCGCCAAAATTAAAGTGGGACAACACTAGCGAATCACACAACCACGGCGTTCTCTATTCCAGGCGAGAGTGTAGCCCCCACTCCTGCATCAAAACGGTGACGTCAGGAGGCCGATCGTATCAACGTACGCCTATTGTATTACATTGCTTTGCAACCAAAGTTATGGATTATTATTGGTTTTAAGGAGTATTTTTTACTAAAGCAGTGGACAATGCATGAGTACATATTCTATCAAAATCAACAAAACAATATGTACTAAGTAATTTATTGAAAACAAACATTAAAATAGTAATTTATTTAAAACAAAGAGAACTGCACACAAAAAATAATTCTGTAATTTTAAAATACCGATTGTTTTGGATTTGTATATTTGAAATAAGTTTAGTCCAATTTTTAAAATATGGAATATTAAATAATAATTTTGTTAAGTTTAATTTTATACAAAAAAAAATAGTTTAATTTATCTATTACTATTAAGAATAATTACTTCAATTCAATTTTCTTGTATTTAAATTTAGAAATTATACTCTTTTAAATATTAAAGTTTACTTCAAATAAATTAACATATTCATTTAGAAATTTTTTTAACAAAACTTAGATTTTATTTAAAAATAAACACAAGTAAACTTATATTTAATTTGAATTAGAGTATAATATTTTTGCGTATAAGTATATAACCATAAAAATGTTGGTTATTTTATGTAAATAAATATTTTTTATGTATGCTTTTAAAATAGTTATTTATTTATAACAAACATAGAACTGCTATTAAAATAGTAATTTATTTAAAACAAACATAGAACTGTTATTAAAATAAAAAATACAACGGTAAGCTACATCAAAGTTTTTAGTTTTCGGGGCGCATTAACATCTTGTTTTCTAGCAGCTATTATTTTCAAGTTTATTGTAATTAGATAACAATGACGCTAGTTATTTTTGCAAGTGTGCTTATTACAAATGCAAGTATCTTAAAACTGTTTTTATAAAAAAATATTGTAGGTAATTTATTATAAAGTATTTTGTCATCAAAATTGTTTAATATATTCTTCTTTTATTAGGATATACATTAAATAAAAGAAACATAAGCAATATAGCAATTAGTAGACATAATTTTAATAATTTACTGTTGGGGACGGGACAAGGGAATTTTTTTTCTGCTGAATAAAAAAAGGGCAGAAAGTGTTTTTTGCCCAGAGAGGCAAAAAACTTTGGGCCGGCTCTGACAATCGATAATTTATATGAAACTGTCTTGCATTACCGCGATAATATATTTATTTTCCTGTTGCCTCTTAGGAACGCAACATTTTTTTGGTATTTTTTATTTATTTATAATGTTATAAAAGCAGCACACTAATGCAATATTTAAATCAAGGTTAAATCGAACGATATCAATATTAAAGCAATAGATAATTTATTTAAAACTGTCTTGTATTACCGCGATTATAAAATTATTACATTAATTTGCTATTGCAGTCGGCCTCCTGACGTCACGCCTCCCACTACCACACTCCCGCCTGGTATAGAGAACGCCGTGACACAACATGTTGCTTAACATTGGAGTCAATAAGATGCCTGTGCGGGTAGATCAACTTAAGGTTCACAAACGCCCTTTTTATGCAGTTACTAATGTGTTTACTAAACCTCATATCCTGATCCATTTCAATACCTAAATTTCTTGCTACTTCTTTAACAAGAATTGGTGTATTATTAACTTCAATGTTAAGAAATTGTTTATTTAAAAGAATACTTTTATTACGGCCAAATAACAAACATTTAGATATTTCTGAATTTATTGACAAACAATGTGCAACCGATGCCTTATACAGCTTGTGTAAATCGGAATTAACCAACCTATTAGCATCTTGAATTTCTTCTGCCTTAAATGAAAAATATACCTGTGTATCGTCCGCGTAGAGATGTAGTTTACAATTTTTAATACAATTAACGAGTTCTGAAGTATAAATTCTATAAAACAAAGGACCTAAAATTGAACCTTGTGGTACTCCACTCTTTACATTGGTAGATTTAGATATAGTTGTTCCAATTTTTACCCTTTGTGTTCTCCCTGTCATATAATTGCGTATTAATTGAATAGCTTCTCTACTAAAACCAAAGTAATGAATGATGTTAAAAAATAGTTCATCATTTATTTTATCAAATGCTTTAGAATAGTCTAAAAGGACTAGAACTGTAAGTTGATTTATATCTGAAGCTTTAAAAATATCGTCACTTATTTTTAATAATGCCGAGGTGCAGCTGTAATGCGGCCTAAATCCTGATTGCACAGCGGGCAGCACTTTATTTTGATCAAGATATTTTCTGATTTGGGAATTCAAAATTGTTTCCATTATTTTAGACAACGTAGGCAAAATACTAATTGGTCTTTAAATTCTGTGGGGCATTGATTTTTAGGTACGGGTGTTACATAGGCATTTTTCCAGGACTGAGGAAAATTGCCTGTCTCTATAGAGATATATATATATATATATATATATATGTATATATGTATTAGGGTGTTTCAAAAAAATCGACTTTTTCTTTTTCTTCAAATGGTCAGCAAATTCTTTCAGAGGATGTCAAAACAAAGACCTCGTTAAAATTTGAGCTTTTAATTTGAAGATTTAGAGGTCGCGGATCGCAATTTTCTATTTCCCATTTAAATAACATAGGAATTTTTTTTTTTTTAACTTTGGAATTTTATACGTCTATATCGAATCAACTTATGGCAAGGAACATCTTAGATTTTTATAGTAAATTTAACGCTCTATAAAAAATGTCTTTTATAATTTTTCTATAAATTGATTTCTTCCAGAGTTATTCGAGGCCAAAGTTTGATTTCCATCGAATTTTCTCGTTTTTTCAACTTTTAGCATTATGTAGTAAAAAAATCACATATTTATATCTGAAACATATGAAGTGTTGTAAAAAAACAAAAAAACAAAAAAACGTCACTTTTTTCCAAAGCCTACTACAAAGTTTTAATGAAAATATGAGATGTGTATAATATGCAAAGTAATTTATTTATAAATGCATTTTTCTCGAAAATGGCGCATCTGAGCAATTCAAATCAAGAGTACCTATTTTTCGTAAAAAACTATAAATTCTCATAATTTCATAAAAAAAATTAAATTATTAACCCAGAAAAAAGTTGGGGCTATTTTTGTAACTTTGCCCCCTCCAAATGTTACGCCTATGATTAAATTTTAACAGTTTTGATCATAGATCTAGATTCAGCATGTCAAAATTACCAAAGTACCTACCGAAAATTCATTTGTTCATGTTCAACCCTCTAGGAATAGTTTAAAAAAAATTATCCTCTTAGGCTCCTATTCAGGGGGCCGTAGCTCCTTTAGGGAGCATTTTTTGATACATGTTTATTAAACAAAAAGTGTTATTTTTATACGAATAATGCACTGTTTAAGTTTGGCCACCCGTATAATGATAATTGTACCATAAATGTTAAAAAAACGCGAAAATTCTATGGAAATCAAACTTTGGCCTTGAATAACTCTCGAAGGAATCAATTTATAGAAAAATGATAGGAGACCTTTTTTGTAGAGCGTTAAATTTACTATGAAAATCTAAGATGATCCTTGACATAAGTTGATTTGATTTAGACGTATAAAATTTCAAAGTTAAAAAAAAAAATTTCCCATGTTATTTAAATGGGAAATAGAAAATTGCGATCCGCGACCTCTAAATCTTCAAATTAAAAGCTAAAATTTTGACGAGGTCTTTGTGTTGACATCCTCTGAAAGAATTTGCCGACCATTTGAAGAAAAAGAAAAAGTCGATTTTTTTGAAACACCCTAATATGTATATATGTATATATGTATATATATGTATATATGTATATATACAATAATTAATTATGTGAGTAATAACTGGTATTATAAAAGGACAGCTTTAAACTAACATTGTTAAACCTATGCCATCATACCCAATGGCTTTAGATTTTATAGACAACAATGTAGCATGTACTTCATTTTCATTCGTCATCAAAAAATTAAAACTAAACCTTATATCCTTTTTATGGTTTTTATAAAAATTTAATAAATCGATATCAGGCTTTTCCACATTTGCTGTTATGCTTGAAAAGTACCTATGCATTAACCTCTTCAACTTTATTTAAATTATCCGGTATTTTTTAAATATTTTTTGAATATACACCCATATTTTTTCCAATTTTCTTTGTTGTTTTTGTTGATACTAAGTTTATAATTTGAACTACCCAATAAACATTTTTCTGACTTCCGACTAAACTTGCACTATATTCGACGTCGCCTTAAGTGAAAATTGCGGTCGGATAATAACTTTGTATCCGAAGTCATTGTTCGACGTATATTTACGTCGGTTGAACGTCAAGTCGTAACTTTTACTTTGGTTATAAAAAAATTGTTCGACGGGAATATAGTCTGGAAGAAAGAAAAAGAAGAAAATAGTATACATAACCAATATTAAAATAAAAATTATGCCAAAAGAAAAGAAAAAAAGAATTTTTGTAGCGTTTCCGTCAGCGTTTTTCTGACACTTTTTTGGTTAGTTGCGGTATAAAATTTTCTTTAGCCAATTTATATGATGGTACATCATCATACTCTTTAGGGAAGGTTTTACCTCTCTCTTAGTATTCATGAAACAATAACTGTGGTATCTCAGTGTCAGAGACATCAGCATCTGAACGCACGAGGCCCCCATACATATATTGCAATATATGTATGGGGGCCTCGTGCTCTTGTTCAGATGATGAAGTTATTGTTTGCAGCATCCGTGACAAATTTAAAGGTTGCATATCCTTGCACTTATATTGCCTATAATTTTTTTTATCGGGAGAACTATTAATTTGTTCTCGAAAGAGAATCGTTTGGCTCACTGATTTGGGAAACCAGAGTGTCTCCTTCTTTTCCCACCTATGCGGCACGGGCTCCACTTCCCCCTTGGGGCAAATCCTTAACATACACCATTTTAAAATGCTCCATAATAACATAGACAACACACAATAATAGTACCAACATTGGACCCAATTAGCAAAGCTTCCCTAACAGAAAAAGCGCAGTTTTTCAGTTTGACATATGATTTTCAGGTTAGGTAGGTCGTTACGAGGGAAAAATAGGTAGTTTAAATGACTCGAGGTCTCAAACTTCGTCGGAAGTTGGTATTTCGAGCTACCGACGTCGTTAAGACGTCTTTTATTGACCGTCGGTTGGTATGTGGACAAATTTGGTTAAATTGTTGACTATGTCATTTTCGCGAACAAAACATGGAGGTGACGATGAAAGCCATTAAAGAAAGATTTGCTTTTTTTAGATTTTTACGGTTTATTGAAATAAAATAACAACTTTTTTATGTTTTTTAAGTTAGTTTTTTAGAACTGGTTCAAATTTTGTTAAAAAAACACATTTTTATTAAAACTTATTTTTTTGCAAAAATAATTAAATATGCAAAACTGAAAGATTTTTTGAAGCCCACGCATGTTTTGCCAGCAATCATAACCATATTTATCATTAAGTGCCTTTCGTATGGATATTTCAATATAGATCACCCGTTAAAAGTCAAATAATACATTACTACATTGTTATACGTATTCATTCCATAAAGAGTCGACATCTTTTGCATTTCTATGTCTTTCTACAATATTGGTAGAGATTAAGTTATTTTATCAACGCACGACTATTTGTTTGTGCAGCGTAATGACGAAATAGGTAAAAATCTCGACTTCAGTAGTCAGCAAGCGACGTCGTGACGACCCAAATTCGTTCGCTCCATTTAGGTACAAATGATGGTCGTCATATGAGTCATACGATGTCGGCTGCCGACGTCGGGTCGCCCCAGACGACGCGTCGTCGCTTTTACGTCCAAATGTTTATTGGGTAGGTTCTTCGATATTTTGTAATAAAATATGACATTTCATCAGTTTTCGAGACTTCTCATTCAGGAATTGTTCAACGGAGCACATTTTAAAATATGTAAACATGTAAAAATGTCAACATGTAAATATTTTTTAAATGTAAAAAATATCGTTTGACTTTTCTATCACAGCCTTCTTAAACAAAAATCGTATATAAATTTAGTGCCATTTTCTATAAAATTTGTCGCATTTTAAACCATTGTATCTTCTTAGGAAGGCAAATACACAATTTTTTTACAATTTTTAATCTACATTGAGGAGAACATTCTGTTAAATTTTGAACAGTTTTCGTTCAGTTACTCTGGACGAAAAAATGGATTTTTTTTCGCCAAAATGCAAAATTTTTATAATAAAAATGGTATTTCCTGAAATTTGGGTACTTTTTTATAATTTTGCATTTTAATCGATATTCATTAGTACTTAAATTAAAAATATACACCAAATCAAATTTCCATAGACTACTACATAATATCAATGGTAGAAAAATCACTTTTCATTTAAAATAAGCGTGAATTTAGCACTAAAAAAACTGCACTTGTAAAAATATTTGTATTATTTTAGGTATATATATGTATGTACTTTTACATTGTTTTATGGTTAAAACAAAATAATAAGCGATAATAAATAATAATAAATAAAAAAGTTATAAAAGGATTTCTTGTAATGGTTTTTATTTAATATCTCCAAAACCGTTTAAGAAAGATAAGTGAAATTTTGGGAATTGATCAAACTTTGTATGCCCACAATTGATCAAACTTTGTATGGCCAATAAGATGTAATATTAAAAATTTCAAAATTTACATGATGGGTGGTCGGATAGATAGAGAGTAGGGGTTGAAACCACCCTAACTTTTTTGTACGTGTAGTGCCAGGATTTGATATCAGATTATAAAATTTGGGAGTTTTAGAAATAAAAAAGGTCATCCTGTTGAACTTTGATATCATGCACCGTTTTCGCTTAAAATCGATTTAAAAACTACCTTACATGGCATAAAAATTCGTAATGAAACTATATTTAAAGGTTCAGCGTAGGCCATGGAACACGGCCTGCCATGTTTAGAAAAAGTTATTCAAGACAGGTGACAGTTTCATGTAATAAGTGACAGGGTGTTTAAAAATTGTGTTGAAACTACCCTCTCTAACGAATCTACAGCCCCCGAAAGTGGAGCCCCTAAAGATGGTTTTTATTTAATATCTCAAAAACCGTTCAAGGTAGAAAAGTAAAATATTCGGAGTTGATTAAACTTTTTATGGCCAATAAGATGTGTTAAGGATCTATAGGAAATCCTGGGTATTTTCTCTTGTTGTGTTATAAACTGCGACTTGGTTTTGGATTTGAATTAAAATTAATTAATGTTAAATTTGGTGTTTTATTCTCGATCTTGATAGTATGACAATTTATTTCAGACTCTTATGTGTGCACCTATTACATAGATAGTTACATTGGAGGGGAGTGCGCATATGCGCTATTCAACAAAGTACAAACTTATATAATATTTTAAATTAATTGAAACACTTAACAAACTGCCCACCTTGAAACAGGCCGGATGTGTTCAGGAAGCCCACGTCTGGAGACAAAACTTAACACGTTTAAAAAGGACTCGGAAGTTAAATCGACAGCCACTTCAATGTGTGCTGCCTTTGTCATAAAACATACAAAAATGCATAAATATGCCTTAACAAATGATTTGTTTCTAAACGCAGAATTAATAATCCACACTACAACTAGTAAAAGGGTCTAGCTGGTGTGACTCTTAAGAGTCAAAATTTTCGAATAGAAGGTAAATTAAACGGCCAAAATTTCTGCCTAATTGCTGATAAAACATATTGTGACCCTGCATGCATGTTTTTAAGATGCTCATTGCGAATAATCAACTTTGATTACTAGACAAAACTACTGGATGTATCTGTTCATATGATAAATTTGAATTTTTTAGTCTGCCTCCAACACTAATTAGACCATCAGAATCTAAAAATGGGGATAACGAGATTAATTTACTGCTCCTTGCAACACTAACTGAATGTTTAAGAGAATTTAACTCGTTACTGAATTCTAAATTTTGTACAAGTCTTGATAGAATTATTTTTGAGTTTTTAATTTCTGCATTTGTTAATTTGTTTTTTAATCTAGAATCCCTGTTTTTATTTTGACAGTTATGAATAAAACCTGAAATGTTTGCCATATCCCCTAAAAGTTTTATAAATGTGATTTGTAAATTAAAACATTTAATTGATTTTTTTTCTGGAATTTCAAGTCCTGTATTTTGTATATTAACTTTTAAATTCCAATATTCACGATTGAGCATTAAAAAAGTTGGCCCAGGCCACCACAGGCGTAAATCAATAAGCTCATTTATTTTGGCTGTTCTAGAAATTATGTCAGCTGGATTATTTTCCGAGCTGACATGATTCCACTGCTCAATTTTTGAATACTGCTGGATTTCCGATACACGATTGGAACTAAACAGTTTCCAGTTACTGAGCTGTGCGGAAATCCAGGCAAGGCAAATTGTTGAATCTGTCCAGTAAAATTTATTGAAAATTTTGACATTTATTGAATTATAAATTTTTATCATTAATTTGGTTAGTAAAACGGCGCCACATAACTCGAGTTTTGGTATTGTAATTGTTTTTAGTGGTGCCACCTTGGATTTGGCACATAATAAATTCACAGCTACTACGCCATCAGCATTTTTTGTTCTTATATAAATAGCAGCTTCATATGATGTTTGGCTTGCACCACAAAAACCATGCAGTTGCACGTCAACTGCATCAAACAACATAACATGACGTGGTATTGTTAATTTGTTTAGATTAAAAACATCATACTGGAATTGCTGCCATTTTGTAAGAATATTTATGGGCACAGATTCATCCCAATTTTATTTTAATTGCCACAGCTCTTGTAAAATTAGCTTCGCCCAGTGCCGGTTTAACAGGGGTTTTTTGGGGACTATAGCACCGGGCGGTAAATATTTTTGGGGCGGTACCGCGTACCGCCCATAATTTAAAAAAAAATACCTAATCGTTAGAGTTTAGAAAAAAAATTATTGCGACACTTCGTCGGCGGATACAACGGATACAAATTAGAAAAATGTTGTTAGAGTTAAAGCAGCTTCTCCATCAGAAAAACTTGATTTATTGAAAACGGAATAATTGGAACTTTTTGGATAGACGTTTTGAAACCAATAAAGCAGTCCAAAAACAAAATATGGATTTAAGCACAAATGCTCATCTTTTGTCATTTTTAGTTGAGAACTTTGATTTTTTACGTGATATCATAAGAAAATTACAATTTGAAGAAAATATTTCAGAAGCAAGTTAACTTAAATTTAAGCAAAAAAGAAACAATGCGAACAATATGTTTTATTTTAATAATTGACAATCTATAATCCGAAATCATTTGTCGATATGATAGCTAGAAATCTGGCACAAACAAATTTGAATTTTTGTTTAATCTAAAAGCATAAATATTCGTGGAGGATTTGGATGAGTTTTTTCCTCAAAAATGTGTCCAACTCAAGAAACTGGTAACTTCCCTTTCGAAAATAAAAATAGAAACTCCATTGGAATTAGTATAAGTTTTATACGAAAATAAACTAATATCTTCATTTCCAAATATTAATAATTGTCTGCGAATTTTTTTTTATAATGGTTTCAAATGCAAGTGGTGAACGATCTTTTTCTGCTCTAAAAAGGGTAAAGAACTACCTAAGAAATACAATTCCCCAAGAAAGATTTAACTCCTTAGCAATTCTGTCCATTTATCCCGACCTGCTAGATGAAATAAATGTAAAGTGTTATAAAACAATTTGCTACTATAAAGACTTGAAAAGAACCTTTTAATTATTAGTATTAGGATTTCTCAATATTTATTTAAACCAAAGAATAATGTTTTATTTATTTATAACTTTTGATTAGTTTTTCTTAGTACTTAGTATTGTTTATACGAGCCCTAACCACATAATGTTCGGACACTTCATAATTTATACAGAAATTTTTTTCGTGAATACTATCTCAAAATTATTAGAAGTTATGAAAAATTCAGCTTATTTTGGCATATACCCCTCGAAGCGATTTTTATTTTTAAAAAGTTTACCTTTTATTTTTAGCTTTTAAAAAAAGGCTAACTTTTTAACTTTTTTTTGCATGAGTAAAAAAAGTCATAAATGGGCCCATTAAAAAGAACATAAAATATTATACAAACCCTGAAAATTTGGTAAAAATTGTATAAATAATAAGAAAGTTATAGCGATATATATATCTGCAAAATCTCCCGTTTCCTAAGAAAATTGCAAAAACTCTTTAAAAATAGCATTTTTAAATTACTTATACTTTTTTATAACTTATTTATTTTTTACCAAATTTTCAGGGTTTGTATAATATTTTATGCTCTTTTTAATGGGTCCATTTATAACTTTTTTTACTCATACAAAAAAAAGTTAAAAAGTTAGCCTTTTTTTAAAAGCTAAAAATAAAAGGTAAACTTTTTAAAAATAAAAATCGCTTCGAGGGGTATATGCCAAAATAAGCTGAATTTTTCATAACTTCTAATAATTTTGAGATAGTATTCACGAAAAAAATTTCTGTATAAATTATGAAGTGTCCGAACATTATGTGGTTAGGGCTCGTATAAACCAAAGAATGTTTTATTTTTTAGTTAGTGCTTTTGATTAGTTTTTATAATTTGTTTATAAAGGCTCATTTTATATTTTATAGGATACTAAGTTTACTGTTAGATACCAGCCTAACCAACCTAATCTTCCACTTGACGTGAGAAAGTAAGACTTAAAAATTTAAAAATGTTTTTAAAAAAGTAATATTTTAAAGCATTGGGCGTTGTGTTTTTGCCAGAACCGGGCGGCGAACTAACTTAAACCGGCACTGGCTTCGCCTTTAAAATTATGGGACCTATAAGACCCAATGGGTCGAAAATTTGTGAAATTAAGGATAAAATTATTCTTTTGGTAAACTTTTGGGTATTAAATTGATTTTCTAGAATTAAATACTTAAATGTGTATTGGTGAGAGATCCAAGAAATGCCCAAAATCTTGGATTCCTCATCGTTATTTATTAAAAAGGATTCTGTTTCCTCTAAAGAAACTTGTAACAATTTTTTTGAATTGGAGTTCCACTTTCTGAGTGGAAACCCCGATTTTATTAGAATATTAGAAATATCCTCCTTTAACTCTTTTGTAGATTCAATGTCATTTGACCCAGTTATAAGATCATCAACATAGAAATCCTTTTTTATTGCCATGTAGGTTGAAGGGTGACTTTCCTTGAAAGATTCAGCTGATTGCTGAAGACACCTTGTGAGCCAAAAAAGAGGCGCTATCTGTACCATAAGTTATGGTTTTTAATTGAAAATGGTCTATGGAAGAATTAGGGTCGAATCTCCAAACAATTCGTTGAAAAGGTTGATGAATTTCATGTACCAGAATTTGTCTGTACATCTTTGCAATGTTTGCAGTAATTACATAATTATATTGCCTGAACCTAATTAAAATAGAAAATAAGTCATCTTGTATGACTGGGCCTACCTTAAGAACATTATTAAGAGAAATACCAGACTCTGACTCGCAAGAGGCATCAAAAACTTGTGTCGTACCTAGGCTGGTTATGGCCTTAAGTACTTCACCAAGGTTCCTCTCCGGTTGACTCTTCAGATATAGAGGAATACCTACCTCGGGTTGCTTTTATTCAGTGGAGAAAGTAGGGTTTATAAGAATCAGTTAGGGTTGGTGGTTTAATTTAAAATGCAAAAAGTAACTTAAACTGGTTTATTCACCAAAGTAAAAGTATGTACAAAATTATATTAGAATTATATACAGTATTTACAGTATTTACAAAAGTATCGTAGACTTTGCACACAAGGGTTCTTGCATAGCCTTTAATCAGGACAGGCAAATGTTCCAGGGCTTTTCACAGGCAACTGGCAGGCACGGGCGTAGTCTTCAGTCCTACAGAGAGACAGGGCAGATTTGCAATTGGACTCTAGTGGAAAAATACATGTTGTTAGGTTATGTTATATGCATACAGGATTTACAGTTTCATTAACTCTGCTATTAAAGCTTAATATTGTACGGCTTAAAGCCCTTTGATATTAAAAACAGGTTAACTTACTGTTAATATTCCACTGAGAATTCTCTGTGATTAAGTGGTTGGTTTTGGGCTCACAATTGATAACACCATTTGGAACTGAGCCACCAGACGACTAATTGTCCATTGAAAAATGCAGCGGTTTTATAGACGAAATTCTGATGACAGACTTGATGAAAAACAATTGGGGCCGCGTGCAATAAATCCTTCACATGGGCCGTGTGCAACAATTGTTGACAACATATGCGGTTGACAGCTGTTCAAGCGCCATCTGTTAGAGTTTCGTCTAACTGCAGGTTTCTGGTAGTCCAACTCTTTCCTTGACGTCGGGTAGTTAGGAAATCGTCTCATAGATGTCGTAATGTGTATCGTTAGTAATGATTCATTACATTCCCCCCTTACTAAAATCTTGTTTTCAGTTTTCTGAAAACAACGGTCTTATACTGGATTAAAACTGGTTTCTGGAAACTAAAAAAAAACTTTTTAAAAAAACAAATTAAAAATTAAAACATTTTTTCTAAAAATTCTTCACGGCTCCGGGTTACGGGTCCTCTTCCGTGATTAGGGACTGGCTCATCGATTTTTAACCAACCCCTTGGCGGTAAATCGTTCCGTAGTCGCATGGCTGCGGGACAGAAATTTGTGCAAAGTTTGGTTTAGATCGTCGGTATCTGGAGACTCTTTCTAAGACTGCTTTTACTTGTGGCAACGGCGCCTTTATCGAGACGTTGTTAATTTTTCGGGCCTTGATGCAGAATCGTTGCTCTCCATTAGCTTTCTCGACAATCACGGTTGGTGAACTGCAAGAACTATGGGAGGGCTTGATTTTTTCTTGAAGTTTCCTAGTAAAGCCAGGAATTGTAATACGGGACTTTAATTCGGCCTCCTGCTGTTGTTCTTCGGGCATCAGGTTTGCCTGAATTACAGACAAGGCCGGACTTTGAAATGTTGCTGGTTTTCCTGGGTTTTCGGGTTTTCCTGGGTTTTCTGGTTTTCCTGAGTTTTCTGTTTTTCCTGGGTTTTCTGGTTTTCCTGGTTTATTTTGGGTGTAATTTTCAAATATCTTATGTTTAGATATAAAATCCATCCCCAAAACAATATTTTCTACTAGATTTGGTAAAAAATAGAACTGGTGCTGGGTATATTTATGGTAAAATTGACAACCAATGGTGTAGGCCCTAGTAACAGGTTGTAGGGACCCATCAGCCAATTGTACCTGGTTCGTACATTGTTGTCCTGGTTGGTTTGGTAGATTTTCTACCACGGATTTTCCGATGTAAGAATATATAGCTCCGGTATCCAAAAGGGCATTCCATTCCATCCCTTTAATTTCCAATTTAAGGAACAGCCTGGGGTCGTTTCTTACATTTTCGGGTTGATTGGATACAAAATTTGGATTAATAGTCGGGATTTTTGCTTCAACCTGTATATTGTGTCTTAGTGGCAAGATTGTGGATACTTGGGAAATTTGAACCGCCCTGGCAGGTTTTTGATTATCAATTTCTTTTTGCAGACTTTCAAACTCTCCTGCTTGCCCCATCAAATCTTTAACCGACTTGACATCGGCGCGTCGGATGTATTGACGATATTCCGGCCGTAGGTTTTTATACAGGGTGTACAACTCTTCCTCTGAGCTGTATTTTCCATGTCGTCGCATAAGTGACTGGATGTCAATCATGTAATCTCGAAATCTTTCCTTGGGACGCTGTTTTCTTTGAGAGATTTCTTCGAGTAGGTCCTCGGTATACCTACTGGGAAAATAAGTTTGCTTAAAATCCTCTACAAAATCATCCCATTCTTCCCAGCCAGCTTTCCAGTTTCTATACCACAATAGGGCACTGCCCCTTAACAGTTCCGGTAATGCTCTCAGTAAGTTTTCCTCTTCAAAATCATAGCATATTTTAAGCTCTTGAATTCTTTCGAGGAATGAAACTGCATTAGTATTGCCATCAAAGTGTATATTCCACTTTCTCAACTGGTCACAGACCTTTCGATCATCTTGTGGTGTACCTAAAATTGATGCTTCCCAAAGTGGTATATTAGCTGGTGCTTCTTTCTCTTCGGTGACATGATCTCGCACTCGTAAACGTAAATCGTTTACTGTGCCGGATGTTTCCAAACCAAAACCCTTACAAACATCCACTAAACCTTCCTTACGCAGGGTGTATATCCAGCTTAGTCCTTGTTTTACCTCAGTGCCAGCTGTACCTTCTGTCAAAGAATTTCCAGCCTCTGCCTGAGGAGTGCTTTGGGTTTTAACTTGCTCTTCTGATTTTTTTGACGGGCTGGGCTTTGTTTTTGGCATTTTAGAATGTAATAATTAAACCACCTTACTGATTCTCACGGGATATTTGCAGGTTATGTTTTCTATGAAAACTTTTCAGGTTAGGTTACAGGAATTTTCAGGAAAACCCAGGTCCTAGTGCTCGAGCGCCAAATTTGTGTCGTACCTAGGCTGGTTATGGCCTTAAGTACTTCACCAAGGTTCCTCTTCGGTTGACTCTTCAGATATAGAGGAATACCTACCTCGGGTTGCTTTTATTCAGTGGAGAAAGTAGGGTTTATAAGAATCAGTTAGGGTTGGTGGTTTAATTTAAAATGCAAAAAGTAACTTAAACTGGTTTATTCACCAAAGTAAAAGTATGTACAAAATTATATTAGAATTATATACAGTATTTACAGTATTTACAAAAGTATCGTAGACTTTGCACACAAGGGTTCTTGCATAGCCTTTAATCAGGACAGGCAAATGTTCCAGGGCTTTTCACAGGCAACTGGCAGGCACGGGCGTAGTCTTCAGTCCTACAGAGAGACAGGGCAGATTTGCAATTGGACTCTAGTGGAAAAATACATGTTGTTAGGTTATGTTATATGCATACAGGATTTACAGTTTCATTAACTCTGCTATTAAAGCTTAATATTGTACGGCTTAAAGCCCTTTGATATTAAAAACAGGTTAACTTACTGTTAATATTCCACTGAGAATTCTCTGTGATTAAGTGGTTGGTTTTGGGCTCACAATTGATAACACCATTTGGAACTGAGCCACCAGACGACTAATTGTCCATTGAAAAATGCAGCGGTTTTATAGACGAAATTCTGATGACAGACTTGATGAAAAACAATTGGGGCCGCGTGCAATAAATCCTTCACATGGGCCGTGTGCAACAATTGTTGACAACATATGCGGTTGACAGCTGTTCAAGCGCCATCTGTTAGAGTTTCGTCTAACTGCAGGTTTCTGGTAGTCCAACTCTTTCCTTGACGTCGGGTAGTTAGGAAATCGTCTCATAGATGTCGTAATGTGTATCGTTAGTAATGATTCATTACAAACTCACCTTAACTTAGTTGTTATTGAGTTTTTTACGATACAATGATGTGGCATATGAAAAGTTCATTGCTCCTTTGAGTCGAGTCTGGGATATATCTTAACCATGTGACCCAAATCTAGATATTCTTGCATAAATGAATGATATTGTGTTTTAAAATTAGAATTTTTATTAAGTTTTCTTCTTTCAATTGCAAATAATCTTCTCGTTGCATTTTCTACATTTGAACCTAATTTTTTGTAATTTGATTTAAATGGCAATTAAACAACGAAACGTCCAGACAAATCCCTATTATAATTATTTAAAAAATGATTTTTGACCTCTAACTCCTCCTTCGAATATATATTTTGTTTAGTATCGCACTCCTCAACCAGCCAAAATCTTTTAATTTTAGAATCTATGCTTGACAATGATTGGCAGATATATTAGTTAATGGACCTGATACAAGCCATCCTAATTTTGATTTTTGCAAAATTATATTATTGTTTAATTTTATTTCACCCACACACAGCAATTCAAAAAATATGCCCGAGCCAAGTAATAAGTCTACCTGAGTCGGGATGTTGAACCTTGGATCTGCAATAGATATCTTGTTTGGAATTTGTATAAATGTTTTTTCAAATGAACCTGATGGTATAGTACCTGTGATTTTATCGAGAATTAAAAATGATATGTTGTTTTTATATGCATTGTAAGTGGACTGTATTGTAGCATTTGTGAATTTGGATATATTGAAATTTGAATTATTTATGCCTGTAATAGGTAAATTAATATTTTTTGAATTTAAATTGAGTTTGTTGAATAAGTCTAGAGCCATGAAATTAGCTTGACTGCCATAGTCCAACAGATCCCGACACTGTACCGGTTGTCCATTGGAATTGAATATTTTCACTATTGCCGTTTGCAATAAAGTTTGTGAACAAATATGATAGTTACAATGAGCATTTATTATTTGGTTATTTTGAGTATTAAGATTTTGATTTTGTTCGTTATTTGAGGTGGTGGTGTTATTATTTTGGGGTTGCATGTTAGGGTTAATGTTAGAATTATGATTTAAGTTTTGTAAATTTTCAATATGCAAAATCTTATTATGTTTTTTACCGCATTTTTTGCATGCACCAGAAAACATGAATTAGTGGAATGTCCTGATTTTAAACAATTTATACATAAATTTATTTTATTAAAACGTTGCTTGGGATCAAGTGCTAATAGTTTTTGACAATAAAAATTGATATGTGTACCCTTACAAAGTTTACAGGTGATATTGTGAGTATGATTTAACGAAAGTTTTATCATTTTTAGTTTCATTAGTCTCTAAAAGTTGACATCTTTCATTGAAAAATTTTGTAAATTCTGTTAAAGTTGGGAGTTCAGAGGCTGTTGTTTCTGATTCCCACTCTACTCGAGTTTCAGTACTTAATTTTGTCCCATTAATCTACAGGTTGTTTTAGAGATTGGAGGCATCTAAAATGAATTAAAAAGTTGTCCAGTAATTTTCGCAATTGTACATGTGATTCCTTTGTTACTTTAGGCAGTTCAACAATATTTTTTATGTGTGAGTATATGATTATTTTATTTTTTAGATACCGTTCCTGAAGCATTTTTCAAGCAATGTCATAATTTGCGTCTATTGCTTCAAGAGCCTTAAGGACTCCTGACGCCTCACCTTTGAGAGCAGACTTAAGATAGTAAAACCTTTGAATATTGGTGAGGGAGTTATTAGTATGGATTAATGCTTTAAACGTATCGTGAAAGCTCAACCAATTTTCATATTGACCAGAAAATTCAGGTAGGCTAATTCGTGGTAATCTTATATTAGCTTTCTTTGAACTGATTTCTGATGACGTGATAGAGCTTAGAAGACGTTCGGCATGTGCTGCTAACTCATAGTATTTTTTTTCTATAGCTATTCTATATTCAGACTCGTCATCTTGAGAAACCAATTCAATTTCAGTTTGTATATGATTGAATTCGTTAAATGCTTTATTTAATTTTCGTATACGTACGCTTAAATCAAAAAACTTTGTAGAGTTATCAGGGTTTTCGAGATATGTCTCGATTCTGGTGATAGAGCCCTTAATAACACCTCGTCTTTATGCTAAAGCTTTAACATCAGTCATATTTGCAAAACAAGATAACTAGTAATTGAAAAATAATGAAATGTTGAGATTTATGTGAGATGTAAAAAATTAAACAGCCTGTATAGCAACGAAATTGTAAATGAAGGCAAAAAATTAAATACAAAATTACTACTATTTACTTTAAATTTATTAATGAAATTAATTATTTATATGATTTTAAACAAATTGTATAAATTGCACAAATTGAAGCAATTGGTAAAATGGGAGAACTGGATGGATGATGAAATGGACTTACTTTTGACGGTACATGAGCGACCTCGTGGCCTGGTTTGGTTAGATTTTTCCCAAAAAATTATATTCTGGCTTGCAAACCTCTGGGTAGAGACGTGGACTAATGGAAGACGCGGTGGACCTCGTGATTTACGTGCTGGACCTCGTTGCTGGATCTTCCACGTGGTTGGATTTTCAAAATTATCGATTATCCGGTTCGAAGGACCAATGTTAAGGATCTATAGGAAATCCTGGGTATTTTCTCTTGTTGTGTTATAAACTGCGACTTGGTTTTGAATTTGAATTAAAATTAATTATTGTTAAATTTTGTGTTTTATTCTCGGTCTTGATCGTATGACAATTTATTTCAGACTCTTATGTGTGCACCTATTACATAGATAGTTACATTGGAGGGGAGTGCGCATATGCGCTCTTCAACAAAGTACAAACTTATATAATATTTTAAATTAATTGAAACACTTAACAAGATGTAATAATAACAATTTCAAAATTTCCATGAGGGGTGGTCATATAGATAGGAAGTAGGGGTTAAAACCACCCCAACTTTTTTTGTAAGTGTTGGGAATTGATCAAACTTTTTATGGCCAATAAGAAGTACTAAAAACAATTTCAAAATTTCCATGAGGGGTGGACCCCTCAAGGAATTTTTAAAATTGTTATTATAACATCTTATTGTCCATAAAAATTTTGTTCAATTCCCAAAATTTCACTTTTCTATCTTGAACGGTTTTGGAGATATAAAATAAAAACCATTTTCAGGGGCTCCTCTTTCGGGGACTGTATCCAGGGCCGGGCCTAAGGGGGGTGTAGGGGGGGGAGTCACCCCCCCCAAAATCTTGGCAGTTGGTTCCAAATCCAAACACGGTTGGCAAAATCTATAGTATACTATATAAATATATTTGGGTCGGTTGGTTGGGTATACCTACCCTACCAACCAACCCATCAGTGATGGGCCATCACAATATATAAAATAAAATATAATTTTTAAACTTTACCTACATATTACAAAATTATAATTTTTAATCTATTGTAACCTCCTATAATCGTTACCGTCAAGAAAATTGTATTGGTCAACCTTATTTTTATTAAAGGACATATTTCACACAAGCGGCATGTACAAAGTCGGCACCGCCTCGCGGCTTTGTCTTTGGTTTTGGCGGCGTTTGACTCTTTTTACACACCGCAATTTTCGGCGTTTTATTTTTCTAGATTATTAATTAGTTAAAGCTTATCTAAGCTAAGTAAAACTAGTGTCAATAAATAGGAATTAATTTTTTTTAATATGGAAAAGAAAGCTAGACCGGGCCGAGTTCTAGTAAAATGCTCATTATGTGGTACTGTGTTTAACAAGGACTAGAAAAAAATGCATGAAAATATTCACGGTGGAAATTTGGTTAAAATTTAAAATCAAAAAAATTGAGAACGAGAATCAATCCCATCGACTTCGAAAGAGCATGCTAATGGTAGGTAAAGACATTCTTTATCTACACTTTACAACACTTTACATTCATGATAAAACTACTGAAAATTTTTACTATTACTACTAAAGTATCAATAAAAAAATAAGTTGGTTTTTTTATCGTCTCCACCCCCCCAAAAAAGTGTGCCTCGGTACGGCCCTGACTGTATCTCCCTTGAAAAGCATTTCTTGACCTATGTTTAGAGGAACTTTTTTTTGCACGCTAATTATGGGTGTCCCGAGTTTAATGATCTTAATTTTGCCAGTCGGTAGAGAATCAAAAAACAAAACGAATTTTCAAGGAAAACATGTATCGAAAAATTGAAAATAATTGAGTTACAGATCTCCAAAGTTTGAAACTAAAAATCGTTTTTTTCCAATAACTTTTAAACCGTTTCACTAATTAGTCTGAAATTTTATGCATATAGTTGGGAAATACTGACTCACGTACTGCTTATAACAATTCTTTTCAAGGAACTCCAGTGGCATAGATATTGAGGGTGTAGGTTTCCTTTTTCCGACCTATGTTTACGCCACTGACTTTTTTAAAATACTGACACTATTTTTAAATTCTGTGTTTAATTAGGGAAATAAAGTTACTACGGTAAATTTTTTATAAGACGCTTCGATACAAAAATATTCGAGTTTGAATGTTTGAAAAACATCTCCAGACACCCGTGTGTAGGACATGGAATTCATACCTAGGTACTTAAAAATGGGTAATAAGTGTTTGCTTTACCATAGCATACATTTGAAAATTAATGACATTTCAGTAAACAGTGTTTGTTTGTACTTCGAAAGTTAAAAAGTTATGAGAAAAAAATATTTTTTTATTTAAAAAATTGGGGGTCTGTATCTCAGTTATTTTCAAATTTTCGATACATGTTTTCCTTGGAAATTCGTTTTGTTTTTTGATTCTCTACCGACTGGCAAAATTAAGATCATTAAACCTGGGACACCCTGTATATACAGGGTGTTTCAGAATAAGATGCTGAACCTTAAGGGTGTGAATCCTTAGTTGATTTTAAGAAAAAAAGTTCAAATAAACCTATGACCTAAACCTCTTAATTTTTGAGTTACAGGGTGTTAAAGTTTTAAGAAAAAATTCGTTTTTTTATCTTCCTAGATATTTTTATAAAATTTGGCACACGCCTTCTAAGCATTAACAGTAAGTTTTTGATGTAGAAGATTTTTTATTTTTTTTACCAGTGGCGTCCGTACAGGATGTGGTCTAGATATTTTTGGAAAAATATTATGCAAGCCACTGCTATTTTTCAAAATAAAAATTATTTTTTAAATCCCCATTCATTTTAGGGCAAATTTGATTTCTTGACCGTTTTTCGTACGACTAACAGTTTTCGATGAAAAAAATAAAAAGCATTTAATGCGCATATTGACAAAACAATGCCATGATTAAATAAACATTAAAATTAAATTTAATTATAAAATAATTTTTAAAGAACTAACACCTTTTAAACGTATAAGTACAATGGTAAATGCTGAGTTTGCTGATATGCATTACATATACGGACTTGCTGACGGCAATGCATTTGAAGCCAGACGATTATACCAAGAGCGTTATCCAAATAAAATAGTTCCGGATGCACGAACGATTTCAGGAACTCACAGAAAGTTATGTGAAGCGGGATCTTTTAAAACAAAAAACTACCTGAAAGGGGCACACCATACTGCACGAACACCGGAATCCGAAGAAGCTGTTTTACATTTAGTGGATCAAAACCCTGAAATAAGTACTAGAAAAATTGGGAATATTTTAAATATTAGGTACTCATGTTCTAGTGTGGAGAATTTTTCATGATTATTTGTTATATCCTTACCATATTCAACGGGTCCAGGCCCTACTTCCTCGGGATTTTCCATTACGCTTAAATTTTTGACAATGGTTTCTTCAAATGGTTACCGACAATCCCCAATTTGACGCCAAAATTTTATTTACGGACGAAGCTAATTTTTCCAGGAACGCCATAAGAAATTTTCACAACAATCATTTATGGACTGAAGAAAACCCGTATGCCATCACGGAATCCAACTACCAACAACAATTTTCCGTAAACGTATGGACTGGAATTATTGGTGAATATTTACTTGGACCATATTTTCTACTAGTTAGGGAGCTGATTTATTATCTATGGAGCTGGTGGCAGAAATTTTTAAGTCATTTGCTCGCGTGGCAGAAGTTGAAAATAATGAAGTTTGGATTACAAAAGTCACTAATGACAACTTCTGCCATACCATTATTGCTGCATTATTAATTAGTAGGTAATTAAATATGTAAAAAAAATGTCCTTAAGTCATTTGCTCGCGTCTGGCTTTTTTTTTAACTTGAAGTCCCTAACAAGAGTTTCAGATAAATATCATCGCCAGACGTGTGTGTCTTTGCAATAATGAGTATTTAATTTTTTTTTAATTATGATATATAAAAATTTAAATTATTTGCTCGTCAATAAAATTTATATAAAATGTTAATTGGGTCATAAAAAAGCAAAAAATAAAAGTCTGACATTTAATGTTTACTGCGATAATGAACGAAGAATTTTCAAAATTGTAAAAAAAATTAATATTAAGTTATTTGCTCTTGTCTGTCTCTTGGTTAAATTATTCTGTTGTATATCAGAACTGTGAATATAACTATGCCAGACATGAGTATTGCTGATTTTTTATAGCCAGAACGCTTTTAGGTTAGGGTAGGTATTTTGAGAAAAGGCTATTACAAGCGGTTTTTTTTTACTTATAACGTTATAATTTGTCATAAAATCATGTAATCTTTCGATTCCCCAAGTTTGGTGACCCTCAGTTACACTTCCGTATGGGGTCAAACATATTGTTTTTATTACTTATTATTATTTTATTTTTTTACCTATTATGGGCAATTAAATACAGGCATTTTTTAAAATATAACCTTGAAATTTGAAATGAGGTCATGGGGTCATATGATCTTTTAACCCCCAAGTTTGGTAACCCCCGTACAAACATGTTATTTTTATATTATGTTAATTGAAATAATTGTTAAAAGGTCTAATAAAGTGCGAAAGTTTTCAAAATTTAAGATAACATTGGAGAAGATATAAGAATGATAAATCCGGTTTTGCACCCTTTTCCGTTGAACAAATTATTGTTAACTTAGTAAAAATTATTAATACTTAAAAGAAAATACGCAAACTTAAAAAAATGTATGCAAACATTATAGAGTATTTTAGTAATAATAATTATTAAACATTTTATATCAAGTTTGCACCCGAACATAAAAAAAATTGTTTATTAACATATCCCAAAATAATTGTGAAAAAATCTTTCGTTCTGAATAAAATTATACAACTTGACCTTTTTTTGTCCTATAAACAATTAATTGCAAAACTTTTGCGACATTTTTTAACAAAATATATTAAAATAAAGGAACCAATTACTTGCTATGTTTTGCTATTCGTGGCAGGGTGCAAACTTGATAAAAAGTGTATAATTAATTACAATAATTATTATAAACATTTTTTTTAAATTGGCATAATTCTTCTTTTTTCTTTAAATTTTCCGGGGGGTCGAATAGGGTGCAAAACTAGACTTTTATCCCTTCTTAAATATTGTCTCAAAATTTAAAAACTATCGCAATTTTTTTTGTACTTTTTAATTTTTAAATCCCTAATTACCGGCCTATTTTTTATACTTATCCCATTTACCCCAAATTTAGGGGTTAAATAGATTATGTGACTTTATATTCACATCTTAAATTATAGAGTCATAGGGTTTAGGGTACAAAAATAAAGAAATAAAAAAAATAAGACAAATACGAGCATTTGTTTTTTACAAATCATCAATTATTAAAGAAAAACGCAGCGTCCTAGACGTCTGGCAAATGTTTTTTGGTATCTATATATCAATTTAAGGGAACAAACATGAGCAATTTAAAATATTTTTCTGCAAAAAGCATACATACCTACACGTCTGGCATTATTTTTATCTTATTTGGGTGACAAAAATTAACAAATAAAAAATAAGACATATCATTTAATAGAACATTTGTTTTTTACAAATTAACAATTGAAGACTACAGGGAATATTTTGGATATTTTTTGGTATGGTAGCTAAAAAAGCAAAGATAATGGTATTATTTTTTTTTACACTTATCATTACTGTTTACCATAACGTTGTTTTAAT
The DNA here is from genome assembly GCA_921294245.1 of Brassicogethes aeneus. Taxonomy (NCBI): domain Eukaryota; kingdom Metazoa; phylum Arthropoda; class Insecta; order Coleoptera; family Nitidulidae; genus Brassicogethes; species Brassicogethes aeneus. The sequence goes on from OV121137.1 coordinate 4,026,697, forward strand.
AGAGTTTCTAAAAGCAGTTAGTTTTTTAAAAGGACCCAGAGATTACACAGTATTCAAGTTTAAAATTGCTCTTCTAAAAATTTAAGTTTTTTACTATACTCCTCAAAATGTTTTTTAGTACCTATCTATATAGCCAATTTAACATAAAACCTAAATGGCATACACGAGGAAAATGACTTAGGCTAGGTATTATTTTTTACAATTTTAAAAATTATTTGCTGCAAAAAGCAGAGACATACATGTCTGGCATTATTTTTTTTTATTTAGGGGACAAATGAACAATTAAAAAAATAAGATAAAGACGACCAAATTACTTAATAAAGCATTTGTTTTTTACATATTTAAAATTATTAAAAAAAAACGCAGCGTCCTAGACGTCTGGCAAATGTTATTTTAGTATCAATATGGTCAATATAATATAAAACCTAAATGCCAGACACGAGCAAATGACTTAGGTTAGGTTTTATTTTTTACAATTTTAAAAATTACTTAAAAAAAAGCAGCGATACCTGAGCCTGCCACCTTATTTACTCAGTTTACAAGCATTAAAACTCTATAACATATCATTTCCAACGACGAGCAAATCATATACCGAAATTGCCACCAGCTCCCTAACTAACCAGGCAGATTGAACGAAAATAGTTATCGCCAGTTTCTTGAACAGAGTTTACCAAATTTGCTAGACGACGTCCCTGCTTTTACCCGGCTTCATATGTGGTTTATGCAAGATAGTGCACCTCCCCATTTCAGGCCCTCCAGGTACGGGAATTTTTAAATCAACATTATAGAAATCGCTGGATAGGGCGCGGAGGAACACAATCGTGGCCACCTAGATCGCCAGACCTAAATAATCTAGATTTTTTCCTATAGGGATATCTTAAGGCGTTGGTTTACAGCACCCCAATAAATACTAAGGAGGAGTTGAGAAACCGCATAATACCCAGTCAGCATCCAATTCAGAAAGATTTCAGTATGAAGTCTTTTAAACAACTTCGTGTAGAAGTTCTAACATGACGTCTTAAACAGCTTCTTTTTATGAGCTCAGAATTCTGAGCTGTTATTGAACTCATAAATAAGAAGTCAATTTTTTTACGTACAAATGAAGATCTTTTCTTGACCTCTTTTTGAACAATTTATTTTGAGCTTACAGATGATTCTTTTTTCTTACTTCCAATTGAAATCATACTATTAACTCGTTTAGAAGTCAACATGAAGACGTCACATTTATGACATTTTAATGCGATTACTTTCTTCTCACCGCTGTAACTGCTTGTGTTTGATATAAGAAGCGGCGAAGTAGAATTTAGAGCGTGCTCCATACCAAACAGTCTTAGACCTAGGTAAACGGTACCCGATACTGACGAGCTCCAAAAGAGCGAAAAAGGCCGTCTATCGGTGCCGGTGAAGAGCACGCTTGAATTTAAACAAAAGTGAGACGAAGTAATCGCAATTCCTAAAATAAAATAAATTATTAAAATGATTTTAATAAAATCAATTTAACAAATTAATAAAATTAAAAAAATAAACTTGACCTGTCAAAATAAGCAACGATCCAGTATGCAATTTCTTTTTCATCAGTACCCTAGTAGTACTTCTATATCCAAAACGGAAAATTCTAAAGAAGTCTTTTTATAAGTTTATACAGTAGGACTCTTTAAAATGCTTAATTGCGAAGTCAAAGAAAAGGGTTCCTCAAGTGTTCTTTTTTGAGAAGTCTTGATTAGTTCAATAGGTGGCGCATTCGAAGTCTTAAGAACTTCTTAAAAACTTCTTTCTGATTTTGTATTTGACGTCCAAATCATAAAATAGAGCTTATGCAGACTTAATTAAGACGTCATATTGCTGTCTGGGTAGTTTGTTGTGACACTATCAGAAATACTCCAGGAATTTTTCTAAGGGTACGAAACTCAATGAGGAGAAGAGCTGAAGCATGCATACTTGCAGGTGGTGGCCACTTTTAACAGCTAATCTAAATTATTTTTGTTTTTGTTTACGTTATTTAATATTAGTTCTTATAAAATTATTTTTAATTAAATTTAATTTTAATGTGCGCATTAAATGCTTTTTATTTCTTTCATCGAAAACCGTTAGTCGTACGAAAAATGGTCAAGATATCAAATTTGAATGGGGATTTAAAATATAATTTTTATTTTAAAAAATAGCAGTGGCGTGCATAAATTTTTTCCAAAAATATCTAGACCACATCCTGTACGGATGCCACTGGTTTAAAAAAATAAAAAATCTTCTACATCAAAAACATACTGTTAATGCTTATAAGGCGTGTGCCAAATTTTCTAGGAAGTTATTAAAGTTATGATAAAAAAACGATTTTTTTCTTAAAACTTAAAACACCCTGTAACTTAAAAATTAAGAGGTTTACGTCATAGGTTTATTTGAACATTTTTTCTTAAAATCAACTAAGGATTCACACCCTTAAGGTTCAGCATTTTATTCTGAAACACCCTGTATATATTACAAATTAAATTATATAGGTACAAATGTTATGACAAATACCATTCGATATTATGTTCAAGTTTCCGTTAAAAAATCCGTCAGCCGTAAGAGTTTCTTTTTCCCCTAGACCTTTATTAAAATCTACTGGATCTGACGAAACGTTATGTTGGAACGTCGAAAAACAATTATTAAGGGCAAGCAGATTTAGGGCAAATGAACATGTATGCATCATATAATAAAAATTTTAAATACATATTGATTGACTGTTTTTCAAAATATTTATTGGCTAAACCATTAAAATAAATGGGTTATATAAATGGTAAACATTCAATTTTCTTAGTTTCTTTAAGAAACTTTCTTGACCCATCACTGGTAATATTCATCCACTACACCAAGTTGCCCGACACTGATGAGACCCAATAAAGGTCGAAACAGCTGTCTGTCGGTATTTGAAGTTGGTGGAACGCATTCAAAACAAAAAACTTTGGCGAGGTGTAGGTTCAATTTTTTCTTATATTCTTATATAAATGGGTTGATATTGTAATGTTTCCGTTAAAATACCCCATTATAAATTTATTATAATACATGTTTATAAATATAAATATAATTTTAATTTTAAAATAGGATTATGTTATAAAGTTTTAGTTTAAAGCAAACAAAAATACAATTTAGGTAGGATATTAGCCAAGCAAACAATAGCGGTAGAAGGGAAATTACAACTTTTTCGGAATTTGCCTAAAAATCTGATGTTCAGATGGTACAAAAAAAGGTGGTCCAGGTAGAAAATCAAGAAAACAGGCAGAAGCGTTTTGAACTTGGCACTTTAAAGATCGTTTTCTTTGGTAAAATTGGCAAATCAAATTATTGTTCTAAAATCATTGTTAAAAGTGTTGTTGGTGTATTCTACAAGGTTAGTTCTAAATATTTAATCTATCTAAAAGTGTAGTAAAATTAACTAAACGTAATATTGTGTATTTTTAAACGATGTGGCTCCCGTCCCGAGGCGGGACTTAAGTTCAGTCCCGATTGACGTCACACACTGTAAATCCGTTTTTATTCCCCGAGATTTTATAATTTGTGTCAAGCTCGATGGCTTAGATGGTAGGGCGGTCGCTTGGATCATGTTAACCAGAATTAATGCCTTCGATTTGGACAACCACATCACTCCCCCTGAACAGTTTGGGTTCAGACAGGGGCACAGCACCGTTCACCAGATTGTGAGGGTGGTCAACGATGTTCAGCAGGCTAATAATCGTGGTCATAACACGGTTATGGTTCTGTTGGACATCGAAAAGGCTTTCGATACGGTTTGGTTGAACGGGCTAATACACAAGTTACACGTCCTAGGGTTTCCCAATCACTTAACACTTCTCTTGAATTCGTACCTGTCAAACAGGACATTTCAAGTCAAGGTGGATGGTCAAATGTCCGGGGTACGGTCGATTAATGCTGGTGTTCCTCAGGGTACAGTCTTGGCACCGAAACTGTATACACTTTATACAAGTGATACGCCGAAGTTTCCACGCACGAAGCTGGGGCTGTATGCTGATGACACCACCATTTACACCGATTCGTACTATTCGTCGGTAGCTGCCAAACAGGTACAAATCCACCTTGACTTACTCCAGAAATACTTTGATCGGTGGAAAATCAAAATTAACGGCGCGAAGACCGAAGCAATTCATTTTTCGAAAAAATTTACCAATAACAAAATTTTTACGCCTATCAGGGTATGTGGAAATGATGTTGAGATCAAGAGAAGGGTTAAGTATCTTGGTGTTACTCTAGACGACAAAGTCACATTTACACAACACATTAATACACTCAAGCGCAGACTTTTTTCGGCAATCGGTTCAGTGTACCCTCTTATCAATAAGAGGAGTGCACTGAGCCTTGAAAACAAAATTATTTTATACAAAACATTAATTCGGCCAATTTTAACTTACGGTTGTCCGGTTTGGTGCTCCATGTCTGAGACCAATTACGTTACTCTGCAACGTTTGCAGAACCAGGCCCTCAGACATGTCACCAACTCGGACAGATACACAAGGATCGCCCGCATGCACGATATGACGGGCATCCAATTCATTAAAGATTTTGTTTTCGCCATTTCGAATAAATTTTTCGAAAATTCCATTCAAAATTCCAACTTAACTTCACAAATTACACAAATCAGACGCTTTGACAATCACAACATTAAACACGGCCTTATTTACAGGAAACTTCCCATTTTTCTCCAATAGTCGCACTTGCTTCTAAATCATAAGCTACCATTCACAGCGAGGTTTTTTATTAATTTTAATTTTCCTCATTTATTCATATTTAGGTTTTTTCAAAATTTTTCCTAGACATATTCGGCACTTAAAATTTTTCTTTTTCCTCTTGTACTATCCCTTCTTTCTTCTTTTTTAAAAAATACATCATTACTTTTAAGAAGGTTTTTTCTAATTTGTTTTTCCTTCAAATCACTCACTATTTTATTTATTCATTACTTCACCTTATCTTCCATTACTTTTTCTAAAATTTTTACTGAGTATCTTCCACAAAATCGCCATGCGAGTAAAAGTGGAACAGCACTGACCAATTACGATAATCTGGGCCTCTATGCGGTATAAAGTTTGCACAAGGAGGTTAATTACATACGTTTTAACCTTCTTGTCACCTCAAAATTAACATTTCTCACTCACTCTTTTTTCACTTTTATATTTGCCCCCTTTCGACCACGTACTCTTGTCAGGATTACCTCTAAATTTATTAATTCTCTAAATTTTTTTAAATTCTATAAATTCCCTTTTTTTATACATACTTTGTACCTTTATACCTTTATAGTTAGGCTGATTAAAATTTATTATGTAATTACTGTTAAATAAACTAATTTGGAATTTGGAATTTGGAATTTTGGTCGCTTGGCATGCGAGAGGTACCGGGTTCGATCCCACTAGAAGTTGTCAAACTTTTTTTATTTTTTTTATTTTATAAATTTGTTGTTTCTTTGTTAAAAAGTGTTTTATTTTTATCGTAACATAAATTTGCCCATTTTAGTTGGGTTTTTTGCTCAATGGGGCGGGGGGGGGCCCAATGGGGCGGGGTCGGTTGGGTTGTGTTGTTGAGTTTGGGTTGGTTTGGTTTTATGACGTAACTAAAGTGCCCTTAACATGTATACAGGTACAATTTATTATTATTATTATTTTATTATAACATAATAAATCTTAAAATTATAACGTCAATCGGGACTGAACTTAAGTCCCGCCTCGGGACGGGAGCCACAGCGATTTTTAAATTGTTAATATGATTATATGAATATTGCTATTATGAGTATATTTATCCTTTACTATTACGTTTAGCTGTATTTTACGTTATTATTTAACCCTTTTCGTTTAGCTATTGTAACGGGGGAAAAAGGGGGCAACTGGTTTTTCGTCGAATTCTTTCTATTGTTTGGAGCCTCCGTGTTTTAAGGGGTATCTGTTGGCCATGGAGGGTCTGGGGGGATATTTTATGACCTTAAAATAGGGTTCAGTAAATTTAGTTAATAAATATATGTTGGTATAGTCCTACCTGAATAATCTAATTTGATCACTCCTCCTTGCCATCATCTTTCAAATTGTGGATTATTGTTGACCTTCTCCAAAGGGAAAGGTGTCCCACGGTGGTATTTGTTGTGTTTGTCTTTTACACTTTGGTTGTTGTGGTTTGTCAGTGGCGATTTTAACCTATTTTAGCTGGATAGCGAGGCGGTCGCTGTCTCTAAAATGTAAAACAAGGTTCTGTGCATGTTTTCCATACGTTGTATTACCGCATTTAAGCGTACTTACTTTAATTTGTGGCAGAATTTCATTTGTTTATCAACGCCGCCATGATATTGTCATATGTCATGTCAAAATCGCGGTCCTACCAACTGGTGTCTTGGTCAGGTACCAACTGACATTTTGGTCACTAGATTCAAAGTTTGGCAGGTGTTCCCGGTTGTTTTATTGGTCGTGGTTGGTGCTTCCGTGATTTTCCGGAAGAAGGCCATTTTTGCTGTCGATGTTTGACGCTACTGCATGTGTCTAGAGGTTTTTTCGAAGATTTGGCGATTATTTCGACCATCCGCAAGTGAATGTGGGATTATTCTTTGAAGAACCTATTTAGGATTTAAAGTGGCTAGTTTGAAGACTATATTGGGTCATTGTGGAGCCTTATAAATCCCTCGGTTTGTCCGGATTATTGGCACATGTGGTAAGCTACATTACGTGGATTTTTCTTTGTATACTAGTAAATATTTTCCGTAGGATTGATTATCGACGCTACATTTGAACCGCACTTTTCACCGTCGAAGTGATTATTTTGGGAAGTTGTTTAACCAGTTGAGTTTAATCCTTCGACCAGGTGTAAGTAAAGGGTGGATTTAAAACCGCCAGGTTGGTCATACCGTTGTGTTATTTTAGGGTTCTTCCTTTGGTTATGGTTTACCCTGGGTTTTAACCCTAGTTGAAGCCTGGATGTATTGTTGGAGTTTGTTCCACGTTTGGATTTTTGGTGTGTTTTGTGTGCTGGGATCCCCGAACCTGGCTTTTCAAAGCTTAAGAGGGACGTGCTGCTGGATTTCTTCAGCCGGAAGTTGCTTGAGCCTTACCGACTTGTGACGTTATCCCCTTGGTGACCTCACATCCCCACCCATAGGAGCCGAACTAATTTTAACGAAATTACCAGGATCAGATTAAACAACCTACCGGGGAGAGCGGATAAGTCGAACAGTTTCCTTATTACTTGCAATTACTCATAACCATTTAATTACCATTATTTTGGGGTTATTGTCTCAAGATATCGTAACAAACCCCGGTTTCACGTACTTGTACCCTAATAAAGGGGTTTATAATAAGTTATTTTCTAATTTAAAATATTATTTTGGTTGGGGCGTAACAATATTCTGAGACTGACCTGACTTGTTGAAAACATTGCGTTGGCTGCCCTCAGCGTCCATTTATAAGGGGTATATTTGTGGGTTTGTGCCCTCAGCACCATTTTTTTTTGTTAAGTTTTGACGTGATAGATTATATATAGATTATATATATCGATTATATATATTATTTGTGAGCCAAGGTGATCACTGCGGTAGTTGGTAAAAATTATTTGTAAGTGTAGTTTGGGTACGTGTTTTTATTGATTTATACCTTAACCAGAAAAATCAATTTTTGTTTGCTCAAACCTTCAATAGGCTAATTAAAGGGATATACACGGAGACCTATTTTTTCTTTACTCTAAACAACCTATTATCTGGATTACTGTGTCGCACCCTACCTACCCTAGGGTTTAGTATTTTCTCCCTAGAGGTCTTTACATAAATGTCTAAAATACTTGGCGCCCTTTGCAAATATTTTCAATATTAATTGGACCCAGCCCATCTTCACTGGGACTTAGCTGTGAGCGGATATTCTGTCGGGTGACAGGGAGGTAGCCTCCAGAAAAGGGGGGAAGGTTACATTTGGCGCCCAACGTGGGGCCATAGAGTTTAAAATCTTTTAGTTAAAATTTCCATATTTAGGTTTCATATAGGTGTAAATTAGGGTTTGACAAATTGTTTTTTTACCTGGAGATAAATTAGTATAAATCACAATGTCACGAAAAATGTTTATAAACCGTCTTGAAAAAGACGAATTGCAATATGAGTTGGTCATTCGAGGGGTAGCCGTCGGTACGGTGGAGGAGATGCGGTCTCGGTTGGCGCAGGCCGTGAGAATGGAGAAAAAGGGCGAAAGCATAAAATGCCCAGCATATCCTTATAAATTTGACGAGGATGCAAAAGCAGTTAAGGCTAGTCTACAAGGTTTACGAAAACTTATTGAAGCGTTTGGGAAAACCCAAAACGAGGTGGAGAAAATAAGGAGTAAGAGTGCATATATTATTGATATATTAGACAATATGGATCCAAACACCGATGAAGAGAGTACGGAGAAAATTGAGCTGGTTGGTCAGGTTCTGGACCAGGTGAACCGGTTTGAGGCTTTGGTGGAGCCAGCGCCAGCGGAGCTACAGGAGGTACCCCTGTTGGAAGAATTTATAGCTGGAGCTACGGGAGTACCCAGTTCGTCGGGTAATGGTGCTGCCCTCTCCTTAGGTGGAGGAAATCTTAAGCCTGTCCCTCCTTCGAAGTGGAACCTTACTAAATTTAGAGGTAACCTCAAACATATGTCTCTATACGCCTTTTTGGAGCAAGTCGAGGAGTTGAGAGTGGCGCGTCATTGCTCGAAGGAGCTGCTGTTGAATTCGGGAATAGATATATTTGTTGGACGAGCGCTGGATTTTTATCAGGATATAAAAGGAACCATTTCTAGCTGGGATGAGCTGGTGGAAGAATTTAAGAGGGAATTTAGGAGGGCCGACTATGACGAAGATTTACTTAGAGAAATTAAGGAGCGGTCGCAAGCGAAGGAGGAATCAATTGGAGTCTATATCGCAATTATGAATAGGTATTTTAGTAGATTGACCAAGCCGTTGGCCGAGAAAACCAAGCTCGCCATTCTTCTCAAGAATATTCGTCCGGTGTTGCAACAAGGGATTGGATTGCAGGAGATTTCAGACTTAGCGCAATTAAGAAGTGTTGGCCGAAAATTGGAGGCGAAGTTGCAGAGCTGTGCAAGTTTTAAGGAGCCCCCTCCACGACGATCAAATACGCTGGAGCCAGATTTGGCGTATTTATCCGAAGTCGTAGATGAGAACTTCCATGTAGATCCGGGCAGGAGTAAGCCAGTCGTCTGCTATCGTTGTCAGGGGACAGGCCACTTCGCCAGAGATTGTCGAATGCCGGGGAAGATGCATTGCTTTAAATGCAAGAGAGAAGGTTGCACTGTGCGAACCTGTCCCGACTGCTCAACCCCACATTCGGGAAACGAAAGACAACGTCACTAGTAGGTCGAGGTGATGGCGTTGAGAGTATGAACTTGGCCAACCACATTTTTCCCATTTTAGATTTTATATTGGATCATGCAAAGGACGACGAGCGTCCTTACTTAAAAATAGACATTTTAGGCACGACCTTATTGGGACTTTTGGATTCTGGAGCTACGTGTACAATTTTGGGAGGTGAAGGCTGGAAAAGAATTGGCCATAAGGGTATATTGTTGGATACTAGTCGGACTAGTGCAGTCACCGTGGCAAATGGGGACCGGTGTCAGAGTATTGGAGTGTGTTCGCTGCCGATGAGGGTGAGAGATAGAGTTATTGTCTTGGAGGTGCTAGTTATTCCAGAGCTACCTCGTAACCTTATCCTGGGTCGAGACTTTTGGGTAAAGATGGGCATAGTGCCGGATCTGCGGTCGAAGGAATGGCACTTTTCGGACAAACCAGACATTTGTAGTGTGGACTCGCAACTCAAAGACCGGACAGTGCTTACTCCCGCCGAAGACAAACAACTTCAACACCTCGTAAGCCGAAATATTGATCTAATGGGTAAGTCGCTAGGCCGTGCTACTATAGCCGAACATGTGATTCGGACAAAAGCCGAACCAATTAAACAGCGGTATTATCGGGTTTCGCCGATCATGCAAAAGTATATAGATGAGGAGCTGCAAGAGTTACTTAGGCAAGGAATAGTAGAAGAATCTAATAGTCCCTGGGCTTCACCGATTGTTATGGTAAAAAAAAAGGATAATACCTATCGGTTTTGTGTAGACTACCGGAAGCTCAATTCGGTGACAGAACGGGATAGTTATCCGCTACCTACGGTGGCTGATATTTTAGACAAATTAAAGAACGCTACGTATCTTTCGAGCATGGACATCAAGTCAGCCTACCACCAAGTCCCTATGGCGGAGTCGTCAAAGCCGTTTACGGCTTTTACTGTTCCCAATCGAGGGCTTTTCCAATTTGTACGAATGCCCTTTGGTCTTCACAACGCCCCGGCAACGTGGCAGAGGCTCATAGATCGAGTTCTGGGAGCCAAACTCGAGCCGTATGTCTTTGTATATTTGGACGATGTGGTCGTGGTAACCCAGACCTTCGAAAGACATCTGGAAGTATTGGACGATGTGTTTAAAAGACTACGGGAAGCAGGCCTAACCGTCAGTCTAGAGAAGTGTCAATTTTGTAAGCCTCAAATGAAGTACTTGGGGTATGTAATTGATAGAAATGGGCTGCAGGTAGACCCTGATAAAGTAAGAGCCATGCTTGAATTGCCTGTGCCAAGGAATGTGCGAGAAGTGCGGCGAGTGGTGGGTACGTTTTCATGGTACCGGAGATTTTTGCCACAGTTTTCCACGATAATAGCCCCCATGACAAATCTCTTAAAAAAGAGCCGGACGTTTAATTGGGATTCGGAATGCGAACGAAGTTTTCAGCAAATTAAAGAAACACTCATCACTGCACCTATACTCAGGTGCCCCGATTGGGGCGGTTTTATCCCAACCTTATCCCGAGGGCGATAAAGTTATCAGCTACCTGAGTTGATCCCTGACCAGACAAGAGAAAAACTATTCCACTACCGAACGAGAATGTCTAGGTGTCCTGTGGGCAATTGAGAAACTGCGCCCCTATATCGAGGGGGTACCTTTCACAGTAGTCACCGATCATTATAGCTTAAAATGGCTTCAGTCCTTGAAAGATCCAACTGGCCGTCTGGCACGGTGGGCTGTCAGGTTACAACAGTATGACTTCGAAGTGATACACAGGAAGGGCAAAGATAATGTTGTACCCGATATGTTGTCTCGCAGTGTGAGTTCAGATTCTGTTTTGATGGTAGAAAATTAAATTCTATCACGAAAAGAGATTCCTACCCTTTACCTTTTGTTGATAGAATTTTAAATATGCTCCGTGATGCAAAATTTATAACTAGTCTCGACTTAAAGAGTGCGTTTTGGCAGATTCCTTTAGATCAGGAATCTAAAGAGAAATGTGCATTTAGTGTTCCTGGTAGAGGACTTTTTCATTTTTCGGTATTGCATTTTGGGTTGTCAAATAGCGCCCAGACACAACAAAGACTAATGGACAATATTTTAGGTCCAGAGTTCGAGCCTAAGGTTTTTGTATATCTTGACGATATAATAATAATTATAACTAGTAATACATTTTCGGAACATATTTCACTTATGAAGAAGGTTTATAATCGCCTCAAAGACTTAAATATTTGGGCTTTGTTGTGGATGGAAACGGTTTGAAAACAAATTCTGAAAAAGTCGAGGCTATGGTAAATTATCCGAGACCAACAAATACTACAGAAATTAAGAGATTTATTGGGATGTGTTCGGGGTACCGTCGGTTTATAAATGGGTTTAGCTCTTTAGTATCGCTCTTGAATGACCTATTAAAAGGAAACAAGGGTAAAAATAAACCTATAGTTTGGTCCAGTACTGCTGAATCTGCATTAGTAAAAATTAAAGAAGCTCTAATATCGCCCCAATATTGTCAAGTCCAGATTTCACTCAGCCTTTTTACATACAGACCATCCATGATGATTATGCGGTAGTTAACTTTAAAGCCAATTATGTAATAATAATGCGTTTGTTTTGCTACACTTGCCGAGGGGTTTGTTTTTAAACATAGGTTGTTCCCAAAGGTTTAATGTTTGAACGTTTATAATTTTTATATTTGGTAATAACTTGTAAGCGCCATTTTGACGGTTAAACAGGCGTATAAGTTATATTTAATTTAGCTTTGTTTGAAGTATTAGAAATTCAAATAATTAAGATGCATACCTGGTTGCCTACATTGAAATGCGCCGATGCCGCGTGTACGGAAGGTTATTTTTATTTCCTTACCGATTATTATTTATTTTGTTTTGAATTATAAAGGTTGGTTGTGATCGTGATCGGGTTTAGTAATAAAATACATTGAGTCTGGAAATGTGTATGTGTGGTTTTGGTTTTAATATTTTGGGAAATATTTATGGTATGACAACGTAGTACCCGATCTGAAATCGCGGTAACTCTCGCTTTCTCTCCCTCTTTGACCGTTGACTGCCGTGCGATATGCATTAAAGTTTGAGCAATTTTGTTCAATGCTAAATAAGCCTAGAAGAGGCGGTAAATCTTTAAATGCATAGGCAAAGTTTAAAGAAATAGATCTGTGAGGTCCTTAAGTCAAATGTGAGTAAACATTAGTGGAAATTTGAACATATTTCAACAGCGTGTTCTCCTTTTTTTTAGTGGATTTTCGGTTTTGTTGGTTGGGATTGTCACTGGCGAAAGATGTCGTTTGACCACTATTTGGTTGCGTGAAAAAACCCTTGTAAATAAGGGTAAGTAAAAGGAATTAGAATTTTCGAGATACTTAATTGCGTCGTTTTAGGTTTTTTTATGGCTTTTATGGTTTTTGTGCTACTTTTATGAAGTTGAATATTGCGTCGTAGTTTTGGACTAAATAATTGTAGATAACAACCGATAGTAGCAGCACCTAATAGGATTTCCAATGTCAAATCCATCATCTGTCAACAATGAAAAGTAACTGACAAATTGTTCCTACATTTCCGAATAATCAGGTTGTACCTTTTTTGATTTACTATAAATGGGACTAGCTGCTCATATTTCAGCATCTGAGGAATAACCTTATCGTTATTAAACGGTGTAATTAATGTTTTAACCAACCACCACCAAACATTTAATTTTGTTATAACCTAACTTTTTATTTTTAATTGCTTAAACTATCTTATTTATTTTTTTTGTAAACAAAATATGGCCATATAAAAGATAAAATCACTAGTGTAAAAATAATGAATAACTTTTAAAACTGAATAATTATAAACAAGATCGATTTATTGATCCTGATTAAACTAAATATTTTTAAAACTGAATTTCTTTAAATACTCTCTAGTCCAGCGAGGTTATGTCTTACTTGCTCGGACAATTGAACAACTGGCTACAAGACATTGGCGCCCTAATATAATTTTGTATGAGACAAACTGGTAAGTATCAAAAAATCTATCTCTCCGCTGCAAAGCTGCCGTACGCCTAGTCCTCAAGTTGAGGTTACACTAATTGACGCCTTGAACGTGGGGCTCGAGTATTGTTTGTTGACTTTATTAATTTGTTCTCTAAGGTTGGTTGATTATTACGAGAGTAGTTAAGTAGATTTTTATTGAATTTTATTGTAAGATTTTGTTGGTGGCTTTTGACGGTTGAGTGGTTGGTAAACTATACCTACACTTATTCAGTCTAATTTAGTTGTAATTTTTCCTTAAAGTTTAGTTTTTTGTCGGGAATAGTTTGTAAATAAGTATCTCGAAAATACTATATAACCGAATACTACTGCTACCTTTAGTTTTTTGTTAGAACCGTTAAATTATTACATTTAAATTTCATCTTTTATCATGAACAGCAATGCGAAATTTAATCCAAGATTTTTAAAACTTGAAGAACTAGAGTATGAGTTGGATATTAGATCTTTTAGGTCTACCCGAGCTTTAGACCAGAGGATTAAAATTTTAGAGCGTGCTATGATAACCGAAAACACAGAGTTTTTGGATCTTTTTGATTCACAATATAGTTTTACAATTGAAAAAATTAAAATCCCTCAAACTTTAAATTCAATTAGAGAAGATATAGATACATTTAAAGGTTCTTCTAAAGAGGATATTTTATTTCTAAAAGTGTTCTCTCGTTTAAATCACATTAAATACCGAATTTTGAGGATCGTTGTTCCTGACGAGGATAAAAATAATACTGTTAAAAATTTTAGAGCGGAAAGTTTAGCAGAGGTGTTCCTGCTTGAGGCAGATGTTTGTGATAAAATTACCGATTTGGAAATTAGTATTGAAACCGATTCATCTACAAGGTTGCCAAACTTACCCACTTATTCATACCATAATTAATCAGTACCAGTTTACAAATGGGATTTGCACTTTGACGGGCAAAGTAATAAATTAATTCCTTTTCTAGAAAAAGTAGAAGAATTGTGTTTCTAGAAGCATATAAAAAGCAGAACTTTTTAAAACTGCTTCCGAACTTTTTAAGTTTTCGGCCCATACTTGGTACTCTGATAGTAAATAATTGGGATGAATTGGTAGTACTTCTAAAAAGGGAATTTTTGCCTGGTGACTTTGACGATGTTTTATTAGATGAAATTAAAATTAGGACTCGGGGGAAAAATGAACAGGTTGTTAAATATTTTCCGGTAATGTCAAAACTTTTTAGTAGATTATCGAACCCTTTGAGTAAAGCTGAACTTTTAATAAGAACTTAGCCTTGGAAAATATCACCACCATAGAGAAACTTAAAGAACTTTGTTTGAAAATTGAGGAAAATATTATGTTCAACTTCAAAGTTGCTGGAACCAGTCTTAACATATGTCGAAACCTCATCTAGTAGAAACAAACTATCGTCCTAGTCCTGGTAAAGTCAATGTAAATTCAGTTTCCGGATATAAATGTTGGAATTGTGGTGAGGAAGGCCACATATTTTCTAGTTGTAAGAAACCTAGAAAAACGTTCTGCTTCAAGTGTGGTAAGCTGGGATTTATTGAGAATTTTTATGCTGACTCCATTCCCAAAACTTCTGAAATTTTTAGCCGACGGGAGAACGACTTGAGGCCGTATATTACTGTTTCTGTTTATAATAATCCTTTAGTGACTTTAGTGGATACTGGAGCTAGCCATTCTGTAGTAGGTCGGGATGGAATCTCTTTTCTTAAAGTAAATAACATTAAAATAAATAAGAGTAAAGTTAAAAATGTTCTTACAGCCAATGGTAAGAAACAACCCATAACTGGTTTTTCTGAGATACCTGTAAACATAAATAACAATGTTAAATTACTTAAACTATTGGTAGTTCCTTCTTTGAGTGTGTCGTTTATATTCGGTATCGATTTTTGTTCTTTATTTAATTTGACTTTAGATTTTTCTTCAAGTACTTGGCATAATAAGGTGAATAATTTTTCTATTGATGCAATAGCTCCAAATTTAGAGCCTGAAACTGGGTTGTGTGATTTAACTGACCAACAGTTAAAAGAATTTAAAGAAATTAGATCACTTTATGATAACTTAACAAGTAGAACGTTAGGTAGAACTAATAAAATGATACACCATATTGATACGGGTGACGCCAAACCATTTAAACAACGCCAGTATTTGTTATCACCTTTTATGTTAGGCCACTTAAATAAGGAACTAGACGAGATGTTGGAGTTAGTGGTTGTTGAGCCATCACATAGTGATTGGAACAGTCCGGTTTTGTTGGTTAAAAAACCTAATGGTGAGTTCAGATTCTGTTTTTATGGTAGAAAATTGAACTCCATCACGAAAAGAGATTCCTACCCTTTGCCTTTTTTTGATAGGATTTTAAATATGCTCCGTGATGCAAAATTTATAACTAGTCTCGACTTAAAGAGTGCGTTTTGGCAGATTCCTTTAGATCAGGAATCTAAAGAGAAATGTGCATTTAGTGTTCCTGGTAGAGGACTTTTTCATTTTTCGGTATTGCCTTTTGGGTTGTCAAATAGCGCCCAGACACAACAAAGACTAATGGACAATATTTTAGGTCCAGAGTTCGAGCCTAAGGTTTTTGTATATCTTGACGATAAAATAATAACTAGTAATACATTTTCGGAACATATTTCACTTATGAAGAAGGTTTATAATCGCCTCAAAGACTTAAATATTTGGGCTTTGTTGTGGATGGAAACGGAAATTCTGAAAAAGTCGAGGCTATGGTAAATTATCCGAGACCAACAAATACTACAGAAATTAAGAGATTTATTGGGATGTGTTCGTGGTACCGCCGGTTTATAAATGGGTTTAGCTCTTTAGTATCGCTCTTGAATGACCTATTAAAAGGAAACAAGGGTAAAAATAAACCTATAGTTTGGTCCAGTACTGCTGAATCTGCATTATT
Source organism: Brassicogethes aeneus (assembly GCA_921294245.1). Classification (NCBI taxonomy): domain Eukaryota; kingdom Metazoa; phylum Arthropoda; class Insecta; order Coleoptera; family Nitidulidae; genus Brassicogethes; species Brassicogethes aeneus. The sequence goes on from OV121137.1 coordinate 4,042,950, forward strand.
AAAAATTAAAGAAGCTCTAATATCGGCCCCAATATTGTCAAGTCCAGATTTCACTCAGCCTTTTTACAAACAGACCGATGCTAGTTTTACAGGCATCGGGGCAGTAATTTTTCAGAAGGTCAAGAGAAGGTCATAGCATACTCAAGTCGTGCTTTAAGTCGGGCTGAGAGAAATTATTCAGTTACAGAACGTGAACTTTTATGTGTCATACACGGTTTACAAAAATTTAGGCCGTATATAGAGGGTCAGAAATTTACGGTTATAACGGACCACTACTCGTTTTTGGGGCAAAATTTGCAAAGTGGACCAGGTGAAAAAATTTTTGTCACCGATTTTGTTTAAACTTTACTTATTTGTTGTTCTTATAACGTAGAATCATAGCATAAATTTTTTTTGCTCTAGGATTGTTCATTCAAGAGTTATGGATTATTGAAATTTATCGACTTTTTACTTTTTGGTGAAATCGCTTTTTATTTAAAAATTCATAACTTCTGTTCATCTCTTTATTAAATATTTCAATTTAACCACCTTAAATGATTTTTTCCGCACTTTTCAATGGGCTATACCGTTTTTGCAAAAAAATAAAAATTGCAATTTTTTTTGAAATTTTGCAAAATTTTGCATTTTTCGAAACAATGTGTATTTTTTATTTTTTTTTAAATAGCATAAAATCCAAGTATATTATGTTACCTTTAAATAAAAAAAAAAATTTGGAGTGGGCCCAACATGTAGAAGGGAAGTTTTTGATATTTGAATGCCGCACGGTCTAGCCATCGAATAGCTACTACACTGCCGTATGCGTTTATACCTAGTAGATGCGACTAAACGAATACAAAATGATAATTTAAAATGTAAAATTATGTTTGAGTAGTCAATGATGTATTTTAAATATTTACACTGCCGCAAGATATAGTTTTTTTATTGTGTATTAGTCCTTCGGAGGAGACTTTAAGCCCGCGGTCCGTTCCTACCCCTAACCCGCGAAAGCCATTCAGTTGGCTTATGGGACTTCTTAAGAAGTAAGGGTGGAACTAAAAGAGCACTTTTGTATATAAACTGTATTTTTTTTGCACAAATTGTTTAAGCATGGGTCTACATAGATTTCGCAAGGAGGGTCGATGATATTAAATAAAAAATGTATTGTTATAACCGTAAAGGCGCCATTCAGCTTATAGGCAAGCCGTTACGGTTATAACAATAATTTTTTTATTTAATATCATCGATCCTCCTTGCGAAATCTATGTAGACCCATGCTTAAACAATTTGTGCAAAAAAATACAGTTAAAAAACTATATCGTGCGGCAGTGTAAATATTTAAAATACATCATTGACTACTCAAACATAATTGTACATTTTAAATTATCATTTTGTATTCGTTTACTCGCATCTACTAGGTATAAACGCATACGGCAGTGTAGTAGCTATTCGATGGCTAGACCGTGCGGCATTCAAATATGAAAAACTTCCCTTCTACATGTCCGGCCCACTCTAAATTTTTTTTTTATTCAAAGGTAACATAATTTACTTCGATTTTATGCTATTTTAAAAAAAAATAAAAAATACACATTGTTTAAAAAAATGCAAAATTTTGCAAAATTTCAAAAAAAATTGCAATTTTTATTTTTTTTCAAAAACGGTATAGCCCATTGAAAAGTACGGAAAAAATCATTTAAGGTGGTTAAATTGAAATATTTAATAAAGAGATGAACAGAAGTTATGAATTTTTAAATAAAAAGCGATTTCACCAAAAAGTAAAAAATCGATAAATTTCAATAATCTATAACTCTTGAATGAACAATCCTAGAGCAAAAAAATTTTTTCACCTGGTACACTTGGTAAATTTTGCCCCTTTTGTGGCTTAAGCGAATGTCAAACCATGTCGGGAAGTTAGCTCGTTAGGTACTTTAAATGTGGTCGCCGATTTTTTATCCCGGGTGCACCCTGTGGTTGATTCCATTTTAACACCTTCGGAAGATTTAGACGAATGGTATATCTCGTTTAAGGAAAAAATTTTAAAGAACCCTAAGGAATATCCTCATTTTAAAGTGGAATATAATTTTGTTTATAAGTATTTACCTGAAAAATCAAATATTAATACTAATATTTCGGACTTTAAATTATTTGTTCCATCTTTACAACGTAAGGAAATTTTGCAAGATGTCATGATGACCCACTAGCAAGTCATATGGGGTTCTTTAAAACGTTTAAAAGAATATCGTCGGAATATTATTGGCCACAGATGCGCAGGGATATAGTTAGGTATATACGTGCATGTAAAACCTGTAACGAACAGAAAGTTGCATTTGAAGGAACTCATGGTAAAATGGGTACTGAAAAGCGAGCTAATTTTCTCTGGCAAGTACTTTGTACTGATATTTATGGTCCGTTATCCCGTAGCAAAGGTGGAAATTCATATATACTCCTAGTTTCGGATTGGTTTACCAAATCTGTTTATTACACCCAATGCGACATGCCACTGCTCAGGAAATAGTCAAGTTCATGGAAAATCAGGTTTCCTTAGTTTGGGAGGTACCTCAATTTATTATTGCTGATAACGGCACCCAGTATGCTGGCAAAGTTTTTAGACAACTTTGTGAGGATTACAAAGAACAAAAAATCTGGTTTAACTGCAGATACCATCCTAGGACAAATCCTAGTGAAAGGATAAATAGAGTAGTCGGTACCGCTCTACGAAGTTATATCAAAAACAAAACATCACATAAAGACAAATCCATAAAATAGCGGCGGCGATTCGTTCATCCACATAGGAGGTTACAGGCTACCCTACCACTTTTTTAAACTTTGGTCGAGTAGTTCCCTTATCAGGGGAGTATTACGGTAGGATACCTAAAATATCAGGTTCAGAGTTAGGGCCTACCGATGTTGGATCCTATGTGGATGAACTATCAAAACTACCAGAGCTTTTTTTGGAAATAAAAAATAAAATGTCGCTTGCCTATGAAAAAAATCGCCGCGTCTTTGATCTTCGAAAGCGAGATATCGCATTTAAACCAGACGAGAAAGTCTGGAAAAGAAATTTAGTGCCAAACTAGATTGCAAATACAAGCTTTGCATAGTTAAGAAAAAAATTTCTACTGTAGCCTATGAACTTGAGTATCCTGATGGTACCAATGCAGGAATATGGCATGTTTCTAAGATCAAACCGTACTTTGGGTCAAATTCGAACATTTCTATTGGGTAAGGTCGATAGAATAGATGAATGTTACCTAGTTTTTTTTGTGAAACGGGGTATATTGAATTTTGAATTTGAAATATTTTGTATCGTTTACTGCTTTGCTGTTTATGCTATAGTTTTATTTGGTTTCAAATCTCACCGGTGAGTAAAATTTCTTTTTTAAGGCCTGTATATAAAACCATGGTTAGTTTTAGTTAGTTAAGGTTCAGTTAGGTTTAAGTTAGGTTTAGGTTTCCGGGTAGGTGGTAACTCACTTCCCTGTAAAAACTTAGTTAGTAGTAGTTCTAGTAGAAGTTAAGAGGCCCTGTTATATTTTATGCTATATACCCCCACCGACTTACATATCTTTACCAATTTTGACATTTACCAATTTTGACATTTACCCATTTTGACATTTACCAATTTTGACTTTTACCAATTTTAACGCTTTTATAGGCGTTTGATATGCGTTAATTGTCACATAGTATAAAACAAATCTTCTTTTCTAGAGTTTTGCTAGACTTTTCCGTCAGGCCAACATTGAAACCCCAACAATTGTTGCTACGATAGTCACAGCGAGATCGTACGGCCTGTAGCTTTAGCTGTGCGTTACCACGGTTTATCCCGCCTGATGTAGTAGCTGTTTGGATTCCGGACTTGAGAGTGTGTTGGATGTGGAGAGGGTGTCTCTTCTGGCTCGGAGGGTCTACCACGGAAGGCGTCAGAGTTCTCCGCCGACGCGCCTAATAACATCAAGGAGCGATGGGTTCTCTGGCGGCCTTGGTGGATTTTCTGTCTTGGGGGGGATAGTCTCCCCGGTGCTACCACATTCTTAGGTGTGGATACAGACAGTGAATTTATTTTGATTAATGTTTTTGTGTACGTCTATGGTAAATATATATACTATATATTTACTATAAAAGGAATTCTGATCAGGCCGACACTTAGTTGTCGCTATGGCATGTACGGCAAAGCCATATCGCCTGTAGCACCATTTTGTCCAGCCATTTTAATGTGGTTCCAGTTAGCGCAACTGGCCACTGGGGCACTCCCTTTTCCTACTCGGAATTCGTTCCGAGTTTATTCTTTCGTTTTAATGGTATGTCAAGGCGACATACCGTAAGACTTTTCGATAATAATTGTCACATTTTTCACAGTCCTTGGAGGGCTGGCCTGTTTCAGATACATGACTACCGGTTGCCTCCCCCTTTTTTTGTTATAGGACTAGTGCCTAGCTTTACTGGATTTGTCAGGATCCTTCCTCTTCAAGGAGAATTTTCTTTCCACTTAAAATAACCTTCTGACGTTTTAATTGCTTATTGTTTAGAGGCGTCGCATGACTAAGGGTCTGCTTCGTTCCTCCTCATAACTGTCAAAATTTAAAATGTTCTTTTTGCTAGGGGTAAATCATTCTTAAATCACCAACTCACGCCAATTTTTTTATTTCCACTAAAGCTTCATTAGTTAAGTTTGGGATTAGTTAGTACCAGGAAAAATATTTCTTTTGGAATAAATATTTTAATTTTTTTCGGGAGAGAGGCAATTGTGTAACCGCCATTTTGACGGTTAAACAGGCCTATAAGTTATATTTAATTTAGCTTTGTTTTAAGTATTATGAATTCAAATAATTAAGATGTATACCTGGTTGCCTACGTTGAAATGCGCCGATGCCGCGTGTACGGAAGGTTATTTTTATTTCTTTACCGATTCACTGAAAAAAAAAAAAGCGGTCAGCGGTACCCATGGTAATGGTAAAATAGGCGCCAACCAATAGAACCTTAGTTGCTACCATTACAGAATGGTAATGAGTTATTGTTACGAATTGACATTACAGCAAAGTGATCGTTACCACTACTGCTTTAATTAAATTTTACCACTACATGTTGTTATACAATAACCGTTTTATTAAAACCTTTTACCACTACACACTGTTGAAACTTACGAATACATATTGGTATATGGTACGCTTAGTATATTATTTTAGCTACTTAAAATAGTTTTTAAAACAGGATATAACAGTAAGGCGAACCTTAGCCAAAATCATTGTTTAATTTGTATTATTGATTGCACTTGCCCCTATAATTTGGTTTTCTCAACAGCACGGTAAGGTGGTAGTAAATAAATGACAATTATATTAAAAACATTCTTTATTAAAATAAAATTATTTATATGAATTTCCACAAAAATATAAATTAAATAGGACCTACAAAAATTATGCAATAACTAAATATAATAAAAAACATGGCGGATCCTTAAATTATCGTACAAATATCCTTAAATTATCGTACGAATATTTTTAGAGAAATTGAATTATGCAGTAAAAACCCAACCCAACCAATATATAAATAACATGTGTTTGTTAATTTAATTTTTGTTTGTAGTTTTTTTTTCTTCTAAATTAGTGTTACGCACACTTCATAGTGAATGTGAGAAGTAAAAACCTTGCCGGTAACATAGGCATTAGGTAGGTATTATTTTAAAACATCGAGAGAAAACGAGTTATAGTTAACCCCCAAAAATCAATATTATAATACCTATAGGTAAAATGCGTTTTACGATCCGTACCGGTTAAAATGGGGAGTAGTTCCACAATATCCCAGTCCTTTTATAACTGTTCCACACCTACTCACAACACGATAAAAACAGTATAGTTTGGTATCACAAAACTACGCACTATGCAAAGCCGTAAACAGACAACCACTAAATGGCCAAATTTTCCGTTGCTTCTTGATTCGTACCAAATTTCATTAATTATAACATTATTAGTATTAACCACTGTAGTGGTAAACGTCAAAAAATTACTATTTGTAGTGGTAAGCTATTTATTACGAACCAGTTGTAATGGTAAAATTATCCATGACGCAGAATTGTACAATTTTTAACTATTTTGTTATAATCCGTGCTACTTATAGTAGTGGTAAATTTAATTTACAGAGTATACCATTTCGTAGTGGTATGTATCTCTCATTTAATATTAATCCTAATAACATTGTCCCTGTTGTAGTTAGTCAAAGTCACTTTACTACTACAAAAGTAAAATAAAAGTAAGATAATTTTTTTCAGTGTTATTATTTATTTTGTTGGTTGTGATCGTATCGGGTTTAGTAATGAAATACATTGAGTCTGAAAATGTGTATGTGTGGTTTTGGTTTTAATATTTTGGGAAATATTTATGGTATGACAACGTTAGACCCCTCTCCACTGTCCAAACTGAAATCGCGGTAACTCTCGCTTTCTCTCCCTCTTTGATCGTTGACTGCCGTGCGATATGCATTAAAGTTTGAGCAATTTTGTTCAATTCTAAATAAGCCTAAAAGAGGCGGTAAATCTTTAAATACATAGGCAAAGTTTGAACAAATAGATCTGTGAGGTCCTTAAGTCAAATGTGAGTAAAAATTAGTTGAAATTTGAACATATTTCAACAGCGTGTTCTCCTTTTTTTTAGTCGATTTTCGGTTTTGTTGGTTGGGATTGTCACTGGCGAAAGATGTCGTTTGACCACTGTTTGGTTGTTGCGTGAAAAACCCCTTGTAAATAAGGGTAAGTAAAAGGAATTAGAATTTTTAAGATACCTAATTGCGTCGTTTTAGGTTTTTTTTTTTATGGCTCAAGTTTTTGTGCTAGTTGAGTTTTTTATGAAGTTGAATATTGTGTCGTAGTTTTGGACTGAATAAGTATAGATGACAACCGATAGTGGCAGCACCTAATAGGATTTCCAATGTCAAATCCATCATCTGTCAACAATGAAAAGTAACTGACAAGTTGTTCCTACATTTACGAATAATTAGGTTGTACCTTTTTTGATTTACTATAACTGGGACTAGCTGCTCATATTTCAGTCCTAAGGAATAACCTTATCGTTATTTAACGGTGTAATTAATGTTTTAACCAACCACCACCAAACATTTAATTTTGTTATAACCTAACTTTTCATTTTTAATTGCTTAAACTATTTCATCTATTTTTTTTTGTAAACTTAATATGGCCATATAAAAGGAATAATCACTAGTGTAAAATTAATGAAAAACTTTTAAAACTGAATAATTATAAACAAGATCGATTTATTGAATTTCTTTAAATACCCTAGTCCAGCGAGGTTATGTCTTACTTGCTCGGACAATTGAACAACTGGCTACAAGTTGTAGCCTAGTAGCCAGTGGCTACAACAAGACATTGGCGCCCTAATATAATTTTGTATGAGACAAACTGGTAAGTATCAAAAAATAATACTCAGTCTATCGGCCTATCTCTCCGCTGCTAAGCTGCCGTACGCCTAGTCCTCAAGATGAGGTTACAAACTGCTCACAGACTGTTTTCAAATATTCATAATTTTGATTTCCTTATGTGTAAACAGTATCGTATTCAGCCAATAATTCCATTAAAATGTTTTTAATCTCATTGAAATTCACATATCCACTTGAATATCGTAGACCATGAATTTTTTCTTCAAAGTAAACTTGTTTTTTATTTTTTCAACAGCTTTAATTATACCAATGGTTTTAAGAGATAATGATTTGTTTGCAATCCATTGGTAACCGTAACTTCTTTTGGATGAAAAAACCATTTTTCATTGGAGAATGAATTAAATCCCTGAATATTTATAGACACAACCTTCATTTTAGACAGAATAATTTAAACTTAACAGCATTATGATAAACTACAAACTATTTCACTGAGTGGAAGATGCTCCATAATGACGTCATGTATAAAAAACAATATGCTTTTTTTTTCAAGCGGCCATGATATACAACCTTATATGCATGTATAGAGATAGTTGAAGTGCGTCTTTTTCATTAGCGGCAGACAAAAAACTCAAAAAAGCCTAGGGATAGAAGTAAATCCATAGGTGACTCAATAAACGTCAAATAATAAAATTAATTTAGCATTTCATACAAAGCAATCACGATGTATTAATTATATTAATTATAATCGCACGGAATATTTAGTGATTATTTATTAAATTTTAATTGAACGAAATAAAGAAAAACTAGTTTATTAGTATAATATTATGATGATAGACGAGTCGCCAATGTCGAAACTTCAAACAAATGTCAGTACGTCAAAATTAATTCAAGCGCAGCATTTTGACAGAGCAGTGTTTAGTTTTGGTTTCGGATATTTATCGGCATTGTAAGTAAGGTTTATTAGTTTTTTTAGTTTTTATCAATAATTTCTAATGCGTTTAGCCAAAATTTTATCCCACACGAGTTATGAGTAAATAAAATAATTCTATTGCTTATCCTATTTATATTATGCCCTTGAAAAAAAAATTGTATATGTTATTTGGAGTAGAAGCTCTTTTTGTGCTTCGTACAGTTGCCTGCCTCAGCTACGCTTCGGCCGTCAATCTATGTACTCACCACAAAAAGAGTCACTTCTACTCCTTATAACATAATCTACTATTGTGTTATCGGGAAAGCCTTTTTTCGCCTCAATATCAACTTTGATGTCAACTGCACTGGATTTTAATAATTCATTTCTTCTGTACAATCAATTACAAAAAGGGCGTGGTTCTTAAATTGTGTATAATCAAGTAAAGAGTGTTTTGATATTGTTAAATCATTTTTAAAACTTGAATAAAATTGTGTATAATTGTGGGCCTCGATAAAATTATTTTTTTCAAAATTAAGGCCCATGCGCTTTATAGGATAATATTCGCCATTGAGTATCCGATATATCAATGTTGTCAAAATATGATGGATCTTTTGTATCATTACCTCTTCTATTGGTATGAAAAGGTAAAATTATAATTATATATATATATATATATAGCGTGAATATGATATGATATATATATAGCGTGAAACAAAGCCGAAGGTATAAAATTGAAAAAGCTGAGTTATGAAAAAACATTATTTACCCATTTGTTTGCGACTCACCCCTTTAAAATCTTTATTTATTGTGCGATTTTAACCGGATTTGTTTTAAAGTGTAGATCTTGATAAACTATATTTTTGGAGCAAAAAACGCTATAGTTTTACAAAATACAAGGGATACTATGTCAGTTTTTAAGAGTAAATTTTTAAGAATTTATAATAGTGATTTTTTTAAACAAAATCTAAGAACGGCACTGGATTTACCACCTCTGAAAACGACCCTATACTAAATTTTATTGAAAAATTTTAAGTATAAAAATGCACAATAATAACTACAAAAATTTATTCTGTCAAGTTCATAAAAAAACATTGAAATAAAATTAAACTTATAGTAATAGTACCATGTGGTGAATCCGGTGCCGTGTTTAGATTTTGTTTAAAAAACTTGCTAATCTGAATTCTTAAAAATTTACTCTTAAAAATTGACATAGTGGGCCTTTGTATTTTGTACAAATATGGCGTTTTTTGCTCCAAAAATACAGTTTATCAAGATCTACACTTTAAATCAAATCCGGTTAAAATCGCAGAATAAATAAAGATTTTACAGGGGTGAGTCGCAAAAAAATGGGTCACACTGTATATTATTTTATATATTTTTTTTATATTGAAAAAAAAATCTACTATTTTGATTTTTAAAAAATTATATGATTAATATTAAAAGTTTAAAAATTCTTCAATTGAGTAAAAAACATTCTGAATTAGAAAACTTTTGATTATCTTTTTAAAGAGTTTAGTATCCATCATCCGTATGTCATCTGGTAATTTGTTTAATTGTTTAGTTGTATTCCCCAGTACTCACAATTTTTCTGAGTCTTTTGCAAACGATGTTTAGGAATTACCATTTTATCTCTGTTTCGGGTTTCATAATTGTGTATTTGTGCGTGTGTTGAGTACTTGGACTGATTTTGATGTATGAAACATAAACAGTTATAAATATAGACAGAAGGCAGAGTAAGTATTTTTTCTTTTTTGAAAGATTCCCTACAACTATCACTTATCCTAAGTCCACATAACGACCTTACGGCTTTTTTTGTAGAATAAATATTTCCTTGGATTTTGTGTTGCCTCCCCAAAGAAGAATTCCATTTGTGGCGACAGCATGGAAGTAGGAGAAGTAGACCATCCTTGCCATGTGGTGAGTACAAACTTGTTTGATTCTCCTTAAACAATAAATCGATTTTGATAATTTTTTTGTCATTTCAGCAATTTGTTCGTCCCAAGAGAGATTGGTTGAAATGAAAAGCCCCAAAAATTTTGCACTTTTCTTTTCAAATTGTAATCCAAATGTCAATTCTTCTGTTTTTGCTTCATTTATTTTCAATTTATTTGTTTGGAACCACTCATTTGATTGTTGCATAACCAGTTTTAATAATTCTTCTGCCTCAGGCTTTGTTTTAGCATTTATGAGAAAAGTAGTATCATCAGCATGTTTTATAGGAACTTATATTCCAACTAAGATCATTTAGATAAATTATAAATAAAATGGGTCCAAGTATTGATCCTTGTGGTACACCATATAAATTTTGTAATGGGCTTGAAAGTTGTCCGTTCCATTCCACTAATTGCTGTCTGTTTTCCAAATAAGACTTAATTAATCTAGCAGGAGTCCCACGAACCCCGTAATATTAAAGTTTATCAATTAATATTTTATGTGACAATGTGTCAAAAGCTTTACTTATATCACAAAGGGCCATTTTGGTATATTCTTTTTTATTAATTGCATGTAAATCTTTTTCAAATACTTCAAGTACTGCAGTAGTGGTAGATCTATTAGCTCTGTACCCATGCTGACAGTCATCCAAAAATTTTTTTTTTCAATATAATTAATAATTCTTTTTTTTATGATGGTTTCAAAAATTTTTTGATATTGTAGGTAATATAGAGATGGGTCTATAGTTTGAACATAAGTTTTTGTCTCCTTTTTTAAATAATGCTTTTGTTTTCCCAAGTTTTAGTTCCATTGGGAAAACCCCTTCATAAAGGCACTTGTTGAAAAGAATGTTAAGCGGAACAACAATATTTTTAATTTTTTTGAGAGTATTAGTTGAAAGTCCATATATATCTTGTGTTTTTTTATCACCAATTTTTGCTATTATGGTCAATATATCATGTTCTGTGGTTTCAAAAAAGCAGCAAGATTTTGTTGTGTCAATTTTTTTGTTTAAGTAACTATTTGCATCCTTATTGTTAAGTGGAATTTCCTTAGTTGTTAGAGTGTTAGATTCTTTTTCCTTTTTATTATTGTTTAAATGTTTATTGATTACTTTCCAAATAGCTTTCTGGGGATTATTTGCGTTTTGTATGTATAATTCATTTTTATTTGCATTATCTTCTTTTATTCTTTCAACATAAAGCTTTTTATAAATTTTATAGGCTTCAAGGGAAACCTTATCTTTTTTTACTTTTGAAACCACATCCAGGGCGTCTAGGATATTTTTCATTCTTAAAATTTCTTTGATTTTTTATGTTTGTTATGTATTTTTCTTATTATTTTTTTCTCTTTTACAGGAAAACTTTCTTCAAAAATATTTTGAAAAGTCAAATGGAAAGTACTGAAGGCATCTGAAGCATCTTTTGATTCAAGGAGTGCTGCCCAGTTTATTAGATTCAGCCTATCATTTAACCAGTTAATGTTTCCTTGACAGAAACTTCTTGTTTTTATTATTTTATCAATTTTTTTGTGGTTTTTAGATTAATGATTTGTCCCATGTGGTCAAAAATGTGTAGATTTGATTGATTGATTTGAAGGGGAGCCTTTGCAGGCAGCACTTAGGCACACATACGGCCCATTGTGCAAACCCCCTTTTGGTGAAGCTCTGCCTTACCTTACGAGCCCGCAGCTTTTAAGAAAAGCGCAGACCCGCTCTGGTCGGGCATGCATTATTTCCTCTGGTTCCAAGTATCTGTCCCCTAGGTGTCTTAGTCTACTATTGACTAGAGCGTCGCATTCGCAGACTATATGCTCGGTACTTTTGTCTACTTCGCTGCAGTACCTACAGTCCGACTCGTTGCTGAGTCCGGTTTTGTGTAGGTGGTATTTGACCACCCAGTGTCCTGTTAGGACTCCTGTGATGGTTCTTAACTGGTTCCTGTTAAGTTTCAGGAGTCTTTTTCCCTCTTTGCAGGTAGTAGGACTCTTTATAAAGGCCCTTGACTGCCTGAGGCCTTGTTGTTCACGCCATTTTTTTCTGGAACTGGTCGTTAGTCCAGTTCCTGATTTGTGTGTATGTGTAGATTTAATGTTTGTTTATTTAATATATTGTTAGATGTTATATTAGTAAATATATTGTCAATACCAGTAGCATTTGTTTTTGTAACTCTTGATGCCTTGTCCATAACTATTTCCAAGCCGTATGATAAAAGAATATTTTTTATGTTTAAAGAATTTTTTGTATCCATAAGAAAGTCAGTATCCAGCCAAAAGAATTTCCATATTTTCATATTTATTAGAAACTATATGTAACAATAGGTTAATTTTATTTAAAAATATTTCCATGTCCCCAGTGGGTGATCTATAAACAGTTAACAATATAATTTTTTGTTTTCAAGTAAAACAGCTGTAGTTTCAAAATGTTTTTCTTCATTCAGTTCTTTTATACCATCGATTTCCTTGTAGGTTATGCCTTTTTTTGTTAGAATCATAACTCCACCATTTTTGTAAGTTTTTCTGCAGAAGCAACTTGCCATGTTGTAACTACTGCTAAAGTTAAAGCCTTCTATTTGAGATTGTATTAGCCAGTGTTCTGTAATAAACTGCGCACCACTCAATGTGTCGCGACCAAAAAGTTCGTTCTTTTTCAAAACGACATAACTTTTTTGTTTCTTGAACGATTTTATTTTGGTTTGTGATGTCTGCTAGCCTCATCCTCTGGCAATTTATGCTATAGATATGAAGCTCACGGTTGGTCAAGTAAATTTCCTACAGGGTGATATGTTCAACGGTGAAAATTTTCAATAACTTTATCCAAGCCCCGTTTGTAATAAAATATTTTTTTTTTGTTTTTACTTTGAAATAATGAAGTATTATGTGTTACCTTGAAACGTTTTTCAAATTTTTCGAATTCCAATCTTAGCAACGAAAATATGATTTTTTTTCCAAAAGAGTACATTTAAGGATTTTTTTTAGGCAATACACTCAGTCTTTTTAGGAACAAGAAGATAGGATTGTGAAAGATTGTTCCTTAAATAATTCTGAACAAGCGACAAATAACAAACTTCCATTATTTTCAGAGGGCCTAAGCTAAGACCACTTTTTGAAAATGACATTTTTGTGAAAGTTTGCAAAAACCAAACCTAAACCGATATTTACTTTCGTAATATGTTTTCTTCATAATTTTGACCTTCTGATTGTGATTCCGTTGTCAAATTTAAGTTTCAGATAAAACCAAAATCACTATAGTGAATCAAGATTCGAAAACAATTCCCGGCTGTTAAATGTGTCAATAAAATCCGATTGCTGGTTTTGACTGTTTTTTTACATATCGTAAATGAGTATTTAAGGGACCACCATATTGAGAAAATGAATTGGCCACCTTTGTCTCCGGATATGAATCCTATTGAGCATGTGTGGAGCAGGATAAAATTGAAGATAAAAGAGAGGGAAGGAGAGGCATGGAAAATTTGGATGAATTGGTAAATGCTATTCAGGAAGAATGGGGTACCCCAGAAATTTCTAAGGAACTTGGTCGAGGGAATGCCCAGGAGGGTTAAAGAATTATTACGGCTTAGGGGAGGGCCAACGAAATATTGAAAGGTATTATTGTTGGATGTTGAAGTTTTGATTATGATTATATCCACGCATAGAATTTTCAAAAATTAACAAAAATATTTTTATTTAACTTTATTACCAATTAGGTAGCTACTTATCAATGAGGAGGTCAAAATTATAAAGAAAACATGTCACGAACGTAAATATTGGTTCAGGTTTAGTTTTCGCAAATTTTCACCAAAATGTCATTTTGAAAAAGTGGCCTTTGCTTAGGCCCCTCTGAAAATAATGGAAGTTTGTTGCTTGTCGCTTGTTCAGAGTTATTCAAGGAACAATCTTTTACCATCTTATTTTCTTGTTCTTAAAAAGACTGAGTATATTGCCTACCAAAAAGCCTTAAATGTATCTACTCTTTTGGAAAAAAATCATATTTTCGTTGCTAAGATTCCAATTCGAAAAATTTGAAAAAGGTTTCAAGGTAACACATAATACTTTATTATTTCAAAGTAAAAACGAAAAAAAAATTATTGTTTTACAAACGGGGCTTGGATGAAGTTATTGAAATTTTTCACCGTTTTACATATCACCCTGTAGGAAATTTACTTGAAGAACCGTGTGCTTAATATCTATAGCATGAATTGCCAGAGGATGGGGTTAGCAGACATCACACACCAAAATAAAATCGTTCAAGAAACAAAAAAATTATGTCGTTTTGAAAAAGGACGAACTTTTTGGTCGCGACACATTGAGTGGTGCGCAGTTTAGTTGCTACACTTATTTCATGTTCCTGTAAAATATAGTTTATAGCGTCCATTTTGTTAAAGAATGATTGAAAATTTAAATTTAGTAATTTAAAACTATCTATTTTTATTGCTTCATCTTTTTTTATTCTGTTACCTTGTTTATTTCTCGTTTCTGAAAAAACTTATTAACATAGCATCCCATGGACCATTTACTTTCTTCCATAACAGATTCAATATACTATACTATAATACTGTATGACTGTCAACTTTTACCGACGGAGTTGATTTAGTTAAGGTTTCTGTATTCTGTTTGACAAGATAATAAACTGATGCAATGGCGAACCAAGCGAACGCTAGTATATGTGCGGAGTTAAATAAACTGAAAAAAACTGAATTAATTGATATATTAATTACAAAAAGTGTTCCAACGGCTTTACAAAGTAATGTTGTGCTAGTAAAATATATAAGTGAGATTTTTCAACCAAATTTAAGTGCTGTGGAAAATGAGTGCAAAATTCCCGAATGTATGCAGAATAAATATGAAAATATCCACCTGAAGAAAGAAATCTTGGTAATAAATAAATTGAATTACCACCTTGAAAAAAGAATTCAAGATAAGGAAGAAATTAATTTATTATTAAAATCAAAAAATTTAGAAATAATTCCATCAAATCAATCTATTGAAAATAATTCAATCAAGGTTAAAAATAATACTCAACAAAAAACGTCTACATACATAAATAAAGAAATTGCAAAAAATACACCAGCTGATTCCCAGTCTGGAAGTAAACAAACAGATAATGTATCAGTGAATGATAAAAATGAAGAGGACTTTAAAACAGTTTTAAATAAGAAAAAAAGAAAAACCATAAAAGGTGCTGGAGAGAACAATGATACAATTACTGGAACTGAACGATATGCTTATTTATATGTAGGAAGAATAAAAGGAAATGTGAGTGAAACCGATCTGGAAGAATATATGAAGAAAAAATGGCCCGAATGTTCCACAAAAATTTCAAAGTTGGATAGTAAAGGGGTAAACAGCAGTTTCAGAGTAAGTGTTAATAATAAATACAAAAATCTCATTTTTGATGAAAAAAATTGGCCTGAAGGCGTAATGGTAAAAGAATACATATTTTTTCGAGCCCAAAAACAAACAGAAAATAAAGAATGATCTAAGAATAATGTCATTTAATATACAGGGAGTCCACAATAAAATTGATGACCTGGAATTAATATTAAGCGAAAATAAAATTGACATTTTGTGCATGTGTGAACATTGGCTACGTGAATGTGATCTCAAGAACTTAAATATTATGAACTTTTCTCTAATAAGCTACTTTTGTAGAAAATCATATATTAGAGGGGGTGTATGTATTTTTGTAAAAAATGATTATAGTTTATTATTTTCGTCAATTAAATATGAATGCATTGAAAAAATCTTTGAAATGGCAATTGTTAAATATTATTCTAAAGTTAAATGTAAACACCTTTATATACTAAGTGTATACAGATCCCCAGATAGTGATTTCAATGTATTTGTTAGTGAACTGGAAAAAATGCTCATTAAACTTTTTAAACCTAATTTCTATTTTATAATTTGTGGAGATTTTAATATAAATTTTTTAGTTGATTCGAATTTTAAAAATATTTTAACAAATTTATTTCTTAGCTTTAATCTATTACATTTAATTAGTGAACCTACACGTATTACTTCAAATTCCAAAACCTGCAAGGATAATATTTTTTCAGATGTTGAGAATATTAAAACTATTGTATGCGAAATTTTTTTATCCGACCATACTTATCAATTAGGTATCTTTCATTTTCCATTATATAATGAAATTAATGATAATGTTATTTATAAACGAGATTTTTCCGAAAACAATAAACAACAATTTATTACTTATCTTACAAACGAATCTTGGGAATTCGTATACGGGGATGGTGATTTTGACGTAAAGTTTTTATAATTTCATTCAGTTTTTCTTAACTACTACAATAAATCATTTCCAATTTGCAAAAAAAAAGATATTAACTCGTAATAAACCATGGTACACAAATAACCTCAAATTCATGCATAAACAATTATGTGACATGTCAAAAATTGCTAAATCATGTAATAATCTTACAATTATAAATAGGTATAAAAGTCTAAAAACTACTTATAATAATCAAGTTAAATTAGCCAAACTAAATCACAATAATAATAGAATAAGCAACTCCCATAATATTAGTAAGGAATGTTGGAAAATAATTAATGAAAATCAAAATAAAAATAACAATAAAATATCAGAAATTAAACATAATTCGGAATCATTATTAAATAAAAACGAAATTAATGAAAATCAAAATAAAAATAACAATAAAATATCAGAAATTAAACATAATTCGGAATCATTATTAAATAAAAACGAAATAAAATTATGATAAAAAATTGACAAGTCTTGTAAACAGTTTTTTTCTCTTTCCCACTGATGAGGAAGAGGTTCGGAAAACAATTAAAAGGGTGACTAGAAGAAATACTCCAGGGATGGATGAAATTGATGGAAAAATATTAGCAGCATGCGCAAACTCTATTGTTATGCCTCTTACATACCTTATAAATGATTCATTTAGTCTAGGTAAATATCCTGAATGCCTCAAAATGTCTAAATGTATACCAGTATACAAAAACAAAGGATGCAAAAAATCTGCAAATAACTATCGCCCAATATGCATTCAAAATCAAATGTCAAAAGTTATTGATTTTCTTTTTTACGACCGGTTGATTACATATCTTGATAAATATAATATTTTAAGTAAGAAGCAAAATGGATTTAGACCAAATAAATCAACACATACAGCGATAGCTAATGTTTTAGAATTTATTTATGAAGGTCTTAATAATAAAGAACAGATCATAGGAATATTTTTTGATTTAAGTAAGGCATTTGACTCAATGGATCATTTGATGTTATTAAAAAAACTTCAAAGTATGGGTGTAAGAGGTAAAACCAATCAATGGGTGAAATCATATCTGTACAATCGCCAACAAGTAGTTGTGATTGACAGTAAAAAATCCATTCCTCTATCAGTTTCTTTAGGTGTCCCACAGGGCTCTATTCTGGGTCCTCTTTTCTTTCTAATTTTTATTAACGACATTTGTAACATAGAAAAAAATAACAGCAACCTAGTTTTGTATGCAGATGATACTAATTTGCTAATAAAAAATAAAGAATTAAACAATCTTATCTGTGAAGCCACTACTATGACACAACTATTTGGGGATTGGTGTTATGGTAATGGCCTCAAAGTCAATATGGAGAAAACTGTTTACACCAGATTTGTCACAAAAAATGTTTCACTGAGTCATGACTTACTTATTAAACTTAACCATAGGACCATTCCGTCAGTCCAGCAAACAAAGTTTTTAGGTGTTAATATTGATTATAAATTAACTTGGGAATACCATGCTGATATTTTGTGCGAGAAACTTAGCTCTGTAAATTATTTGATTAGATATATAAGGAATACTGTGGATGTATCAGTCCTCAGAATGATGTACCATGGTCTTGTTCAGTCAAAAATTACCTATGGTATTATTTTCTGGGGAAAATCTTGTTTTGCAAATAGAGTGTTTATTCAACAGAAGAAAATAATAAGGTGTATGGCTGGAAAAAATCAATCGTTTTCGTTTAAACCATTATTTAGATCTTTAAGAATTTTAACTTTAACTTGTTTATATATCCAAAATCTAATTATATATATTTATAAAAATAAAAATTTAATACAATCTTATGAAAATATACATAATTATGAAACAAGACATAAAGAAAATCTATATCCTCCATATTCGAGGTTATCTATAAGCCAATCTAGTCATATATACCAAGGTATCAAATTTTATAATAAAGCTTTTAATTTAGTAAACAACTGTAAAAGTGTGTATGTCTTGAAAAGTCGCCTTAATGCATTATTTTTGGATAAAGTTTACTATAGTGTAGAAGAGTTTTTAAATGATAATTTTAATTAAGTGTTTTTAGTCAACTCTGGCTCTAGCAATTAGCAATTGTATATTTTTAATTTGTATTTCTTAAACTATTGTATTGTATTTTAAAGATGAATAAACTATTATTATTATTATTAAATGTTTTCTCGCTAGATGGCGCGATGTCTATGTTATTTAATTTGTTTAATAATGCAATTTGTTGTTTTAGAATACTTATTTTGTCTTCTAAATTGTCAATGATAATATCTTTTTGCTTAAGCATGTCTTTAAAGTACTTAACAGTAGTTATATTGGAGCTTCCTTCTTCGTTTATGGCACTTTCGAATGAGGATTCCAAGTCGTCTTTGTTGGCATCTTTACAACACTTTATCGCTTTCTCATCAATCCAGTCAATGTTTTTAAGCAATTTAGCACAAGCTGTGTGACTGACTGTTGCAAAGTATACAATTTTTAGATAGTCAGTATTTAAATCCTCCCAACATACGAGTATATTTTATTTTTGTATTTATATTATTAATTTGTAGGTCACATCTGAGATGGCAATCGACAATTATCCCTAAGTATCTTATCTATGCTGCAGACTCAATTTCGCTGTTAGGCAGGGCCCTTCCTGGCGAGCGTGAAGTGCGTGAACGCACTCAAGCTCAACATTTTGGGGGCGCAAAATCAAATAGTCAATCAGTACTTTGTAACGATAAACTTTTTTGCAAATAAACAAATACTTAGGATACAGAAACTGATAAAGAAAATTTCGAGATTCCCCTGCTTGTAGAAAAAAACATTCGTCCTAACACAAGCGAAAATTAATTAATCTAATCTAACAAGAAAGTTTGTGGTACCTGTTGAAGTCCGCTGACTGGGAAGCCATGCTGATACTTGGAAAAGGACAACTTTGGTAATTGGTAATTTTTACGGTTCATTTAACGTTAGCTTATAATTTCCCTGCTGAAAAAGATGGGTAATATCGGATGATTGCGGATAAAAAACCAAGCTGTTTTATGTCCATTTATATGTTTTCATCCGACATATCTGATTTTACCCGGCATGTCGGTTTTTATCTGCAATTGCGGGTATAAATATTATCCGCGAACGTCGCACAGTGATTCGTTTGGTCAATCTAGCGGAACAAAAATACTGTGTTTATAACTTAAACTTTTTTTATATATTAACAAAAGAGTATTTCAAAAACATACTTAAAATATGTAATTTCAGCTGTGTTATTCTTAGTTTAGTAAAAAATAATTATGATATGAAAAAAAACAAAAGGAAAAACAATAAATATATCTTAAACATATTTGTTTTTGGATCTAATCTAACTCGTCGGTGCTTGCATAATCTGAACTTTCTGAAGTATCACTGTTATCCGTGGATGATGCCGTGTCACTTGTTGAAGGTTCTTGAAGTAAAGCACGAGCTCCGGAAGAAAGAGATTTAAAAGATTTTCTTGGAGTTTCCCGCAAACTACTTATGTATGGATCAGAAGTGTAAAACAAGGAGTTGAAAAGGTCTTGCATTGTTGCTTTGCGAGAACATTTTGTGGTTGAGGATTCTCTTAGCTTTTTGATCTCTTTATGCCTGCACTTCTGAGCTTCCTCAGACATCAAACCAATTGGAAGAATTGCATGTTTTATTATTGAAGGGCCATGAACCAATAGTTTGTGGACTGTAACAGGCATACAGTAACAAGGATACATTTCCAAATATCTAAAACAAATTAAAATTGCAGTAACTATAATGATAAATATTTCTTGTTACCTGTCCAAACTTTTACGATTTCAACAAGTAACCCGGTTTTTTCTCGAAACTCTTGCTGAACTATTCTCTTTATTTCTTCAATTTTTTTCTTGTTTTCAGCTCCCCGAACCTGCCATGTTTTTACCTCAAGTCTGTAGCAAATTTTTAGCAAACATTCAAAGGTTCTAATTCTGGTATGTAAGGGAGAAAGACCAAATTCGTAACTTTCAGGATTATCAGAAAATGAAGCAAGCTTCTGTCTGTCATTCATATTTTTGGGGGTACAACCGCAAATATAACAGGTTTGGGAGGAAATATCCATGACTGAATTGCAAATCTTCGCGTTCACCATACAAAGGTATAGTTTGCTGTTTAGTTTAAATTCTGTTTCTGTAACGAAAATTTTAGTTGGGTGTAATTCAGATATTTGCTGTTTTATTTTAGAGATCTCTGATGTTATTAAACTATGTGATTCCGATTAAAGCAATATCTTTATTGGTCTGCACCATCTTGTGCTTGAAGAGCAAGGATTCTGCCATAATATCCGTGTTTTATTGTTTAAATCAATGTTATAGAGCTGTACAGGAACTAAGCTTATAACAAATATGGCCTTATCTTCATGATTCGGAGCAATTTCTTCAGAAAAACGTTGTTTGTACGATGAGTAGCCAGAACTGCCATCGCATCCCCATTTAAAAATGCAATACAATCGGTTAAGATTATTTTTTATTGTTAACACTTCATTCAGCATTTCACAAAGGAAAGAAACAGTATGATTCAAAAGATACTGAAACTTTACTTCTGCAGATATCTCTGTTATTGTAATGTCTTGAGGATAACAGCTTTTTTTAGCATCTAAAACAGCATGGTATGACGGAAATACATTACAGCCTTTTCTCTTTAAACGTTTTTTAATTGTTGAATACGAGCGTTCACTCATTTTGCCATCAAGAAAACTAGCTTCTTATTTTGACATTTTTTGAATTTTATTAGGTGGACTTTTATACGCTTTCATAACTTTGCCAGCTCGTTTCGGACTAGAGCATACCATCTCCTTTAAAAGTGCCGATGCATTCCGATTACCAGCTTGGTACAAACTTACTTGAGCTGCGGTTAATATTTCATTTCCACAAATTTCCTTCAAAATAGGCCTTATTGAAGGACGTTTAGACTTGTCGGAAAGATCGGTAAAAAGTTTCTTCGGGCAACCCGGAAAGGACGTTGTTGGAATATCATCTTACGTCGAAGTAGCCCCATTGTCCAGTTGCGTGAACCTTTCCCTAGTATTCAGCCAGTTCCTGAACCTAGTTAAAAACCTAGACTTAGTTCTGTTACAGTCCAACCATTTTTGATAAAACTTGTTCTAAATACTTTATTTGCAACGTGAGAGATTCCTCCACTTGTTTGGAAACGTGCTCAATATTAAACTGCCTCAAAACAGTCGTAAACATTATCAAACGTTTAGAGTTACGGTCTTCTTTGGTCAACCAAACATTAAACAATTCTCTTCTAGAAATGTTTCGATTATCTAAAAATAAGAATATCATGGTAAGTGGTGCCTAGTGGCACCTAACTATTACATGGATTTACAGAGGACAAAATAAGCTTTAATTATCATAAAAATTAATTTGGCACTATTTGGCACTTTTTGTGTAGGCCTAACCAAACTTTTTTACAGCATGACATTGACATATCTTTTAAAATTAATGACTTATGCCATTACCTTTTGTAGTAATATAATAAAAATATTCAAAAACTGAATTACATACCTGTATGTATTTCGTCGATTATGAACTTTCTAACCAAAATACTTAATTCACTGGTTACTTTGGCACTGAAATGAACCTAATAATAAAAACAATTTTTTCTGCTTCTTTTGAACCGATTTAAAAAACATAAAAACGCACTTATAAAGAATGTTTGGTTTAATATTTTGTTTCCATGATGATTATTGCAGTATCTGCTTACTAACAACAGGTGACTTGATCAAATTTACTAGAATTGCCAAATCGATTTTTGTTCCGCTAGATTTACCAAATGAATCACTGTGCGTCGGGTTCTATCTATTTAGTTCTATGTCGGCTTTCATCTGGTTTCATCCGCAAATACATGTATTTGGGTTTATATCTGCATTCACCCGGTTTTATCTGCAAATACCTGCTTTCATCTGTTTTTATCCGGTTATATCTGCGTTTGCCTTCATTTACTTCTTTGCATGCTTACGTCCGGTTTCATCCGCGATTATCTGATTTTATCCGGTTTCACTTGCAAACATCTGCTTTTATCTGCGAACGTCTGATTTCATCCGCAAACATCTATTTTAATCCGCAAACGTCTGCTTCATCTGATTTCACCTGCAAACATCTGCTTTTATACGCGAATATCTACTTTCATCCGCAAACCTCTGCTTTAATCCGCAAACGTCTGCTTTAATCCGCAAACATCTACTGAAGTCCGCCAAAGGCTGCTTCATCCGATTTCACCTGCAAACATCTGATTTTATCCGCGAAGATCTGCTTTTATCTGTGAACGTCTGCTCTTATCCACAAACATCTGTTTTAATCCGCAAACATCTGCCTTTATCCGCAAACATCTGCATTTATCCGTGAACGTCTGCTTTAATCCGCAATCATCTGCTTTTATCCGCGAAGATCTGATTTTATCTGTGAACATCTTTTTTAATCCGCAAACATCTGATTTTATCCGCAAACATCTGTTTTAATCCTCAAACATCTGCTTTTATCCGTGAATATCTGCTTTTATCCGCAAACATCTGTTTTAATCCGCAAACATCTGCTTTTATCCGCGAAGATCTGCTTTTATCTGTGAACGTCTGTTTTAATCCGCAAATGTCTGTTTTAATCCGCAAACATCTGCTTTTATCAGCAACGCCTGCTTTTATCCGCAAACATTTGTTTTAATCCGAAAACATCTGATTTTATTCGCAAACATCTGCTTTCGTCTGATTTTACCTGCAAACATCTGCTTTTAATTGCAAACCTCTGCTTTCACCCGCGTTTGGTTTTATCCGTGATTGCCTGCATTTCCTTTTCCATTTCGGTCCTGTTTCGTACGCAAACGTCTGGTTTCATTCGCTCTTTTTGTTTTCCTTACGTCTTCTTGGGTATTCTTTAGTTTAATTTACCTGCTGTGTCAAATTTTACTGAGCTTTAACTAACTGGTTGTTAGCCGTTCACGGCACAAAACTTTATAACTTTAAAAGGAATTATTTGAATAAAAACAACCTGTAAAAGAAGTAAAACATCTTTAATTTATATAGAATTTGTTTGAAAATTACTTGATGAACCCGGATAAATGCAGATAGGTATAAACGAAATGCAGTAGAGCCGGTCAAAAGGAGATGATTGCGGGTCTGCACTGCACCGGATAAAATCAAGCGTTCGCAGATAAAAGCATATGTTTGCGGGTGAAACCGTCGTTAAATTTAGACACAATTACCACATATAGGCCTTTGATTATAAACGTAATATTAGTATTAATATTTTAGTTGTAAAAAAAGGTTTAAATGAAAATGCATATTACTCCCGAAAGCATGGTTAATATTAAATAATAAAGCACGCCAGGGCAGTGTTGCCAGAACCGGGAAAAATACGCGAATTTTGCGTAATTTGGTAAAATATACTTAAAAACCTATAATAATTAATAATATATTAACCATTATAATAATTTATTAATTAATAATATCATAAATCAAAATATATTTTTTAATTTCCGTAGGTACTTAATTACATTTTTAAGAATATAAACATTCCTGATGTTATAGCAGAAAACCTAAATATATTATATGTAACAAACAATATAATACGTATAATATATTATATTATTTGGATAATAAAAATTAAATAATAAAATAAGTTTGACAACGTCGATCCATCTGCGTGGTGCGTATGTGGCAGCCAAATTTTGGCTGCGTTTGCCAAACGCCGTTTGGTATGATTTATAGCCTGTCCCATTTTGTTTAAGTATATTTTTCTTTACTTTCTTTCTGTGCCTTCTTTGATAGGGCCTAGTGATAACAGATTGCCTTGTTTATTCTAAATTGTTTGTCACAGGAAAACAAGTAAGTAAATTTATATTTGTTGGTTTACCTTATGTTGTGTGGGTTTACCTTTAGCCAAATATATTATCTTTGCCTATAGCCATTTAAATTTAAGGTTAATAAAACCTTTATTCAACAATTATTATAATATTACACTAGTTTACAAGAATTTCCTCATTGAACGAAAAGTACTTTTTCTAAGGTAAAATTTTGTGGTGATTCAGAATATCATAGTGGTTTTCCTGGTTTAGCTCTAGATTTCAAGATTCGCATGAAATCTCGAAAAAATGCAATGTTACAGAAAATTAAATTACAAATTTGCAGCTAAAATTGTTATTTAATATTAACATAATCCCAAATGTTTATAGTTATAAAAAGGAAAGTGTGATAAAAATTTTAAGGTGTAAAACTTATAAATTACATTAGTGCTGTGGTCGTTATGACCAAAAACAGGTAAAATAATCGTTTTTTTTTTTCGAATTTAAAAAAAAAATTAACTTTGGTCCAATGTAAATAAAAAAACACTTTGAAATATAAAAAGTTGGCCCCCCTATATTCTAGAGAATTTAATTACGAAAATGTTAAGCATAAGTACGTCAACATACGATGAGATTTAAATTTTATACGGTCAATTTTTTAAAATGATGTAATGTAGGTACTTTTTTACATAAATTAAATTTAATAAGAGAAATAAAATTGTAGGGTGCCAGGAAGTGGTTATTTAGATGTATTTATTTGACATTTCAGTTGTCATTTAGAATATAAATGTTTATATTGATTTTAGTTGTCAAAAGATTTTAAATATTTCTTTTTTATAGTGTTTGTTTTTGTTATTGTGTTTAAAATGGCCAGTAGGAAATTTTCATGTAAAAATGACCCAGATTTGTTTTGTTTTATATGCGGACACTATATTATTGAAAAAAAAGGTAGAAAAATAACACCAAACCTAAAGATTGCATATTTACAGTATTTTGGTTTTGAAATAAGAAATGAAGAGAAATCTTGAACACCAAGTTTAATTTGTCCAAATTGCAATATAACGTTGAAAAAACGTTTGAGTTTTGGTTGTCCAGTTTTATGGGCAGAACCACTTACAATGTTATCTACTTTTGTGTGATAAATATTACTGTTATAAACTCAAAAAACAGAAGATCTCTTCAGTATCCAGATGTTACTTCAGCGAAAAAACCAGTTCTACATGATGAAAATCTACCAAAACCAAAACATCCTTTAAGTTATAAGTCATAAATGACAAATCGAACAAACGAACCTAGTTTTGATACGTCTTTTTCTGAAAATGAATTCGAGGCAGAAAAAAAACATGATGTAACACAAGCCGAATTATCAAGACATTTCCATTGGTTAAGGCGCGATTTTAGCACTTCACTATCCATTTTCGACAACTTAAGGTCCCTAATTAAATCATTTGGTCTTATTAAGGCTTATTTGTTGAAAAAGAGAAACGGATCCGATGCAGTACAGAAAAAAAGTAAACACCACACATATTCCTCATTATAAATCACTAAAATAAACAAAATCTAAAATTAAAAATAAATGTTTATGAAAGTAGCAATATTCCTCATTATAAATCACTAAAATAAACAAAATCTAAAATTAAAAATAAATGTTTATGAAAGTAAATTAAATAAAAAAATAAAATAAATAAGAAAAAATTAAAAAAAAGGTTTTTTCCCTTATTAAATCTAAAAAAATTGTAATATTATAAATGATAAAAAATTTTATTGCTTCAAAAAATGTACCGTATAATATCTAAATCTCATCATATATTGACGTACGTATGCTTAAAATTTTCATAATTAAATTCTCTAGAATATAGGGGGACTAACTTTTTATATTCCAAAATATTTTTTAATATACAGTGGACCAAAGTTGAAAAAATTGAAAGAAAATCGGAAAATAGTGATTTTTTCTGACCTATTTTTGGTCATAGTGACAAAACCACTAATGCGATTTAGGAGCTTTACATTTTAAAATTTGTATTAAACTTCAGTCCTTACAGCTATAAAGATTTGGGATTGATTTGATACCAAATAAAATTTTAGCTGCATATTTGTGATTGAATATTCTGTAACAGTGCATTTTTGCGAGATTTCATGCATAACCCGAAATCTGGAGCTAAACCAAAAAAACTACTATTATTTTAGGAATCAGTACAAAATTTTACCTTAAAAAAAGTTGTTTTGATTAAATGAGGAACAACTTTATCAAATTTTGTAAACTAGTGTTATTAATACTTACAATTAACAGCAGATTCCACATGCCAAAATAAGAAAAAAAGTCCCTATAAATATAGATCGAGAAATGCCTCCTAAGGGAGCTAGAGCCCCCGAAAAGGGAGCCCCTGAATATGGTTTTTATCTAATATTTATAAAAAAGTAGAAACACCCTGTCACTTACTACATGAAACTGTCACCTGTCTTAAATTATTCTATTTTTTCCTAAACATGGCAGTCGTATTCCAAGGACCACGCGAGTCCATTTCTATGGTTGAGATTTAATTGTGAATTTTTATGCCATGTAAAATAATTTTCAAATCGATTTTAAGCGAAAACGGTGTATGTTAACAAAGTTCAACAGAATGACCTTTTTTATGTGCAAAACTCCAAAATTTCATAATCTGACATCAAATTCTGGTACAAGATACGTACAAAAAAGTTAAGGTGGTTTTAACCCCACTTCCTATCAATCTGACCCAAACCTCATGAAATTTTTTAAATTGTTATTGTTACGTCTTATTGGTCATAAAAAGTTTAATTAATTCCCTAAATTTCACTTTTCTATCTTTAACGGTTTTGGAGATATTAAATAAAAACCATCTTCAGGGGCTTTCTTTTTGGGGGCTGTAGCTCCCTTAAGAGGCATTTCTTGACCTATGTTTATAGGAACTTTTTTTCTTATTTTTGCACGTAGAATCTGCTGTTAAAGTATGGTGCACTCATTTCAGGACACCCTGTATAGGTACCTATTGTCAAAATTCTATTGATCTAAACATAATATTATGCTTTTAATGTATAAAATTGTTGCAATTAAGCAATTGCTTCAGTATAAGGTATATGTACGTACTGTAGGTATAGTAATATGTTGCAAAAATTTTCTTATAATAATATTTTATAAATAGCTGTTTTTACCTGTTTGCCCTAGGGTACATTATATTATTCATATATAAATATATTTAAACGAACAGTCTACGAACATACCTGGGTATATGAACAAACTGTTATTTCTTAAATTTATCAAGTTAACTTACAATTGTAGCTACAACTGTATACCTACATACAAATATTTGTATGTATTACTTTTAACGTAAGTTTACTTTATGGTTTTAGAATTAAAAAAAGAAAATACTCAAGGATCCTAGTAACTCGAGTTACAGCTATTAAATATTGGCTTAAGAGAGGACATAATATTTTAAACTAGCTAAGATATATAGCATAGCTAGCACCTCACATAGCATAATGAAGACTGTTATCCTGGAGAGTAATAAAATTTAATAATATTTAATGTGACCACAGTTTGGCTAAACAATAGAAAAAATGCCGAAGATCAGTATCGAGTACAAAAGTGTACTCTTACTGTTATTAACCTTAAGCAAAAAAACGTAATTAAAAAATTCCAAGTTTTTAATCCTACAAATTAAAATATTGTGTTGTACTTATGTAATTCCTAATATGTATACATATCCAAATTTACAAATTTATGGGCAAAAACATACAAAAATATACAAAAAACAATAATGTGGTTTTATAATAAAAAAGATAAAACAAAGATAAATAATAGCTGCACTATTGCCCAAATGTTCGAGCAAATGTTTGCTCTAATTGTAATTTAATTTTAATATCTTTTTTAAAAAGATTAAAACCTTTAGCTTTGGAGTACTTTGAGATGTTTTTAAAAATATTTGAAATTTGATAAGAAAACGATCTTTTAAAGATTTCAGCATTATGCCTAGGAGGAGTAAGTTTATGTCTTGATCGTATATTTACATTACTACTTGTATCCTTCGGATATCACTAGAGTCAGGACATGGACCATAAACCGAATCACAAAAATTAAAGCGAGATAAAACCAGAGATTCGCATAGAATTATTTTAGTTTTTCTAGTCAAGTAAAATCTAGAATTATATATATTCTTTAAATTTAAATATGCAGCACGTATACATAATGTGACATGGGGCTTAAATCTTAAGATGTAATCAAAAGTAAGGCCCAAATTTTTGAAATTATCGGAAACAGCGATATCGTGATTTTTTACATTGATTTTAAAAAACGGTAGTATATTGTGCCTATCAATCTTTCTTCCAAATAAAGAAACAGTGGTTTTATCGGAATTTATAACGAGTGCCAAATCTTCTGATGTTTTAATTAGACGTTGAATATCATTATTATTAAATTCAATAGCCAGTTTGGCATTTTCTCGAGAGAATGTGTATCTCAGTTGAGTGTCATCTGCATAGAAGTGGACAGCACAGTGTCTTATTGTGTATACAGATACAAGATATACAAGATATTTAAGAGAGGACCAATAATGGAACCCTGTGGAACACCAGAAAGAACATGGAGTGGACGCGACAACACACCATTTACTTTTACTGTTTGTGTTCTGTTATTAATATAGTTTTAAAAAAACAGTAATGAATCGTCTGAAAACCCGTAGTATTCTAAAATCGCAAGCAGCATAGAGTGATTTAAAGTATCGAATGCTTTAGAAAAATCAATTAAAACCATGGTTGTCAGTTTACTGTCGTCTATACCTCTCAAAATTCCATCTGTTATGTCGGCAAGGGCCGTTTCACAACTATGATGTGGTCTAAATCCTGATTGAACCGTAGGAATTATTTGGGTTTGTTCCGCGTAATCATAAACCTGCATGTTAACAATTTTTTCTAAAATTTTTGACATAGCAGGCAGTCTACTGATGGGTCTTAGGTCTTTAAATTGGGTTGGAATGTTATTTTTGGGTAGCGGGTGAACAATAGCTGGTTTCCAAATATCTGGGAATACACCATTAGACAAACAAAAATTGATGATATGGCCGATATGTTTAATAATATAGGGACAACACATTAAAATGCTTTTTATACCTAGGTTATCAATCCCAATTGCATTAGATTTAAGGTTAAGGATAATCTTTTGAATTTCGTTATTGGTTACGTTCGAAAAATAAAAAGTGTTACTGACATTCTTTTTGTGATGTAAATAATAATTGAGTTTCTCAATATTAATGTTATTTTTTTTCGAATTCCATTTAAATAATAGTCATTATATCTTGTGGGTTAGATAACGCTTGGGGTATAGATCCACACTTTTTACGAATGTTTAGAGAATCCAGACATTTCCATATATTATTTTTGGGTCCTTTTCGAATTTTGTACTCAAAATAGGCTTTTTTTCATTCCTACATGCATTTGTGGTAAAATTTCTTAATGTTTTATAATATTCAAAATGAGTTATGTTTTTGGTTTTTCGCCATCTAGCTTGAGCCCGGTCCCTTAATTTCATTAATAGTCTTATGTTATCAGTAATCCATGGAGAGTACGGTTTGGTAATTGGAACTTTTTTATATGGTGCATGAATATTGAAGCGATTTGCTTATTTTTGTACTACTTTATTCATTTTATAATATTATCATTGTGTAAAGTTGGTAACACGTCTTAATTCAAATTTTCCGCCTTAATAATTCCCCGCGAAATTTAATGTTTTTTTTTGGTGATACTCGGCCACCATTTGCCTGTTGTCTTTAGCAGTTGCTTGCAACGTTTTAGATCTTTAAATTTTGTTATCATCCTCTGGATTAATCTTCGTTTTGTTAAACGAAAAGTTATCTGGTGAAACAGGTAACTAAATTAATATATTATTTTATGTTCACTTCAATTAAGTGGTGAAACAGTTTTTAGATTTAATAACCGAAGAATCAAGAAGTGTTACCAATTTGAGGTTCAATTTGTCTAAACAGAATAAAGTGTGTTCAGGAATTACAGTCTTTAAAAACCTACCACCCACACCTTCGGCAAGTTTCCAACACTTTGCTACAATATCTAATAGTGAGTTAATGATGCCGTTTAGAAAAGTTACTTTATCATTTACATTAGTGAATTCAAATATAGAATCGAGGGGGGATGCCGAAAGGCCTTGATAAAACTCTTGATTAGTAAAATTTTTAAAATCTCTAATGAATCTATATTCAATGCATACTTTAGGACGAGAAAAGTTTAAAGCACAACTTATCAGATCGTGATCCGATATATGATCCAGGGGAATTATATTGACATCTCGAATTAGCCTCTTGTTAGATCAAATCTATAAGAGTTACACTGTTTAAAGTCATTCGAGTAGGTGCATTGACTAGTTGTTTAAGGCCGAAAGACTCCAGAAAGTTTAAAAATCTAATAACTATAGGGCAATTAACCTTAAGCATATCAATATTGAAGTCACCCAGACATACAAGTTCATCAAACGCGGGATATAATTCAGAAATTTCTACCTCTAACGCTTCAATAAAAGATGTATTATTAAAATCTGGTGGTTTATATATAACACCTAACGCAAGGTTTAATTTATTTTATTTAATGCAGATCCATAGTTGTTCAAAGTTATTGGATGTATTAATAACGTTACAAGAGAAAGCATTTTTTACATAAATACCTACCCCTCCACATCTACCAGAATCGCAATGTGGTCTTTAAAATCTGAAAATTTAGGCAATAGAGATCTTACATTAAATTGGGCAATAGTGATATTATTCATTTTATTAAAGAAAATTAATATAAATAGAATAAGAAGAAGAAAAAAAATAACAATAATAATAATTACAAAACCGATACAAACAAAAAAAGAAAAAGGAAAATAGCAAATGACAGGATGTGTGGATTAAACCTTTTCCTTTGAATTAGACCGGGTAGTTTTCTTTGGTATTGCACCATTTTATCTAAGAAACTGTAATAATTATTGCCATAAAACATAAAATTATTTTCCCATGTTAATTAAATCGGAAACTAAAATAAAAACAGCGACCTCTTAGAGTTGTGCTGGAAGGCAAATATTTGGTGAGGATTTTTTTTATATTAAATAGAAACATTTGAGAGGGTGAGAGCGATCAAAAAAATTTAAAAAATTTTTTGAAGCACCCTAATATATTTTGTTTAAATGAAAAATTAAACTTTTATTTGCTAAATTCATAAAAATTAAAACTTTAATTGTCAGGTAATATAAAAAACTGTTATTACAATTATTAATGAACATGAAAATTTAATTATTTAAAAATTTAGTAGGGTAAAGAGTAAATTTTTGTCCTTAAATGGTAAGTACAATATAGTCAGTAACTTTTAGATATTTCTATATTATAGTTAATAAACATCGTCTATTGATGGCGGGCCGATGTCTGAAAGCTACAGAAAATATTCATAATATGGTCGGCAATTGATCGTTGGCTGACCGTTGACAATTGTCTCCTATTGACGGCGGGCCGATTGTCGAAAATCAATGGTGGGCCAACGTAGTCATTATCGCTTGCTGACGTTCAGCCTCCCAAAATGCCGCTGACATCCAGTACCGGATAAAACTAGATGTTTGCGGATTAAAGCAGATGTTTGCGCGGGTGCACTAACCGGATGAAATCAGGCGTTCGCAGATAAAAACATATGTTTGCGGGTGAAACCGTATGAAAGCAGACGTTCGCGGGTAAAACCGGATAAAATCAGACGTTTGCGGATGAAAGCAGATGTTCGCGGGTGATTGCAGATGTTCGCGGATGAAAGCAAATGTTTGGGGGTGATTGCAAATGTTCGCGGATAAAAGCAGATGTTGGCGGGTGAAATTGGACTAGGCAGACGTTTGCGGGTAAAAGCGGATAAAACTAGACGTTTGCAGATATAACCCGACAAAAATAGACGAAATGCAGGTAATCGCGGATAAAATCAGACTTAAGCAGACGTTTGCAGATGATCCCGGACAAATTCAGATATAAACGAAACACAGTGAAGACGGTTAAAAACATATTATTGCAGATGATTGCGGGGGTGCACTAACCGCAGTAGCGTGCGTGCGGAAAAATATAACTTTGCGCGCTTGTTAGGATAATAACTATTTTCGTATTCTTATTGGAAAAGAGCATACTTTTTTGAGAGCATCACTTTTCTATTTAGCAAAACTTTTATTAGGCAAATATTAAAAATCGTTAATAAAGTACCAGTTTAAGGGTTAGAATGTCTTTTTAATGGATGTCAGATGTCAGGTGTCAGATGTCAGTAGTATACGAGTGTTGACTATAATGATCTTTAATGATTTTCATTTTATTAATTAATGCTTTTTCATTAGGAATACGAAAAAACAGCTTAGAACAATCTAAGTTTTTCATTTGTTAAACATGGCAAATGTTTAAGATGTATTTACACCTATAGGTTTATCGATTCAAAGTTGGTTGGCTAAAGGGAGAAATTTACAAAAACAAAACAAAAATAGTGGTAATCCCATAAAAAGAATATATGGAATTTGGAAGATTGTGCCAGAGTCGTGGCCATTTTTTGATCCATACATCTTCACCATTTTGCACAATTGCATTTTATTAGCATTTACCGCGTACGCTGCTTTAATTAAAAAGGACTAATTTAAGAATTATGCGACAATACTAAAAATGAATGCCAATTTAGCATGACATTTGGCCAGTGTGGATCAAAAATATTTTTTTTTTAATAATGGCAGGAGTGGTAAAAGTTGCAAAATATACAGGTAACCAATTTTCTAAAAAAATCAAAAAGTATACCCTTGCCCTGCCCCACTAAACCAACAAAAAAAGTCTTTTTGAGAAAATTGTTCTAGTACCTATGTGTAAAAGTGATTGAAGACAATTTGATTATTTTTAGAGGTGCCCCAAGTAATCCAAATAAGAATTAGCATTTTATGTAATTTATAATAATGGCAAAACTTTTTAATTAATTAATATAGTTAGTCATTGAATATATTTTTAAACATATGGCAACACTGTTTGTCTAAAAGTTCTAAGTCTCTTAAGGTTAATAAATAAATTGAATTTTTATACAAGTTAATATTTTATCCATAATAAGTCTATCTTTCTCATTAAAATATCAATGTAACCAATACTACTTACATTATAAAAAGATAATATATTCATTTTTCTGTGTACACTCCGACCGAACGCTTCTAGCAGGGGCAGCTGCCCTCTTTGCTACGTCGAATTGATTTTTTTAATAAAACCCATTTATTAATATCTTTTTATATATTTATATATATTTTTTATAATTGTACAAAAAAAACACCTAAGTTTAAAATTGTTATGATTTTTTAGTTGATGCTTTGTTTTATTTCCTTCATGCAATATCCTTCGTTTATTACTATTTTTATTGTATACAATATATGTATACATATATGAATGGTAAAGTCACTTTACTAAAGTGGATCAAAAAATATGGTACAATTATTTATGTTTTAGCATTTAAAGACTTTAGTCAACCATACCTGTTGGCGCCAAGTATTGCGCCATGGGTTGATTTAAGTTGTCGATGTGACTTTGGTTACATAACCTTTATTTTGTGTCATTGTTAGTTGAGAGTCTCAACTTAAGACTATCAATAATATCTTTGATACTTATATATTAAAAAATAGTTATCCATGATAACTATAACAAAAATAACATAACATAATAATAATAATAAAAATATATATAAAAAATCATAATCATAAAATTTATATAATTTAATACATCATAAAATATAAATAAAATAAATAATATAATATACATAAACAAAAAATAGATAATATAAAAGAAAATTATACTTACGAGAAGAAATACAAGAAAAAATATAAGAAAATTACACGAGTAAAATAAGAAGAATGAAATAAGAAGAAAGATATTAAATAAAGAAAATATAAGAAGAAAGATATTCATGGATATGGAAGAAATAAGATATTAAAATATTTATTTAGATGAATTTCAAATTAAAATTATAATTGTCATAATAATTACATATAATATATAAATCACAAATAAAGGAATATAACTGTAAGTACATTCTCTTCTTTTATTAACCTGTGGTGCATTGATACACCATATTTTGGCCCATACGAACCGGATTTTGAAATCCATTTTTTGTTACAGTCCACTAATAAAATTTTATTTATTTAGTTAAAAATTGAATTTAAATTAAATTAATTATAAAATGTCAAATATGTCATTATTAGCTATAAATGCAAAAAGAGACGCAATATTTAATTTATTTTTAAATTATAATGACAATGCCAAAAAGGTTTCAAAGGCAGAAACTAGGAATACACAGGAATTTATGTCAAATACGCAATTTTAGATACATTATATGATCAATATAATAATTTAACAGATCAAGCTAATAATTTAGAATTGGATATAAATTCAGAATATATTCCTAGTTTTGAAAAATGGTCGAGTTTTGTAAATTTATATAGCCAAATTAAAGAAGTAAGAAATACTGTGTTGGAGGGTCGCAGGGTTTTGCCACAAACACAAAATTC
The DNA here is from genome assembly GCA_921294245.1 of Brassicogethes aeneus. Lineage (NCBI taxonomy): Eukaryota > Metazoa > Arthropoda > Insecta > Coleoptera > Nitidulidae > Brassicogethes > Brassicogethes aeneus. The sequence continues at coordinate 4,077,758 of OV121137.1, forward strand.
TTCAGGAAAAGAGCCCTGTTTTAACATTAAATTACCCCCAATTGAATTACCTAAATTTGATGGGAATCCTGAAAATTGGCCTTTGTTTTTTGAGGCATTTAAATCTAATATTCATCTTAATTCAAATTTAAATGATTCGCAAAAAGTTCAATATCTTGTGGGAAAGTTAAGTGGCAGGTCACTTACTGTTTTATCGGGAATTCTTTCTAATGAGGAAAATTATTTAACAATTTGGAATTCGTTGGTAAAAAAATATCAAGATAAACGTGCATTGGGTACATTTTATTTAAATAATATAATTGATATTAAAGTTGCCTCTAATAATTCCAATCAATTAAATAATTTTATAGAACGTTTTTCTTCCTCTTATAGCGTTTTGAAACAGTTAAATATAACTGACCTTTCAGATTTTATATTTCTTCATATGGCATTAAAAAAGCTAGATCCTCAAATTATACAATCATTTGAAAATTCAATTAATAAAGATATTCCATCTTGTGAAGATTTAATTGAATATATTCGACAACAAGTTAAAATTTTAGAACGCACTAACTCACATTTAGGTTTAAAACCACATAACACCCTAACACAACATCGTCCACATTTAACTACACATTCATTTGCTTTAGCAGATGTTAAATCTTTAAATTGTAAAATTTGTAATAAATCAGATCATTCAAAATTATATGAATGTCAGGTATTTAAAAATATGACACCTAAAGTCAGATTTGAAAAACTTAAAGAAATAAGACATTGTATTAATTGTCTTTATCCAAACCACACTAGTAGTAAATGTAAATCAAGTTATTGTTGTAAAAAATGCAATAAACGTCATAATACTCTATTGCATTTTGAACCAAATAAAATTAATTTTCAAAATGATATAACTTCTTTTAATGTTTCTTCTTCTATTAAACCTTTAACTCAATCTATAACTATGCATACTCAAGCTTCTTTAAAATTAAATACTACTGTATTATTATCAACAGCACAGGTATATGCATTTTCTAATAATGAAAATAAAAAAATAATACGATGTCTTATTGATAGTGCATCGCAAAATAATTTAATTAGTACTTCGTGCTGCAAAAAACTTAATTTAAATATTATTCCTTTAAATAATTCATACATAAATACAGTAGGTTCAATTAAAACCCCAATGAAAGGTTATGTTACTTTAACAATTCAATCACGAATATCATTGGATAAATATGATATTACTCTAATAGTAGTGGATATCATAACTGAAAAACTACCCATAACTAATATAAATACACAAGCATTCAATTATTTAAAAAATATATCATTAGCAGATGAATCTTGGAATGTTCCTGGGGAAGTTGAGATTATTTTAGGGGCTCAATTATTTCCCAATTTGTTATTAACAGGTCGAATTATTCCTCCTTCTAATTCGATTGCACCTCAAGCACTTGAAACTACATTGGGCTATATTTTAATTGGTGAAGTACCTGTTGATACAATTTTAAATAATTCATTTTCACATTTTAATTTAGGTTGGACTTTTGGGCCAATCACAAATGAAAATTTAAATATAAATTTAACAAAATTTTGGAATTTAGAAGAAATCCCTTCAGATTATATTCAAAACTCTGATGATATAATTTGTAAAAATCTTTATAAATCATCTTATTCTAGAGATTCTTCTGGAAGAGATATTGTAGAATTACCATTTAAAAAAGATTCTTCTTTATTAGGTAATTTTCATGTTATTGCTAAACGTAGATTAGTATTTTTAGAGCGTAAATTTAAAAGCAATTTAGATTTACGCCATGTAATTAAAATATTTATTTCAAGAAGAGGGCCTATTTCATGTTTATATTCGGATAATGCAACAAATTTCATAGGAGCTAAAAGACATTTAAATGAAATGTATAATTTTTTATATTCAAAGAAAATGAAAGTCATTTCAAAAAGAATTAAATATTAAAAAAATTGATTGGAAAATGATTCCTCCATCTGCTCCTCATTTTGGAGGTATTTGGGAAGCAAATTTAAAATGTGTTAAAACTCATTTATATTGAGTTATTGGTAAGCAATTATTATCTTATGAAGAGTTAAATACAATATTAATTCAAATTGAATGTTTATTAAATTCCAGACCACTTGGTTTATTAAATGATGAATCTCAACCAGAAATTCTTACACCTGCTCATTTTTTAATGTCAACTCCCCTTCAATGCTTACCATTTAGTTCATATTCTGATCAAACTTTAAGAGGAAGAAAACAGTTATTAGATAATTTAGTTAAATCCTATTGGAAAAAATGGCATTTAGAATATTTACGTACATTACAATTAAAACAAAAAGGGAATAAATCAAATATACCTATTAGTATAGGAACAATTGTGTTGATAAAACATGATGTGCCTCCACTTCATTGGCCTTTAGGTGTTTAGAACAAGTTTATCCTGGAAAGGATGGGGTTATCAGGGTAGCATTAGTGCGATCTCAAAATGGAGTTTTTAAGCGACCTGTGGTAAAATTTTGCCCCCTTCCAACACAGTGATATTAAATATTGTGATATTTAATTTAAATTTAATTAAATATAATGTCTATAATAGATTATATTAAACTTGTCATATAATTTTGTTATTTAAACTTACTTTGAAATTATCATTTCAAAGCCGGGGAGTATGTTGGCGCCAAGTATTGCGCCATGGGTTGATTTAAGTTGTCGATGTGACTTTGGTTACATAACCTTTATTTTGTGTCATTGTTAGTTGAGAGTCTCAACTTAAGACTATCAATAATATCTTTGATACTTATATATTAAAAAATAGTTATCCATGATAACTATAACAAAAATAACATAACATAATAATAATAATAAAAATATATATAAAAAATCATAATCATAAAATTTATATAATTTAATACATCATAAAATATAAATAAAATAAATAATATAATATACATAAACAAAAAATAGATAATATAAAAGAAAATTATACTTACGAGAAGAAATACAAGAAAAAATATAAGAAAATTACACGAGTAAAATAAGAAGAATGAAATAAGAAGAAAGATATTAAATAAAGAAAATATAAGAAGAAAGATATTCATGGATATGGAAGAAATAAGATATTAAAATATTTATTTAGATGAATTTCAAATTAAAATTATAATTGTCATAATAATTACATATAATATATAAATCACAAATAAAGGAATATAACTGTAAGTACATTCTCTTCTTTTATTAACCTGTGGTGCATTGATACACCAATACCGTTATCAAATAAAAAATACATATAATTTAACCATTCATGTAATAAAAGTTGTAATAAAGTAACCGCTGTGGCTCCCGTCCCGAGGCGGGACTTAAGTTCAGTCCCGATTGACGTCATAATTTTAAGATTTGTTATGTTATAATAAAATAATAATAATAATAAATTGTACCTGTATACATGTTAAGGGCACGTTAGTTACGTCATAAAACCAAACCAACCCAAACTCAACAACACAACCCAACCGACCCCGCCCCATTGGGCCCCCCCCCGCCCCATTGAGCAAAAAACCCAACTAAAATGGGCAAATTTATGTTACGATAAAAATAAAACACTTTTTAACAAAGAAACAACAAATTTATAAAATAAAAAAAGTTTGACAACTTCTAGTAGAATCGAACCCGGTACCTCTCGCATGCCAAGCGACCGCCCTAACATCTAAGCCATCCAGCTTGACACCAATTATAAAAGTTCGGGGAATAAAAACAGATTTACAGTGTGTGACGTATGTCGGGATCGAAGTTAAGTCCCGCCTCGGGACGGGAGCCACATCGTAAAGTAAAACACTACAAAGGGGTTTGCATAAATAAATACATAAAACAAAGAATCCACTGAAAAAAATATCAAATTTACAAAACTTTATAGTTTTTTTCGTACAATTCTAATAAACTTTTACATTTTTTTATATTATAAATTGAAATTAATAGAATAGAATAAAAATGCGTTGTATTAAAACAATCAATTCGACGCCAAAGGGGGTAGCCAAGGGGGTAGGGGATAAGGGCAGCTGTCCCCGTTAGAAGGGTGCGGGTAAGCGTTCGGTCGGAGTGAACACAGAAAAATGGATATATTCTCTTTTTACAATATAAGTAGTATTTGTTTCATTGATTTTTTAATAAAGGTATACTTATTATGGATAAAATATTAATTTATACAAAAATACAATTTATCTAAGCGATTTAAATTTTCAGACATACATACATTGTTGCCATATTATTGTGTATAAAATCATTTTATTAAAATGTATTCAATGATTAACTAGTAATTAATTATACGTTTTTGTGCATACGGCCATTATTTTAAATTACATAAAATACTAATTCCTATTTGGATTACTTGGGGCATCTCCAAAAATAAATATCTCTGTACACGCACATTTTACACTTACCAGAACAATTTCTACAACAAATATTTTTTTAGGAGTTTGTGGGGCAACAATTTTTTTAGAAAAATGCTTGCCTGTATACTTGGCAATTTTTGCCACCCTGTCATTATTTAAAAAAACACCCTATTGTACAATTACATTACTGACGTCAGACATACATCATGTATGATTCATGGCGATGGAGACTCAACCAAAGGAGTGGTAATCAAAGGTTGCCCTCAAGGGGGAGTACTCTCGCCACTTCTATGGAACTTAGTTGTTGACAATCTTCTAGAGTCTCTCAACAACAATGGTTTTACCACCTTTGGCTACGCAGATGACATCACTATCACGCTAACGGGGAAAATTGAGAGCACCCTTTGCGATCTAATGCAAACAGCTCTAAACATACTTGAAAACTGGTGTAATAGGAATTTCCTCTCTGTAAATCCTGCAAAGACGGAATTAATTCTATTTACCAGAAAAAGAAAACTTGGCTTCCTCAAAATGCCTAAGTTATTTGGAACCTGTCTGGAACTAACAAACCAAGTCAAGTACTTGGGAATAATTCTAGACAGCAAACTTAACTGGAGTAGTCATCTAAAGCACAAAATTCAGAAGGCCTCAGTGGCCTTCTGGCAGTGTAGAAGGACTGTCGGAAGGACGTGGGGACTATCCCCAAAGATAGTTCTCTGGTTATATACGGCAGTCATTCGACCAATGTTGTGCTATGGATCTGTCGTTTGGTGGCCCAAAATCAAACAAACTACTGCAGCAAAACAAATAGAGCATGTGCAACGGCTTGCATGTCTAGCTGTTACAGGCAGCATGCGCACAACTCCAACCGCAGCCATGGAAGCAATCCTGAACATCCCCTCTTTGGATCTGTTCGTAGAGGAGGATGCACTGAGATCATCTCTGAGGCTTTCGACCACTAAAATGTGGAAAGAAAATATCTCTAGCAAACGTCACACCTGCATCCTGGAAAAGAATGTCCGACAGACACCTATTCTGAGTGCAGTGCGCGACCAGATTGTGCGGAGCTATAATTTTAATACTCCCTATCAGGTGTGGATAAATGGACACCCAAATACCTCGCCTGATCTTTCTATCTTTACAGATGGATCCAGAACCGACTCAGGCTCTGGAGCTGGAGTATATTGTCAGAACCCATCCATACGCCTCAGTATATCATTGGGTGTCTATGCGACCATATTCCAGTGTGAAATCACAGGCATACTGGAGGCTGCTCGTAAAGTAATAGAGCTCCAAATACATGGAAAAACAATAAGAATCTCCTCAGATAGCAGGGCCTCCTTGCTGGCCTTGAGTCACAATATAGTTGACTCGGGACTGGTAGCGGAATGCATTGCTGCTTTGAAGCTGATAACGATTAATAATATCCTAGAACTAGTATGGGTTAAAGGACATAATGGTAATGAAGGAAATGAAAAGGCTGATGAACTGGCAAGACAGGGATCGGAAAAGCTGCCAGTGGGCCCTGAACCTGTCCTGCCACTTACGAACTCAACCTTAAAAGTCCAGATAAAAAAACTAACCCATGAAAAACAACTAAGAAGATGGGTTAATCTAAGCTCATGTCGTCAGACCAAAAATATTATCACTAATCCATCTGACAAGCTGGCCAGGTACAGTCTACAGCTATCTCGTCAAAACCTCTCCGACCTTGTCGGAATTATAACGGGACACTGTAGACTAAACAAACATCTTCATACGATAAGAAAAGTAGACAGTCCTCTTTGCAGAGCCTGTAACTGGGGCGAAGAGAATGTAATACACATTATTTGTGAATGTCCTGCTCTTCTCGAATTCAGAAAATCCACTTTAGGAGAAGAATGGGTTGATGCAACCAACATTAGCTCCATCTCTCCAGCCGTCTTTCTAGATTTCTTTCGGAAACTCGGATGGCTGGATTAAAAAATTTGAGCAAACACAAATGGGGAAATGGATCTCGGGGGCAGTACAAAGGGCCAACTGTGGCCTAAGTGCATGTAGCCACAATGTGGCTACCCTCCACCCAACAAATCCAAATCCAATCCATACATCATGTTTGATACATGAATGACATTCATGTATGTTATTTGAATGACATTCATGTAGGACGAGCAAGTTTGACGATTTTTAATCAACACACTAGCAAACACCAACGCGCAAGCATGTACATAGGTTTCTATGACATACATAAATGACACAAGCTGGCCATAGCATGCATATTAAAATTTTCGAATAAAAATTAAATCTTGCTCCAATAGTTAATGACATTATCACTGTTTTTTTATTAAAAACGAAAGAAAAGTTTTCATTCCAAGCTTAGCATATTAGAGTATGAATAAAGATAATAGTTATTTACGATATAAGTGGGATAAGAGCTTTATTAACGTACGCTAATAAAGCGTTATCACACGTATATTGTACAAATTTGTATCTACGTCTCTAAATGAAAAAATAAACGGTAATTATTTTTGTGTAAGACTTAATTTAGGGTTATTTTGAAATTTTGACATTTTGACTTTTTTATTTGATTGGTTAAAAGCAGAGAAAAACGCGTGCGTTAATGAACTTCTTATCTCACTCAAAATGAGTGGGATAAGAAGTTCTTATCTCACTGGCGTAGATAAAATGGTTTTTTGCCTCGTAAATGTTAATTTTATGTCTAACAAAATTTAGATAAATTTATCAAACAAAAAAATGAAAAAAACTAATTATAGAAAGGAATGCAAATAGTGTAGGTAAGGTTGTATTACATATATCCTAACAAGTTTTTAATAGAGTAAAAGTCTTAATGAAGTTTAAAGTAATAATGAGCCTGTTTACAAGAATCATTTAATTTGTAGTCACGTACTATTTAATTATTAATATTATTATTAATATTATATTAATTTTTGATATTATATTTTGGGACTTTACACTAATTTGTTTTTAAGTAGTTCCTCAAATGTTTTATCTATAAACTAGATTTAAATATATTATATATTAAATATACATTTATTAAATGCCACTGTTAAAAAATAAACGTTTGGTTATTATTTACACCTATAAAAATAATTTAAAAGTGTATTCACTTGGTCGATACTTTTTTATACGACACCTAGGTATCATAGCTATGAAATTTTAATTTTAAACTAACTAATTGATTGGATGAAACCTGTTGTTATTATTTTATAATAATTAATGCATTATAGTAAAATTATAATCAATTATATTTTGACTGCAACTGTATCCTCTGGAGGATGAATGTATGCTTTGAAGATTGAATGTATGTAATACATACTATGTATGTATGTATTCATCATTAACAATGAGTAAGATCACGTAAGTGGACCCCCCAATTACCTCTTGATCGAGAAATTCAAATAAATATATTTTAATATAAAGTAGTCACCATCAATAATAAAACCCTAAAACAGTTTTTTGAAATTTTCATTTTAACACCAATTTTTTTTACAATGAAAATTTTGGAGACTTTTAATTAAAAAATAGATAACAGAAAAACCGTTAGAGATATTTTATTAAAATTTTCAGGATTTATTGTTTAATATTCACATTTTGAAAAACAATTAAAAATTTTAAATTATTTATTTATTATCATATTTTTAATTAACTTTTATATAAACAAATAAAAATTTTAATGACTTCTCCCTCAAATTATAAATTTATTTTATTTCAGTTAGGTACATGCATTGTACACTTTAGTTAAATATTTTGCAATAAAATTTCCATGCCCGCTATTAGTTTAAACAATATGAATTTATTTATCCCCGAGCGCGAGCCATTTCGGTAATGCGCGCTATAGGTATACCGCGCACCGTAGACTCGGCATCCGCTCCAATCAGTATTAATAAATAATAAACTTTCGTTGACAATAGAAAATCATGTTATTTAACAAATTTAATTTTTTTAATGTAATAATTATAACAAATAGATATTATATCTACTGTTTTTATGGTTTTTTTAATTATCTTTATTTCTTTTTTTATATATAAACAATAATAACAAATTAAGTTTACAAGCCATTCAAAATTTTCAACAATTTTTTTACAATGAAAATTTTGGACTTTTAATTAAAAAATAGGTGACAGAAAAACCGTTGGAGACATTTTTATGAAATTTTTAGGATTGAAAAATAATTCAAAATTTAAAATTATTTATTTTTATTTTTAAAAAACAAATGAAAATTTTAATGACTTTTTCCTCAAATTATAAATTTGTTTTTTTTTCAGTTACATGCATTGTACACTTAAGTTAAATATTCTGCAAGAAAATTTCACTGCCCGCTATTAGTTTAAACAATATGAATTAATTTATCCCCGAGCGCGATCGCTGTCGGTTCAGCGACCTAAAAATTAAAGTTAAAGGAAATATCATATAATATTAAACAAAATCAAGCTACATCCGTTAAGACATAAAAACCCGTGTAATTTACTTTTCGCAATTCTGCAAAATAATCATTTTGTGCTTTTTCCCTTTTTATAAAATTTATTTTTGTTCAGTGTTGATTGAATCGTCAAATCATTAACTTGTTAACTTCTTCTTCAATAAATATTTGGTGTTCATAAAAACTTACAAGTGTTTCCATCAAAATATTTAACTGGCGCTGCGAACAGGATTGCCAAAACGTATATCAACGGTTCGTTTTACGATTTATTTGGAAATCCGGACCAAGAACGAAGAACGTTAAAGACGCAAGAAAAATCAAGAAGCTTATCGACAGAAAGACCTGATCAGACCAAATTCTTCATCGAAGTCAATTTTTGAACATTCTTCCCGGAAGCATTTTTCCGTCTCCTATGGGGCTAGCGCAACCGAGTGCGCTAATCGTGTAGGATACGGAAGCGAGACCTGTATCTCCGTTCCCTAAGTGGTTAATGCACCGCCTGTAATTAGGTATTATCACTAGAGGCTAAATGTAGCAAAGTATTCCTCAAGGTTATGACGATTAGATGTCATTTTGGTTATGCAGGTACACTGCATTGTGCCATACTAATGGGGCGGGGTCGGTTGGGTTGGGTTGTTAAGTTTGGGTTGGTTTGGTATGGCACAATGCAGTGTACCTGCATAACCAAGATGACAGCTATTCGTCATAAACTTGAGGAATACTTTGCTACATTTAGCCTCTAGTGTATTATCGTGCTATAACGTGCATACAATGATTCGCGCCTTTAAGACATACGTCAATCTGTTTGTTTGGTTATTATTATTATTATTTTATATGTACATACAAAGAAAGATCACCTAGAAAGCTCATTGCAGAGTGCTTATTCGTATGCGGTGCGTTAACCACTTAGGGAACGGAGATGCAGGTCTCGCTTCCGTATCCTACACGATTAGCGCACTCGGTTGCGCTAGCCCTATAGGAGACGGAAAAATGCTTCCCGCAATTTGCTGCCAAGTCTGCTGTTTCAACGTTATGTGGTATTCCCTCATTTTCCTTCCGTAAGTACCTCTTGGTTTCCCGTTGTTCAAAATCAATCACACTCACTTAATAAAAAAAACAATAATAAATAAATAAAAAAAATAAAAAAATAAATTATTTTTTTTTTCAAATTAATTTATATTCAAGCACGTTGGTTAATAATTTAAATTTAGGTATTGCATACATTTTAATATTAAATTAAAAACTTTATTGCTTATATTTTATTATTAAATTTAAATTTAAGCACAGTTAATAAATAGACAAATTTATTAATTAATTAATAATAATAATTAATAATTAATAGCAAACACTTTATTATTGTTTAAATAATATATTAATTTTAGCTTACATCGCATAAATTTTATTTTTATTTTTATTAATTTTAGTATACGTTGCATATTTTATTAAGCCTTATCGTGTAAATAAATGTCATTGAGTGAAAATTCATTTAAGTGATTTGGACGAAAACGAATTGCAAACCATCCGAGACTTACGTTATCGAAACCACAAAAATTCCGATTCAGATTCTGATCTCTCTCTTCGTAGTTTGGATAACCGCTTTTGCGAAAATATTATCATGGCCATTGCAATTTCTAATGATGAACATTTTGTAAAACGATACCTGAGTACAGCCACGAGAATGGTAATCTAAATGAATTCATTCATGCTGTTGATAAAATAGTATCGCTTTTTCCAGGAACATTTACTATTACAAATCCTCAACGTTTGTTGTTTAATTTATATACAGTGGGTAAAATTAAAGGGCTTCCTAAAGATTTTATAACTTCTAATAATTATGACGCGTTTGTTCCTAATAATTTTAATACTTGGGCAATTAATCGGGCCCAATTGCTGAAAAAATTTGGTGAAATTTGATCGGAGGCAACCCTCGAAAAAATTTTATGTAGTTTAACTCAAAAACCAAATGAATCTTTTATGGACTTTCATCTTCGCATTAATTTAAAATTAAATGAGCTTATTCAGTTAACTCGATTAAAAAATAATCAACAACCAGCTGTAGTTGAAGCTCAAAAACAAATATATACAAACAAGGCATTAAGGACGCTTAAAACAGGTATTAATCAACCATGTAGAGACCTTTTATGTTCAACATCCCCCGACACAATGGAGGATTGTGTAAAACGCTGTTCTGATTACGATAATTTAATGGCTCATCGAAAAAGTTTAAGTTATCAATCACAAAATTCTCGATCTCAAAATGTTAAACATAACCCCAACTACGCAAAATTTTAGAAATAACTCCAATCGTTCGCAAAGTCAAAATTATAATAAAAATTTGCCACAAAATTCTAATTCGCCTTCTTATCATTCGCAAACGTATCCGCGACAAAGTTCTGAGAATAGACCAGGTTTTTCCGGTAATGTAAACAATCCTCAAAGACGATAAAACCAGACTTTCAATAATTCTTGCCGCCATCCAAACTCATACCCCCAACCAATGTCCACTTCCACAACTCATTCTAATAATTCACGCCATCAGCAAAATTCCTATCCCGAGCCTATGTCAACTTCTACCATTCAATCTAACAGACAACAACACAATCATCACAATTTAGAATTATTTGACAAAAATTTGGATTGTGAACAATCAAATTTCGAAAATTCTGTTAATTATCATGACGATATTCAAACATCTTATGACAATTTTCAAACATCTGACTACGATTTTTAAACATCTGACAACGATTTCCAATCATTCGACTACGATTTCGAGTCTCAAAATTTTTACACGGAGAGCCACTATCAGCCCCCGAGATAGATTTAAACAACTTAGCAAATTTACCCCGACTACCATATTTCGACATCCCCGACTTAAAATTACGAGTTTTAATTGATACTGGAGCGACGGATTCAATAATAACCCCTCAAGCTGCCGCAAAATTCTCCAAACAATATTTTTTTGAAGAACCTTTTACTATTCGATCTCTAACGAAAACATACTCCGATAATATAAATTTACGTTATCCCATTTTACAACACTTTGGCATAAATTTTCCTATGAATTTTCATGTAATAGATTGGCATACTCAATATGTCCTTCTATCATCCCAAGACTTAGGACAGTTTAAAAGTAATATAGACTATTAAACAAACACATTAACTATCGGTCCAATTTTAATCAAATTTAAATACCTCAATCCCAAAATAACAAAAATCCCGGTGTCCATTTCTGACGGTGATGTTTTACTTCCCTCGATACTTAATAATAATCACAAAATTGTTATTCCCTAATCAATTCATACCGCTTTTAACGGCTATGTATCTGTCCCTTATATTGATGAGAATTTTCATAACATTATCCCTGTTCAACCCTTACATAATTTTAATATCGGCAATATTTCCCAAGAAAAAACTCCATTAAATGTAAATAATGTAAGACTCGATCACCTTAATTCCGAAGAAAAAGAAAAAATTATAAAACTATGTAAAGATTTTTCGGGAATCTTTTATAATGAAAACCAATTGCTTTCGGCAACTACGACAATTAAGCATAAAATCCCCACGACCGATGACATACCGGTTTACTCAAAAACTTTCAGACACCCCCCGGTAATACAAAAAGAAATTTCTTCTCAAATTCAAAAACTACTCGATAATGAAATAATTCGACCTTCCATATCACCATATTCCAGTCCAGTTTGGATTGTCCCAAAAAATTAGATGCTTCAGGCACAAAGAAATATAGACTGGTAATAGACTATCGAACTTCAAAAACTACAGAAGATAAATATCCCTTACCCCGAATAGATGAAATTCTTGACAACATAGGTCGATGCACATACTTTTCTTGCCTAGACCTTGCACAAGGTTTCCACCAAAACTGCTTTCTCCGTGCCAAATGGTCATTTCGAGTATCTCCGAATGTCGTTCGGACTCAAAAATGCCCCGGCAACGTTTCAGAGAATGATGGACGAAATTCTAAAATCTCATATTTACAAACGATGCTTTGTATATATGGACGATGTCATCGTCTTCTCTCGATCTCTTCAAGAACATATTAATGACCTTAAATTATTTTTTTCTTGTTTAAAATCCGCAAATTTAAAGGTACAACTCGATAAAAGCGAGTTTCTTTCAAAAAAAGTTGAATTTTTAGGACACATTGTAACTGATAAAGGCCTTCAGCCAAATCCAAAGAAAATAGCCGCTATTGTAAATTTTACCATACCTAAATCTATTAAAGAAATTAAATCTTTTCTTGGTTTAATAGGCTACTACAGACGTTTTATTCCAAATTTTGCAAAAATTGTCTATCCAATTAATAAATGTACAAGAAAAGGAGAAAAAATCAATATTCATGATCCGCGTTATATTTCTGCTTTTGAACAGTGCAAAAACCTAATAACCCATTCTCCAATCCTACAATATCCCGATTTTAACAAAACATTCACCTTGACAACCCACGCATCCCATATTGCCATAGGTTCAGTTTTATCCCAAGAGTCAAAACCAGTTGCTTTTTATTCCCGAACACTAAATTCTGCAGAACGAAACTATTCCACGATTGAAAAGGAACTACTAGCCTCGACAAAATTTTTTCGGCCCTACCTTTTTGGACAAAAATTTAATATCGAAACCGATCATAACCCCCTCGTTTGGCTCAGTAGTTTAAAGACACCCAATTCCCGTTTAATTCGATGGAAAATAAAATTAGACGAATTTGACTACAACATTTCCTATAAAAAAGGTAAGGAAAATATTGTCGCTGACGCACTCTCTCGTGTTGAGATTAACGTTCACAATTCTGACTCAGATAATGAATCACTAATGGTTAACGTAGATCTTGATGAAATTGTCACTGTCCATTAGGGTGGGCCGAAAAACGTAAAAAAAAATATTTGAGATATTTATTTTTGGGTAGCAAACAAAAGTTACCTTATGTTAAAAGTAATTTATTAGAAAAAAATGTAGCGTACTAGCCCATTATTTAAGGGTCCCCCGGGGGCCCAAAATTTTTTTTTGTATGTTTTGACTGGGGTGGGAACAAAAAGTTACCTTATGTTAACAGTAATTCTAGAAAAAAAATGAGCGTACTAGCCCAATATTTAAGGGTGCCCCGGAGGCCCAAAATATTTATTTTTATCATATTTTAATTGGGGTAACCACAAAAGTTACCTTATATTAACAGTAATTCTAAAAAAAAAATAAGCGTACTAGCCCAAAATTTAAGGGTGCCCTGGAGGCCCAAAATATATTTTTTGTTCATATTTTAATTGGGGTAACCACAAAAAGTAACCTCATGTTAACAGTATGTTTAGAAAAAAATAGCCATTCTAGCCCAATATTTAAGGGTGCCCTGGGGGGCCCAAATTTTTTTATATATATTTTAATTGAGATGGCAACAAAAAGTTACCCCATGTATTATTGCATAGACAAACCAAATGCCTGTCTCAGTCTAAGTTTTTTTATTATTTTATTAAGACGCCTTTTGATGAAAAAAATTAGCAACTCTTGTTGATTTTATTAAATTTAAAAAAGATTTTGCGTTACCCTAAATTAATTAACACAACCACTATCGAAATAAATAAAGTCTTAAAAGAAGTAAATACTTGGTCAGTTAATCATAGACTTCAGTTAAATGCCAAAAAGAGTCTTGTAATAAATATTGGTACAGTATATATGATAAATAAAAAACAATATAATTTTAATACCATACTTACATATAAATAATATAGAAATACCTCAGCAAGAAACAGCAAGAAATCTGGGTGTTATTTTTTATACAAACCTGAACTTTGAAAGCCATGTTACAAGACAACTTAGTTTGTGTTATATGAAGCTGAAATCACTATATTAATTTAAGTATGTTCTAAATTCTAACACCAAGTGCAAAATTGTTTCAACATTATTATACACCCTATTATAGACTATTGCATGCCAGTCTACTACTCATATCATACTGAAACATTTAAAAATAAACTCATGTATTAGATTCATATATTTACAAGCATTTAAAAATAATTGATCCTTACAAGCATAATTTTGGAAAATTAGTGCAGAAAGTAAATACCTAATAATTTCCTGAATACATATTCAACAACTTTATTCAAAGATCCAATAAACACAATCTTGATTTAAGACACAATCTTTTTCAAATACCTAGTCACAAAACTTCAAAATCTAAGGATTCGTTTATAGACCTATCTATAGAACTTTTGAACGATAAAACATTCTTTAACATAATATTTAAATATCCAAACACATTTAATTTAGAGTACAAAAATTTGTTATTAACTGGTGTGATATGAAATTATAGGATTTAGTTTAATTAATATGTGATATGCAGAATAAAATAGATTTAATTTCTTAGTAGGTGGTATGGAAGAACGTCCTTACGAACGCAGCCTTTTGTGTAATTAATTTTGTGTTTTACGCAATAAAGCATTTTTATTATTATTATTATTAATTAATTGGATATTTGCTCCTCGAGTTCCATCCGCCCCCTTCCACCCAGTTTTTTTTATTATTTAAATAATAGACTTGTTGTCATATAGGCCGGTAAAGATGTCCGCGCATCTATATATATATGGTTATAACCATTTCTTGCTACCTCACAGTAAATTTTTAATGCAGCTTCTGTTACAAGCTTCACAAACTTTTTCACTGCTTGCGTGTGAAAGGGAAACTTGCCGAACCTTATATAGAAGTCGTCTGCTCGACTTATAAATATTTTTAGTTCTTTTATTTAAAAAACACATTTCCAAATTTATAAACATTTTTAACCCTAGAATTTGCTAAACCGCCAAATTTTTTACGTCAAACTCTAATATTGGAAATTTTTTTGTAAAAATATTGTTAACATAAGGTAACTTTTTGTGGCTACCCCAATTAATATATAAAAAAAAAATATTGGGCCCCCGGGGCACCCTTAAATATTGGGCTAGTACGCTAATTTTTTTTCTACAATTATTGTCAACATAATGTAACTTTTTGTTGCCACCCCAAACAAAATATAAAAAAAAAGTATTTTGGGCCCCCAGGGGGACCCTTAAATATTGGGCTAGTATGCTAAATTTTTTTTTACAAACTACCTTTGGCATAAGGAAACTTTTTTTTGGTACCCCTAAATTGAATTCAAAAAATAATTTTTTCGGCCCACCCTACTGTCCATGCCCCTGCCGATTATGATCCCCAAGCACCTATATCTGTAATTTCCGGAAAATCTACCGTCCACTCTCAAAAAGAAAATATTTTCTGTACCTTACCCATTTCGGAGGAATGTATAAACAAATTTCAAAACCAAATTTTTGTACGTATAGGAACATTACAGTCTCATTCAGTCACTAATCGATTTAATAAAAATATTCATTTAATTACTCTTGTTTCAAATAATTTAGAAATACATTTTTCATCAACATTAAAACATATCATAGACCCTCAAAAGACGTACTTTATGACAGAGAACTACGTCCTATTCTTGAAAACATTCTTTCATCTTTATTTAATACAACACTAAAAATTATTCTTTTTCAGTCTAAAGTTCAAGATGTTCCAGAAATTGAAAATCGGAAATCGGAAAATCGGAAATTGTTAATAACTATCACAATGCTAATCATAACGAAATCAACGAAACGTACGAACATTTGCGTAGAAAATATTACTGGCCAAATATGAAAAATTTAATAACTTCAATAATAAATAAATGTGAAATCTGTTTAACATCCCAATACGAAAGAAATCCTATAAAAACACCATTTAAAGGTCCTTTACTTCCTTCTCTCCCTTTTAAAACACTCCATATTGACATATTTAGCTATTTGAAACATAAATTTTTGACCATCATTGACCCCTTTACAAAATACGCCCAAGCCTATCACGTAGAAAATACAACTTCAACCCATATCCTCTCCAAATTAAGACACTATTTCGCACACCACAATTTTCCCAAAAATGTTGTTTTCGATCAAGGTCCCGAGTTTAAAAATAAAGTAGTTAACGAATTTTTCAATCTACATCAAATTAACATTCACTATACATCCAGATCTAACTCCTCATCCAACTCCCCTATAGAACGCCTACATTCCACCATAATCGAAAAATTACGTGTTCTAGAACCCTCTGAAACAAATATTATAGAACGTATGATATCTGCCATTACTATTTACAACCAATCCATACATTCAGCTACAGGTTTTTCTCCATTTTCCCTAATATACGGACCATACGAACATGAGACACTGTTTGACAATAATCTGACAATTTATGAAAAATATAATCAAGACAGAAAAAAAAGAAATTCTGCCATTTATAATAGTTATTTATGTATTAAGGGCATAATAAGGTTTTTATGGTCCGAGGCGCTATTTCGAGCCCGAGCGCGTCAGCGCGAGGGCTAGAAAAGCGTCGTAGGACCATAAAAACCAGTTATGCCAGCAATGCATACAAAACTTTATGCACGATTAATATATTATTATTTTTAATATATTATTGTTTTTAAAGACGTTTACGTCAAAGAATTTTTGTTATAATTGTCATATTATAATGTCAACTGACATCAGTCAGTTTTAAAGTTTAAAGATAAATGAAATTGAGGAAGCAGCTGAAAAGGCGAAAAATTGCGGCCTGCTGCCGGTAAAATCAAAATCTTTATACGAAAAAACTTACTTCGAATATATCAAATGGTGTAACATTGTTGTTTTTAATTTTTGACGTTTCATTATAGCCCGCTGGGCCATAATAACGCCCGCGGGCTATAAAAAGACGTTTACGTCAAAGAATTTTTGTTATAATTGTCATATTATAATGTCATCGTGCATAAAACATGTTTATGCACGATGACATTATAATGTGACAATTATAACAAAAATTCTTTGACGTAAACGTCTTTTTATAGCCCGCGGGCTTTATTATGGCCCAGCGGGCTATAATGAAACGTCAAAAATTAAAAACAACAATGTTACACCATTTGATATATTCGAAGTAAGTTTTTTCGTATAAAGATTTTGATTTTACCGGCAGCAGGCTGCAATTTTTCGCCTTTTCAGCTGCTTCCTCAATTTCATTTATCTTTAAACTTTAAAACTGACTGATGTCAGTTGACATTATAAATTATAATAAATAAATTAAATTTATAATATGACAATTATAACAAAAATTCTTTGACGTAAACGTCTTTAAAAACAATAATATATTAAAAATAATAATATATTAATCGTGCATAAAGTTTTGTATGCATTGCTGGCATAACTGGTTTTTATGGTCCTACGACGCTTTTCTAGCCCTTGCGCTAACGCGCTCGGGCTCGAAATAGCGCCTCGGGCCATAAAAACCTTATTATGCCCTTAATACATAAATAACTATTACACAAAGCAAAAAACAAAAGCCGATAATAACCTTGCCAAAATTAACGAAACCAGAACAGATCAGCCCACAATTAATTCTGACACTCCCTTATATGTTTGTACAGCTAGAAGATCTAAACACGAAAAACCTTACAGAAAAGAACTATTAAAAAATCAAGACAACGAAAATAAAGATATCATTTATACAGTACACCCTAAAATTAAAATAGAGACAAAAAATAATGTTAGAAAAATTAAACGTCCCCGTAAATAAACAAAATTTCTTGTTACAGCTACATCCTTGCTTACTCGTGTGTGCTTAATAATGGGTTTTATTCTTATGATTCCGAAACCCAACAAGAATTTTCACATTTTCATAGATTCACTGTTTCCATTAACCTTCATAAGATTAAAAAAAGTCTAAATTCAATGCCCTTCATGAATAATGAAACACCTTTAAGCAGAATTTACAATATAAAACTTAAAATTTACAATATAAAACTTAAAGAAGCAATAATAATTTTCATAAATTAACATTTTTTCGACAAAAAAGAGGACTTGCTAATTTTTTGGGGTCTGATATTAAATTTATTACGGGCAATCCAGACAATGACGACCTAGAAATAATCAATGACAATATAAAATCAATTTCGGATAAAAGACGAACAATCAATAAAAAATAATAAACTTATTTCAAATGCACAACATATTCAAGAAAGATTTCATTTAATAATTGACAATTTTAATAGTAACAATGAACAACTGGAAAAATATTTACGAATATACAAAATGATTTAGGAATTCATGAAGCACAAATTAATATCGCTAATATCGTACACGTAAATGATTTTTTATTAATGCTTTTACGTACGTACGTACATTAAATTAAATTCTTTATATTGTATTGGGATAGGGGGAAGTTAAGGGACAGTTTAAAAAAAATGGTGAACACAACATAAAATAAAGGGGCCTTCAAAGTGTAACATTATTGGACAATATTGAATTGTAAGATTGGTACAATATATTTACAATGTATTGTTATCGAATGTTTTAGCTATATAGAGCCAATTTTAGGATGCAATGTTGTATCGGTTTTGAGATCCATTATGGTAAATATTTTTAGGATTCGGGGATAAAAATATTTAAAAAGAAAATTAAAATGTGCATCTACACCCAGACGCAGTTCGCTAAATACTAAATGCAATGCCAGACTCTGGCAGCCAGACTTGACCTCGCTTACAATCCGCACGCATGCTCTGGCCAATCAAATTATTTTTTTTTTTTGGCTTTGGACTGTAGTACATTTAGCCAGTCACTCTTTTTGTAATTTTGGCAAAAACAACCACCTAAGATAAGCTTCTTTCTAACACGAAATAGGAAATGTACAGACGATTAACAAGGGATTATAACAGGGACACACTCTTCTCGTTCTAGGGCCTATTAGAACATTTTAATCAAATTATATTTGGCGTTCTATCCTTGTTCTTTTAACGCGGGTATTGATCAACCGTCCTTCCCAACCCGAACACCATACCAATGAACTATGTAGTTTACTTTCCTCTACCCAGTGGCGGCTGCTACAGGGAGGGCAACGGGGCAGTGCCCTCCCGAGTCCCCCCGATGCAACTCAAAAACATTATATTTAATTAATTTATTTGTAATGTTACACCATAACGAACTTTTTAAATGTAATTCTCAATATTAACTTTAGGACGGTTAATACGGGTAAACTTTTTTAGGATAGATAGTTTCAAACCGGGCGGATTCAAATCTGCCCTGTTAGTCTGACGTATCAATGAAGGCGGGGGTGTGCGGCGTGCGGGCGGATTATATCTGTTTCAGTGGGAGTCAGCCATCATAATAGTGCGAAATAATAAGATGCCCCTCAGGCGTTGCCGATTTGCGCGTTTTGAGGAAGGTCAGTTAGTCAAAAATCGTTTTCTGTTATTTTTAAAATGGATATAAATACCGTAGATTATATAATTACTTGTGTTAATTTAAATATGGGTTTATGGGTCTCACAACTTACATACATTCGTAAGTTTATTAAAATAAAAAAAAATAAAATAAATCTTTATTAAATAGTAAATCCTAATATACAATCAATAAAAACAATAATAAAAACATTATTTTTTTTTTTAATAAAATAAATCTTTATTAAATAGGAAATCCTAATATACAATCAATAAAAACAATTATAAAACCATTATTTTCCAATTTTTGCATGTATATATATTTCTGCCCCCCCAATTTAATATGTCACCAGCCGCCACTGCCTTTACCTGTTTACCTGTACTATACAGATTAAATCAGGTTGCTAGTAGAAGTGTAGTCATGGCGTACTATTTTGCACATTTTTACTTAAGAATTAATTATGCGATAATGTTTTGAGGCAACTTAAGTTCTTCTCAAAAAGTTTTAAGGTTGCAAAAAAAAGCTATTCGAAATATCGTTGGAGCGTCTAAATTTACATCTTGTAAAAATATCTTTCTTGAAATAAAAATAAGGATGAATTTCTATTTGTGTTACAAACAATTATATATAAAAAAAGATTATTTTTTTTACCTAATAACTTGAATAATAACATGAATAAGTTATATGCACGTATTTGATGACCATGTACAAGGTGTACGAAGATTATATTTCATTTCTTTGAATTATCTCTTATCTTTAATGTTCATGATTATTACATTTTAGTTTAGTTTAATTCATTCTGTATCTTGCTTTTCGATTGTAAACCTCGTATAATTAATAAAGATTGTTTTTAAAAACCAATCTATCAAATTAATTATTTTAATTGGCGCAGTCGGTAGGATTGTGTGCAGTTTATTACCGAAAAAATTACGGTATCGGACCGATTTCGCGTAGTAAACGTGGATTTAATCCTTTAGCCACAATCGAACTTAGTTTAATTTGGAGACTTTAAAAGTGAGTTTAACTACCTGAGCACTTCCTAAGGACTATCTACGAACTATTTATAAGTTTTTTGTGTGGGTTTGGCCCAGAAAAAAGTGACACTTCCTATGGACTACTTATAGACTAGTTTTTCGAATGGTTTGACTCGAAAAGGCTTGAACATTCAAAAAGAAGACTTCAAAACACAAGAATTGAGACCCAGTGCAGAATCACCCAGCAGGACAACAAAGATCTAAGTAGTAAGTCCAAGTATTCCTGTTTTCCCATTTTTCCCCGTATAGGATAGTTAACTTTAAGTTTATATTTAATAGAACTCGAAGGAGCGAAAGATAAATTAATAAAAAATATATATTTAATGATAGAATTGGATGACCTTTTAAGCAATTTCTTTAATAATTTAAATTTATCAAATACCAATTTAAATATGAACAATCCATCTGCAGCTGCAGGTACCGGAGCTACCGCAGAGAGAACCGATTTAAATATGCTGAAAATGTACGTTAATACCATCCCTTACTATGATGGTACGTCAATTTACTTAATAATAATAATAATAATAATAATAATAATAATAATAATAATAATAATAATAATAATAATAATAATAATAATAATAATAATAATAATAATAATAATAATAATAATAATAATAATAATAATAATAATAATAATAATAATAATAATAATAATATTTTATTTATGCTATAAAAAATACAAATTTTGCACAAGTCACACAGAGTTAAAAAAAACATAAGTGAATTACAAATATAATATAACAAATATGTATATAACAGAAATTAATAAATAAAAGATAGCTTAAAACTATATTAACAGACAAGAAACCTGTATAAAATAAAATAAGTAAATTAAAAATTAATAAATTAGGTTAGATCACTAAAATTATTTGATAAAAATTCATCAATGGAATAAAAGGCTTTTGTAATTAAATATTGCCTTAAATTAAATTTAAATCGATTGAAATCTATATTTCTAAAACTTAAAGGTAAAACATTGAAGAAATTGATGCAGTAAAAATTTGATCCATTTCTTGTTCTACTTAATCTTAATTTTTTTAGACAAATATTTTGTCTATTCCTTGTAGCATAGTTATGTACAGTTTCATGGCTATTATAAATTTGTAAGTTTTTCTTAATGTAAAGCAGGCATTCAAAAATAAACAAACATGGAAATGTAAGAATTTTTAAAGAAATAAAGTATTCTTTGAATTCGGCTCGATAAGATACATTTGCTATGATTTTAACTGCTCGCCTCTGGAGACCGAAAATTCGAGTTTTAGAGTTCGATGCTCCCCATACTAAAGTTCCATATCTAAGTATTGACTCTACAAGTGCAAAATAAGTTGTTCTTAGATATGGTTTTAATAGCATTTGAGCAAGATTGCGCAGTAAAAATATATTTGCTGTTAATTTTTTAGGAATTGCTTCACCTTGGTTATGCCATAATAATTGTGAATCAATATGTAAGCCCAAAAACTGTGTATGCTCGCTTATGTCCAGGTTTATATTGACATTTTGGATATTTTTTAAACTGAATAACATGTTAACCGTCTTTTCGATGTTTAGACTTAATTTGTTGGTATTAAACCATTGCAATGCCATCGATTGTGTAGTACAACTATTCTGGTTTACGACTTCCAATTGTTTATCTCTAACTGCAAATGAAGTATCATCTGCAAATAATGTAATGTTGTCTGGTAATGATAAATGGTATGGCATATCATTTATAAATATTAAAAATAACAGGGGACCCAAGATCGAACCCTGAGGAACACCATGATCTACTTGTAATGGTTTAGACTGGGAGCCATTGTGTATTACTATTTGCTGTCGTAAAGATAAAATTTATCATATTTAATATGAACTCATTAATTTTACACTAAATGGGTGGAAATTGTAATAGTACAGTTTTCTGATCAGAATTTCATGTGAAACACAATCGAAGGCCTTGCTTAAGTCTAAAACTGTCCCTATTAAGTTTTCACTAGACTCAAAGCAGTTATTCACTTCAGAAATAAATGATAATATGGCATTACTTGTTGATAACCCTTTTCGAAAACCAAATTGTTTATCTGAAAATAACTTTGAGGAATCAAAGTGTTTTAAAATTTGTTTATAGATAAGTTTTTCATATACTTTCGAGATAATTGGTAGAAGTGAAATTGGTCGGTAATTATTGACTTGATTTCGATCACCTTTTTTGAATATTGGAACAACAATTCCTTTTTTTAAGGTTTTTGGGAAAATATCGGAATCAATACTTAAGTTAATTAGTTTAGTAAGGGAAATTAATAATACATCTAACAATGTTTTAATGAGATCCACATTGAACCCATATATATCTTTACTATTACTTGGTTTAAGATGAGAAATAACATCGCGAACTTCATTAAATGATACCTCACTAAAATTAAAATAAGTATTAAGGTAAATTGTAGGTAAGGACATTATTCTTATGGGGTCTTCCTCAGTTGGCCTTATATTATTGATTATTTGATTGGGTATGCTAGAGAAAAAATAATTAAAACTTTCAGAATCTATAGTAGTTTCATTACTAATTAAACTTTTTTTTTGTGTATTAACCAAGTTCCACATAGCTTTTGGGCTATTATTTGAGTTTTTAATAAAATTATTGTATGCTGATATTTTGGCGTTTTTTAATTGCTTTTGGTAGTTGTTTTTAAAGGTTTTTATTGCTTATTGATGGATGAAGTTTAACAGAGTCTTGTAATAGCCAGAGAGTATCACGCATTGTTTTTAGAGCTGGTGTAAACCAATTTAGTTTGTTTATTTTTGATTTGTGATTTTTAACGGTTTTTAATGGAAAAGATATACTTAAATAGAAAGTTTAAACATCAAAAAAATATTCAAATTTAGTTTCAATAGATATATTGTAATTAATAAATGACCAATCTGTAGTGTGTAAGTAGTTGTACATTTGATATTTACCACCGATTGTTATGGGGCGAAATTGTTTCTTAACTATTGAATCATTATTGTTATTTAAAGCATTAAACTGAAATTCTATTCCTAGGTGATCAGAGAGATGGGTATTTACAGACTTTACAGTTAAAATGTCTGTTATATTGGTAAAAATATTATCGATTGTGTTAGGTCCTCTAGTGGAAAAATTAACTATCGGCAGTAGGTTAAAACTCATAAATATATCTTTAACATTAGACGAATTCCTGTCTTCTAGATGGTTAAACTTAATATTAAAGTCTTCAACTATAATTATATGAGTATCTATAAAGTTTAGTGTATTTAACATCTCATTGAGTTTGCTATAAAATATATTAATGTTACCTGAAGGGCTTTGATACAAAGTTATAATTGTAAGATTTATTGAGGGGAAAAATGAACCTACTAATTCAAAGATTAAGAGATTAGAGATTAAATTAAGGTTTTTAATTTCAGAAAATTTTAAATTTATAATTGCTAATTGAAGTACACCACCATGTATAAACTGTGTTCTTGTAAAGTTTTCAATTTGTATACTATCCATTTCAATTTCCGGAATCCAGTGCTCTGCTAAACATATAAAGTGAAAATTGCAGCCATCAATTAATGCTTCAAATTTATTAATTTTGTTTTTAATACTTTGAATATTCACATAAAGTAATTTAAATGTGTTTGTTGTACTTATGGATTTATTGATTGGCTGGTTTTCGGTTTTTCTAAAAAATTACGACCTAAACTAAAATAAAATCTTTCAAGGACAATACCTTTAGGCCAAAAATTAACATCATAAACTGTGTCTTTATGTTTAAAGTCTATTCCTATCATGAATCGGTGTTTATTAGATTTTTGATTTTTAATCTCACATTCTTTTACTTCAACATCATCGCTATTTGAATCAGTGTATTTAATTAGGTAATCTTTTATAATTTTTTCTGTTACATTTTCATTTAGTTTGGATAAAAACAGCCATGCTTTTTTATTTTTTGTAGAGGAATTGCCAATAAATTCTTTTTCTTCTTTAGTGCCCACTAGGATGGTTTTGTTTTTCCTTATGTTTGCCCATTTCGCATTTATTTCTTCTTTTTTCTTTTGTTGTTTATTTTCATCATTTGAGACGCCAGCGTTTATTTTTTGTTCAGTCGGAGCGGATTTCTTTTTTGCAGCTTGACTGAATGACATTGGGGTTTTTGTTTCATTATTAGATGTTTTAATGGATTTTAATTCGACTGCAGGTGACATCTGTGATGTGGTAGGTGAATTTAAGATTTAAGACCTCATAAGATTGGGGATCCGTATTTATAGGCGGCAAACTTAATGTCAGTTTGTTCTTTTTTTCCAAGTGTTTAACTTTTTCTTCTAATAATGATTTATTTTGTATTAATAGTGCATTTTTATCCTCCAATTCCTTATTAATACGTTTGAGATATGTATTTTCAGTTAGTAAGTTTTCTACATTAGGTGTTTTTGGCATTGTGTTAGTGGTGAGTGAACAATTTGAACAGATCCACTTACTTCCATTAGGTAGGTCCTTATCTTAATTGAATTTTTCACATTCATATATTGTAAGATTGGCACAATTTCTGTAGAACCATCTGTTGCACACATTATATAGGATCTTGTATGAGTTTGTTACAATTTGTTGAGAACACTTTCCACAAATTATTACACTTGGTGATTTAGGAGGCGGCATAACGCTACGCTACGTACCGCATCAAAAAACTCTGATAGTTTTATCGCGTCATGCGACTTTATTATTGATAATTTTTATGACAAAACAAACGATCCAATTTTAAAAGATTATTTACTTATAGTTATTCAAACTAAATTAATTCACAGAGCTCAGCTATTAGTTGGTAATCGCGCTGAACTTACATGTTTTGGCGATAAATGAAATTTAGAGTGTCTAGAACAAGAGCTTTTTATGACTAGGCCTAATAAAAACCAAAGTATTCTAGATTTTGCTAAACGTTTACAAGTTTTAAGAAGTACTATAGCTTAAAAAGTCAATTCTCCCAATAATACAGAATTGACCGCAGCAGAAAAAATAATTCATCTAAAACAATATGAACAATTAACTTTAAAAACATTTATAAGATCTTTACCTTCTCATATTCAATTTTTGTTAAGAATTAAAGACCAGATAGTCTGGAAGACGCAATGACGATTATTATAGAAAAGGAAAATTTTCAATACCTACTCCCAAAATTTCTTTAAAAACTCTTTTAATTCAAAACCGCAACATTTAAACACTAACAATCAAGCTTATTATAAACAACCACAAGTACCCCGTCAATAATTTCCAAGATTTTCTATGTCGTCCTCTCCAATGGCAAACCCTCGATTCTCACAAAAAAACACTCAAAGATATCCATATCAACCAATACAATCGAACGCTCAAAGATATACAACCAAATATGCCAAAATTTTCAAGTCAACCTATAAACTTACAGCCCCGACCATTAAAACAAAACTTTTTTACAAATAAACAAGTTTTCGGACCCCCGAAAGAAGTCTTTAAACCAACAGGTCAAATTCCGACTAACAAACCCGAACCTATGTCAACAACTTCTAGAGTTACAATCCTGCGCTCATTTAATAGAGAAAATAATTTTATCCGGAACACCCGAATCAACACACGAAATAGAAAACCCCAATAACACTATGTAACAAAATTTGATTTTTGTTTTGTTTATTGGATTTTTTTGTTATATTATCAATATTTGTGAGCCAAAGAACTATTCTAACTTAATTTTAAAAATTAAGTGATAAGTTTTTATTTTTGAAGGGGTATTTATATATTATAATTAAACCCAGTTTTATTAAAAACAAAAAAATTTAATGACAAGAAATGGAAAGAAATTTAATTTAGAATTATTATTTTAACAAAACATACAATCTAGAAAAATATTTTATTAAGATAGATTTTAAATTTTGGCTCAAAAATGAATTTTAAAACGACTTTTTCTCTTAAATGATGTATTTTCTTTCCGAAGTAGATTCCAAACATAGTCACCCATCATTGTCGCATCCCACCTCCCTTGGTATCGCTTTTCCATTGCCCGAATATCTTGATGGAATCTTTCTCCATGTTCTTCGCTGACATCTCCAAGATTTTCACGGAAAAAGTCAAGATGCGAATGCAAATAGTGTACTTTTAACGACATGCGGCATCCCATTATTTTTTAAACTTTCTAATAAATCTTTGACAAGGTCAGTATAATTTTCACTTCTGTGGTTACCAAGGAAACCTTTTGTAACATTGCGAAATGCTCTCCAAGTGTTTTTTTCGTTATCTGCCATTTTGTTTTGAAGCTAAAGCCAACATTTTTTTTATCTGCGGTCCGGTAAAAATTCCTGCTTTCACTTTTGCAATTGTAAGACTAGGAAACATTAATCTAATAAACTCAAAAGCAGGTGAATTTGTGTCCAGAGCTTTCACAAATTGTTTAGCCAGTCCTAGTTTTATATGCAATGGTGGGAGTAAGATTTTTTCCTTACTAACTAGAGGCTCATTAATTACGTTGTCCTTTCCTGGGATAAGATTTTCTCTTGCAGGTCATATGCATCTCACATAGTGTTCTTTATCCGCTCGGCTATCCCGCTTACACAAATAACACGAATATTTGGTATAACCACCTTGCAATCCTAGAAAGAATCCTAGCATTTTAAAATCTCCGCAAACATCCCACTGATATTGATGATATTGCATTTTTTCGAGGAGGGTCTTGACATTAGCGTAATAATCCTTTAAATATGCCGAATATGCAACTGGTATTGAAGGTAGTTCATTTCCATTATGTAATAGTACTGCCTTTAAACTTGACACGGAACTATCAATGAATAGGCGCCATTGCTTAGTATCATGAACTAACCCAATTTCGTTAAAGAGTTCATTAACGTTTACGCAAAAGCACAATTGGTCCTGGTCGGTATAAAAGAAAAGTTTTGGTGTCTCTTTCGGTAAGTAAATGTACATTCTCGTTCAAGAAAATTCCATTCTTTTAGTCTTGATCCAAGAATTTCAGATTTTTCTTTAGTAAGACCCAAATCTCTTACCAAATCATTTAACCTTTGCTGATTAATTAAACGGGGTTCATATTCTGGAATATATTCTGTGTCTTTGTCGTATTCGTCATTATTTTCATTCTCGATATCTTCCAAAAAAGGTTCTAAATCCATAGAATGTTTAGAAATTTCCCTGTACCACTTCCACCAGGCATTTATGCCTGGTGGAAGTGGTACAGGGAGCAGCTGACTATGTAAAACTGGTGCACTGGTGGATGGTAAATCAGGATAAGCAATATTATTACGATTAGAATTCTTTTTGTAAGTTTTTAGGTCGATAACACAGAAATAGCAATCCGAAATGTGATTGGTAGGCTCCCTCCATATTCTAGGAATACCAAAGGGCATTTTTCTTTTTCACCTCTATACCATGCCTCTAGAGTAGATCTGCAGCTGCCACATTCGGTGTCCAATTTTTGTCTTGGTTGGAAATAGGCATGCCAAAATAAGACTTGTAGGCGTTCGATAACTTAGTATCTGGGACAATTTCAAATTTCACTTGCTTTCTCCCTATATAATATCCACAAACATAGCAAAACACATCTCTAGAATGCTTACAATTTCGTTTTGACGACATTTTAAAATACACGTAATGACACTCAAAGCTATCAACACGATCTGACGGCTGTCATTGAAAATTTGACAGTTTGAAAAAACAAATGTATGTTACGTAATCGGTGGCATGGCCTACTACGATTTGTGCAATAAAATCCAGATAAACAAATATCATGTTACATAGTGTAATCAAAATGACGACCCCTCTAATTATTTTCCTTACTATTACGAAGAAGATTCTCAGAATTACACGTGTAAAGATAATAATAAAAAAATTTCCATAGTTGCCTCGAACAACAATCTCACGTAGCAGAAATGTATACTGAGATTAAAAATAATAGTTTACCATACATTGAAATAAAAAATCCCCCTATGAAACTTCTTATAGATACAGGTTCTTATCATTCAATTATAAACCCCTTAATTGCTGAAAAATATTATCCAGAAAAAATATATCATTCCCCTACTAAGATTAAAATAGGTACTGGAGAGGAAGACGTTAGATTTAAGGCAGATATTCCTATTTTAGCCGAACTTTGTTCCTCCGGAAGTATTTCCTTGATTTTATTTAATTTTCATAACTTTTTTGATGGAATTTTAGGTTTAAAACAATTACAACGTTTTAATTTTCTTGTAGATCTACCAAATAAACAGCTTACTAACAATAAAATAAATATCCCTTTAATTTTTAGAAACTTCGGTAAAAAAACTCTAAAATTCTTATTAATACCAAAGAAATCGCTCTTGTTAATATTCCCGTGTCACAAGATAATTGCCACATTATTATTCGTATATAATATCACAAGAGAACAAATTTTGCCGGCAAAATTTTCGACTGGTATGAAAGTTTGTTGCTTGGCAACTTTCGAGAATGAAATTTTGACAAAATCCCGAGACGTCAGTCGATGGATTTTGTCAAAATTTCATGAGCGAAAATTGCCAAAAAGCAACAAACTTGAATGAAACCATAAGAAAATTTTGCCGGTAAAAATTTTCTCTCGAGTGATATTCGACAAGACTATTTCACGAGAAAAAACAAGACAATTAATGCACCATATTAACGAAACATGTAATCTTAATTTATTTGTTAATATTAAATGTACAATTATTATATGTTATGGTAGTTTGCCCATTCTTTTCTACCAAAGCACGATTTTGTGTATTATTGACCTGTAGCATGTGGGAACTCGAAGGTCCAGCTTCATTTGTTGTTCGGAGATGTTTGATCAACTTCTGGTGGTGACTAGAATCCAGATGCAGGTATGGTTTTAGGGAGCTTGCATTTGAGTGACCCGTTAATTTAATTAACTCCTGTTCAGCAACACCTTGCTTAAACAAGGCTGACAGCTGAAGATCGATGCGAATGGTTTGTTATTTTATGTTTTTTTGTGTCTATTCCAATTTATTCAGCTGACATCTTTGTCCACTTAGATACGATGTTGATTCCAAGTGGACAGTTTTTGAACCAAGATCCATTCTTCCAGTTGGGGTGAACGGTAAGAAAAAGTCTGTCTGATAAAATATTTGGTCCTCTTTTTTCCATTAATTTCAAGTATAATCTAACTGGGCATAAATCTTCGTTTGATAAATTTCTTACCAACCATTTGCTGCTTGCCAAACTTTTCGACCCGCCTTGAGTTGTTTTCGAAAAAATGCTGTTGTATTCAATTCGGCCCGTAAATTCTCCCATATTATTAAATTCCTTCTGGAAAAAGTGAATCTTGCAGTTTACGGCCTCATTGCCTCTCCAAGCAAGTTCATATGAGCAGAGAAGAAAAAACTTTTTTGTGCTCCATCGGGGGTTTCTTCGTCGTAGTTTTTGAACTAAGTTTTCTTTTTTCTGGACAACTTTGAAGCTGCCTTCGCTTGGTATCTCTGGCCAATATTGAAAATTTGAAAGATATATCCATGAAAGGATCGATTTTTATGCCGTATTCCGTAAAATATTTTTCTTGTACCATTTTTGCTGTTGAATTCCACATAGACTTTACAGACGACTCTTTATAGTCTTCGCCATTGCATTTTTTCATATTAAAGGCGTAATCTTCCAGAATTTTTGCTAGTTCCGTCGCGGTAGTACATTTTTCCAGTGTAAAATTTCTCACCCGTAGGAATTCTGAGAATTGGGTCCAAATAGAGCTTCTGGACCTCTGAGTATTTAATGGGATATTTTCTGAAACCAATTTTTTTATTTGTTCATCTGAATGGCACCCAAATCGTGAATTTGCGCGTGGATTCATTATTTCACAATGACGTTTGTCAAACTGGCAACAATAGGAGTATAAAATACCTTGGTGACGGATTTGTAATAATATCAAAACAACTTTAATTTTATTGTTTGTCAAACTGACAACAATAGAAGTACCAAACCATAATTTTGTCGCTGAGAAATCACGGGCAGGAGTTTTGTCAGTAGAAAACGTGCCGTTACTATGACATTTTATTACTTAAAAATTGTCTAGTGAAATAGTCCTGAAAATAAAACTGAAAATCTATATTGGCCCGAAACACTTAGCATAGCAAAAAATGGTTTTGCTAAAACTGAAATTAACAACTATTCAGACGAACCAATCGAATTAATATTTAAAGAATCTGTTAAAGTCTATGCATTTCCAGATTCACATAAAATAAATTTTGAAATATTTCAAATCGACGATTTTAAAGTAAATGTTAAAAATCATAGATTACAAAACATCAAAAATTTAATTAGACATGACCATTTAAATTCAGAAGAGAAAACGGCTCTTATAAACGTTTGCTCCGAATATTCCGACATATTTCATAGAAACGAAAAAAAGCTTTCATTCACAAATAAAGTAAAGTACGATATAAAAACCGCAGACGCTTTATCCCGTGTTGAAATTAACGCTATTGAAAACGAATCAATAGTTGGTAATCCCGGTGACATTGACGAAATAATTAATGACCTACCAGATGACCTACCAGAAGTAAGAGTAGAAGATCTAGACAAATTAGAACAAATTTTTGATCCAAAAAATTACGATAAACCCAAAATTAACATAATTTCAGATATCCAAATAAAACCACCTTTTAGCGATAATGAAACTGTCCATTCAGCAGTAGAAAATCCCATCCTAGGCATACCCATTACAGAAAATTGTACAAACCACTACTCAAACAAAATTATTATTCAACAAAAAGCACAAGCCACTTACCATATAATAAAACAAAAACTATTCGAAACGAAAAATCGAATAACTGTATTTTTAGGAAAAAAATACGAAGAGGAAATTTTTAAATTTTTTAAAAATTATATTGAACCTTTTCAACATTTTTACTAACCGACATCGAAGACGAAAATAGACAAAAAGATATAATAAAATACCATCATGAAAAAACTTGTCATCGTGGTATAAATGAAGCCCTCTTAGCCCTTAAACAGATCTATTATTGGCCCAACATGAAAAAAAATTTAACCGAATTTATTAACAACTTTGACATTTGCCAACAAGCTAAATACGATCGACATCCACCAAAAATTAAATTTTCTCTTACACCTACACCAACACAACCCCTGGAATCTATTCATATGGACACTTTTCAGATAGCCGGTACAAAATTCCTAACAATAATAGACGTTTTTTCACGCTACACACAAGCTTTTGTTTTGGATCCCGTTTGTAATCCACACACTGTTTTTGAAAACACTCTTAACTTTGTTTCTCATTTTGGAATTCCCCAATCAATAACATGTGACAACGGAACAGAATTCAAAACATCCCTCTTAATAGACTTTTGCAAACTCCACAATGTAAAATTACATTTCACAACCGCCGGAAACTCTAACAGCAATAGCCCAGTAGAACGTTTTCATTCTACATTAATTGAACTATTTAGAGTCTTAAAAATTAAAAATTCCAAATCACCAACTAAGGAATTAATACAATACCAAACAAAAACCATTTGATGTTATCAATGGTAGAACAAAATCCTTAGACCCCTTCGATCTGACTGACGAAATTATACTTAATCAGATTTTAATTGACAGACGTGAAAGACTTAAGGCCATACATGAAAAAATGTATGAGACTTCGCTTGAAACAAAAGTGAAAAATATTCAGAGACATAATACAAATCGCGAGAACCCTCAACCCTATATACCCGATACCAAAACAAAACCCCGATTTATAA
Organism: Brassicogethes aeneus; assembly: GCA_921294245.1. Classification (NCBI taxonomy): domain Eukaryota; kingdom Metazoa; phylum Arthropoda; class Insecta; order Coleoptera; family Nitidulidae; genus Brassicogethes; species Brassicogethes aeneus. The sequence continues at coordinate 4,110,553 of OV121137.1, forward strand.
AGTCTATAGTGAAAACTGACCTAGGAGATAAGATTAAAATATCCAATGACAAAATTAAACACAAATCTCAAGTTCAAAAACCTAAAGCGTATTGTTCCGTTTTACAGGAAAATAAAGCTAACGAAGCTGATCAATGTTGTAGCTATGCTCTAAGCCATACAAGCAACGCCACAAAATAAAATAGGCACCACTAATCTTAAAGGTCCTATCCCTCCCTTCTCCTTGGGCAATGCCCGCATTATAGAAAATAAGCATAGTTTTATTCATTTTTTAGAATTAGATTATATTAAAAAACAATTAGACAATATAGTATCATTTTACGATTTAGTTGATAAGACGCTTAACAAATCTTCCCCTTTAATTTCTATTGCCTAAAATTATGCTTGATAATACCCTTAACCATGCGAAATACTTAATTTTAGAGGCTAGTAATAAGTTTAATAATTTAGTTCCGCATAGTCGCGAAAAACGAGGTTTAATAAATATTATAGGTAAAAGTTTTAAATGGCTCTTCGGCACTTTAGATTCCGATGATGAAACTAAATACAATAATGCAATTTTGGAACTTTAAAATAACCAAAATTCTACATATTTTAAAAGAAACGTCCTTAAGAATATCTCTAACTAATAATCTGATAAACACTTATAACAAAACTATCACTTTACTTAACGAAAACCAAAAATAATTAAAAGCAGACTATTTGCTTTCGAATTCAGCATAAATAAAACTATTAATGATATTTCATCCTATTTAAGATCGCAAAATACAATAGATCAAATTATTCTAAATTGCCAAAATTTAATAAATCTTTTAGACAATCTAGAAAACGCAGTAATTTTTGCCAATATAAATATGTTGCACAGTTCTATTTTATCAATAAATGAATTAAATTTAATTATAAATCATTTAACGAAAATCTATGGTAAGAATAAAATTCACATGTCTACTAACGTTCACCTTTATTATCAGTTAACAGCTACTTAAGTTACCTTCACAAACAATAAAATTATTTTTACAATTCACTTTCCTATATTTTACGAAAAGACTTTTGAGAGTTTTCATATCCTTCCTATCCCAATAAACAATACAATAATTATTCCAAACCATCCCTACATAATACTTGGCGAAAATCAACACCAATATCTCGATGAACCGTGTCCAAAAATCAATATTCTACAAGTTTGTAAAAATCTTCTGCAGCCGTCCACCAACACATGCATAGTCAATCTTGTCAAAGAAGCCGAAATTCAAAAGTGTCAATACTTAAAAATCGAAATGTCCAGACCAATCATAGAAGCCATAACAAATCAATTTATACTATTAATTCCCACAAGTACTCCAATGAAAATAAAAAAGAAATGCTATTCAAACGATTATTTATTTATTAATAATCAAACTTTAATTGATATCCCATCTAAATGTGGAATCCAAATCAATCAATCACAATTTTGGAATAAAAAAGAAATCCTAGATGTCAAACCCATTATATTACCAGAAATACAAAACTGGGAGTCCAGCCAAAATTTAGAAGACAATCCGATTAGCCTACATTCCATTGACCTTAAAGAAATACAAAATCTACAAAAGGAAGCCAAATCCATCCATTTATTAAGAAAAACCGAAGTTCATTCCATAGTATGGAGTTTGTTCAATACATTTATTACCTTTATAATAATTTCAATTGTATTGTGGACAATTATAAAATATAGATTAAGAAAAATTGCAAACAAGAAAAAAGAAAATCCCAGCGAAACCAATCCACCCGTATTGCTTTTATCTTAAGGATGGAGGAGTTATATGCACGTATTTGATGACCATGTATAAGGTGTACGAAGATTATATTTCATTTCTTTGAATTATCTCTTATCTTTAATGTTCATGATTATTACATTTTAGTTTAGTTTAATTCATTCTGTATCTTGCTTCTCGATTGTAAACCTCGTATAATTAATACAGATTGTTTTTAAAAACCAATCTATCAAATTAATTATTTTAATTAATAAAATACTCGTAATAGAGATGATTTGGTTATCCCAAGCCACTCTCATACCATTTATTAAATTAATCCTATTTGTGTTGGCATAAAATTGTTTAATAAACTACCTAGTTCTTTAAAGAATAGTTTTAAAGTATTTAAAAGTAAATTGTATTTATTATTTACTTTATTCTTTAATGTATTTTACAATATAGAAGAATATTTTAATATGTAGATAATTAACAATTCTGTTAAACTATGTAATCTAATGTTTGTACCAACTGACTTGTACTATACCATATCTATGGTCTATTGGATAATAAAGATTTATTTATTTGAGGTAAAGTTACGATCGTCGCTTCATCACATTAATTCGCATAAACTTTTAAAAGAAACAAGGCCCAATCGTGTAATTATTTGCTACTTCATAGCCGAACAAGGTTTTTTCTCTAGCTCTTTTTCCCTGGTCGTAAGAGCCACACCTTGCTTGTTGTAAAATATTTGTAAAGTAAATTACCAATCTTCGCAATAAAGGTATTTTTTTACGTATTGTAAAGATTTCTCCCTACACCAGTTTTATAAAAAAAATATTAAATGAACTATTTTGTGCACCATACGTAAAAAAATACCTTTATTGCGCAGATTGGTAACAAATCAATAAAGAAATCTTCACCTGTATTTTTTCTGCCGATAAATTTATAAACCAAAGAGCGTTAACTACACGGAAAAAAAGCTATTCTATATTAAAGATTAATCATCTCGGTCCAAGTATATGTTCATTAGGGTGTTTCAAAAAAATCGACTTTTTCTTTTTCTTCAAATGGTCAGCAAATTCTTTTAGAGGATGTCAAAACAAAGACCTCGTTAAAATTTGAGCTTTTAATTTAAAGATTTAGAGGTCGCGGATCGCAATTTTCTATTTCCCATTTAAATAACATAGGAAATTTTTTGTTTTAACTTTGGAATTTTATACGTCTATATCGAATCAACTTATGGCAAGGGACATCTTATATTTTTATAGTAAATTTAACGCTCTATAAAAAATGTCTCTTATAATTTTTCTATAAATTGATTTCTTCCAGAGTTATTCGAGGCCAAAGTTTGATTTCCATCGAATTTTCTCGTTTTTTCAACTTTTAGCATAATGTAGTAAAAAAATCACATATTTATATCTGAAACATAGGAAGTGTTGTAAAAAAACAAAAAAACAAAAAAACGTCACTTTTTTCCAAAGCCTACTACAAAGTTTTAATGAAAATATGAGATGTGTATAATATGCAGAGTAATTTATATATAAATGCATTTTTCTCGAAAATGGTGCATCTGAGCAATTCAAATCAAGAGTACCTATTTTTCGTAAAAAACTATAAATTCTCATAATTTCATAAAAAAAATTAAATTATTAACCCAGAAAAAAGTTGGGGCTATTTTTGTAACTTTGCCCCCTCCAAATGTTACGCCTATGATTAAATTTTAACAGTTTTGATCGTAGATCTAGATTCAGCATGTCAAAATTCGAAAAGTACCGAAAATTCATTTGTTCATGTTCAACCCTCTAGGAATAGTTTTAAAAAAATTATCCTCTTAGGTTCCTATTCAGGGGGCCGTAGCTCCTTTAGGGAGCATTTTTTGATACATGTTTATTAAACAAAAAAGTTTTATTTTTATACGAATAATGCACTGTTTAAGTTTGGCCCCCCTAATTTCGGTTTGGCCCCGTATAATGATAATTGTACCATAAATGTTAAAAAAACGCGAAAATTCGATGGAAATCAAACTTTGGCCTCGAATAACTCTGGAAGGAATCAATTTATAGAAAAATGATAAGAGACCTTTTTTGTAGAGCGTTAAATTTACTATAAAAATCTAAGATGATCCTTGACATAAGTTGATTCGATTCAGACGTATAAAATTTTAAAGTTAAAAAAAAAAAATCCCATGTTATTTAAATGGGAAATAGAAAATTGCGATCCGAGACCTCTAAATCTTCAAATTAAAAGCTCAAATTTTGACGAGGTCTTTGTGTTGACATCCTCTGAAAGAATTTGCCGACCATTTGAAGAAAAAGAAAAAGTCGATTTTTTTGAAACACCCTAATGTTCATCTCACCATTCCGCAAGTATATTCTTATTTTTAATATAAATTAATACTTATTTAAAGAATATAGTGGGTTGAATGCAAGAACTAACCTATACTTATTTGGATATAAATTCAATGTTAGTTGCAAGGGTAAACTTATTCTTATATCACATTGTTTTAAATGTAAGCAATACTTTTTTTAAACAGAACACCCTCAAATAAAATATAAACTATTCTTAATTTAAGAATAAGTATTTTTTCATACAAATTTTATAATTCTTGGATTTACAATATTTACTTTTGGATTAAATATAAGGTATGTATGTATACTTGAAGGGTGTTTCTTTTATAACGAACTTTTTGAATATTTGCAATGATTGTTTTAAACCTTTAGACACGTTGATTTTGATGGGGAGGCGGACATTTTTTGGCTATATTGGAATTTTTGTAAACCCCGCATTTTGGTTTAAATTTTTAAGCTAAAGAACAGACCTTGTTGTGTGGGTTGTGCATTAGATGTAATAATTATTACTTACCCATAAATTTGATGGTTAATTCTTTTAAATTCCACTTATCAAGCAGTTCTTCCATAATTTTAAAACAAATATTATACGAAACACTCAACCAAATAGTAACAAACAATGTTTGCCGGGCTGGCGCAATTCTTTGGGCTGACGCTGTGTAAAACGCCTACACAAACAGGGTTAGCGGACACGTTCGGGAGTGGGGAATATTTTTAAGAATAGGTCAGTCGTACCAATATCATTATAACTATTCTTAGAATAAATATAAGTACCTATATTTATATCCAGTATAGTTTTATCCCTTTAAGAATAGAATGGGCTTGGAGGGAATTTTCTAAAATTTAGTCTAATCGATTGTTAATCTTAAAATAAGAATAGGATTATTTTATCTAAAGTCTTTCTTAACATTTAACAAGCAAGAATAAGATCTGCTTGTTTTAAAAAAGATTTTTATTTAGTTTAACGTTAGTTTCAGTCTTGACAACATTAGGTCAATCATCTTATTTCAACTGAACTTAATTTTAAGTTAAGAAATAAAATCTTTTTAATTTAAGGATTGGTTTATTCTTATAACAAGATAAAGTTATTCGTAGCCCAAGCAAATTATACTTAAATCAAGTGAATTTTCTTATAAAAAAAGATTTCTAAATGTAAGAATACCTTTATTCTTATAAGAATAAAGGTATTCTTACATTTAGAAATCTTTTTTTTCCGTGTAGTAGGTATAATGTTAAACATTATTTCTTAATTTTAACAATTAAAATATTTGTTTATTAAAAAAAGTACCTACCTATACGCATTTATCAATAATAATTATTATTAATAATAGTTATAATTATTATTGTTTTTAAAATGCGATACATATATGAGTATTTTTAGGTTAACTACATAGAAAAAAAACAATACATGAATAAATAACCATTTATTTAATAAATATGTACATAGTCTTACAATAATTATAGGTATATCCAAATAATCAGAAAAATTCTCGGATAGTTATATGTTAATTATACTTGTCCTCACTTTCCGGATATTCCATCCCCCATTGCCAGTGGCTACCATCCCCATTTTTTTCAACTACTTTTTTCACTAGTTCGTCTGAGGGACTTTTCATATCATATGCCCAACCGATTGCATAAAAAAAATCCAACCAATTTTTGGTTAAATTATATCTGCCATTTTCTGACGTCTTGTAGTCCCATGGAAATGTATGATGGTAATTATGCCAACCTTCACCCATTGCCACAATGGAAACCGTAAGGTTTTCAGATGGATTTATGTTTCTAATGGCAATTTCAAAATTTTAATTAGATTTATTTTTATTTTATCAATGAAAATGGTTAACAAAATAATAAACTCTTGTTAAACTTATATATATATATATATATATATATAAATGGTTTTTCGGGATCTGCTCCGTGTTGTCGGTTTTTGGTTCTTAAAAGAACCGTATGTCTGACGACATTTCGTTTCGGAAGACCTGAAGATGGTACATGAGATTGTACCGAAACGTCGTCAGACATACGTTTCTTTTAAGAACCAAACACCGACAACACGGAGCAGATCCCGAAAAACCACTAATACATATAACGCCCGTGGAAACCTAAAGCAGAACATATATATTTATATAATATATATATATATATATATATATATATATATATATATATATATATATATATATATATATATATATATATATATATATATATAGTGGGTAACTAAAATCCTTAGCAAAACATAACGAAAGTGATACACAAATCAAAACGGTAAAAAGTTTCTATTAGCAGAAATGGTTTCATAAAAATTATGCTAATTTTTTTATTCCGATAAAGCTACTTTTTGTTTATTAATTCGTGTTTAAGAAATTCTGTACACGTTGTTCTAATTTCAAACATATATCTTAGAGAGTTATAAATATATTTAGAAGCTAAAAAAAAATAAAATATTTATACGTATACGGCTAAAGCGATATTAAAAAAAATTACATTATAATGGGACATTTTTTTAAATTTAAACATAATTCACCTAAATGTATGGAACGCCGTTGTATTTTTTAATCAGGAATTTCTAATATCACTTTTGAATTTCAGATATCTGAAATTAATTTCAGATATCTAAAATTATAGTTATTAAAAAGTACTTTGGCGTTCCGTTAACGCCAAAATATTTTTTAATCATGAATGTTTGTTGTAACTTCAACTAATAGTCATATTTGTAATTACAATTAATTGTGTCAACTGTTTTAAACAATATTTATAATTGAACTAAATTTAAACTCAAAAATAATGTGGAATTAAAAATATTAAAGTGACCCTAAAATTAAAGTCAATTTTTAATTCAAAGTGATATTTGTAATTCACAGGAATTATCGATATCAAAGTGACCAGAAAATTCAAGTTAATTTTTAATTCAAACTGATATTCATAATTCGCATGAATTATAAATATCAACTTGAATTTTTAATTCAACTTATTTTTAACTAAAAAATGATGTAGAATTAAAATATTAAAGGGAAACTAAGAATTATTTGATATTTTTAAATGAAAGACATATTTTTAATTCCCACAGTTTGGACACCCCTGGTAATGTTGACGGTTCAATTTATCTACTACAGTAGGTATATTTGCCTTAATCTCAGTTCAATTATTTTGCGGCACTATTTTTGTTTATATAATAACGTTTTTATTAATACTTACCTATGTAGTAAATATACCAACAATTTTAGCTTCGTTCTCGGCAGAGATAAACCTAGATAGATTTATCTAGGGAGATAAAGAAGGTTAGGTTTCCCGGCGGGAAATTCTCGCATTGTCAAATTTGTAGTAGTTCAACTGACTCAGTTGACCTACTTAACGATTTATGAGAATACCTTTGTAAATATTTAAAATATTAGGTAATTTAATTAATATTAATTATTATGCCCATTATTAATAAAAACGGTATTATATAAACAAACAGTGCCGCAAAATAATTTAACTGAGATTAAAGCATATATACCTACTGTAGTAGATAAATTGAACCGTCAACATTACCAGGGGTGTCCAAACTGTGGGAATTAAAAATATGTCTTTCATTTAAAAATATCAAATAATTCTTAGTTTCCCTTTAATATTTTAATTCTACATCATTTTTTAGTTGAAAATAAGTTGAATTAAAAATTCAAGTTGATATTTATAATTCATTCGAGTTATGAATATCAGTTTGAATTAAAAATTAACCTGAATTTTCTGGTCACTTTTATATCGATAATTCCTGTGAATTACAAATATCACTTTAAATTAAAAATTTAGTGACACTTTGATATTTTTAATTCCACATTATTTTTGAGTATAAAATTAGTTGAGTTATAAATATTGTTTAAAATAATCGATACAATTAAAAATATGACTAGCAGTTGGAGTTGCAACAAAAATTCCTGATTAAAAAATACAACGGCGTTCCATATAAATGGATGTATCCACCATACACGCGTGGGTTGAAACAAATTAATTTAAAAATGAGGGGTTTGTTTTTTTTTTAAACGCCATGGCAAGTAAATATTTATTTTTGTCTGCGGGTTTTTTACAGAAAATTCATGTATTCATGTTGATACGATACACCAACTAGATTTTTTTTTAAATTGAAACACCTTTTTTTATTTCATTTTTGAATTTTACATCGAATTCTAAGTATGCCTAATGTACCATGTTCTGTACCTAAACTCAACAGTTATCGAAAAATTTACGATTGATTTCATTCAAAACTTGTAAGGACGCGTGGGTTGAAACAAATTTATTTCAAATTCATAGGTTTGTTTTTTGGAAATTTATTTAAAAAAAGAACAAATCAAATTAATTGTTCAAATTGCTGATAATAGGCAACACTGTAGTTTACGTTTGTTGCTGGATTTGTTGTATTTAGGCTCTAATTCTATTCTTCAATCCTTCAATATTTTTTGGTTTATTTAAATGAAATTTGGATTTGAAATACCCTCATAGATAAAAATCTAATCTAGTAGGTCTGAAGACCTAGCTGGCCATTCGATTAAACGTCTCCTTCCGATCCATCTATTGGAATAGGTAATCTCGTACTGTTTATATTTGGGTTCTTACCATTCATGTTAAGTAGATACAGTTAAACTGAGTATTATGTAATTTTGTAGTAGGTCCAAATAATTTTCAGAGTTAAGTGTCCCCTCACTAAAAAAATGACATTCAACTAAGGATCGTTCGTTTACTTTCTAGGGGAATTGTTTGTGACTTTTAATACTTGTACTGTAATGAATATAGCTTCTTTCCATCATTTTTTACCAAAATTCGGTCGAGATTACCTTAAATAAGTTTATGAAATTTGCATGGGTGCCATTTGTTCTTGTGTAAATATTTAAGAACAGAATATTTACAGACTGACTGGTCTAAAGCTATTTGTTTGGTTGATTCTTGTAAATCGTCTTCTGCAACCAGAAGATGGTTGGTTTTGTAATTGTCTGTTACGTGACCAAAGTCTCTAAAATGTTTTTTTTATCTTACTAAATACCAATCGTGTAATAGGCCTCTCTAGGTACTTATCATTAAACAATTCGCAAACATCTTGCGTTCGAGTCCTATCAATATATCCTACCATAAAATCTCTTAATTATTATCTTTATTCCTTAATTTCTTAAAAATTCGATGAAAAATTCAAAAATGAAATAAAAAATGGGTATTTTTTTCTCTGGCGTACAATAATTTTCATATTATAACACGTCTAGTCTACATAAAAAAAAACTTCATATTAACTAGTGCAAAAGTTAAATTATTATAAACCTCCGTACAAAAATAGACCTAAAATGTCATAAAGTCAGTTGAACCTAAACTAAAAAGGCTGTGACTTAATATTAAGAAATATGTTAACTAAATGCTTAAAAAAATAGCATATAAAAAACGGCGGCGAAAGCTTATTAATTGCCTCGGCTAGCGCCTTTGCAGTAAAATGTTTGGCTATAATATGATCTTTTCCCACCTGGTCTATAATATACTATTTTATTTAAAAAATGAATTTGGTGGTCGACACTTATTTTAAATTGTATATCGCGTATACCTGAATGAACCATAAAAAACCCGCAGCTAAAAATAATCGAGCATTTTTCAAAATCCGCCACTGAGAATTATGGTGAATTTTGTGTTCTTCCAGTTTCTAGCGACTTAAACACATTTAAATTTTAAACTTGTTAAAATAGAAAGTATTAGTTGATTCATAAAAAAACCTTTTTAGTTACGAGTCTATCCCCAACAAATACTTTTAACTAAATATAATATTATAATCTAACTCCCTTTATTTTTAAAACCGGTTTGTAGGAATGGGACATTTTAGTATGTTAAACTAGACTAATTTTGACATAAAATTTTTAAATTTTTTTATATTGCATCTTACTGTCAAATTATTAAACATGTTTAAAGGTCTGTTGAAACTATAATTAACCGACTTATTTTTTAGATTCTATACAGGATTTGTAGATAATTAGCAGCATGAGATTTATATTTAAAACGTGATAATTTTGTATTAATTCCAATAATAATAAAATCAAAATAACGCTGTTTGGTTAGTGTACATTTTTTTTTATTTTATTTTGTACAATAAAAAAATAAGTAAGCTTTAAAAGACCTTTTAAATGATATGTCAAAATACCCACTTTGTATTTTTTACATGTGACATTTTTGTGGTATGACGAATTTTTTTAAATCCATACATATCAAAAAGGCTTACATTAGGTTATTATAATACTATAATATTTATTATTATTAAATACTAAACAAAAATTTTTTTGTTTAAATTTTTAAATGTTATAAAATATACATACTAATAAAATGCGATTTTTTTGTTATAATTTGGGATATACCCTGTAAAAAAATCTAAATAATAAGCAGTTGGTTATAACCGCTTGTAAAGACCTTTTCAACGATGTATCTCATAAACGCTCATCCCGTTGAGAAATTGTAACCTTTTAAAAATTCGACGCCATTTTGGGATTTAAAAAAATTGTTTATGTCAAAAAGTAGTATTTAATGTTTAGTTTAACATACTAAAATTTTTATGTCCGCATTGCTCTCTTAAAATACCAATAAAATAGTCGTTTTAATTTTTAAATAGTTATTTTTTACTACTAGTTTGACTAATTTAAGATAAGTCACCATCTTTGACTGTTTCTGGGAGTAAAAAGTAACATTTCTTTAATCGTTTTTAATTCTTGCGGCCAACAACAAATTATTGTTAGAGTTAAATGCATATGGGCTTCATGGTTAAATGGCCCTTAAAAACAAACAAAGATGCTAAAAGTTTAGCTCAAAACAGCAACACAAAAAAGGAATTTAGCTTTAAAATATTATTAACAATATTTATAGATAAATAAAACTAATTTTTATAAAAGTGACAGTAAAGCACCGGTTTGACATCCGCTTCACAGACCCGAGTTCAAAGCCTGGCTGGGTCAATACTTTTTTAAATTTAAATCTACTAATTTGACTATATCATTAGTAGAATTTGACTATATCATTAGTAGAATTTGACTAATTATAATTATTAGTAGTTTTTTCGCTATGACAGTCAAATATGACTTATTATTAGTTATTTTTGACTAATTCATTTTAAGAGAGCGTAAAAAGGGTGTACCAAGTATCCTTCAATTTATTTATTTGAAGAGCTACAAGGTCGGTTAATTATTACAAGGGTTGCATAATTACAAGTCTATTAAAATTTTAAATTTAAAAATTGAATACAAAATCAGCGGTTGCAAAATAATTATAAAAAATTACTGAAACCTGAAAAACCAAAAATCGTTATAAGTAACTTTGTTATGTCTGGGAATTTAAAAAAAAGTAAATTTTACATGTAAACATACACATTAATTTTCCTTCACCCAATTTGTGATTTTTTTTGCCTACTGGATCTTAAGATACCACCACCATCTTTTGTTTTTCCTATGGCCTCCATGAATAACGATTTTTGGTTTTAAAAAGTTTTTAGTTTTTTTTAAATATTTTAGGAACCGTAGGCTTTTTACTAATTTATAAATTTTAATGTAATGCAACTTTTCTTTAACGTAGTTCTTTAAATAAAAAAATACTTATTCATGTATAGATACTTGGTGCACCCTGTATATGTAAACATGTTCTGCTTTAGGTTAACACGGGCGTTATATGTATTAATGGTTTTCCGGGATCTGCTCCGTGTTGTCGGTTTTTGGTTTTCACGGGCGTTATATGTATTGATGGTTTTCCGGGATCTGCTCCGTGTTTTCGGTTTTTGGTTCTTGAAAGAACCGTATTTCTGACAACGTTTCGGTACAATCTCATGTACCATCTTCAGGTCTTAATTGCTAGGCTGCTGTTGCTGCGAGGTAGACTTGGAGTAAGCTCCGTTGCCGCCGATCGTTGCTTATATACCCTCTAAGCTTTCCGCCTCATTAACTGGGACTGCGATTGTCCCTGTGTTATGTTCGGCTCCATTGATCTCGTTAATCTTCGTGGTGTTTTGGTGGTTGTAAGAGCTGGTTTCCATGCAGTTGGTAGTCTCTGTGTATCGTCTCTTGTGTTGAGGTTTCTTGGACGTTTTTCTATTTCAATGGCTTCATGTTCTTCGCGTTGAACGTTCATACGTCTATTGGTCTGTCCAACGTAGCTTCCGTCCGGAAAAAACAACTTCCCATGAAATTGACTTTGAAAAAACAAGGGTCTTGGCTAGTATCGAACACAGGACCAAACGTACCATCCGTGAAGCCATTGAAATAGAAAACGTCCAAGAAACCTCAACACAAGAGACGATACACAGAGACCACCAACTGCATGAAAAGCAGCTCTTACAGCCACCAAAACACCACGCAGATTAACGAGATCAATGGAGCCGAGCATAACATAGGGACAATCGCAGTCACAGTTAATGACGCGGAAATCTAATAGGGTCTAACTCGCAGCAGAGCAGCAACAGCAGCCCAGCAGATAAGACCTGAAGATGGTACATGAGATTGTACTGAAACGTCGTCAGACATACGGTTCTTTTAACCATCAATACATATACAGCGTGTCTACTTAAGTTGGCAACATATGGAAAACTTTCTCATTAATATATATTGTCATACACGAGGTTTGACAAAAAGTATGAATTTTGTACCAGAGTAAAGTAACTTTATTTGTGACAATATCGAAAACTGTAATTATGAAAAGTTGTTAGGAATGTTTTAATATGCAATTACATCCGTCTACTTAAAAAAAAATTTACAATTTTTTTAAACTAGGTACAGATACCGAACATTTTTTTTTTATTTATTACAAACATGTTCCGTTCAGAAAGTAATTAGCAAATTCTGATGTTTTGACATTTCTTGCTATCATCAAATCATTTGTTTGTACTTACTCTTGAGTAAGATTCATATTTTGACAAACCGCGTATACGACTGCAGAATTTTTAATGAAAAATAACTTTTTTTCTTAAAATTAATAATAAAAAGTTTCCCATTTGTTGCCAAGACACATTGTGTATATATATATATATATATATATATATATATATATATACAATTGTATATACAATCTACTATTCTTTTATTTCACTTATGATATCAAAAAATTGGTTGCTAAGAGCAAGACCACATTAATCCAATGAAAAACATTTTATATCTCGATAATAAATATAGATAAATCCAAGGCCAATACATATTTTAATAGGAAATTAAATGCTCTACAAAAAAGGTAAGTATTGGTTTTCAAGAGATATTTTGGGTTAAATTAAAAAAAAAAATTGAAAATTGTATAACTTGCAGAATAGTCATTTGCAAAATATTCATTTCAAAATGTGTAGTAAATATTTTTGTTGATTTTGTTAATTGATCTACAAAAAAGTTATTCGATAATCGCGCGCGCGAAATAATAATAAGTTTTGTTTGATATAAAGTATATTCCGTATGGTTTAGTGGTAAGGATACCAAGCTTATAATATGACAAGGGTTTTTTTTAACTTTTTACCTAAATAATTTAGTGGTATATAATGTAATTATTTATAAATATATCAAATATGATAAATAAATGTTTTAAAAGTCTCTTACCCAAGAACCGGAATACTTAAAAAAATGAATATTTTGAAATAAAATTTTAAAATAAAATGTAAAATGGTTAAAAGCTTATTTTAATTACTAAGAACACAAATTTATAAAGATATTTCAAAATCAACAAATAAAATTAATATTTTTACGGTAGTAGATAAAATATAAGTTGAACTATAGTTGCGATTATATTTGATCATAAAAACTGAAAAAACTTTTTGTAGATCAGTTAATTTTCAACAAAAACCTGTACTACTCATTTTAAAATCCTAACTATTATGGGAGTTAATTATTTTTAAATTTTGGCCTAAGATATCTTTTACATCTCTATGTTACAAAAAAAAAGCATAGAATAACTTTTTTGTAGAGCACTTAATTTTCTATTCAAATGTTTATTGACCTTAGCTTTATAATCATTTCATAGTCAGATACAAAATGATTTAATCGGAATAATGTGAAAAAGGAAAATTGCAATGAGGAGGATCTTACTCTTAATAGTAAGAGGTCATAGGTCTTTTGAGGTGCCCAGCAACCAATTTGTTGATATTAAAAGAAAAAAAAAGAAATCACCCCAATTTATATATAAACATAATAACATATTATGTATATAAACATTTAATAAAATTCAAAGTAAGTAAGTGTTTGTGACCTGAGGGTTTCAAATTTTAATTAGATAATTTAATACATATTTTGACTATTCACCTACTTAGCATATGGTTTGTTACCCCATAAATGGGCAGCACTGTTCACGGCCCAAGTAAAATTTAAAGTTAAACAGTATCTTACAACTGCGGTAGAGCAGAAAGTCCAAAACCAAGATTCGTTCCATAGTAAAGGTGGTATAATCGTCGGCAATATAAAGCAAAACACCAATTTGAATAATACGAAGTATCTAAAAAAATAAAAGAATTATTCTCACATATTTTGACGGCACCAGTTATAAAACTGTTTTGTTAAACTATGATACAGTGTTTTATTTAATAAATAAATAAATAAATAGTAAAGAAATACAACTTTAAGCCAATGTAATATAAACGCTAGTTACAACTGGAAATGTTTTCAGAATCACAATAGGTCTAAAAACTTGGCCTATTTTTTTCTGAAAAACAGTGATACAGCTTAATAAAATAATAAAAATAATTTAATAATATTACTCGTTTCATAGAACAAATATGGCACACTTAATTTAATATTTTAAATTATGCTTACTTCTCATGAAATCTAATTATTGGATCTTGCATTAAATCACTACAATCAATAACTTTTCCTTTCTCTAAAACGTCAGGGTGTTTTTTCATCATTAACCAACCACAATGGGCAAAAAAAAATCCTCGATTAGAATCGTGGGGATCTGCACTGGTTTCCGAGAATTTATGATGAACTCTATGATCCCTTACCCAGTTTTTTAAAGAATTCTATAAAACAATATTCAATAAATTTTAAATTAAGGAGTTATTTTGTTATTATATAGTATTATTACTTGGCCTGCTACGGAATATGACATAAGAAGAATGAGTTTCAATGGTAGTTTTGCCTTAAATGATTTATGCGTCCAATATCTATGAGCACCCCCAGTTACACCAAATCCTCCTATGCCACCAATGGTAAATGCTTAAAATCACAATTCAAATTATTATTTTAAAAATATACTTATTAATTAATTACCTACCATAAAGTACTAGAGGAAACTTCGTAATCCATGGATATGACACAATTATAATCGCAGATAAAGTATGAAGTGTAAAAATTAACATTATGTTTGTCCAAATTAATTCAGTCTTAAAGGTTCCAAATATTGACTCATATTTTTTATGTTCAAGTTTTTTTACGGATGTACGTAATATTGTTGTTTTTGGAAGGATAATTTTCTTCTGAAGTGTTATGTTTGAAATCATTGCTTGTCTAAAAAAATATATATATATTTAAATATTTAAATCTGATATTGTTAAACTTTCAAACAAGAGATTAAAAAAAAATATTGAATACTTACCATGGGGTTTTAACAGTGGGTAGTGTATTTTAAATTAAATATAAATTTAACAAATAAAATCATAACAATTATGGTAGACACATCACTTGGTACTACTAATATGTTTAAGAGTAAGTAGCTACAAAAAAATCGCTGACTATAAAAATATATTTATTTTTTATTATGAAAATATAAATATTTTAGAAAAACTATTGCACAATAAATGAATACGTGCGTGTGAATCATTTTATCAAAAATATTTGAATTTTTTGCATTGTAATTTTTAACAAAAATTTTAGGTTATTGATAAATTTATAAAATGTATGTTATATTTTATACAGGGTCTCCAAAAATATTTCAAGGGGATATTCTACATATAAAAATATAAAAAAAGTTTATATAATAATTATTGTAGGTCCTTTAATGTATAAGGACGCTATGGCCGTCCAAGGGTGACGTAGCAGTACTACTACTTGACATACCAGTACTACTACTTGACTACTCCAATAAATGACAAAAACCTCAATGTCAATTATTTTAATGTTAACCATAGGTCTCTTGATGCTTTTTGAATTCAAATTTTCGTTCGTCATTGACTTATTTAATTTTTTAATTTAAACACAATTCGATAGTAGTTTATGAAATGATCGTTTTTCGTCTCATACTATTAGTCCAATTATTTTTTACAAAAATACCTAATTTATGTAAAAATATCCTTGGAGTAATTATTTTACGGTAAAAAATTAAAAAATTTGTGATATAAACCAGATACCTTCTCTCTTATATAAACTGATACCTACTTGTAGGCCATAGCTTCATGTTTTTATATGTAGAATATTTCCTTAAAATAGCTACGATCAGAGTTCCTGGACACCTTGTATTAAATTAATTACTAAAAAATATTTTCACACATACATATAGATTGTATTTTTAGCCACATTGGCTATATTCTTTGTTTATAGGGTAGGTATTGTAATGGTTCCGTAAAAATACCCATTTATTAATTTATTATAATACATGTTTATAAATATATTTTATTTTTTCTAATTTTAAAATATGATTATGTTATAAAATTTTATTTTTAGGCAAACAAAGTTACAAATTTAGGTAGAAAATTTGTCAAGCAAACAAAAGCTTGAGAAAGCTTACATCTGGCATACAAATTAGCCGGGGAAATGCCACCCAGAGGTAGACGAATAGGGTTTTTGAAAAGGAAAAATAAGGGAGACGCGTTTTGAACTTGTTACTGTACAGATCGTTTTTTTTTTTGGCACAATTGTAAAATCAAATTATTGTTCTAAAATCATTGTTAAAAGGGTTGTTATAACCTTGTATAATACACTATAGTGTATTATACAAGGTTAGTTCTAAATATTTAATCTATCTAAATGTGTACTAAAATTAACTAAACGTAATATTGTGCATTTTTTAATTGTTAATATTATTATTGTATAATTATTACTATTATGAGTATATTTATCCTTCACTATTACGTTTAGCTGTATTTTACGTTATTTTTAAACCCTTTTCGTTTAGCTTTTACCACACCTATTTTCGCTTTTACTGAATACTATAATTTTAATAATTTGATATGCTCAATGCTTGTACTGCTCAAATGTAACATTGTAATTTGTTTTGTGCTCAACCCAACATGTTGTACCTTTCCTATAACGTGGTTAAGCATTGTTTTATGGTCAGTCCAAATTTATTGATGTATTGCGAAATTACTCGGTGCTTAAACAGGACTGCTGACCGTTATTGTTAAACTTTGAGTACTTTTTGTTTGTGTGCGTGGGCCTTTGTTGTCTGAACTAATATTTTCTCCGGTGAGGGGAACAGGTTGTCCTAGGTTCTCTAGGGCTACATCGCTTTTCCCCGACCTTTCAACTAAAATAGGCGGGTTGCCTCCCTTTGTGGACCCCGTTACATTCTGGGCATAGCCCGGCTAACTAACACCAATATTCTTCAGTTTTAAATCTTTGTTTAAATGCAGTTTTTCTCAGGCTCTTTTTCCCTGGCCGAACCCTCCTAAGAGCCACCCCTTGCTTGTTTGTAAAAAAGTAACGTAAATTAAATTGGGGTAAACTAAACCACTGTATTTTATTTCTTATAAACCTAGTTCTCCCACGTATCATTCTTAAAGCAATGCATTTAATAAAACAATTAAGTAAACACAGCGTATACGCTCTATAGAGGTCCAAATTTGGGTAAGACGATCACGAGCCAAAGCCACAAAATATTTAATTTAACAATTTTTCATAAAACTTGTTTTAAACGAACCTGGGTATGTTTTAGGGTTTTTAACTTAATTAAAGAAATAAAATATCTGTGAAATGATAATACATAAGAAAAAGACAAAAAGATTTGAATAACATTGTTATTATGCTTAGGTTTGAATGTTCTATTCGCATTAAACAATCTAACTAAACTAATAATTATTTTTACTGATATCACAAATTGGGATTTTTAAACCTTCTTTGATAAACGTTTTTTGTTCATTGTCAGTATAGACTTCAAAGTAAAAACACAAGAGTTGTTCTACTTTTATTTTTAGAACATCTTATTTAATTTTTGAGGTAAATGGGTGGCAGTAAAAGCTAGAAAAAATATTCTCTTGCGCGTGCGACGATGTAGGTAATGTGGATTAAGTTTAGTAGTAAAAGAATTAATTAAGGCAATTGTTTATTATCTCTATATCATCATGGTAATAATTAAATTAATAAATATTTTAATAGATAAGTATGCATACATGTTTATAAAAACAAATTTTCGACAATGGTAATTTTAATTTGGAGTAGGTATGCGTCATTTAAAAATAAAAATATAACCTTTTTAACCCAACTGATAATATATCAAATATAAATAAATTTTATTCGGCAATTTGTTTTGTAAAATTATACAAGATCATGACAAAGTCACCTACAAAAATATGAATTTGATAATTAAAATGTTTAAGAACAATAATAAAAGGCCATGAGTTTTTTTACTTTTGGTTTAAAATTAGTTAAATACCTGATGTGATGGAGCAATTCTAAGGCAGAATTCGGATTGAGCACATTAAAAACCTTGGAAAAATGTATATATATATATATATATATAGACCTGTGTTTATTTCAACTAGCCAAATAAATACAGTGTGACCCATTTGTTTGCGACTCTCCCTGTAAATTATTTATTTATTGTGCGATTTTAACAATATTTTTACAAATATAAGGCCCACTATGTCAGTTTTTGAGAGTAAATTTGTAAGAATTCATATTAGTGATTAAAAAAAAATCTATGCACGGCACTGGATTCACCACCCCTCAAAACGACACTATATTAAATTTTGTTGAAAAATTTTTAGTGGGAACGATTTTATAGCCAAATTAAAAATGAACAATAGATTATTGTTAATTTTTAATGTATTGTCAATAATAACTATTTACAAAAATTTATTCTGTCAAGTTATCCATGAAAAACATTAGACTAATAGTAAAATGGTATAAATATCCGTTTGCTTAGTTTTAACAAATAAAAACGCAATGGAAACTTTAAACGACAATGAAACAAAAAATAGAGAATTTAAAAAATTCTCTACAATTACATTTTCGTCACAGGAACTACGGGATATGGTAATACAAGCCTTTACTAAAGAACAAATATGAAAATGTAATAAAATAAATGGTGAGGTGACGAAAATCTAATTGTAAATAATTTTTTTAATTCTTAATTTTTTGTTTCATTGTTGTTTTAAGTTTCTATTGCGTTTTTTATTTGTTAAA
Organism: Brassicogethes aeneus; assembly: GCA_921294245.1. NCBI lineage: Eukaryota > Metazoa > Arthropoda > Insecta > Coleoptera > Nitidulidae > Brassicogethes > Brassicogethes aeneus. The sequence continues at coordinate 4,129,920 of OV121137.1, forward strand.
ACCAAGCATAGGAATATACCATGTTACTATTTTTTTAATTTTATTTCATTGTATTATTATGTATTTTTCATGGATAATTATTATTATCAAGTTATCATGTTACTATTTTTTTAATTTTATTTCATTGTATTATTATGTATTTTTCATATTATTATTATCAAGTTATAACTTGACAGAATAAATTTTTGTAAATAGTAATTATTATGCACATTTTTTCTATGAATCCAGTCACTTTTAAAATATCTTAAAAATATAAGAATTTTTCTATATAAACATAAATTATTTTTTTAATTATTTCATTGTAATTTTTTTATAAAACCCCCACCATGTGACCCCTGTCGGCTAAAATGTATTGTGTTATATTAATACCAAATGTACTAATATGGGGTGTAATTATTTTTTTTATTATTATTATTTTAATGTGCTTTCAACAGACACCAGGCCCAATTACAGGAGTACACACTGACACACACAAATATACAGCCATACCCCTGGTGGGATTCAAACCCACGACCTCTCGGCTTGTAGTCCGCAGTGCTAACTACTACACCACCGAGGGCGGCATTATTATTGGCTTAGAGCGACAAATTATCTTAATTCGGCTATGGTAATAGTGTGCTAATACTAAAATAAATAGATACCGTTTTAAAAAACAATGCGTAGTAAAAAAAAAAGAATTTGAATTTTAATGATTGTTGGGTATGGTGACCGAAAAAGGCCTCTGACACAATCATGCATAAGCTAAATTCTAAAAAATAAAAAATCTGAAACTGAAAGTGTGAAAAATAGGACTAAAAGCGGTCGACTAAAATCTGCCACTGCTGGAGATGTTGCCCTGAACTTGCTATTGCAAGTCCAGGAAGTACCTTCAGTTTCTTGTCGGGGGTTGCAACCCGGTTGCCCGAGACAACGATATCAGTTATTCGTCAATGCAAAGGTTATTTAAAAGAAAAAAATGCACCATAAGGTGCATTTGTTGAAAGAATTAAGTGAGGACGATTTTGATCGTAGGGCTGGGTTTTGTGAAATTTTGATGGAACGTTGTAATCAGGATCCAAATTTCTAAAGGAAAATTTTATTTTAGGATAAGGCCACATTCATGATGAAGGGTTTTGTTAACCGTCATAACTGCCGATACTGGTCCCACCAAAACCCGCATTGGAAAGAGGAGACACACACACAGCATCCTCAAAAGATAAATGTATGGGCAGGAATAATTGACCAACACATAATAGGACCATTTTTTATTGAGGGCAATCTAACTGCAAAACAATATTTTAACCTCCTCCAGACAAATATCGTTCCATTTAGTCGTGTAATACTTTCTTAGAAGTACGAGAGTACTGGGCGCAAAGTATAATAAGAAACAAATGAATTAAATTTAAGCCCATTACACCAGGGTCTAATCCCATTAAATCCATTGAACTTAGCAGATCTACAATCTCTAAGCAGTGTTTTTTTCAGGAAAAAACATTGTACATTTTACTACTCTCTGGTTTCTGGTTACAGTGGTGGTGAAGACCAAGAAAATCCGGATGTGGACGAAGAGGATAATAGTAGTGGTTTAAATAACAAAAATAATATTTTTTTTTATGTTATTTAAGGTTTTAAAATATTTTTTCTTTAAATGTAAACATAATAAAAAACTTACAGTATTTATTTCTAATCAGTTTATGTCAAAAACCATATTTGTCCAAGAGAAAAATCAAAATAATAACTAAATATTTTATTTTTTTTTCTCAAACTAAACTATTGTCAATAAAGCCCTCAATTTAATGTATTAAGCTAATAATATTTTACGCTGGTACTGCTTTTCATAATAAAGATATTAGGTTTTTTGAGTATTCTAAAAATATTGATTTTTTACAAGGGCTTTTTTTGGTATAAACCCTTCTATTTTATTTTTTTTCGCACATATTTTCGCTTTTAAACGTATTTAGACAAAGGTTGTCTGTAAACTTAATTTCCTAAATCCCCCTTCTTATATAGCAAGGTGACCAACTTCTGAAAGTGAAAATCCGGGACAATTTTTTAAAAAGTACTATTTTTAAAAACGTTTATGTTAGTTATTTTTTTGCGTATGTGTTGAAATATCATTAAAACATAGTTTAATAAACAAATATAAATTTAATGTAAATGTTACATGTGTACATAATAAGTGGACAAACTTAATGTTAGGTGTCGAGGTCTCATGTAGCCCCTAAAAATTATTATCTTAGGTACACAGTAAAAAAAATCAACTCTAATCAACACTAATTAGAGTTTACATAGGTCCACACTAATAGTGTTGTTTTATAACACTACATTTAGAGTTAATTTGTAGTGTAATTTTTCCCAAGTAAGCACTGAGGATAAAGTAATTTTACACTGTATTAAAAAGTGTTAATATACCTAAAATCGTGTACTTTAACACTTCTTGGGTAAATTCTCACCTTTAACAATCTACTTTTGTTCAGTGTAAATTAACACTACTTTGGATAAATTCTAATTTTAGAAAGGTACTTTTACTCTTTTAGTGCAAACTTCTAGTTTGACTACTAGTGTAAATTAACACTATTATTTAAGTAAAACTTATGGGTTGTAGTGAATAAAACGAAAAGGTTAATAAAGAGAAACATTTATTTAAAACAAAAATCTATGACATTTAACAAAAGCCGGTTTTCAAAATATAAATTCAAATTTAGGTACAATTAACCAGCTGCCTGAGTCGTATGGCTGGCTTAAGCAATATGGTTCTTTGAAACATAAAAGTTTTAGATCAATGCAACTTAATGTTTTACTAGCTGTTAACATGTAAGCAAACAATTCTCTTGAAAATTCATTAGTAATCCATTTTTCAGTTACAAAAAATGGATGACTGTCAACAATACATATATATAAAAAATTTCAAATTGTGGTAAACCACAAGAGATGCTAGTGCAAATAAAAAAATCTTTTTCATAATGATAACCCATGTTTATCCACTTTGACAAAGTAATTTTGAAATTATCCGAAAACTGTTTAATGTTATTAAAAATTAATTCTTTGTATTTGTAAGACTGAAGAAAATAATCTCTGCTAGGACCTTTTTCAATTTTAAATTGAAGACTGCAGTTCAAATCAGATATCATAGCTAATTGTTGATGTTTATTTGCCAATGTTTTTGGTAAGTTTTTAAATTTACCAACTTTTTTAGTTATATTTTTAAATGTATTGGGTTTGCTCTAGTATCACATACACCACAAGTTGATAAGAGGTCCCATACGCTGTATAACTTCAGGATAGTGGACCATAAAATGTTGCTTTGGTATCAAATCATGCTCAAAAGTTAATGATGTTGTTTAATTTTACATTTTAGTGAATCTATCATGTCAAATGATACCTTAGGAACAAAAATTATTGACATTATATCTAGGAGTAACATAATTACATTAAAGTCATCCTTGACCTTATCAACTATTAGGTCGTTTATAATTGAAGGAGGGTACCTTATCAAGCACCAAGATTGTGCTGCACGTTGCCCTATTAAACTACCAGGTTTATCTAGCATAAAAGGACTAGGTTTGACTGTACTATTGTTCTTTCCATAATCATATTTAGCAATTGTTTCATTTAATTGACATAATTAACTTTTGTAAAAAGAGTTTGACATCAATGTGAACGCAACCCTCCAGAACGTCATGCATTATGTTCACAGACATGGAATCAAAAAGTTTAAAGTAACTGAGATCAACTCCATAACAATTATTGTCTGCATCAATATTTTTACAATGCACGTCATACATTTTACTATTTCGCAAAACTAAGTTATCATCGGAAAAAATTGTTTTAGAATCATTTTTACTTATCAGACACATTCTACAAAAATAGTTTGCTTGAAATGACTGTACCATTCCATGAAGTTCATTCGCTGCCAAGTTATCGTGGGACAAACTTGTTACGGTACCAAAAATTAATTTATCGGAATTTTCTACAATAATGCCCTCAGACTCTAAAATCTGTATGTCTGTTATTATAGGTTTTAATATAGAATTTAGTGAAACTTCATTTGACTTTGTGTCAGCAGTGTAAAATAAGGCCAGAAGATGAATATTTTTTAAATTTGAATTCAGACTGTTCGGCAAATTTTGCAAAGAGAAATAAAATGTTTTGCTGCCCAGCGGATTTACTGTTTCAAAATAGAGCTGTAATTGTAAAAAGTATTTTTTGTTTTTAAACAGTTCATTATTCTGAAGATAATTACTACTGAATTAGTATGCGCATCACTGGCTGGAGTTGACAAATACTTTTTAATGTCCCGATTTGAAGATAAAATACTTTTTAAGGTATCTAGAATTGAAATGTAAGTGCGAGCAACATTTTTTTCTACTACTTGATTAGCTTGTCTCTTTAATACGTTCTCCAATCTTAGCCCTATGGTTATTTGTTTTGGTAATACCATATTTGGCATCTTATTCAGCCTTTGACATAATTTTTTTATATATAGGTGTAAGATTTTCTATAACAACATTGTCCACATTTTCAAAAATGTGTTGAAATATATTATCTATTACTGATGACGACAGTATAATGACTATCAGGCATATTAAGTGTTAGTATTTGTAAAGCAAATATTTGAAATAAACTGCGCACCACTCAATGTGTCGCGACCAAAAATTTCGTCCTTTTTCAAAACGGCATAACTTTTTTGTTCCCTGAACGATTTTATTTTGGTCTGTGATGTCTGCTAACCCCATCCTCTGGCAATTCATGCTATAAATATTAAGCCCAAGGTTCTTAAAGGAAATTTCCTACAGGGTGATATGTAAAACGGTGAAAAATTTCAATAACTTCATCCAAGCCCCGTTTGAAAAAAGAAATATTTTTTCTCGTTTTTACTTTGAAATAATGAAGTATTATGTCTTACCTTGAAACCGTTTTCAAATTTTTCGAATTGGAATCTTAGCAACGAAAATCTGATTTTTTTTACAAAAGAGTACATTTAAGGCTTTTTGGTAGGCAATACAATCAGTCTTTTTAAGAACAAGAAAATTAGATGGTGAAAGATTGTTCCTTAAATAATTCTGAACAAGCGACAAGCAACAAACTTCCATTATTTTCAAAGGAGCCTAAGTAAAGACCACTTTTTCAAAATGACATTTTGGTAAAAATTTGCGAAAACTAAACCTGAACCGATCTTTACGTTCGTGGCATGTTTTCTTTATAATTTTGACCTCCTGATTGTGATTCAGTTGTCAAATTTAAGTTTAAGATAAAACCAAAATCACCAAGAATGAAAATTCAAAAACAATTCCCGGCTGTTAAATGTCTTAATAAAATCCGAAAAAAAATCATATCGTCGTTGCTAAGATTCCAATTCGAAAAACTTGAAAAACGTTTCAAGGTAACACATAATTCTTCATTATTTCAAAATAAAAACAAGAAAAAAATTATTTTTTTACAAACGGGGCTTGGATGAAGATATTGAAATTTTTCACCTTTTAACATATCACCCTGTAGGAAATGTACTTGACGAACCGTGATCTTCATATCTATAGCATGCATTGTCAGAGGATGAGGCTAGCAGACATCACAGACCAAAATAAAATCGTTCAAGAAACAAAAAAGTTATGTCGTTTTGAAAAAGAACGAACTTTTTGGTCGCGACACATTGAGTGGTGCGCAGTTTATATCATCTAAGTTAACTATTTTATTTCATTACAATTTTCATATGTTTTCTGAGACCGATAAAAGTAAAGAAAGTTCACAGCCAGAAAAACAACATTTAACATGTAATCGACGATGGTCTAAAAAACCATGTGTAATTCTTAAATGGCGAATTGTACCCTTTACAGTAATAAGTTTAATTTTACACAAGTAGCAACGTAACATATTGATAAAAAAAACAAACAAAAATAAAACAAATAAAATACTAAAACTGATAAAAGTACTAGGTATAAAAAAGGAATACTATTTGGAATATCAGTCTTACGAAAGTTTCTACAAAACAGTTACCTAGATACTTGAAAAAAAACTATGTAACTCTAGGGAAATAACCATAAAATACGTTTAATTGTTTGACAATCTGGTTCTTAATTCGACCATTTTTGATGTAAATGCAACGCCTTTTTCATGAGATGCTTCGATTTTAAAATAATAACTTTCTACAAATTGAAAGAAAGTTTTCAAACTTTCTTCATATAACGTATTAAAAACAAAGTGACTCATAAACAAATATTTAAAAGCTACCAAAATGTTGCAAAAATCTGGACAACTTATAACTTTGCCGTCTAAACCAATATGATACTGTGTTATAGCTGACTTACTACTTCCCTGTGCGATCAGGAATGGCTGTGATCTCAGACAAAGGAAGGTTTACCTACAAATAATGTTTTATTTATTTAACAAACTATACACAACATATATATGTATATTCCCACCTTCTTAAAAACAATCAATTTGTCTTCCAAGTGATCTGTATTGCATTTTTTATTTTTTGTTAAGGGTGGTAGCATGTGCAGGAGGATCAAAAGAGCTCTTGTAGAACGGTCCCAATCTAAAAACCGATAGGTACATATAGAAAAGTTTGTAAAGCTGCAAGCTTTTGTCTTACAATTTCTGTTCTCAGCGTAATCGTCTAATAGTTCTGGTTGAGGTTTGGAAACAACATTTTCATAAATTTGAAAAAGTTTGTCAACGTCTTGAAAAAAACTTGTCTCGAAATGTACTTCTTTGTGTGCATTAAGGAAGTCTTTTTCAATTTAAAAAAATTTAGATGTTAATATATTGCTGCCTTACATTCGGAGAACATTAAGTTGTTTGTACCTACATTTAAAGTTAGTTTTGGGAGTCGATACCCTTCGTTAATGCGTTAGAGATGTAAAAAACCGTTATTTCAGATAAAAAAAACGTATTTTTTGTTTTTTTAGTTTTTTTTTAAACCGCTACAATAATTCAAAATCAAGTTTAGTTAATAGTAATAACATTATACACGTGAGTAAAAGAAAATAATTCGGTCAAATGTTAAGTTCTTAACAATAATTTCAAGAACCGGAACAACTTCGTTTAGTTGAAAAAGCATGTGTACTATATTTTTTGAAAAAAAAAGTCTAAAATTTTAAGAGGTAGGTACAGTGGAACAGTTTGGAAAAAAACATAAAATGTGAAAAAAAACATTAAAAAAAAACTTATAAAAACAAAAAAAACGGACGTTTTTTTCACACATCTCTACCCTTCGTACAATAAAGAAATAAATATAGGTACTGGCCAGTACTGGAGTATCTAAAAAACGCGGAAAAACGTTTTACATGTCAGATCCAAGTGTTTTCCGATATTCATAAGTAAGCTGCATTTTAAGTAAAATTGCTTCTAAAGCATCATTGGGAGAGGCACATTTTAAAAATTCAATGGCTTGTAGTACTTCGCTGGTTGGTATTACACACTGTTTTTTTACGATAGGCCGCCGCTGTTTGATTCACTTTTTCTGGATTTTCGTTTTCTTTTGACAATATACTGCAATAACTTTTCGTCTTTTGTTGTTCTGAAAATGGTTCGAAGCCTCCAAGATATGTAGCCTTCCCCACCATTGCGATTATTATAAAAAGCTTCCTATAAAGGCAAAACAAAACAAAATATCGAAAGTTAAGATATAATGACTTCTTTACTCATATGTCCAGTATGACCCATCGGATCTTTTAATTTTGGAAATATTTTTATAATTGCCTCAGCTGCAATTATTTTTGCCCCTTCCGGAATTTTTTTCCCATATTTCTGGACTAAGGTATTACAGAAGATATTTACTAATTGTATCCTTTCTCTATTTGGCAGCAAACCTTTCTGTTCATATATATCAATAATATTAGAACCTTCCTGTTCAATTAATATAGTTTTCCATTGCTAAAATAAAAAAAATACTTATTACCTATAATATATATATTATCAATTATTATATAATTATAGCTTTACTTCTTGCTTAGATACATTTGACGTGACCGGTAAATCAACTGTATTATTTATTAATTCGAAAATTTCCATATTTTCAATATTTTTTGACGTGCTCGGCAACTCATTACTATCATCTTCACCCTTTAAGACCCCACTAATAACTGATACTGTGCTGTTGGAGTCCGTTGTATTTTCTAAAATAACGTATAATTTTAAAAATATTTAACAATTCAATTTTTCGCCTATTACCGCCAACATTTTGATATCTGGCAACAACCAAAGTGGTGTTGGGAGGAGTAGCTCGAACAAAATCACAGTACGTCCTCTTCTATAATGGTTTCTTCGTTGTTCATGAAAAAAAATTCGTGACCTTGAAGCTCGGGAAATTTCTGACGAGTTGTTAATTATGCTACATTAGGGTGGTTAAAATTTGTTTTTTTTTTCGTTTTTTTCATGATAGTCCTAAGTCTGTTCAATATTTTTTTTTTAAATCCCGCCAAGGTATACCTTGGCAGGATACAGATCTTAAAATTCATATTAACCTGGCCCCCACGGTAGTCAAAGTTTTTAATGTCAAAATCAGGTTTATTTTAAAATCAAATTTTAAATATTTTTATCTTTGGTAATAATTGATAAAAAAATTTAAAATTTGGCACAAATAATATATAATTTTTTGCTATTTATTCAAATGTATCACTTACTAGTGCCCATATAAACAAAACAAAAGTCCTGTCAAGTTTTAGCTCTTAATATTAATATATTAATTAATATATATAATATAAATTTTTAATTAAAAATACGTGTATTGTTTACCGCCAATGATTTAGCAATTTTTTTTCATTTAGTAAATAAATAAATAAATAAAGTTTTTATTGCATATTCAGTACAATACAAAACATATAATACAAAATATACAAAAGGCCATCGACCGGGGTCCTTCAGCCTGTTTAGTAAATATTAATATAAAAGTATGAGAAACCTTTATACGTGCTAAATTTCCTACTACTGGCAACACGAAACGAAAGTTGAGATGGATTTTTCAATTAATTAAGTTTACGTTGATCAAAAACGATAATCTAAATCGCTGAGTATTGTTATGATAATTAACAAAAATCGTTAGAGATACTAACAATTGAATGTTAAATAAAGTTATGTTGAAAAAATTTGGCTTTTTCCATTGCTTTAATCCAATTGTGAATAAATTAACCTAATTTATCTTAATTGTATATTTATTTTATTGTATTACAACTGGCTGAAGAAACTTAGTGCGGCATTTTTTGCCACTGCTCAAGGGCGGTGCTTTGTGTAAATCCGGCCCTGGACCCACACCAAACTTATATGAGTTTATAATTAAATTGAAAAAAAGTTCTGCGCAAGCAGAATTTAAAGTTAAGTTTGTGAAAAAAGTTAGTTTTTCTGCATGCCCCCTTTAATTTATTTAATTTTAAGTGAAATTCATAATTCAGTAAAGTTTATCAAAAAATGTTATAATTCATTTAAAAAATTCAAGAATTACATATATTACATATTTTATACCATTTACTATTTTTTTAACCAAAATTTTATATATATATATATATATATATATTGGTGTTTGGTAAGCAGTGACTTCCGATAGGTTGACGTGGCGCCCTGACCTCCGGTGTTACCAGTTATTTTAAACGTATATATTAGGGTGCGTTTGAAAGAGGGGAAGGTCTACAATTCGGTTGTCAAAAGAGGGGAAGCATTTTGTGAAGAATTAAAATGTATATAAACTGCGCACCACTCAATGTGTCGCGACCAAAAAGTTCGTTCTTTTTCAAAACGACATAACTTTTTTGTTTCTTGAACGATTTTATTTTGGTTTGTGATGTCTGCTAGCCTCATCCTCTGGCAATTTATGCTATAGATATGAAGCTTACGGTTGGTCAAGTAAATTTCCTACAGGGTGATATGTTAAACGGTGAAAAATTTCAATAACTTTATCCAAGCCCCGTTTGTAAAAAAATATTTTTTTCTTCGTTTTTACTTTGAAATAATGAAGTATTATGTGTTACCTTGAAACGCTTTTCAAATTTTTCGAATAGGAACCTTAGCAACGAAAATATGATTTTTTTTCCAAAAGAGTACATTTAAGGCTTTTTTTAGGCAATACACTCAGTCTTTTTAGGAACAAGAAGATAAGATGGTGAAAGATTGTTCCTTAAATAATTCTGAACAAGCGACAGGCAACAAACTTCAAAATGCAAGAAACACGACAGCAATCGGATTTTATTAAGACATTTAACAACAGGGAATTGTTTTAGAATTTTGATTCTTGATGATTTTGGTTTTATCTGAAACTTAAATTTGACAACTGAATCACAATCAGGAGGTCAAAATTATAAAGAAAACATGTCACGAACGTAAATATTGGTTCAGGTTTGGTTTTCGCAAATTTTCACCAAAATGTCATTTTCAAAAAGTGGTCTTTGCTTAGGCCCCTCTGAAAATAATGGAAGTTTGTTGCTTGTTGCTTGTTCAGAATTATTTAAGGAACAATCTTTTACCATCTTATTTTCTTGTTCTTAAAAAGACTGAGTATATTGCCTACCAAAAAGCCTTAAATGTACTCTTTTGGAAAAAAAAAATCATATTTTCGTTGCTAAGATTCCAATTCGAAAAAATTGAAAAACGTTTCAAGGTAACACATAATACTTCATTATTTCAAAGTAAAAACGAAAACAAAATTATTGTTTTACAAACGGGGCTTGGATGAAGTTATTGAAATTTTTCACCGTTTTACATATCACCCTGTAGGAAATTTACTTGAAGAACCGTGTGCTTAATATCTATAGCATGAATTGCCAGAGGATGGGGTTAGCAGACATTACAGACCAAAATAAAATCGTTCAAGAAACAAAAAAGTTATGTCGTTTTAAAAAAGGACGAACTTTTTGGTCGCGACACATTGAGTGGTGCGCAGTTTATTTGGAAGCAACTAATATACGAAATCACTTCCGCATATATATGAAAGAGTTACGGTCAGGTCGTACTAACTTCCAGCAGTGTTGCCAGATATCAGAAGTTAGATTTACAACTATATTTTGTTAACTTGCGTAAAGAAATCAATAATTTAAATTAAAACCTAATACCTATTTAGGGCGAAACGTACAAAAAAGTATTTTTATTATAAAAATAACCAATTTTGTTACTTACGTAAAGAAAATTATTTTATTACAAATTATCAAGTGTTCATTAATATTGACAGATACGTATTTTTTGAAGTTAAGAACAAAATTAACATTTCAAGATGGGTATCTATAAAAAGGTTTTGATAATTGCAATTAAAAAAATTATATTATTTACCCCCTCCCTAGTCCCAAGTTTATTAAGTTTCCATATTTTAAAATTAATATGTCAAGATAGGTATCTATAAAAAGGTCTTGATAATTGCAATTAAAAAAAATATATTAATTACCCCCTCCCTCCACCTAATTTTAATAAATTTTATACTTAAAAATTAGCATAACAAGATGGGTATCTATAAAAAGGTCTTGATAATTAAAAAAATTATATTATTTACCCCCTCTCTTCCCCCCAGTTTATTAGGTTTCTATATTTCAAAATTAACATGTCAAGATGAATATACAAAATATATATAAAAAGGTCTCAAAATTTTCAATTAAAAAAAAAAATAACCCCCTGCCTGCCCCCCTATTATCAAAATGTATATTGCAAAATTAACCTGGCCACATTGGTAATTAAAAAAAGGTCTTAATAATTACAATTTAAAAAATATTATTAATTACCCCCTCCCGCCCCGTAATTTTAAAAAAATTTGTATTGCAAAATTATCATGGCAAGATGGGTATCTATAAAAAGGTGTTGATAATTGCAATAAAAAAATAAACATAGCATGATGGGTATCTATAAAAAGGTCTTAATAATTACAATTTAAAAAATTATAATAATTACCCCCTCCCTGCCCCCAATTAAAAAAAAATCAATTGCAAAATTAAAAATTTGCTCATAGCAATATGGGTACCTTAAGAGGTCTTAATATTTACAATTTATAAAATTATAATAATCACCCCCTCCCTGCAAAATATATTGCAAAATTAACCTGACAATTTAAAAAATATTATTAATTAGCCCCTCCTTCTCCACTAATTCTTAATTCTTTTATATTGAAAAATTAACATATGTAACAATATGGATTTCTATACAGAGGTCCTAATATTTACAATTTAAAAAATTATATAAATTTCCGTTTTCTATTGCTTGCAATATTGCAATATTAACATGGCAAAATCTGTACAATGTTCTTAATGATAATAATTTTAAACTATTCCCTTCTTCTCCCCTAATTAATTAATTTTTTTATTAAAAAACATTCAAAATAAACCTGGAGCAGGTATAGGAAACAAAAAAAGCCAAATGTACGTTTGGACATATCGTCACGTTCAAATTTTTCTATAAAATAATGTTTAGTAGAAAAAATAAAGGTATATAAATAATTATTAAAGGGTCCAATTACTCCAGTGCATTGCATTAAATAACCCGATAAGCGAATATTTTAATAAATAAGGGGGAAGGAGGGGGTAATTAATACAATTTTTTAAATTGTAATTATTAAGACCTTTTTATTGATACTCATCATGCCATGTTAATTTTGCAATTTTAAAATGTAATAAATTAGGGGGCAGAAGGGGGGGTAATTAATTTATTTTTTAAAATTGTAATTATTAAGACCTTTTTATAGATACCCATCATGCCATATTAACTTTTCAATTTAATAATGTAATAAATTAGGGGACAGAAGGGGGTAATTAATATAATTTTTTAAATTGTAATTATTAACACCTTTTTATAGATACCCATCATGCCATGTTAATTTTGCAATTTAATAATTTAATAAATTAGGGGGCAGCAGGGGGGTAATTAATATAATTTTTTAAATTGTTATTTTTAAGACCTTTTTATAGATACCCATCATGCCGTGTTAACATTGGAATATAAAAATGTAATAAATTAGGGGGCAGAAGGGGGGGGAGTTATTGTAAATTTTTTAATTGTAATTTTTAATACCATTTCATAGATACCCATCTTGCCACGTTAATTCTTCAGAATAAAAGTTTAATAAATAAGGGGGGAAGGAGGGGGTAATTAATATAATTTTTTAAATTGTAATTATTAAGACCTTTTTATAGATACCCATCATGCTATGTTAACTTTGCAATATAAAAATGTAATAAATTAGGGGACAGAAGAGGGGTAATTAATATATTTTTTTAAATTGTAATTAAAACACCATTTCATAGATACCCATCTTGCCACGTTAATTCTTTAAAAAAAAAGTTTAATAAATTATCGGGGAAGAAGGGGGTAAAATTGTAATTATTAAGACCTTTTTATAGATCTTGCTAGGTTTATTTGCAATAATAACATTAATAAATAGGGTGGCAATTATTTTGTTTTTAAATTGTTATTATTAAATCATTTTAATGATACCCATCTACTTATGTTATTTTTGTAATGATTATTACCATAATATTATTATAGTTTAATCATAGAGAAATGTAATGTTATTAATGTTATTATAAATACCACTTTTTTATAAAATTTGCTAAATAAATATATACCATATATCAATAAAATAATTTTAAAAATTAACAATAATTTTAAGGTATTTTTATAAAATTATAAAATTAATTATATAATCTGATAATTTTACTCTGATTAAATCACTGGGTTCCGAAAAGGAAATCTTAAATGAGCAATAATATAAATACTCTGAAATGATTAAATCTCAAAAGTAGCTAAACTATGGTTATCATTTAGAATATAAATCTTTTAGGTATTTAATCTTTAAAAGAGTAGAAGTGTGTTGATACTTTTGGGATTGAATCCTTAATGTATCGAATCACTACGAGAGCGGTATAATTTAACTCATCTGGAGAGTAATACTTCGCAGATCGAAATAGGTTTCGATCGCGAGTGAGTTGAGAGCTATTCAAAATCAGTGATTTAATCCTAGTCCCTGGAATAAAGAAAAAAAGCAGTGATTCAAAGCCAAAGGCGGCAGATCTTAAATGTCTCGCAGCGTCTCAGCGCTATGAGATATTAATATCACTCTACTAATTAAAGGAATGAGAATAAAGATTTGGCAACGCCGATTTAACAAGAGAGAGTTAGGTATAGCGTGAACTGCAGGCACAACAAAGATAGTTATATTGTCATGCCCACGCGGAAGTCAAATCGTACAGTTTGTTAAATATTTGTAGCGACAACAGCGCCAGCGGTATATACCTGAACTAAAGGAAAGTTTTGTAGGTATATATGGCACGCACTGACTTCCAACCTAAAATTTGAAATAACGCTTTTTTCGACCTCTATATGACATTGCGCTAAAAAAATGCACTTTTCGTAGTGACTTCCGAAATCGGAAGTCACATCGTTATATATAAGTCACAACGTCTAGTGAGTATCTATTTTGGAAGTCACTTGGTACTATTTATCAATATATATATATATATATATATATATATATATATACATATATGTAAGTTTGGTGTGGACCCATATCTAATAACTGTTATCACATGAGATATCGGGATACCCAAAATATACCAAACGCCATTGATTTTAAACAGAAATTCTATTTTTGTGCAGTTTTTTTAATGCATGCATTGTACAGGGTGTTTTTCCAAGATTACATAAAAGGGCTAAAATTTTTGCGATTTTTAAAAAGGGTGATGAGAACATTCCAGAGAACTATAGACCAATTTCTATATTGCCCATACTATCAAAAATATTGGAAAAATACATCTATAAAGAAATCTGAAAATACACTGAACGAAAAAGGTACATGATATTAATAAAAAAGTACATCAAATCAATGAACGACAACATTAATTTTCAGCCGATAAAGGGTGTTGTTAATAAAATGAACAGCCGTTCGTAAATTTTCTTATTCATCAAGTTACGATTTCTGTACGTTAAATCAATGAATGAGGAGCGTGGATCTATGTTTGACTGTAATTAATACGATAAACAGATTTACATCAGTTTATGAATGCTGTACGTTAAATTAATAATCTATGAGCATGGATCTATGAACAGCGGTTGTTAATATAACGACCGTTGGACATAAGTTTATGATTAATACGTTAAATCAATAAACAACGACCATAGATATATGAAAGCATGTTATTATTATTATAAACGGTAGACATTAGTTTATGATTATTTTACATTGAATCAATAAACAATTACCATACATCTATGATCCCTTATAGTATTAATACTACGAACAAAAAGGCATTAGTTTATGATTTACTTAAATTTACATAAAATCCAAGACAAACCCAATTTAAATTATTTGCCAAATTTACTTACCTTTTTATTTAAAATAAAGGTTTACTGGGTACGTGGGTACATTTTGTTTTAGCAACATAGAAATAGGAAAAAAATATCTTATTCAAATTACATAGCAATCAATCACAAAAGGGGTTTCTTTAAAATAAAGACGATTTTGGTGAAAACATTTTTTTATTTCAAGAGAAATTTACAAATAATATGAACCTTTGGGCTCTAAAGAGGTTTACAAAATGCTGTATCTAAAAAGTTCCAAAACATTATTTCCTGTAAAAAGTCAAGATTAAATATATAAATAATTTTAAAACATATACCGACCGCCTTAATTAGATGAAATCCTAAATTATTTTATTTAAAATATTAAAAGTGTATATTTTAAAAACTAAAAACTTATTCACTTAAAATTTAAAAATAAAAAAAAATATCCAAAAAAGTCAAAACTGTTTAAAATAACTTCACAAGCTCACACACCTCGGTTTCGTATATTAGGTACAAAACTTAAAAAATAATCCAAAAAGGTCAAAAATGTTTAAAATATCTTCACAAGCTTACACACCTTGACTTCGCTCCATATATTTATCACAATTTTACTAATAAAGCTTTAGGGTTAAACGCGGAACTATCCTTTTGACGGAACTATCCTTTTGACGCTATAAGACTAACGAGATAAAAATTGCATGTAAAAATTTCCCACCCAAAAGTCGTACGATGACCTTCGGTCTACGACAGCGATTCGTTATAATAATGTTTATGTTGATTGAATCAGCGTACGGTAGCATTAATTTTGGCGCGTTTTAAGAAGTTAATAGTTAAGTTCGTAAAATCAATGTTTAGTGACCATTGGGACAATGAAGACAGTTTATTATTGTTTATGTTTTGCTGTTCATGGATCTATGACAAAAAATTTATTGTTTTAAAGATAAAGAACATCGTTTAATGATCGTCAATAGTTAATTCAATAATTTTTTATTATTATATTGATGAAGGAAATAATTAATTTTTGATGTTTTGCATTTATCGTTTAATGTTGACTAGTTTATTGTTTCAATGTACTTAGTTATTAATCTATGATGAAAAAGCATTGTAATAATCACCAATACATAATATTAATGTACAAAAAATTGACGACACCAGTTTATTAATTTTACGTACAGTTTTTCTTTCTGTGTATTTGACACATTTTGAATTGTTGGCGAAAAATCAGTATGGTTTTCGGCGGGGATGCAGGACCACCGACGCTATTCTCAGTCTCATGAGCTTTGTGACTGAAGCTTTTGAGAATGGTGAGAGTTGCGTGGGTCTCTTTGCTGACCTGACTAAAGCTTTTGATTGTGTATCCCATTCAATACTAATTGACAAGTTAGATTATTTTGGTATCCGTGGTAACTGTGCCTTATTGATAAAATCATACCTGACCGAACGAACTCAACTAGTTCTTTATAATGGAAACGTTAGTTCTGAATTGCCAGTAAGAAGAGGAGTCCCCCAGGGATCCATTCTGGGGCCACTACTCTTTTTGATGTATATAAATGACCTACCAGGAGCAATTTCTTCAAGTAATTGTTTGCCAATTCTTTTTGCATACGATTCAAATTGCTTAGTCAAGGAAAACAAATCGGGTAATATAAATATAAAAATCAAAGAACTGGAAAGTGCAATGGGTGCGTGGTTTAGTGCCAATGAATTATTTCAAAATGAGTCAAAAACTCAAAAAGTTGAATTTAAGCAACAGTCCAATGAAAAAACTGAAGTGAAATTTTTAGGCATTTATATAGATAATTCCTTAAAATCTCATGTAAACCATCTGGCAGCGAAACTATCCCGGTCAGTATATGCTATAAGACGTATTTTTAATGTCTCTGGTAAGGATGCTAATTACCTATTTTGGTTTGTTCCAGTCCATAATGTGTTACGGGTTAATTATCTGGAGTAATGCTGCTAGTGTTCACCTAAATAAAATCTTTATTTTGCAAAAGGCTGCAGTTAGAAGTATTGTCGGAGCAAAACTAGATGCACATTGCAAAACCTCTATTCATCGAGCTTAAAATATTATCATTATACTCCCTAATTGTGTACGAGCACTTAATTTATACCAAGCTTCATTTTGAAGATTATAACAAATTTTTTGAAACTCATTCATATAACACCAGAGGTAAAGACCGAATTATTATACCCAAAAGCAGACTTAAAAAAAGTAATAATCTTGGGATATCACTTTTTAATAGTCTTCCTCTTCACATAAGAAAACTTCAACTAAACTTATTTAGATCAAAAATGAAAAAAATTCTGTTGTGTAATTGTTTATATTCAATATCGGAATAGTATTTGTCATGAAATGTAAGAGTTGATTTTATTATTATTATGTAAAAAATGTTTTTATATTTGTATTTGTCATAAACTGTAAAAGTTGATTTTATTATTATTATGTAAAAAAAATGTTTTTATTCTAAATATTTATATATTTTAAATGTTTATATTCTATTTTATACTATTGATATTGTGACGAGTCCTGAATGTATATTCTAAATGGATAAATAAAGAATTTTGAATTTTTTTTTTAAGGCATGGATATCATACCTGAAGCCTTCAGGTATGCATACATGAGGTCCATGTATACATTAGTTGTTTATCAGTCGCAATTGAAAAATATTTCGAATGGCGATCTTTCTTAAAAATATTTTGCTAATTATAGAAAACTTTGTAATTTTTTCTTACAACTATACTTCAAGCTTTTTGTGGGCTAATAATAATTAAATATTCTTTAACAAATAACTCTCGTAACATGGCGGGCTTTTGGGAACGTTTAAAAAGTATCTTTAATTTGATATTTTGGGGTCGGGACAAACTTTTGGAATATAAAAAACTTTTTTACCATGTTTTCCACCTTTTTTCCTAGATTACATTAAAAGGCTTCTCAGGGATTTTAATTTTTGATGCAATAACTCTATTGGTATCGAACACAAATTTTGGATTTTTCGACTATTTAATTTTAAGAGCCTGACATTTTTAAAATTTATTTTAAAGCGATTCAGGGCTATTATGAAAAAAAATCAAAAAAAAAAACAAATGCTATAGCCCATGTTGCATGCATGCTACAAAAACATACCTATTTCAAGAATAGTGTCATAGGTCACCGTTTCTTCTTCTATCAGAACAAGTTTACTAAGGTGTATGTGCTTTATTTTGATGAACTTCATCTTGAAATACCTAAATTTTAAAAAAGTGCAAATTACACTGACCTGATAAGAAAAAGCTCACGGCAACATAGTCGAGGCATGTAGTAAATTCTGGCATTCTAACATTTAGCGTTAACACTTTTGGCGTAGCAATAAATAAATACGATAATAAAAAAATCTTTTGCTGTGGATTTAAGAACCCAAGTAATAATTTTAACGTAATTTTCACCTTCAATTGAACGGACAATGTTAACATTGTCCGTGTAAGAATTTTTTAATAATATTTTGCAATTAAAGTATTAAAAAAATAAAAGGGTTAAATATTTTCTTAACATAATCATATTTTAAAGTTATTTTAATATTTTAAAGTATCAATTATGTCAAAAATGCTACTTGGAAACAATACATGCAACGATTCCATTGGTAGACAGCCGTCAGGCGGCTGTATGTCGCGGATTTAACACACGTAAAAATTTTCCATAATATTAATAAAAATGTAGGTATAGGCTAATATAACAAACATTACGCTTAAAAATAAGAAGTAAATCAAGTATGTATTTATATTATTAATATTACAAGTACCAGACCTACTGCCGTAAACTAAACTGCAAATGAAAAAATATTCGCTGTGGCTCCCGTCCCGAGGCGGGACTTAAGTTCAGTCCCGATTGACGTCATAATTTTAAGATTTGTTATGTTAAAATAAAATAATAATAATAATAAATTGTACCTGTATACATGTTAAGGGCACTTTAGTTACGTCATAAAACCAAACCAACCCAAACTCAACAACACAACCCAACCGACCCCGCCCCATTGGCCCCCCCCCCGCCCCATTGAGCAAAAAACCCAACTAAAATGGGCAAATTTATGTTACGATAAAAATAAAACACTTTTTAACAAAGAAACAACAAATTTATAAAATAAAAAAATAAAAAAAGTTTGACAACTTCTAGTGGGATCGAACCCGGTACCTCTCGCATGCCAAGCGACCGCCCTACCATCTAAGCCATCGAGCTCGACACAAATTATAAAATCTCGGGGAATAAAAACGGATTTACAGTGTGTGACGTCAATTGGGACTGAACTTAAGTCCCGCCTCGGGACGGGAGCCACATCGAAAAATATTGGCTGTATTCAAGTTCTATGGACCTGAATCTGGTTCTATTCAAGATTTGACCTTTTATATTCGCAGCTCATGTGTCCGAATACTTTTCGGCTCTTATACTTTGTAACCGTCATTTTGACAGTTACCCATTGATTTTATTTTATTAGTTTTTGTACATCTATAACAGTATAGATGTGAACTGTTAAGTGGTTTATTTTTAGTTTGACTAATTGTTAAGTATATTTTTAATAATGATATTTGTTTAGTTGCTTTTTTCCAAAAGAATTTAATTATTTTCATTATTTTGTTTATTACCTGGTTTTGATAATATGCAACCCAGAACACTCCCCATTTGTTTTTAGTCTTCTCGACAACATTCACAACATCTTGGCAACATTGTATTTTTTTTTTGTTTAAATAATCTTCTACGCACTTAGCAGGTTTTATGTTGGCCTTTTCCGTTTTAACACTGAAGCCGTTTAGTTGGGAGTAAGCGTTGGCTTAAAATTTGGATAGAATTCCAAAGATGTGTAGTAATTCTCCTGGTTTAATGGCTCAGGGTCGCTTAAAGCATTAGTTGTTTTATACGAAAGCTCTAGGTGAGTTGATAACTTTTAAAATAGTGGTCGAATATTCCTAACCACGCGGTCTCCATTTTAGGTGTTCATGATTTTCCAACGTACTTTTTGTTGACCTAGACCTTGAATGGTCTTTAATTTGAAAACTCCTTAAAATAAGGGTAAGCTAATGTCAACGGATTTTGTAGGGTGCTAAAGCGGGTTCGTATTTCTTTTTAGGGTTTTTAAGATGGAGTATAGTTTTTATGTTGGAGTTTTTTGTAAGACTTTTTATTTCAGGAATGTTTTTTTTACCCTGAACTTGTTTTGGATAATGGCAAGTTCTTACGTTATTGAAAAGCCATCCTGTAAAATCTGACATAGTAGGACTTCAACATTGGAGACACAATCTACCAGGGCCCCAACTACGATCAGGTCGTACCAAATTTTGAATATTAATGTTAACGTGCACTACACTCCTTATACCTTTGTGCACTTTTGAGTTTTAAATTGTAGTTATTTTAAATATATTTTTATTGTATCATCGATAACATTTTATCAGTTAATTTAGTCTATTAGACTTTGGTTTTTGTAAACCATATATGGCCATATAAGGGTGCACCAAAATTATAGATCAAACAAGTATTTAATATTACATAAAAGGATCACTGCAACATCGGTGTAACAAATATAACTGATTTATATTTTTGTCTGACTGACTTGGATTTTAACAACTGGCCATAATAAGACACTGGCGCCCAATTTTAATTTGCCTTTATTTAAATTTAGTAAATATATTTTGTATACACGTAAGTATTGAAAAACAACATTTGCCCATCGACCTATCTCTCCGCTGAAAAGCTGACGTTCGCCATAGCCCTCGAGTTGAGGTTACAACTTTGTCGACGTTTTTACCTTCATAGTCATTGAATATTTTGTGATGAATAGAAATCCGATATACGAAATTCAAGGTGCTGAATACTTCTCCACGGGTTAGGTTTCTCAATACCTCTCTGAAGTATTCGCAATCAAAGTTTATGTAGAGTTATTCTATCATTTTTCACCAAATTTGACAAAAATTGAAAGCTGACCTTATTGGATTTTATTAAAACTTTTAGGGTGTGAAGGCCAATGCTTAGGGTGAACAAAAACCACAATAATTTTTTTATTTAACATCCTGAGGAATAAGGCAGGGCATAAAAAATTACCAAATCGGTGTCTAAGAAAACCCTTTATAACTAAGTTGTTTATTAATATTTTGAATCGCGTTATATTTTGTTTTAACCGTAAAACTATGTGATTTTTAAATATATGCCTAAAATTATACAAATGTTTTTACAAATGTAGTTTTTTTAGTGCTAAATTTACGCTTCTTTTAACTGAAAATGTCAATTTTCTGCCATTGATATTATATAGTAGGCTATGAAAATTTGATTTGGTGTATATTTTTATTTAAAGTAATTATAAATATTGATTAAAATATAAAATGCGAAATTATAAAAAAGTATCCAAATTGCAGGAAATACCATCATAATTATAAAAATTTCCCATTTTTGGAGAAAAAAATGCATTTTTTCGTCCAGAGGGACTGAACGAAAATTCTTCAAAATTTAACACAATTTTATCCTCAATATAAATTAAAAACTTCAACAAAACAAATTTTGTGTATTTGCCTTGCTAGGAAGATACAACGGTTTAAAATAACATAAATTGTATAGAATATGGAATTATTTTCATGGTCTTTTTTATCAAGATGGATTTGATAAAAAATGCAATTTAAAGGTGTTTAAAAAAGAAATAATAATAATAAAATAGTAAAAATTAAGCTACATAAACATTAAATAATTATTTTACAATTATAATAAACAAAATAACGCATATAGTTGTCGCGGCGAATGTTTCAAATTGCGTCATCAAATTCTGAAGCAGGCACAGACATTACAATTATTGTTGTTTTCTTTTACGTATATAATCCAAGGAACCGCTAGGTTAACCGTATGCCGAGAAATCGGTTTTTGACATTCGACATTGATGACGCAATTTGAAACATTCGCGACTTTACATAATAATTAATATAAAATAAAACAAACAATATTTGTATTGTTATCTTAAGGTACAGAATGATTACATATGATGGATCGCCTATGTTATTTTTATTAAGGTTAAATGATTGCAACCAATTAAATTCACTTATTTAATTTAACAAAAGAACAATTTTGGTACTTTGCCTAAGTGAATAATTATGTGTATTTTAGCAATAATTTTAACAGAGAACTTGTTTTTTTACCGTGAACAATGCTTTATATATTCACGTGTTACTTCATTTATAATACAAAACTATGTTAAAGGTAACATTTATATTGTTTTTCTAATCATGGATCTATGACAAAAAATTTATTGTTTTAAAGATAAAGAACATCGTTTAATGATCGTCAATAGTTAATTCAATAATTTTTTATTATTATATTGATGAAGGAAATAATTAATTTTTGATGTTTTGCATTTATCGTTTAATGTTGACTAGTTTATTGTTTCAATGTACTTAGTTATTAATCTATGATGAAAAAGCATTGTAATAATCACCAATACATAATATTAATGTACAAAAAATTGACGACACCAGTTTATTAATTTTACGTACAGTTTTTCTTTCTGTGTATTTGACACATTTTGAATTGTTGGCGAAAAATCAGTATGGTTTTCGGCGGGGATGCAGGACCACCGACGCTATTCTCAGTCTCATGAGCTTTGTGACTGAAGCTTTTGAGAATGGTGAGAGTTGCGTGGGTCTCTTTGCTGACCTGACTAAAGCTTTTGATTGTGTATCCCATTCAATACTAATTGACAAGTTAGATTATTTTGGTATCCGTGGTAACTGTGCCTTATTGATAAAATCATACCTGACCGAACGAACTCAACTAGTTCTTTATAATGGAAACGTTAGTTCTGAATTGCCAGTAAGAAGAGGAGTCCCCCAGGGATCCATTCTGGGGCCACTACTCTTTTTGATGTATATAAATGACCTACCAGGAGCAATTTCTTCAAGTAATTGTTTGCCAATTCTTTTTGCATACGATTCAAATTGCTTAGTCAAGGAAAACAAATCGGGTAATATAAATATAAAAATCAAAGAACTGGAAAGTGCAATGGGTGCGTGGTTTAGTGCCAATGAATTATTTCAAAATGAGTCAAAAACTCAAAAAGTTGAATTTAAGCAACAGTCCAATGAAAAAACTGAAGTGAAATTTTTAGGCATTTATATAGATAATTCCTTAAAATCTCATGTAAACCATCTGGCAGCGAAACTATCCCGGTCAGTATATGCTATAAGACGTATTTTTAATGTCTCTGGTAAGGATGCTAATTACCTATTTTGGTTTGTTCCAGTCCATAATGTGTTACGGGTTAATTATCTGGAGTAATGCTGCTAGTGTTCACCTAAATAAAATCTTTATTTTGCAAAAGGCTGCAGTTAGAAGTATTGTCGGAGCAAAACTAGATGCACATTGCAAAACCTCTATTCATCGAGCTTAAAATATTATCATTATACTCCCTAATTGTGTACGAGCACTTAATTTATACCAAGCTTCATTTTGAAGATTATAACAAATTTTTTGAAACTCATTCATATAACACCAGAGGTAAAGACCGAATTATTATACCCAAAAGCAGACTTAAAAAAAGTAATAATCTTGGGATATCACTTTTTAATAGTCTTCCTCTTCACATAAGAAAACTTCAACTAAACTTATTTAGATCAAAAATGAAAAAAATTCTGTTGTGTAATTGTTTATATTCAATATCGGAATAGTATTTGTCATGAAATGTAAGAGTTGATTTTATTATTATTATGTAAAAAATGTTTTTATATTTGTATTTGTCATAAACTGTAAAAGTTGATTTTATTATTATTATGTAAAAAAAATGTTTTTATTCTAAATATTTATATATTTTAAATGTTTATATTCTATTTTATACTATTGATATTGTGACGAGTCCTGAATGTATATTCTAAATGGATAAATAAAGAATTTTGAATTTTTTTTTTAAGGCATGGATATCATACCTGAAGCCTTCAGGTATGCATACATGAGGTCCATGTATACATTAGTTGTTTATCAGTCGCAATTGAAAAATATTTCGAATGGCGATCTTTCTTAAAAATATTTTGCTAATTATAGAAAACTTTGTAATTTTTTCTTACAACTATACTTCAAGCTTTTTGTGGGCTAATAATAATTAAATATTCTTTAACAAATAACTCTCGTAACATGGCGGGCTTTTGGGAACGTTTAAAAAGTATCTTTAATTTGATATTTTGGGGTCGGGACAAACTTTTGGAATATAAAAAACTTTTTTACCATGTTTTCCACCTTTTTTCCTAGATTACATTAAAAGGCTTCTCAGGGATTTTAATTTTTGATGCAATAACTCTATTGGTATCGAACACAAATTTTGGATTTTTCGACTATTTAATTTTAAGAGCCTGACATTTTTAAAATTTATTTTAAAGCGATTCAGGGCTATTATGAAAAAAAATCAAAAAAAAAAACAAATGCTATAGCCCATGTTGCATGCATGCTACAAAAACATACCTATTTCAAGAATAGTGTCATAGGTCACCGTTTCTTCTTCTATCAGAACAAGTTTACTAAGGTGTATGTGCTTTATTTTGATGAACTTCATCTTGAAATACCTAAATTTTAAAAAAGTGCAAATTACACTGACCTGATAAGAAAAAGCTCACGGCAACATAGTCGAGGCATGTAGTAAATTCTGGCATTCTAACATTTAGCGTTAACACTTTTGGCGTAGCAATAAATAAATACGATAATAAAAAAATCTTTTGCTGTGGATTTAAGAACCCAAGTAATAATTTTAACGTAATTTTCACCTTCAATTGAACGGACAATGTTAACATTGTCCGTGTAAGAATTTTTTAATAATATTTTGCAATTAAAGTATTAAAAAAATAAAAGGGTTAAATATTTTCTTAACATAATCATATTTTAAAGTTATTTTAATATTTTAAAGTATCAATTATGTCAAAAATGCTACTTGGAAACAATACATGCAACGATTCCATTGGTAGACAGCCGTCAGGCGGCTGTATGTCGCGGATTTAACACACGTACAAATTTTCCATAATATTAATAAAAATGTAGGTATAGGCTAATATAACAAACATTACGCTTAAAAATAAGAAGTAAATCAAGTATGTATTTATATTATTAATATTACAAGTACCAGACCTACTGCCGTAAACTAAACTGCAAATGAAAAAATATTCGCTGTGGCTCCCGTCCCGAGGCGGGACTTAAGTTCAGTCCCGATTGACGTCATAATTTTAAGATTTGTTATGTTAAAATAAAATAATAATAATAATAAATTGTACCTGTATACATGTTAAGGGCACTTTAGTTACGTCATAAAACCAAACCAACCCAAACTCAACAACACAACCCAACCGACCCCGCCCCATTGGCCCCCCCCCCCGCCCCATTGAGCAAAAAACCCAACTAAAATGGGCAAATTTATGTTACGATAAAAATAAAACACTTTTTAACAAAGAAACAACAAATTTATAAAATAAAAAAATAAAAAAAGTTTGACAACTTCTAGTGGGATCGAACCCGGTACCTCTCGCATGCCAAGCGACCGCCCTACCATCTAAGCCATCGAGCTCGACACAAATTATAAAATCTCGGGGAATAAAAACGGATTTACAGTGTGTGACGTCAATCGGGACTGAACTTAAGTCCCGCCTCGGGACGGGAGCCACATCGAAAAATATTGGCTGTATTCAAGTTCTATGGACCTGAATCTGGTTCTATTCAAGATTTGACCTTTTATATTCGCAGCTCATGTGTCCGAATACTTTTCGGCTCTTATACTTTGTAACCGTCATTTTGACAGTTACCCATTGATTTTATTTTATTAGTTTTTGTACATCTATAACAGTATAGATGTGAACTGTTAAGTGGTTTATTTTTAGTTTGACTAATTGTTAAGTATATTTTTAATAATGATATTTGTTTAGTTGCTTTTTTCCAAAAGAATTTAATTATTTTCATTATTTTGTTTATTACCTGGTTTTGATAATATGCAACCCAGAACACTCCCCATTTGTTTTTAGTCTTCTCGACAACATTCACAACATCTTGGCAACATTGTATTTTTTTTTTGTTTAAATAATCTTCTACGCACTTAGCAGGTTTTATGTTGGCCTTTTCCGTTTTAACACTGAAGCCGTTTAGTTGGGAGTAAGCGTTGGCTTAAAATTTGGATAGAATTCCAAAGATGTGTAGTAATTCTCCTGGTTTAATGGCTCAGGGTCGCTTAAAGCATTAGTTGTTTTATACGAAAGCTCTAGGTGAGTTGATAACTTTTAAAATAGTGGTCGAATATTCCTAACCACGCGGTCTCCATTTTAGGTGTTCATGATTTTCCAACGTACTTTTTGTTGACCTAGACCTTGAATGGTCTTTAATTTGAAAACTCCTTAAAATAAGGGTAAGCTAATGTCAACGGATTTTGTAGGGTGCTAAAGCGGGTTCGTATTTCTTTTTAGGGTTTTTAAGATGGAGTATAGTTTTTATGTTGGAGTTTTTTGTAAGACTTTTTATTTCAGGAATGTTTTTTTTACCCTGAACTTGTTTTGGATAATGGCAAGTTCTTACGTTATTGAAAAGCCATCCTGTAAAATCTGACATAGTAGGACTTCAACATTGGAGACACAATCTACCAGGGCCCCAACTACGATCAGGTCGTACCAAATTTTGAATATTAATGTTAACGTGCACTACACTCCTTATACCTTTGTGCACTTTTGAGTTTTAAATTGTAGTTATTTTAAATATATTTTTATTGTATCATCGATAACATTTTATCAGTTAATTTAGTCTATTAGACTTTGGTTTTTGTAAACCATATATGGCCATATAAGGGTGCACCAAAATTATAGATCAAACAAGTATTTAATATTACATAAAAGGATCACTGCAACATCGGTGTAACAAATATAACTGATTTATATTTTTGTCTGACTGACTTGGATTTTAACAACTGGCCATAATAAGACACTGGCGCCCAATTTTAATTTGCCTTTATTTAAATTTAGTAAATATATTTTGTATACACGTAAGTATTGAAAAACAACATTTGCCCATCGACCTATCTCTCCGCTGAAAAGCTGACGTTCGCCATAGCCCTCGAGTTGAGGTTACAACTTTGTCGACGTTTTTACCTTCATAGTCATTGAATATTTTGTGATGAATAGAAATCCGATATACGAAATTCAAGGTGCTGAATACTTCTCCACGGGTTAGGTTTCTCAATACCTCTCTGAAGTATTCGCAATCAAAGTTTATGTAGAGTTATTCTATCATTTTTCACCAAATTTGACAAAAATTGAAAGCTGACCTTATTGGATTTTATTAAAACTTTTAGGGTGTGAAGGCCAATGCTTAGGGTGAACAAAAACCACAATAATTTTTTTATTTAACATCCTGAGGAATAAGGCAGGGCATAAAAAATTACCAAATCGGTGTCTAAGAAAACCCTTTATAACTAAGTTGTTTATTAATATTTTGAATCGCGTTATATTTTGTTTTAACCGTAAAACTATGTGATTTTTAAATATATGCCTAAAATTATACAAATGTTTTTACAAATGTAGTTTTTTTAGTGCTAAATTTACGCTTCTTTTAACTGAAAATGTCAATTTTCTGCCATTGATATTATATAGTAGGCTATGAAAATTTGATTTGGTGTATATTTTTATTTAAAGTAATTATAAATATTGATTAAAATATAAAATGCGAAATTATAAAAAAGTATCCAAATTGCAGGAAATACCATCATAATTATAAAAATTTCCCATTTTTGGAGAAAAAAATGCATTTTTTCGTCCAGAGGGACTGAACGAAAATTCTTCAAAATTTAACACAATTTTATCCTCAATATAAATTAAAAACTTCAACAAAACAAATTTTGTGTATTTGCCTTGCTAGGAAGATACAACGGTTTAAAATAACATAAATTGTATAGAATATGGAATTATTTTCATGGTCTTTTTTATCAAGATGGATTTGATAAAAAATGCAATTTAAAGGTGTTTAAAAAAGAAATAATAATAATAAAATAGTAAAAATTAAGCTACATAAACATTAAATAATTATTTTACAATTATAATAAACAAAATAACGCATATAGTTGTCGCGGCGAATGTTTCAAATTGCGTCATCAAATTCTGAAGCAGGCACAGACATTACAATTATTGTTGTTTTCTTTTACGTATATAATCCAAGGAACCGCTAGGTTAACCGTATGCCGAGAAATCGGTTTTTGACATTCGACATTGATGACGCAATTTGAAACATTCGCGACTTTACATAATAATTAATATAAAATAAAACAAACAATATTTGTATTGTTATCTTAAGGTACAGAATGATTACATATGATGGATCGCCTATGTTATTTTTATTAAGGTTAAATGATTGCAACCAATTAAATTCACTTATTTAATTTAACAAAAGAACAATTTTGGTACTTTGCCTAAGTGAATAATTATGTGTATTTTAGCAATAATTTTAACAGAGAACTTGTTTTTTTACCGTGAACAATGCTTTATATATTCACGTGTTACTTCATTTATAATACAAAACTATGTTAAAGGTAACATTTATATTGTTTTTCTACATGGAATCTTAAATTTATCTATTAATCTATTAAGGTAGTTGTTAATTTAAATTTAATAACATTCCTTATAAGGTGACCCTAATAAAATTTAACATAATTAATAATTAATTATTAGTTTTTTAAAGCTCCAAATTTTGTTCTTTTTAATATTTTTTATTTATAAAACGGTTTGATTCCGATGTACTTCGAACCTGAATAATTTGTAAATTTTTAGGCACAGATGAATGCAAATTTCTAGTATTTTTTAGTACAAGGATTAATTTTTGTTGTTCTATTATTTTAGGTTTTATATATTATAAAAAATGTATTTCTTTTATATTTTCATTGCAAAACATATCTAAAGGTAATAAAATTTGATCCTTATATGGTCTTTACAGGCTTGCTTTTGAAACCAATCTCTTAACGGTTCCCCCTATTCCATCACAAGGTCCTTTTCCGTGCGATGTGGCAAAAAATGCCACTCTGCCTCCAAACCAGTCATTTTTGCTATATATTTTTATATTGTCCCCAGATCCATAAGTAAAATATATTATTTTTTTATTTGCGAAAAATTTAATTTTATGAAATTAAGTTCTTTAAGAAAAGTGTAAACAACTTGTTTGACATTATTCATTATTTTCATCTTTATAACACATAACACAGGGATGTACAGTGGCCAGACTATTTACCCAGTGAAATTTTTGTATTTCGTATTGTACAACGGAGGAGAAATTTTCAGCATGGAAAGCAAATAATTTTTGAAGATGCATATTTTGCCTGATCTTTTGAAATATACTGATGCTTTTTTAAAGAGTCTATGGCTGATAACACTGTGCGACAAAATAAGGGTCAACATTTCTCAGACGAAATCTGTTCACTAATTATGAAAGAATGCCTCCCCAAAAACATATTCCCTGAAGGATTTTGTTCGATTAGTTCGCGTTTTCAAGTAATTATTATTTAAACAAAAAAATTCAGTGACCGGCAAAAGTATGGGACAAATTCATTTAAAAAATTTCTTTTTTATTTAAAAAAAAATCCTTGAACACGTCGATTTTGTTTTTCAATTCAGCACATTTTGATGTAAAATTTTGAAGATGATAAAGAGGACTTAATTTCAAATTCTTCTTGGAGCAATGACGATTCCGATGAAAGCGAGGAGGATTTAAATGAAAATAGAGAAGCTAAGAAGAAAGGCTATAAATGAAAATTCATCGTTCTGTATATTGTTCTTTGCTTTTTCTTATATTTTAGATGCAAAATCTGCTTCCTAATTTGTAAATTTGTAATTTTAAGTTTGTTGTTTAGTTTTGTCGAAACATCATTAAAAACTATACATTTTCTACTTTTAATGATTAATATTTTCAAAACTATCAGCCCAAAAGGTTTACATACGCATATTACTAAAATCAGAATTTTAAAATCTATTCGAATCTACAAAAAAAAGTGGGTGTCCAATTTAAAGAAAAAATGGTCGACGTCATTGCTTTTACAAAAATGTCGGAAAATATTAAAATTTTATATGAAAATGTGCGGAATTGAAAAACAAAATAGACGTGTTTAAGGATTTTTTTTTAAATAAAAAGGGAATTTTTAAATAAATTTGTTCTATACTTTTGTCGGTCATTAATTTTTGTTTGTTTAAATAACAATTACTTCAAAACGCGAACTAATGGAACGAAATCCTTAAAGGAATATGTTTTTGGGGTGGCACTATTTCATAATCAAACAGATATTATCTGAGATTTTTACTGTCGCACAGTGTAATCAGGCCAATTCACTAACATAAGTCGTTAACGTTAGCCACTAGAATTAGTGGTTATCGTTATATTTAATCGACCTGATTGGCCGGTTTGGCAGATAACCACTGATTCTAGTGGCTAACGTTAACCACTTTTATTAGTGAATTGGCCTGATTATTTTGTCAATGAAATCAGAAACTGGTAAATTAAAGGTAAGTAAATTACTAAATATTTATACACCTATTTTTTTAAATGATAGGGAAACCCTGTTTAAAAATTATCATTTACTCACATTATACTCTTAGTTTTAAAAGAGTTTTAAAAGAGTTTGAACTAGGTTCTTCGATATTTTGTAATAAAATATCACATTTCATCAGTTTTCGACACTTCTCATTCAGGAATTGTCCAACGGAGCACATTTTAAAATATGTAAACATGTAAAAATGTCAACATGTCAACATGTAAATATTTTTTAAATGTAAAAAATATAGTTTGACTTTTCTATCAAAGCCTTCTTAAACAAAAATCGTATATAAATTTAGTGCCATTTTCTATAAAATTTGTCGCATTTTAAACCGTTGTATCTTCTTAGGAAGGCAAATACACAATTTTTTTTTACAATTTTTAGTCTACATTGAGAACATTCTGTTAAATTTTGAACAATTTTCGTTCAGTCCCTCTGGACGAAAAAATGGATTTTTTCGCCAAAAATGGAAAATTTTTATAATAAAAATGGTATTTCCTGAAATTTGGGTACTTTTTTATAATTTTGCATTTTATATTTTAATCGATATATTTTAGTACTTTAATTAAAAATATACACCAAATCAAATTTCCATACATAATATCAATGGTAGAAAAATAACTTTTCAGTTAAAATAAGCGTGAATTTAGCACTAAAAAAACTGCACTTGTAAAAATATTTGTATAATTTTAGGTATATATATATTAAAAGTTCATTGTTTTATGGTTAAAACAAAATACTAAGCGATAATAAATAATAATAAATAAAAAAGTAACAAAAGGATTTATTGTAAACCGATTTTGTAATATTTTATGCAAACCGGTCAACATGGCCTCGCCTAATTTCTCAGGGTATTTAAATAAAAAAATATTATTGTGATTTTAATTTATCCCAAGCATTGATCTTCAAATCCTAAAACTTTTAGTTTAATCTGAGATGTCGAGCTTTTGTCATTAGGTGGAATTTCATGGAATGACATACATATGTTCTACACTTGAGACGAGCGTTCAAATTTTGTGCTGATAAATGTTATTCATTCTATTTCCGTGGAGGTGTTTGGACCATGTAAAAATTAATATTATATGTTCTATACTTGAATCGAGGATTTAATTTCAAGGATTAAGTGGAATCGGGAGTAAAAATAGAAACCTCGACATGAGACGGAAGTGACGTCATATACGGAGGGAAAATAATCAAATATAATGCAACATTGCCACATTTGCAGTGTTGCCAGATTTTCTCAAAATTACCAGAATAAAAAAATATTTTTTTTTGCAAATCATAGGTATACTCAATACAATATCAAGCAACACTTTGACAGGTGACAGATGATAAGTGACAAATGACAGGTTGGTGACAGATTACAGATTTTTTAAATTTAAAACTCGCGTAAAAAGCAAAGTAATAGGCAAATAACACTTATTTAAAATAATAATTTAATATAGTTATCGTATTAAAAGTATTAATACTTTTCGACAAACTCGCTAGATATATATATTAATTAATATTCTGCAAGCATTTCTCTTATCACCACTTTTGTTTAATTTCGTTCAGGATCTCATGCCAGCATCGACAGACGCGTTTCGTTCTGTGGAACTCATCAGTGCCGAGTTGCTATAGGCTCGAGAGAATTCCCTTCCTTATATTGGAAAGAAATAGTTCAAAAGCGGTGAGAAGAGAATTTGCCTGCACAATGGTGCCATCTATCGTTTTTCAACGCGGTCTTCTATATTTCATGACATTATCTGTACGGGACATATAGCGTGCTTTACGCCATCTATGACCTGAAATTTTGATAAATTTTAATTTTACTTAAAAAATATTAACATTTTCCTAATTAATATATTTACAAAGTATACCTAAAATAGTGTGTAGAATCTGAAAATGCAAAAAAATACAGGGTGTTCCATTGAAAATAAGAAAGTTGGTATCGTCCCACGGAAAACCGAACACCCTGTATAAATTAAAAAATAATAATATAAAAATATTTTTTACTACGTGAATATTTCTCCCTTACAAATTTTTTGTGACTCCAGTAGTTTCTGAGATAAGTATATGGGTCACCTTACGTGGACCACCCTGTACAACGGAGGAGAAATTTTCAGCATGGGAAGCAAATAATTTTTGAAGATGCATATTTTGCCTGATCTTTTGAAATATACTGATGCTTTTTTAAAGAGTCTATGGCTGATAATCAGGCCTATTCACTAACAAAAGTCGTTAACGTTAGCCACTAGAATTAGTGGTTATCGTTATATTTAATCGACCTGATTGGCCGGTTTGGCAGATAACCACTGATTCTAGTGGCTAACGTTAACCATTTTTGTTAGTGAATTGGCCTGATTATTTTGTCAATGAAATCAGAAACTGGTAAATTAAAGGTAAGTAAATTACTAAATATTTATACACCTATTTTTTTAATGATAGGGACACCCTGTTTAAAAATTATCATTTACTCTTAGTTTTAAAAGAGTTTGAACTAGGTTCTTCGATATTTTGTAATAAAATATCACATTTCATCAGTTTTCGACACTTCTCACTTTTTATAATAAAAATGGTATTTCCTGAAATTTGGGTACTTTTTTATAATTTGGCATTTTATATTTTAATCGATATATTTTAAAGTACTTTAATTAAAAATTGATTGATTGATCTTCAAATCCTAAAACTTTCAGTTTAATCTAAGATGTCGAGCTTTTGTCATTAGGTGGAATTTCATGGAATGACATACATATGTTCTACACTTGAGACGAGCGTTCAAATTTTGTGCTGATAAATGTTATTCATTCTATTTCCGTGGAGGTGTTTGGGCCATGTAAAAATTAATATTATCTGTTCTATACTTGAATCGAGCATTTAATTTCAAGGATTAAGTGGAATCGGGAGTAAAAATAGAAACCTCGACACGAGACGGAAGTGACGACATATACGGAGGGAAAACAATCAAATATAATGCAACATTGCCACATTTGCAGTGTTGCCAGATTTTCTCAAAATTACCAGAATAAAATTTTTTTATGTACCTCTTAGACTGTGCAATTGTTAACGCATATGGGGCAAAATTTGCGAAGTGTACCAGGTGAAAAAAATTTTGTCACCGATTTTATTTAAACTTTACTTATTTGTTGTTCTTATGACGAAGAATCATAGCATAAAAATTTTTTGCTCTAGGATCGTTCATTCAAGAGTTATGGATTATTGAAATTTATCGATTTATTACTTTTTGGTGAAATCGCTTTTTATTTAAAAATTCATAACTTCTGTTCATCTCTTTATTAAATATTTTAATTTAACCACCTTAAATGATTTTTTCCGTACTTTTCAATGGGCTATACCGTTTTTGCAAAAAACAAAAATTTGCAATTTTTTTTTGGAAATTTTGCAATATTTTGCATTTTTTTAAACAATGTGTATTTTTTAATTTTTTTTTAAATAGCATAAAATCGAAGTTTATTATGTTACCTTTGAATAAAACAAAAATTTTGAGTGGGCCCGACATTAGAAGGGAAGTTTTTCATATTTGAATGCGTGCGGGTCTAGCCATCGAATAGCTACTACACTGCCGTATGCGTTTATACCTAGTAGATGCGAGTTAACGAATACAAAATGATAATTTAAAATGTAAAATTATGTTTGAGTAGTCAATGATATATTTTAAATATTTACACTGCCGCACGATATAGTTTTTTAACTGTATTTTTTTGCACAAATTGTTTAAGCATGGGTCTACATAGATTTCGCAAGGAGGATCGAAAATTATCATTTTGTATTCGTTTACTCGCATCTACTAGGTATAAACGCATACGGCAGTGTAGTAGCTATTAGATGGCTATTAGATGGCTAGACCCGCACCATATATATATTTTGTTTTATTTTTATTGATAGGACCTTAATAAATATTATGTTTAATCGTGTTGTTTTTATTTCCTATTGCATATTTTAGGCGGTTGAGGCCTTTTTTAGTGACTTTCGGCCTAAAACGGCCTGAAATGCAGGTTAAAATCCTGCTGTTATATCTTACCTTGAATAATATAACACTTTAAGATATAATAATAACACTTTAAGATATATAAAAATACTTTTTTAAGTTGAAATATTTTGAAATCACTATGATAATTAATAAATAACAGATGAAATCCTGCCAAAATGATGTAAAGTATCTAGATTTATGGGTGTCAGCGTAGCGCCACCTACTGGGCTGGGGGCAAGTATATTGCATTTAAAATAGTTTCATTCAGATATTCATCTATTTTTTTTATCTATGACTACGATTGTTATTTTCTTTTGATACTGTAGTAAATAAACACTGAAATGGTAACTGATTAATATTTTAATGAATTAATTATTCAAATAAGTATAAAGAACAACTCATTCAATCCATTCTCCGAGCTTTTCTACACACATTTCTGCTCGTTTACGCTGTTCCTCGTAACTATTCCTAATATCTTCAATTGTTATTCTACAGCGTCTCTTATTTGTTGCTTTAAATTGTCTACATTTGGTAGGTCTTTGACATATAAAAAATTTGCTTCAATCGATCCCATAAATAAAAGTCTGCGATTGTTAAGTCGGGACTTCTGGCAGGCCATACAACTGGACCGTTCCGCCCAATCCACTTCTGCCAAAGTTTATTATTTGTTAACTATTTGCGCGAAATGAGCCGGACAACCATCCTGTTGAAAATAACAGCTAAGGAGATAATCAAGGGGTATGTAGCTCGTCAAGCTTATTATCCAAAAAGTTTTCAAGCATTGCCAAATACGCTTGCTGATTAACCGTATTGTCGAAAAAATACGGTCCTATGATGCCATGATATGAAATTGCGCACGATTTGGCCAAGTATTGTCGACTACTGGGATGTGATCACTCCAATATCAAACGGGCTTAGACGAAACAGTGCCGTTAGTAGAAAATGTAGCCTCGTCGTAGAAAATAGTATTAATTATCCATGATATTGACCCATAACCACAAACAAAAATCTAAACACCTAGCTGAATCTCCAGGTTCCAATACATGGTGGAATATCGGCTTGTAGGGATGAAATGGGATTTGCTGATTCCCAGTTGGAGCGATCTCCTTATTTTGTATGTGTGTGTTGTACTGAATCCATAACAAGAATACTGACCTGATAAGCCAAACAATAAAAATGATCTTATGTCATTTAACATTTAATATTGCAGATACGGGGGTTTAGCTTAGCACGGCAGAATAATTGCGGCGTCATTTTCATCGTGAACGATCTTCGTTTCGTTTTGCATCAAAAACTAAACAATCTCCTCTTCTATTTCACTGTACCAAATAAATTCTGTACTCCATCAACATTTCTTAACTACACTCACAGGCAAAATAATCGATCCACACAAATTTTCGATGAATTTCAATCGCAAATAACTTTTTTATTTGATGTGGGATTTAAACGAATATTAAAGAATATTGTAGATAAATTAATGAAGAATCGCTCACATTTTAAAAAATTACTAAAAAATAGACGTACGTTTATAATATACAGGTTTAAACAAAAAGTTGTTTTTTACCATAAGACACTTTGTAGAGGGGCTGAACCGTATATTGTTCTAAATTAAGTTTTAATTATCAAGTCACATCTATTTTATTTGTTTTTGGTTCTCCTCGATATATTTATTTTTGTGGAAAATATGGATTTTTTGGACATGTCATAAAAGGCTTTCAAAAGCTACCAGATCGTTTTTTGCAAATTAATGTTTAAAATTTAAGGTGTCTTCTTAATTCTAAAAATGAATATGTCTCCGACTGATGTTGCCAGAGCCATTTATTTAATTCAGGATGGATGGTCACAGTATTACGTGGCAAGTGTTTTAAAAATCACAAGAAGTAAAGTACAAAGGGCAACATCAGTCGAAGACATTTTTAAAAGTAAGAAGACCCTCAAAATTAACACATTAATTTACAAAAAACAATTTGATAGCTTTTGAAAGCCGTTTATGACATGTCCAAGTATGGGATGATTTAAGAAAACTGTCACTGTCATCCTCCATAGCCTATGGATGGACCATAGCAACCTTAGTTCTTCATACAGAAAAAATCTTGGAAATTGCAATGATTTTTTAAAAAATTCACATTTTTCACAAAAATAAATATATTGAGGTGAACCAAAAACAAAACTGATAAGAATAGATGTGACTTGATAATTAAAACTTAATTTAGAACAATATACGCTATAGCCACTCTACAGGGTGTCTTAAAATTATGGTAAAAAACATATTTTTGTTTAAACCTGTATATTATAAACGTTGGTCTAATTTTTAGTAATTTTTAAAATGCGAGCGATTCTCCATTAATGTATCTACAATATTCTTTAAAATTTGTTTAAATCCGAAATCAAATAAAAAAGTTATTTGCGATTGCAATTCATCGAAAATTTGTATGGATCGATTATTTTGCCTGTGAGTGTAGTTAAACCTAATATTGAGCACTGAGTCGATTTAAATAATATTTTAATATTTAACGTCATTACAACTAATCAAAAACATAGAAGCGCATTATAATTTTTTGAACATAAAACTTTTAAACATTATTTTGGAAATTGGTAAAAGTATAAACTAAAGCCATTTTAGAGAATAAGCAAAAACTTTTATAAAGAATGCATTTATCTCGAAAAAAGTTCTTAGTAAGTTCTTAGTAAAGTCTAGTTGTGTATTGATACACAGTCAGCTACCACTTTAATTTTATTTACCAGTTAAAACACTTAACTGGACATTGATAAACCGGCCCTAAATCTATGAACTGAAGTCATAATGTATGCAACACAGTATGCAACGAAAGAAGAAGAAGAATCTGTTTTTAATTCAATACTTACATAGTAAGACAGTGATCTTAAAATCTAAAGTTTCCAAAAATAAACTAGTGCAGTGAGTAGTGCAAAATATTACGTTACCAATACAAAAACATAACCTTAATATTGAATGTTAGCAAAAATGAGTTCCTACATAAGTATATTCCTAAAGTCTGAATTAACATGTATGCCTAGGCTGTTGCATAAATTTATTGGAAATTATTACAATAATACTTTATGTAATGGAGCTACTTGGATGTTTGTAATATGGTGGTGTTTACATAATATGTTTGAATGGTTTTTAAAGGTAGATGTTTGCCTATTAGTATATATTATAATAAAGGGCCCAAAACTATATCTTATTTTAAGGCTTTTTTCAAACGTACAAAAATCAAGGAATATTTATCTAAAAGGCTTGTAAACAGTCTTTGGTATTTAAGTTTTTATGGAGCAGCATTATTTTATTGTGGAGTCTTAATATATCAAAATGAAATGGAATTATTTAATTTAAAAAAAATGCATTTGCCTTTAACATTAAATTTACCATCTTCATTGGTCAGTAGCTATACTTTATTGTCTACATTTTATTTACACAGTAGTTTATGGGAGGGTGTCAACAATGGTTTGTTTGGACTAATGGTAGGATATTTTTTATTAGGGTGTTTTTTTATTATATCCTATATCTTAAGGTAAGAAAAAGGTATCTACATAAAAAATTAGATGTACCAGTACTAAATATTTTTAGGATTATTGAAATATCTTATACTTTGACATCTTTAATAAGTATAGCTCAGATATTAATTGAAATAACAAGATTAACTACAATGTTTTCTAATCAAGACATGTTTATGGTTTATATATTTTTAAATACACTTCTAATAATGGCAGTTATAATATAGTAAGTTTCAAATTAAATAAATTGTTATTATGGTTTTTATTTTATAATAAGGACATATAATATGTAATTAAAGGTTATTATAATATAACGATACTATCGTTTATTATAACTATAACACAATATCGTTAAACTCTTCATAAAGAGTGTAAGTGCACTTAACGATCGACCATGTTTTGAAATAAGGCGTATTAAATGTACCTACTGGTTTGCTTAATTCTGCCAGACACTAAATTAACATTTTCGACGAAAATAAGATTTTCTTATAAATCGATTGCGAAAGAATTCTAAATATATCTACCAAAACAAAAATTAGGAAAAATTAATATATTTTTTGTTTATTGCAAGTTCAGAGTCATATTAATAAACCACCAAATTTAAGTTAAACGTAAAATATATATCCGGCTAAATAGAACCTGATCGGACTTGAAGGTGTTTCTTCGCTTGTAAGGCAGACGCAACTCGGGCGCTTATGCAAGTAAAATAGCCTAATGTCGACTTAAGTCTTTTTTCCCTTGTATTTTTTAAATTAATAAACGCATTTTGTTTTTCTTGGTGCAAATAACCAAAAATTAAATTTATTTTACGAAATCGAGAATAATAATTTTGCATTTAAAATGTTTTAATGTTTATAAAAATTAAAAATTTTAATACATTTTTGCAACAAAATCGTTTTCATCGATTTTCTTCGTTTAAAACTGAACTGATTTAGGAGTCCTTTTAACTTTTACGGCAGAATTAATGCATGTTTTTAATATGTTCATATAATTGGGATTTCATTATATTTATAATGGGATAATTTTATTGAAACAAAAATTCAAAAAGTTTAAATCAAAAAACATCGAAATTGAAATATTAAAAAATATTCAAATAGTACAATATTTGCTGCAATTTGTACTAGTTCAATGTTACCAAACAGCGCTCTAATTGGTCCACTTTTGATAAATAAAAGTACAAAATTTCATATACATAATACCACAAGTAAACAAAAATATTTCGAATATTTTAAGGTTTGATATAGCGAATTTTTTTTATGCTGGCTTCCCTGCTTAAAATACCCCATAGAGACCCTGTTCAAACCGATAGATATTTGTATCGGGATGTATGGTGTTTCTATAGGGTGTATCGGTTTGTATAGGACCCATAGTTGAGATTTATGGTTGTTCTATAGGGATATCCACCATTGATTTATTTGCTATCGGTTTCAATGGGGAAAATACACATAAATGTAGAAATTAGTTTTTTCCCTATAGGACCCCATATGTTTTAATAAAATTTTGTCAAATGTTTTATGGTTGCTCTATAGGGATATCCCTATATATACTTCATTGAGTTATTTAAATAGCAATTGCTATCGGTCTCAATAGGGAAAATGTAAAAGTTATGGTGTGCCTATAGGTAATTTCCTATACATTTTCTATCGGGCCGTATCCGGAAAAAACCATGGACAAATGCACATATTGAATCCGGTAGCGCCCGATAGATTATTTTGTATAGGTCTCTATGGGGTATTTTAAGCAGGGTTTGAATAGCACGAGTACTAATTGCAAGCACACACAATATTAGCTATATCACAACATAAAATATTTGACATATATTTTTTATTTTAAGTAGTATTCGGAGAAAAATTTTATTGAAACAAAAATTTTAATCAAAATGCATCAAAATTAAAAAGTATTAAAATATTAAAAAATATTCACCTCGTGGAATTAGAGTAAACACGATTAGATAAATACATTTACGTCATAGAGCATAGACATCGAAAATTAATTGCAGATGAGTTCTGTATAAAATTTTAGGGGTGGTCGTTAATCACTAGCATTTAATCTATTATTCGATAATTATTTTATCAATTATTTGAACTACTGGCACCGTTTTGTTCGCGCAGCTAAGTAATGACGTACATGTATTTCTCTCATCGTGTTTACTTTAGTAGTCGCTGGAATTTGTACTAGTCCAATATTCGCAACAATTACTTTTGATTAGTAAAAAATTGACAAATAAAGCGCTTGACAGATGAGAGGTGAAAATAATGCGCGTATTTATTTTATACAAATATTATAAACCTTTTTAAGGCAAGAATTAGTTTTGAGGCTTACGCAACCATGAGAATAAATCTGTGGGTAAAAGGCATAAGAGGGTAAGTCAAAAAAAGCAATTTTTTGGTAGAGACTCTAAGGTGTTCACATTAATTCAGGAAATATATTTATGATTAGCGAGTATACCCTTTTGCTAGCATATGACATGTGCTGGCAAAAGGGTATAACCGCTAACCATAAATTTATTTCCTAAATTAATGCGAACACTACTAAAATTTTTTTTTTTTACTTATCTCCTTATGCCTTTTACCCACAGAAATGCAACAACTAGAAAATTATTTTTCTTTATACTGTAAGATTTCTCTTTACCCCCAGGTTCGTTAAAACAAATTTTATGAAAAATTGATAAATTAAATATTTTGTGGCTTTGGCTCGTGATCGTCTTACCCAAATTTGGACCTCTACGCTGTGTTTACTTGTTTTATTAAATGCATTGCTTTAAGAATGATACGTGGGAGAAATAGGTTTATAAGAAATAAAATACAGTGGCTTAATTTACCCCAATTTAATTTACGTTAACTTTTTACAAACAAGCAAGGGGTGGCTCTTAGGAGGGTTCGGCCAGGGAAAAAGAGCCTGAGAAAAAACCCTGGTCGGCTATGAAGTAGCAAAGGAATACGCGGTCAGGCATTGTAATTTAAAAATTACGCAAATTAATGTATTGGCTATATGGCTCGATACTGCATTTAAACAAAGATTTAAAACTGAAGAATATTGGGGTTAGTTAGCCGGGCTAGGCCCAGAATGTAACGAGGTCCACAATGGGAGGCAACCCGCCTATTTTAGTTGAAGGGTCGGGGAAAAGCGATGCAACCCTAGAGAACCTAGGGCAACCTTTTCCCCTCACGGGAGAAAAATATTAGTTCATACAACAAAGGCCCACGCACACAAACAAAGAGTACTCAAAGTTGGAACAATAACGGTCAGCACTCCTGGTTAAGC
The DNA here is from genome assembly GCA_921294245.1 of Brassicogethes aeneus. NCBI lineage: Eukaryota > Metazoa > Arthropoda > Insecta > Coleoptera > Nitidulidae > Brassicogethes > Brassicogethes aeneus. The sequence continues at coordinate 4,171,419 of OV121137.1, forward strand.
ACCGAGTAATTTCGCAATACATCAATAACTTTGGACTGATCATAAAACAATGCTTAACCACGTTATAGAAAAGGGTACAAAATGATGTGTTAAGCACAAACAAAATACAAGGTTACATTTGAGCGGTACAAGCATTGAGCATAGCAAATTATTAAAATTATAGTAATAATAAAAGCGAGAATAGGGGTGGTAATAGCTAAAAGAAAAGGGTTAAAAATAACGTAAAATACAGCTAAACGTAATAGTAAAGGATAAATATACTCATAATAGCAATAATTATATAATAATAATATTAACAATTTAAAAATGCACAATATTACGTTTAGTTAATTTTACTACACATTTAAATAGATTAAATATTTAGAACTAACCTTGCAGAATACACTAACAACACTTTTAACAATGATTTTCGAACAATAATTTACTATTACAATTTTACCAAAGAAAACGAACTGTACTGCACAAAATTCAAAACGCTTCTGCCATTTCTCCTTTTCAAAAACCTTCTTCGTTTACCTCTCGTGGAAATTCCTCGCCCAATCTGTACGCCAGATGTACCCTTTTTCAAGCTTAAAGGATACGTCTCTTGTTTGCTTGCAAATTTTCTACCTAAATTTGTAAAATTTGTTTGCCTTCAAATAAAGTTTTATAGCTTAATCCTATTTTAAAATTAGAAAAATAAAATATATAATAACACGTAGGTATTATAATAAATTTATACAGGGTGTTTCTTTTTCGGAACCATTACAATACATTGTTCGAAAGTACTTACTTTCGTCCCTAATAGCAGGGACGAAAGTTTAACATTTACTCCCTCCCTGCTTAAAATACCCCATAGAGACCCTGTTCAAACCGATAGATATTTGTATCGGAATGTATGGTATTTCTATAGGGTGTATTTTATCGCCGACGGTGGACGAGTGGTTAGTGCTACTGACTACAAGCCGGAGGTCGTGGGTTCGAATCCCACCAGGGGTATGGCTGTGTTTATTTGTGTTTGTCCTATTGTGTAATAGTCCTTCGGAGGGGATTTTAAGCCCGCGGTCCCTTCCTACCCCTAACCCGCACAAGCTATTCAGTTGGCTTATGGGACTTCTCAAGAAGTAAGGGTGGAACTAAAAGAGCACTTTTGTATATAAACTTTATTTTTTTTGTATCGGTATGTATAGGACCCATAGTTGGGATTAATGGTTGTTCTAGAGGGATATCCACCCTTGATTTATTTGCTATTGTTTTCAATGCGAAAAATACACATAAATGTAGAAATTAGTTTTTTTCCATAGGACCCCATAGGTTTTAATAAAGTTTTGTCAAATGTTTTATGGGTGCTCTATAGGGATATCCCTATATATCCTTCATTGAGTTATTTGCTATCGGTCTCAATAGGGAAAATGTAAAAGTTATGGTGTGCCTATAGGTAATTTCCTATACATTTTCTATCGGGCCGTATCCGGAAAAAACCATGGACAAATGCACATATTGAATCCGGTAGCGCCCGATAGATTATTTTGTATAGGTGTCTATAGGGTATTTTAAGCAGGGCTGTGCTATTAGGGACGAAAGTAAGTACTTTTGACCGATGTATGAAGAAAATTAGTATACACCACACGGGCCGATAATTTAACTTTTGGCCCTGGTAGTGTAATATACTATTTTTTAAGTATACTTAAGTAGTTTATTTTTAGATTTTTAGTAAAGTTTAACTGGTATGGTTTTGTTTGAATGTTAAAAATTTCCTTTAGGTTTCTTTAGAAACACTATTTAAAACTGACAAATTTGCTGGTCGAAAACTTGGAACTTTATTTTTTTGTGAGGATATATTTTATAAACTGATGTGCAAAATTAAAGCACTACTTTTTTAAAGATCGATAAAATTAAAATAAAATAGTCTAGAAAGTTCCCATTTAAATATTTAGTAGCACATCAGTTATATAGGGTTATACCGGGTGAGTTTTACAATGTTACAAAGGGATATTTCGAAAACGGGATATTTCGAAAACGGTTTAAAAATTGTTTGTGCAATTTTGGTCAACTAATAGAGAGGGGGCATATTTAAACATATTTTTGACTCCTATTTCCTTTCCCTATTTTGAGGGGCGGGGGTAGCTTTGGATTTTTAATCCAAGGGATGATATACTTTAAAAAAAATCGAATATATGTAAAAAACTAAGTATGTGTGCAAACAAACGAAAATGGTGCATTTTATCGATGTTGCCAACTTGCAAAAAAAATTGCACACAAAAAATTTAGGGCTAGAAATACTCTACTGTTTTCAGCATAAAAAATTAAGTAAGCATATTAAATTTTAAGATTTTACCTCAAAAGGTTTTGGAAATAATAATAATAATAAACCATCTTCATGGGTGCCTCCTTAAGAGGCTGCAGCTCCCTTAGGGACCATTTGCCGACCTATGTTTATAAAAAGATTTATTTTTATTTTTGTCTTTAGAAACTACGTGTAGAGTATTGCACACTATTTTCGGGATATCCTGTATATAATAATAATAATGTTTATTTATTAAATAACATAAATTTACAACAAAAATGTATACAATTACAAATTTAAATAAACAAAGTCTCCTTAAGTATAGATTGTCTTGAGTTATAGAATAATAATAAATATTTTAAAGCTAGTGATAGTAAATAGTACCTATACAAAATAACTATAAAATAGCAACCAGAATAAACTGAAACAATATAAAACAATAGGCATCACAAACATACACATCAAGATAGCCAACAGCTAAGAATAATTTTAGGGATAAAAAACGCTTAATTTTGTTCATTATATTATGTATCTCTTGTCTTGGTTTACTATAAATATAATATATAGAATATTATTCTTTAATATACCTTTTGAAAATATATTCTGTAGGTTTATTTACAATTTCCCTTGGGAACTATTTTAATTGATAAGAATGCATATGAACGCTGTCCAATCATTTTGTTAATCTTTGGTGCTAATTAGTTTGAATTTCTTATCGGCTATCGAGTGACACCAAAAAACTACATTGACGTTCCCGCACCCAATATTTTTTGCGCTTAATGTGAATTAATGGCACCTCATATATTTTTTAAGTATATATGCGTTCTGACACTATACAGATATATAATACCTTTGTTTGAAAGTTAGTGTTTTATAAAAGTAAAACTAAAATATTGCTCGCTTTAGGAAGTCCTTTGTCGAAATAATAAGTCAGATGTTTCGAATAAAATATTTATTGTCGTCACATTTATTTTACTTTTCGTTTTAAATATTCTAAATTAAAAACTAACCTTGGAGAATACACAAACAGTAGTAATAATAATTTAAATAGAACTTTGCAATAAATTTTGTTTTAGCAAAAATTTACAAGAAACGATCCATTCGCTAACACTTCCAAAAACTTTCTGCCTGTTTTTTGCTTCCCTTTACTCGATTCGTGTACCTGGACCATCGTTTCTTGAATCATCTGGACGCCAGATTTTTAGGCAAAGTTCGAAAAACCTGTAATTCCTTTACCTAAGTGTCCCTTTTTACCACTTTTGCAAAACTTTTTGCCTTTAACACGATAATTTAGAAATTTCAAATTTATTCTAAAATAAATTTGTAAAATATATAAAACTACGTTACTTTCCTTGAAAATAAATTTGTAAACCGTGTCAGTATGGAACAATTACAATATTTACATAAAGTTCGTTTTTGGGTGTACAAAACAAAAAATCCATTTTTACACATTTCATGTGTGCTGTTTTTTCACGAATATAAATTGTGACAATAATAATTTTGGCAAACCGAGTTTTTTAAATTTAATTTACATTATTATACAGGGCCTGCATATTGAGACATGTGATCTTATTCAAGGGGTAAAGTAAATTTTTTTTATTAAAGTAGAAAAAAACAATATTGTGATTATAAATTAAAATAAATTTGGTATTGCAATAACAATTTTGTTTGCCCTTTATTATAAAAAAATTATCATCCTCTTGCCCGTTCAATTATCATTTACTCTTAATATTACTAATACGATAATACGTATGTCTTTATAAAATTATCAATTTTTGGGTGCAACCGTTCTGGCAAACCAGCTATTAAATGCCATAAAAATAAAATCATATAATTAATTTCTGAAATTAATGCAAAGCAAATTTTGCGACAGATTATAAGAGAGAACAGTGTCATAGCGAAAGTACCGCGAACGCCCGCCACCGCGGGGGGCCCTACCCTTGTGGGGGCATATAGTTGCCCCAAAACATTAAAAAACTTATTTCCATTGTATTATCTGCAAAACAAAGAACGTGACGCGACGCTTAAAAATTATGGCAACATTGTAAGATTGCTTAGATTGCTAGTTATCTTTGTATGTTATGAAAATATGTTATTATTTTTCTATTATTTTAGTAGTACGACAAAATTTAAATTATTTTCTCAAGATTACAGATTTTGAAAATATACTTAAAAAATGATACCCGTGTCTCGGCGTGTTTTCAGATCACGGCTGAAAATTTTTATTTAATGAATAAATTTTATTTAAAAAAAATCAAAAATTAAATTTTTTTTATTTTTATTTATAGAATTTTTTTAAGTATAATTTTCCTATTATTTAAAACATTCAATATTTGAAAAAATAATTTATAACAAAATAGAAAATTAAATATATGTATTAGGGTGTCCCAAAAAAAAAGAATATTTTTTTTCTTCTCTTCTCTTGTGAAAATATGTTGGTTTGTCATGTTTTAAGAGCCCTGTCAAAAGATCAGCACCATTAAAAAATTTTTAGGGGTCGCTCAAGATTTTTAAAAATTACCAAAATCGTCAAAAATTGGATTTTTTTTTATTTTAATTTTTTTTGTCTTTCCGATATTATTTTTTAATTTCAAAATAATAATGATTCTGAAAATTTTAAATCGATATTTTAATTTCTAAAGGTCGCTCAAGATTATTTTAACTTTCAAAGTAGAGTATTTTGAATGTTTTCGAGCGACCTCTGAATATAAATATCAACGAACTTTTAGCGACCTTTAGAAATCAAAATATTGATTTGAAATTTACAGAATTTTTATTATTTTCAACCTAAAAAATAATATCGAGACGAGAAAAAGAATTAAAATAAAACAAAAATTCAATTTTTGACCATTTTGAAAATTTTTAAAAATCTTGAGCGACCCCTACAAAATTTTTAAATGAGCTGATATTTTGAAAGGGCTTTCACAGCATGATAAACTAACATATTTTTACAAGAGACAAGAAAAAAAAATATATTCTTTTTTTTTTGGGACACCCTAATATGTATAGTTAAAATAATAAGAATGGCCTATATTTTAAAATCTGTTAAATTTTTTCATGGGAGGTAAATCGTGTTGAACTTTATAAGAAACAGTGGAGAACATTATTTTAAAAAAAAAATTTCTTTCGCATTTTGTAAAAAAGTTGTTATTGTTATTTTTTGTTTACAAATATTTTTTTAATAAATAATAATAATAATAAATTTCAATAATAATTTTTATTTTCAATATAAAAACTTGTAAAAAATATGTGAAATCAGGGGGCCCAGTAAAGATTTTCGCGGGGGGAGCGGGCAAAATTTGTCGCTACGCCAGTGAGAGAGAATAAAGATTTTAAAACCTGTTGCCTTAACAACAAATAGTATTTTTTACACTTTATTAGTTTAATGGTAAAAATGATCAATTATTTCTAATGTTTTGATTGGTTAAAACATACATATGTATATATATATATACAGATATGTTCGTATGTATATGGATATCCATAACTGAAATTCAAATATTCTATTGGTTTTTAGAAAATGCTTAATAATATTCACACAAATACAATAAGTATAGTCGTCTCGGCAAATGTTTTACATTGCGTCATTAATTTGTGAACCAAGCACAGACATTACAATTTGCTTGTTTCTTTGTATACGTATGTGGTATGTATGCTGGACGTATGTCAAAAAACAGGTTTTTGACATTTTAAATTGATGACACAATGTAAAAAATTCGCCGTGACGACTATACCTACTTTTTTATAGAATTGATGAAACGTGATAATTTAACGTTTAGTTTGTGTTAAGAACACTTTTCTTTAAGATTTACCAGTTAAAATTATGCAATAATATTGGTTGTTTAAAAAATTTAGGTTAGAATAATTTGTGTGGTATTTAAAACAGTGTGGTTTTGTATATACTTAAATAAAAAAATATCTGCCTGCTGTTGTGTTAAGTATTGATTTTTATTTTTTAAATATAAACAAGAAAATCTTCTAATGCTTTTTTACTAATTTTTGTGACCTAGTCATAAAACGTGCAAAAGCATCCCTAGTTTCCGCAAATAATTGATTGGTTCCTAATTAATTTAAAAAAGTTTAATTACTTAGTACCTACTCACCACCAAAAACTTTGTATTTTTGATCCATTTTTATCTAATTTCACTACTTCACTAGCCGTAAATAATACTAAGACTAAGGAGCCAAATAGATACTACTTAATAGTAAATTAAATTAAATCTTAAATATCGAGAAACGTCTAGAATCTAGACTCAAGAAATACATGGTGCCGCAACGTCCTATTGTATATATTCTATCATGGTGCCGCTACGTTGTATAGTTTACTTACGTAGTTAGCGCCCTCTGTAGATTATAAGGTTCAACTAAAATTGTACTTTAATATATAGTCCAAGTGGCACCATCTGGAAATTTTGTAGGTATAATACTATGACACATTAAAGTTTATATATGAAATAAAACGTTTTGGCACCTAGAAATTGTGCCACAACGATTATATAGGTGCCACTTGGCCTATATATATATATCCTCTTTATATATATATATATATATATATATATATATATATTAGGGTGGTCCTTAGCAGGGGTGTTTTTGAATTTCTTTGCTCCCAAGGGCTCAAGCGCTTCCGAATTGATAAAAAAAAATTCCCTGAAAATTTGAGCTCTTAATATTAACTCTAAGATAGTCCGCATTACAACCTTTCTTTTGGAAATAACATGAGAATAATTGTGTTCGTTTTTTATAATTTTATAATTTGGGGACAAATGCATCTATAATAATGAATAATACATATTTTTATAGAGAATTTAACGCTCTACAAAAAAGGTATCCTATGATTTTGGTTGTGTTTAGTTATTCGGGCTCAAAATTTTTTATATAACCCACTGGGAAAGAAACCTTACAAAATATTGCTGCAATGTTCGCCGACTTTACAAATAAAATATTTCCTGTGCTACTTGCATTAACATAAATGAAATGTTACATTTGAAATATTGCATATAATAATTTCCAACAACCTTAAATTTGAAACATTATTTAAAGATTCACATGGAAAGTTTTTACAATGTTATATTTGTAACATTTAGTATAAAATGTTGCATACAAGTTTTTAAACATTACAATTATAATATTGCAGACATAACTTTTTTTCAATGTTTCAATTGAAATATTAACACAAGTTTCAAATGAAAAATGTTTTGCAACTTTACTTTAAATATACAATAGAAACATTTATTTTGGAATGTTTGGGAATATTTTTGAAACATTGCAATTATAATATTACATTGATAAATTTTGGGCAATGTTTCATCCGAAATATTACATTAAGATGATTTTTGCAATGTTACTTTATATAAACAATATAAACATTTAATTTGCAAGATTTTTGGAACATTGCAATTATAATATTACATTGATAAGTTTTTGGCAATGTTTTATCCAAAATAATATATATTATTTTGGATAATATATATTAATATGATTTTTGCAATGTTACTTTATATAAACAATATAAACATTTAATTTGCAAGATTTTTGAAACATTGCAATTATAATATTACATTGATAAGTTTTGGGCAATGTTTCATCCGAAATATTACATTAAGATGATTTTTGCAATGTTGCTTTATATAAACAATATAAACATTTAATTTGCAAGATTTTTGGAACATTGTAACTATAATATTACATTTATAATTATAACTTTAGTTTTGGACTATGTTTCATCCGAAATATTGCATTAAGATAATTTTTGCAATGTTGTTTGCAGACTGACTTGCCGATGCATCTCGCCGCTGTCTTGGTCATTTATATCTTTATAAGTAAACAGTGACGAGCTTGATGCGTGTCTCCCGTCACCGACTGCCTGACACTGATGAGACCAAACAAGTCGAAACAGTCTTTCTGTCAGTGTTGGTGGTTATGGTGCATTAGTCATTGGACCATACCATTCGAGAGAGACGCGCTTCGAGCTCGGCTCGATGGCGAGATGGGAAGGCATTTCAGTCTTTGCAATAATGGTTGCCTACTACTGGCGTAAAGTAGAAAACCTATTGTTTTTGATATATATATTTATATATATAAACCTATTGTTTTTGATATATATATATATTTATATATATAGCTACGGATAAATAATTATAATTAATTATTATTATAATAATTCATATTAATTTAATTGCAATGTTCCTGTAATGTTGCAGGAACCTTTCATTAACAAAAATAACATTTAGTAACATTGCAATTAATACATTTAAGCAACATTTTATTTGTAAATGTAATGTTCCTGAGCCGGACATAAGGCTTTGTTGCAATGTTCCTGCAACATTGCCACAAGGATTTTTGTAACATTACATCTAACAAATGTAACGTTCAGTAACATTGTAGAAATATTATTTTTCCCAGTGGGAATTATCAATATTATCAAGTAAATTTATAAAATAAACATTTGTATCATGAAATATATTAAATTTTTATGAAAGGCTTTATAATTTGAATTTAATTTATGTCATTGTATGAGCTTAAATGCAACGTTAATTTATTTTTTACTTTTTCATAAGATACAGGGTGACCCAGCGCTCCGTAATCGGTCCATAATTTTTTTGCCATTTAAGATATCGATATAAAATTTTTATAGTAAATATGATCGGACTAAGTCTATTTTACAAAATTATTTTAAACAAAATTTCACTTCCGGTTCCACCGGAAGTGACATCAACTTTGTTATTTTAAATAGAACACCCTGTATATTTTCTGATTTTTAAATATATAATTCCAAATAAAATTTGTATAACATTCCCTATACCTAAACTCAATAGTTTTCGAGTTATTAATTTTTTTCCTGAAAATTTGACAGTTACGCCTTCAACAAAAATAGCCTATACTTCTTTGTTATTAGGTCTATTGCTATGCGGTTTGGATTTTTTGAATCTTGAAACATTGTTTTAAATATCCCGTGTCAAACTTTGTCATATTTCTAACCAATTACTTTAAAAAAATTAGTGTGAATTTGGCAAACTACAAACGTTAATAACTTTCTTATTTTTAATGGAACGCAATGTATGTTTTAAAGAATTAAATTTGTTATTAAATTACCTTTTAATTGGTATAACCATTCCCTATACCTAAAGTTAATAATAACCAAGATATTTCACAATTTTGTAATAATTTAGGTATCAACACACCTGAGAAATCGACAAGCGAGTTATTTTGACGTACACCTTACCTCTCATTAAAGTAAGCAATAGTGAAATATTTATTTATCATGACATCAAGATTAATTTTACGTTAAAATATTTATTTAATTGGAGATGTTGATACTCAAATTATCGGTAATAAATTACCATCAAAATTACAAGTGCTAAAAGTTTTTTTTATCATATACGTATCCTCAAATTAAAATTAAGTGAAAGTGCTGAAATCTGCATCGATAAAGTTAGAGTATTTTGGCAAAAAGCTCAGATTCCAACTAAAAGAAAAGATCATTGCATATATCAGTTGTTAAAATTATATGAACAATATCAGCTTCTTCAAAAAAGTGTAAACAGAGAGTCAAATAAAATTAAAGAGGATGAATTTAAATCTTTATTGTTGAATTTATTTGACATTGCCCATGCGAATGCTACACTAATAATCAATAAAGATACACAAAATTTTCTGACTCAACAAAGGAAAGATGGTAGAGTAGGCTACATAGCCAACATTGAGTCTGACGATAATGAAGAAGCACAGAGAATCAAGGATGAATTACTACAGCTACGTCAAGAAAAATCGGAGAGAATTGGTAAAATTGATTTTAAAATACTTTATAAAGTTTAATCTAATAATTAAGTATATGATTGCATGTTAATTAAATAACAAATTGTAATTTTTGTTTATTAAATAGATAAATTCATGGAATTTACATCAAGCAGTGAAGGCGAAGGAGTAGATAAGTTGGGTCAAAAAACAATATCATCAGTTACGAATTTTTCTAATGAACTATTACACACCAAGAATCAACACAATCACGTGGAACTATAAATATCATAGATGATAAATTAGTTGCAGTCTTCGATCATTGTAAATTAAGTGACCCCAATGCTGTACTTTTGACTGTAGCTTTATGTTCATCAATAAATATCGACGCAAACCCTTTAATAGTAAATAGATCTTCAATTCGCAGAATCAGAGAGAAATTACGCGAAGAAAAAGTAAAACAAATCAAAGGACTTTTCAAATACGAAGACTTGAATGCTAGTGTTCTCCATTGGGATGGAAATTTTTTTAAAACTTCAACTGGAGAAACTAAAGAACGATTACCAGTTGTATTAATTTGTGTAAAAATTGAAAAAATATTAGCAATTCCAGTACTAGATGACGGTACAGGACAGTCTCAAGCTGATGCAATGTTTGATGTTATTGTCGATTGGGGTATTTCTAACTGTATTAAAGTTCTTTGCTGTGATACTACTCCTGCCAATCTGGGGCCAAATAAAGGAGCTGCCGTCATACTTGAACAGTTGCTTGAAGAAAATTTACTATATTTGCCTTGCAGGCATCACATGTTTGAACTTGTTTTAAAGGATGTTTTTGAATTAAAAATACCTGGAACTGGAAAAAAGATTTCGAGATAATTGGACAAAATTCAATATAAGTCAATATTCTACTGGCATTGAAGACTCTTATGTGAAAAAGAAATTACACAGCCACATTGAAGATATCAATCAATTCATACAAAAGCAACTTGATTCTAAACAACCCAGAGAAGACTACAAAGAATTTTTGGAACTTGTTCAGATATTTATTGGTAAAATTCCTCGCAGTGAAGTCAAATTTAGAAAACCAGGTGCATTCCATCACGCTAGGTGGATGTCAAAGGCAATATATAGTATAAAAATATTTTTATTTAAAGAACAATTCGAAATGAAAGCAAAATTGAAAAAATCAATTTCAGAAATTTGCATTTTCAGTGTAATTTTGTATATTAAAGCGTGGTTTACTTGTCCTCTGGTATCTGAAGCTTCAAACAATGATTTAATATTTTTAAAAGAACTTATTGATTATAAATTGACATATGCTGAAGTATCTCAAGTAGCGTTAAAAAAATTTAGCAAGCACTTGTGGTATTTAAACCCAGAAACTGCAGCTATGGCGTTCTTTGATGAAAAAGTATCACTAAAGCAGATGGTGATTATGTTGAAAAGTATTGAGAAAGGTTCAGAAAAATTGAAACGTTTCGAAATTAAAAATATAAGAGACATATATAACTGGAACATTGCTTCGTTTATATCGTCAAGGTCACTCCAGTTTTTCAAATGATTTGGAATAAATACAGATTTTTTTAGTCTAAATTCATCTAAATGGTTTAGAAATGAAGATTTCCAAAAGGGTTTGCTATTGGTAAGAAGTTTAATAGTAGTTAATGACATAGCCGAGCGTGCAGTTAAACTAATTGAAGATTACCATAGTATACTAAGCAAGAATCCAGAGCAGCAACAATTTATTGTTCAATTTTTATCAGAATACAAGCAATATTATGCTGATGCTCGGAAAACTTCAATCGTTCAGAATATGAACATTGATTAAGATTAAGTATTAAATGATATCGTATTTCATCTGTACTTTTATTTTAAAATCTTATTAATTAAGAAACTATCTGTTTTTTTAACTGACAAAACACGTATTATTTGATAACAATTTCAAGAAAAATAAAAATTAAAAAAATACAATAAAAATGTAATATATTTTGTCTACTCCTAATACGGAATTTGACCTTTCTAATATCACTTTTATCTATGGAATGACACATATTCCGTAAAGTGTTAAGCCTGAATTATAGATTGCCTTCCTTCCTTCCTCCCGTAATCGTGCCCGTACGATTTGTGCGTCTTGTAAAAAGTCAATTTATAGATTTCCGTGTAAAATTTCATAACCATGCGCGATGACACCTAAAATGGTTGACATTTGTTATTCTGCACAGAATACCCATTGCACAGAAGCGAAAATGTAAATTTTTGCGGTCGAAACTAAAAATATCCAAATCAATAATTTTCTTCCAAAATTTATTGCAGCTAGTTAGTAAGGCATCTAGATATGTCAAATGAATATTATAATGCGTCAAATCCAAATGACATTACGCTGTCAATAATTTCAATTGAACAATTTCACATTGTATTGTTTATATATTTTTTGCTATAATCACGAACTTTAAATATTATTCAGTTATTGGTTTTATTTTTTTGAAGTGTGAGGCATGAATATCATATCTGGAGGTAAGTAATATTAATTTATATAAGAAAATTACGTAAATTTTGATTTCTTTGAATCCATAAAGTGACTTCATTAAAGGCTTATTTTTTTATTATTATTACGTAATACAGTGAAGGATTTGGTTGCTGATCGAAAGCGATCGAGTGAAGTTATTTTTATAAATTATTGCCTACATTAGTCGTTTATTAGTCGCAATTAAAAAATCTTGCGGAAGGTTGCAGTTTTACTCAAAAAATATTCTTTTTTAAAAGACTTTAGTTCAAAAGTCAAATTATTATATACCTCCATTGGAGATCCTCCAATACCAATAATAATGACATTTTATATATGTCAGTTGACCCTAACCTAAAAATGATGTTACAAAGTTCGTGGAGCTGTATCCGTGGTACCCTATGCCAATCACAGTCCACAAGATTTTAATGCATAGCTCTAAAATTTTAGCCGAACCAATACTTCCAATAGGTCAATTGGGGGAAGAAGCTCAAGAAGCTAGAAATAAGGATATAAAGAGGTACCGTAAAAGTCATGCTAGAAAATTTTCAAGAATTCAAAATTTAGAAGATGTCTTTAATGGGCTTTTAGTATCTTCAGATCCATATATTTCGAGCTTAAGAAAGTTACAACAAAAAAAACGATGAAGATGTCCTTAAGCTTTTTGATGAACCTACAATTTATAAAAAATCTGCCAGTTCAGATGAAAATATTCAAGAAAAGATTACAGAGTGATTAAGCTCTGTATTCCTTTTACATATATTAAATGTTATAACTTAATTTTAATCAATTACTTTTTATTAAAATTTCACCTGCTGTTTCTGGAAATACATTTCAGTAATTATTTTATTCTTCTTAATTCGGTCTTAAGCGCTTTATATACGTCATCTGATTTGAAAAAGTCATAGATACGTTATTTCAAATTCGAGTATTTTTTTGCAAAATAAGTGCCTAAAAATGTTTACATCATTTTATCGTTTGTAAATCAACTCAAAAAAATTAATTATAAAATAATGTAATTACATTTATTATTAATAAACTTGTCATGTTCAATGACTATAGTCATATCTTATATGTATGATAAAAAGCATGGGGCGCTCTTTGGTTGCGTTTCTTTTAGTTAATTTCGACAACGCGCATTACGCTTTTTAGCATAGTCATTGAACATTAAGAAGTGACAAGTTTGTTAATCGCTCAAAATATTTTAAGTACATATATAATTACAATACTTTATAGTTTTTTAACTTTTTCAACAATTATTTATTTTTTAGTCTTAAAATTTAGTCTAGTAACTTGGTTTGTTAGTTACATCCGCCATATTGAAATTAGAATGACGTCACGTACGTAACGTAGAATACGTATTCTGCTTAAAAACCCCTTTCATTTGATACCCATATCAAAGGGGTTGTAAAGAAAAAAATAATTCACCATCTTGGAGTGGCAGCCATTTTGAATAAATTATAATAAACAGTATTCTAGATTGTTCTGTCACCAGAACAAAAAGTGTTCAAAATTTTAGAACAATCGGTTGGGTGGAAGTAGGTTAAAATCGATTTCATAGATTTGTTTACTAGTTAGTTATATAGTTAAAAGAAGGGAGCTGAGCGTGTAAAAACGATTAAATTTAACTGAAAATTTAAGTTTTTTAGCTTTTATATTTTTTAAAGTAAATCACGTGATTTTAAAATTAAAAAAAGTTTCGACCACACATTTTGGATTTTTCGCTTCTGTGCATTGTGTGTAAATATGAAAGATAAACATAAATTTTAATTGCCCAGGCAGCTTGTTGTATACTGCGCAACTATGGAGAAAGGCAGTGCACTGTCATGACTGCTAAACAATAAATTTTTGGGAAATTAGCATAAACTACATTTTTATAAAAAGCAGTAGGTGTTTAACTGATTTATTTAACTTATAAGATAGTTTACTGCATTTCTTTATTGAATTAAGATACAAAATGTCCAGAAAACGCAGAATTGTTTTGTAGTTACTGCCTTTCTCCATAGTAGGGCAGTATAATGAAAAAAAAAACATCGAACAAGACGTTGGAAGACTCGCCCACTTTACCAAGACCGGAAAACTACGGAGTTTTACAAAGCAACGTTTCTAAAAATGAAAGACATTGATCATAAACAATATCTAAATATCCTATTTAAAAACACAAATTATTTAATAAACTGAACACCTATCTTAAATAATCCTAAACAATCATGTATTTTAAATATTTTGTGCCTACGCGCTGTCACCCTTCGCGCTGTCACCCTACAGCGCACTGTGATTGGTCATCTCAGAGAAGAAAGATAAATCTTAAAAATTTCTACGGGAGGAAGGAATGCCGTCCTTACGGTACGGAAATCTATAAATGGCACTACGATTTAAATAAACATTTTTGACGTAATTGTCACCATTAACATTGCCCGTTATTAATTTTAATAAAACTTAACAATTATTGATACTTTAAAATACTAAAATAATTTCAAAATATGATTTTGTTAAGAAAATATTTTATTCTTTGATTTTTTTTATGACTATAATTGCAAAATATCACAAAGTATTAAAAATTCGTACACGGGAAATGTTAATGGTGACAATTAAGTCAAAAATGTTTATTGGGTTTCGTATTGTTCATCTTCTACGGAAGGAAGGAAGGAAGGCATTCTATAATTCAGGCTTTACAGAATGAAATATTATATCCTCTGATGACAGAATAAACACTCGTGGCGACATCTCTGTTTTTAATATCTAACACATTTTAGACCGATCCAACCTCACTTTCTTCCAATTAAATTATTTTTCTATGGTATTTTTTGGAAACGTAGAAAAAGTAAAGTCTAAAACACGTTTGGAATTGCATATTCCGCTCTCGTGAAACCGTCAAACTCGCCTTCGGCTCGTGTGACAAACTCTTTACTCGAGCGGAATATGCTGTATTCCAAACTTACAGAATATACTATTTTCTACTCCTATTAAGGAATATGACCGTTCTAATACCACCTTTTAATATGTAATTACATACAGAGAACTGCATAAAAAACGGCCATTGCTGCATCGTTATTCCTTATCCGATTTTCAAAATTCAAAAACCAGTTTGAATGGTATGATGTCTTCTATGATTCGAAGGTTAAAAATATTTTTTTTATTATAATGCTAGTGAGCACTGATAGTCAACTTTTATTTTTCAAATGACAACTATATTTTTTTATTATTTTTTCGCATTTCTTATGCTTTTCTGAGCATAACGGTATATTAATATCATAATTTTAATTATAAAACACGAAGAAAAAAAATAAAACTGCGAAATTTTTTACAAATCGCAGTAGCATCAGGACACCCACAAAATACTTCCAATTTAATAATATGCCTATCCATGGTTATGAATTTTATAAAAATAAAAATGCCAAGCAGCATCAATAAAACAAACAGATTTTTTTAATTTTATACTGAAACAAAACCAAAGTAATACATAATATAGTATAATAATCATAATAAATTTTATAGCTTCTGTTCAAACTGGCCACCATTGTGTTCAATACAAAGCCCACATCTTTTAAGAACGTTAAATGTTGAATTACTCAGAAAATCTGGTATTTCACGACAAGCATCAATTATTCTTTGTCTAAGGACATCAACGTTTTCAGGTGATGTTATGTACACAATGTCTTTAAGGTACCCCCATAAAAAAAAGTCCAGCGGCGTTAAATCAGGACTCCTCGCTGGCCATTGAATAGGTCCATTTGTCCCCAACCAGTTCTCGCCAAATTTTTCGTTTAAGTAATTAGTGTTTAAACGCGTGTTGTGGGGCGGTGCTCCGTCCTGTTGGAAGTACATTTCGTTTAGGTCAGCTAAAGGAATCTCATCCAAGGAATTTTCCAGTTCACCAGACAGGAGATCAAAGTATTTCTGCTGGTTCAATGAACCGTCAATAAAAAATGGTCCTATCAACCTGTTACCAAGGACCCCACACCACACATTTAAAGTAAACCTTCGTTGAAAATGGGTCTCGACGATTGCGTTAGGGTTTTCATTTGACCAATAGCGGTGGTTTCTTCTGTTAAGAAGTCCCATTTTTCCGAAAGTACATTCGTCCGACCATAATATTTTTTTATAAAATGCCCGTTCTTTTCTGGATTGGTTCAAAAAAAAGTTGCAAAAAACCATTCTTCGTCCTCTATCGCCGTTTTCAAGCGCTTGTACTTTGCGCGGAACATAGGGCTTAAACTTGTGTTTTTTTTTAAATTGCCAGTACCGTTTTTTGTGAAGTTCCACAGTTTCGAGCAACCTCCTTTGACGGTGCGGTAGGCGTTTCTTGTATCTGGAGTAATACATTCAGCTCTAAATTCTCGTCGAATTGACGGTCAACAATTTTTGGCTTCTTAAATGCACCATATTTTTGCAAGTTGGCTTTCAATCTTCGAAACTTTTGTTGTGACGGAACCATTCCGTTGGGAAATTCCTCTATGTACCGCCGGGCGGCTTCTCTTGAATTTTGAAAACATTCAAAATAAATCTGAATCATATCAGTTAACTCAAAATTATTCATATTTGAATAAATTATGTGTCTAATCTTCTCACACGGTTTGGTTATTTACTTATTTACATTTCTTTTATGAACTGTGTTTACGTTTTAAAATAAAAAACTCCTGACGTTCATAGAGAAAAAAGCCGTAACCATGGATACGCATATTTATTAAATTGGAAGCATTTTGTGGGTGTCCTGATGCTACTACGATATGTAAAAATTTTCGCAGTTTTATTTTTTTCTTCGTGTTTTATAATTAAAATTATGATATTGATATACCGTTATGCTCAGAGAAGCATAAGAAATGCGAAAAAATAATAAAAAAATATCTTATGAAAATATGTTGGTTTGTCATGTTTTAAGAGCCCTGTCAAAAGGGGTCGCTCAAGATTTTTAAAAATTACCAAAATAGTCAAAAATTGGATTTTTTTTTAACTTTAATTTTTTTTCTCGTTCCGATATTATTTTTTAATTTAAAAATAATAATGATTCTGAAAATTTCGCTCAAGGTCGCTCAAGATTTTTTTAACTTTCAAAGTAGAGTATTTTGAATGATTTCGAGCGACCTCTGAATATAAATATCAACGAACTTTTAGCGACCTTTAGAAATCAAAATATTGATTTAAAATTTACAGAATTTTTATTATTTTCATCCTAAAAAATAATATTGAGACGAGAAAAAGAATTAAAATAAAAAAAAAATCAATTTTTGACGATTTTGAAAATTTTTAAAAATCTTGAGCGACCCCTACAAAATTTTTAATAGAGCTGATATTTTACAAGGGCTCTTACAGCATTATAAACTAACATATTTTTACAAGAGACAAGAAAAAAATATATATTCTTTTTTTTTTGGGACACCCTAATATATATATATATATATATATGTATATATATACTGTGGGCAATAATCTACATTCATTAAAAATTTGTGTTATCATTTATTACTTTGTTGATAATTGTTTTTTGTTTTGCATACTAAGCTATTTTTAGGTACCTACTTTGAATAAAACAATACTTACTTAATATTGTTAGAAGTGCGTTCAAAATGAGTGTTGGATATGGATTGATATAAGGATATGTATATAATCACGTGACATTACATTATACCTGACTTCGTTGTTATTTTCGAACACCGAGGAGCATATACCTATAAATAACTAAGTACATATAAATATTAAATTATTGTATTTCAATCCTGTGGTTATATGGTTTATTGAAGTTTTTGTCATAATTTTTTTTTTATTTTTTAGAGTTGATATTTTTTAATTGTTCGATGTACCCTTTGCGCATGACGGGTAAAACGTCTAAAGGCCCATTTTCAATCAACTCTCGTGCTAGAGTGGGAGTCAGAGAGCGAGCTTGCTTTGTGTATTTCATAGAAATAATACTCGTATTATTTCTATGGTGTATTTCATAGTATTCATTTTCATTAAAATCTGAGTCAAGAATAGGGATCCAGCGGATAATCCGAAGTACGTGCTAAAGCTAAGAAGGTGCAAGCTTTCGTTTTGGATCTGGCATGGATTTCAATAGACAGACAAACAGCTGATTGCATAAGTAAAAACAATCCTAACCTCGAATATTTTATTTACCTGATTGCAGAAGTGAAACAATCCTAACCTACAATATTTTAATAAACTACGATTGAATTATTGTTATAGGGTATTGATTAAATACTATTTAGTAATTATTAATTACAGAATTACGTAAGTACTGTTTATTATGGCAAGTCGTTATATATAACATATATTTTTTAATGGTACCAAAAAGTTCATGGAAATACCTGAATAATTGTGAGTAAATACAAAACAGTAAATTTTTGTTTTGACAGTCAAACTTTGACTTATTTGTGAAGTGATTTTTAATTAAGTTAATTTTTATCTGAACATTTTTTTTATTTTTGGTATTAAATTGATAGTGATATCGATAGTTTTAAATTTTGTATTGTGGAAATAGTAAACATATACATATGCATGTACTATGTACAAATACTACAAATATAGGAAAAAGTTTGTAAATAAACATTTCTCATATATTTAACCATTCATTTTTATTAAGAAATAAGATCATATTGATTTTAAAGACTGAAGTTGTTGAGTATGAGTATGAGTATGGGAACGTATGGCAGGCCCCAGATATATTGTCATCCACTAATCTCCCGGGGTTATTTTACCCCCTTTCCGTTCTCCTGCGTATCCCGCCAAATCACAGCATTACCTGTGTTTGTTGGATCCGAAGTTTTTACGCCGGCTGGTAGTTCCACCCTAGGAGGTTGTGGATGACAGTGTCAAAGGTTAAGGCCGCTCCCGGATTTTTGTCATCCGGGTCGGGCCATACGTCCAGTTTAGGAAGGGTTTTTGGAGGACATTGAACTGATCCAAAACTAAGTACAATCCGGAATCCTCCTTAACCTAGGCCTTAGTAGTATCCCCATTCAATTGGTATTCGTGAATGGGTGTGGGTATGTTAGTTATTTGCTTACTCCGGCTACCAACCTTGTATATTCATTATTTATTTTATTGCTAAATTAGTGTTTATACCGTTTTCATTTATTTATATCTTTGCCTTCTTACTTTTTTTTTCAAATTTAATTTAAAAATAAATATTAATATACAAAATAGATAAAGCCGGCCCTGTAGTGTATGTGGTGGAATGCCACCATATGGTCTGCATTGACTATTGGTAGGATCTTCTTCTGTGCTGGTTTTGTGTTTTTGAGCGGGGTGTTAGTACGCTGCTAGAGCCTGTCCTTGTTGGTGAACTATTATTTTGTTGTTAAATTAGTGTTTATACCGTTTATTATTATTTATTTTGTATCTTTGCATCTTACTTTATTCCAATTTAGTTTAAAAATAAATTAATATACAAAATAGATAAAGCCGGCCCTGTGGTGTATCGTATTAAAATTTGAAGTACGGCCTTAATGTCAGGCGTGCAACGTATGCTTTAATAGATGGTTTATTTACTTTATTTTTACGTGGGCGTTTTGTTTATTTACTTTCGTTATCTTTTAAGCTTTGCTTTGTGGCTCGGCTGTGAGTTTATGTGTATATTATAAAATATATATAATACAATAAATAATATAATATTGTGACGTTCCCACTTGATTTCCTATCACACACCCACGCTGCTTTGGGCAATGATCAATTGTTGCCTGGTTTCCTGTTAAATTAGTATCTATATAAATTCAATATAAATATCAATTAGTCAATACCAATACTAATACCAAATAATACAAATAATCAATACCAATATCAACCAATTAATCAATCAATATTAATACAATCAATATCTATAATGACAATATCAACATCAACATTAATACCAATAATATTACCATCAATAAAAATACCAACACCATTACATTTTGCATGCATGCTGGAGTGCGAGTATCGGTTGAAAATAGCCACTACGTGTGCGAGACACTCCCACTCTAAACCTAGCTTCAGAGTTGATTGAAAATGTAGTTAAAGCATGGACAACCGAGAGTGCACTCTGGGCATATACTTGCTGATTTCAAACAGTTGACAGTTGTATATCTAAGTATATACCAGAGAAATCTAACGCGCAAGGTAAACTTGGAGTGTATCCAGGGTGCGAGTTTTCGAACGCGCTCTAGGTATCCCGATGTTTTCCCGTCGATTTTTAATTCCCCTTTCACTTTTTACGTCGATTGCAATCTAGATACCTAGAACCTACATGAGCATCATGATGCTATTTTTTGAAGTGTTCCACAAAATCATAATAAATGTTTAACTATCCCGCCGTTATTATCCACAAAAAGTTTGCGGCGTAAAAATTATGATGTGTTATCATTGTTTTTAGAGGCCAAAATTTTCATAGTAGCTCTAATGCAAAAATTATCGAGAAAAACTATCCTGTTTTGGCGTGCTATATATATATATATATATATATATATACATATATTATTATTATATATTAAGATGCTTCAAAAAAAAATTTAATTTTTTTTTCGCTCTGATCCTCTCAAATGTTTCTGTTTAATATTAAAAAAATCCTTTGTCAAATATGGGCCTTTCACCTCCCGTCTGCTAATTGTACCATAAAATTAAAAAAAAAACTGAAAATTAGATGTTAATCAAACTGTGACCTCGAATAACTCTAGAAGAAATCAATTTATCGAAAAATAATAAGAGACCTTTTTTGTAAAGCGTTACATTTTATATAAGAAACTGCAATGATCATTGCTTTAAAATAGAGGTATAAAATTCCAAACAAAATTATTATTTCCCATGTTAATTAAATGGGAAACTAAAATAAAATCTGCGACCTCTTAGAGTTGAGCTGGAAGGCCCGAATTTAGGTGAGGATTTTTTTTATATTAAATAGAAACATGTGAGAGGGTAAGAGCGAAAAAAAATTTTTTAGCACCCCAATATATATATATATACAGGGTGTCACAGAACTCGCACCACATAGAAAACCGGAACGTGCCGAAAGTAACGTGAAACACATATTTGAAAATTAAAATTGTCTAACGCAAGGGATAATCGAGATAAGAATAAAAAACGATAGCCAATCCCAATAGATGGCCATAGGGAATTCTTTATATTGCTAGGATACTTAGGTTGCATTGTTGATAATAAAAAATATGTAAAATATTTGGTCCACTGGAATCCAATTCATTGTGACACTGCTGTCAAACTCCTGTCATTAATATTATATTAGGTTATAAATTAAGTTATTATAAATAATGTTTTCCTTAGATGATTATACTGAAATGATAATTATTTATTTATTTAGTGTGGGCGCAACGCCAGGGAGACAACGCGAGTTTTTTCCCAGCCCTTTCCTAATCGTTATTTTAAAACATTGGCGTTCTGAAGTATAAGTCATAGATTAATAACCTCATTTTTGAAAGCTTTTGACAACTTAGTAAATACAGTTGGCCAAAAGATTTTTAAATGTTTTTAATACAACAATGTTCTATCGTCTCCTAGCAATTTTTAAAGCTCTTACGTTTAATCTAGGCGAGAGCTCTCGGTATTGGCTGCCGCTTCTTTGCTCTCATTCGATTACACTATTACCTAGAAATTGTTTATTTTTAAATTTGGCATCTCCATTGCTATCGGCACGCCCCCTTTTTCTCTGTGGCGCGAGTTCTGGGACACCCTGTATATATAAAATTTAAATAAAAAAGTTAGATACATCCGGTATAAATAGGAGACATACACATTAATTAATTAGCGTGTTTATTAAAATAACAAACTTGTAAAATTAGAAATAGGTTCTTATATTGTTTATCATAAATTACAATTAGGATACAGCTTTTATGGAAACAGTTATTATGTCAAGAGTCCGATAAGGATGAATTTGTGAAGGTGGTGACTAACAAAAAGTAGAGACGGTCTCATGGGAAAGTATAGAAAGTATAGATAAAGATCCAAAAAGGTGAAGGGGTGAGATGGTCATTCTTAAACGATTCTTAATCCGTAGACCGTGGATTCGTTATAATCGTTAACTTTCGACTTTAATTAACCTCGTGTGTTTTATCTTAATTATTGTTTTGTCTAGTTAGATCATCGTAATAAAGGGTATTATTGTGGAGAAAGTGTGATTGTTTTGAATGATGTCTAAGTACAAGCAGCGGGGACCAAAAGGGGGGGACAATTGGTTTCTCGGAAAAGGCTCGAACAATTTGGATGGTTTTCAAAAAAACAAATTTCAAACAAACTTCTGTAACAAGTGAAAAAAACAGGAATATTTAAAACTGAATTTTCGGAAATTAGTTAATAAAAAGGAACATCATCCTAAATATTAATAGAATACTCTGTATAAAAATATATAAAAAACTTTATAATTTTATATTATTACCTATAAATTATCATTAATTATCAATTTTTACAAACTTCTGATCGATATTCTAAATGTTATCGCTTGAGAGTATAAAAATACAAAATTTGATCCAAATCATTAGAGAAATTAGAAGATTTTTTTTAAATGTCCGCCATATTGTCCTTAATTTGGTTTTAAAAAATCAAATTCGTAATAAGTGAGCCAAAAAGTATCTAAATACAAAATTGTACCCAAATCGTTAAAGCCGTTTCCGAGAAACCACTTATATACAGGGTGTGAATACATAATCAAAGACAAAATTTGCAAAAATCATTTCTATATTTCCAAAAAGTCATACATAAAATATCAG
Organism: Brassicogethes aeneus; assembly: GCA_921294245.1. NCBI lineage: Eukaryota > Metazoa > Arthropoda > Insecta > Coleoptera > Nitidulidae > Brassicogethes > Brassicogethes aeneus. The sequence continues at coordinate 4,194,615 of OV121137.1, forward strand.
GTGCCCATACTAGGATCATTAAGTTCTAAATAAGGGCACCCTAAAAAAAACTAGATAAACGATTTAGTTTAGTCACTGTCGTCGCATGTGGGGCACCTAAAATAGGGTGTGACATCTTTGGCAAACAGTCCACAGTATTCTTCGTGAACCCAAATCTGGCAAAAAGTACACTGCCTCATGTCTTTCTGCTCATCTTCCTTGCAAAGGGGACAATACAAAGATTCTTTTTGAGGAATTGAAATGCCGCTGATGGTTTATCTAAATTGGATTTTTGTTGTTTGGTAATTGATAACTTTGCCTTTTGTCCTAAAGAGTCCTGTTTGGTAATTGATGACTTGCCTTTTGTCCTAAAGAGTCCTTTTCTGCAAACAACGATTTTACAACTTTAACAGCGATAGTTTATAGGTTTTTTTGATAGTACTCTGGACTTAGCACGTAGCTCTGGTGTTTTCAATATGTTAGTAGACTTGTTAGCCTCCAACTCATCGTCCGATGATTCATTGGTTTCAGAAGAAGAAGACTCTGATGGTTTCCATTCATTTTTATCATCTGAACCGTCGCCATATGAGACTCGTCGGAGTCGTTTTTTATGCAGACTAGTTAAAGCTTTTGGAGTAAACGTACCTGGACCATCAATCTCTTCTTCTATTGTTATATCTAAAGCATTATTTTGGTTTTCTAGGGGTTTCTCTAACAGTGTTGAAGGTGCAAAAGCCGTTTCTGGTATGACTGTTGGGTCATAAGGATATATACCAGTTGCCCGAAATCCTGCTGACACGTTGGAAGAGGTTGTAGCTTTTGGCCAAACTTTTGAAAATACAATACCAAAATTAGATTTTGTTAATTTTCTACCAGAAATAAGACCCCAATACCGCTGCAATTCATCGTCCCAATGGTATTCAAATGATCGGAACACCGAAGGCATAATAATGTGATTTCATTAGTATCTGCAGCGTCAACAATATTTGCATCGAGATGGGATTTTGCTTCATCGAAAATTAATAGAACTTCTCCAGGAGGTTTATATTGTGCAAAAGGTCCAATCCACTTAACAAAAGTATCACAAGTCATGCTGCCTTTTGCTGTCATGAATGCTTTAGTACCAGGTGGTAAAATCTCTAAAAATTCAGGCTTATTTCTCTGGCCTTTAAATAGGACCACAGGTGGAATTACCTGACCCAGAGCATTTCCACAAGACACAATAGTGGCATTTTCGGCATGTTCTGGTGCCACAAAAGGTACCCGTTTAATTCCTTATGAATTGTTAATTGACATCCTTTTTCGTCCATATTGAAAATTAGCTGAGTTTTATCCAAAACGTCAGTCATTACAGTCTTTAATGTCCTGAAATAATCCTGAACAATAAATCTGTTTAGTTTCGCAGCTCGTGCTGGATTAATATTTTGATATTTTCTTAGAGCAACATCAGGATGTCTTTTTAAAAATAGATAAAGCCATTTTCTACCAACCATTGGAGAATTGTGTTTTTTGGGTGGAAAATGGACATTGTTTTCACTGCAGGAAGTGTAAACTCTTCTTCTTAAAACTTTATATGTAAGTGGCATTCCTATCTCGGAAAGTCTAAATATTCGAGAACACAACTCAGTTTCCTGGACGTCACTTAAAAAAGATTTTCGACCCAAACGTTTAACTATGTTACTACTCCAAGCATGGCGTTGCAATGTACTTCGTTAAAATTAATTGATGCACGTTTTATCTTCATTCCACCCTGCAGCAACTGCAGCTTTGAGAGAGTCAGAACTATTGAGCTCGCTTTCGTGGTAGCATAGTCTGAAAAATAATATCCTTTAAGTTCAAACCTAATAAAACTTTAGCAAAAGGCAGATGTTCTAAATATGGACCTGTTCTAAATATGGATAAATACGGTATCAGTCGTATCAATGATACGGGGCCCCGGCTAGGGGGGCCCCCGATTGGCTTCGACTTGCGTAAGAAAAAAACGCATTACCAACATGTTAAAAAAATTGAGGCATGAAATTAAATAAATAAATAATATTATTATTTAATTGTTTATACTTCGATTTATTAAATTAAAATTTTTTTAATTACCCTGCTGTTCCTCAACTCATACGAATTGTTTCTGTCTGCATCTTTCCGCTATACGTAGTCTGCGGCGCAGAATGCGCATATTGTTCTGTGCTCTGCGCCGCATACTGGGTCTGCTTTGCGTGTTATTATCATAGGTTATATTAATAGAAAATTCGAAATAATTATTAGCGTTACAATTATTTCAAATGACTTGCCTTTATTATAAAATAGAAACATTTTAAAAGATGTTGATAGCCGGTAAATGTCTAAAACCAGACCAAATTATAAAATTTGCCTGTACATTAAAAGCTATGTATACATATATTATTTATTAAATTATAAAAAAATTGGTAAATGCAAAAAAATACCCTAAAATTTTTGTCATTACACTTATATTAATACTGAAATTAATTTAAATGTCTATAGCATCATTTCAAAGTAGAATTTCTTAGCTTTAATTTCGTGTATACAAACAATTAATTTAGGTACATATTTCAAAATTAATTAAAACATACTTACCTAAAATTACAACCCTACTTTCCACATGTAATGGCGAGTAATTGCAGAATTGTTTATTAATTTGTAGTTGTATATGATCCCCGCTAAGGCACATAATGCCATATTTTGCTATAATTTGTTACTAACTGTATTTTTGACTAGTGCCCATATTTGGGGGAGGGCCCATACTTGCTTAAGGTACTTTTTAAGTATACTTTATAATATGACTATAAATAAAATTATTTACACTTAAATTTAAAAATGTTAATTTTTTCCTGTATTAAAATTAAAAGATTAAAAACATTTTTATTGACTCAAATTTAATAATGCCTATATGTAAATCAAACTTAAAACTATAGGGATCAGAAATCATACCTGCAGACGATAAAATCGTTGATTTACTCAATGAATACACCATAGCGGTTGGCAAAACCTATTTGCTACTTAAACCAAAAATTGCAGAACTAAACAAATTAAGGTAATAATACATCTAAACCCTGATCTTCAGTGAAAATTTAACTTAATCTTAGGAATAAGAATTCAGATTGAATGAAATCACGGTGTACGAGGTGTGTTCAGAAAATATCGGGAATTTTCGTTTTTTGAAACAAATATTTATTTATTCGTCTACATTAATGTTGTCGCCTTCAAAATAGTCCCCATTGAATATTATGCACATGTGCCAGCTCTTCTTCCAATACCCGAAACACTTCTAAAACTCGATCTTTGGGATAGCCTTTAGTTCTTTCAGCGATGCGCTTTTAATGTCATCTATGCTTGCAAAACGACGGCCCTTTAAGGTTCTCTTTATTTTTGGGAATAGGAAAAAGTCAGACAGAGGCATGTCTGTCGAATATGAAAGCTAGGGCATCATTACAGTATTGTTTTTGGCCAAAAATTTTGTTCAACGTGTTTCATACCAAAAACATTCGAAAAAATTTCATGGGATGAGCCAATTGATATACAAACATCATCAGCGACTTCTCTGATGGTTTATAACCATTTCTTCCACTTTTTCCATGTTTTTATCGGTTGTTAATGTGCTTATGCGTTCGGGGCATTCGTCATCTTCAACGTCTTCACGGCCATCTTGGAAACTCTTATACCACTTGTAAACTCTTGTTTTACTTATAGCAGACTCACTATAGGCCTTTTTTAACATTTCACAGAATTTATTTCATTTTTTAAGCAAAATTGGATACAAATTCTTTGATCCATTTCTTTTAACGAACGAAAAATCGCCGAGCTTATAAAACACGTCTAACCTTAGCGGCTGCCACAGACAAAGTAAACAATATAAACAGCTAAAGTTTTTATTATACTTCGGGGGCATGTATACCAACATAATAAAGAAAATTTTATGACAACCGAACCCTCCGAACCCGCGAAATTTAACAATTGTTATTTTCTGAACACACCACATATATGTATGTATATATATATATATATATATATATATATATATATATTTATATATATATATATATATATATACATATATACAGGGTGTTTCTTTTAACTTGAGACAGCCCAATATCTCGAGAAATACGCATTTCACGGAAAAATGTCTTGAATAAAAGGTAAATGTGACCGAAGGAGACATTATTTGGTGCTACCGCTAGCCACCCCTACCCCTCCTTAAGGGTGAAACGGGGGGTAACTTTGGAAAGTAAAATGGGATGACCACATTTTTTTCACAGATTTCGGTAGTACATACAAAAATAAATAACTTTTATTTGAAACTTTTTTTAAATTTATCAAAATTTAAGAAAAATGGGTTTCCTTGTAAAATGTATTATTTGGAACGTTTGAAAAACAAAAATTAACATTAAATCAACAATAGTCGGCTCTATTCTTTAACAGCTTTCGGCACCCATTACCTTCAAATATCTCGCCTTGATAATTTTTAGCGACCAAATTAAGCTTTTTGGGCCATTTTAAAGATTCTTCCCGACCAAGCAGTGGCACCAAACCATCCCAAAAAAGATGGTTTACGAATCCTTGTAAAAGGTGCAGCTCAGGTATTATGCACTTTTCAAGAATAAACGCGTCGTCGCTTTCTGCAAAACCATCAGTATTATTAACCTTTTCACCACAGCTTCTTAAACTTTTCAATGAGATAAAAAAATAAGGGCATGGAAATGAAGAAGTCGCAGTTTGTAAACCGTTTACGAGAAGCACAATTTTAAGATCAGATACAAATTTGAATGAAATGTCAGGCGAAACAAAAGTTCAATATTTTTGTATGTTTCCTTAATTTTTGGTACAATACACAAAATAACAAGTCTTTGTACACCAGTCAATTTACCCTTGTTGGCCATACTACCCCCTTTAAAATATGTTGATCTTTTTCTTTTACATTCATTTTCTTTACCGTCATCCTCTTCTAGGTCACAATCATCACGTGGAAACATTGACAGGCAGATTTAAAAAAAAATTGTCCTTCATCTGCTAACACCTTTATGTTAACGTTTCCCACTGATTGTCTTTCTTCGATCACTTTCCCAATGAGTTCTTCTGCGTCAGCATAAATAACAGGTCTATTTTCCGAAGTATGTTCATCACCAGTTGTGTCAAACAAATAAGTGCCTACTTTGTAGATGTCTCCCAGAATTTTGGACTTTTCCTTTAAATGTTCCCGGTAGTTTTTGGGTATCGAATTTTTACCTGCACAGCATCTAATAAAATTAGTAAATTTTTCCATTTGCCTTGAGGAATTGGATGAATTAATTTGAAAATTGTTCAACTTTTCTTCTGAAAAAAGAACTTCCTTTTTCGGTTTTGGGTTAAGTAAAACTCTTGCAATTGAACCTCCTGTAGACAAATTTGTGGTAGAGTTTTGATAGGCTTTCAAACTTCCGTTTTCCTCTGCATTTATTTTACTTTTAATAATAGAGACAGCAACTTGTTCTTGTTGATTTTTTGGTAGTTTTTGTACCATCTGTATGGCATTTTTACAAGCGTCCACTAATGTACATCGATGTTCTTTACCCTTCCCAACCATATGAAGACAGCGCTGGCAAATTTTTAAAGTAGCCACTTTTAAAAATTTATTGCCAATTAAATTTCATTTGTGATCTTTTCTTTTGTGTCCTTTATGTCTTCCCGTCAAACATATTTCACAACTGCATTGCGTGCCATTTGTAGCACGTGTTTCTTTAACAATTATTATGGTTTCAAAATCTTGCATAATTGGCAAATTTCTTTTAAACACATTATGTTTTTTTTCAGAAAGTGCAAGTCGGCAGGAATTACAAATTGAGACCGGAAATCTTGAATCATGTATATTAAAATTATTATTAAGAAACTCGCATAAAAGATTTTGAAGTTTTGGGGTGATACGAAAAGCTGAAGCGCTCTTTTTTCCAAAAACTATCTTCTTGCCACAACAAGCACACACTTTTTTTTTATTATCTTCGTGGTCGCACTTAAATTTTGGATTAGTATTCATATTGCATTACAATTTAAACACTCAAATTTAAACACTCAAATTGACATTTGTTGTTACTTTGCAGTCATGGAAACTTGATTTTCCATATTTTGAGGACATAAAGAAAGTAGAAGCATTTATATCAATATGTAAAAATAGTAAAATTTTACACGTGATAAAAAAATAAGAGAAGAATCAGCGAAGATTTTATTTTAATTTAAATTATTATTACCAAGGCGCCTGCTGCTGAAATCTAAAGAGTTTTTGATTCGTCATTTTATTTTGCCCTATATTATACTGGGGGACACCGTGTACATTAGCTGAATTTTACAAAAAGGTTTAACTTTAACATTTTGTGAAATCATTAATTTTATAGCTGTCGGACCGCTTAAAAAACGTGCTTATGGCACATTAAATCGAGAATAATACAGTTTTTAAATAATTGAAATCGAATAATTATTAATGCCCCTAGCGCGCGAAACGTGAAAAGTGTGCAAAAACGCGTTTTTACAGGTGCACCATTTCTGAAAAAGCGCTCTAGGGCCTAAACGATAGAGACTAGGCTTGTCGCGCGGTTTTTTAATCAGCATACTCTAAAGAATTTTTTACAAATATAATTTTTCGATTTCGTTAAGCCCTATTGGCAGCGTTCTGCCGTCCGCCTCATTTTTTTCTTTAAATCACCCCCGTTCAGCGAGCGCACCCCTAAATCTGCTGCAAAATGACATTCGGACTATGTCAATCTGAAAAAACTGTGAAAATTTAAAAACTTTTTGAGTTTTTTGCACAAACCACGTTTTTTTTGCTCCATTGACAGGCCTACTAAGCGATAGCCGGAAATGTACTTGAATTTTTCTCTAATCGTTACCGATCCTCAACAGTCAAACTGTGATTATTGATGCTGAAATTTTCTTGTTTTTTTAACGTTGATTGGAAATTAAAACGCAATTCAAAAAGAAATCAAATATAAAAAAATCCTCTAAAAATTAAAAATGAAACTAAAACGCAAAATAAATGTAAAAAAATAAAACTAAAAAGTAAGTATTCTAAAAAACTAAAATTAATTTTAATTAAATTTTCGAAATGGCCTCTTTCTCTAGCCAAACAATACCCGAGACGGTCGTAGAATTCCCTACGGGTGTTAGCAAACATGATTGGGGGAACATTCTGGCATTCGAGTTGGATGCGATCTCGCAACTCATCCAAATTGTTCGCTCTATCATGCGCAACAAAAACCCGGGTTTTGATGTAGCCCCACAGATAGATCCAAGGGCGATAAATCCGGAGATCGTGCTGGCCATGGAATGTTTCCACCTTGCCCAGCAATCAGTCGATTTGGAAATGTTTTGTTCAGGTACTCACGCACAACAAGCGCGTTATGTACTGGACATCCGTCCTGCTGAAACCAAACATTGTCTAAATCCGGTTCGATTGCCTGGAAAGCTGGGACCACTTGAGTTCGGAGCAGATTCAAATAATCGTTAGTATTGAGGTTTCCTTCAATGTAAAAAGGACCAATGACATTGCTGCGAAAAACGCCGCACCACACGTTGACTTTCGGCCGGTGTTGGGCACGTAGTAGCAATTGCCGATGCTGGTTGTGACGAGACCAATATCGATGGGTCATGCTGTTGTGACGGCCGTGCAAAGGAAACGTAGATTCGTCCGTAAAAAGGATGTTATTAATAAAATTGTCGTCCGCATTTGCACGGTCCATCATCTCCTCGCAAAACTCCATTCGTCGCAGGTAATCGCCTTCGTACAGTTAATGAGATTTTTTGCATTATTATCATTTAATTTTCAAGGTCGTCTTACCTGCTCCGAGCAGGCTGCTCGACATTCGTCATGTCGTTTATCACACAAGCTACTGTGACGCGTTGAAGGGAGGCGAGGCCAAATAATAAAGGACCCAGTATGCTACCTTGTGGGACGCCCATATGTATATCAGCAGTAGAACTAACATTGTTAACTTCAACAAATTGTTTTTGATTTGAGAGGTAGTTTGAGGCCCATTTGATAGCTGTTGGATGAAAGTTGTAATATTGTAGCTTAGCAATCAACAAATTGTAGTTTATGACATCAAATGCCTTGCTGTAATCCAGTAGTATTTGTGTGGTGACTTGAGAATTATCAATACCACGAATCATTCATCTTGAGTAAAGCTGTGTTTGTGCTAAAATGTTTTCTGAATCCTGATTGTGTTTTTGGTAGGGTATTTTTACTTACAAATTCAATCAATTGATCATGCACTATACGTTCTTGAACTTGAGATGCGGTTGGTAGCAAGCTTATTGGTCTAAAATCACTTAGGTTATTTGGTTTTGCGTTTTTTGGTATTGGCTTCACTCGGCCTGTCTTCCATATTTGGGGTGTTTCACCTGTTAATATAGAAGTGTTTATTAGGTGTGTAAATTGTTTTATGCAATATGGTAGGACAAGTTTCCAGGCTTTAGCATTAATTTCATCACAACCCACTGCATTTGTTGAAATCGGCAATCGGCAATTTGTTCAGATGATACTTCTTTGAGTTTTAGTGGATCATTTGCTTGTTTTTTATTGCTTATGTAATGACTTCTTTATCGACTGGTGGAGTTGATAATGCATTTATATAGAAAGTATTTAGATCTTCAGCATTTATAAACTCAGGTATATCAATTGATGGCTTTTTATTGTGAATTGAGCTGGTGAGTTGAATCTGTGATATTTTTTAAGAGCTTCTTTTTTTAATTTTATCATCTCAACAATGTTGTAGGTTATAATTTTAGTTTTCAATAGTGCATGTACATCAAGAAGGGCCAAAATTGCCGAGATAAGGTATTCTATTTTATAGTTTATGTCATCTGATTGGTAAACCATGTCCCAAAGTATTAGTGAGGCATCTCTTGCGAACTCATTTTCATTTTTATTTTTTTAAATCTCTGTAGGTTATAGTTTTGGGTTTTTTTGGTGGAATTGACACATTAAATTTTCAGCAAACCAACATATGGTCAGAGAGATTTAACTGATCGACAACCATGAAGTCAAACCATTCAGCATCACAATCACAGCATATCAAGTCAATTAGTGATTGTGTTGTATTTGTTATTCTTGTAAGCAAGTCAACAATCTGAGTTAAATTATAGGTTTCAAGTATGTTTAGCAATTCCCTTTTCTGTGTTGATTCTGATAGGATATTTATATTGAAATCACCTACTATTATAATTTTATCACATTCACAGTAGATGCATCTTAAAGCCTCCTCAAATTCTTCCAATTTAACATCATTTGTGGTTGGCCTATATATGACTTTAATCCATAGTTGTTCGATTTTGTTTTTAACTAAAAAGTCTGTGTTAAGCCTGAGTTATAGATTGCCTTCCTTCCTTCCTTCCTTCCTCCCGTAGAAGATGAACATTACGTAATTGTCACCATTAACATTTTCCGTGTAGGAATTTTTAATACTTTCTGATAATATTTTGCAATTATAGTAATAAAAAAAATCAAAGAATAAAATATTTTCTTAACAAAGTCATATTTTGAAGTTATTTTAATATTTTAAAGTATCAATAATTATTATAATAATATAATTGTTAAGTTTAATTAAAATTAATAACGGGCAATGTTATTGGTGACAATTACGTCAATAATGTTTATTTAAATCGTGGTGTCAGTTATAGATTCCCGTACCGTAAGGACGGAATTCCTTCCTCCCGTAGAAATTTTTAAGTTTTATCTTTAACCGTAAAGGTCTTTGACGTGACCAATCACAGTGCTGGTTATGGACATGCGCTGTAGGGTGACAGCGCGTAGGCACAAAATATTCTAAAATACATGATTGTTTAGTATTATTTAAAATAGGTGTTCAGTTTATTAAATAATTTGTGTCTCTAAATAGGTAGGATATTAAGATATTGTTTATGATCAATGTCTTTCATTTTTAGAAACGTTGCTTTGTAAAACCCCGTAGTTTCCCGGTCTTAGTAAAGTGGGGGAGTCTTCCAACGTCTTGTTCGATGTTTTTTTCATTATAATGCCCTACTATGGAGAAATGCAGTAACTACAAATGCGTTTTCTTGTGCTATGATAAAAGCTATGGACATTTTGTGTCTTAATTCAACAAAGAAATGCAGTAAACTATCTTTTAAGTTAAATAAATCAGTTAAATACCTACTGCTTTTTATAAAAATTTAGTTTATGCTAATTTCTCACAAATTTCTTGTTTAGCAGTTACCGTCAAACGGGGCTAAGTGGATCTGCTGGGGTAAAGTGGATGACAACTTCCTGACGTAATATTAAAATGCGCAGTCGCGAACCTGTAACGTGATTGCGAATTTTGCCGGCGCAAGTCAGTCTAATACACAATGGTGGTTGGGCTTATATGCGTTAATTTTCATAAACAAAAATAAGTTTGCTTAAAACAATACATGTTCTAAAATTCAGAAATGTACATTTATCGAAATGTCAAAATTCGTTTATTTGCACAGGCGATATGTTAATATTTATGTGTATTTGACAATTGCATATCAATAACCTAACTTTTGACTTTAAATAATAAACAGACAAGACCTTTGTGTCTTAAAGGGGAGTCCGTGTGGGATTTTTTTAATCCACTGATGTCACCTCTTGGGGCAAAGTGGATCTCGAGATCGTCAAAAAAATTCTATAGGTACCTATGGATATGGACATGCAATCCATGTACCTACTGCCTTTCTCCATAGTTGGGCAGTATACAACAAGCTGCCTGGGCAATTTAAATTGTGATCACTGCACTAATATATAAATGATTATCTTTCATATTTAAACACAATGGGTAAAACGCAGAATATAAACAAAACAAATGTCAACCATTTTAGGTGTCATCGCGCATGGTTACGGAATTTTACACGGAAATCTATAAATTGACTTTTTACAAGACGCACAAATCGTACGGGCACGACTACGGGAGGAAGGAAGGAAGGCAATCTATAATTCAGGCTTTAATTGTTTTAACTTTAATTTTTTCATGGACATACCAGTGTTTTTCTATCTTTTCTTATAATTGAGTAATTTGGTATATTTTTCAAAGTATCGGGGATGTCTGCATACAGCCAAGTTTCAGTCACTGCGATTAGATAGTACTTCTCTTGTATTACGGGATTTATAAACTCATGATAGCTGGGCATTAGTGACCTAATATTGATATGGCCTATTTTTAGGTACTTGTTTGTGACCAGTGGGGGTGTATTTTTGTCTTATGCTGTTATGTTTAGGTTAAGTAGTTTGAAGTTTTTATCTGTATCTATAAAAAAGATTTATTATTTTCTCTGTGTTTATCAAATCTGTACCTTTTAATACCCACTCCCTTTGGCCAAAAACTTGGATCATATAGTTTGTCTTTTAGATCGAAGTGCGCATCTAGTACAAAACATTTGTTTTGGGTTTCACTCGTGGGAAGTTCTTTCACATTAATATCAGAGTCCAATAAACCAGGCTGGTCTTTGATAAATGATTCAATATTAGTTTTAGTTACTGTTCTTTGTATTCGATGAAAATAGATCCAAACTCTTTTCTCAACACCTACAAAACCAGACGAGCTCTCGTTCGTGCCCAAATTCTTCTTTTTCTTTTTAGATTGTACCAAAGTATAATTATTTACATTTTGTGTGTTTTGGTTATCTGTCAAAACACTTGCTTTCGCAGCCATTGCGTACGATTGCGGTGTTGCCAATGCTTTGGTTTTGTTTGACGTGCTTGGATTTTGTGAAGCATTTTTTATATTCATGTTTTGTATATTGTTTGTTTCCAGCGTTACCTTATTGTTTTGTTTATGTGTATTTATTATCGTAATATCGACAGGAATTTTGTTTCCGTTAGATAAACTTCTAGTAAACTTAGCTGGTGGCGCTATCTTCTGGGTATTTTTCGAAACATTCACTTTTTCGCCACAGGTTTCTGTAATTTTTCTAATTTGTTGGAGATTTTCCTGTAGAATAATATTTTTACTATCCATTTCACTTACTAGTCGTTTCAGATAAAAATATTTCCTTGGAAAGGTGTTCATCGGTTGGATTTTTACCTGGTTGATTTTTTGAGGTTATGTCCTTCACTTCTGGTTTACAGCAAATAACTTTTGTTTCGTCGATTATTTGGACGTTTTTCTTCTTGAGACAGCTCACATGAAAGCCATTTCCACAGTTTATACAAATTGCTACCGAAATAGTTGTCGTAATACAGCACGTAAGAAGTTTTTTAGAGGAGGCTTCATCAGCTTCACCTGTTCCGCCGGCCATCTTAACCAATCTACAAGTGCATCATGAATAATATTTAGTTGAGGAATTGACAGGATTGGTTTTAGAAACTTGTTGCACATGTAGATCCTATCTCAAGTGTGGATCTAGAGTAATGCCCAAGAATTTGTCTAATTCAGTCAAGTCCAATACAAAGTTATCCTTGGACTTTTTAATAGTTAGAAATTTGAAATGTGGTAAGCTTTTGGAGTAGGAACCAAAGGCCATGAACTTTGTTTTTTTCCATATTTATTGTCAGCATGTTATGATCAAATCATTCCTTGATAAATATGAAATCATTTTCTATTTGGTTTTTTAAGGATAACCATATGTTATCTTTATAGAAAACTGTGGTATCGTCAGCAAAGCTCAGTATTTTGTCTCTGGTTTTTCCTCTAAACAAGTTGTTTATTTAAATAAGAAATAGTATAGGGCCTAATATTGTACCTTGAGGTACACCACGGCGTTCTCTATACCAGGCGGGAGTGTGGTAGTGGGAGGCGTGACGTCAGGAGGCCGACTGCAATAGCAAATTAATGTATAATCGCGGTAATACAAGATATATCGCTCGATTTAACGTTGATTTAAATATTGCATTAGTTTGCTGCTTTTACAACATTATAAATAAATAAAAAATACCAAGAAAATGTTGAGTTCCTAACAGGCAACAGAAAAAAATAATTTGCAAGACAGTTTTATATGAATTATCGATTGTCAGAGCCGGCCTGAGGTTTTTTGCCTCTTTGGGCAAACAGCAGAAAAAAATTATCTTGTCCCGTCCCCAACTGTCAATTATTAAAATTATCTCTTCTTTTATAGAAATATTGCTTAGGTTTATTTTGTTTTATGTATAGCCTAATAAAAAAAGAATATATTTAACAATTTTATTGATAAAATACTATATAAAGAAAAATTCAAGCCAAAAGTCTGATTGGGATAAATTTGGCAAGGTATAAGATGTTAAAAATTTGGACTTGATGAATTATGAATCTTCTTCCTCTTAATACAATGCATTGTAAACGATATTGGCTGAAAATGAGGATGAGAATGCCTATCGATTTTGATGCCTTAATTTATGTTTGTGGTTTTGCAGTTCAGAATAAAATAAATTGCGAAAATTGTACCGCAATATTAATAGTAAAAATATTATATATTGCGTTCTTCATTTTATTTGCCAATTTACCTGCCATATTTATGTAATGATTGTTAAATATATTTGCAATTTTTTACTGTTTCTTCCTACTGTATTATTATTGTAGATTGCTTTGATATCGTCGTTTTTTGCCTGTTTATTTTTTAGGTTATTTATAGTTTACCACAATTGTTTATTACTTGTACTGCGATTTATTTTGTTTTTAAAATAGTTATTTTTTGCTTTAATTATTAATCCATTTAACCGATTTCTATACATTTTGTATTCAGTTTTTATATTTTGATCCCGTGTTTTCAAATATTTTTTTTATTATCATTTATTATCTCCTAATTTTTTTTCATAAGCGTTTGTAAGAGATTAAAAATGTCATTATTTGAATCATCCATAATTTAAGCAATATCTATGTGCTCGACAGCGACTAGGCACGACACCCGACCGCGACGCAGACCACCCAGGCAGCCTGGGCCAGGCTCCGTCCATAAATCGTCTGACGCTAAAATGGTTAACATAAACCCCTTCCCCCACCTTTGTGATAACTGTAAAGGTCATGAGACAAGTTATCGAACCTCCCAAATTGCAATTCTTTTGTGTAGGTATTTAAGATAGTAATCTGACAAAAAATAAATTTCATTTGACTTACTTTGTCACGTAATGTTTAAAAAAAGAACATTCCCCCTTGGGCGAGACAAATCGAAACGGTCCTTTAAATCCTACCTCCCTCTGCCAGCGATGACATAATTATCTATCCGTTGCCCTTTCTAACTTTTGACCATTAATTTCTTAATATATGGCTAAGAAAGTCGGTTAAAATGCAAAAAAATCGCGTCAAAGAACATATGCATATAGTGCATAGTACACAATTTGAAAAGATTTGATTTTATTATATGTACTGAGAATTCAAATAATTATGTACTCAAAACTTACTTACCTTGAATACTGACTCTCTGCACTATTAATAATTTTTAGGTCTTCCATGGAAGACATCTTTTTACACTTTAATCCTTTACTTTAAATAATACACTTTATAGAGCTTAAAATAGCGATACTTCGACAAAAATACAAAAATAACATAAGAAGTATTCAGGACAGTTGCCAAATTTTGGAGGTTACAAATGTATCTGTATTTGATTAGAAAGCGACACTAGCGCCAATTTATATATGGTGGAACAAAAAGTTCCTTTTTAGGAAACTTAGAGTAAAAGTTCAATATATGTTTGCACATATTGATTACTACCACTCCCCTAATGTCAAAAATATGGCTAAACACTGTCACCTCCCTCAGAGGTCACAGCGTTATACATATATGAGGTTACAACGAACCCTTTATCCATATATATATATATATATATATATATATATATATATTAGTCTGGTTCAAAAAAATCAACTATTTTTTTATATCATACCTGTATTCCGGAGTTTTCATAGAGCCACCGCACTTTTTAACGTTTCATTTAACCATATAGGTCTTTAGGCGTGTCAACATCTATTAACTTATAATTTTTCGGACCAGGGATGGGAGGGCATGGGGCTTAGGTAAGGGGGCTTAAACGATACGCAGAGTGGTCAGCAGAGCGTTTTAACTATGTTAATATAGGTTAATATAGGTTTGGAGGAAGTAGGTACATCAGTCAGGATCACTCTGCCACTGTTTTACGTGACTAGAAATGAGAAAATAAAGGAGTCAAAATGACGCCCAAATGTGACTGCTTTAAAGGTACTCAATCACAGTAGATTTTTTTTCCATATATTTACGACCCAAACATCTCAACAGTTATCTTACACCCTGTATATTTTCTTTAGTTAGTAGTATACAGACAGAAGATAGTACTAAGGATTCAGTTAGGTTAAGCAAGTGCTAAGTCAGTGTGCAACTGGTACAAAGTTATAACACCGGTCAACAACGAGAATGCCTGACAGCTTTTGAAAATTTAAAATCTGCATTAATTCAGCCGCCTATATTGCAATATCCAAATTTCACGCAGGGCCGAGATTTCAACTTTGGCCCGTGTGGTGTATACTATTTTTCTTTATACATCGGTAGAAAGTACTTACTTTCGTCCCCAGTAGCAGGGACGAAAGTTTACCTCGGTTGAAAGTACGTACTTTCGTCCCTAATAGCACAGGGAGTAAATGTTACACTTTCGTCCCTGAAATTAGGGACGAAAGTTCGTACTTTCGAACAAGGTATGAAGAAAATATTTTTATTTTGCAAACTGATGCGTCAGGCTTTGCTCTGGGAGCTGTGCTATCTAATAGTAATAACAGACCGGTGGCTTTTGCAAGTCGGTCTCTTAATAAGGTAGAAAGAAATTACTGCAGTATCGAAAAGGAACTTCTAGCAATAGTGTGGTCTGTAAAATATTTACGACCATACTTATATGGTAGAAAGTTTAAAATACTAACCGATTATAGACCGTTAGTATATCTCTTCGGTATGAATATTCCATCTAGCCGTTTAACTAAAATTTTGCAGAGATTTAGAAGAATATGACTTTTGTGTAAAGTACATAAAGGGAAAACAAAATATTACAGCTGACGCTTTATCTCTAATAGAAATAACATCACAAGAGCTTACCTCGATGAAAAACGTTGTATCTAGCGCAATGTATGTAGTGACAAGGTCTCAAGCCAAAATTCGTCTCGGCAGTAATTAAAAACACGGTTGACCAAATCAGGCCTGATCACATGGTTGAACTAGTTAAAAAAACCAAATACTTCATTGAACTTAAACCTATAAAATTAACTGATTTACAAAAGTAAAAACGATTTAATATCGATCAGCGTTGACACTAGATGAATCGCTGAGAGCCCTTAAATTAATTTGTAAAAAACATGATATTAAAGAATTATTAATAATAAAAAATGAGGATGGCGCGCACCTCATTAAAGATATAGAAAAAGAAGTAGGTAAATTCAAAATCGACAATATAAAAATTTCAATAATAAAAGATGTACAAAATATAACAAATGCAGAAGTTGGGCAATTAATTTTAAACGATTTCCACATGCTTCGAACCGGAGGTCATGCAGGAATAAATCGAATGTATAAGACTATAAAAAGGTATTATTTTTGGAATGGACCCTAAAAGGACATAGAAAAGTTTATAAAAAAGTGCGATGACTGTCAAAGGTACAAACACACTAAACCTTTTATTGAACCCTTAACAATAACTACGACAGCCTCACGCGCTTTTGAAAAAATTTATCTAGATTTAGTGTGAATTAAGTAAGTTTGTAAAGGCATATTCAATTTCAAATAAAGAGGCAATAACCGTAGCAATATCATTTGTAGAAAATTTTGTTATCAGATATGGTATTCCAAGCGAAATTGTAACAGATCGTGGTAAAGAGTTTTTAGCTTCTACTATGACCGTGGTGTGCAAATTATTAAGAATTAAACATTTAAACTCAACCGCGTATCATCATGAAACTTTAGGCTCTTTGGAAAACTCACACAAGCATGTAGGAGCTTATTTGCGGAAACATATATCAGAACATTCAGATGCTTGGAGCACTTGGATTTCGTACTGGTGTTTTTCTTCTAAACCTTTTATTGAACCCTTAACAATAACTACGACAGCCTCACGCGCTTTTATTTTAACCATTCAGTGTGAATTAAGTAAGTTTGTGGAGTCATATCCAATTTCAAATAAAGAGGTAGTAACCGTAGCAAAATCATTTGTAGAAAATTGTGTTATCAGATATGGTATTCCAAGCTAAATTGTAACAGATCGTGGTACAGAGTTTTTAGCTTCTACTATGACCGAGATGTGTGCAAATTATTAAAAATTAAACATTTAAACTCACCCGTGTATCATTATGAAACTTTAGGCTCTTTGGAAAACTCACACAAGCATTTAGGAGCTTATTTTCGGAAACATATATCAATCAGAACATTTAGATGCTTGGGGCATTTGGATTTCGTACTGGTGTTTTTCTTACAATAATACAGTACATACTGAAACACAATTTACACCATTCGAGTTAATATTCGGAAAAACGTGCAACCTACCTTCAAACATAACTAATAAAATAGAACAATTGTATAATTTTGAAAGTTACCCACTTGAATTTAAATATCGATTGCAACATGCTTGGCATGATGCAAGAGAAAATTTAATTATTTCAAAAATTAAAAGAAAAGAAAATTATGATAAGTAATCTAAAACTTATAATTATAATGTTGGATCTTTATCATGGACCATTTCAAGTAACAGAAATTAAATCATCAAATATTATAATTAATGTAAATATTAAATTAATGGAATTACATAAGAATATAATTAAGCCATATTTTAAATAAAAAAAATGTTTTCTTTTTTCGTCTTCGCCCCGAGGGAGGTGCAATGTAATCATATTTAAGGTTGTTAAGCCCGATTATTAAGTTAATCGATTTCCTGCTAAATATTAGCTATCAGCAATTTTTGTATTAATATTATCCAACTTTATGCTGTAAAATATATGAACATGTATAAAAATAAAGTAGTCATCAATTATAGACATACACGAGTCGTTGACCAATAGGGAGGGAGGGAGGTGCAATTAATCATAAAAAAAGTAGAGTAGTAACGCCATCAACCTATCCAGCTTACAGGCAAAGCCTATAAGGTTCGGTTCTTCAGCGGGACCTACTGTTTAACGTGGAATCCGAACCACGGTCCTCGATGAGTTAGACTCATCTACCGACTTTCAACGCGCACAACACCCAAGGCTGTGACCGGGAATCGAACCCGCTACCTTTCGAGCGCAGTTTGTCTCGGCATAGCCGCCTAACCCACTGCGCCACCGAGGCCCCTCAATTAATCATATTTAAGGTTGTTAAGCCCGATTATTAAGTTAATCGATTTCCTGCTAAATATTAGCTATCAGCAATTTTTGTATTAATATTATCCAACTTTATGCTGTAAAATATATGAACATGTATAAAAATAAAGTAGTCATCAATTATAGACATACACGAGTCGTTGACCAATAGGGAGGGAGGGAGGTGCAATTAATCATAAAAAAAGTAGAGTAGTAACGCCATCAACCTATCCAGCTTACAGGCAAAGCCTATAAGGTTCGGTTCTTCAGCGGGACCTACTGTTTAACGTGGAATCCGAACCACGGTCCTCGATGAGTTAGACTCATCTACCGACTTTCAACGCGCACAACACCCAAGGCTGTGACCGGGAATCGAACCCGCTACCTTTCGAGCGCAGTTTGTCTCGGCATAGCCGCCTAACCCACTGCGCCACCGAGGCCCCTCAATTAATCATATTTAAGGTTGTTAAGCCCGATTATTAAGTTAATCGATTTCCTGCTAAATATTAGCTATCAGCAATTTTTGTATTAATATTATCCAACTTTATGCTGTAAAATATATGAACATGTATAAAAATAAAGTAGTCATCAATTATAGACATACACGAGTCGTTGACCAATAAAGTCACCTACAAAAGGAAAATTAATTTTATTTCATCTATTATATAAAAAGGGTGATGAGTTATTAAAGAGTATGAAAGTTTAAGACATACCGTCAAGGGACATTACAATATAAACTAAAGGAAACAAAGTGGTTGAGGATGGAAGGGAGAAGAAACTTGCATGCTGCTTCACTTTATCACAATATTATATTGAACCGCACTCCGATATATTTATATAATAAAATAATATATCGTACGGATGTTCATAGCTTCAATTTTAAGATTTAAAGGTAAAATCTCACCACCATTTCACCGCTCATTTATGTTTCGAAAATCCATAACATACAATATTTAATCTTTATACAATGAATTATCTCCGAAGTTAAGAACATTAAAAATAGTTGGTTTTAAAAAGAAATTAAAAGAGTCTCTGATATAATAGTATATTATGTATCAAGTTTGATAACGCCATTTAAGACATGAATTTTATTTAGGCACGAGCGAGCTTTTGAGCGAGTGCTTAAATTAATGAGTGTCTAGAAAAGTTTATAAACGAGGTACATACTATAATTTATCTACGACAAATACTTATTATTATCTTAAAATGATTTAAATCAAATATTTGTATAAAGCGCCATCTATAAAACAATAGGGGAATCTGTCTTACCGTTAAATGTCAAATTTTTATGTGTTGGAACCCGTAGTTTGAAACTTAGCTACTAATTGTTGAACGTATTGGTAACTTACGTTTTTTTTCGGGATGATTATTATTAAAAATTCGTGCCGAGGCTTTTGCACAATCATTATTTCGATAATAGGTTGCAATAATTTCCGTTCTCTCTTCAATAGGGTATACCATTTTGAGAATACGTTGTAAGGTTCACAATGTTAAACTAAAAAGGTTCAGAAAGCTTAACTTATAACGACTTATTGAACAGAGCAATAGGCATTTACTAATTATTGTTGATAACTGCATTTAAATAGATCCGTGTGCCGCGTGCGCGCGTTACCATGGCAACCTCATAAAAAATGTCATGCATGCATGTAAGTGCGTTACTTTGAGCAATAAATTCGTTGATTTACAATTTTTTTGTTTTATTTTATTTACCAGATTTAAAAGTTTAAATCAGAGCTGGGCACGAGTACTAAAAAAAGTATTCGTAAAATTTTAAGTACGAGTACTTAAAATATTTACTCGTAAGTACTTTACTCGTAAGTACATTTGTAACGAGAGGTTACGGTTACGAGTAGTAATCGTGAAAACAGGAGTAAAGAGTACGAGTACTTTTAAAAAAACAAGTTAGTTTATATGAGGCCTGTCATAGCAAAACCGACAATCTCCACTTTTGGTCAAAAATTAGATTTTTGGCGGAGACTGAACTTCAAATAATTATCTATAAGATGATAAAGTTTATATGCTGCAAAAGAAGCTAAATCCTGCCTAAAATCCTATTTTAAAAATGACATTTAGTGCAAAGTCGACAATCTCCACTGATAGATTTGCAGCAAAGTATGTATACAATCTCCAATTCCACCATTAAAAATTAGTAATTTGCCACCTGACATCCTAACATTTGATAACGTATTTTAGAGATTTAATTTTGTGTTTTTTTTTTACTGGAACATACTGTTAAGTTCTATTGCAGTAAATTGCACTAAAAATATTTTTAAAATAGGTATATACGTTTTATTGTTTTAAGAATTATAAAAAAAGTTATCTTGTTTATTTTGTGCTATTATACCATAATAAGACGTAAAGGTAAAGCAAGAAAAGGCTGATAATGTCAAAACATTGCAAGTAAAACATTACGGAGCAAAGTGGGAAGAAGATGATGAGTTGTTGTACTATAAAAACTTTTATGCACGAGGCAACCTGGTCCCAGATTTACAAGAAACTCCAGATTTATGTGGTCCAGTTCAGAATTTTCCCACATTGATTGTATAGTTAAATTTTATAACCATTAAAGGAATAAAAATGCAATTATTTTTTTGTTTATTTTTCTAAATCTCCTTAAACGTTTACAACAAAATGAGCAATCTCCAGCAATTCATATCAAAGTCAGCAATCTCCAATTTATAATTACAGATTTCACCTATACTATGCATCCTGGAGACCTTGTAGTTGGCTACTAGACTAACAACAACAATATTTCAATATAATATATAAAAAAAATTACAAATCTAGAATTTAAAATACCAAAATCAATTATCTCAATTTACTCAGTTTTAGTCTGACGGAACATTGTTGACTTTGCTCTGACAGGCCTCATATAATTAATTATTCTTTATACAATATATATATACAAATTTATAAAATTATTTATTTTAAACATTAGGTACAGGTTGATCGCCCTGTAACTTTTTTATTTTAAGTGACACAAAAAATTTAAAAGTGTGGTTATTCATTTACTAAAAAACACTTTTTTCTACTATAAAAAAATTGGAAAATGGATCAGTATACAGGGAAAAACAAAAAGTTTATTTTTTCTCAATGGAATTTATTTTTCGATTCTTTGTAAAATTCTAAAAATACAAATAAAAATTTATAAACTTCACCCTATATGTATATGAATTTATTTTTCGATTCCTTGTAAAACATAATATCACATACCTAAATTCAACCGTTTCCGAAATAATTAAATTATTTTTTAGATAATAAGTCAAAATAGTTTGTCTTTCTCTGTCTGAGTACGCCATTTTTACTTACTTAACAAGACATATTGGCATAATGTCATTATAGTTATTTATTTTCAATAAACATTTTGTTTTACTAAGGCTCCTTGATTTGTTACAGTTTAAAAAATGTTTTATGATAACGTTTCAAATGCGAATATTTTACAAGCGGTTGAATTTAGGTATATGGTATATTATGCTAAGAATTTTACAGGATTTGAAAAATAAATTCCATTGAGAAAAAATATACTTTTTGTTTTTCCCTAAATACTAATACCTAATCAATTATCCAATTTTTATTTGGGGCACTTAAAATAAAAAAGTTAAACGGGGGCGACATCACCCTGTACCTACATAAAATAATAAATAAAAATAAATATTCTTAAAAAGTTTATAATTTTACCTATATACTTGATATAAAACCTATGGGCTATAATATATTATATTATACTGTATATTATATAATTTAAAACATAGTTTCATACAAAATGTTTTGATGCTTACGATATTTTGGCAAAAAGTCACCGATATAATAAACGGAAATACTCGTATATATTACTCGTGAATTCCACGAGTACTTTTTACGAGTACATTGAACTTGGTTTGTAAGGACGAGTAATAAGTATTTCAAATGAAAAATACTTATGAGTAAAAAAAGTACTCGTACTTTTTTACTCGTAATTAAAATACCAGGGCACCCACAGAAATGGTAGTAATAATAATAATAATAATAATAATATTTATTGCATGTTGGATTTTTTACAATTACCCATCCAGGTTTACAAATTAATAGTTTTACAATAAATATGCTAACCTGCACAGTAAATGTTAAGAAACATTTGTGCGTGCAAGGAAATAAATATAATGAAAGTATTTCAAAAACGTACCAAATTTAAATAAAGACATACCAAATATAAATAAAACAATTGTAAAATATACATGAACTAACTACTAAAACAAAACAAAAAAAAAAGATAAAAAACAAGATAATTAATTAAAATATGGTAAAAAGCACCTAAATATAATATATTATGTTTACACAAAAATATAGATAAAAACTAAATATAAATAAAAACGATTTTAAAATGTACATGCACTAACTACTAAACTATTCTAACTCATATTATCGAGGTTACACAAAATATAAATAAAAAATGTATACATACTTGTAAAAACATAAGAGTTCCAATTTTTTCTTTTTTTTTATTATAGACAAACATTTGTCAAAAGAAGGTAGGTACACAAATTATAAGGTAAACCGATAAAATATATAATAAATAACTAGTCATATCTTAAAGCAATTTTTTAAATCAATTTGATCAGACACAAATCGGCGAGGATTTCGTAATATATAGCTTTTGCACATTTTTTTAAACGAATTTAGAATGCTTACATTTTTCATATTTTCAGGGATACTGTTGTATAGTTTTGGGCCAAGATAGGTTACACATCTCTGGCCGATGGTTTTATAAACCTTTATAACAGGTAGTTTACCAGATTGCCTTGTATTTCTATTATTTACTAATTTAAATGAGTTTTTTTCGGAATGAGTTTATGTTAAAATATTTAAGTAATACAGTTGCCTACAATCCATTTTTCCTGAGATACGAAATAATTCATCAGTTGGGTAAGTAATTTCCACACCATTTATTATTTTAAGGATTCTTTTTTGAAGCAATTCTATATCCTGTAATTGGCTGCTGTACAATCCACCCCATGCAAGGATACCATATCTAAGATGCGACTCTACAAGTGCGTCGTACACCATATTTAATTGGGCTATACTTAAGATAGGTTTTAGTATTTTAAAATAATGTATAAGGCACCTAAGCTTTTTGCTTATTTCTCGGACTTGTAGGTCCCACCTCAGGTGTGGATCCAGTGTCAAACCAAGGAATTTTACGGAATTGGCCGAGTTAATATTTAATCTCCCCTCGCATGTAGAAACGCTAAGGGTATTAAATTGTGGTAAACTATTTGAATATGAACCAAAACTTAAAAAACTGGTTTTTTCTACATTTAATGAAAGTAAATTATGGTCGAACCATTGCTTAATATTAACAAAGTCTTCCTCTATTTCCATTTTTAAGTATTCCCAATTTTGACCTTTATAAAGAATTGTGGTATCATCCGCAAAACTTGTAATAATACCCCTAGTGTTCACTCTAAACAAATTGTTTATATAAAGTATAAAGAGAAGTGGTCCCAAAATAGTCCCTTGCGGAACTCCGTATCTTGGTACCATCATCTCACTAAAACTATCACCAATTTTAACAGTCTGTTTCCGATTTCTCAAATAGCCTGTTAATAGTCTCAGAAGAACGCCTCTAACTCCTATATTTCCTAAAACATCGATAAGCTTTTCATGACTTATCGTATCGAACGCCTTAGCAAGGTCGAGAAAAATGCCAATTGTTGGTGTACCCTTATCTATAGCATCATATATTACATTTGTTAGTGCTAATATAGCACTTTGAGTGGATTTGCCTTTCTGAAAGCCAAACTGCCTATCAGAAATAATCTTATACTTTTTTATGTAATTTTCTAAACGATCCTTCAATAATGTTTCAAAAATTTTGGTTAGGTTTGTTATTAAACTAATGGGTCTATAATTAATAGGATTTAGTTTGTCCCCTTTTTTGTATATGGGTATCACTATAGAGGTTGTAAAAGAAGAGGGACATATTCCAGATTCGAATATTTTATTAATTATTTCTGATAGTGGTTTTGCTATTGGCTCAGAGATGTTTTTTAATGTGTCACTACTTATACCATCCACCCCCACAGATTTTTTATTTTTTAATCTTTTGATTGCTATCTTGACTTCTGCCTCATGGGTTGGCATTAAAAATATTGAGTTGTTCAGTTTTAGGCAATTTTCGTTGTAGTTTAGCGGTGGTTTAATTTGTTGGGCTAGGCAACTTCCCATGTTTATATAGTGCTTGTTAAATATATTACTCATTTTTGTCTTATCCGTTGTAACCATGTTTTCATATTTTATTTCCTTTATTTCAGTGCATACTTTATTATCATTTTTTAAGCTATTTATTGTTTTCCATAATTCTTTATTGTTAGGTTGGTTACTTATTTTTTGTTTGTAAAAATTGTTTTTTGTTTTAATTATTAGACTATTTAATTTATTTCTGTAGGTTGTATATTGTTGCTTAATATTTACGTTTCCGGTTTTTTTATATTCTTTATATAGATTGTCTCTGTAATTCATAGAATTTATAATACCTGGCGTTATCCATATTTTCCTTTTCTCTTTTTCTTTCTTAATTCTTTTAAAAATCGTATTTTTATTTATATTCTGGTTTATTATTTTTATGAATTTTTCTGTTGCAGCTTCCGGTTCTTCAAGTAGAACTGTGTTCCAGTCTACACTATATAAATCCCTGTTTAGGTTTTTATAGTTTATTTGCGTAAAGTATTTTTTGTAATTTTTGTGTGGTTTTTTCTGACCAAGGATGATTTGTGCTGCAATAAGATAATGATCAGTTATTTTAGTTTTTACTATTATTGGTATGGTATAGTCCTCTAGATTATTTTTTGATTTAATAAATATATGATCAATGCATGATTTTTCTTGGTTTTGTTCCCTTGTTATTTTATTTATTGCTGACACAAAACCATATTCATTCATAATATTAAGGTACTCACTGGATAGTCCAGTAGGGTTTAGTATATTTATATTTAAGTCTCCTGTGAACATACAAACGTCTGAGTTATAGACATTTGACCTGAAATATAGGTCCAAGTCTAATAAAAACTTGGGTAGATCAATTCCATGAAGTCTATACACTCCTATAACATTAACGCTGGTATTGTTTATATTAATTCTTGTATTTATAACATTGCATTCGTTAATTTGATCAATTTTAAACGTAAAATCCAAACCTTCTCTAATAAACATAATAACACCATCGTTTTGATTATATGTGCCTTCGCTATATATTCCTTTATAACCATTCAACTTAATATAATTTATGTTAGTTTTTCGAGTTTCGGATAATACTATACAATCAAATTTATTTTCAAATTGAGCCAAAAAAATTTCAAGCTCATCCAAGTTTTTTCTAACACTTCTTATATTAAGCTGTATGATTTTAAAATTAGAGGCTTGAGAATTAATTTCAAACACTTCATTACATTCTTTGGCAGTTTCTAGAATGTGAGTATGTAAATATTTTTCTTCAATAAACTCTTCCAAAAATGTGTCCATTGTTTACCTATAATTTATATTTAAAAACCTTCGTTTGACAGTTGAAATAAATAAACAATCAATAGAAAAAAGAATACTACTATACTACTGTATAAATACTAAAAATATTTTAATTAAATAAAAATTCAACAATAAAGTTGCAAATAAAATATAACAATAATTAAACACAATAACGAAAAACAAAATAAAATATACCTACACAAGCAAATACTATCACAAGTTATTTGGCTTTTGCTTGAGATCCTGATTGCGATGTGGATCTTGTAGTTTTACGAAGCTCGTTTTGATCAGTTAACTTTGGTTTTTTAGTTTCTTTGGTGTCAGTTTTTTTTATGTTATATTCTTCTCCTGATGATAAGCTTAATTCTTCTAGCAACCGTTTTTGACTTGTGGTAGGATTAGGTATTGGAGGAGCCTTGGCCAGTTTCTGTGAAGACTCTTCTAGTTCTTGATGTTCTTTTTTTTCTAACTCTTCCACTGTATATTCTTTTTCCCCAATAATAAGTTTACCTCCCTTCACCTTTGCACTAATGCCCTTTTCTGTCGCCTCTTTTTTGTGTTTGAATAGAATTTTATTTATTGTTTGATCTTTTGGGTAAAGATCAGGATTAATAAAGATAGATTCACCTTTTAGCTTGTACGCGTTTTTTAGTACTAATTGTTTTATTTGAAATGAGATAAATTCAATTAAAACTGGGGCTGTAAGGCTGTTTCTAGGTCCCAGTTTGTAGGAATCGTTTATATCTGTTAATGATATGTCAACGTTCAATTTTGTTTGGAAAAAGCTAATAAGGCGTAAAGTAAGGTTTTCGTTTTCCTGAATTTTTAATCCGAAAATAACTACGTTATTTTTCCTTATTTTTCTTTCGAGATAAATGTTTGTCTCTTGCAATTTTATGTTTTGTTGTTCAAGCTCTATGATTCTGTTTTCGTATCCGTCAAGATCTTTATGGATTTCTGATCTTAATTCAACAACTTGTGTTGATACTCCCTTAATTTCCAAATTTTGTTTCGATATGTTCTGGTCAATTTTGTTAAATAAATCGCCAATGAATGATTTTTGAGATTCGCTAAAATCCATTTTTAATTACTTTGAACTTAGTGTGTGGACACCTTTGTTTAATTGTTTTTTGTTGGTTAGATTTCAACAATGTTGGTGACGTGTTGTTTACTTGTTTTTAGCTATACGACTACTTATGTGTTTAGGGCCTGAATTTTTTACTTAATATTGTTTATGTTATTCTACTTTTCTTATCTGGTAAGTTATATTATTTATTTTCCGATATTTCTTCGATCACTTTTCAATAAGAATAAGCGTACCTGTAATGCTGTTTTCTAAGGCAACCCACACACTTAAATGAAGTAGTATTGTCTTTAACCCATTTTGTGCGAACTTGTAGTTCTGTTACATATTCTTTAGACCATCGTTGGTACCGATTTAATGTGGATAAAGGACGTAGGTCTGGATCAGGTAGCCAGACTAGTGATTTGCCAATGAGAAGATGAGCAGTGGTTATAGGTTATATATTTAAATCAGCTGGCAGTGGACAAAGGACATAGAGGACGTGAATTTAAAATCGACTCAATTTCTATTGCAAGCGTGTAAAATTCCTCGTATGTGAAAATAAAATCCTTTGAAACACGACGAAAATGATGCTTAAAGGAGCGAACTTTAGCCTCCCAAAGGCCAGCGAAATGAGGTGAACGAGCTGAAATGAATTTCCACTAGATTAAGTCGTTTGCAAGCGATTCTGCTATGTGCGTTTTATTTTGGGCAAAAAAATCTGATAGAGTGTTAATTTTATTTGCGGCTCCAACAAAATTTATAGCATTATCTGAAAATATACGCGAAGGCTTGCCACAACGTGCGGAAAGTCAACATAAAGGCCTCAGTGCTTAATGAGGTAACCAATTCAATATGCACTGCCTTTGTATTAAAACAAATAAATAGGACTACGTAACATTTTGATATTTTGCGATCCTTTAAAATAAAAGGGCCAGTATAGTCGACGCCCACATGATTGAAGACTTGACCCACGAGCCTGGCTGCAGGTAAGTCTCCAATTATAGGCGCTAATGATTTGGGTGCTACTTTAAAGCAAGTTATACAATTGCGGACAATGGCTTTAGCTAAGCTGAGCCCAAATTGACGCTAATAAAAGTTGAGGACCTGCGTGATGTAAACGAAAATGCTCGTAAATGAATATAAGTTTTGTTAAATGATGCTTGCCGACCAACACAATATGGTGTTTTTTGTTATTTGAATTGGATAATCTACCCCCAACCTGATAAAACCATTTTGCATAATAGGTCGTAGGCGGAGTAACTTGGATTTGCTATTAATAGTCTATAATAATAATTAAAAAATAAAAAAAATTATGTACATAAAAGAAAAATGCAATACATTACTAGAGTAAGAAATGACAATCAAAAAGAGCTAAAAGGCAGTTAAAAACTGATATAGAATTTTAGCCCTTAGATAATCCAATTAATAATTTACAAAAAAAAAACATAATAATAATAATAATACTTAGAATATATATAATAGTGAGAAGGAAAAAACTTTTTCTGTTTTTATTCTTTTATAGCGATACTTTAAGATTGAATTATGCAGAGTTTATATCATTCTGGGAGGGAATTGTATATCGTATAGATGTTGTAAGTAAATGACCGTCTAAAAATGGCTGTACGATGTGGAGGTGGCGAAATTAGACCCCTAAATCTTAGATTTAGGTACGAAATGTTATCTTATTATATAAGTACATAGGTGTTTTGTTTAGGATAATAGTTTGATATTGTACAACTGCATGTAGTTTCCTCCTGTTTTCCATACTTAACCATCGCGTTTCTTTACGTTTATATAATATCTGTTCATATTTACGTATACCGTATAATATATTATGCACCTTGGACAATATTTCTGTACTTTTTGAATTCTCTCAATATTAATTTTGTCTAGGCAGGGACCATATACATTATTTGCTAAGTGACTTAGGACCAGTGAATCAGTTAGTTTAACCTTAAGATCTTTTGTTAGAACATCTCGATGTGGGTAAAGTAATTTGAGACTCGAATATGCTTTTTTTAAACAATTATTAATATGATCATTAAATCTCAGTGTTGTATCCATTAATATACCCAAGTTCCTTGCAGTTTTAGTAAATTCCAAATCACTGCCATGCCAGTGACTTAGGACCAGTGAATCAGTTAGTTTAACTTTAAGATCTTTTGATAGAACATGTCGATTTGGGTAAAGTAATTTGAGACTCGAATATGCTTTTTTTAAACAATTATTAATATGATCATTAAATCTCAGTGTTGTATCCATTAATATACCCAAGTTTCTTGCAGTTTTAGTAAATTCCAAATCACTGCCATCCACTGTGATCTGCATACGGTCTTCCCTATTCCTTCTAAATAACAAAATTGATGACTTCTGAGGATTAACAATTAAGTGGTGTCGCCTAGATTTACCCACCAGCCGCGATAAATCCCCATTAATAAGCAGACTACCAGCATCAACATCACTTGGGAAAAATGAGTATTTTAGCTGGCTATCATCTGCATAAAAATAGGATTTGCAACTGGTTATAGATTTATCCAGATGACTGACATATATACAAAATAGCAAAGGTCTCAAAATTGAGCCTTGTGGAACACCACAGTTAATATTGGTTCTTCTGGATTTTCTCATTTTGGTTTGTACGTATTGTGTTCTGTTACATAGGTACAGGCGATGATACTCATGTGGAAATGATTCCTTTTCTGTAAACATTAATTTAGTTTCAAGGGCAATTATTAATTCGCTGTTTGTATAAATACCCTTATTTTCGGCCATTTTGACAATTAATTGCTTCCAGCGTAAAACACGGGCCATGGTGCGCCGCATTTTAATGTAGGATGAGTACCTGTGAAACGGAAAAGGAAACTTGGTTACTGTAGTTGACAGGTATGCGCATGATGCAGATTGCTTGTAATCAATGGAAAATGAATTATCACGCTGAAACTCTACATAAGGGATTTCAGGTACAGATAGCCATTTTGGCCCGTACCACCAAGTATCCGAGCCTTGTAAATCACTTGGTGACATTCGTCGAGATAATAAATCAGCCGGGTTATCTTTGGTAGAAACACGACTCCAATTTTCTGTACAGGACAACGATTGTAAATCCGACACACGATTTGCTACAAAAGTTTGAAGCCTGTTTGGTTCGGTTCGAACCCAATTGAGAACAATTGATGAGTCGGTTCAATAATGTATTTGATTGAAATGTATTTTTAATGAACTAAGAGCCTTTTGTGTTAGCTCAGCTAAGAGCAGAGCTGCACATAACTCTAAACGTGATATGCGAATAGTTTTTAATGGCGCTACCTTTGTCTTTAAACATAACAGCTGAGTTTTGACCGCATTTAAACTATTAATTGACCTTATGTATAAACAACCACCGTCGGCGTTTTGACTTGCATCGGAAAATCCGTGTAATTCAATGCATTTTGGATAAAAACAAATAACATGACGTGGAATTGAAATTTTATTGATAATATTTAGAATGTCATAAAAGCTTAACCACTCGGCATGTAAAGTGTGAGGGAGGGACTCACCCAAGCTACCTAAACTTGCCAAAGACGTTGCATAAAGATTCTAAATAAAATTATGACCGGCGACAGAAGCCCTAATGGGTCAAACACTTGTGAAATGCAGGACAGTACTCGGCGTTTTGTGGGCGTGAAATTTGAGTTATGCAATTGAATTAAAAATTGAAAGGCATCACTATTGGGATTTCACCAAAGACCCAATATTTTTTATTTTTCTCCTGTGCCAATTTCAAATATATTTAATGATGTATCTGTTGGTATGTCAGATAATGCTAAACGAATATTTGAAACAAACTTGCGCAATTCGAAACATCCCGAATCCAAAATTTGGTTAATATGATTTATTAGAGTTTTTGCCTCAGTTACGGATTGGGCTCCAGTGACATAAAAATCATCTATAATTGTTGATGCTGCATTTGGAAAATTATATGCGTTTTCGTGCGCGGTTTGCTGAAGTGATCAAAAACAACGCGAGTTTTAGTGATTTAAAGTTTAAAAACTGTCTGCTTTGTGCACTGCATGATGGGAAAGAAAATGCGTATTACTTTTTATTGAAGTGACTAAACTTATATGGCCTAGATTAATATATTAACTAATGAAATCGGTGTATGCTTCTCTTAACTGGTAAAATTTTGTGAGCTTTCTTTCCAAAATTTGAAATCGTTTTAAAGCTATATGGTAAGAATGTCCTAAATTGTTTTATTTTCTTTAAGGCAATTTTGACAAAAAATTTCCTTGTGAATCGCGATTGGTGTTTTCTGCAAAATTATTTTCGCAAAATAATTCCTCTTTTCCTCTCTGATTCAATGAATTCTATTTCCCAAAACTTGCTAATTTGTTTTTTGCAAATTATTGGCATTAACGAAATGACAATAGTGGGATTTGGCTTTGATAAAATAGGTATAGGGCCCGAAATTACCCAACCTAGTAAGGTTTTTTGCAAAGTAGGCTTATGATTACCTAATGAAATTTGACCTATGCATATTAAATCCCAAAAATTACCTGCTCCAATTAAAATATCAATTTTTCCAGGTGTGGAAAAGTGCGGATCGGCTAATAAAACATTTTGTGAAATTTGCAAATATTTTGATTGTAAAGGAAACGACAGTAATTGATCCCTAATTGTTGGTACTACTAAGCAAGACAATTCTATACCAAAATTATTATGCCTTGCTTTAATTTTAATTGTGGTTTAATATTTAATGGGTGTAATATTCGCATTGAGATCAGTTACAGAGTGTTTAATTTTTATTTTGGGTAGTTTTAATTTATCGCACAATGTGTCCGTTATGAAATTTGACTACTAGCCGCTATGAAGCAGAGCCCTGCAATAATGGCTTGAAATATTTTTGTCAGTGACTTCCACCGTTGCAGTGGATAATAATATATTATTTAAAAAATTATCGTTTAAAGAATCGTGAAAGTTTTCACTGGATTACTTGTGCGGTTTGAATTAGCTTCTTGTTGTGGATTACTAATATGTAAAAGTATATTATGCCTTAAGCCGCACATTTTATGTTATGAATCAGTAATTGAAATGTCTTCCTAAAATCTAGCCAATAAAGTAACGAACCATATAACCAAAACAAATTTTCAATATTAGCTCGATATTGAAAATAAGGATCTAATTTATCCTCTTCGTCTAAATCTTTAATTTGACACTACGTTTGCTCAAATTCCGACGAGAGGACAAGCCTTAGCGTATCCAGAAGCTCATTTAAAACCTTTATTGTTGACTCACTCAAATCTGTTTGCCCGTCTACTAACGAATTTTCAAATTCAGTGAGATATTTCTCAAAATTTGTGAATTTAGCTTTGTACGCGCCGCGACGCTGTACCAATTTTACTAAATCGACCATATTGTAATGTGTTTATCTATATATTTTTTTGTTTAGACAAAATATTAAACAAAAGATGCAATGCAAAATTAAGCCGATTAAAAAGTAGGAATAAAAAAGATTGGATGCTCACAGTTTAAGAAATTGGCTAATAATATATGAAAAGCTGCACTGCGACACACCCAAGCAACACAAAATCGTCTAATAGACGTTTAATATTTGTCTATACCAATGGTATATCATTAGTTTATTGTCTACCTCTAATATAGGTTAAAATGTCCGCCTAATATAGGTTGATCCATATTATAGCAATATCCATATTTTAAACGTCTACACTATACGTTTATTTATAATACAAACTTGACAATTAAATATGTTTTTTATAAAGGTTACATTTTAATATATAATATACCAAAATTAAACGTTTATCAAAAACTTCTAATAGCCATAAACGATAGGTATACCTACTTACGTTAATATTGAATATTATTTTAAGGTGACATTTTTTACATAACATTATTGTTTAGGCCGCGGCTCTGCTAATCTGAAATAAGAAAATAAAAACAAAAGTTTTTACATTTGAATGATTTTTTAATATTTTTAGCTCTAATAATTCCATTTTCATTAAATTAAAATCGTAAAACCATGCATGGTTTTACGGTTATCAATGGATGCATGCAATTAAAATTACAGTAAAATTTACTATATTTATTCTTTGCATTTAATTTAAGTGAGGCAAATTCTTTCCAGATTTGCAAAAACTTACCTAGTGTAGTAGTAACTCCAAGGTAAAAAAAAAGTTTAAAAAGAAACTGAGCAGATGACAAACGAATATATTTTCATAAATAATTATTTATTATTTTAAAATAACTAATTAAACAAATGTTAAGTTTTAAAATCATTGAATCATTGCTTTGATAATTTGAGCCAATCTTGACAGGCTTGTCCTATGGCTTTGTCAGTTATTTCCCTGGACTTGATCTTTTCCTTGAAAGGACAGTTTCACTGCCTCTGTAAAACAGTAAAAAACAATGTTACTAAAAAGTACGACTGTTTACATATATTTTAAATAACTTTTAACTTTTTATTCTGTGGTAAAATAAAAATATAATAAATAAGTGGTTATAATGTACGTTTATAAATAGTATACCATAAACCAATAATAGATCTTTAAAAAAATAAAAAATATTGATTATTTTAAAAATCAAACTGGCTATTTATACGTCCGACGTATACAAAATTTGGTATACGTCTTGTGCTTTCATTGGCTAGTTTATTATTAGCGAATTATTCAATAAGCTCGGTAGCTCCGATGGAAGAGCGCCCGCTTTGTATGCGAGAGATACCAGGTTCGATTCTTGGCGCCAACAACTTTTTTTTTTATTTATATAGCGAAAAGGAATATTATTTAATTTTACATTAATATTCATTTTGCTACAGTTATATAATATAATATGTAATTATATGAATATTCCTTCGTTGAAAAATTGGGCGGGGGGGCCAATGGGGCGGGGTCGGTTGGGTTGGGTTGTTGAGTTTGGGTTGGTTTGGGTTGGTTTCGCTCACTTTTGCCCATTTAAGTTGATTGACAGTGAGCGAAACCAACCCTAACTCAACAATGAAAGCTCAAGACGTATACCTACCAAATTTTGTATACGTCGGACGTATAAATAGCCACTTCGTTTAAAAATTCTAAAGTGATGTTAACCTAATCCAAAAATAAACCATCTAATTTAATGCAAAACGAATATGTCGCATGGTTAAAACTTCTGCAAAGGTTACGGATTTTTGCCGGCTTCGTCAAATAAAAACACCAATTACCTATTAGTTATTTGGTGCAAATTAAGTAATCTGAAATTTCAATTAAAGTAGGTATATACTTACTTTATTAGCTGTATTCCCACCAAACAATACAATAAATTATTCGCTATCCACTCACAGTAAACAGTAAACATAACTTATACGGCAGCCATTATCAACACAGGACACATGTGACCGGTAACGGCAAAACGAAGCGTCTAGAAGGAATGATCACGTGACACGCGCCTATTGGTTTAAACAATCGTCTTAGTTACGAGTAATACCGAAACAGTGCGAACCATGAACATATGTATACAAGTATTATGAAAACTGAAGTTCAGTTACTGAACCACGTAGAAAATTATTGGTACCTATAAGTAACGTTTATTTTTAGGAAAACGATAGACAACTTTATTATTACTTGGCTTACAACAACAACAAAATTTATAGACGTAGATTTCTCGTATTTTTAGACGTTGAGCTTACATAAAAATATATATATAAAAAAAACGTTTACAAAACACTTGAATGTAAACAAATTTGATAAGGGTAAATAATTCCAATTTCATAAACATGCTTTATAGTTGTTTTTATAATATATATATAGATTGGGTGATTAATATAAATTTATATATTAAATTGATAATTTTATGATTTTAAAATAGTATATCAAGTACGTAGAATATACGACTGAAATATGTACGTTTATAAAAAACGCTTAATATATGTTAAATAATTATACCAAAACCAAAAATATACGATTAAATGGTTTATTATACGTTTATTAAACGATTATGCAAATGAGTGTGTTGCTTGGGCACTGTAATGCACTTTGATGCACTGTAATTCACTTAAGTGTCGATGTCCAGATTTTCAGGTTGGCGATGTCCATATGTGATGAATTCGATGAATGATTCCAATTACTTCCAATGACTTGATGCAACTTTAACCATTTCGGTGTGCATAAAAAACTGAATATTCATGCGTGAGGAAACTGATGATTGACTTGATGCAACTTTGACCATTTCGGTGTGCACAAAAAACTGTTTAC
The DNA here is from genome assembly GCA_921294245.1 of Brassicogethes aeneus. Taxonomy (NCBI): domain Eukaryota; kingdom Metazoa; phylum Arthropoda; class Insecta; order Coleoptera; family Nitidulidae; genus Brassicogethes; species Brassicogethes aeneus. The sequence goes on from OV121137.1 coordinate 4,229,578, forward strand.
TTGTTAAATATCCGGTTCGAAGGACCATAATTATGTTAGTTATTTTTTTGCGTATGTGTTGAAATATCATTAAAACATAGTTTGATAAATAAATATAAATTTAATTTAAATGTTACGTGTCTACATGAATAAGTGAACAAACTTAATGCTAGGTTTTTACAAATGTTTAGAGGTCTCATGCAGCCCCTAAAAATTATTATCTTAGGTAAAAGTGGGGTTTTATTGCCCTTCTTGAAAATATCAATACTCTTAGATGAAAACCAGATGTGGTCGTTTGCATGAAAAGCTTTTAAAATAAAAATAAAAAATATTTGGTTTTAACATTGATTTTAACTATTAACAGTTAAAAAAATCTATTTTGAACAAAATAAATAAATACTTTGAATTATTTGTGTGTTAATACATATAGGTATTCTAAATAATTGTTGAATTTGGTTCAAATTAAATTGAAGCTTTCATACTTCTAACTACAAAACTTGTGCATAATTCTCGGCATACCTACTTTAAGGTGGATTATAAGAAAACAAGCAACTTTTAGAGAACCTTGCGATTTGTTAATATTTAATACTCCCGTGACTTGTAATTTATTAAAATTTTATATGTATAGTCATACTTTGACAGATACATAACCTGAAAAGCCTTAAATGCCTAATTTTCAAAAGACTGCTTTCCGTACGTAGTCACGTGGTGGTAGTGTGTGGAGCATAGTATTTATGGGCTTATATTCGATCCAGATATGTCGATATAAACTATTTTCGGCGATCCGTCAACTTGCATTCCTCGTAGCTAAAGAGACGTATTATCTGGGGAAGCGAGAACCTGCTGAAGTTCTTCGCCATTAGTGTGGGCATTAGCAAGCTCTTAAGTGGAGACAACAACAGACATATTAACAGCTTGAATTCTAGATAGGGTATCTGCGACTATATTGCCCTTTCCTGCGACATGTACTATGTTTGTTGAATATTGTGCAATTTCCTCTAACTGTCGAGCAACTTTGTACGACGCATGTATTCTTTTCAAAAGCATAGATCAAGGGTTTGTGGTCAGTTATGATTACTAACTGCTTGCCCTAAATAAGGGGCTTAAAGTCCCTGACAGTTTGATGGATTGTCAATAGTTCGCGATCTGTCAACTTCCTGGATCCATAGAGAAAAAGCATAGCGGGTGTAGTTTTTCATTAATCTCCTCTTCAAGAATGTTGCGAATGGCGATGTTTGATGCGTCTCAGCGTAGTACGAGTGGCACATCAACGCGTGGATGAGTAAGGTGGACAGAGTTTTAAGGTTTCTTCTTGCACAATTCAAACGCTTCTTGGGCCCCGGGGTTCCATTGAACTGGTCGTTTGTCCCTTTTTTGGAAACTAATGTCAGCTTAATCAATGATGCTTGGGCTGTGGCTGCTTCAGGAATACAGACAAGATAGAAGTTCCACATTCCCATAAATTTTTGTTGGTGGATGGTCAAGGCTCTTGGGAAATCCAGTATTGCTTAAACTCGATCTTAAAGTGGTATAATGCCTCGTGGATCGACATTAAATCCAAGGTAGCGTACTTTACTTTGACCAAAAGAGCATTTACATACTCTCCATTTTTCTGCTGGTTTTTTATTACGTATATGCTCACTCGCTTTTAGAAGGCTGACGTATTCCTTGTTGAATCATATCTTAGATCTCCTGTTTGGCTGCTTGTAGTTTTTCTCCAGCTAAACGACAAGCCCGCTTGGCAATGAGTAAGGATATTATGTTTCACCTGGTGCTTTTCTACAGGGCGAAAGAATGTCCTGGTAACATTGATTAAAGAATAGGACTGAGGCTGTGTTGTTAAAGATATGCTAACCTCAGTAAACAATCTAGACATTGTTTTGATCAACTTTTTTTGTCAAAGATCTACGGTGAGTGCGAAAAATCGGCTTAAATTATGGCTTGTGCGACGTCAGCAAGAATAAATTGCCAGAAAAATGTTCGACGTAGTCCGAGGTTAAGACAAGGCCTTTTCTGACCGTATCTATTCTACTGCCGTTGCAGTCGAAATTTGGTTAAAGTTTTGTAGTTTGCTCGAGGTAAGACAGGCTCCTGTGTTAATAAGGAATTTGATTTTGGTGCTGCTATCCATGATATAAACACGTTTGGAGGGGCTTAATTCGCCGGTTGAGTTACCTTCCAAGAACAAGGTAGCTTGCAGGGCCACTTGTGTTAGGGCTGGCTTAAGATCGTTGTTCTCTTCTTCGTCGTCCTCCGTTTAAACTTCGGCTTTTATAAGTGAATTGTATAGTCTCTTGTGTTAGAGCAGCAACAGTGGCTCCAAGTTTGAATTTATTACCACATTTATTGCTGGTGTGGGATTTTGAATGCTAAATACCTGTAGTCGGGCTGCGTCAATGGCACGATCTGCTTGCTGCGCCAGTAAGGTGAGGTCTGCAAATAGCTAATGTACTGCTTACTGAGCCAGACAGCTGCTCCATAAGAAGGGTACGAAGCACACCTTTAAAACATTGCCCTCCAGCTGACTTTCGTAGCCTTTGCAAAAACGCTGATGACTTGTTCCTTCCAAGTACTTGGCCTCTCAGAAAGCGTCTCATCTTGGTCCCCAACGATGTCAAGTAGGTCAGCGTCCAGGTGAGATGCAATGTGAAGGAACTTGAACTCGTCTGAGCGGATGTGATGTATTTTGAATTTTACGTCTGCAGATGTAAAATACCTTACAGGATTCCAGAAAGGAGTCAGAAGCTTGACAACTGTTGTTGTATTAATTTTGTTATCTTTATCAGCAATCTGTGCACTTCATAGTGGGCAGGTGCCATACCTTGTACAGTAACGGATCCTTGTACCGGATCAATAGGATTATTTGTGCCTTCTGCTTGTTCATAGCGTCGGGGTCACCAATTTTGTGGGAGTCAGGTTTACCACAATAGTTTATTGCCAGGGATAAAAAAGTACTTATATAAAGTTTATATAAAGTGTATTAATTAATACAGAAAACATAATATTATTATTTGACAATTAAAATCACCGTCGAAAAACTAAGAAAAACTAATCATAGACCACTAACTAAAAACATTTGTTACCACGAACTACTCGTACACTTGAGTGAGAGTGTTTGTTTTTTACATTTTTAAAACCAGTGGCGCCATATATATATTTGTTCGAACATGCATTTTAAAACTTAAACCTTTCTCTTTTATGACCCTTGGTTAAAAAATAACAAAGATTGTTTCCCAAAAAAGTTTCAATTTAATATTAAAATTGTATTATAAAACAAAGAGTTCTAATTAAATTCCACACAAAACTTCAGAAACACTCCGATTGATGAGGCAAGTATATGCCATTAAGTGACAAGGTAAAAAACTTTTTTTAGAGTGGCCTAAATGTTTTTTTAGAAGGTAGAGAGCTGGTGATTTACGCACAGGGTAGGCACGCGCCGGTTTCTTTCTTAATATGTTTGTAAGTGCAACGAGAGCGACAGAGTAAAAATATTCCCGTGCCTCACCTGCGCGTTGACTACCGGCCACCACTAGTAAAGAGTCATTGGGGGATGATGAACCTTAACACGTTGCTATCTAAAATTAGGCGCAAGGTCCAGAAGCTAAGGCAGCTTTTTCCATCCTTTTAAGAAATGCTTTTATAAGTGACTTGGCAAACGCAGCCTACGGCGGATATATACGTTATGATCAGTGAAATTTTAGCTCGGACACCCAAATTGATAAAAAATGTACCTGATTTAATTATTGCAGAAGACCGCAATGTTTCACTGAAAGTGATGAAAAAAGCCTTAAACATAGACAATTCGACTTATTCTTCAAAAGGATTTAGTCAAATTTGTTTCACACACTTTAAATGATAATGAAAACTCAATTAGTTCGGCATTTCAGAGACGTCGTGCTGAAACAATACGAGTTTTTTTTTGTATTTTTTTGAAATTTATTAAAACGCTTACTAAATCAAAACTTATTTGGAAAGAAATGTTAACTAAATGAAGAGAAAAGTTTAATCTTTAAAATGCCTATTATAACACATACATGGCGGCACAGGTTAATTTTCGCACTATGTATATTCTAATAATATTATATTTAATTGTTTTTAGTGTACTGATTTACATTTTTATAATACCACTTAGTATTATCGTACCAATGGGATTAAAAATTACTTCAGATTATCCAAATACTCTTATTATTGTTCTGGTTTTTACAAATACTCTTTGGCTGTTTGTGGAACTATACAATTCTGTAGGTTATTTATATTTATGTTATAAAATATTTTTCTTACTACCTCGACTCAAAATACGTTGTTTCGTCCCCGATTTCACGGCAGAAAGTTTACGTTTCTTGCATTGGTCAAGCTATACGTGCACACTCTAATAGCGGGAGTAAAAATTTTTTAGTCGTGTGCTTAACATTCAAATTTCGTACTGCCAACATGAGAAACACAAAAATATGACAGTTTTAAACCATAATTTTGCAAGTATAACAACAAATAAACAATTTATGTTTTTACTTTTTTACTTTTTATGTTGTTTTAAGTGTTTAATGGTACTTTTATTTGTTATAAAGTAGTAATTTGTTAATTAAAATACAACCTTTTATTTTTACTGTATTGGCACCGCTGAATTACCATGACAACGCTACAGTTTGATTGATTTTGAATGTAAACGTCAGAATTAAATTAAACGTCAGATTTTAATTTTGACACAAGTTTTTTTATATACATTTAATTTTTTCCCGTATTTTCTGCGGGGTAGCAAGAAAAATAGTATACACTACACGGGCAGAAAGTGTGAGAGCCCTGAACTGTGCAGGAATCTCACACTTTCTGCCCTTGTAGTGTAATATACTATTAATGTTTATTTTTAGTTGGTTTATAAGTTAATACATCACTGGCTTTTTCACCAAGATGAAACAAATAAAATGTGCACAACTATAGATTGTTCGTTGTTTCAATTTCAAGATGATTTTACATATATTTTGAAACAATGTCAGCAGCAGGTCAAAGCCAAGCAAGATAAGTAAGTTTTTTGTCATACACAGTGCTACAATTAAGTTTCCCGAATGGTACCATTTATGTGTTCGAACATGCATTATCAAGCTTAAAGCGTTCTCTATTATTTTTTAATTTTATTACATTTGGTTGACAAATAACAAAGATATAACATATCTTTCCAAACAAGTTTTGAGTTTATGTTAAAAATTTATTATGGAGCAAAGAGCTTTAATTGAATTCCACGGAAAATTTGGTAAAAGTCACATACTTCCACACATATACAAAATTTAATCATTTCTAACTGAGACTGTTTCCATTTCGGGGGGTAAAGTAGGGGAAATGTTCTCACAGGGTAGCGGGCATTAAAGCGCATGCGTCAGCTGCATTGCCGGTTTAAAAAAAAATAACATATTTTTGTCCCTATTTATGAAGTATAATAAATACTTTTTAATAAATTGGATATAAATTGTATGAAAAAAGCATTTAACAATAATAAACTCAAAAAATGATGATATTTTAGATTTTATAATAGCATTTTTATAAAAGCAAAAATTTGGCAACATCGTATTTTGATCACGATTATCGTATCATAGCCAAAAGATTTTTATGGTAGACATATAAAAATGTAGATGGTTATTATAATTATCAATTTTGTTTGTTTTCTGTTGTATACCAATTGTTTTGGCATTGTTTTTTTCCATTGTTTTAACGAGATTTTAGTGGATTTTACATAATATGCATATTATGCCACTTTTTGCTTTTTATAAAGCCAAATCACAAAAATGTTTGTAAGCTTAACCCAGGCTATGGAACCAAATAATTTAGAAAAATTTTATATAACCTAAATTTTGTTTAGATGACAATTCGTATCATAAATGGACGTATTAATTTCTCTATCTAATGTTATGTGATGTTTATGGTATTATATATTTTAAATCCCCCACTTATGAACTGACTATGCGCATAAAGGAAAATGGCACACTACGAGAACAAATTTCCCCTTAGAAACGGGAACAAGGTCATCTATACAAAATATAGGCAATAAGCGGTATAGGTGTGGAAGTATGTGGTAAAAGTGCATAGAAACACTCTGTTTGTATAAGCCGTTAATTTTCAAGGTAATAATAATTATTTACAAGTCGCATAAATGTTTTTTGAAAGGAGTCGTTGGAGGATAATGAACGTCAAAAAAGGTCAAATTGATCGAAAAAGTACGTGATTTTATTAAAGGACGACGCAACGCTTCACTAAAAATGATAAAAAAAGCCTTAAACATTAACAAACAATTCGACTCATTCGTCACGAGGATTTGGGCAAAACAAAAGTCTGTGAAAAATTTGTAGAATAGGGTGAGCCAAAAAAACTAACCTGTCGGATTTATGGGTTAAAATGAACCTACATACCGAGCAAAAAATTTCCCTGCAAGGCAAAATTTTTTGCTCAATTTTAAAAGGTGTCGGTGAGCATTCTAAGTTTTCCATTGAAATAATACGTAAAAAAATCTTTTTTCATTAAAAAGACTATAACTTTTGAACCGTTTGAGATAACATTTACGTCGCGGATTCTTGTAGAGCATAAAATTTCCCAAAGAATCTATACCATGATTATTTTTTTTAATTCAAAAATTCGTATGTTTGAAAGCTTTGAAAAGTGTAAAAAATCACTAAAACTGCAGTTTGTGCTCACCGACACCTTTTAAAATTGAGCAAAAAATTTTGCCTTGCAGGGAAATTTTTTGCTTGGTATGTAGGTTCATTTTAACCCATAAATCCGATAGGTTAGTTTTTTTGGCTCACCCTAATTGTACAACACACATTAACCCCTTCAGACCTGAATTATTTTACGACGATAAAAAAAATAAATGGCTCTTAAATCTATCGAATTAGGACCTAAATAACACATGCATGTATACATGTATACATTGAATGTTTTATACGGTTTAGGTGTAGATAATACCAAAATAGTTTTTAGATGTCTTAGTACATATCTTTAGGAACAAACTACACCAGTTTATACTTAAAAAATATTTTTATAAATCATCTAAAGACCCGCTAAGACAAACTGTCGTCAACGTGTTGTTGCGGTCATTATGCGCATCCCCATTATATGAGAGAATTTTCAATCAAAAGGGGCAGTTTAAGTAAGAGAAGTCACAACATGTACCTTAGTTTACCAAAACAAATGTACTTGGGGGTGAACACTAGGTTCCAAATGAAATTTAATGCCTATTGATAGTAATTAAATTACTAAAAAGCTAATGTACATGTGTAATACACATTGTGTATGTACGCCAGGTCTGAAGGGGTTAAATAATGATCAAAAATCAATGAGAGTTCGGCATTCCAGAGAATCGCAAGAAATAATCGAAACTATCTAAAAACAATTTTTTAGGGGTACTGAGACATGGTATTATCATTACGATATTTTTTTAGAATTTAATTGTAGCTTTTTGTTTCACGTTAAAATTTAACATTAAATCAAAACTTGTTGGGGAAAAAATCTTTATTTGTCAACCAAATGTAATGAAATTTTGAAAGATAATAGAGAAAGATTCAAGTTTTAAAATTCATATTTGAACACATAGATGGCAGCACTGGTTTCTAAAATATGGCGTAATCAAATTAATTGTTGCACTGTGTATGTATTTTTTTCCAAGTGGTTAAATTGGCAAATTATTTCGCAAAATTAAGGAGTTTCAGTATAGTGAAAACTTAAATAAAAATATAATAATATTGAAATATGTACTTGGGTAATAATTTTACAGTTTTACTGACTATAACTAACTATTTTTATGTTCCTGGTAAAACCCTTAATGGAAAAACAAATAATAAAGTATGAAGGCCAAAGGGTGTATCCAAATGAGCTCAAGATTTAAATTTCGCGGCATTTTTTATTAATTGGTAATGCTAAAAATTGATAATTAATTATAATTCAAAAAGACGCATGGATATCTATAGCAACTAACGGCATATTTTAATACTACAAACTAATTTAATTTATATTAGAGATTTTATGGCCGTTTTCTCACACACTAAAAAAAAGGCTGTACTTGTCATCGTGACCTCGTGTTGAATGTTTTTTCTACACATAATCCGTTTTAAACATTAATAAAATCTATAAATTTTGTAAATTTAAGCAACTGTGCAAAACCAATATTATAAAAAATTGTTTTTGGTAGAACGCGCTGTGCTCTCGTAAAACTATGCATTTTGACTTAGTGATTGATGTGTTTTGTTGAATAATTAAATCTTGTGCTTATTTTAACACTCGGGCGGGCGCGCTTTTGGGAATTACATGAGCGCGCGCCGCGGCATTTACACCGCATTTGGTTCTTTACGTTTCTGGCTTACATCTAACAAAAAAAAATATTTTGTGTAACATGCCTAATTAAATTTAAAAAACAATTTAAACAAATATATTTTTTAAATCGGGTGTTAATCCTTTACGTAAACTGTGTTTTAGCTTACACAATAATTCCCGTACACATGCATGTAAAATGCACATTACTTAATATTTAATATCAAGTTTTATTTATTACTAAATTTTTCATAAAATTGATAATTATGAAAAGTTTATTAATAAATAAAAATAACATGACTGGGCGCGCTGCAGCAAACACACCGCAAATTCGACTGTAACAACTGACCGGAAATGCCCCGGCCTCGGTGGTGTAGTGGTCAGAGCTCCTGGGTACGAGCCGAGAGGTCGTGGGTTCGAATCCCACTTGGGTATGATTGTTTATTTGTGTTTGTCCATTGTGTATAGTCCTTCGGAGGGGACTTTAAGCCGTCGGTCCGTTCCTACCCCTAACCCGCACAAGCCATTCAGTTGGCTTATGGGACATCTTAGTTTGGATGTAAGGGTGGAACTAAAAGAGCACTTTATAACTCTTTAAAGTGAAATAGCCTTTTGCACCAAGACTGATAGATACTACTGTAGGCGAAGCCAATAACATAAACAAGGAATACATAGACGCCAAATATTACAGAGCTGACCATAATATAAATATTATTTGAGTTTTAAGAGTAAAATGTAAATTTTGCGGCTTTTTGCCGCCGGCGCGCCCGCCGGAGGGTTAAACTTATAAAACCTTACCGACCGGAATTAAATAAAGAAAAAAACCACAAAATAAAAAAGTATTTGAATATTTAATAAGGTCTCACAAAAAAATTGTAAAAAAATCACCAAAGGTTTGCCTGGAGCAAAATATTAAATACAATAATATTAATTATTTTTAGTACTAAAAATAAATAATATATTTATAAATACTTCAAACCTATTTATTTCCTTTCTTGCAGTAGAGTTAAAATATGTTAGATGTGAGTTATTTTTCCTTAAAATCTAAGAATAATAAAGATAAAGATAAAGATAAAGATAAATTTATTCAGCAAAAATTACAAAATTAATAAACAATATAACAAATAAATTTTATTGAGTGCACCTGATTTCTCGGAGGAAATCGTGCTGTGCTTGATATTTTAATATATTTGTTTTTAAGGTATGTATAACAAAATAAATTACTTATAAATTATCTAACAAAAACATAGTAGTTATTTCTATAAAAAAGAAAACTTTATATAAAAAAAAATAAACATGATTTTAATTTGAAATTAAACATTGAAAAATTTATTACGTTATTCGTAACTATTAAATTATAATATAAATTAAATTTTATTATAGAAATTTAAATAAGAAGAAAAGAGCCATATCAATAATAATGGTTAATATTTAAGTATTAAGTATTATTAAGTATTTGTTTTATTAATTGTTCATTTTCACCTATAAAATTTTTTTAGTTTTTTACAAAATAAACCAAATGAGTTCAGGGATCTGAGGTTCTGTGGCAAAATACTGAATATTTTTGGACCTTTAACAAGAATTGATTTTTCAAAAGATGTTGACGGTATCCTTTGAATTTTTAAAAATTCATGTCTAGTATTATATGTATGTTATACTATTTCTCTGAGTTCAGGATTTTTGTAAACAAATTTTGAAACATTTAAAGCATAGAGCTGGTCAAAGTTAAGTACTCCCATTTCCTTATAAATTTCTTCAGTTGGGGATCGACGTTTTTTTGATAATATCGTTTTAACTATCCATTTTTTTGTTGTTATTACATTTTTAAATTGAGATTCGTATGTGCCTCCCCAAATAATAATACCATAAGATATTATTGATACTACCAGTGACTTATAAGCAATTTTCATTATGTTAACCGGTACTATATCTCTGAGTCTGTAAAATGTTAATACTAATTTTTTTAGTTTGTTGTTTATAAAGTTGCTATGTTCATAAAATTTAAAAGAATTATTTATAATCATTCCGAGGTATTTTACGGACTCAGTTTTCTCAATTGTTCTTTCACAGAGGCAATTTATGTTTTCGTTGCATTTGGAATGAAATATTAAACTATTAAATTCAGGCTGAGTAGAGGAGCTATTTGTAAATGTTAAAAATTTAGTTTTTATAAAATTAAGACTAAGCAGGTTGTTATCTAGCCAGCGTTTTACTTGGTACAGTCCCTTTTCAGCGTCTTTTTTTACTTCATGCCAAGCATTACTATTAAAAATAAGTACTGTATCATCAGCATATGATATTATGTCCCCAAATATGGGCATTTCGAGCAGCTCATTGATGTATATTAAAAACAATTTGGGTCCTAAAACTGTGCCTTGTGGTACGCCATATTCAATTTCATTTGAATTACTTAAGATGTCCTTTACTTTGACAAAAGATTCTCGATTTGAGATATAGGTTTTAAATAATTTTAAGACTATTCCTCTAACGCCATAAACTTCTAATTTTTCAAGTAATAATGAGTGACAGATACTATCGAATGCTTTTGCCAAATCTAAAAATATAGCTATAATTTTCTTCTTTTTGTTTAATAATGTTTGAATTTTTTTTGTAAAACTGAATAAAGCGTCTTCTGTGGAGCATTTGCTTTTGCGACAATAAATTATTTTTTTCAATGTGCTCATCTAACCTGCTTGCTATGCATTTTTCAAAAATTTTCTATAGTTTGATGGATTAGACTTGGTGCCATTTTTAAATATTGGTGTAATTATTGCCTGTTTTAGTCTGTCTGTAAATGTTCCATTAATAAATGTTAGATTTATGATATGAACAAGAATATCCGTTATCCATTCTTTTGTTATTTTAATAGTTTTTGTGTTTATTTTGTCTATTCCAGGTGCTGTATTATTTTTTAATTTTATTATTATTTTTAAAATTTCTTCCTTACTAACCGGTTTTAAGAACATTGATTTTTTATATTAATATTAGGTCTCGAAATTTGACCTATTTCGGAAAAATAAGTATTTTTTATGTTTTTTGCGATGTTTTCGCCGACTTTTGCAAAATAGTTAATAAAAACATTAGCGACTTCAGCTGGTTCCAATGTACGATCACCTTTGATAAGTTCAATGACATCAGTTTTATTGTTATTGTTTTTTTATTTTCCAAATTTGTTTTGTATTATTTTTACTTTGATTAATTTTATTTTCGTAATTTTGTTTTGATTGTTTTAGTAGTTTGGTTAAAAAGTTTCTGTACCTTTTATATAATATAGAACTTTTAAATGAGTATACTCATTTAAAAGTTCTATATTATTTTTTTCTTTTAGCAAACGTCGTTTTAATTTGTCCCGAGTTTTTATTGATTTTATTAGTCCCTCTGTTATCCACGGTTTTAATTTATTATAGTTTTTTTTATTTTTGTACGCAGTACAGGTATTTATATAGTAATTATATTTGTTTATAAATAGTTCAAAGGCTCTGTTTGAGTCGTTTTCCCTATAAATAATCTCCCAATTCTCATTTTCTAGCATTGCATTTAATTTTTTGTATTTTATAAGTTTTAACTGTTTGAACTCAAATTTAGGTGTTTTAATTTTAAAATTGTTTGAAATATTAATTAAAATATTGTAATGGTCCGTAATATGTGATCTATGAATAATAGGGGTTATATTAGTATTTTTAAGTTTGTCATTTATTTTTATAAAAGCATGATCGATGCAACTTTCATTTTCGGGGGTTTTTCTGGTTGATCGATTAATATATGAAATATATCCGTTTGCGCTTAAAGTATTTATATATGTGTTTGTTATGTTATTTTCTGATTTAATATCGATATTTATATCTCCAATGAAAACATTTAAATCACCAATGCTATTGATTTGTAAGAAAGGTGTAAGATCATCTATAAACAAATCAGGATCAGTAGATGGAAGCCTATAAAGAGCAGAAATATTATACTTGACATCATCAATTGAAAAATCAATTCTGGAAACAGTTACTTTAGAACTTTGCAGCCTAAAATGACTTATTAATGGTTTAATATTGTTATTTACAAAGAAAACTAGCCCATCATTTTGATTTCATCTCGATTCGTTATAATATGGTGTAAAATTGTTTATATTATATTGTGAAACCTGAGGTTTCAAACCTCATTAATATTCCATGTAACATGGACCATGTTTCCCCAAAAATAATTACATCACAATTAAATTGTAACGATTCCAGATATACCAATACTTCATCAAAGTTTTTATTTATACTACGTATATTAAAGTGAATTATATTTAGTCCATTTTTTATTCTTTGCAAATTTATGTCGCTCAAATCCCTAAACTCATCAATTTTATAGGTTTCTATGTTATTATAGCTATCTAATTCTTTTAAAATTTCCGCCATAATTACAAAATAAACTATTATAACAACTTACAAAAATATCCAAAAAGAAAAATACAATATTAAAGTATATACCTAGTCCTATTTTCTTAAAATCAAATAAATACAAAATATATTAAGTATGTATAAACATTTCTTCTCTTTCCGTTTAAAGATTATCAGTTATAAAAGAAAATTTTTGTTTACTCTGTGTTATTCAAAAATTCTAAGCTTTTTAATTCGGTTTTTTTATTATTTATAGAAGTAAATACCTTGCCATTTAAACTCCAAACATTCTTGTATCCAAATTTTTCAGAAGCGGCCGTTAATATTTCCATTTTATTCTTCGTTAAGTCTTCTTTGATGTGGATCTTGGTACCCTTTAATTTTTTCCTATTTTTTATTATTTCCACTTTGTCTGCATAGTTCTTTAGTTTTACAAATACTGATCTGGGTTTATTATTACTTAAGTTTCCTACTCTGTAGCATTCCTTAATTTCCGTATTTTCCAGATCCATGTTTGAAAATGTTTTATTTAATTCATTTTTTAGTATTTCCTGTGGATTTTCCTCTAAACCAAAGATTCGAACATTTTTCCTACGGGAATATTGTTTAAGTGAATCTATTCTAGTTTCTAGTACTTGAATTGTTTTTTCGTATTTTTGTTTAATTTCACTCAGTGTTTTGTCAAGTATTTTTTCTAACGTTTCGCTGACCTTCGATATTAATTTGTCGGTAAATGATTTGCCATCAATCACTTCTAATAATGCCTTTTCTATACTTGGATTAATGTCTTTGAACAGTTTTACATATTTAAAAAGGATTTTAAAAAAAATTTCAAGCGTATACAGTGTCACCTAATAAATTGTCATCCTTTGGGGGGATTTTTTTGACTAAACCAGGGAGCCACTGGATGTCACTTACTTTTCATATATATCATCATTGTTTTTACCTCTAAAAACAATGATATTATTTATCCAAGCAAAAAAGAAACGTGGGCGACATTCATTAAAAACTTAGAAATATGGAATATCAAGCAAACTTTTAAACTTATTCAAAATCGGTTAGTAGGTACTTTGTAATCATTGATAACTGACAGTTCGGTTATTATGATTTTGTGAAACACTTAAAAAAATAGCTACATGAGCATCAATCGACGTTAAAAGTGAAAGGTGAAATTTAAAATCGACGGGAAAACCACGGAAATCTCGAGGTACCTAACAATAAAAAATAATTAATGTTTTATTCAAACTACCTAAAAATATCTAAGTATGCAAAACAAAAAACAATTGTCAACAAATGATAACATAAATGTATATTTTTAAATAATGTAGACTATTACACACCAGTGGCAGCCCAAAATTTCTACTTTACGTATAAAAATTTAATTGATTTTTTTATTAAAAAAAATTGCACTTATGCAAAAATAAGAGGAAAAACTTTCTTAATTTGGCGTGTACTATCCCCTTAAAGGATGACAGCTTATTTGGTCAAAAATTAAGCTTAAAAATATCCAATGTATTGATACATTTGACGTGGTTTGACTCATAGGTACTGTTTTTTTCAAACATTTAATTGAAATATTTCCTTAAGATTTAACATCATTTTTAAGTTAGGTTTAACTGACATAATTTATGTATACATTCTACGCCTACCATTGCAGTAAAAATTTATAAAATGTACTCTTATTTTCTTGTTCCGACAGTAGGTATCGCATCACGGCGTTCTCTATAGATTTTATTGTGTCGCCGTGAGCAGCGCGGGCAGAGCACACGTCTCATGCTATTCGCGCTGCTTGCGGCGACAAACGCGATCCCACAAAAAATGCGATACCGACAGTCAGAGTAGGAATTCCATTTGTTATGTTACAGGAAAATAAGAAAGCAAAGTATATATATACAGCTCTTTCATACTAAAACCGAATATATCTATATATATATATATATATATGGGGCGTGGCCTCGCCTCCCTCCAACGCGCGACACAGTAGCTAAGCAAATAGACTGCATCGCTAATGAGATTTTTTGGATTTAATTTTTTAAGTCCTTACCTGCTCGACCTTTCGTCATGTCGTTTATTACACAAGCAACTGTGACGCGCCTTGGAGGGAGGCGAGGCCACGCCCCATATATATATATATAGATATATTCGGTTTTATTCTAAACAGGCTGTATATGTTATACCTGCAATGGCAGGCCTAGAAGGTATAAATAATTTAAATTGTTTAAATAATTGTGGTTAAAAATCAAGTTTTTTTTAAATATATATTTTTTTAATATTCATCATAAACATTTTTTATCTGTAAAATAATGCATCCAATAATTGGGAACGAGTAGTGAGTTATCAATTTTTCTTTTAAATGTTGAAAAATATATAGCTACTAAAATTGAAACAAACGGCGCGGAATTTTGAAAAATAATTTAAAGTGTTTTTTATTTTGTTATTATATACAGATTTTTATAATTTTACATCTACTGACTCGGCTATAATATGAGCTTTCTGGCCCATTTTTATTTGACAATTGACATGATTTGATCCAGTATTTATTTTGCATTACTTTTAGTAATATTTCCAGCTTGTCTATTATTTAATTAATATTTTATTACACATCAATTGTCAGTTGTTTAGTAAAGTAAATAAAAAATACTTACCTGTAATACAATAAATTTTAAAATAACCCTATAATAGAATTGATAAAGTATGTTTTATTACGTTTTTAGAATTATGTCACTTAGAAAACCAAAAAATAAGAGTATGCTGTTACAAACACTAAAATGTAAGTATTGAACATGAATTATAATTACAATTTTTATAAGTGTGTAGGAAAATTTAGGCATTTCTTCCAGATGATTATCATTTTAGAGTATTTAAATATATAACTTTATCTACTCTTATCGCATATTATTAGGGTTTTTTCTTTTATAATGATAACCATTATAACCACTTAGCTTAACAACGAAAAAAAGGAACTGATTATTTACGTTTTCAGGCTTAAGTGATTGGCCGAGTTTAATATTCACTGTGATTTGAACCAATCGGGTTTTTAGTTGGGAGAAGGCGACTGTAATAATATTTTAAATTTGAAGAAAGTCAGGTTAACCATCTGTCAGACGTTATATTTTATTTATTTATTTTTGAAAATCATTCGATTATCTACCTATTAGAGTAGATAAAGTATAGAATTACACTTGAGATCATGTGCATTATCTCTGGCATAATAATATACTATTACCTAGTTTAATTTTTATTATATACTTTATCCATTTTTTGTATTATACCTACGGAAATGGTTAAAACTGGCATGAAATTAAAGAACAATAGAACAAATATAATTAAAAGAGCCCAGATAGTCAAATAGGACTAAAATATAGTAAAATTGAGATATACATTTGTTTTATTCTGCACGTATTTGCGTACATATAATAACGTTTAAATTGTGTATTTAAATAATTAAGGCTCATAAATCAATATTAATGATATTCCGTACAATGTCCTGCCGGCAGTACGAAAAGTTCTCCGGATCCTACAAAATTTCACATGAATTACGAGTACTTTCTATCCTTCCAGCAGGACTTTAAATAAAACCATTGGAATAAGCTGTATTTTTTTGTTCGCATTTGGAGTACCAAGATTTTTTTTTAATATTTAGGTATATAATGTATTAATGCATTGTTTTCAAATAAAGTATATTTTGCAATGTTTCGTATTTTTAGTTTTACGCATTAAGGTATTCGTCCTTCCAGTAGCAGGGAGTACTGTTGGAAGGAGAGAATTTACGAAACTCCCGGGCGCGCTTGTCCTTCTAACAGAACGCAAGTGTCTGTTCAGAAGTACTTCCGGAAGCGCTTCCAGCAGAACTTTTGGTTGTACGAACTATCATTAAGCCAATTTTAACTTTTTGTTAATATTAAAGAAATATATAATATATATTTATATTTGATAACCTAACGCAAAAATTTTGTTATAATTGGGATATGTGAACTAAGTTTCTATTAACAGTTTAAAAATTAATGAATAGTGTTGGAATTACTATTTTTTTACGTAAAAAATGTATGTTTTTTAAACGTAAATTATATGCATAAGATATGAGTATTTGCAATAATAAAGCTACTTATATACACAAAACAATGCAATAATAACCTGTTAAATACTACAAAATAATGTTAATATTGAGTATCATATCCCTACAAATGGCTAAATATTGAGATAAAGCAAGAGACTGCTGATTGGCTTGAATTAAGTTTGATACTTTATAATTCTAAAATAAACAATAATTGTGTATTTTAATATACTTGCTTAGTTTTTAAAGAGTTGTTGTCCAATTACCTTTTACTGATGCTATTCCAGGTATGGTAGCCATAAAACGTAAAATAACAGAAAAAAGATTGTCCGAAAATTTATCAGATTTAAGCGATTCTGAAAATTCCGAAGAAAACAATGAAGAACAGGAAAAGGATTTTGAAAAACAAAAGGACGATTTCAGCAATAAAGATTTAAATACTGATTTAAAAAAACAAAATTTAAAAGAAGACGAAAACAATACTTCGAGACCTTAACAATCTTTTAACATATCATTATAATCATTACATTCATATACATTACATTATATATTCCGTGTTGTCGGTTTTTGGTTCCATTTTTTTGAACCGTATGTCTGACGACGTTTCGGTACAATCTCATGTACCATCTTCAGGTCTTATCTGCTGATAACAGCAATAACAGCCCAGCAGATAAGACCTGAAGATGGTACATGAGATTGTACCGAAACGTCGTCAGACATACGGTTGTTTTAAGAACCAAAAACCGACAAGACGGACCAGATCCAGGAAAACCATTTATACATATATATATAAATATATATATATATATATATATTGATTTTTTTCGGGATCTGCTTCTTGGTTGTTAAAAGAACCGTAGACCTGAAGCCTATAAAACCTGAAGATGGTACATGAGATTGTACCGAAACGTCGTCAGACATACGGTTCCAATAAGAACCAAAAACCGACAACACGGAGCAGATCCCGGAAAACCATCAATACGTATAATCCCTTGGAAACCTAAAGCAGAACATATATATATATATATATATATATATATATATATGTTAAATTGTTTATTAGGTTGAAATTTGAAGGTTTATTCACGTGTAATTTCTGTCTTGTTATAAAAAATTAAGTAGTTTTAACTTGGATTTAAAAGAATATTTTGTGATAGTTGTAAATGTAAAAGTTTCTAGTTAGTGTAGACTAAGTATAGAAGCAAAAAGTGAATTAATATTAACAATATTTGATTTCTTTTGAAAGTAAAGCAATCGGAATTTACTACAAAAATCATTTAAAACTCTAATAAAAACAATTGAGTGTTTCGTTAAATTTATGAAAAATAAAAATTCAGCCCGAAGCTGAAATCGAACTCGCGTCGAGCGCGGTGCAGATTTGAATTTTCCAAATTCTCAAGTAATTTATTTAAATATAGTACATTAAAAATTTTGTAATTGGCCTAACTATGGTATAAAGGTATACAAAGGGAATTTTGAGAAATTTAGAAAAGTTTTGAAAAATTTTGAGGCAATGTTGGCAAACAAATAGGGGAGAGAGAGTGTTTGGATTTAAATTTTGTGTTGACAAGGAGGTTAAAACTTGGGTAATTAACCTTCTTGTCTGGACCTTATACCGCAGAGGGACCCTGATTATTTTAATTGTTTGGTGCTGTTCCGCTTTTACTCGCATGGCGATTTTGGGGAAAGTGCTCAGTAAATGTTTTAAAGAAAAGTAATGGAAGATATGGTAAAGATATGAATAAAAGAAAAATTTTGAATGATTTGAGGAAAAAACAAATTAGAAAAAACCTTCTTTAGAATTTTGTATTTTTTAGAAAAAAGAAAGAGGGGATAATTCTGAACGTAAAAGAGGAAAATTAATTTAATGAAAAACCTCATTGTAAATAATAAATTTAGGTTAAAGGCAAGCGCGACTATGTCTGATGTTGTCGGCGAAGCGTCTGATGCGTGTAATTTGTGACGTTAAATCAGAATTTTGAATAGCAGTTTCATAAAATTTGCTCGCGACAGCGATGACAAAATCTTTCATATATTGAATTCGCGTTGCTCTGGCCGACTGAGCTACCGAAGAGACCTGATTTGATTTTGACAAAGATTGTAGTACCTATATCGGCACTTAAAATATGAATAAACAAATTACTAATAAATACATGTTTAATTTGATTAAAAGTGAAAACCAGGTTCTAAAAACTGAAATTTCCAATGTAAAAAAGAAATAAAAGGTGAATTTGATATTTTAAAAATAAAAAATGAAGATCTTCCAAAGGAAAATCAAGATTTAAAAAGAAAAATACTATTTTTGGAAAGAACGCAAAAAAAATATAATGTTATAATATATGGAATAAAAGGAGATGAACACCTAACTGATAAGAAAACCCTATAATATATGTACATATTATGTACTAAATATTCCAGGTAATAAGAAGGATGTTCGGGAATATACACAGAATAGGAAAAAAAATCTAGTAAACCTCGAGCTGTCCAAATTGAAGTAATTAATTATAGTTTAAAAACAGAAATACTTAAAAAATCTAAATAAAACAAGCAGAGTTAAAAGAAAATAATATATTTTTTACCTCCGATTATGCATCTGAAGATTATAAGAAAAGAAAGCTATTGAATCAATATCTAAAGGCTGCAAAAGGAAAAAATTTAACGCGAAAATTGAAAATAATAAACTCGTAGTCGGCGGAAAAGAATACACTTACAATCAACTTAAGTCAAACACACTTAAGGTACCTAATGCTGATGAAAACATAGAAACATTAGAATCATTACAAGAAAACCTTAATGAAAACATACTAAAAAAATCGTACGAAGAGGACGAGGAAAGGAAAAAAAACTATCAACAGGAGCATTACCAAAAAGAAACACAAGAGCTGACGCAAAAAAAATACAAGTGGATTTAGGAGATAATCAATAATATAATATAATTTTTAAATTTTTAAGTTTATACTAAATTTTATCTAATGACTGATTTATCTTTTGATTTTTAAAATGTGAGATCATTAACAAATAATTTTGCAGATTTAAAGGATTTTATTTTACAAAAAAATATGATTTTATTGGTATACGTGAAACGTGGTTGTCTGAAAATGTAAATACTAATTTAATTCATATTGAAGGATATAGGTTCCTTCGTCGAAATAGAATAAGTAGAGGTGGTGGAGTGGGATTTTATTTGAACAACAATAATTGTTATAATAATTGTTAAATTATTTAAGTTATGAACTGTTAAATATAGAACCTAATAATTGTGTCGAACAACTTTGGGTTAAAATTAAGTTTAATTATAAATCATATATTATAGGAGTACTATACAGGCCACCAAATAATAATGTACCTGATTTTATTGACTCGTTCGATACTGCTATAGACTTCTTGCCAGAATGTGATGAAATTATTTGTGGAAGTGATGTTAATATAGATTTGTTACAATCCGAACAACAATCGACTTTGACATTTCTAAACTGTATTGACTTTTTTAATTTAAACAAATTGTTTACCAGAATGACTAGAAAATCAGTCTCATAGACATTATTCTAATATGTAATCACAATAAATCATACATTAGGGGTACAGAGAAAATATTTAATATTTCAGATCATATGTTGGTTTATTGTAATATAAATTATGCTCAAACGAAACTTAGTCCTAAACATATTCAATACAGAAACCTTAAATACCTTGACCAAAACTTATTTCTCAATTTTCTTGAAACTGCTCCCTTTTATAATATCTTATTTATTGATAGTATAGTATGAGTATGAGTATGAGTATGGGAACGTATGGCAGGCCCCAGATATATTATCATCCACTGATCTCCCGGGGTTATTTTACCCCCTTTCCGTTCTCCTGCGTATCCCGCCAAATCGCAGCATTACCTGTGTTTGTTGGATCCGAAGTTTTTACGCCGGCTGGTAGATCCACCCTAGGAGTTCGTGTATGACAGTGTCAAAGGTTAAGGCCGCTCCCGGGATTTTTGTCAGCCGGGTCGGGCCATACGTCCAGTTTAGGAAGGGTTTTTGGAGGACATTGAACTGACCCAAAACTAAGTACAATCCGGAATCCTCCTCAACCTAGGCCTTAGTAGTACCCCCATTCAATTGGTATTCGTGAATTGGGGGTGGGTATGTTAGTTAGTTTCTTACTCCTATCTTTGTTGGTTTACTTCCGGTTCGTCAGTTTCTGTGTCCGTCTCCGGGTCGGATTCCGGAAGTTGATACAGTTTTTCCGTCTCCTCCCGCATACGGTTTTTGTGGGAGCTGATTTGTTCCCAGCTGGCAAGATCGGTTTGTGAGAATTGGATTGTCTGCGCCAGGGTGTCGTGGAATGTGTAGCAAGGTCTACCGACTTTTTTTTCGATGAGGTCTAAATTTAAGGTGGCTTGTAATATGTGGTTTCGGCGTCTACGCTTGGCATGTGCCCAGTATTTTAGTTGTGCCACCCTGACACGTTTGGTGATTGTTTTTCCTTCTAGGAGGACTCTGGGAGATTGGTTCTGTACGTCCGCTAGGTCAGTCGTAAACAAGGTGAGTATTTTGCGTTCGAATTTTCGGAGGTTTTGTCGGTTTGCTTTGGTCAGTGCGCATGTGTTCAGTGCGTATGTCACCGTGGGGGAGATCACGGTTGAGTATATCAGCTTCCGGAGCTTCCACGGAAGATTATAGTTTTTTATAAACGTGTTTTTTGTTTTGTCGTTTCAGGACGGTTTAAGGTGCTGGTAATAGTGGCACCGAGGTATTTAAGGCTGTTTTCGAGCTGGAATGTAAACGAGCCTATTTTTTTGGGCCCGGTGTTGTGTAGTCTAGTCGGGAATTTGGGGTTACGGATTAGTATTTTGTTTTTTTGTTCGTTTAGTTTTAGACCGTTTGCATTCATATGTTTGGTGAGAACCTCGAGCGAGCGAGCGAGCACGGTGGGCAGTTCGAAGTTAGTCAAGTCATTGTCTAGTTGTAGTCCCGGTATTTCGGCTGTCGTCTGGTTAAGGATGTGGTGGAGCGCTAGTGTGAATAGTCGCGGTGATAAGGGGCAACCTTGTTTTCCGGTATAGTTTTGTGGTCTGACCGAACCATTGTACGCACGTGTATTCTTTCAAGCAGGCCGATTCAATTCGTTCTATCAGCCATTGAGGGGTGTTCACTGCGTTTAAGGCTTCTATGATTGCTGTGTGTTTAATTTTGTCGAAAGCTTTTTCTATGTCATAGGTTACAACATATATCTTTTTCCCTCTACGCCATGTTTCTTCCATTATTCGTCTGGCGCTGAATATGTGGTCGTGCGTGGACCTGTTCGCTATAAATCCTGCCTGATAGTACGGGATGGGTTCCACTAGTTCGTCCAAGGCTTTTAATATGTACCGAGCATATATTTTGTAGCCTACACTACATAGTGTAATTTTCCTGTAGTCCGATGTGTTTTTCGCGTTGCGAATCTTTGGGATGGGAATTTGTTTAGTGTATAGCCAATCCCGAGGTACTTCGTTATTTTTCCAAATATGTGCCAGTAGGTTTGTTAGTAAGTCAATTAACTCTTCCGGGGCCTCCTTAAGTAGCTCGTTTTGTAAAAGGTCAATGCCCGGGGCGGAGTTTGCGCGTAGTTTTTGCACCGTCTGTATAGTAAAGCTTCGCTCTGGGGGGCTGGTTAGGGGTGTGTGGTCTGACGCTGGGCTTTTAAGTATGTGAGGAGCGTTGACGTCTAATTCCCCTTGCCCGAGTTACTTTTCCCAGGTAGCGAGGGGAATATATGTAGTATGCACTTGATTACGTGTCCGTCTGAATTGTTTGATAAATTTGTATGTTTGCGAGATTCTTTTGGCGGGCTCCTAGTCATTTAAGTTGTTAAAAAAGTTGTAGCATTTGGCAATTTTGTTTTCGCGTAGTGCATTGTTTTTTTCTGCTATCGCGTTGCGTTTTGTTTGGGCCGTTTGTGTGTTCGGGTTTCGTCTGTGTTGTTCCGACGCCTTTTTTGACTTGTCTAGTAATTTTTTGATGTTACTGGGGAGCGGTTCTGACGGTTTATTAAGAGTGAGGTTTGCCGCTACCTGTAGACTTTCTTTAATGATAGTCCATGTCTCTGATACGTTATTAAGGTCGGGATTGTGTGTTAGTAGTATCTCTTTTACCGCGTTTTTGTAGTTAAGATTGTCAGTAGGGTCTTTTAAACGCTCAGTATACCATTTTGTCGGTTTTATTGTGGGGGACTAATAGTCTTTATCGTTTATGGCTGGCGTCTGTATCAGGTCGCAATAAAGTAATTTATGATCTGTCTTTATGTCGCGTGGCCAGGTAGCTTTGCAGGGTTTGTATAGAAACCCGGTAGTGCTGTTTCGAAGCATGTGGTCAATTTGCGATTCGGTTGCTTTTTTTCACCATGTTGTTAGTATTGACTTGTGTTTTGAAAAGGTGTTGTGAATATTTAGCTTGAACAGCTGAGCCAGGTTAATAAGCTCTTGCCCATTTTCATTGGTTTCGCTGTGTATTAATTGCCTGCCTACCGTGTGTTTATCTTTGTCTGTGTGTAATGCTTTCCCTAGATGTGCGTTAAAGTCCCCTATAACTACCATTGACCCTTTTTTGTTGTTTATGTCTATTTGTTTTGTTAACTCGCTGTATGTCTTCATGTTACGTTTGTCCGACGGAATGTGTGTGGATATTACGCAAAGTCTCTTTTTATTACAGGCCAGGACTATTGTTGCAATGCTGTCTGAGATGGGGTAGAATTTTGTCGTTTGAAGGGCCTTAGATCGTCTTAGGAGTATCGCTACTCCCCGTCGAGTCGAATTGTTTTCTCCTCCGCTTAAGTACCAGTCGTACGTGTTTGTTTTTGCGCGGCCGGTTGTCATGAATGTTTCTTGGAGTGCTATTATGTCTAGGTTTAGTTGGGATAGTGTGTCGTCAATTATTTCTCTCTTTTCTACTTGCCTACAGCCCCTTACGTTTAGTGTCCCTATTTTTATCTTGAGTTGTTGTGTACTACTGTCTAAACTTGTCGCCCCGTTTCCGGTCGATTGTGTTTGCGTGTATTCCCCGTTGCCGCAGGCTCTTATGTTGGTTATTTTTCCTACCTCTGTTAGGCAGGGCACCGAGGCCTGTGTCCATATTGGCCAGATGTGTATTATACTATCGTAGTGGTTGTAAGTTCCTGACCTGCCTAGTCTGTAACAAATTGCGATTGACCGGTTGCTATTGTTATGTCTGAAGGATATCTTGTCAGTACGCCCCTGTTCGTGATGAATTTCGATTGCGACGTTAAATATGTCTGATGCTGCTATTATTGTTTCCAAACCCAGCCAGAAGCCGTTTTGTGCGTGGTCCTTTAAGTACGCCTCTGTTTTGCGTTCCCAGTCGTTAATATGCGCGTAGCGGTGGGGTTGGTCAAGGATCGCATCCTGTAAGTATGGGCTGTAAGTCTCAATGTGTGTTCGTAAGTGGTTATTTAGTCTTTGTCTTAATGCGTATGTACTTATTGACCCAGTCAGGCTATTATCTAGTTGATGGGCCAAGCTGGCCACTAAGCAATTTCCGTCGGATGGAATTTTAATTATTCCCATCGAATGATCGATCGTGTTTACTATTTCCATGTTTGTTTGATTTGTGTTTATTATTATTTATGGTTTAACGTTTATTTATGGTATTGGTCAAGTGTTTATTTGGGGGATGGAGTCTTATCTGCCTTTTCTGTTTTGTTTATTTGTGTGTTGTCTGTCTCAATAGGAATGTTTAATTTCTGGTGCCAGCTGGGGAACTTAAAATTCCTTTTCGAAATATGATACGTTTTACTAGATTTTTTGGAATAAAATGGTTTTGTTAATAAGACATGCAGTTAGAAAAATTACTTAGCTTGGATATTCGGCTATAATCCTGATGCTCGGTCTTTCACGGTCTGTCCGATGTTTCTGGACCTCCCTGCAGGTTATTGATAGGCTTTGGTTGTGACTATCCCTTCTGACCAGATGGACCGGTTGGCCTTAATTACTTATTCAATTGCACTCTTTTACGGCTTTAATGGGGGATCTCCCGCTCTTCACACTTGTTTCACTTTTTTTTGCACTTGTTGCACTCTTTTTGCACTTGTTGCCCTTATCACACTTTCCGCACTTGAATGTTTATTTATTTAATTATTTATTTATTTATTTATTACCGATTACCGATATTTCCGAATACTTAGGTTCGTTTTTGGAACTTTATTATATTTCTCTCGTATACGCTGCTAGGAGAGGTCTCTTTAACTACTTGACGCGTCTATCCACTTCGGGTGTCAAGACGCAACTGATCTTATTTATTGATAGTATATATGATAAAATACAACATTTTAATACATTAATGATAAATATTTTTGAGAAATTAGCGCGTATTAAAAACGCAATGATTAAATACAAAAACCTCCTTGGTTAACTGACAATATTAAATTAAGGATGTCCTTGCGTGATAAAACCCTTGTATAATTTAAACGCATCAAACATGTAGATTACTGGAATTACTATAAACAGATTTAAAACCAACTAACATCGGCAATAAAAAGGAAAAAAGGTATATTTGGAGTATTGTGAGAATAAATATCGTAACAATTGTAAGGTTCTTTGGAATAATTTAAGTCATTTAAATATTCATAATAAATCTAAACCCAAAATACTGCCAGATACCTTAAATAAACCAGATGAAATAAATTATTTATCGCAACACTCCAAATATATACCTCCAGACTTAGATCTTTAAAGTTATTATAACGAAAATAAAAAGCAAAATTTTCCAGATTTGTTTAGTTTTTCCCTAACAACCGAAGAGGAAATTAGAAATTGTATAAATAATATTGCTACAAAATCGATTGGATCGGATAAGCTAAGTATTGATATGATAAATTTGTGCCTGTCAACTATATTGCCTTTTTTCACACATATAATAAATTCATGTTTGCTTGAAAGTCCCCTTACCGAAGAAAACAGAAATAACGAGTTTTAATGAGCTACGTCCTATTTCCATCCTACCGGTACTCAACAAGGATTTAGTTGCACAACTGCTCTTTTAGACGTTGTTGATGAAATTATAAGAGATGTTGACAATTCTTCTGGATTACTCGAAGACATTTGATACAATTAGCCATAAAATTCTATTTTCCATCTTGCACTATATTGGATTTTCTGACTCTTCAATTAATCTTTTAAAAAGTAACTTAACTAACAGACGTGCAAACTGACACGGGTCAATCCAGAAAAACTCAAATTAAATGTGGTGTGCCCCAGGGGTATATTCTGGGTCCATTACTTTTCAGTATCTATACATGCGAATTAACTAAATGTTTAAAATTCTGCAGGGCATTTTTGTACGCAGACGATACACAGATAATGTATTCTTTTGAACATGACAATTTACTCTTGGCTAACTCTCACATAAATGACCACCTAAGCACTTTAGTTAAAGTATCCTAAAAAGATCAATTATCTATTAATTTACTAAAATCCTTAGTTCTTATATTTGGTAAACAAAGGCATGTGATCTCAAACTTAATTAAAATACAAATCGATGGCAATGATCTGACAACCAGTAAAGTGGCTAAGAACTTGGGTATCGCAATTGACTGTGATCTTCGATTTGACAATTTTGTTGAGTCAAGCCACGTCAAGTGGGACCAGAAAATTTCACGAAATCACCGATTTTAAAAATAATCACATTATTGTGTAGTAGACATGACGCATATGTCACAGTAAAAAAATTGTTTTGAAATTCGCTTTTTTAGTAATGTTATTAAAGTTCAAACTTTAGAGCATGGTAAAATTGAAAAAATAGAATCTCTGGGACCACTCTTTATAATTGAATTAAATTTTACACACTATTGTAGCAATGTTTAGACTATTAAATGATTATTTAATTTAGGTAAATTTGTTTAAATAAAAGAATTTTGCATACATTTATTATAAACAATTGTAATTTTGTATGTGTTCTTCACGCTGAAAAAAAAATTAATCTTGTTTCATAATATGCGAAAAACGTTCCCGTTTAATAAAATGTACTCAAAGGGTCATTCCGGAGATATTAATTTTTTTCTCCCACTGTGCGCTTGAGCAGTACGCAGCGCGCTTCGCTGCTAGCTCGTTAGCACAGCTTTCCGTTAGAACGTTAGAACCGACGAGCTAGCAGCGAAGCGCGCCGTGTACTGATCGAACGCACAAATTTAATATCTCCGGAATGAGATATAAAGGACAAATTTTTAAGTAAATTTTATTAAACGGGAATGTTTGCCGCATATTATGACACAAGATTAATTTTTTTTCAGCGAGAAGAACACATACAAAATTTCCATTGTTTATAATAAATGTATGCAAAATTCTTGTATTTAAACAAATTTACCTTAATTAAATGACAATTCTATAGTCTAAACATTGCTACAATAGTGTGTAAAATTTAATTCAATTATACAGAGTGGTCCAAGAGATTCTATTTTTTTAATTTTACCGTGCTCTTAAGTTTGAGAAAATTATGAAATTAAATAACATTAACAAAAAACTGAATTTCAAAACAATTTTTTTACTGTGACATATTGGTCATGCCTACTACACAATTATGTGATTATTTTCAAAATCGGTGATTTCGTGAAAATTTCTGGTCCCACTTGACGTGGCTTGACTCTGTTACCAATTATCTAAAAATAGCCTACAGTAGATTAAAAAATATTTATCCACACCGTCAAACATTATCACAAGGGCCTAAAATTAGATTAACTGACACTTTGGTTCTTAGCTATTTCAATTATGGTGATGTACTTTATGGTCCCTGTCTAGATAAACAAAATGTAAATCGAATTCAATCCATTCAAAAATCATGTTTAAGATAAATTTATGGTATATATATATATATATCTTACAAATTGTTAGACGCAAAATGGTTAAATACTAAAATACCACAAAATTTGCATAGAAAAATTCAATACCGTTCCGATGTTCATAACCTAAATTTAAGATTCAAAGGCCTAATATCCCCACCTGCTCACAAAACAGCAATATTTAGACGATCTTTTTCATATAACGTTTATGCTTTATAAAATAACCTGCCTGAACATCTTAAATCTCTAAAAAAGTTAATATTTGCGAAGCTTTTGTAAATAGCTTTTTTATATAAAATATTTTTTTTGTTGTTGTTTAAACCTATATTTTTGATAATAATTTACTTTCTTAAATTGTTTAATAAACCTTTCAACTACATTAATTTAGTTTTTGAATAAACCTTTTTTCGTCTGCCTTCCAGTCTACTACTCTGACGGCTAACCGCGCGGCGACGATCATCGCCCGACCGCAGCCGAGTAAGTAAGCGGTGGTACGTTTGTTATAAATTAGGAAATTACCCTTACCAACAAGGGCAACAATTCAAAATGTTGTAAATAATTTTTTAACATTCGGCAGTGTTAATAGGGTTCATAATAGGGAACCGCAAGCAAGACCAGTAAATAAAGAACGCTAATTACGGGACACTTTAATTTGTGCAAGCATCGAACAAAATCCAACCCAGTCAACCAGACAAGTTGCCGAACAGTTCGATCTATCACGGTCTATGGTAGGCAAAATTTCACACGAAATATCCTTTTCACCGATGAATCGTCATTTTTATACATGGTAGGCGTAATTCCATGTACCATCGGTATTGGTCCAGGACCAATCCTCATAAGCAATATGCTGCCAATACTCAACGACCACAAAAATTAAATGTTTGGTGTGGAATGCTGGGAGACCATATTATAGGTCCATTTTCTATAGATGGTACCTTAAATGGTCAAAAGTATCTTGAACTGCTGCAAAATGAAATTGTTCCCGCAGTTCGTGCTCTGCCTGTGCCTTTGAGCTAGTACACTGCAAAAAATATCAGTGTGTAAATTCTCTTTTTTTTTGTGTTAAAATTTTTGTGTAAATTTTGTGTAAAAATCGTGTAAATACTTTTACACGAATGTTCCTAAATTGGGAATCAACACTAAAATGTGTAACCACTTGTTATTTTACACGTTAATGTGTTATAAACTCATATTTAATAAATATCGTGTTATGTTACACAAAGTTGTGTAAATTTTAACAAATATCGTGTAAAATTTGCCCTTTTGCTTCTTACCCCTTTATATTTAATATGAAATTTAAACTTTGACTTTAGAAAACATAGTGGGTAATAAAAAATTTGCCAGTAACACATGACATTTTATCTTTTTTAAAATGATCTTGTTTCCTTTATTACTTTTTTTAAATGTTTTTAATAATTTGTTTAATATAAAAATATTATAATATAATATTTAGTCTAATTGAAATTATAAAATATTTTTTTTTAATAAAAGTATTTTTTTAAACGTAATTTTTATTTATCTACCCAATTTAGTGTAAAATTGAATACGCTAAAATATTAAACAATATCACCATCTGTTGTTAAATTTAATACCTATAAAGTTGTGTAAAAATTTCACAAACAATGTGTTAAAGTTTAATTATTCTTCGTGTAAATTATTACACGATATAAAAAACAAATCAACACACTGATGCTGTGTTAAAATTTTACACGATTTCGTGTGGACTTGGAATAACACAGTTTGGTGTTGGGGCGTGTAGACTTGTGTTAATTATTTTTACAGTGTATGGTTTCAACAGGATGGATGTTCCGTACTGTTGGAAAGAGAATATTTGCAGGACATTTTTGCAGACCGCCAAATAAGTGGTCACAGAAATATTCTCTAGTCAGCAAGATCACCGGACTTGGCTCAGCAAATCAGGGCCAATAAAAATAATTAAGAGCCCTGAGATGCTGTCAAATGACAACATTTTTATAATAGGTTAACCTATAGCAGTACAGCAGCGCACATAGGTAGAATTCGGTCACTTAGGCGGCCAAAATTATTTTATTATCTCTTTTAGTAGGAGACATGATAAAAAATGTCTAATAGGTTAAACTAAATAGAAAAAGGTATTTTTACCAAGTTTTGTCGACATATTGGTTTACGTAGTAGAATTTTCACATTTTTTGAAATTTAATAGTTGAACTCACTGGTTTTTTCGTAGACTAATAAGTTTTTTTATTGATCTACGGCACGTATTTTTAGATGAGTCCACGCTGAATTTAATCAAAATTGGATGAGTACTTTTTGAGATACAGAGCAGTGAATATTTAAGGGAAGTAAATCATACAAGATGTAGTAATTACATGGAATTCATTATTTTTCCAAATTTTTACTATGCAATTTACATTTTAAAACAAGTTTAACAAAAAGTAATATTACTAATATTAGTCATAAATATGATTGAAAACATAATATAAACATAATATATAACACAAATTAAAAAAATCATATTCTTAATAATAAATACTGATTAAAGTTACACAGGTACAAGTTACAAAAATTAAAGTAATTTACCAAATAAAATGTCTTCGTCATCGCTTTCCATACATGTATCACAGGCTACCTCTGTGTTCGGCTCTGCAGAAACCAAAAGTCGTAAAGTTTCCTGCGAAAACGATTTTGAAATTGTTTTCTTTTCTCAAAGAACTGATAAGAGGGTCGGATGTCATAAGTAACCTGTGATATATGTGTAGATTGCATTCTTCACGTGAAAATTTACGGCAAAGTTAAGGCGGTACGACCGGAAATGCGTATTCCGGGCTTCGGCAGCTTCTTCTGAAAACTGGCCAATAGGTAAAATGGCATTTTCGCAAATTATTGCCCCGTGTAATAAAATTGTATGCATTGTGGGGCTCATATATACGGTATATATATGTATACGGTGCCACCCATACAAATCCACGTACAGTTTTGCCGTTTCCATTGCATACTCATCAAACTTTTGGATGCCGCTTGTGATGGCCTCTAAAATTGTTTGGATTCCACAAATAAAATTTTAATTTAAAAATCGTTATCTAAAGGTGAAAATAAAAGTTTGTACGTGTCACGCTTTGCAATTAATCTTTACTAGGCTCACTGGATTATGGGGTTCGCTCCTGCATCGCTCACCCTACAAACTTCCAGCTCGCCCGTAAAGATTCATTTACAAAGCTTGACACGTAAATAACTATTATAAGATTTTTAATGTAAATTATAAATTTCTTGATTTCTGCCCAAATTACTTTCAAGTGGAATTTTTCGCAAAGTGGACCAAAGTGGACCGTAATTTTTTCTCAGTTTTTAGCTAAATAAATTATTTATCAATTACAAAAAGAAAAAATACTCGGACGGGCCTGGAAAGGTAACATTTTTACTTTTGAAACGGAAAAAAGTATAAAAAGTATGTTAAAAAAGGGTATATCTTTAATGGGCTATAATTATGCGAAATATTGACATTTATTATAGTATTTCTTTAAGAATTATAAGTAACATACCTGAATTGTCAATATCCATCACATTCACTTAATAATTGAACTTTCATTCACTAAAAAATGACTTTGTAAAATAGTGTTTGTAAGGGTTTCGAGAACGAGTTTAAGCAGCTTGCGCGACGGTCAAGTTTCGACTTATTATTGGGAATGCACATGTTCTGCTGGGACCGTGAAAGGGGTCGTCTATTGTTCTTTGGACTTTCTATTTTTCCCGTAAAGGATTAGTTTTCTTATTAATTAACTTTGAAATAAACCCTTTTTGTCTCCCTAAATCCCCGAATTCTACCTATGTGCAGCGTTTGGGGGCCTATTTGAACATTTACTTTAATTTATTTATTGTTTAATTTAAATATTTTAGAATGCCATTTTTGTAACATTAACTTTAATTTATTTATTTAAACATTTTACAATACCAAGAATACTATCGTTTATTTTCCAGATTTTCGGAAAAAAATTCAATAAGTATTCGTTTTTGTAAACAGCGTGGCCGGAATAATACTGAAATTAAATCGAGACTCGATAGCGAAATTCGCGTCAAGGTTGTCTAGTAGTGGGATTGTAGTACAATCATTGTACATCAGTTAGAGGAGGGGAACTAAAACATTGGCGGACGTTTAATTGTTTTGATTTAATAGTTTTAAAATCTTGTACTGCAAGCTTATGGCAGAGAGGAATTAAATATTTTGTTATCCAATTCGTTTAACAATGGTTGTTTGTCTCTCTTATTTATACGTTTAACTCACTTATTCGTACGTTTTATATAGTATGCATCTTTGTTTATTAAACGGCCTAGGATCCCTTTACCATCCCTGTATAGATACAGGGTGTCCCATATATATATATATATATATATATATATATATATATATATATATATGTAAGTCGACGTGTTCCGGGACAAGTACAACTGAATATTGACTGTTTCCGAGACATGTGACGTGTTCCGGGTCGGTCTTGGAAGTGCCATATGTATAATGATTTCTTCCAGGACCGTCTTGGAACTGAGTATTGATGACTTCCAAGACATATCCTAAAAACTGACTTTTGATTACTTCCAAGACATACTAAAAATGAATAATGGTGACTTCCAGGACATTTGGAAAGTTAAATATTGAGGGGATATTAAAGACAATAATAAACGTTTTTACTCCACTGCGACGCAGAAATCAATTTATTTAACTTTAAAACACCCAATAAACTTCTTTCTGCATATTTGTTAATAAATTAAATACAAAAATAAGCTTTTTTATTAAATTGTTTTTTGGTAGTTTATCTACTAAAATTATATATATGTAATAAAGGGAGGAGGAAGGTAAATTATAATTATTATTAGATCGATACAAACTAGTTTTGGTTTTCTGATACCCAAGTGACCACTAAGGAAACGAATTCGGTTTTATACGATTTTATAGGTCCTATATGAAACATCCTGGTTTACATTATGACATCTATATGATTAAATAGTGAATTCCATTTACCACTTAAAGGAACTTATATGGATTTACCTATTTGGTTTCTGTGCTAGATGTGATAAAATATGGAATTAAAGTCATTTATATGGATTTATCTGGTTTCTGTGCTATAGGTATGTCTTTCCTGATAGGTTTTCTTACATGGTTAAATATGGCAATCCATATAGAAATTGTTTCTATATGGTTTACATGTACGGACCTATATGTAAATATCGTTTTTTATATGTACAAACTTCTATCTGGTTTAATAGTGCAATGCCTGTTTCAAAAACATAATATATTATATTAAACAGATAGGAACCAGATAAAAGATAGATAATTTTTTATATGTTTCTTATAGCATTTTCAATAGAATCTGATTTTGGTCCTAATTTAATTTTTTTAATGCAACCCAACCCAATCCCTTCCGAAAATTCCTTAAAGGCGAATTTTTTTTTAAAATGCCACCCAACTCAACCTAACCCCTTCTGGTAATGCCCTAAAATACCAAAAAAGGCAAAAAAAAATGCAACCCAACCCAACCCAACCTAACCCCTTCCAAAAATTCCTTAAATACGATTTTTTTTTAAATGCCACCCAACTCAACCTAACCCCTTCTGGTAATGCCCTAAAATACCAAAAAAGCAAAAAAAATGCAACCCAACCCAACCCAACCTAACCCCTTTGATTTGACCCCTTTCGAAAATTTCCTAAAATGGGTTTCTTTATATAGTTAAATATGAAATTAAAGTCATTTATATGGTTTTATCTGGTTTCTGTGCTATATGTTTTTCCTGATAGGTTTCTTTATATGGTTAAATATGGCAATTCATATGGAAATTGTTTTCTATATGGTTTACATGTACGATCCTCTATATAGATATCTGGACCTATATGTACATATCGATTTCTATATGTTCAAACTTGTTTACTGGTTTAATAGTGCAATGCCTGTTTCAAATACATAATATATTATATTGAACAAATAGGATCCAGATAAAAGCCAGTTAATTTTATTTTCAAAGGGAGGTCTCCGAATCCAATTTTGGTCTTAATTTAATTTTTGCAACCCAACCCCTTTCGGACATGACCTGAAATGCCCAAAAATTCAAAAAAAATCAACCCAACCCAACATATCTCCTTTCAAAAATTTCCTTAAATGCGAAAAAAAATTTAAAAAATGAAACCCAACCCAACCTAAACCCTTCCAGAAATGCCAAAAAATGCGGAAAAAATGCAGCCCAACCCGACCTAACCCCTTCCTTGAAATGCCCAAAAAACGCAAAAATAATTCAAAAAAAATGCAACCCAACGCAACCTGACCCCATTCAGATATGACCTGAAATGCCGAAAAATGCAAACAAATTAAACCCAATCCAACCAAACCCCTGTCGGAAATGCCCTAAAATGCCAAAAAAACAAAAAAAGTGGAACCCAACCATTTTGAATATAACCTGAAATACCCAAAAATGCAAATAAAAAGTGCAACCCAACCTAACCCCTTCCGAAAATGCCCTGAAATGCCCAAATATGCGAAAAAAAATCCAAAATCCAAAAAAAATCAAGTCGGGGTCAAACGTTAGAGGGTCAATTAGAAGTCAATTTCTCAGACCGGGGTAAATTTTAGGAGGTAAGTCCATTTGAAAGTTTTTGTTCCTCGTCAAAAGTACTATCCGATGAGTAAATTAAAAAAATGGGGAAATTTCTACAAATTTATTTTTATTCAAAAAATTTTCAAGTATTTTAATTTTTCAAAGTCAATTTCCCAGTCCGGGGTAAATTGTGGGAGGTAAGTCCAAATGAAACTTTTTGTTCCTTGTCAAAAGTACTATCGGATGAGCAAATAAAAAAGAGGGTATTCCTGCAAATTTATTTTTATTCAAAAATTTCAAAGTCAATTTCTTAGTCCGGGAAAAATTGTAGGGGGTAAGTCCATATAAAACTTTTTGTTTCTTGTCAAAAGTACTATCTGATGAGCGAATAAAAAAAAATCCCAACAAATTTATTTTGTTTAGTCAATTTCTCAGTCCGGGGTAAATTGTAGGGGGTAAGTCCATAAGAAACTTTTTGTTCCCTTGTCAAAACTACTATCTGATGAGCAAATAAAAAAGGGGGTATCCCTACAAATTTTAGTACCTACCTACCTATTTTATTTTTTCAAAGTCAATTTCCCTATCCATTTTAGGGTACAAGCAATAAAAGTAGTATTATCTTTTATTTATAACCTTGTTAGGCCTAAGCCTAAAGGCAATATTTTATCTTTTCAAAATACCTTAAACAACTTCATTGTGAACTTTTTGTTTAAGCTATTTTGTTATATTTTAATTAAAAATTAATTTGTTTACTTTAAGTATAATATAATACCTACTACTATTTAAATATTATTTTTTAGATTTGTTAATTTATATTAAACTTTTTTTTGTTGAAAATTCATAGTTCATAGATATTTGTTTTTTGTACAATATTTTTTTTAACGTTTTTGAATATTTTTTCATTGGTGGACATGTAACCTTAAATTGTTCATTATTACTATAAAATTATTTTTCATAATAAAATCTATTATCTTTAAATAGTTTATTTTGTATGAATACAATTTTTATTATTGTAAAATTCTCGAAGCCGGTCCTGTTATCCCATAATTATTTTTAAAATACTTTAGTCTGAACCTCAGAGGGCCAAATTTCAGAAGTGTTTCCTTTGCTTAGCACAGAGGTAAGAAGAAAATAATCTTCTTACACAGAGGTCTCCCTTCATATATTCTTTTTGTAAAGCGCCAACCATAGAAATAACACTTTCTATGGCGCCAACCAAAGTTCTTAGAAAAGTTTGACAGACAGCAACAATTTGTTGCCAACAAAATAATAATTTTTATCTCCACGCGGTCTATAATTTAACCTTTATTGTTGTCAACATTCGATAAGGAAATAGCTTATTATGGCCTAGGCCGATAAAACATTTTATAAGGCAAGTAATTAGTTCGATTTTTTGTCGCTAGGGGTATTGTTTTGGCAAATTAATCCTTTTCTAAGAAATTAACGTTTTAAACTGCTTTAATGTACTTATAATAAGCACTAATTTGTTTGTTTTACCGTTAATGTTTAATATTTTTCATTAAATTATTGTAAAATTAAATATAAATAATAAAACAACTACCCATTTTTTAAATAAAAAATCAAACAAATTAAAATTAGATAGGTATTTATTAAACAATTAAGTAATTGAATTCAATAGCAAGAGGGTAAGTAAAAAATTTTCTTACAAAAATCAATTCCTACTTAAATCATGTAGGTATACCTATAGGTATTGTGAAACTATTTCTGCTTCTAAAAGCAATAATAATAATAATAATAATAATTTAATGTAATCTTTAGCTAATAAATAAATGATATTCTAAAAAAGTGAAGTCAGGCCGCTTTGATGTTGAATTATATTAAGTGCTTTGAATATAAAATGTTGTACCATTCGGCCAAGAAGTGTCTCTTTGTGCTTCGCTCAATTGTAGGCCTCCGCTACGCGTCGGTCTTCAAACTTTAAGCTTAGCACAAAAAGCCTTAGGTACTTCTTTGCCTAATGACATAAATAACTAGTATTGTTAAAAATTACATTTTAGAAGTATAGTACCGATTCTTACTTTTGGTAAACTCTTTTGACTTAGCAAAACATTTAAAAAAAAAACCGAAATAGAGACAACCCAACTGGATAAATATCCCCTTTTAATAGTTGGCAAATACAGGGTGGCCAGTCTTGATATTTTTAAAACCTCTCTTGACACGTTACACTTTTCCATTCAGTGTTATTTATAATATTTTCTAATGAGAAGCATTTAATGTTTTAACAAAATAAAACAAAGGCTAATCTTTTATGGGTTTATTATAAAATAATTAAAATACACAATTTATTTCTTTTTATATTGGTTGTGAATCCATGTCTTTATCTTGGGTGCTGTTCTACTTCGTAACTCTGGATAAGCAACAATAACACTTTGTATCTGTTTTAAAGATGGCAATTTTTTATTCTCAATTTGATCGCTAAATTCTCTGAGAATTATTTCTTTTTCAGTAAATGACCACCTTTTTCTTTTAACATAACCCATTGGAGAACCTACAAAAAAATTATTATTATTTAAAAAGTTTTAATCCTTTAATGGGATTTTAATATACTTTTACGTTGGCTTGTTCTTGAAGTGCTTAAATTGGAAGTTTTAGTTAAATTATTTATGTCAATATCTCGTTTCATATTTATGTCATTATTATCTTGTTCCATATTTATGTCATTATTATCTTGTTCCATATTTATGTCATTATTTATGAATTTCGTTATACCATATTCTTCACCTTCTTCATTGTCACTATTATCACCCTGTGCTCTGTTTAAAAGTTGTGACATTCTTAATATTTCTCTGTTCACCAAAGGTTGTCTATAGATTTCTTTATGTATTTTTTCAGCATGACCCATGTAGTTTGCTAGATCAGTTACTTCTTCATCCTCCAAATTTAAAGTAATGCACGTAGTTGCAATGTGTTTTCTTAGCTCTGTTCCTCTTAATCTTTTAGGATATAGCGCTCCACAATCTACTGAGAATTTTCGCATTAAAATGCAAGCCCTTAAAAATTTGAATGGCTTGTTGCCTGGAACCCCAAATAAATAAGGGTTTTGTTCGCAAATTCCTACCATACTTCTGACCTTTAACATTAAATTTAAACATTCCAATTGGGATGCATCTATTAAGACTGAAACAGTTCTATTGAGCTTTCCTCTTATGGCAAATCGCACATATTTTCCAGCCCTTTTTCTATCATTTTCTGACATTGTTTTATACAAGTCTTTATTTTCAACAGGGTTTAATCCCTGATACTTTTTAAAATCTTGTATTAATATTCTTTCCACTTCTCCAGCGCGTCGTCTGTTAAAAACTTGTATGGATGAAAGCGTAAATTCTGCCAGGTTAAGCCAATTTGCATAACTAATCATACTTTTTAAGTTACCTACAGCATCTTGTCGTTTTTTATTTAAATAGCTGTGTAATTTTTTTATATCCTCCATAGGTGGAAGCTCCACCTTTTTATTTCTGTTTGACTGAATTTGTGATTCTGATGCTACCCTATTTATGTCAAGATTCATTTCTTCTGCCATAAGTTTTAAGAAATCTTCTGCATTTACCCTTTTTATAGGATCGTGATTTTTAATAGATTCAGTTATAAGAAAATTGCATGTTTGTTTTAACAATGTGCCAAGTGAAAACGCCACAGATGGAACCTCAAAAATCCCGGTATCTGCATCGTATTTAGCTTCGTTTCGAATTGCTTGAAGACATATATCAAGGAACTTTGGATCAAATACCGAGGCTAAATCATGGATTTCTTTATTTATGATTTTAACTGCATATAGAAATCTCCCTAATAGTCGCATTCTTTGGCGAATCATTTCATGATGTCTTGTATTTGGATATTTTTGGCACATTCTATTTGCATAAATAATAATAAGTTCATCAAATCTAAAATAATAAAATTGATTAAAAATAAAATCCATATTAAATTTGACAAAAATATATGAGGTGTTTCAAAAAAGTTATTATTTTAATTTACTTTACTTTACTTTTGACCGTTTTCGGAATATAACTTTTTACTTTCAATTGTTTTATTGCTATTTTGGGTGGTTTTAAATAATTGTAAGCTGTTGCTATATTTACTCTTCCAACACCTTATTTAAGAATACCATACAGTATTATTTCATAATATTACCATCCTGCAAAAACGCACAAAACAACATTATTAAAAAAATTCAATAAATCGGAAGACTACAGATTCCTTCCATCAAAATAGGTCGATATGACCCAACTTACCCATATTCAACCCTTTTTAATTTCGTATTTTTATAAATAAATTTAGCGGAAGGAATATTAAATATAGATAGATTAGGCCAAATCGACTTATTTTGAGGCAAGAAATCCGTGGTTTCCAATTAATTGTACATTTTTACTTCAATGGTGTTTTGTGAGTTTTTACGTTCGCTATCTAGTCAATTCCTAAAGACAAGGTTGCTAGGTACTATAAGGCGCCATGTAATTGTTTCATATGATATATAAAATGTTTTGCAGGAAAAAATATAAGTAAAATTTACTACAATTTTGCATATACAGGGTGATTCAAAACTCAAGGCGAAAAATTAAGCAATATATAGTTTTATATTATTGATAAAAAATGGAAAATAAAATTTTTAGAGACAAGGCTTTGTCTCCGAGATATTAGACTTTAAAGTTTCTGCATGTGATCAATTTTTAACTTTAAGTAATACATAATATAAAAATACAAAAATAATTAAATCAAATGTTCAAAAAGTATTTAAGTCAGGTGATCTCGCAGACTATAGTCTATATATAGCACCTGACCACGCCGACCAATCCATCTCCTATTTAAAGTTTAACCAAGCGACAACATTTCGTCCAACATGCGGTGGTGCTTCGTCGCGACACATGCGATTGTATACCAAATCCACAGGAATATCTTGGTCGGCGTGGTCAGGTGCTATGGTCTGCGAAATCAGCTGACTTGAATACCTTGGACTATTTTGTATGTGTGCATTTAAAACAACAGTTACTGGTTTACGCAGTGGAAATTAATAACCAAGAACAATTATTCGAACAAATTATTAATGCAGTTGAATGCACTCAAAATAGGCAAAACATGCAATTAGTGTACAATTCCCTTATTAATTAATCTGGATTTTACAATGTTATTTATAATCCCAAAATTATCTTTTGTATACACTTATCAAATTCTTAAATCTATCAAGAAACAACAAAATTATAAGAAAAATTACCTTATCATCCTTCCAATTGTGTCATCTCGAATTGAGGGAAGCAAAAATTTTTTTACAACTTCGTTTGCTTTTGAGTGGATTCTCCCTGTAACTCTTTTGCTCATTTTCAAAACATTTCTACAACTTGCACTATTTAAATTTGAGCATTGGCTAAAATGCTTTCTAATTGATTTTTTTGAAAAAAAGCCTTTACATTTTGCACAGGCCAAGTAGTCTCTAGCATTATTCTGTGAATTTTGGTTTGGTCTTCGGCTTACAATAAGTTCCCCATCATTGTAACATTTGTTTGTGTTATATAAAAAATTTCCTCTTTTTCGTATATCACCTAGTAATATTTTCCTTTCCTCGCATCTTTTGGGCAGAGACATGAATTTTTGTACTTCACTTTTATTTTTGTGCACCATCTCTAAATATCTGGATATTTTCTGTTGTTTTGTATGACAGAAAACACAAAAGTTTTGTTTTTTGTCACCTTTTTTGCCTCTGGATTTATTAACAACCAGATTTTCATCGTTTATTGCTACTTCACATGTTCTGTTCATATTATCCAAAACCCTTGTTTTAATTGAATTTCCAGAATTTTGCGCTGGCACATCATTTTCCAATTCATCAAGCAATTCATCCTCACTTACCTCACTAAGGCAGTATTCCATATCTTGATCATCAGTGCAATCACCCTCAAAATCAGAAGCAATTATCCCAACTTTTGAAACCCCCACTTTAGAAATGTTTTTTATAGAGTTGTTCTCAGTGGGACCATAGTTTTCTTTTTCATTGTTTATTTCATTTTCCTCAAAATCATTGTCCTGAACAGGATTTATTATTATGAGATTTTTTCCTAAATTAACATTAACCTCAGTGGGATTGTAGTTATCTTTTTCAAAATTATCTATATTAACCTCAGTGCTTTGTTTTTTGCCACCTGTTTTGCCTCTGGATTTATTAACAAATAGATTTTTATTGTTTATTGCTACTTCACATGTTCTGTTTATATTATCCAAAACCCTTTTTCCAATTGAATTTCCAGAATTTCGCGCTGGGACATCATTCTCCAAATCATCAAGTGATTCATCCTCACTTTCCTCACTAAGGCAGTAGTCTTCATCTTGATCATCTGTGACATCATCCTCAAAATCAGAGTCAATTATCCTAACCGTTGAAACCCTTGCTTTAGAAATATGTTCTATAGAGTTGTTCTTAGCAAAGCCATAGTTTTCTTTTTTATTGTTTATTTCATTTTTCTCAAAATCATTGTTCTCAACAGAATTTACTATTATAAGATTTCTTTTTAAATTAACATTAACCTCAGTGGAATTGTAGTTATCTTTTTCAAAATTATCTATATTAACTTCAGTGCAACCATAGTTATCTTTTGTGAAGTGATCTATATTAACCTCAGTGAGACCTTGTTCATTATTTGTTACGTTCCCATAACAAGTCACATTTTTTTTTTCATATTTATTTGCACCATAATTTTTTAAAGCTTCTTTGGAATCTTGAATTAAGAAAAAATGTTGTTTTAGATACTATATAAGATGCAGATAACCCTTTCCAGTGGGGTCCTAATGACCCACGCAAATACCGTAACGGTTGACAAATTTCGCGCTAAATATTTTGAAGGGTGGGAGACAGGGTTGCCTTAAATCAATATTTTTTTAAATGTAAATTATTATTTTGAATTAAATTTTGTTTATTTAATACGTTTAAGCCACATTAATCTATTACACAATTTGATAAGTGCAGATTAAAAAACATATTTAAATTTTATTTATTTATTGTTTTGTACCTATAAAGGAGTTTTGTTTATTTATATTTTGTAATATACAGTATGTGCGATTTAAGACCGCAACGCGTTGACCGATTTTAATATATTTTTTTGGTGATTCAGACATGCCTCAAATACAAGTTTGAGCTCAATTTGTTTGTTACAGCATAGCGAATTTTAACTAACGACCAACCCTGTATATAAATCTACTATACATACAAAAAAGGTTAAGTATTTATTCGACTTTAAAAAACGTATATTTTAAAAAAACATTACTTATTTTTATACTTTGTATAGAGAGGCTTTAGGTACGTCTGAATACATTTAAAAAAAGAATGTTGCCTAATGGTCGTTCTCTAAATTTCGACCTCTTTAGCAGGTCTTGAAAAAACTAAAATTTAAAATTTTCCCACATGGCTAAATTATTTAGCCAAAATAGAGCTTGTATTATGTATACAAAAATAATAAAATCGTTCCAGGCGTTCCAAAATAATGTGATAATACACTGCATCATAATAAATGAATTAACAATGAAGAAAACAAACTCTTTTAGTGCTACAAAAAAGAAAAAATTAAATAAACAAAATTTAAATATGTAATTAATAGCCAATCTGACCTTAATCCTAACAAAGACTAATCTGAGAATGATATAACTTAAAATAACTTAAAATACTGGATGTCCCAAAACTCTGTAAATAAGGTGATGGTACTTTCTTCAACAACATTAGTTACTGATGTATGATAAAATATTAAAAAAGTAATATTGGCAAACTTCTTTGAGTTATGAAGGTCCAAAAATTTTGTGTGAACTTCTTTATTTTGTTTATGTTTGAGTTAACTATTCATTAATTTTTTTTTTCAATAAATTCGGTTAATATTTTGTTTCAGTGTCAAAAGAAAATAACAATAATTAGACAACGTTGTAACCATTAAATTCAATTAAACGTCAAGTAAACTTATTGTCATGTGTGACAGTTTTTAAATAAGTTACATTTGATGAACTATTAAGTTACTTTTTTACTAGGCTTTGTGTTGCCTGTTAACATAAAATTATTCTGTTTGTCTTGAAATTTTACAAAGTTGACTTTTCATTTCCGAAATACTTAAAAGTCCAAGAATTTTGCAAATATTAAATTTTTAATACTTTTACAAGCATTACTTGAAGTTCCCAAAGACCATACCATAGCCTGTTTCAAAGTTTTGGGAAACAATGTACCTATAAGTAAAATTTACTAAAACTAATTTTAAATATGCAGACTATTTCTGGGTAATCAGGAATTGTTTTGCCCTGGTATCAAAAAAATCTAAATATTTTTGAACTATATACAACAGTTCTATATGTCCTATATCTATTGGAACATAAGTCTTATATCTATTGAAACATAAGTTTTTAGTTGAAAATACAAAAAAATGTTAAAACAATGTAGTTTGTGTTAAAAAAATTAAGTATGTTTGTTACGTTCTTATAACAAGTCACAATTGGGTTTTTTATTTGCTTTTTTTTGCACCCTCATTTTTTAAAGCTTCTTTAAAATCTTAAGTTTAGAAAAAATTGTTTAGTTTTACATAGGTATTATACAAAAGGAGCAGTTAAATTGAATTAATTGATTTTAGGAAATGACTTGTCAAAATTAAATTTTTGGACTTGTACTGTTTTAAATCTCACAGATTCAATTGATGTATCAATTAATTAATGTATCAATTAATTTATGGACATATGTGTCTATAAATTTCATAATATTGAAAGAAATTTCAACATAAGTACAAACATATCAATAGAAAGACGTCAGTTTAAAACTTACCCAAGGATTTAATCAAACATGCTTCAAACTTTCCACCATTGTGGTTAACAACACATAAATTTCCTTTTGACAATTTAATTTTTTTTGAAGGGTAAACACCACTTGTACCATTTGAAAATTTTACCAAAGTAAACATTTTAACTAAAAAATAATTTAATTTGTTTTTTAATATTCAAGAAATAAATATTTTATCCACTTTTCCAAAATGAATTAACCCTTTCGGAGCCAAATTTAAATTAATGGACAGTTACTTTAGAGAGGTCAAGTATAATATAGGGTAAAAAAATACTTCTAACATATTTACCAAACTAAACGGTTTATTGTGAATTTTTAAAAAACAATTTCTTCCTCTTACTAAACATAATTGTAGGTACATTGCATTTTATGCAAAAGGTATGAACCTTTTACGTACAAGCCTCAAGCTTACAGCGTCCAGCTGTCTTAATGGTAAAAGTTATAATACAAAATAATAGATATTTAAAAATATAAATGGTTTTAAAAAACATGTCCACTCCAGTGGACATAGCATTCAAAAGGGTTAAAATCTAGATTTAAGAACAGTTAAAAATTTAATTTGCAAATCATTTATAATCATGCCTGTTCGTAGATGCTACAGTAGCAGCTACACTAACCTTAACTACTACTTTTTGTCCAATTAGATTTGAATATTGCTGCACTATGGCACACCTGTGAAGGTAATAAGGTAATAGGTACAGAGTCTACATACAGACATAATATTTTACATTCTTTAAGCTAAAGGCTTTGCACTGTTTTACTTATCTTGTATTATTAATAGGTAAGCATAAGTAGTTTAATCATTCAATTTTAATGTCCATAAGTACGAACACAACTTGCCAATGATTTATTATCTATGGGTTTCAGCGTGAACACATCCTGCCTCTTACAACAACATGTGTACTTTCTTCAATTATTTTTGCAATCATTCATATTTTTGTTTCCTTTTTTGGCTAAAAAGATCAAGCAAACCATTTTGCTAAAAATTACAAGAATATTTTTCGATTTTTTACCTCAAAACGTTTCTTAAATCCTGTGATCACCACACACGACAACAGTCCCTTTGGGGTTTTCTATGAGAGAGTCGGAGAAAAAGAAAGAAAACTGCAATATTCATTCCATTTAAAAATAGATTAAATCATCTACTGTAGATGTCGCTGCAAAGCGAGACCAGTTTACACAGGAGAACGCGGTAAATTAAAATAGAATTGCAACTATATTGTTAAAAATTTTAAGAATATTTTTCGATTTTATTACCTTAAAACGTTTTTAAAATCCTTAACCAC
Source organism: Brassicogethes aeneus (assembly GCA_921294245.1). Lineage (NCBI taxonomy): Eukaryota > Metazoa > Arthropoda > Insecta > Coleoptera > Nitidulidae > Brassicogethes > Brassicogethes aeneus. The sequence continues at coordinate 4,273,753 of OV121137.1, forward strand.
TCTGTGATTACCACACAAGACGAGAGTCGGAGAAAAAGAATGAAAATTGCAATATTCATTCCATTTAAAAATAGAGTAGACGTCGCTGCAGAGACAGGTTTACACAGGAGATCGCGGTAAATTTAAATACAGTGCTTGCAAACACAAGTCCGACCGGTTTGGGAAGGACGCGTGAAAATAACAAGGATAGAACGCCAAACAGAAGGCGCTTACAATACGCACGCCTGACACTCTAACCAATCAAATTCTGTTTGGCATTCTATCCTTATTCTTTTCACGCGGGTATTGAACAACCGTCCTTTCCAAGGCGGTCGGACTTGGATTTGCAAGCACTGTATATTCTTTTTCTATGTTAAATATAATGGAAGACTGGGCGGTTGGGCGATGGGCGGTTATTGTAAACAAACTGTTTAACGGTTAACCGGTTATTTCTAAAGACCAGTTAACCTAAGACAGATTAACTGGCTAGAAAATAACCGGTTAATAATAACCTTTTCTTTTGGTAAAAAAATTCCACACTTCAAAATTATAAACCGGTAAACGTTAAAAAAATCCAGCTGAGTAGAGAAAATTTGACATTTGTGTCAAATAGACTATACTCTATGGATTTGGCGCTATTATCATACACCCAGGCCCGGATTTAGAAATTTGCCGCCCCTAGGCAGTTGCAAAAATTGCCGCCCCCCTCGAAACTTCTTTAATGGTGGAAAGTTTGGTACGAAGTTTTTCAATAAATAAAATGCACCTTTCTGAGAGCAAATACTTTATTTTATTATTTAGTATCCTTATAATCATGAAGTATATAACATCATTTAAGAATTACCATTATGTATGCGATTGTTTTTTATAGAGAAATTATTGCTTATTGGTTGAAATTTTTACGTCTCGATTTTCGGATGGCAAACTCATCGATAATGGAATCAAAATCTAAAGACATGAGCAAAGCTGAGTTAACAAAGCGAGTGGGTTTAATCGTTCTGCAACCAGTTTTGATCTAAAGTAGTTTTTCACTCGCCGCAGTACGGAAAATGATCGTTCAGCGCTACAATTTGATACGGGTGTGCAAACGAGCATTCGGTACGCTATATCAACATTCGGAAAAACTGTGTGGAGCTCATTGCTTCTTAGTAATTTGAGCAGATCCATAGGAGAATTTTTTTCCATATTCTTTTTGACGCAATAACTTTTAAATAAAATCATTTCATTTGCAAACGATGCTTCGATATCTTGATCATAGAAATTTATCAATTGAGCAGATTTTTCACGAATTTCTTTTTCATTCAAACAATGCATGTCTGAAATGACTGAAAATTTATGATAAAGAACTTTGTACGCTTTTTCTCTTTTTTGTAATTCAGATAAAATTTTGTCTAAAATGACATTGAAGGTATTTATTTTGAAGTTTTCCCGACCAACAAGTTCAACTTCCCCATCTCTAGATTCATCGCATCTTATTTTTCTCGTCTTTTTTCGCGTATAAGCTATAGTAACCGTTTTATATTCTTTGTTCTTGGAAATAGCGAGCGCTTTCTCTTCATACGAGTCAAAATCTTTACGCGTATCACCAATCATTTTGTTCAGCCCTTCTAAAAGTTCAATTACCTCAACAATAGTTGTCTTGACATTTTGTAATTTTTTACCCACAGAATTCATGGAAGATAACAGGAATCTCCACAACTGTTGCATAAACGCAGTTTCTAATGATTAAAGTTGTTGTCGAATCGTTTCGCGTCGTACATTTTTCAACGATATCATCTTCCATTTCTTCTAAAGCTGAGATGATTGCTGGGAAATGATGTTCAAGAGCGTGAACGCCATCATCTTGAGCTGACCAACGGGTGCCTGAAAGTGACTTTACAGTTACTATGCGTCCAGATTCAGAATTTGCACAGTGTTTCGTCAAGATTTCCCAGCGGGGTGTTGATGCAGAAAAAAATTGTACACGTTTTGGATCGTTGCAAAATACGTTACGGCCATCGGACAACTTTCTGCCGCATGTTTTCCAACTAAATTCAAAGAATGAGCAGCACAAGGCGTATAATCGGCGTATTTGTTGGTTTCTTTGATTCTCGCTTGAAGTCCTGTGTAGGGCCCAGACATGTTTGCAGCGGCATCGTTGATGTTGATGCTAAGGGATTCGTGAGTTGACAGAATTGCATTTTCAAGATTATCAGCTTTGTGTCCTGGATTTTCGATAAATTAAAGAAAACGCTCCTCAGGAACTCCATTATCTTTCTTATGATGAATGACAGCTGATCCATATGAGAAATATCAGGAGAAGAGTCTACAATTATCGAGTAGTATTTGGCTATCTTGATTTCTTTGACGATTTCGTCCAGGACTTTTTTTTCCATAAGCTCGATAAACTCATTGGAAATTGTTTTTGATAAATAATTTGTTCTGCCGCTACCTTTATTCCCAAATCTGGTAATATGTTCGGCGAGGAATGGATCGAATTGAGCGATTAATTCTAGTAGCATCATGTAGTTGCCGTTATGTTGTGAACCGAATTTTTCGTCGTCACCTCTGAATGGAAGTCCCCGTGAGGCTAAAGCTTTTATTACGGCTACGACTCTTTTCAAAACATTTCGCCAGTAAGAGATTTCTTGCTCATGTAAAAGTGTGATATTTGCATCGATTCTTCCCTGGATTTGAGCTCTGTTCTTGAATTGAGTACTGCAATCATGATGACCGTTGGAATTTTCGTGAAGTGTTCAGCATTCTTCCAGTCGTTGAATCCATCGTTGACAAAAGACGATTTCTACCCAAATAAAAGGCATGGAACGCAATAAACTCTGCCTTTGCCAACGGAGTAGGCAAGCCACGGTCGTAGAGTTTTTTCGCCATTTAAGAGGGTTCGGTGAAAGAAAGAAGCCGAAAAGTAGCGCGTCCAGTCATTATACATCCTTTTGGAAAAATCAGCATTGATGTTCTGATCGAAACCGTTCCGAGTTTGATAATCCATGTTGCGGGATCAGCGGGATCATTTATTTGTAAGATTTCTTTGCCAGGAATATTGTCCGCGTTCTCGTTAGGTGAAATATATTCGTCGACTGTCATTTCAAGTTCTTTCGTTTCTGTATGCGAATCGGACACGGTGTCAGAGTCATTTTCACGCTGACAGTTGGAATCTGCACAAATAAAAAGAAACAACATCTTTAGCGAAAAGTGAAAATTTTAATTATATCCGTAAAAATTTCTGAAATAATTTTTTCTTTGTTAGTTTATAAAACATTTTATTGATTTCCAACTGTCAATCATAATTTTAAGATCATTTTGATAAGACGCCAATCTATAAGTCAGCTGGTGAATGAACCGAATAAATAAATGACAACGATACCTTCTAAATCATTATGAGCTCTCGAAGTTTATTTTTCAACTGATCCGGAATCTGTTTTTTTAAAGAATGTAATCAACCTTGGAGTTTTCTCTAGGACTTTTTAATTTTTCTTCGATTTTTCTGCCGCTCGCTTGCGGTACTCAGCGCCGCTGAATCTTTTACGGTTGTCACTCATGACAAAACGTAGCGTTGAATAAGGTCGTTAAACTAAACTGCTCGGAATAAAAGAAAATGTTAATTTTGGCTTAAAATGTAAATCGTACTATTGCGGTAAATATGCAGTTTATAATGTTGGTAAGCCTGCCAACAAAATAGGCGGGAAATTTAATTCCCACAAATATAACAAGTTTTTAAAGTTTCCGCCAAAATTTGCCGCCCTTCAATTCTTGCCGCCCTAGGCAGCTGCCTACTCTGCCTGCATGGTAAATCCGGGCCTGCATACACCGGTTTCTACTATACTCTATGGTTTCTACATAACCAACAATTGTAATTTCTTTAAAAACATAAAATTGAAATTAATTAATCAATTAATTTCATTTAATTTAAATACATTTTAGATAATGAGTTAAAAAGCATATACCTATAATTAGTTATAGGTATATGTAAAAAAGTATTGACTGGAAATGTAACATAAAATATGTTATTTTTTTTTAAATTTTATAACACAAAAGTGCCATCTCTTTTTTAATCTATAAACTAATAATGAGGAAGTTCTATGATTGATTTAAAGCCATTTTAATTTATTTTGGTGATTTGGTAAAAACTAGAGATGAAGCGGATATCCGGTAACTATCCGGTATCCGGCCTTAATTTACTATCCGGCCGGATACCGGATAGTTACCAGATATCTGGCCAAAAATCCTAGATATTCCACGCTATGCTCACTCTTTAGCTTTAGTCAAATCACGTTGATTATTTATACCTCAAATCATGGAGGCTATACATGTATAGCCTCCATGCATCAAATCAAGGAATGGCGCTGACGGCTTGTCGAAACTTATCCGTCATGGCAGGATGGGTTTACATTTTTCCGGGGTAAATTGTAGGGGGTAAGACTAAATAAAACTTTTTGTTCCTTGTCAAAAGTACTATCCGATGAGCAAAAGAGGGTATTTCCAAGTATTTTCATTTTTCAAAGTCAATTTCCCAGTCCGGGGAAAATTGTAGGAGGTAAGTACATATAAAACTTTTTGTTCCTCGCCAAAAGTACTATCCGATGAGCAAATAAAAAAAGGGTATCCCTGCAAAATTATTTTTATTAAAAATTTTAGTATTTTAGTTTTTCAAAGTCAACTTCCCAGTCCGGGGAAAATTGTAGGGGGTAAGTCCATATGAAACTTTTTATTCCTCATCGAACATACTATCTGATAAGCAAATTACAAAGGAGGATATCCCTGCAAAATTATTTGTACTTATTAAACATTTTTTCAAGTATTTTAGTTTTTCAAAGTCAGTTTCCCAGTCCGGGGAAAATTGTAGAGGGTAATTCCATATAAAACTTTTTGTTCCTGGCCAAAAGTACTATCTGAGAAGCAAATAAAAAAAGAGGGTATCCCTGCACAATTATTTTTATTTAAAAATTTTTAAAGTATTTTAATTTTTTAATGTCAATTTCCCAGTCCGGGGAAAATAGTTGGGGGTAAGTCCATATAAAACTTTTTGTTCCTTGTCAAAAGTACTATCCGATAAGCAAATAAAAAAAGAGGGTATTCCTGCAAATTTATTTTATTCAAAAATTTCAAAGTATTTTAATTTTTCAAAGTGAATTTCCCAGTCCGAGGAAAATTGTAGGGGGTAAGTCCAAATAAAACTTTTTGTTCCTCGCCAAAAGTACTATCCGATGAGCAAATAAAAAAAGAGGGTATCTCTGCAAAATTATTTTTATTTAAATTTTTTTTAAGTATTTTAGTTTTTCAAAGTAAATTTCGCAGTCCGGGGAAAATTGTAGGAGGTAAGTGCGTATGAAACTTTTTGTTCCACGCCAAAAGTATTATCCGATGAGCAAATAAAAAAGGAATTCCTGCAAATTTATTTTTATTCAAAAAAATCCAAGTATTTTAATTTTTTAAAGTCAATTTCCCAGTCCGGGGAAAATTGTAGGAGGTAAGTGCATATAAATCTTTGCAATTTTTTTTTGCTTTTTTTAGACGTTTCAGAGCATTTCAAGAGAGGGTTGGGAAATAGGTTGGGTTGGTACAGGGGCGACGTCTAAAAAATAGGAAACTAGGATATTTCGAGGACGGAGAATCGATTTTTGTGGTCGAGGGGGTTCCATCCCCCCCCAAGACCCCCTTTACTGATAAATTTTTTTCGTTTTTTGGCCATAACTTCCTTATATTCCTGGATAACGCCTTTTTTATGTTTTCTTTTTTACTAGTTTTTTACGCCCTTCAATTATATCCAAAAAAAATTTTTGGGCATTTCGCCAGGGGGGGGTCATTTTTTTTTTCCTGGATAACGCCTTTTTTTATCATGCCATCGGATAGTCCTTTCGAAATGGATCAAAAAGTTTCATATGTACTTACCCTCTCCAATTCGCCATGCACCCTGTATATAAAATTTTATGAGGGGGTTGGGTTGCGATTTTTGTTTGTTTTTTCTTTGAAATTTTTAAAAATTTTTTTTGCTTTTTTGGACGTTTCGGGACATTTTAAGAGGGGGTTGGGTTGGGTTGGGTTGGGTTGCAATTTTTTTTTTGCTTTTTTAGACGTTTCAGAGCATTTTAAGAGAGGGTTGGGTTGGGTTGGGTTGGGTTGCAATTTTTTTTTGCTTTTTTAGACGTTTCAGAGCATTTTAAGAGAAAGTTGGGTTGGGTTGGGTTGCAATTTTTTTTTGCTTTTTCAAAACCCAACCCAACCTAACCCTTTCAGGAAATGTCCTGAAAATCAAAACCCAAGCCAACCCGACCCCTTCAGGAAATGTCCTTAAAAACCAAACTCAACCCAACCCAACCCATTTCCAGTCCAGACCCAAAGTCAACTTCCCAGTCCGGGGAAAATTGTAGGGGGTAAGTCCATATGAAACTTTTTATTCCTCACCGAACATACTATCTGATAAGCAAATTACAAAGGATATCCCTGCAAAATTATATTAAAAATTTTTTCAAGTATTTTAGTTTTTCAAAGTCAGTTTCCCAGTCCGGGGAAAATTGTAGAGGGTAGTTCCATATAAAACTTTTTGTTCCTGGCCAAAAGTACTATCTGAGAAGCAAATAAAAAAAGAGGGTATCCCTGCACAATTAGTTTTATTTAAAAAATTTTAAAGTATTTTAATTTTTTAATGTCAATTTCCCAGTCCGGGGAAAATAGTTGGGGGTAAGTCCATATAAAACTTTTTGTTCCTTGTCAAAAGTACTATCCGATGAGCAAATAAAAAAAGAGGGTATTCCTGCAAATTTATTTTTATTCAAAAAATTTCCAAGTATTTTAATTTTTCAAAGTGAATTTCCCAGTCCGAGGAAAATTGTAGGGGGTAAGTCCAAATAAAACTTCCTCGCCAAAAGTACTATCCGATGAGCAAATAAAAAAAGAGGGTATCTCTGCAAAATTATTTTTATTTAAATTTTTTTTAAGTATTTTAGTTTTTCAAAGTAAATTTCCCAGTCCGGGAAAATTGTAGGAGGTAAGTGCGTATGAAACTTTTTGTTCCTCGCCAAAAGTATTATCCGATGAGCAAATAAAAAAAGGTATTCCTGCAAATTTATTTTTATTCAAAAAATGTCCAAGTATTTTAATTTTTTAAAGTCAATTTCCCAGTCCGGGGAAAATTGTAGGAGGTAAGTGCATATAAAACTTTTTGTACCTCCCCAAAAGTACTATCCGATAAGCAAATAAAAAGAGGGTATAAAGTTTCAAAAAAATGGGACCCAACTCAACCCAACGCGTTTCGGGTACGACATGAAATGCCAAAAAATGCAACAAATTGCGACCCAACCTAACTCCTTCAGAAAATGTTCTGAAACGCCTAAAAATGCAAAACAATCCAAACCCAACCCAACCCCTTCAGGAAATGTGAAAACCCAAACCCAAGCCAACCTAACTCCTTCAGGAAATGTTCTGAAAATCAAAACCCAAGCCAACCTAACCCCTTCAGAAAATGTCCTTAAATGCGTAAAAATGTAAAAAATTCTAAACCCAAGCTAACCCAACCCTTTAGGAAATGCCCTGAAGCGCATAAAAATGCAAAAAAAAATCAAAACCCAAGCCAACCTAACCCCTTCAGGAAATGTCCTAAAATGCGTAAAAATGCAAAAAAACCCCCTGAAACGCCTAAAAATGCAAAAAAATCAAACCCAACCCAACCCCTTTAGAAAATGTCTTGAAAAACCAAACCCAACCCAACCCCTTTAGAAAATGTCTTGAAAAACCAAACCCAACCCAACTCAACCCCTTTAGGAAATGTCCTAAAACGCCCAAAAGTGCAAAAAAATCCAAACCCAACCCAACCCCTTCAGGAAATGTCCTGAAACGCCTATGCAACCTAACATACACTACCGTTTGTGGATTGCCTTTGTTAACACACACAGGCTGTGTTTTTAAAAGACTTTTACAAAATCCGGATTATGTAATTATTAATTTGGATACAATATTGTATTTTTAATTGTTTGTATAACAACCTGTTAATCGCATAAATTAAGAGCAATAGTATCAAAGTATACAAAATAAATCACTTCCTAATCTAAAGTTATCCTAGGCCTAAAATAATAACTAGGAAAAAGTCCTTTTAAAATGTGTTTACTTGACCTACCCTACCAACAATGACGAAACGGATAACGAAAAAATTGACGAATTGACGAAAAATTGACTCATCATCCGACATCTAAAATAATAATAATAATTAAAATAAATTGACGACACAAACGATATCGTCATTGTTGGTAGGGTAGACAATTAAAATTCATATCATATAAAATCCATAATCAATTTTAGATTAGATATAGTATATCTAAAACCACCCCCAGATGTCCTGGAACACATATACATATCTATGTATATGTCCTGGAACATGTTTTCTTTTATAAATCGAAATAAATTGTATACATGTAAAAAAAAGTTGGCGCAGATAATTAAATACATTATGTAAAACCTATGTATACCAATTTACAATGTATATTAGGTTCATGAATTTATATAAATTAATATGTACTGGAACACGTCTATATATCTATGTATATGTCCTGGAACTGTTTTTCTTTTATAAGTCAAAAAATATTGTATACAAATAAAAAGAAGTGGAAGAAAATGATTAAATTCTCCATTGTATACCCATGTATACCAATGTACACTGGATGTATACACTGTATTACAGTGTCCCGGAACACGTCGATTTACATATATATATATATATATAAATATATACGTATATATATATATATATATTTATATATAGGGTAAGGATCTAAAGGAAATCCTGGGTATTTTCTCTTGTTGTGTTATAAACTGCGACTTGGTTTTGGATTTGAATTAAAATTAATTATTGTAATATTTTGTGTTTTATTCTCTTGTATGACAATTTATTTCAGACTCTTATGTGTGCACCTATTACATAGATAGTTACATTGGAGGGGGGTGCGCATATGCGCTCTTCAACAAAAAATTGTTTAAAATAAAAAATGAAAGAGAAACAAAGAATAACTCTACACCTCATTATCGTCACAGGTAGGTACAACTGAAATTCTATGTATTGCATGCTTAACTTCACAAGTTATTGTTTTAACAGAAACGCAATGCACAACACCATCTTCATCAGGATAAAGTGCAGTAATTCGACCAAGCTTCCATTGCTGAGGGGCCGTGTTGTCATCGTTGAGAAGCACAAGAGCGCCTGGAGCCAACTGAGACGAATTTGATGTTTGCCACTTGTTACGCTGCTGCAAAGTATGTAAGTATTCCCTTGCCCATCGTTGCCAAAAGTGTTGAACCATTTGTTGTAGTTGCTTATAATGTGAAAGTCTGTTTAATGCTGTTTCTTCAACTTTCAGTTGTGGTAATGAGGTTAACTTGTCTCCGATCAAAAAATGGCCAGGTGTTAAAGGAATCAAATCATTTGGATCATTGGAGCAAGGAAACAAACGTCGGGAGTTAAGAATTGCTTCAATTTGTGTTAAAATTGTGCAAAGGCCTTCAAATGTTAGTTTTGCACTGCCAATTACACGAAATAAATGTGATTTTGCTGATTTAACAGGAGCCTCACCTAAACCATTAAAATGGGGCTTTTGGCTGGTGCGAAATGCCACGTTATCTTGTTTTGCAAATTAAAGTCAAAATCACTTGTTTGATAAATATCATGCAAAATGTTATTCGCCCCTGTAAAATTTGTGCCATTATCGCTCCAGATGTGTTCAGGAAGCCCACGTCTGGAGACAAAATGCCTTAACACGTTTAAAAAGGACTCTGAAGTTAAATCGACAGCAACTTCAATGTGTGCTGCCTTTGTCATAAAACATACAAAAATGCATAAATATGCCTTAACAAATGATTTGTTTCTAAACGCAGAATTTTTAATTAAAATTGGGCCTGCATAATGCACACTACAACTAGTAAAGGGTCTAGCTGGACTCTTTTCGAAGGTAAATTGCTCATTTGTGGAAAAATGCTTGAGGGTTTGTATCTAAAACATGTTACACATTTTCTTAAAACTTGCCTAACTGCTGATTTGCCATTTAACGGCCTGTCTAATTGCTGATAAAACATATTGTGACCCTGCATGCATGTTTTTAAGATGCTCATTGCGAATAATCAACTTTGTAAACTTATGATTACTAGGCAAAACTACTCGATGTATCTGTTCATATGATAAATTTGAATTTTTTAGTCTGCCTCCAACCCTAATTAGACCATCAGAATCTAAAAATGGGGATAATGAGATTAATTTACTGCCCCTTGCAACACTTACTAAATGTTTAAGAGAATTTAACTCGTTACTGAATTCTGAATTTTGTACAAGTCTTGATAGAATTATTTTTGAGTTTTTAATTTCTACATTTGTTCATTTGTTTTTTAATCTAGAATCCTTGTTTTTATTTTGAGAGTTATGAATAAAACGTGAAATGTATGCCATAACCCTTAAAAGTTTTATAAGTGAGGAATATCTATAAAAAATAGAATCCTTTGTAATTTGTAAATTAAAACATTTAATTGATTTTTTTCTGGAATTTCAAGTCCTGTATTTTGTATATTAACTTTTAAATTCCAATATGCACGATTGAGCATTAAAAAAGTTGGCCCATGCAACCATAGGCGTAAATCAATAAGCTCATTTATTTTGGCTGTTCTAGAAATTATGTCAGCTGGATTATTTTCCGAGCTGACATGATTGCACTGCTCAATCTTAGAGTGCTGCTGGATTTCCGATACACGATTGGAAACAAACAACTTCCAGCTACTGGGCTGTGCGGAAATCCAGGCAAGGCAAATTGTTGAATCTGTCCAGTAAAATTTATTGAAAATTTTGACATTCAATGAATTATTAATTTTTATCATTAATTTAGTAAGTAAAACGACGCCACATAATTCGAGTTTTGGTATTGTAATTGTTTTTAGTGGTGCCACCTTGGATTTGGCACATAATAAATTCACAGCTACTACGCCATCAGCATTTTCTGTTCTTACATAAATGGCAGCCCCATATCGACCCATGCAACGAAGACTATAGTAACTCAAAAAACGTGAGTTTTGACTTACTATATGGCATCAACAGATTTTTTCAAGCTCTATTTGGTGGAAGATTACAGTAACTCAGACATGAAACGATATGCAACCAGTGAACAACTTCCCTGTATAGTAAGTGTAATAATCCACATTCCTACAGGAAAAAACTATATTAAGTTGAGTTACTCTAGTCTACAATCAAAACTGAGTTACAATAGTCTTCGTTGCATGGGTCGATATGATGTTTGGCTTGCATCACAAAAACCATGCAGTTGCACGTCAACTGCATCCAACAACATAACATGACGTGGTATTGTTAATTTGTTTAGATTAAAAACATCATACTGGAATTGCTGCCATTTTTTAAGAATATTTATGGGCACAGATTCATCCCAATTTAATTTTAATTGCTACAGCTCTTGTAAAATTAGCTTCACCTTTAAAATTATGGGACCTATGAGACCCAACGGGTCGAAAATTTGTGAAATTAAGGATAAAATTATTCTTTTGGTAACCTTTTGGGTATTAAATTGATTTTTTAGAATTAAATATTTAAATGTATCTTGGTGAGAGTTCCAAGAAATGCCCAAAATCTTGGATTTCTCATCGTTATTGATTAAAAGTGATTCTGTTTCCTCTAAAGAAACTTGTAACAATTTTTTTGAATTGGAGTTCCACTTTCTGAGTGGAAACCCTGATTTTATCAAAATATTAGAAATATCCTCCTTTAACCCTTTTGTAGATTCAATGTCATTTGACCCCCCAGTCAGCATCCAATTCAGAAAGATTTCAGTATGAAGTCATTTAAACAACTTCGTGTAGAAGTTCTAACATGACGTCTTAAACAGCTCCTTTTTATGAGCTCAGAATTCTGAGCTGTTAATGAACTCATAAATAAGAAGTAAATTTTTTTACGTACAAATGAAGATCTTTTCTTGACCTCTTTTTGAACAATTTATTTTGAGCTCACAGAGTATTCTTTTTTCTTACTTCCAATTGAAATCATACTATTAACTCTTTTAGAAGTCAACATGGAGACGTCACATTTATGACATTTTAATGCGATTACTTTCTTCTCACCGCTGTAACTGCTTGTGTTTGATATAAGAAGCGGCGAAGTAGAATTTAGAGCGTGCTCCATACCAAACGGTCTTAGACCTAGGTAAACGGCTACCCGATACTGACGAGCTCCAAAAGAGCGAAACAGGCCGTCTATCGGTGCCGGTGAAGGGCACGCTTGAATTTAAACAAAAGTGAGACGAAGTAATCGCAATTCTTAAAATAAGCGAATACGAGCAAATTATTAAAATGATTTTAATAAAATCAATTTAACAAATTAATAAAATTAATAAAATAAACTTGACATGTTAAAATAAGCAACGATCCATTATGCAATTTCTTCATCAGTACCCTAGTAGTAGTTCTATATCCAAAACGGAAAATTCTAAAGAAGTCTTTTTATAAGGACTCTTTAAAATGCTTAATTGCGAAGTCAAAGAAAAGGGTTCCTCAAGAGTTCTTTTTTGAGAAGTCTTGATTAGTTCAATAGGTGGCGCATTCGAAGTCTTAAGAACTTCTTGAAAACTTCTTTCTGATGTTGTATTTGACGTCCAAATCATAAAATAGAGCTTATGCAGACTTAATTAAGACGTCATATTGCTGTCTGGGCCAGTTATAAGATCATCAACATAGAAATCCCTTTTTATTGCCATGTAGGCTGAAGGGTGACTTTCCTTGAAAGATTCAGCTGATTGCTGAAGACACCTTGTGGCCAAAAAAGAGGCGCTAGCTGTACCATAAGTAATGGTTTTTAATTGAAAATGATCTATGGAAGAGTTGGGGTCGAATCTCCAAACAATTCGTTGAAAAGGTTGATGAATTTCATGTACCAGAATTTGTCTGTACCTAGTTAAAATAGAAAATAAATCATCTTGTATGATTGGGCCTACCTTAAGAACATTATTAAGAGAAATACCAGACTCTGACTCGCAAGAGGCATCAAAAATGCACCTTAACTTAGTTGTTATTGAGTTTTTTACGACACAATGATGTGGCATATAATAAGTTAATTGCTCCTTTGAGTCGAGTCTGGGATCTATCTTGTGACCCAAATCTAAATATTCTTGCATAAATGAATGATATTGTGTTTTTTAAATTAAAATTTTTATTAAGTTTTCTTTCAATTGCAAATAATCTTTTCGTTGCATTTTCTAAATTTGAACCTAATTTTTTGTAATTTGATTAAATGGCAACGAAACGTCCAGACAAATCCCTATTATAATTATTTAAAAAATGATTTTCGACCTCTAACTCCTCCTTCGAATATATATTTTGTTTAGTATCGCATTCCTCAACCAGCCAAAATCTTTCAATTTTAGAATCCATGCTTGACAATGAAGTTAAATGCGATTGGCAGATAAATTAGTTAATGGACCTGATACAAGCCATCCTAATTTTGATTTTTGCAAAATTATATTATTGTTTAATTTTATTTGACCCACACACAGCAATTCAAAAATATGCCCGAGCCAAGTAATAAGTCTACCTGAGTCGGGATGTTAAACCTTGGATCTGCAATAGATATGTTGTTGGAATTTGTATAAATGTTTTTTCAAATGAACCTGATGGTATAGTACCTGTGATTTTATCAAGAATTAAAAATGATATGTTGTTTTTATATGCATTGTAAGTGGACTGTATTGTAGCATTTGTGAATTTGGATATATTGAAATTTGAATTATTTATGCCTGTAATAGGTAAATTAATATTTTTTGAATTTAAATTGAGTTTGTTGAATAATTCTTGAGTCATGAAATTAGCTTGACTGCCAGAGTCCAACAGAGTCCATTGGAATTGAATATTTTCACTATTGCTGTTTGCAATAAAATTTGTGAACAAATAGGATAGTTACAATGAGCATTTATTATTTGGTTTGTAACCTCAACTCGAGGGCTATGGCGATCGGCAGCTTTTCAGCGGAGAGATAGGTCGATGGGCAAATGTTGTTTTTCGATACTTACGTGTATACAAGATATATTTACTAAATTTATAAAGTCAAATTAAAATTGGGCGCCAGTGTCTTATTATGGCCAGTTGGTAAAGTCTAAGTAAGTCAGACACAATCTTACTAAAGATTAAGGGTGATTATTAAAAGTCAAGTTAAAAAAAAATAAATCAAAGTTATATTTGTTTCACCCATGTTGGAGTGATCACTTTTTATTTAATAATATTTATAATTTTGGTGCACCCTTATATGGCCATATATGGTTTACAAAAACCAAAGTCTGATAGACTAAATTAACTGGCTATGTTGAACTCTCAACTCAAAAGTACACAAACGTATAAGGAGTGTAGTGCACGTAATTAAATAATTATTTTCCTTAACTTTTTTAAACGAAATCGACAAAATACTCTAACATGATGCATTAAAACTTTGACCATTTGTTTTGAACAAAAAGGTCCGCTTCAAGTAAGTACCTATTTGCTAATCTCTTGCTTATAAAAAATTTTAAAGATAAAAATAACCAGCAAAAAGCACAAAATAGTTAGTCGGTTTCGTTTGGTGCAAGATCATTCTCGAAATTATTCAAATTTTTGCGTAACTCATAGCTAAATTTCAATATACTACTCACAGTAGTACATACTCAAAGATACAAAGGTACAAAACAATACGATACAATACATACGAAAACTAAGGTACAGCTCAGTACACAGGTTTTAAAATATAAGTAAGTACTTAGTCATTGAAAAAAAATAAAGCAAAAATACATCAATCACCACACTCCGCAAATAAAAAAAATAAAAATTTACAAAACATAAGATAAAAAAACAACATTTAAGGCCCCACGTTGGGCGCCATTTTGTGTAACCTCAACTCGAGGGCTATGGCGAACGGCAGCTTTTCAGCGGAGAGATACTTACGTGTATATAAGATATATTTACTAAATTTTTAAAGGCAAATTAAAATTGGGCGCCAGTGTCTTATTATGGCCAGTTGGTAAAGTCTAAGTAAGTCAGACACAATCTTACTAAAGATTAAGGTTATTAAAATTAAGTTAAAAAAAAACAAATCTATTAATAATATAATATTAAACATTTGTTCGATTTTCAATATGTAAAAGCGTATTATGTTTTTAACGCATTTTTTGCATGCACCAGAAAAACATGAATTAGTGGAATGTCCTGATTTTAAACAATTTATACATAAATTTAGCCTTTTTATTTCATTAAAACGTTGCTTGGGATCAAGTGCTAAGTTTTTGACAATAAAAAATGATATGTGTACCCTTACAAAGTTTACAAGTGAAATTTTGATTATTATTTTTTTCATAAGTTTATACGTGTGAGTATGATTTAACGAAAGTTTTATCATTTTTAGTTTCAATAGTCTCTAAAAGTTGACATCTTTCATTGACTATTCCACTCATTACTTTTTGGACCAATCAGATTTCAGAAAACGAGTGGTTTTTTCAGTTTTGCAGCGATAAAACTACTATTCAGGTGAAAAAACCACTCGTTTATACGAGTTGCATAACAACCAATTGGTTGCTATGATAAAAATAATTGTCACTGTTGACGTTTTTAATTTTAAAATTAAAATGTTAAAAAATATGCGTTTTGGTCCAAAAAATCATACAGAAATTGAATCAGCAGTTAAAAATATTCGTGAAATAGTCTTGCCGAATACCACTCGTGATAAAATTTTCCCTGAAAAAATTTTTGATTTTTATTTACTCAAGATTTTTCCTTGGAAATTTCGCTCGTGGCATTAACTTCAAACCACTCGCCTAGCGGCTCATGGTCTTAAAAATTAATGCCACTTGCGAAATTTCCAAGAAAAAAACATTCGTATAAAAATTAAAAATTTTATCGGTAAAATTTTACCACTAGTGG
The DNA here is from genome assembly GCA_921294245.1 of Brassicogethes aeneus. Lineage (NCBI taxonomy): Eukaryota > Metazoa > Arthropoda > Insecta > Coleoptera > Nitidulidae > Brassicogethes > Brassicogethes aeneus. The sequence goes on from OV121137.1 coordinate 4,289,635, forward strand.
TATTATATACGAGAAATTTTGTAAATTCTGTTAGAGTTGGAAGTTCAGAGGCTGTTGTTTCTGATTCCCACTCTACTCGAGTTTTAGTACTTAATTTTGTTGCGAGTAAATAAATTAATAAGGTATCCCATTAATCTACAGGTTGTTTTAGAGATTGGAGGCATCTAAAATGAATTAAAAAATTGTCTAGTAATTTTCGCAATTGTACATGTGATTCCTTTGTTACTTTAGGCAGTTCAACAATATTTTTTATGTGTGAGTATATAATTATTATCCATAGTAGTTTTGTCCTTTTAACAATTTTTTTTTTTGAGGTTAGGTTTGTGGGTATTAGGACAGGAAAATTAAAACTTAAATTCGCCGACGTTTCGAGGGCATTTACTGCTCTCTTCCTCCTATATAATTATTTTATTGTTTAGATACCGTTCCTGAAGCATTTTCCAAGCAATGTCATAATTTGCGTCTATTGCTTCAAGAGCCTTAAGGACTCCTGACGCCTCACCTTTAAGAGCAGACTTAAGATAGTAAAACTTTTAAATATTAGTAAGGGAGTTGTTAGTATGGATTATTGCTTTAAAGGTATCGTGAAAGCTCAACCAGTTCTTATATTGACCAGAAAATTCTGGTAGGCTAATTCGTGGTAATCTTATATTAGCTTCCTTTAAACTGGTTTCTAATGATGTGATAGAGCTTAGAAGACGTTCGGCATGTGCTGCTAACTTATATTATATTTCTTCTATAGCTATTCTATATCCAGACTCGTCATCTTGAGAAACCAATTCAATTTTAGTTTGTATAAGATTGAATTCGTTAAATGCTTCATTTAATTTTCGTATACGTACGCTTGTATCAAAAAACTTTGCAGTTATCAGGGTTTTTGAGATAATATATCATATTATGTCTCGATTGTGGTAAAAGACCCCTTAATAACACCTCGTCTTTGTGCTAAAGCTTTATCAGCCATATATGCAAAACTAGCAATTGAAAAATAATGAAATGTTGAGATTTAAGTGAGTTGTAAAAAAAATGAAACAGCCTGTATATCAACGAAATTGGAAATTGTATGAATGAATGAAGGCAAAAAAATAAATAAAAAAATTACTACTATTTACTTTAAATTTATGAATGAAATTAACTATTTATGATTTTAAACAAATTGTATAAATTGCACAAATTGAAGCAAATGGTAAAATGGTAAAACTGGATGGATGATGGAATGGACTTACTTTTGACGGTACATGGGCGACCTCGTGGCCTGGTTTGGTTAGATTTTTTCAAAAAAATGATATTCTGGCTTGCAAACCTCTGGGTAGAGACGTGGACCTCGTGAATTACGCGCTGGACCTCGTTGCTGGATCTTCCACGTGGTTGGATTTTCAAAAATATCGATTGTCCTGGATCGAAGTGACCAATGTTAAGGATCTATAGGAAATCCTGGGTATTTTCTCTTTTTGTGTTATAAACGGCGACTTGGTTTTGGATTTGAATTAAAATTAATTATTGTAATATTTTGTGCTTTATTCTCGATCTTGATTGTATGACAATTTATTTCAGACTCTTATGTGTGTACCTATTACATAGATAGTTACATTGGAGGGGAGTGCGCATATGCACTCTTCAACAAAGTACAAACTTATATAATATTTTAAATTAATTTAAACACTTAACATATATATAAGATATAAAATAAATTATCTATTACTTTTCTATTGATATCGTTCGATTTAACGTTGAAATATTGCATTGGTTTCCTGATTTCATAACATTATAAATAAATAAAAAATACCAAGAAAATGTTGCGTTCCTAACAGGCAACAGGAAAATTAATGTATTATAGCGGTAATTTAGAGCCGGCCCGAGGTTTTTTTGCCTCTCTGGGCAAAGAACACTTTTGCCGCCCACTTTTTTATGCAGCAAAAAAAAATTAATAAAATATTGTTTATATTTCTTTTATTTCATGTATAGCCTAATAAAAGAAGAATATATTTAACAATTTTGATTTCCTAACAGGCAATAGGAAAATTAATGTATTATCGCGGTAATTTAGAGCCGGCCCGAGGTTTTTTGCCTCTCTGGACAAAGAACACTTTTGCCGCCCCCTTGTTTATGCAGCAAAAATACATTATTAAAATATTGCTTATATTTCTTTTATTTCTTTTATTTTAAATAATATAACAAAATAAATTTGAACAGCTATTATAACGGTTTAATAAGAATGACCTAAATAACTATAGGCCAATTTCTATAACACCTATTTTAAGTAAGATTTTTGAAAATGCATTAGCAAAACAGGGAGCAAATTATTTTGAAACTTTTAACCTTTTTTCAAAGCCACAGTATGGTTTTCGACAAAACTTATCTACAAGTATTGCAGTAAGTCACCTGGCGTAGTTTATATGTGGATTTTCAGATAGTGCTGTGTTACTGATGTCGTCATTTTTATCGAATAGATAAAGGTTAACAATACAGTATCAAATTTTTTCCTTTGGTGTACCTCAAGGCTCGGTTCTTGGACCGATTTTATTTTTAATCTTTATTAACAGCCTACCAGTGGATCTACCGGCTTTAAAATTATTTTTATTTGCTGACGATACAACTTCAGTATTAAAAAATAAATACTTTGAGAATGCAAGGCTGGAAATGCTTGAAGCCCAGTCAAAATTAAGCTCATGGTTTGCTTATAACGGATTGTGCTTAAATTTGGAAAAGACAAATACCTTCTACTTTTTTCTGCGTCAGCTTCCGTGTCCCAACGAAATATATTCAGTTGTTTTTCTGGGTCTTAGGCTTGATTCGGGGTTGAGTTGGGCTGCACACGTGGGTGATATGTAAAGGTCTTTGTCTTCATGTGTATATTTGCTGAGGCGCCTGAGCTTGATGGTCTCCGAAAATGTCCTAAAATGTGCCTACTTTGCTTTGTTATATTCAAAGATGAGCTAAGAAATTCTAGTTTGGGGACATTCCTCTCATAGCCAACGAATATTTGGACTATTTGTACGTATTTTAAAAAGTTTGAACTATAGAGATGATTGCAAAGCTGCCTTTCAGGAGTTGGGAATTTTAAAATTACCCTGTAAATTAGGGTGAGCCAAAAAAACTAACCTATCGGATTTATGGGTTAAAATGAACCTACATACCGAGCAAAAAATTTCCCTGCAAGGCAAAATTTTTTGCTCAATTTTAAAAGGTGTCGTTGATCATTTTAAGTTTTCCATTGAAATAACACATAAAAAAATCTTTTTTCATTAAAAAGACTATAACTTTTGAACCGTTTGAGATAAAAAAATTTTACGTCGCGGATTCTTGTAGAGCATAAAATTTCCCAAAGAATCTATACCAGCATTATTTTTTTTAATTCAAAAATTCGTATGTTTGAAAGCTTTGAAAAGTGTAAAAAATCACTAAAACTGCAGTTATGAAGTAATTTGCATTTGTTTAATACTAGAAGGCAAAAAAGTATTGTCAATATGCGAAACTCAGGTGATATTCATTTAGATTTTCATAGACTTAACAGAAGCCGAAATGGTATAAATTTTTATCGTCCAATGTTTTTTAATAAGCTTTCACAGTCCGTAAGAGATTTAAATTTTAAACAGTTTAAAGTGGTATTAAAATCGTTTCTTTTAACTCTACGTCAGATTACCTAAATTACAATTTTAATTTGTTTTACAGATGATTGGGCACCAATTGCTTCAACTTTTATTTATTACTCTAATTGTGTACACCTACTTGTAAATGTTTTATTTATATTTTTTATATTGCTTTTTAAAAACTTGTCTATAATTTTTTTGTACAACACATAGTCAACTTTATTTTTTTTAAATACGTATGTATTATAATAATCATAATCTTTATTTGCCCAACAGAAATTAATCCTATTAAAGGACAATAATTATAATAATAATAGATACAAATCCATTCATAAAAGAAACAACAAAAAATAAACCTAACTGTGTTTTAAAACAAAATTAATTATGTTATATAATTATATGATAAATAAATTAAAATAATTAATTTGATAGATAGGTTTTTAAAAACAATCTTTATTAATTATACGAGGTTTACAATCTAGAAGCAAGATACAGAATGAATTAAACTAAACTAAAATGTAATAATCATGAACATTAAAGATAAGAGATAATTCAAAGAAATGAAATATAATCTTCGTACACCTTGTACATGGTCATCAAATACGTGCATATAACTCCTCCATCCTTAAGATGAAAGCAATACGGGTGGATTGGTTTCGCTGGAATTTTCTTTTTTCTTGTTTGCAATTTTTCTTAATCTATATTTTATAATTGTCCATAATACAATTGAAATTATTATAAAGGTAATAAATGTATTGAACAAACTACATACTATGGGATGAACTTCGGTTTTTCTTAATAAATGCATGGATTTGGCTTTCTTTTGTAGATTTTGTATTTCAATAGAATGTAGGCTAATCGGATTGTCTTCTAAATTTTGGCTGGAGTCCCAGTTTTGTATTTCTGGTAATATAATGGGTTTGACATCTAGGATTTCTTTTTTATTGCAAAATTGTGATTGATTGATATACAGCTCTTTCACACTAAAACCGAATATATCTATATATATATTTGGGGCGTGGCCTCGCCTCCCTCCAACGCGCGACACAGTAGCTAAGCAAATAGACTGCATCGCTAATGAGATTTTTTGCATTATTATCATTTAATTTTTTGGTCCCTTACCTGCTCGACCATTCGTCATGTCATTTATCACACAAGCTACTGTCACGCGCCTTGGAGGGAGGCGAGGCCACGCCCCATATATATATATAGATATATTCGGTTTTAGTGTGAAAGAGCTGTATATAGTTATATGGGATATCAATTAAAGTTGGATTATTAATAAGTAAATAATTATTATAATCGTTTGAATAGCATTTATTTTTTATTTTCATTGGAGTACTTGTGGGAATTAATAGAATAAATTGATTTGTTATGGCTTCTATGATTGGTCTGGACATTTCGATTTTTGAGTATTGACAGTTTCGAATTTCGGCTTCTTTGACAAGATTGACGATGCATGTGTTGGTGGACGGCTGCAGAAGATTTTTACAAACTTGTATATAAGTCTATCTATAAAAATCTATAGATTATTGATTTTTGGACACGGTTCATCGAGATATTGGTGTTGATTTTCGCCAAGTATTATGTAGGGATGGTTTGGAATAATTATTGTATTGTTTATTGGGATAGGAAGGATATAAAAACTCTCAAAGGTCTCTTCGTAAAATATAGGAAAGTGAATTGTAAAAATAATTTTATTGTTTGTGAAGGTAACTTAAGTAGCTGCTAGCTGATAATAAAGGTTAACGTTACTAGACATGTGAATTTTATTCTTACCATAGATTTTCGTTAAATGATTTATAATTAAATTTAATTCATTTATTGATAAAATAGAACTGTGCAACATATTTATATTGGCAAAAGTTACTGCGTTTTCTAGATTGTCTAAAAGATTTATTAAATTTTGACAATTTAAATAAGCTGAAATATCATTAATAGTTTATTTATGCTGAATTTGAAAGCAAATAGTCTGCTTTTAATTATTTTTTGGTTTTCGTTAAGTAAAGTGATAGTTTTGTTATAATTGTTTATCATATTATTAGTTAGAGATATTCTTAAGGACGTTTCTTTTAAAATAGAATTTTGGTTATTTTGAAGTTCCAAAATTGCATTATTGTATTTAGTTTCATCATCGGAATCTAAAGTGCCGAAGAGCCATTTAGAACTTTTACCTATAATATTTATTAAACCTCGTTTTTCGCGACTATGCGGAACTAAATTATTAAACTTATAACTAGCCTCTAAAATTAAGTATTTCGCATGGTTAAGGGTATTATCAAGCATAATTTTAGGCAAAGAAATTAAAGGGGAGGATTTGTTAAGCGTCTTATCAACTAAATCGTAAAATGATACTATATTGTCTAATTGTTTTTTAATATAATCTAATTCTAAAAAATGAATAAAACTATGCTTATTTTCTATAATGCGGGCATTGCCCAAGGAGAAGGGAAGGATAGGACCTTTAAGATTAGTGGTGCCTATTTTATTTTGTGGCGTTGCTTGTATGGCTTGGAGCATAGCTACAACATTGATCAGCTTCGTTAGCTTCATTTTCCTGTAAAACAGAACAATACGCTTTAGGTTTTTGAACTTGAGATTTGTGTTTAATTTTGTCATTGGATATTTTAATCTTATCTCCTAGGTCAGTCTTCACTATAGACTTTATAAATCGGGGTTTTGTTTTGATACGAAGGGCGGTTTTGTCTTTAATAAAAACTTTCGTATGGCCTTAAGTCTTTCACGTCTGTCAAATTAAAAACTGATTAAGTATAATTTCGTCGGTCAGATCGAAGAGGTCTAAGGATTTTGTTCTACCATTGATAACATCAAATTGTTTTTGTTTGGTTACACTATGTATCGATGAGTTATAGCCAATTATAGAGTATTGTATTAATTCCTTAGTTGGTGATTTGGAATTTTTAATTTTTAAGACTCTAAATAGTTCAATTAATGTAGAATGAAAACGTTCTACTGGGCTATTGCTGTTAGAGTTTCCGGCGGTTGTGAAATGTAATGTTACATTGTGGAGTTTGCAAAAGTCCATTAAGAGGGATGTTTTGAATTCTGTTCCGTTGTCACATGTTATTGATTGGAGAATTCCAAAATGAGAAACAAAGTTAAGAATGTTTTCAAAAACAGTGTGTGAATTACAAACGGGTTCCAAAACATAAGCTTGTGCGTAGCGTGAAAAAACGTCTATTATTGTTAGGAATTTTGTACCGGCTGAAAAGTGTCCATATGAATAGATTCCAGAGGTTGTGTTGGTGTAGGTGTAAGAGAAAATTTAATTTTTGGTGGATGTCGATCGTATTTAGCTTGTTGGCAGATGTCACAGTTGTTAATAAATTCGGTTAAATTTTTTTTCATGTTGGGCCAATAATAGGTCTGTTTAAGGGCTAAGAGGGCTTCATTTATACCACGATGACAAGTTTTTTCATGATGGTATTTTATTAATTCCATTTGTCTATTTTCGTCTTCGACGTCGGTTAGTAAAAATGTTGAAAAGGTTAATCGATATGCGTTATTTTTAAATGTTTTGGCAAGAGTGTTACTTATAATAGGAATTAAGTCTAATTCCGATTTTTGAATAAAAATACAATTTATTTTTGTAGGTTCAATATAATTTTTGAAAAATTTAATAATTTCCTCTTTGTAATTTTTTCCTAAAAATACAGTTATTCCATTTTTCGTTTCTAATAGTTTTTGTTTTATTATATGATAAGTGGCTTGTGCTTTTTGTTGAATAATAATTTAGTTTGAGTAGTGGTTTGTACAATTTTCTTTAATGGGTATGCCTAGGATGGGATTTTCTACTGCTGAATGGACAGTTTTATTATCGCTAAAAGGTGGTCTTATTTGGATATCTGAAATTATGTTAATTTTGGGTTTATCGTAATTTTTTGGATCAAAAATTTGTCCTAATTTGTCTGTTACTTCTGGTAGGTCATCTGGTAGGTCATTAATTATTTCGTCGATGTCACCGGGATTACCAACTATTGATTCGTTTTCAATAGCGTTTATTTCAACACGGGATAAAGCGTCTGTGGTTTTTATGTCGTGCTTTACTTTATTTGTGAATTAAAGCTTTTGTTCGTTTCTATGAAATATGTCGGAATATTCGGAGCAAAGGTTTATAAGAGCCGTTTTCTCTTCTGAATTTAAATGGTCATGTCTAATTAAATTTTTGATGTTTTGTAATCTATGATTTTAACATCTACTTTAAAATCGTCGATTTGAAATATTTCAAAATTTATTTTATGTGAATCTGGAAATGCACAGACTTTAACAGGTTCTTTAAATATTAATTCGATTGGTTCGTCTGAATAGTTGTGAATTTCAGTTTTAGCCGAACAAAGTTCGGCTAAAACAGGAATATCTGCCTTAAATCTAACGTCTTTCTCTCCAGTACCTGTTTTAATCTTAGTAGGGGAATAATAACAACCTGTATCTATAAGAATTTTCATAGGGGGATTTTTTATTTTAATGTATGGTAAACTATTATTTTTTATCTCAGTATACATTTCTGCTACGTGAGATTGTTGTTCGAGGCAACTATGGAAAAATTTTCATTATTATCTTTACACGTGTAATTCTGAGAATCTTCTTCGTAATAGTAAGGGAAATATTTAGAGGGGTCGTCATTTTGATTATTGGGGTTTTCTATTTCGTGTGTTGATTCGGGTGTTTCAGATAAAGAAGGGGTTTCGTCGTCGATTTGGAAGAGTTCTTCTGAAGATAAATTCCATGGACCAGATGGTCTAAAATTATCTTCTCTATTAAATGAGCGCGGGATTGTAACTCTAGAAGTTGTTGACATAGGTTCGGGTTTGTTGGTCGGAATTTGACCTGTTGGTTTAAATACGTCTTTCGGGGTCCGAAAACTTATAGGTTGACTTGGAAATTTTGGCATATTTGGTTGTATAGGTTGGTAGGGATATCTTTCAGCGTTCGATTGTATTGGTTGATACGGATATCTTTAAGTGTTTTGTTGTGAAAATCGAGGGTTTACCATTGGAGAGGACGACATGGAAAATCTTGGAAATTGTTGACGGGGTACTTGTGGTTGTTTATAATAAGCTTGATTGTTAGTGTTTAAATGTTGCGGTTTTGAATTAAAAGAGTTTTTAAAGAAATTTTGGGAGTATTGAAAATTTTCCTCTTCTATAATAATCGTCATTGCGTCTTCCAGACTATCTGGTTCTTTAATTCTTAACAAAAATTGAATATGAGAAGGTAAAGATCTTATAAATGTTTTTAAAGTTAATTGTTCATACTGTTTTAGATAAATTATTTTTTCTGCTGCGGTCAATTCTGTATTATTGGGAGAATTGACTTTTTGGGCTTAAAACGTTTAGCAAAATCTAGACTACTTTCGTTTTTATTAGGCCTAGCCATAAAAAGCTCTTCTTCTAGACAATCTAAATTTCGTTTATCGCCAAAACATGTAATTAATGCGTTTTTTATTAGAACCCAGGTATTAAGTTCAGCGCGATTACCAATAGCTGAGCTCTATGAATTAATTTAGTATGAATAACTATAAGTAAATAATCTTTTAAAATTGGATCGTTTGTTTTGTCATAAAAATTATCAATAATAAAGTCGCATGACGCGATAAAACTATTAAGTAAATTAACGTCACCATCATAGTAAGGGATGGTATTAACGTACATTTTCAGCATATTTAAATCGGTTCTCTCTGCAGTAGCTCCGCGGAGCTACCGCGGTAGCTGCAGCTGCAGATGGATTGTTCATATTTAAATTGGTATCTGATAAATTGAAATTATTAAAGAAATTGCTTAAAAGGTCATCTAATTCTGTCATTAAATATTAAATATATTTTTTATTAATTTATCTTTTGCTCCTTCGAGTTCTATTAAATATAAACTTAAAGTTAACTTTACTATACGGGGAAAAATGGGAAAACAGGAATACTTGGACTTAATACTTAGATCTTTGTTGTCCTGCTGGGTGATTCTGCACTGGGTCTCAATTCTTGTGTTTTGAAGTCTTCTTTTTGAATGTTCAAGCCTTTTCGAGTCAAACCCTTCGAAAAACTAGTCTATAAGTAGTCCATAGGAAATGTCACTTTTTTCTGCGCCAAACCCACACGAAAAACTTATAGTTCGTAGATAGTCCTTAGGAAGTGCTCAGGTAGTTAAACTCACTTTTAAAGTCTCCAAATTAAACTAAGTTCGATTGTGGCTAAAGAATTAAATCCACGTTCACTACGCGAAATCGGTCCGATACCGTGATTTTTTCGGTAATAAACTGCACACAATCCTACCGACTGCGCCAATTAAAATAATTAATTTGATAGATTGGCTTTTAAAAACAATCTTTATTAATTATACGAGGTTTACAATCGAGAAGCAAGATACAGAATGAATTAATCTAAACTAAAATGTAATAATCATGAACATTAAAGATAAGAGATAATTCAAAGAAATGAAATATAATCTTCGTACACCTTGTACATGGTCATCAAATACGTGCATATAACTAATAAATAAATTATATAATTAGTTAATCTTAAAAATTATTCACTATTGTTGTGATTTAAATCTCCAGCGTTTAAAAAACTGAACATAATCTAGGTGGCAACTTTTGACAAATACATGTCAATGAGCGAAGCTGACAAGAAAAAGGCTTTTCTTTTCTTAAACTAATTTTGTAACTATAATTCAGTTCAATATACCATATTAAAGTTTTCTGTGCTTATATAAACAATCTACAAATACTACGAACCCAACAAGTGGCGACGAGGATTCGAAGAAACAATGACAACTACAAGCATTGTATTTCAAATCGAAGTTTTCGATAATACCAAGTTCCAATGGGAAAGATGGGTAAAAAGACTGGAAGGAGCATTTCAAGTTTTTTCAGTACCAGAAGGTAACAAGTTACCCTACATTTTACATTATATGGGCGCTGAAACGTTTGATTTACTGTGTGATAAATTGGCCCCAGAGGAGCCTACAAAGAAATCATACGATGAAATAGTAAAATTGTTAAAGAATCATTACAGTCCGGCACCATTAGAAATTGCAGAAAATTTCCGGTTTCACCAAAGAAAACAGCAAGAAGGAGAAACTATACAGGAATTTTTGACAGCTTTACAGAAGTTGGCCATAAATTGCAAGTTTGGCGATTACCAAAAAACAGCATTAAGAAATCAACTGGTTTTTGGGATGAGGTCAGAAAAAATACAAAACCGGCTACTGGAAACCAAGGATTTAACTCTTGATAAGGCTAATGAAATTGCAGTTAGCATGGAATTATCAGCAAAGGACACAGCACAATTACATAGAAATGTTACGACTACAAATACAATTGGTGTAGTGGGGATAAATCGTCCAAAGTACAAAAAGAATTTTAACCCTGATAGACAAAAAAATGCAGTGCAAAAGCCACACGCAAATATAAAAAACAATATCCACGTTAAATGTTACCGGTGTGGTGGTCCACACTATGCTACAAAGTGTGACAAAATAAATGTTATATGCAACTTTTGTAAAATAAAAGGACATTTACAGTCAGTATGCACAAAGAAAAATCAAAACACCAACCAGATAGAAGAAATTGTGAAGCTATCTACAAGAGAAGATACAGAGTACAGACAAAAGTTTAATACATCTTTAAGTGTTGGCGGTAGGAGTGTCAATTTCGAGGTGGATAGTGGAGCTGCAGTAACCGTAATAGGTAACATACAATTTAAAATTTTGTTTCCAGGGATGACCATCCAACCTACCAAATTAAAACTTATCTCATACTGTGGTACAGAATTAAATGTTTTAGGGTTTATTAATGTAAAGGTAGTTTACAAACAAATTACATTTAATTTGAATATGTACATTGTATCAGGTGACAAATTTCCATTACTTGGTAGAGAGTGGATTCGTCAAATAAAATTTAATTTTTGGGAGATAAACCATATTCAAAATACCGATTCAACTAGCAAAATTAATAAATTAATTTCTAAATACAATTTAGTTTTTTCTGAGGGGGTAGGCAAGATTGAAGGGATTCAATGCCGTGTAAATTTAAAAAATAATGCAAAACCTGTTTTTGCAAAGGCCCGTTCAGTGCCTTTTGCCTTGTTACAGAGGGTAGAGGCAGAAATAGAAAATTTAGTACAAGATAATATAATTACAAAAGTAGATTACTCTGATTGGGCTACACCTATTGTACCTGTAACTAAAAGTAATGGTAAGATCCGTATTTGCGGAGATTTTAAAATAACAATAAATCCAAATTTAAAAGTAGATGAGCATCCTCTGCCTACAGTGGATGAACTGTTTTCGGCAATGGCTGGGGGCGAAAAATTCACTAAGATCGACCTCAGTAAGGCATATCTTCATTTGGAGGTTCACCCAGAGGATAGACATCTATTAACTTTAAATACTCATAAAGGTCTTTATACGTGTAATAGACTTATGTTTGGTATTGCATCTGCGCCAGCGATATGGCAAAGACAAATGGAAAAAATATTACAGGGTATACCGGGCACTACAGTTTTTTTAGACGATATAAAAATTACAGGTCCGAATGATGAAATTCACTTAGAGAGACTCGAGAAAGTGTTAATGCAATTACAAAAACATAATTTACGGATTAATTTACAAAAATCAATATTTTTAACAGATAAAATTGAGTATTGTGGTTATGTCATAAATAGAGAAGGAATTCATAAAATGCCGGCAAAAGTAGAAGCCATAAAAAATGTACCGCGGCCTACAAACAAAACTCAATTAAAATCTTTCTTGGGAATGATTAACTATTACGGGCGTTTTTTTAAAAACTTAAGTTCAATTTTAGCACCATTAAATAATTTGTTAAAAAATAATACCAAGTATGTGTGGGATAAAGATTGTGAAAATTCATTTTTAAAAGTAAAAAAAGAAATGGAATCAAATCAGTTCTTAGTTCATTTTGATTTACAATTACCAATAGTTCTAGCCACTGACGCTTCACCTTACGGTGTAGGTGCTGTGCTATCACACATATACCCGGATGGTTCGGAGCGTCCAATACAATTTGCATCCCAAACATTGTCGGATACGCAGAAAAAATATGCACAAATAGATAAGGAAGCCTACAGTATTATTTTCGGTGTAAGAAAATTTTACCAATATCTATACGGAAATAGATTTATACTTTACACGGATCATAGACCCTTATTACAAATTTTTAGTCCAAATAAATCATTGCCAGTATTATCAGCTACACGAATGCAACATTACGCTATTTTTTTATCAGCTTTTAATTATGATATTCGTTACAAAAATACCAATGATCATGGAAATGCTGATTGTCTTTCGAGATTACCTATAAAATCAGAAAAACTTTACAATTACGATGAACCTGATATTTTCGAAATAAATCAGTTACAAACACTTCCAATTACGTTTAAGAAATTAGCGGAAGAAACCAAGAAAGACCCTATTTTAAATAAATTGCTGTTAGCGTTAAAAACTGGAAAAATCTTACATAAAGACTTACGATTTAACATTGATCAGACCGAGTTTTCCTTACAACAGGGTTGTATTTTAAGGGGTTTACGTGTGGTTATACCGAAATCTTCACAAAAAGCAATTCTAGATGAATTGCATTCGGCGCATTTCGGAATTTTTAAAATGAAGGGTTTAGCGTGTAGTTACTGTTGGTGGAACTGGATAGATACTGACATAGAAAACATTTCAAAAAATTGTTTCAGTTGCAACAAAATAAAAAATAATCCGGTTATAGTACCTACGCATTCGTGGGAAAAAGTAGATATACCTTTTTACAGGGTGCATGTAGACTATGCAGGCCCATTTTACGGACACTATTTTCTTATTTTGGTTGATTCTTATACACGTTGGCCTGAGATTATTATTACGAAAGATATTACTGCGCAAACGACCATAAACGCTTGCCGAGAAATATTCGCTCGTTTTGGAATTCCAAAAATATTAGTAAGCGATAATGGTAGACAATTTGTATCATTTGAGTTTCAAAATTTTCTAAAATTAAATGGCGTTAAACATTCTTTAAGTGCACCATATCATCCTGCAACAAATGGCTTAGCAGAAAGATATGTTCAAACTTTGAAAAAATCCATTAGAGCTATGACAAATAATCCATCAGATGTACAAAAAGAACTTTGCAAACTTTTGTTACAATATAGAAAAATGCCTCATAGAATTACCAATATATCTCCATCATTTTTAGTCTTCGGTAGAGAAATTAGTTCTAGATTAGATTTAATTAAGCCCACAATGAGTAACGCGGATGTAAATGTTAGGGACAGTAATGGTTTATCTTTTCGACAATTAAAGGTAAATGATCGAGTCTCTGTCCGAGGCTATACAGACGAGAAATGGAAATTTGGTCATATTGAAAGCAAATTTGGTAAGCTGCATTATTTGGTAAGGTTAGACGATGGTCGTCTTTGGAAAAGACATATCGACCAGATTCGCGAAATAGGAGCTGCAACTCCAAAAGAAACACCGAACATTGACACACCACATCTACCAGAAGATTGTTCTATCACTAAAGAAGAATCTGTTCTTGATGAAATTCCTGATACGACAATTCCACAAGATCATGAAAGCGATGTTCGCGAAGTGCCAATAGACAATACTGTGCGCGAAACAGAGACTGTTCCAGAATCTTTACCTACGACCACTTTGCGCCGATCTACCCGTGCACGTCGTGCACCACAAAGAATGAACTTGTAAAACTTTTGTAAGTCGGGGAGGAGCTGTTGTGATTTAAATCTCCAGCGTTTAAAAAACTGAACATAATCTAGGTGGCAACTTTTGACAAATACATGTCAATGAGCGAAGCTGACAAGAAAAAGGCTTTTCTTTTCTTAAACTAATTTTGTAACTATAATTCAGTTCAATATACCATATTAAAGTTTTCTGTGCTTATATAAACAATCTACAAATACTACGAACCCAACAACTATAATTGTAGAAATATCTTACATATTGCCAAAAGATCGCTTAAATTACAAAAGAATAAATCACAATCCAAGCTAATATTATTAAAGTTTAAGCACATTGTATGTATCAGAGATTTTTTAAGTATGTTGGTCCTTGCTAAACCAGGATATAATGTTTGTAATATAGAGTTTGACGCGAGTTTACTCTAGGTACAAATAAATTTAATTTAGAAAGTAAAGCTGGACAGTCAACTAAATCATGCACTAATTTATAAAGAAAGATTTAAGAGGATATAAATCTTCTGCTTGAAAGCATTGGCATTTAAAATCTCCTCGTCAAAACTGGTGGGTCTGATCCTCTCAGTGGATAGAGGCCATCAACCTTAAATGTTATATATTTGAAAAATATTCGTTGTAACCTTTCAACTGCATTAATATGATTATTATAGCAAGGATACCAAATCAAGGAGGCATACTCCAGCTTTGTTCTTACTAAAGTAGCGCATAAAACTTTAAGGGTATTTAAATTAGTAAATTTACCACATTTTCTCATTATAAAGCCTAATATTTTCATTGCTAAATCACTAGTGATATAAATGTGCTCTGCAAATGACAGTGTGCTGTCAAATGTTACACCCAGATCCTTAACAGAACAACATCTGGAAAGACTGCAATTACCCAGTGAATAATTAAAGGACTTAACTTTAATGTAAATGTACACACCATACATTTACTAATATTTACACTTAATTTGTTAGTTATGCACCAGTTTTCCAGTATATTTAATTGCCCTTGTAAAAAATCACAGTCCTTACTTGATTTCACTGGATACATTTTTTTAGATCATCGGCAAACAATAGGCATTCACAATTAAGTAACTCTGGAAGATCATTTATAAAAAGGTTAAATAAAAGTGGACCTAAGTTTGAACCTTGAGGTACTCCAGATATAGCAGTATACTTAATTGATCTGTGTCCATTGTATAAGACAAATTGCTCTCTATTGTACAGGTAAGAGGGAAACAGAGTAACTAGAGGTTTACTAAAACCTATCTTCTGCAACTTATTTAGCAATATAAAGTGATCAACTCGATCAAAGGCCTTCGAGAAGTCTGTATATACAACGTCAACTTGTTCTTTACGATCTAAGTTTTCAGCTTTGTATTGACTAAATGTGGCTAAGTTAGTGACAGTTGAACGCTTTGTCATGAATCCATGCTGCCTTGGAGAAATAAGAATCTTGTCTTGGTTAATTAAAGTTGTATAAACACACATCTCGAATACTTTTGCAAAGTTGCATAAAGTAGAAATAGGGCGGAAATTTGTTACAATACTTTTGTCACCAGACTTAAAGATTGGACAAATTTTGGCTAGTTTCCATACATCAGGAAACACACAGGTTTTTATTATACCTATTGTTGAAAATTAAAGTAAGTGTTTAACAAAAAATAACTCCACAATCCCTGACTAAAAAACTAGGCAACAAGTCGTGTCCAGATGTGTTTTTATTTAAAAGTTTTTTTTATAGCATTCATTACATGTTCTTCTGAGAAAGGCTGAATATTTCTATAAGGGGCCGTTCATTAATTACGTGAGGTGTTTAGGGGGGGAGGGGGTCGAGCCAAACCTCACCGAATCTCACGTGGGGGGAGGGGGGGTCTCGGCAAATATCACGTAATTTTTTTTTCTGAAAGAAAGAGTGTAAAATTTCGAGAAAACTGGGTTAAATTATGTAAACAATTATAAGCAAATTGTTTCTTTTTAATAAATCTAATGGAATCAAGCACAGATTAACTTATTTACATTAAAACC
Organism: Brassicogethes aeneus; assembly: GCA_921294245.1. Taxonomy (NCBI): domain Eukaryota; kingdom Metazoa; phylum Arthropoda; class Insecta; order Coleoptera; family Nitidulidae; genus Brassicogethes; species Brassicogethes aeneus. Next base: position 4,305,966 of record OV121137.1, read on the forward strand.
ATGCATTTTAAAAAATCTCACGTGAGATTAAGGTGGGGGGGAGGGGGTCGAGCAAAATCTCACGACATCTCAGCAAGGGGAGGGGGGGGGGTCGAAAAATCGCCAAAATTGCCTCACGTAATTAATGAACTAAGTATCATTAAAACTGCTTGAATTAAAATTTATGTCATTATTTTTAGGAGAATATACACTTTTAAAGTAGTCTGCAAATCCATTAACAATATGTGAAGGTGTATCATATGTTGTATCTACATTGACTAATCTACTCGGAATTCTAGTATTTCCTTTTTTTTGTTTACAAAATCCCAAAATTGCTTAGGATTAGTGGTTAAATTAGATTCAAACAGTTTTAATATAATTTTTGTATGCTTATAAGTTTATATGTATATAAAATAAAACAACATTTACACATTAATAATATTTTTGTAAAAGTAATCAGCTTCTTTTAATAAGAAAGTTAGCGAAGAACTATGAGGCGCCGTTTGTGCCATAATTAATCTCTCCTATATATATTTAATTTTGCATATTTATGTATTTTTTACAATATATATATATATTTATTTTTATAAATATATATATATATATATATATATATATATATATACGTTTTTGTATCAAGTAGAGATCCGATTAAACTTAAGGCAACCCGAGATCCACCACAATAAAGAGACTTTTTAAAGTACATATTTCACAAAAACTACCCAAGTACATTTCGTAATCCACACCCCACCAGAGGGGAAAATATTTTTAATATTTAATTTTAGTGATAAAATATTAACAAAGCGAGATCATTCATAAAAGCAAGACAAGTCTAAATCCGGAAATGTATATGGTGATGTATATGGCAAAAGGCGAGATCCTGCAACGTTGACATATTTACGCCTGGCTAGAGGAGTATTTCTGTTTAGTAAAGAGCTTTTTAAAAGGAAAATATTTATTTAGTCATTTGTCTATAAAAATTTCTATGATCTTTAACCTTGGTGATCCAACTATAACCATAGATACTAACCATACTAATAGATTTATACATATACATATCTAAAAAGGCAATTGATTTAATTTTAATTATAATTATTATTATTTGTATATCTGTGTTCTTATGTTTTGTGTATTCAGCAAATATAACCCAAAACTTTTTTAAGTTTTCAACTGTGGTTTTTAACAGAATTTTTCACTGTTACTCTGCTGTAACAGTGTAAGGACAAAATCATGATAACCCGTGGTAAAATGTTGGTAAATTTGGCTTCTAATGGAAAATTCGATGTACCATCAAAAGAAAATAAGTAACATGGAAATTTTATTCATACTTTAGTTAATCCTATTCGGTTTTTGAAATAGTAGTGAAAGAATCAAATGCTGACGAATATAAATATGATTATTTAGACGACCAATATGTAGAAAATCCTTGGATGGAATTTAAAAAATGGCAAGAAGCAAGGCAAATAAAAAGGCCATTGCACAATTCTTACTTAGATAAAAGGGTATGTATGTTGTAATAAAAGGTATTTGCACACTGTGTAATACACAGTTTTTCCAGTCAATTGTAACTAATTGTGTGATTGCATCCTCCACCTTTTTGATATTAAGGCGTAATTTTTTTTATCAAATAACTTCCTATTCTTTTTATTTACGTAAAAACTTGCAAAAACAAAGTTGTAGAGAATATTACAATACAATTTATGCCCTATAAATAAAATTAAAACAAAAACGTCCGAGTTAGGGGGTTTTTCTACTTTTTCGCTGTTTTTTTTTAATGTGTGAAATATTTAAGTTAGATAAGTTGCTTTTTACTTAATTTTCAAAAACTTGTTTAAACAATTTCTGCATTGAAATCGTTCGTTCTCGGGGACGGACAAGTTGAGCGGGTGCTTGTTCACGGAAAAAATAAAACAGTAACCATTAATGCGCAGAACTAACTCGAATATCTCATTGATGTGACAAAAATTTCCATTGCTGGAATTGACATTGTATATTAAGTGAATTATAGTTCTGCGTAACTAATTTTTGATCATACAAATAAACCAAATTTGATCAACACTCTCTTAAAATAAATTAGTCAAAAATAACTAATTATAAGTCATATTTGACTAGCTGTCAAAGCGAAAAAGCAGTCACTAATAATTAGTCAAATTCTACTGAATGAAATAGTCAGATTAGTAGATTTAAATTTAAAAAAGTTTTGACCCAGCCGGGGATTGAACTCAGGTCTGTCACTTGACAAGCTTGTCAAACTATTGTCATAACCCATTCGGCTGTCAGCCGCTCTTATAAAAATCAATTTTATTTGTCAATAAATATTGTTCATATATTTTAAACTTGAATATATTTTTTTTTTGCTTGCATCTTTATTTGTTTTTATGGGTCATCTAACCATGGACCTTATATATATGCATTTAATTCAAATAATACTTTGTTGTTGGCCGCAAACGATTAAAGAAATTAGTTACTTTTAACTCTCAGAAATAGTCAAAGATGGTGATTTATCTTAAATTAGTCAAACTTTAACTATTTACATAGTAAAAAATAACTAGTGAAAACGACTATTTTATTAATAAAAAATGCTGGTACTAATTCAAATAGTAGAATTTTGACTATTTCATTTTTAGAGATCATGGATCTACGTAGATCTTCGGTGATCAATGTAGATTATCGAAAATATTTAGGAAAAATATGTTAACCTACAAAAATACAAAATATGTTAACCTACAAAAATTCACCCAAAAAGGATGAATGCCTTAAATTACAAAAAAAAACACTGGAATTTATTTAAGGACAAAACCTGGTTACAAATAAAAGTATTTATTTACAACACGTATAAAAACAAATAATTTATTATATAATGATGATTATATGTTTAAGTTTTGCAATAAATAACAGTGGCGGCTGGTGGATTTTGGGTATACTGATATCTCAATTATTAGATATGGGACACACACCAAATTTATATGAGTTTAAAATGACATTAAATAAATAAGTTCTGAGCCCATGGCGCACCCAATAAATATAAAATAAATTTAATTGGTGCAATTTATTATTTACCATAGTTTATCGACCAATTTCAAATTTTATTTAAAAAATTCAAATCCTACAGATTTTATATCATTTTAAATTTTTATTATTTCTTTGAAAATAAATATTAAAAATATTAAATTGTATAAAATCTTTATAATTTGGATTTTTTAAATGAAATTTGAAATTTGTCGATAAACTATGGTAAATAATAAATTGCAACAATATAAATTTATATTATATTTATTGGGGCCCCATGGGGCCGGTACGGCCAAGCAAAAATTTATTCTGCTTTCACATAACTTGTTTATTTAATGTCATTATAAACTCAAATAAATTTGGTGTGGGTCCCATAAATAATAATTGAGATATCGGTATACCCAAAATCCACCAGCCGTCACTGATAAATAATATTTCTTTTTTCAATACAGTTCTAGTTATATTTAATCTCTTGTCTCGTCTGCCTACGAAGGCGGTGTTGCCAAATATATCCTAAACTGCCTGATCTCTACTTGTCGCTAAACTGTCATATATGTATATATACAACCTGAGCGCTGGCAGCGCCCTCGTCGGTACGTTTGCTTGAACTACGAGCGTATATAAATGGAAAAAAGTGGGAAAGTCGAGATCCGGCAAAAAAATCGTAAACACCCTTCCCCAACCTATACTAATATTAAGGTGAAGATATACACATAAAACAAGCCGAGATCCGAATTGGATCTCGTCTTGTCAAGAGGGATCTCTAGTTGTACAAAAAATATTACCAAATGATCTCGACTTGTATATATATATATATATATATATATATATATATATATATATATATATATATATATATAAATAAATAAATAAATATATATGTACAAATATATATTTGTATTTGGTTTTAATATATTTATAAAATTCGACTTCACCCGTTGATCGCTAGAGGCGCTGCTCAACTGATCAAATGTGGCAACGCTGTAGCTAGGGCCTCATCGAATTAGCCAATAGGAGGTTTTGTTTACGAATTTAAAATAACGGTAAAAATTGTTTTCCCTGTGTCCTTATTATTTTATGATACAAAGATTTAATTTAAGAGTATGTTCTATGGGTGTATGTATCTTGGATTTAATGCGCCTTTTAAACCGACGTTGTATGGTTTTATTTAGGGAGACACGTATACACATGTACATACAGGCAATATTCCGTTTTATTAATAATTTTAAAAAGTAGATTGCAGATTTTATTTCAGTAGCTAGGTACTTAAGAGTATTAGAGACGTGTTGGAATTAGAACGTTTTTTTTACTAGGACTTACTGATTATAATTTGAACAGGGTTATCATCTGAAGATGTTCGTTTGATAGAGGAAAGCGTAAATAAAATGGAGAATGCAATGGAATTTCTGTTAGTGATTTTGGTGTTTGTAAATCAAAGTGAATAATATTTACAAAATTTACTAGCAGAAATGTATCGATTTTATGGCAGCTTTGGTTTGAACTAGATTTAAAATTAACAGGTAAATTGCCTTATAACTTATTAAAACCATACAACGGCGGTTGAAAAGGTGCATTAATCAGGACACCACCTTTATTTTTCTTTGATATGCACGGACACAGAAGATAGGGACACGGGAAAAACAACTTTAACCAGAGACCTTGTCTAACCCATAGAACAAACCGTTATTTTAATTTGTAAATAAAGCTCCTATTGGCTAATTGGGTGCAGCACTTGCTACAGCGTTGCCACATTTAATAAGTTGAGCAGCGCCTCTAGCGATCAACGGGTGAAGTCGAATTTCATAAATATAATAAAAGCAAATACAAATATATATTTGTGCATTTAAATATATATTTAAAAAAATTAATATATATTTAGAAAACATATATAAAAATATGAAATACAAATATATATATAATTTTGCATATATATTTATTTTTTACCAAATATATATTTATTTTTTACTATACCTATATATATTTGTATTTCATATTTTTATATATGTTTTCTAAATATATATTAATTTTATATATATATATATATATATATATATATATATATATATATATATACATGCATCTTGTATGAAGTGGCACCCACTTAATCAACGTAAATGTGACCCCCTCGTATAAAAAACCAATTTTAAAACTTGACATTGTGGCACCACCAAAAATCATGATCAAGTAGCACCCTTCACGTATAAACTGGTTATAATTATATTCAAACAGGCACCCTCCACTGTTGCCATACTTACGGGTGCCATATTGAAGATATACAATTTAATATAATTTTATTTAGTAATATTCATATCTGAAAAATGTTGATTACCTAAAACAAATATGGTGAAATACTCTATTTTATATTATTCTGCATCATAATTCGAAAATTATAATAATATTAGCTTTATTGAGATAAAGATAGAGTGCGTAAAATAAATAAATAAGTTTTATAATGCAACTCCATTAAAAATTCGATTTTAGGCGCGCAAATGGAAGAAATTAAAGTTAGAATTTTTTTTAAAGATGTCAGGAATAATTACCATTAATATTTTTGTATTTGTCTTTTAAGAATTTAAAAATCTCTCACTACAACGCGGTACTGCGGGAGCGGCGGTACGAACAAAATTTTTGTTTATTAATTGTAAATTCACATTAATGTGAGAGCGAAAAATTTGACTTTTTTTATTTAATAAGTACCTACCAAAATATGTTTACCAAAGGTAGTAAAATTTAGATTCATGCACCACAGTGCCTGTCATTTATAAGTGCTTGAGAATTTTTATTACTTTTTTTCGTGTAAGTACATGTAAAAAAAATTAAATCAAAAATAAACTTACATTCATTATTTAAATTTTTTATTAAATTAATTTCAAGAATATTTTTTAATTATTTTTTGTACATGTACTTATAGTTTTTTAATGTTCCAAAATAAATCCTTGTAAGCAGCAAGTTATGTTGTACAATATTTCCTTTTTTGTACCAATGATCATAGAAAAATTAATATTTTAATTATTTTATTTGGGGCCCAACAAAATTATCTCATTATTATTATTAAAATAAAGATAAAAATAACTACTCAAAAGAAGTTGGGTAAGTTGGGTAAAGTTACAACATACAAAAAGTGTCTGCATGTTCTAGCAATAAGTTTGTCATATTGTCCATAAAGAATAAACCAGTTCATCGAAACTTTATTTGAATAGTGATTTTTCTTCATTTTAACTATTTTATTAACAATTTTTATTAAATTAATGAATTTCTAACTATATTAGTACATAATAATATACCTTTTAATGAAGGTACCGGACGTTCAATTAAACCGTTTATACACATACTTATCGACATATTTACTTTAGACCGAAAAAAAATATATTAATTTATTATTTTCTTGTCATATGAAAACATACAGTTATTAAAACTTATTCGTAGATTTCACTTGTATTGTTTAATAATTTAAAATTAATATTTAAAAATTTGAAATAATAAATAATAGGAATTGTAAAATATCTTTGTTATTATTAACTTTAGGGAATGGTTATATCAATGAAAAGGTATTATAATTTCATATTTCATTATGTAAAAATATACAGGGCGTTCCGCTAAAAATTAAAAACTTATTGCTATTTTAAGTTATCTACATTCACATTGCTTTTTATCAAGTATCTTTTAAGAAATATTACAATAAATACAACCGAATATCATCAAACCTAATATTAAAAAAAATATAAGATTTTTTTGTTGAGGGTGAAACTGACCGAATTTTACGAAAAAAATTAATAACTCAATAACTATTAAGTTTTGGTTTAGAACATGATATAGGTAGTCATTTTATAAGGAATAATATTAAGAAATAAAAAATGTAAAAAAATTGTGATGATTCATTTAAAATAACAAAGTTGATATCGCTTCCGTTAAAACCGGAAGTGGAATTTTGTTCCAAATAACTTAGAAAAATAGTTTTAATGATAATATTATTATAATTGCTTTAAAAAATTTAATTTGATATCTTTTTCCGTTTTCCATAAACATGTAACATACCATCGACCCTGATACACCCTGTATAATATTTTAATTCCCTTTCTAACTAAAAAATGAAAAAACATCAACAGTATTTTTTTATACTAACGTCAGTAGGCCAGTTATGTTTTGCATTTAGGTAATTTAAACTGTTACGAATCATACCAAAAGTTTTGGTAATTTTGGGGCCGAGCGGTGGCCGAATGTTTGGTGCTCATAAGTTTAATTTTTAAAACAAAAAGTAACTTACTTTGATAAAGAGAAAGAACAAAATATTTTTTAATGTTTTTTAGATGCAGGTTTAAAAAATGTTTACGATTTTTCCTCATCGGAAGAATCTGATCCTTACAAAACAGATGGAAGCGAAGATGAATACATACCATCTAGCGAAAATAGTAGTGAATATGTATGTAATTTTATTTTAAATCTGCTGCCTTAATTTTATATTCCTAAACAAGTGCAGAAGGAGTTTTTTTACGAATGTGAAGACAAGCCATAGGCGAGTTTTGCAATAACATAACTAAAAAAACCCCTCTGCACAATTTAAAGAAAAATATAGACTTTTTTCATTGAGAAAAACGACGATGAAGCCATGGAGAAAATATCATAATAGGTTCAGCTATGGAAACTTGCTGAGAAATACTGTCCTAAAATAATCATTTGTAATTTTATTATATAATGGTAATTTGTAAATTTTAACACAATGTAAAAGCCTTCTGCTAAATTTTTTAACTTCTTCACTTTATTTTAAAATATATATACAGTGTGTCCCGCTTAAGACCTTACCACCTTCGTAAAATTTGTATTTTTTAACCGATTTTTGTAAACTTTTTTTGTTGGATAGATCTCTGGAAAAGGATTTAAACGCATATGTCACTGGTTTTAAAGACTAAACTGTGATCTATTTTTTAGTACTACCTACTAGGGATTTTTTAGAGCAAAAGTTACAACGAATTTTTATTCGGGACCACTAAAAACCGAAATTTCGACCCAAAACAGACATCACAGTTGGCGATGAGTTTTGTCGTCAAAACAAGAGGATGGTAGGTTTTAAGTGGGACACTGTGTATATATTTATAGAAATACTAATAAATGGACTTACGCTAAATTTTTACGATTTAAAAATGCCTATTTTTTTTGTGATATAAGAAAAAAGTTTTTCCTAAAACCATGAAAAAAATAACATCTATGTGAAAACAAAATTTCGATTGCGTTAACCGTACACCAAATTCGAATGCATACCACTTTCCTGCAAAGAATAAAACAATTTCCATTTTCCACCATCAAAGATGAAATAGATTGAAGTCCCTAGAAATACAAATAACAAAAAACGTTTAAACATCCGAAAGCAAGTGATTTTGATATAAATTTAAAACGAGAATGCAAATCAGCCTTATCGAAATCATATTCTTAATATTTCTTGTGTAAATTATTATTATATCTAACAAATTCTCCAAAAAAGTAATGATTTGTTATGTTTATTATACTTAATAAACCTAATACATCATCACTTATTTTGAAGACTATATAATTATACGATCTTAGAATAAAGAATGAACCAAAACAATATTTAAAATCAAAATTCCCGCCAGCCGCTTCTCGCTGCCCTCCGGACACGGCCGAATACTTCCGAGGTTTCCGTGATAATTGTTGTCGTCTGTTACACACGAGGTTTTAAAGTTTCTTCCACTGTTGCCAAATTTAGGGTGCCATAATGTAAAGGCATATTATGGGTGCCAAAAGTTTAACAATTATAATGAGTGTATAAAATATATACATCTGTATAAAAAAGAGCGCCATCTATAATAAACTTCGCAAACTAAACTGTATATCCGGGAGTAATCTTTGTCAAAGTGGCACCCTTCAAATTTTTTGTTATATGGTTTAGAAGGACCCTACTTTCATTGGAAAAATTTTTGAAGGCAAAACAAAGTGGCACCCGAAACCGGGTGCCACATTGTAAAATTGGGAGTCACATTGACAATGTTTATACCATATGGGTGCCTAAATGACACTGTCTATCTATATATATATAATATATATATATATATATATATATATATATATATATTGGAGAGTTTAATTATGGCCCAAACAGCGCCTCATAAAGAACTATTAATGTCAATTTTTGAAGATATTTCGTTAATATAAGTTTGGTTACAAGTTGAATTTGTATCTGATAAATTGTTAAAAAAGTCCCAATTAGTATTATGCAAGGCAGTGTAAAGACCAGCAAAGTTGACTCTTTTAAAGTTATATTTTTTGCTTATTGAATTTGGTAAGCAATTTACAAACTCTGAGGCTGTTAATTTAAAGTTAATGTTAATAGCAGGTAAGAGTCCAGCTCAACAAAAGGTAGCATCTCAAGAATAACCTCACATTCCAACTTATTTTGAAAGTTTAATACACTGTTTCTTTGTTGTAAGTTTGTAATATTTAAAAAATCATAAATGGTTCTAGTTTTGAAATCAGACAAATGACGAATACAAAATTTGTTAATGTTAAAATCTCCTATAACAATCACATTATCTTGTTGTAATAAAGATCCTTCAAAAGCTTCAAAAAAAAATTGTAATTCGCGACCTGATATGTGAGGAGGTATGTAAATAATATAAACAAACAAAGGCGTGGGTTTCATAAAGACTTTACAGCCAACTAAATCAATAAATGGAAAATTATTTTGTTAATCATGTAAGGTAATTTGAGAAACATCATATTTTGTGTAAATTGCCAATAAAGCCCCTCCACCCCGGCTTGTATTTGTTGCTGAATAATTACGATCGTCTCTAAAAACTAGATAATTACTGTGAAAAAGTTCTGAACTATTTACATCATTATGCAGCCAAGTTTCTGCTAAAGCTATAAAATCAAAATTATTAGAGACAGTAGAAGTAAAAACGTTTTCAATTTTAGAATTTAATCCCCTAACATTTTGAAAATACATACAAAAAGAACTTTTACTCATTTCGTTGGGCGCAATTAGTTTAAATTAACAATTTTTGGTATACCATTCACATATTTAATTCGTAAATCAGTTTCTCCTCTCGCTGATCTTCTCTCCAGATCACTTTTATCCAAGCGATAGTACTCTATCTGCTTGGGGGTTCGATCTGATCAAGCCAAATACTTCAAATTCTTTATTTAATCTTATTTTTATTGGCCTAGGTCTGTTTTTAGTAGCATCATACTTATTGGATTTATTTCACTTAACTCTATTGCGGGCAAAATATAACCCCTGGCGTTGCTTGCTACAGTTTTATTTTCCCGTTTTCTACCATTAATGTCCGTTAATGTTAGTTCTGGCATCCCAAATATGACAATATTTTTTTTTCCTGTTGGCCCTTTCGGTAGCCTTCGGTAACCTTTAATTTGCTCATTTTTTCCTAATTCCTCTACTTTGCTCTTTAGGGACTCTACTTCACTCTTTAGAGCATTAATAACATTTTTTAGCTCATTAATAATTTCCGTGAGGTTGGTGCAGCTTTGACATGACTGAGCAGCTTTTGGAGGCATATTTACCACTTAATAATAGTTTGTAATTGGAAGTAGGTAAAATTGCTCAACATGACAACGCCGCGCAGATGACAAACCAATATTGTAGCCGTATACCTGATAAACTTTAAACAAAGATTCACACAGTTTCCATTGTTTGATTATATTGTAGGAGTAGTATCGGCACAAATTATTTTACTTAGGGCCCCTAAAAATGTAAACCGGCCTTGACCTATATATTTTTTTAAATAATTATACTTGATATTGACATATTGACATATTATGCAAATAAACCAAATACCAACATATGAATATGAATAATACGACATTTAGCGAAATATGACCACTTGTGACGTAAAAATGTGACGTCTGAAATTCTTTAATTTTTTGTTTTTTCAAGAATAATTTGGTTTATTCAATTTCTCCAAAATTAAATATTTTTGTAAATAAAATACTGTTTTTTTAAATTTGTGACGAGACAGGTTCGTGCTGCTGTGACCATTTTTGACAAGGGGGAGGAGGGTCAAAATCCCCTAAAAAAACGTAACGTTACCAAAAAGTTCAGGATAAATGAATTAAAAATTATATACAGGGTGCATTTTAATAATTTTGTATGTGAAGATTATAAAATTTGTTGATTTATTTATTTTATTTGTTTTTTTAATTTTGTTTATTGTTTAATTTCACTTTGCATACCTTACATCCGTCATTTTATTTTTTTAATGTGTTTGGCTGTTTGAAAAATATTTTCATATTCTACGAAAAAAATGACAAAAATAATTGAAGCGATGAAAATCAAAACCAGATATGCACCATATTTTTTAAACTTTCATGGTCAACCGTTTGTAGAAAATTACATGAATATAGCCTGCATAAGTTTACGAGAATAATGCTGTTTGGTTTGCGTTTTTATTTTTAATTTCACCAAAAAAATTGCTTTCGTGTAAAAAATTTCAGATTTAATGAATCACGCAACGTACATAAACTGAAAGCACGTTACCTACCTTAAAACTCTGTGTTGATAACTAATAGATACCTTCCGTAGTTTGCTCATTTTTGTGACTTAAGAGGAGAATAACGTGAATTTTCGAAAAATTGCCATATAATCGTAGTTAGCCAAGATATCCACAAAATTTCGAAAACGTTCCGAGGGATTATCTAACTGTTATTAGGGAGGGGTATTAGGACTATCAAGCTTAACTGCCCCGTGAATGGTGATTTGGAATTTTGGAAAAAAACATCCCTTTTATTAACACCCTGTAGTAGCATGCTATGTGCACAATATTGTATTCCCAAACTTAGACATAAGGGACAAAGAATCAACTATTGCTCATTATTTGGACTAAAATGGAGAATAACGACAATTTTCAAAAAATTGCCATATAATCGTAGTTAGCCAAGATATTCCCAAAATCTCGAAAACGTCCCGAGGGATTACCTAACTGTTATTAGGGAGGGGTATTACGACTATCAAGCTCAACTGCCCTGTGAATGGGGATTTGGAATTTTGGAAAAAAACATCTCTTTTTTTAACACCCTGTAGTATGTAGCTAAGTGCACAATATCGTATTCCCAAAATTAGACATAAGAGTCAAAGAATCAACTATTGCTCATTTTTTGGACTAAAATGGAGAATAACGACAAATTTTGAAAAATTGCCAGATAATCGTAGTTAGCCAAGATATCCACAAAATCTCGAAAACGTCCCGAGGGATTACCTAACTGTTACTAGGGAGGGGTATTACAACTATCAAGCACAACTGCCCTGTGAATGGGGATTTGGAATTTAAAAAAAAAACATCTCTTTTTTTAACACCCTGTAGTATAATGTTATGTACACAATATCGTATTCCCAAAATTAGACGTAAGTCAAAGAATCCACTATTGCTCATTTTTTGGACTAAACTGGGGAATAAGGACAATTTTCAAAAAATTGGCATATAATCGTAGTTAGCCAAGATATCCACAAAATCTCGAAAACGTTCCGAGGGATTACCCAACTTATATCAGGGAGGGGTATTACGACTATCAAAGTCGACTGCCCTATGAATGGGAATAACTTGAAATTTCGAAAAAAATGCATCTCTTCGTTTAACACCCTGTAGTATAATGCTATGTGCAAAATATCGTATTCCCAAAATTAGACATAAGAGTCAAAGAATCAGCTATTCAGAATTTTCAAAGATTTTCAAAATCGATTCAGTAATTTTCCAATAACGAGCTTTCAAATATTTTCCAAAAAACAAGGTGCGTCGTTTTTTATGACGAGCAGTTTAGTTCGGACATCCTAGGCATGCGCATTTTAATATTTGTCATGCACACTTTACAATTTGAACGCCAAATTTTAAAAAGCGCATGCCTAGGATGTCCAGAATTAGTTCGGAATTAGCTCCGCGAAAATAGCTAATATTTAATTTTAATAATTATTAAATGATTTACTTTCTTTAAATAGAGAAAAATATCTAAAGAAAATGATGAACAAATCATTTTTACAATTTTTTTATTATTCAAACGAATTACTGGTAATTTTTAATGTTCATTATGTTATGATGAACGTCCAAAAAGGCGTGTAATCTATACTTCTGACAACGTTGGAAGCCGTGTTTCTTTCGACGGTGTTTAGAATGTGAAACTATGCTTTACTTGCTTTTTAAACGTAAACAAATCCGTCTATTTGTTTTGGTGGTCTGTGGCTACACTCATCAGGTATATAGAACGCCGTAAATAGTCAAATTAGTAGATTAAAAATTAAAAAAGTTCTAACCCAGCCGGAGTTTGAACTCGGGTCTGTCGCTTGTCAAGTGGATATCATAACCAATGAGCCATCAGTTACTTTTATAAAAACAGTTTTATCTGTCTATAAATATTGTTAATAATATTTTAAAGTTGAATATATTTTTTGTGTTGCTGTTTTAAGCTAAACTTTTTACATCTTTGTTTGTTTTTAATGGTCATTTAACCATGGCGCCAATATGCATTTAACTCAAATAATAATTTGTTGTTGGCCGCAAACGATTAAAGAAATTAGTTACCTACTTTTAACTTTCAGAAATTGTCAAAGATGGTGACTTATATTAAATGTCAAACTTTAACTATTTAAGTAGTAAAAAATAACTATTTAAAAGTGAAAACGACTATTCTAGTACTAAAAAATGCTGGTACTAATTCAAATAGTAGAATTCATTTTAAGAGAATAGATAATGTAAGTATACAATAACTGTTTTTGTATATATTCAGAAGCGGATAAACTTACGTACCTTCTTACTGGTAGATGTTTACATTGACGCCATAGAAGTATACATAAACTAAAACTAAAAAACCCAACTCACAAAACCAACCAATGGTAAACGTAAGCATTTACTATTAAAAGTACACTTTAACTGTGACATTATATGATGGATGAATGTATGATTCTCAAAAACAATTTCTGCGATTATCAAAACGGGTCGGCCCATTTATAATAGATTCGAGCCCAGAATCATATCATTTGGTCCAGACAATATTTTATTTTTTACTTTATTTCAAAAAGTATTGGTAAACGCTAAAAAAATCTATTGAATCCAACTATCATTACAATAATAGTTGGATTCAATAGATATTTCTTTTGTGTAAAAAATTTCTGCGATTATCAAAACGGGTCAGCCCATTTATAAAAGATAATATCTTGAGATGGTTGGACTACCCCTGAAAGTATAAAACCCCTAATACAATTTTAAATTTTAAGATAATATTTTATTCTGTTTTCGTAAATAAGTCAACTAAGAAAATACCAAGAAAATGTTGCGTAATGTTGTATTAATGCAAGACAGTTTTATATGAATTCTCGATTGTCAGAGCCGGCCCGAGGTTTTTTGCCTCTCTGGGCAAAAAACACTTGCTGCCCCTTTTTTATTCAGCAGACAAAAAATTCTCTTGTCAATAGTCAATTATTAAAATTATGTCTACTTTTATAAAATATTGCTTATATTTTTTTATTTAATGTATAGCCTAGGTAATAAAAGAAGAATATATTTAACAATTTTGATGCCAAAATACTATATAATAAATTACCTACAATATTTTTTATAAAAACAGTACTTGCATATGTAATAAGCTGTTATCCGACAGACTTGCAAAATAACTAGCGTCATGTGTAACGTATTGTTATCTATAGTTTCTTGTAATTACAAGAAACTGAGAAATAATGTTATAGCTGCAAGAAGACAAGATGTTATAAGGCGCCCTGAAAAATAAAAACTTTGATGTAGCTTACCGTTGTATTTTTTATTTTGATAACTGTTCTATGTTTGTTTTAAATAAATTACTATTTTAATAGCAGTTTCATGTTTGTTTTAAATAAATTACTATTTTAAGAGCATACAGAAAAAATAATCATTTACATTAAATAACCAACATTTTTATGGTTTTATACTTATACGCAAAAATATTATACTCTTAATTCAAATCAAATATAAGTTTACATGTGTTTATTTAAATTAAATCTATTATGTTTTGTTGAAAACTTCTTTTTTAAATAAATTTATTAATTTATTTTAAGTAAACTTTAATATTAAAAAGAGAATAATTTCTATATTTAAATACAAGAACATTTAATTGAAGTAATTATTCTTAATAAATTATTTAAACTATTTTTTTTATAAAATTAAACTTAACAAAATTATTATTTAATTTTCCATATTATAAAAATTAGACTGTACCTACTTATTTCAAATATACAAATCCAAAACAATCGTTATTTTAAAATTAAATAATTATTTTTTGTGAGCAGTTCTGTTTGTTTTAAATAAATTACTATTTTAATAGCAGTTCTCTGTTTGTTTTCAATAAATTACTTAGTACATATTGTTCTGTTGATTTTGATAAAATATGTACTCATGCATTGTCCACTGCTTAATTAAAAAATACTCCTTAAAAGCAATAATAATCCATAACTTTGGTTGCAAAGCAATGTAATACAATAGGCGCACGTTGATCACATCGGCCTCCTGACGTCACAGTTTCAATGCAGGAGTGGGGGCTACACTCTCGCCTGGTATAGAGAACGCCGTGGATGAGCCCAAGTTCAATATTCAGGGGGTGTCCGCATATTATATGCAAAATTAAATTAGTTAAACTATATAAATAAAAATCGGTAACGTATACGACAATGCTATTACATTGTACTACGAGTACACCCTGTAGCATGTTTTGCAAATAGGTATATCTCTCTAAAGGACGTCCTTTTGTCAGATAATAAAGAACCAATTTATTGTAAATATATTAAAATTTGTTATTTAAATAGTTAGTTAAATAATGTGAACTTGTTTAGTAATAGTTTTAATTGTTATGTTCTATATGACTGTTGTAATTTAGTTTAAGTTTTCAGTACCTAATATTATTATCGGTCTAAAAACCGAATAGTTGACCTTGAATTTGTGTATTATTTTCTAAAGTGGTACCGAAGTCGGTACTATTCTAATTGTTAAAATATTTTATTGTAAAAACCAATATTTCGGAAAATCCCAATCAATCAGAACAAAATTTGACCCTAAGGGCACACTTAAAATTATAATTATTTGACTGGGCTACTAGACTACCAAAATATCTATCCCAAATGCCTTTGTCCACTTAAAACACTATTTTATCTTAATTTTTGCCATGTCCCACATATCGTCACCGTTCTGGCAAAAGTCATTAACTCCATTTTTGTCTAAAAGTGGTTAACTACCTTCGCGATCATAACAATTATATCTGTGGTCTAGAAAAACTTATTAAGTGCAGTATTGTATTTTTAGCATGCTAGTTAACTACTTTTAGACAAAAATGGAGTTAATTACTTTTGCCAGAACGGTGACGATATGGTTTACTGTTTTAACTTTGGGAAAAACAAAGAACGATATATGGGAGGGGGTTGATCTAGAGTTGAGTAAACCGATTTGGCAGTCAGCTTCGCGTTCTACTTGAGTACAGACGTTTTTCCAAAAACTCCTATTCTCAAATTCAAACTTGTGTTTAACGCCAGTTGTAGCTATCTTGGTTATTTGAATTCAACGCCGCGACATCGCGCCCTCTATCGGACGACCGCTTCAACTTTGTTTAAATTTCCCGCCGTGTGTATGGGCTGCCACCTGCTGGACAATCAATTAATTGCAGTGACATTTAATTTTAAAGTCTATTGCCGTGAGTGCTGACACCTGATAGTATTTGTGTAGTTATAGTGGACAATTAGTTTCTTAAGTTTATTATTAATTCTTTGAGGATCTTAATCAACGAGTAGACCCGAAACTACAGGTATGCCAAAACATGTTATCATTGTAATTGTTTTTCCAACGTAAAGAGACTAAGACCCATTTTATAAATAAATTCATAAATAAATTAATAAGTAAGTAAATAGCAAAATGAATCGGGGATATCTACCTACCTACAGCCAGTTAAATCAGGTGACAACACTCTAGTACTACTGATTTAAGCTATTCCATTTTCCATCAAAGAAATACCACATCAGGCACATATTAACGGTAAGCTCTGCAACGGAAGTCAATGTAACATTTTATTAAAAAGTATATAGACACCTTGCATTATTAAGCAGCATGTACTAAACGCTTCACATAGGGGTATTTTGCTGATCTAGCCGGTCAAAATTATTTATTAATTTAATTTTATTTTTAACAACTCGCTGGTTAACCTTAGGGGATCGTAAGTGTTTTTTAATAATAAAATATTGAAAAAAAATATACAGGGTGGCTTTTTTAACTTAAAACTTTCAGATAGGTATTTCCTGTAAAAAGCATTGGAAAAAAATAAACATATTTAAAATTTTATCATAACGGAGGGTTAATTTATTAGTGCTAAAAGCAGTCCCCCTCCCCACTTCTTGTAGGTGGGGTGGGGGGTAACTTCAAAATATTAACTGGAAACCCCTACTTTTTTGACGGATTCTGATTTTAGTGCTAATAATACGTATGATCTGCCTAATTCCTAGTAAAATTCTAAGTTCTTATTGTTAATGGTCAAATTTATTTTTTAAACCAAGTTACTTCCCGCCCCAACTACAGGGAGTGGGGGGATAGAAAAAAAAATAAGAAAATCGTACGTAAGCAAAAAAATCAGAATACTCTGAAAAAATAGGGGTTTCCATTTAAGATTTAAAAGTGACCCCCCTCCAGCCCCACAAGGAGAGGGGAGGGGGACTAATTTTAGCACCAATAAATTAACCCCTGAAATGATTAAATTTTGATTATGTGTATTTTTTGCAGTGCTTTTTACATGAAATGTCTGTTTTAAGTTAAAAAAGCCACCCTTTGTAAAATAAAACCATTTTGCATTAAACATTAACTTATTTTTTTCTCAAACAAAATTTCTGTAATTTATATCGCAAGATGATAATTAATGCCATGATTCTTCCTCGTCCTGATCAATTTCTGTTTCTCCAGAAACCTCCTTTAAATCGGAATCCGAGTCATTTTCCATGTCAGGTACAGCAGGAATCATCAAAGAAATTGCTTCCCTTGTAAATGACAATGTATTTTTTGGGGGGATTGGTCTCATGTCAGTAATCAGTGGGTCAGAACTGAGTAATAATCTATTTATAATATCAGCGTTACACTTGGCCCTTGAAAATTTTCTAGCGAAATTCTGCCTGTACAGCCGGAAATGCTTATTCCGTGCCTCAGCGGCTTCTTCCGAGAGCAACCCAATTGGCAACAATGCCTTATCTATGACAGTAGCACCATGCACAAGAATTTTGTGCATCGTAGGTGTCATAGGATGCCACCGATATAAACTTACATAAATTCAATCGTTGGTTAAGTTTATCTGACGGTTAATTTCCTTAGATACTATTGTCAACACAATAGTATCTAAGAAAGTTAACCGTAAGATAAACTTAACCAACGATTGAAAAACCGGCCCTAAATAAAACAAATTTGTGTATTATTAATATTAATATATTGAAAAAATACTTAATAATTTTTATTGATTTTAAATATCGTATTTAAAATAATTTTATTATATATAAATAATTATTATTAGGTTGGGGTAGGTAGATTATTGCCATTTAAGAAAAAATCCATGATTGTGAACTAAGGTATCGAATTTCAGAGGTCAGTAGAGGCGGCAAAAGTTGAATAGCCTACAGGCGTCAAATCTGTAAATCCGCCACTGATGCGCGGTAATATATTACCGACACATTCCTATAGTAATGCGCAAGACCCCACTCCACTAACGCTCTGCTGAATAGTTGCCGAATATTCGGTACTCGGTCATCTATTGTGCCGAATGTTCGGTATTCGGCCAAATCGGTATTCGGCGCATCACTAATAAATACGTGACACGGCAGTGCCATGCACAAAAACCAGTTCCTAATTTTATAACAATTTTGAATTTTAAAAATATTGTGAGGAAATTTTGCAACCGCGCAAACCCTGCCTGGCTAAAATTTTCTTATTTTACTAACATTAAATGAAGTATACACAAAATTTTAGCCTTTCAGATTAGTCAAAGTAGCTACGAGCTCTCCTATTATAATTTAAAATTCAAATTTGAATCCTATTTTTTACACTGTCTTGGTTTGTCACCCCTAGCAACAAAGCGGGCGGGTATGGGCGGCTATTTTTATTATAATTATATTGTATAAACTATTAACTCTTATAATCAATTAACATAATAACCGGGAAGAACCCGGAAATACAACAAAAAACCTTTCAAACGTAAAATTTGGTTAGAAATTTTAAAAATTTTAAACTATTTTTCAAACGTCAAAAAATAAATGTCCTATTAAAAAAACTACAGCAAAATGATTTTAATATATGTGTTATTACCTCTTTGATCCATATCCACAATAATATTTTTAAAAAAATCAGTTGTCAATAAAATATTTACTTTTTGTTAATAACTATCGCACTAAGGAACCGCGTAATAAACGTATAGTTGAAATAATGAAAGTTTCAACTTTGACAAGCGCGCGGGTGCAGCCAATGAGAGACCGGGACTGGTTGCTTGATGTTTTCTGATTATTTAACAGCAATAAGAACCAGGTTTTCATTACATTTGACAATTTCTTCGAAATTGATTTTTGACCGGCTAGATTGACAAAATACCCCTATGTGCGCTTGTTGTAAGGCTGTCAATATACTGCTTAACCTCGTTCAATCTGGGCGTGCGATAATATTAAATTGACAATACATCCTGTACCTTCCGGTATCCTGTAGGAACAGCGGAAAAGGCGATGCCCAACGAGGGAACAACAACATTGAAACGATTCCCACCGAAGAGCTATAGGCAACCACATAAAAGAGCCAATAAAGGCAGTCCTTCCCAACAACTTCATAAATATTAACACACTCCCGCAGAGACTAGTGTTGATATATGAACTGATGAAAAGGTACTAATAAACACATACCTACTTTAATATACCAAAATAAAAAAATAAACCGAGTCATCACTCGATCGTTATGATCGCCAACTAGATGAACAATAAAAAGAGGCACTGGCCCACTGTAAATCAATAAACGAATTACACCCGTTCACCGATTTGAATTTAATAACAAAAAAAGGTTTTACCACAACCGGAGAGTGTTGACACAATCAGTTTCTTAAAAGCAGGGTAACTGTCACTTTTATGGCAATATTATTGTAATCCTCCATCTTAGAGACCGACTCAGGCGCCAGGTCAACGACCTTGGCAGTTTACTGTTAAAAGGGCATATAACGAAATATTTGTTTCGGCATTGGCTTTTGTCGTCTTTAATGTAAATAAATAATATGGTTATAAATTTTTGTTTGATTCTTTGTCACTCTTTCTACTTTATTACGACGAATCTGGGCTAGACGTATTCTTGGCTATATTTAAGGTAAATACGAGTCTTTAAGGCAAGTATAGATTTTAAAGGGTAAATTAATTAAACACAACGTAGACCGGGTCCTTTTCATTAGAATGTATCTGCCAGTATTTTTATTTAGTAAATCTATGTTTGTTCCTCCACAAATAATTTTTTTCTATATTGGTTTAAAAACTTTTTAAAATTCATTATATTTTTTTTTTATATTTTCTGGAGGGCGGTAAATTATTAATATACTCTTACAAGTATTATAGGTTATTATAGGTTTATTAGGTTATAAGTAAATAATTTATACTTTAAAGGCCACTAAAAAAAAAATTATTGTTACATTTGTTTTAATTATGTGTCCATGATTAATAAAAAGTTTAACATTTTATTGCCCACCGACTTTAAAAACTGTTGAAATATTTTGCAACAACAATAGTCAACGTTTATAAAATAGGAAATAAACCACATGACAAGCGAGTGAAACTTTTATGGCATTCACACCCTTGACTTTAAAATATACTACGAGGCAGAGTCAGTCCGAAACCACCCTCAGCGAAATATAATATATTTTTTGTATTTATCTGTAAAGTTATTTGTTACCTACTTATCAATAAAGTGTACCTACTTAGTTATCTCGTTCTTAATTACAATTGTGCTTTTTATTGACCATTCACATAATTACGCAAACACCTATTGAAGTGATTAAATAAAATCCAACAGGTTATGGGCCCAGTTAATCTATGTGAGTGAGTTCGGAGTTTAAAAACAATACAGGAATATAGTTTTTACAAATAGTGTGCTGCAGCAAAAGTGAGAGAACAATCAAGGTTCGAAGATGTCGGGCGGTTCGCGTTTTTTGTACGGTATCGCGAAATTGACCAGTTCCAATTATCAAATTTGGAAGTATAAGGTCGAATTTTTGCTGATCAGTGAGGGGATATGGGACGTGATCGCTGAGCCAAGGCGGTGTTCCAGACGAAGCCTGGATTAGAAAGGATGATCAAGCTCGAGCAGCAATCGGACTCCTTGTCGAAGATAGCCAGTTAATCCACATTAGACAAGCAAAAAGTGCTCTCGACGATTGGAATTCATTAAGGGACATCCACCAGAAGGGATCGCTATCCACCAAAGTTTTCTTGTTAAAGCGGATATGCAGATTAACTCTAGAAGAAGGCGGTAATATGGAACTCAATATAAACCTAATGATGGAGTTGGTGGAAAAATTATCGGCCATTGGGGAGGTGCTAAATAATCAGTTAATTGTTGCTATGCTATTAAGTAGTGTGCCGGATTCTTACGGCACGCTAATTACTGCACTGGAAAGCAGGGATTAGAAGGAGTTAACAATGGAACTAGTGAAAGCAAAATTATTAGACGAATATGGTCGACGTAAAGGTGTATCAAAAACAAGGGATGAAGAAAGTAACGCGGCAATGAGAGCGTCGGCTTCTTATCATCATAAAGGGCAACCCGGGCATTCAGGAAATTCGGCGAACTTGGTAAAGAAAAAGTAGTGCTATTTTTGTAAAGAACCTGGTCATTACAAAAAGTTTTGTCGAAAATATCAAGCTTGGAAGTGCAATAAAGAAAGGGCAAATGCAGTTACAGATGGTTATTCTGAGAATCAAGTGGATGAGACCTGTTTTATAACACAACCAAATGTGGAGACAGATTTATGTCATGAAGTGAGTGTTTGTTTTGGCCTGCAAATAAGACAACAAAAGGACGTTTGGGTAATCGACTCGGGGGCGACAGGTCATATGGTTAATAACAAGGATTTCTTTAAGGAATTTCATCGAAACACAAACGGAAATGTAAGGCTAGCAAATCATTAAATTAAATTAAAGGGACCGGGTCGGGTGTTGTTAAGTTCAATGGGGCCAATAAGGACATTAATATAAAGATTGACAACGTTTTGTTTGTGTCAAACTTGGAAGTTAATTTACTTTCGGTGCGGAAATTAACAGCTAAAGGTTTTAAAATGCTGTTTAAGGACAACGTGTGCGATATTGTGGAAGGATAAAAAGTGCGGGCAACGGCCAAACAGGTAGCCGGACTTTATGAGCTTCAAACGGTACCGGTGCAAGCACACAATAAAGCGTGTATAGCAATAAAGGGCGGTCATAGTACACAGTGTCAGCACATGTGGCATAGACGTTTCGGGCATCGCGAAGTGGCAGCGATTAAAGACTTACAAAACAAAGGACTAGCGGCCGGTATAAACGTTACGGATTGCGGAATACGGGAAACTTGTGAAGTTTGTACTAAAGGAAAAATGGCAAGAAAACCATTTCCAAAAAGGTCGGAGAACAGGTCAAAGAAAGTTTTAGATCTTGTTCATACGGATGTTTGCGGACCCATGCAAACGGTTATACCTGGAGGAAAGCGGTACGCCTTGACCATAATAGATGACTACAGCCGGTACTTTAGGGTATTTTTAATGGCTCAAAAATCCGAAGTAGTAGAACTTATTAAGCAATTTGTCGAAAACATGAAAACCAGTTTGGGAAAAAAGCCAAAAATAATTCGGTCGGATAGAGGAAAGGAATATGTCAACGAAGAACTGAAAAATTACCTGAAAATGGAGGGCATTCAGATTCAGTACACGGTTGCTTATACACCTGAGCAAAACGGTGTGGCCGAAAGGAAAAATCGCTCACTCTTGGAAAGTGCAAGGTGCATGTTGTACGACGCAAACATGGACAAGAAATATTGGGGTGAAGCGATAAATACCGCAAATTATTTGCAAAATAGGCTACCATCAAAATCTATAGAAAAAACACCGTTCGAATTATGGCATTTAAAGGCACCGAATGTTGACCACCTGCGAGTTTTTGGCTGTAGAGCATACGCTCATGTTCCTAAAGAAGGAAATTGGATGAAAAGGCGGTGGAATTTTTATTTGTGGGATACTCGGAAGAATCAAAGGGTTATCGTTTATTGGATAAAAACACCAATAAAATAAAAATAAGCCGGGATGTCGTTTTTCTCAATGACTAAGAAGTAAAACAGCCAAGACAATAAAACGATTAAAAGTAAAGATCCAGGTAACAAAGTTAAAATTACGTTGAATTGGAGACGATCTAAGGAAAATAAAACAACGGCTTGTCTTTAAGATTTGGAAAATGCAGTTCTTTAAAATCAGGAAAATTTTAAAGAACCTGTGAAAGTCCTGCAGGAAATAGAGGACAAGAATGAAGGCAAAGAAGAACCAAGAAGATCCGCCAGGTCGAATAAAGGTGTGCCACCCCACAGGTATACAGGAGACGAAAAGCTGTATATGATGGTTAGTTTTAACGAAGATCCAAAGAACAGGAAGGAGGCACTTTCTGGACCAAATTCAAAGGAATGGGGGGCGGGAATAGACGAGAAAATTAATTCGTTATTGTCAAATAATACCTGGGCGCTTGTACAGAAGCCGGAAGGTCGGGACATAATCAGTTGTAAATGGGTGTTCAAAACGAAGCGGGACGCAGCAGGGAGCATAAATAAGTACAAGGCAAGGTTAGTGGCACGAGGGTTTTCCCAGAAATTTGGAGTTAATTACGACAAAATATTTGCCCCAGTTGTAAGGCACACGACATTTCGGCTGCTACTGACCATAGCAGGTAAAGAGGGACTCTTTACTGCTCATTATGATGCAAAAACAGCTTTTTTGAACGGGGTGCTTAAAGAGACAATTTTTATGCGACAACCTGAGGGTTATTTAGAGCCTGATAAAGAAGAAATGGTGTGTAAATTAAACAAAAGCATTTACGGGTTAAAACAGGCAGCAAAAGCCTGAATTGAACATTGTTTTAAAAGGCCACCAATTCAACCAAAGTCAAGCAGACCCATGCTTGTATATTAAAACCGAGGAAGGGAAAGTAATTTACATTGTCCTTTACGTAGATGATTTTTTAATTGCAAGTAGTGATAAAAGGCTAGTAAAGCAGACAGCAGAATTTTTTAAAAATCATTTTGCTCTGATGGATTTTGGGGAGCTAAAGCACTATCTTGGGATACAAGTGAACAAGGATGATGATGGTTTTTATCGGATTAATCAAACGCACTATATATGTAAATTATTAGTTCGTTTCGTGTTACAAGAGGCAAAAACCTCAAATTATCCATTGGATATCAGCAATTAATTGGGGCATTGCTTTACATATCGGTAAGTATGAGGCCAGGCATTACGGCAAGTGTTTGTATTTTAAGCCAATACAATAAATCACCGACCGACCCCGACTGGGTGGAAGCAAAGAATAATAATAATAATAATAATAAAAATCTTTATTGTATAAAGTGACATACATAAATACAAAAGGTGGAAGTTCAGTTCTCACTGTTCTTACACTTCAACCCAGCTTAAGACTAAATTTTACAAATTTAAACTTACACATTGCACATTTAACAAGTGACTTTTAAACTTATGCTTAAGAGATATAGCTGAATTACATTGATTAAATAGATTAAAATAAATATTAAATATTGACGTGGCCATGTATTCAAAACTACTTTTAAATTTAGTAGTTTTATGAATAGGTACACTTAATAAAGATTTATTACGAACATTAACATTATGACACTGGCTCCTCTGAATTAAAAGACTAGACAAGTATAAGGGCACATTTGTTTTAAAAATAGAGTAAACAAGTAAAACATACTGGCTATAAAATAAGTGGTCACATTTAAGTATCTTAAGTCTAACATAGTGTTCACTGACGTGATCCCTATGGTCAATGTTATATGCATATCGAAGACAGGAGTTTTGGAGTTTTTGAATATAACACTGAGTTGCTTTCGTTGCAAATGTAAAATAAACACTACTACAATAATAACAAGGACTTAGGATAAGACTAGTACATAACTTCCATTTAACATCACCCGACAAAAATGTTTTAAAATTGTAGATTGACTTAAACTTAAAATAGGCATTTCTTAAAATAATTTTTACATGGGATTCAAAACTTAAATCACAGTCTATTAAAACACCTAGGTTTTTAACACAGTTTTGAAATTGTATCACAGAGTTATTAACATAAATATCACAAGTTTTAAGCGCTAAAGCTTTCATTCGAGCATTTTTAGAGCCAATGCAAATGCTGACAGTCTTGTTTTGGTTGAGTAGCAGACCATTTTTGGTAGACCACATACTTATTTGCTGAAGATCTTCATTTAATTGTAGGACTGCAGAGTTAATAGCAGCTGGAGTAGTTGATTTATAGATTTGTGTATCATCTGCATACTGATGTGCTTCACAATATTTTACCACTTCACACAAGTCAGCAGTAAAAATTGAGAAAAGTAAGGGACCCAGTATGCTTCCCTGCGGAACTCCTTTAGATAATGATCGACGAGTTGACACATTACCATTTATTTCAACATACTGGACTCTGTTCTTGAGATAATCACAAAACCAGTTTATCACCATCGCATCAAAATTGTAATAATGCAGTTTAGCCAAAAGCAAATTATGATTAACTACATCAAAAGCCTTGCTGTAGTCAAGTAGCACCAATAGAGTAATCTCAGAATTATCTATGGCCCTGACAAAGTCATTTGTGATTTTTAGTAGCGCTGTGTTAGTACTATGTAATTTGCGAAAACCAGATTGAGTTAAGGGTTGTTACGGTTAAAAACTTACCAGTCTTAATTTAGAGTTATAATTTTGTTGTGGTATTTTTGATCTGACAATTTAAATATGCATTTGGTTTTAATTTGTTTTATTTGATGAATTACATAAAAAATGGTTTGTTTAGTGTATTTGATATTTTAATTTTATCATCGTCAATGAACCTACAAAACGAAAATATTAACCCTGTATATAATTATTATGTATTATATTGTTGTTATTGTCATAATCTTGGAAATAGGTTAGTTGGGTTAGTAAGTGTTATGGAGATTTTCTTGGATAATATATGTTTAAATTTAACTTACCTGTGTGGTTGTGGATGTTTGGCGAATGTTGCTCATTTTCCGCCGTTACAGCCAGTTCGTTATTATAGTTCATGTTTTTGTTGACACATGGCATATGTAATCAATATATACGTAGTTGCCAGATTAAATAATTTCTGATAAAAGAAATTAATCCAAGTAAGCTTGGTTTTCGTTTCCAAGAGTTGTCGGATACAGGTTTTGTTTGGAAAATTGTCATAAAAGCGTTTTGGAGATAAAATATTAATTTGAGGATATTAAGGACATGCAACGAAATATTCGTTGATGTATTATAGTGGAGAATATTATTAAGTAGAGTATAAATAAAAAAAAATATTTTTATAATTACCTACCGATTACTGTTGACAAAAATATTAATTTCTGGAGTGGTGAGCGGAATGCTGAGTAACATTTGCAAGCAATATATTGTTTAAAAAAAACCCTTGATAAGGTTTTTTTTATTGTACCTGAGTTTTAGTCTGGTATTAATATATTGTGTAAAACAATTCAAATTTATAAGAATATGGTACCGTAAAAGAAGTGATTTGGATGAATCAGGTTCTTATGAACATATGATATACATATATGACAAGTGATAAGGACAATAGTAGGGATAATTTTATTCGGTTAAATTTATGTTAAATAATTAAAAATTTGGGTGTACACTGAACGTGATCACGTAAGGTATTAAAATTAAAATAAAAATATTATTTCACTTATCACAACATAGTAAGAAATTTATTTTTTTTAAATGTACGTTACTATATTCATTAAATATATTTTTTTTTGAATATTATTGTTCTGGTAAGATCTCCCTAACATCGGGACACGGTCCAACCACTGTGGCTAAAAAGGTTGGTGGCGCCCAATTTAAATATATTTCCCCTCTGGGAACAGTAAATGTTCAAAGAGCTAGCGGCACTCTGTGCGCAACTCTAAGGCGGTATAATTTAAACAATAATAAAAAAAGTTGCGTCACAAATTTGGCGCCCAACGTGGGGCGCAAGATTTTGTAGTTCATTGATAGGTAAATTAATTTATTTTGAAACTTAAAATAAATTGTCTGGTTAAAAATACATATATATTTTTTTACGGTTGTTATTGGGAATTTGGTTAATTCAATTTAATTTATAATGGATCTAACTAAATTGCGAAAGGACGAACTCATTTATGACCTTAAAGTAAGAGATGATAGTAAGTTACAAGGAGAAACGGCTTTGTCAATGAGAAAAAAATTGGAAGAGTTAATGTCTAATGACGTTTTTGGTGTTTTAGTATATTGTGATAATTTTCAACCCTCAGTTCTGGAGGAGGTTGAGACGGTTACAAAAAAAGTTGATGCCCTGGAAAATTTTGTTGAAAATCACGTAGTGTTTGAAAATGAACATTTCAAAACGGCTGAGACTAGGCTCAGACATCTTACAGCAAGATTACAACGCATTCGCATAGGCAGTATTGAAGATGATAAACCAATTGAGCGTGCTATTGGTAATCTTCTAGATAGGTTGGAAAAAGTTGAAGAAGCCATTGATATTAAAGTTTTAGAACATAGGTTACATGTTTTAGAAACAGTTGGGGCACCAACTTCTATAATTACTTCCAAAGAAACAAGTGTAACACCCACAGTTGTCACCAGTGTACATAAACATCAGGTTCATCCTCGAAAATGGGGCATTACATTTAATGGAGAGGCACAAACTAGTCTTTCAGCATTTTTAGAACAGGTCGAGGAGAGGAGGTTAGCTAGCAACATTTCTGAGAGAGAATTACTTACTTCAGTCGTAGATATTTTAGAAGGTAGTGCCTTAATATTTTACAGGTCACTACGAGAAGAGATTTTAACCTGGGAGGATTTTAAGAGTCAGTTTAAGGATCAGTTTCAACCTTTTGATTATCAGGATGAATTATTGCAGGAAATACGTAATCGTTATCAAGACTCTGTAGAGTCTTGAGGAATTTATTTTGCCTGCATGAAAAATCTTTTTGCTCGTCTTCCCAAACCTCTTGAGGAGGATGAAAAAGTTCGAATTATGCGAAAAAATGTGCATCCGTATTTTATTCATAACCTAGGTTTGGCTGAATATAAAAGTGTGGGAGAGTTACTTCAGTTATGTAAACGTTTGGAGGTTAATAAGTTAATTGCAGATCGAAATCGATCTTTATCAAAGGATAAATTGATAGAACCCGATCTGAGTTGGCGAATGCGGGAAAAAGCTGAGAAGTTTAAGTTTACACCAAAGGTGGCTGCAATAGCTGAGCTAAAATGCTGGAATTGTCAAAAATCCGGTCATGTTTTTAGAGAATGTAAGGAAAATAGGTCTCATAAATTTTGTTTTGGTTGTGGAGAGAATGGATATTTAAGAAGGGAGTGTTCTAAGTGTTCGGGAAACGGATCTGGCGACGTACCTACCGGGCAACGTCAATAGAGAAGCCAGTCCCGGTCGATCGGTCATGGAAAGTATGGCTTGATTTTGTAAGTAGAGAGTATAAAAGGTCAAATATAGAAAGTAAATTTATTTCCACATTTGGGGATCCAAGACCTTATGTTGGCGTTAAGATATGGGGAAAAAGTTATGTTTGTTTGTTAGATAGTGGTGCTTCACAAACCATAGTTGGTGGAAAGGGCTGGAAAATCTTAAAGTCTTTAAATATAGAAATTCGGCCGACTCCATCTAAGTTTGTACCACCGCAAATGGTTCCAATTGTAACATAATTGGTATGATCGATTTACCTATTTGTTTGGAAGAAAAGGTTAAAATTATTTCTGCTTTAATTGTTCCTAGTATCGATAAAACTTTTATTTTGGGAGTAGATTTTTGGAAGGAAATGAAGCTTGTAGTGAATTTTAAGCATTATAATTGGTCATATTTTGATAAAAGTCAAGACTGTAGTTTGATAGATAATCAAACACTGGGTAAGACTGAGCGTTTTAGGCTAAATAATTTAGTAGATAAATATTTTTTAGCTATGGGTGGTAAACTGGGTTGTGCCAAAGGAGTACTCCATAAGATAGATACTCAGGACCATGAACCTATAAAACAGAGGTATTATTCAATTTCACCGTACATGCAAAAAATCATGAACGAGGAATTGGATAAAATGTTGGAATCGGGAGTGGTTGAACCCTCTTCTTCAGCGTGGTTCTCCCCTGTTGTGTTGATTAAGAAGCCTAGTGGAGAATATCGTTTTTGTATAGATTTTAGGGCTCTGAATAAGGTTACCAAACGAGACGCTTATCAGATTCCCTATATAGCAATGATTTTAGATCGACTACGTAATGCTAAGGTTTTATCCTCAATAGATCTAAAAAGTGCCTATTGGCAGATTTGTTTGGAGAAATCTAGTAAGGAAAAAACTGCCTTTACAGTTCCAGGGCGAGGACTTTTCCAGTTTTGTAGAATGCCTTTTGGGCTTCATAATGCCCCAGCTACTTGGCAGCGATTTGTAGATACTGTGTTGTGTTTGTTTATCTAGATGATATAATTATCGCCACAGCCGATTTTGAGTCTCACATACAAATCTTGGATAAGGTATTTGTTAGATTGTTAACAGCAGGGCTAGTAGTAAATCAAGATAAGTGTGAGTTTGTTAAGAATGAACTCAAGTTTTTGGGCTATGTGGTAAATGAGCATGGGTTGATGGTAGATAGGGAAAAGGTATCTGCCATTTTAGATTTTCCTACTCCTACACGAGTAAAACAAGTTCGTTCATTCTTAGGAATGGCTTCGTACTATCGTCGGTTTGTTGACAATTTTGCTGGTAGAGCGGCTTCGTTGACTAACTTAACTAAAAAAAATGCAAGATTTTCCTGGGATGAACAAACATAGTCTGCTTTTAAGGATCTTAAGACATGTTTAGTTTCCGCTCCTATTTTAATCTGTCCAGATTTTGATAAGCCTTTTGTTATTCAAACGGATGCCAGTATGCATGCGTTAGGGGCAGTATTGGTACAGGAGTTTGATGAAGGAGAAAAGGTTATTGCATACGCAAGTCGAACTCTCAGTGAAAGGGAGTCGAAGTTTTCAGCTACAGAACTAGAGTGTTTGGCAGTTTTGTGGGCAATAAAAAAATTTCGTGGCTATATTGAAGGTGTTCGATTTAAGGTGGTGACAGATCACGCAAGTTTAGTTTGGCTGTCTAAACTAAAAGAACCCACTGGAAGGTTAGGCCGATGGGTTTTACAAATGCAAGCATATGATTTTGATATCATTCATCGGAGAGGGCGTTTTAATAATGTTCCTGATGCTCTTTCGAGGTCTTCAGCGCATTGTGAAATTGTTGAATTGTCAGAAGAAAACCTTGACAACTGGTATAAAAAACATCGTAAAAATATTCTTGATCAACCTGAACAATACTCAAGCTGGAAAGTGGTGGATGAGAAAATATATAAGTATGTTAGTCCTTTAATTTCTTCTATTGATGAAAATTTCGATTGGAAGTTGGTTGTACCTAAACTATTAAGAACCCAAGTTTTATTTGAATGTAATGACATTCCAACCTCCGGGCATTTGGGAATTTTCAAAACTCTTAAGCGTATAAGTCAAAATTATTATTGGCCTGGATTAAAGGCCGATGTTGTAAAGTATGTAAAGAGTTGTATTGTGTGTCAGGCTCAAAAACCAGAACAACGAGCTCCAGGTGGTATGATGGGCGTCCGTAAGGTTACAAGACCAGGTGAGGTTTATTGTTCAGATTTAATGGGCCCCTTTCCGATGTCGAATAAGAAAAATCGTTTTATTTTGGTGGTAGCTGATGTCTTCACTAAATATACATTATTGTTTCCCTTGCGGTCGGCAGATAGTAAAAGTATAAGAAAACATATTGAAAATGATATGTTTATGGTTTATGGTGTTCCCGATTATTTTGTGTGTGTCAGTATGTCAGTAAGTCGTTTCGGGAATTTATGTCTTCATATAATTGTAAAATGATCCTTAATCCTGTTTACCATCCACAAAGCAATCCTACCGAACGTATCAATAGACTTTTAAAAACAATGATTCGGTCATATGTTGAGGAAAATCAGAGAATATGGGATGAAAATTTGAATAAAATAGGGTTTGCTCTTCGCACTTGTGTGCATGAGGTTACTGGGTTTACTCCAGCCTATCTTACTTTTGGGAAACCACAAAGAAAGCAATGACCATGGAGATATCGTTTTTGATTTTGATGAAAGAGTTAACATTCATGACCACTTGAAGGATTTAAAACAAATTCACTGTCAAGTTAGGAAAAGTATAAAGCGAGCTTATGAAGGTAGTGCAAGTCGGTATAATTTGCGTCGAAGAGAGGTGGTTTTTAAGGTAGGCGAGTTTGTTTGGCGAAAAAATCACGTATTAAGTGATGCAGGAAATTATTTTAGCGCGCGGTTAGCTCCTAAGCTTTTAAAATCAGAGGTTGTTGAGAAGGTATCTAAAAATGTATATACGTTAAGGGATTGTCAGTCTCAAAAAATGGCCGAAAGGTATCATGTCAGTGATCTTAAACCTTTTTATGATCGAGATCAGTAGAATCTTGGCTCTTCTGGATGGGGCTTTAGAATACTCCAGAGGTGCGTCGCTGCCGGGAGTAAAAGCCGTCCCAAATGCACATTTAGAGTTAAATTTATTTAGGTTTTAGTTCTTAAGAGTTGTTGAGAGAATTTCAGTGAAATCCTCTGGAAGTGAGGGAGGCGTGTTACGGTTAAAAACTTACCAGTCTTAATTTAGAGTTATAATTTGTTGTGGTATTTTTGATCTGACAATTTAAATATGCATTTGGTTTTAATTTGTTTTATTTGATGAATTACATAAAAAATGGTTCGTTTAGTGTATTTGATATTTTAATTTTATAATCGTCAATGAACCTACAAAACGAAAATATTAACCCTGTATATAATTATTATGTATTATATTGTTGTTATTGTCATAATCTTGGAAATAGGTTAGTTGGGTTAGTAAGTGTTATGGAGATTTTCTTGGATAATATATGTTTAAATTTAACTTACCTTTAGTGTGGTTGTGGATGTTTGGCGAATGTTGCTCATTTTCCGCCGTTACAGCCAGTTCGTTATTATAGTTCATGTTTTTGTTGACACATGGCATATGTAATCAATATATACGTAGTTGCCAGATTAAATAATTTTTGATAAAAGAAATTAATCCAAGTAAGCTTGGTTTTCGTTTCCAAGAGTCGTCGGATACAGGTTTTGTTTGGAAAATTGTCATAAAAGCGTTTTGGAGATAAAATATTAATTTGAGGATATTAAGGACATGCAACGAAATATTCGTTATTGTATTATAGTGGAGAATATTATTAAGTAGAGTATAAATAAAAAAAATATTTTTATAATTACCTACCGATTACTGTTGACAAAAATATTAATTTCTGGAGTGGCGAGCGGAATGCTGAGTAACATTTGCAAGCAATATATTGTTTAAAAAAAACCCTTGATAAGGTTTTTTTATTGTACCTGAGTTTAAGTGATTTGGATGAATCAGGTTCTTATGAACATATGATATACATATATGACAAGTGATAAGGAGAATAGTAGGGATAATTTTATTCGGTTAAATTTATGTTAAATAATTAAAAATTTGGGTGTACACTGAACGTGATCACGTAAGGTATTAAAATTAAAATAGAAATATTATTTCACTTATCACAACATAGTAAGAAATTTATTTTTTTTAAATGTACGTTACTATATTCATTAAATATATTTTTTTTTGAATATTATTGTTCTGGTAAGATTTCCCTAACATCGGGACACGGTCCAACCACTGTGGCTAAAAAGGTTGGTGGCGCCCAATTTAAATATATTTCCCCTCTGGGAACAGTAAATGTTCAAAGAGCTAGCGGCACTCTGTGCGCAACTCTAAGGCGGTCTAATTTAAACAATAATAAAAAAAGTTGCGTCACAGGGTAGGATATATTTATTGGCATGTTGCACAGTTTGTTCGTGGACAATTTTTTCCAATATTTTTGATGCAATGGGAAGGATACTGATTGGTCTGAGATCAGTGGGTCCTTCTGGCTTGGAATTTTTGGGAATAGGCCTAATTTTTGCAATTTTCCATTCATTGGAAACAATTCCATTTATTAAGGAGTAATTAATTAAAAAAGTTAATGGACTAAGGCAATATGGTATACAAAGTTTCCAGGCTTTTAGATTTACGCCATCACTTCCCTCAGCATTGGTTGATATGCTCGTAAAAGCTTTTAAAACTTGGGTCTCATTTACCTCTACTAATTTAAAAACTTGAGTACAATCAGACTTTACATTATCACAGTAAAAATTTAAAAGATTATTATCTATAACAGGACCAGGTATGGACTCAATAAAATATTTGTTTAAATCCTCAGCATCAGTTGAAATTGGCAGAGATACATTATTGTTTCGCTTATGAACGTTTAGTTGATCAAGAGATTTCCACAACTTTCTGGAATTATGTGCATTGGAATTAACATGGTGCTGGATGTATTCTTTTTTCTCTCTTCTTAGTGCCCCAGTCAAATAGTTTCTTATTTGTAGTAATCAAATTGAGCTGATGATTTTGTCTGAAAATACTTTTTGTAAGCTGTATTTTTAATTTTACACAGCTGAATAATATTGTAAGTCAGTATGCACAGTGGTCCTCGACTAGCCATGGGTTGTATGAAAATGGCGCCAAAAAATGAGTTCGGATTTTGATAGGTATATCTATAAGCATTGCAAAAATTCATAAAGTAAAACCGTAGCTGATCATTAACTTATTTTATGAATGTAACAATTTCGCATTTTTACATAGCCTTTAGATTCCTACAATTTAAAAAAGGTACTTTTTATTTTAACAGTGAAAAAAGGTTATTGACCAAAATAAATTCACATATACTCAATATTTGTTACAAATGTCTAGAGGAGAACTCAACAACAGCTTTCTTTAACTGGATTTGATAGCAAGGATCTTGTAAGAGATTTATTTTATATCGGTTCCAGTACTTGACAAACTCTCTATGAAAAGATTCTCCTGCTTGCTCTGACCATAAACCAAGTCCACCTTCTTGAAGAAACTGCAAAGATTGAGTAATATGTTTCAAAATGACGTGCAATTTAAGAGACTTTGAAAACCCAGCTCTCTAAAAATGAATTAGTCAAAAATGACTAATTTAACAGTTATTAGTGGCTTTTTCACTTGTACCATGGTTAACCATGGTATCCCAAAATTTAACAGCCAATTCTTATGTAAAATTGTTCCCTGAATCCGAAAATGTCTTCAAAAGTTAAAAAAGTAGAAGAGTTTTTGAGATATATAGTCTATTTTCCATTTAATATAGTCTATTTTCCATTTAATATAGAATTGACTTTATCTCAAAAACTGCTACACTTTCATAATTTTTGACGGTATTTTCGGATTCAGGGGACAATTTTACATAATAATTGGCTTTTAAATTTTGGGATACCATGGCGACAAGTATTGCAGATGGAAATTGAAATTGGGAACTTGGGATTCTATAATTAAAAATTTTGACGATTTTGTATTACCCATAATAATATTCTGCCCACATGCTGTTATGCTCATGGTTGCTTACAATTTCAATAGGGTTCATTTTACCATAAAAGTAACAATAAAACCGACAAAAAATATTAGATTTGTGTTTTAAGGCAAACAGTTACTGACAACCCTAGGCTGACAACTGACAAGTTTCAGTGCCAACTTATCAATGAACCTATATGTAAACTTTTGTGACCTCCAGTTATGTGCCAATTCTTTAAATCAGCGGTTCTTAACCTTTTTGGCTGGCGACCCACAATGCAAAAATATTAGAAGCTCGCGACCCGATAAAAAATAAAATCATCAATTTTCTACATTTTTTTAATTTAAAGTAAGGATGCAGTGATTACGGCGAGCTTTTTCAAAAAGTCCCGCAAGTCCCGCGACCCATCTCGATATAGCCCGCGACCCAAATTTGGGTCGCGACCCGAGGTTAAGAAACGATGCTTTAAATTAATTTAAAACCATGGTCAAATGTAAACATGAATAAAAGTATTGTAGCAAGTACGGCTCTGGATCTTGGAATGATGACTCATCGCCGATGAGTCATCGCCGGTGACTCAGCGCTCAAATAATCGAGAGTGTGGAGCTCGCTGGAATGTTCTAGAGGACGTAGGCGCTGTAATATATAAGGAACGACGCATCACAGAGCAGTCAGTTGAGCTTTGGTACTCGCGAAGAAATAAATAAATATAAGTGCAAATAAATAAACTAGTAGTGATATAAATAATTAGTAGTTAAGTGTTTAGTTAGTTTTATAGTGTTTTAAGTGTAGTTAAGTTATTAAATAAATAGTTTAGTTCGTTAATTAACCAGTGCGTGTTTTAATTCACACTACGAACAGTTAAAAACGTTACAATTGGTGTCAGGAGTGCGGTTAGTGTGAATTTTCGTAAAAATGGTTTCGTTAATGGACTTAAGAGTGGCGGACCTTAAGCGGGAGCTAAAAGAAAGGGAATGTGAAACAACTGGAAAAAAGAATGTGTTGCAGCAGCGGCTTCGAGAAGCGTTGGAGCAGGAAGGTGAAAATCCAGATACGTATTTATTTGAAGGCCCGTGTGATATGCATGATATATTGCAAAATTTAAACGAAAAAATGTTAGAAAATTCTAACAATTTAAAGGACGATTTACAAAATAAATTGCTAGAAAATTCTAACGATTTAAAAGTCGATTTAAAACAAAAGATTCTGGAAAATTCCAACGACTTACAACAGAAAATGTTAGAAAATGTCAACGATTTAAAGGACGATTTGCAACAGAAAATGCTGGAAAATTCTAGCAATTTACAACAGAAAATGCTGGAAAATTCTAGCGAACTGCAGCAGAAAATTCTGGAAAATTCTAAAAATTTAAAAGAATATTTGGAGCAGAAGATTCTAGATAATGTCACTGAATAAGAAGAGAAAATGGGGCAGAAATTTGATGACGTAAGCAAGGGATTGGATTCGAGAGAGGAAAAATTGAACGAGAAATTGGAACTCAAAATAAAAGAAATAAATAAATTAACAGCTGTTAATTTACCTATGATGCTGGCGGAACAAGGAGCAGTGCCGGAGGGGAGCCGAGTTAGGACGAAACCACCTCAGTTCGATGGAAAAACTTCTTGGACCAACTACATCCGTCAGTTCGAGGCAGC
The DNA here is from genome assembly GCA_921294245.1 of Brassicogethes aeneus. Taxonomy (NCBI): domain Eukaryota; kingdom Metazoa; phylum Arthropoda; class Insecta; order Coleoptera; family Nitidulidae; genus Brassicogethes; species Brassicogethes aeneus. The sequence continues at coordinate 4,342,330 of OV121137.1, forward strand.
AGCAAAAGCAAATGGCTGGCTACCAGAGGAGAAGGCTACAGCATTAACTCTTGCTTTACGCGGGATGCAACGGACATCTTGCAGACACTTTCTCCAAACGAACAAGAGGATTACGAAGCCTTAGTGAAACACCTGGAACTGCGATATGGCCAGACACATCTGGAACATGTCTACCATTCCCAACTGAAGAATCGCTGCCAGAAATCGAACGAGACTCTACAAGAATTCGAGGCTGACATTGCACGCTTGGTTCGGCTAGCATATCCAGCTACTCCAACGACCGTTATGGAACGATTAGCGGTTCAAGCCTTTTTGGATGGACTTCGGGACAACGAAACAAGACAGGCTCTGACGTTGGCTCGTCCGAGCCAACTGGTTGATGTATTGGCCCGAGCTTTGGAATTCGAGGCGGCAAAGCAGAGCTGCAGGAGCCAGCATAGAATTAGGAGAGTCGAGGAAGAAAAAGAGGAGGAACCCAGTATAATCGAAGAAATCAGGCGAGTTCTTAAAGAGAATCTACCAGAAAAGAAGGAAATCCGGTGTTGGAGATGTGGAAAGCTCGGACATATACGAAGTCGTTGCAGAAAAAGCCAGGAGGCGCCGACTTCATCTCAGTCGGAAAACTAGATAGGGTCAAGGAAAAGGGGCTACCGTCGACCTGTAATCAGCATGCCCCAGAGAATATCGAACGTGTTGCATCTCTTCTACACCAGTCCAGCAGTGTTTTTGTGGATGGTTTCATTAAAGGAAAATTACATGTGCTGCTGCTGGATACAGGTGCGACGAAGACAATTATTAGGCCAGATATTGTCGAAATGTCCAAGATCAAACCTACCAATCGGCGAACCGCTACTGTTCGTGGAGAAGTGGACATCACGATGGTCATAGGAAATACGAAATTTAAACATCGAGCATTAGTTGCAGATATTGAAGATGAAGTTATTGTAGGCATAGACATTATGAACTCTATAGGATTTGAACTGGACTTTAAGCAAGGAATATTGAGGGTAAATGTAGAGGAAGTCGTGTTGCATCGATCTAAAGAGAAGAATATTCGTGTAATGCTAACAGAAGATGCTTTGATACCGGAACACAGCGAGATGATATTGAAGGCTTTCTTGGATTGTAAATCGGAAGATGGAAGTATAATGCTTCTGGAGCCGAGAATTGATGACAAAGAGGTCGGTCGAGGAATTGTAGTAGGGAAGACTTTAATACGCGTGGGAAAAGAAGTGCCTGTAAGAGTATTGAATGTTAATGGTTACTCTGTGAACTTGAAGAAAGGAATCGTTTTGGGAAACTGTTCTTCAGTTTCCTCGATTATTAGAGGCATTCGTGAGTCTGCAGTTCCGGCCAAGAAAGTTAGCAATGAATTGACGAATCTTCTGTCGATTTCTTGAAATATGAAACCCAATGAAAGGATAAAGCTGAAAGAGCTGATTCACAATTATCAGGATATCTTTGACGACGAACAAGGAAAGAAGGGTAGGACAAGAATTGTCCAGCATAAAATTAACACCGGTGATGCACAGCCCATTCGACAGTCGGCAAGAAGGCTACCACTTGCCAAGCGAGGGGAAGCTGATAAAATTGTGCAAGAAATGGAGAAGGAAGGGGTGATCGAACCATCCAACAGCCCATGGTCTTCCCCAGTGGTGTTAGTTAAGAAAAAGGATGGATCAACTCGATTTTGCGTCGATTTTCGTCAGCTGAACAACGTGACGAAGAAGGACAGCTACCCTCTGCCTAGGATAGATGACACCCTGGATACATTGGCTGGATCCCAAATATTCTCGACTTTGGATTTGAAAAGCGGTTACTGGCAGGTTGAAATGGCACCGGAAGATAGAGAAAAGACGGCGTTTACCGTGGGTGCTAAACTGTGGCAGTTTACTGTCATGCCGTTTGGACTATGTAATGCCCCTGCAACTTTTGAAAGGCTCATGGAAATGGTTTTGAAGGGACTATCCTGGAAGACATGCTTGGTGTACCTTGACGACATCATTGTGGTTGGGAAATCATTTGAGGAGCATATGAAGAACCTGAAGGAAGTCTTTCAGCGCTTAAGAAGTTCCGGCCTGAAGCTAAGCCCGAAGAAATGTCACTTGTTCCAGAGAGAAGTGCAGTATTTGGGCCATGTTGTTTCGAGTCAAGGAGTGGCAGTGGACAAACAGAAGGTGAAGACGGTGCGGGAATGGCCAATACCGAAGAACAAACATGACTTAAGAAGCTTTCTTGGGTTATGCACCTACTACCGTCGGTACGTACCAGGATTCGCAAAGGTTGCTAAGCCTTTGACACGTTTAACAGAGGGAGAAAGACGATTCCAATGGGACGACGAATGCCAGGAAGCCTTTAAGAACCTGAAAAACGCGTTGACCAGCTCACCAGTCCTAAGTTATCCTCTTCCGGATGGTGAATTTATTTTGGACACGGATGCCAGTAATGTGGGCCTGGGAGCTGTTTTGTCGCAGATTCAAGAAGGAAAAGAGAAAGTTATTGGATACTTCAGTAAAACTCTATCAAAACCAGAGCGAAATTACTGTGTTACTCGACGCGAGCTGTTGGCAGTGGTAAAATTAGTCGAACACTTTTACAAGAAGAAAATTCTTGCTAAGAACGGATCATGCTGCCCTAAAATGGCTTTTGCAATTCAAGAATCCTGAAGGACAGGTAGCAAGATGGATTGAGAGACTACAGGAGTTCGACTTTGACACAGAACATCGGGCTGGGACCATCCATAGAAATGCTGACGCCTTGTCAAGAAGACCGTGCCCGGAAGACTGTAAACATTGTCTCAAGGCCGAAGAAAAGGATGTGTTTGTTCGCAAGACTACAATCGTGGATGATCATTGGCAATCCGCTGAGGTTCAACAAGACCAGGAAAGGGACCCGGATTTGAAGCTTATCATCGATTGGAAGAAGAACGACCGTAAACCAACGTGGCAGGAAGTCGCCCAATATTCGCCGAATGTGAAATCGTACTGGGCCCAATGGAATTCCATCATCTTAAGTGACGGGCTTCTAAAGCGCGTTCTGGAGATGCCAGAAGGGTGGGAAGACCGGAAGCAGATAATAATCCCCAGAAATAGGATACCAGAAGTGCTGCAGGAAATCTATGATGGAACTACTGGAGGACATCTTGGGGTGACCAGGACGCTCGGAAGACTTAGGGAACGGTTTTATTGGGTCAACAGCCAACGAGATGTGAAGGAATGGTGCAAGAAGTGCGCCGTTTGCGCGGCAATCAATGGACCCCAGAAGCGCCCAAAAGCCCCAATGCGACAGTACAATGTGGGCAGCCCATTTGAGAGAATTGCAATCGACGTGGCGGGTCCATTTCCGGAAACAGAAATAATCGTTGTAATGGACTACTTTAGCAAGTGACAAACCAGGAAGCTGCCACAGTGGCCGATGCCCTTATTAAGGAGTGGATTTGTCGTTTTGGTGTCCCAATGGAAATGCATTCAGACCAAGGCAGGAACTTTGAATCTATATTGTTCCAGAATGTGTGTAAGAATCTTAACATTCGGAAGACGAGGACGACCGTATTACATCCGCAGTCTGATGGAATGGTGGAACGAATGAATCGAACGATAAACAGGTACCTTTCGAAGGTAGTCTCTGATCACCAAAGAGACTGGGACCGCTTCCTTCACCTGTTCCTGTTGGCGTACCGTTCTTCTATCCACGATACAACCGGCCAGACACCCGCTAGCATCGTTATGGGACGTGAACTTCGTTTACCTTGTGACCTGAGGTTTGGTTGCCTACCAGGGGAAGATATTGCTGGAGAAGATTACGTTAGCAATTTACGTAGAAAAATGAGCGACATTCACAGCCGAGTTCGTTTAAACATCCAGAGTGCCAGTGATAGAATGAAAGAGGCATATGACATCAAGGCGGAAAATGGAGGATTTCAGCCTGGAGACCTAGTTTGGTTATACAACCCTCAGCGCCGTCGTGGTTATTTACCGAAGCTGCAGACTTCTTGGGAGGGACCATACAAAGTCATGGATCGAATAAATGACATCATCTACAGGATCAGGAAACAGCCAAGAGGAAAGCCGTAAGTGATTCATTTTAACCGATTGGCCCCTTACGCTGGAAACAATGACGATGCTAGAGTAAGGAGATTTAATCCGCCGGAAGACGAGTTGCCTTTTGAAGACTTCATGTATTTATATTCGAGCGGTAAAAAAGCTCGGTATGGTGTCACTCGAGAAGAACAAAAAGATCTGTTCACGGTTTCGGCCGATTACTCCTTGGCTCACTGTGTTGCAGAAGACCTAAGGATGTCCAGGGGAATAGCGGTTGTCTTTAAAAACAAGTTTGGACGGGTCGACGAGCTACGAAGGCAGAATCCCAAAGTTGGAGAGGTGCTTGAAATTGTGAATAATGAGCAGAAAGGCAACATAAGTATTTTCTATCTGGTAACGAAGCAGCTCTCCCATCAGAAGCCAAACTACCGTGACGTATGGAATGTCTTAAATAAATTAAGGGATACCCTTTTGTCCAAGGACATCATGAACCTGGCGATACCAAAGATTGCTTGTGGACTTGACGGTTTAGACTGGAGAATAATTAGAAGTATGGTGGAAGTTATCTTCAGATTTAGTGGCATACACATTCTTGTCTGTTGCCACAACCCTAAAAGAGCAACCGGTAGGAAGACCGTAGACTGTTACTTCTATAGGACGTCACAATGCAAGTTTGGATCTCTATGCAAATATCGCCATGGAGCTGAGGACCATTTTCGGGACGAAAATGTTTTAAGACGGGGGCAATGTAGCAAGTACGGCTCTGGATCTTGGAATGATGACTCATCGCCGATGAGTCATCGCCAGTGACTCAGCGCTCGAATAATCGAGAGTGTGGAGCTCGCTGGAATGTTCTAGAGGACGTAGGCGCTGTAATATATAAGGAACGACGCATCACAGAGCAGTCAGTTGAGCTTTGGTACTCGCGAAGAAATAAATAAATATAAGTGCAAATAAATAAACTAGTAGTGATATAAATAATTAGTAGTTAAGTGTTTAGTTAGTTTTATAGTGTTTTAAGTGTAGTTAAGTTATTAAATAAATAGTTTAGTTCGTTAATTAACCAGTGCGTGTTTTAATTCACACTACGAACAGTTAAAAACGTTACAGTATCACAAAAACATATTTTTATGATCAGCTATGATTTGACTTGCAGCGTTATTGTAACCTTGATATACATGCCTACTAATATCTGAACCTCTTTTTTGGCGCCATTTTCATAAAACCCATGGCTAGTCGAGGACCACTGTGTATGGGTTTCTGTGTTTCTTAGTTTTAAAAGTTTTAAGAGGAACATATACATCCAACAGAGATTTAATAGCACTGTTCATGAACTGAACTTTGCTATTTATTTGGTAAATTGCGTTCCAATCAATAATAGATGCATCTCTACAAAAATCTACCATATTAATATTATTGAAATCTCTGAAGAAAATTGTTTTGGGTTTTTTCTATATAATGGGAACATTCAACTTGCATCTCACGAGATGATGATCAGTAAGATTGAGTAAATCCACAATTTCAATTTCCTGATATTCTATGTTTTTATCACAGCAGATTAGATCAATTAAGGTTTGTGATGTATGTGTAATTCTAGTGGGTTCTTCGATGACTTGATTCAAATTATATATATCTAGCATATTTAACAGTTGTGTTTTCATAAGGGAATTTTGCAACATGTTGATATTAAAATCTCCAACTATCGTAACAAAATCAGCTTCGAGATACATTAAATTTATAGCTTTTTCCAGGTCATCTAGAGTAACCATTGTATCAGGTGGTCTGTAGACAACGGCAAATGCATAATTAAGTTTAATTATACATACATTAACCCATAATTGCTCCAATTTACTGTCATCTAAAAAATCCATGATTATTTGTTTCGAAACTAAGAATGTCGCCCGCTACCTGAAAGGCACTGAAGAACTGACTTTAAAACTTGGTAATAAGGATGACCCAAATAAACACCTGTATGGTCACAGTGACGCAGATTGGGCACAAAGTAATGAAAACAGAAAGTCAAATAGTGGGCATTTGTTTAAATTTAATGGAAGTCCAATAAGTTGGGGATGCAAAAAACAAAATTGTATCGCCCTGTCGACAATGGAAGCGGAATACATTGCGCTGGCAGAAGCTTGTCAAGAAGGGGTTTGGATCCGCCGACTATTGGGAGACTTCGGTAAAAAAAGGATCAAGCTACCATTATGTACGAAGATAACCAAAGTTGTTTGAAATACATCAGTAATTCAAAATTCAGCAAAAGAACGAAACACATTGATACAAAATATCATTTTTTAAAGGACCTAAAGAAACAGAATTTAATGTGTTTTGAATATTGTGCTACAGAATACATGTTGGCAGACATGTTTACAAAACCGCTAAGCACTCTGAAGTTGGAAGCGATGCGTGCAATCTTTTTTAATCGAAAAATAGGATTATTATTGTTGAGAAAGGGTGTTGGAATATTGTGCAACAACAATAGTCAACGTTTATAAAATAGGAAATAAACCACATGGCAAGCGAGTGAAACTTTTATGGCATTCGCACCCTTGACTTTAAAATATACTACGAGGCAGAGTCAGTCCGAAACCACCCTCAGCGAAATATAGTCGTCACAGATGTTTTTTGTATTTATCTGTAAAAGTTATTTGTTACCTGTTATCAATAAAGTGTACCTACTTAGTTATCTCGTTCTTAAATACAATTGTGCTTTTTATTGACCATTCACATAATTACGCAAACACCTATTGAAGTGATTAAATAAAATCCAACAAAATTACGCAAACACCTATTGAAGTGATTAAATAAAATCCAACAAAAACCAATAAGCCAAAATGTAGGAATTTAAAAGACTTTTAATATCATTTAAGATTGGGCACAGCGGATAAAGGTGGGTGACTCAATTTTTAAAAAAAAAGTTGTACCCCTTAGAAACAATTTTTAGTTTTTTAAACGTTATTTTAAAATTAAAAAAATTTAATGTGGGAAGTTTTAAAATATATATATTTTAGTAAAAAACTCGATAAAAAGTGCATAAATTAAAAGTTTTTACAAAATATATTTGTAAGTTCAGGTCATTAAAATAAATATTTTTTTATAAAAAATGTTATTTATTAATAAAGGTCTTTATTTATTGGATATAAATAATGTTTTATTTGTTATATTTTATACTGATGCATTATCAATTATTTTTCGGCAGCTTTAACATTTTATATTCCTAACATAACAGCTAAATAATGAAATTATGTGTAATTTAATACGAAGTAAACATACGTCTGTTTGAAAATTGAACAATTTAATTTATATCTTAAAATTTTTACTGCATGAATACTTAACCATAAAATTTATCTTAAAACTACAGAAACTAATTTTATTAGATTAGATATGTTATTAGAAATCTAATAAATACAACCATAACTAAATAGTAGTTTTGTCTATAATTTACTTACGCACCAATTGGAAAGTAAAAAATTCAACATATAGGTTAAAGCAATAAGCCTTTGGGATTTTTTTTATTTGGGTTTATTACTTTTTTACTGTTTTTAACTTTATACTAAAAATTATCATAAAAAACAAAATAAATACTTGATTAATGTTAAACTATAAATTTAAAAATTGTGTTAACTCATTTTTTTCAACTCTTACGTTATTTTTTTAAATGAGCCTGTGCAAAATAAATATTACGTATGAAGAATAAAATTTATCTTACTTATTTTAATTAGCAATACATTTACAAAGACTTTTGGCACCAATTGTTTTTTTAATTGTTTTAAAGATAGCAGTTTTTTGCAAAGATAAAGGTTTTAAATAACAAAAATAACATTGAAATATATAGAAAATAGCTTTTAAGTACAATTTTTTAAAAAATCTTTTTTTTTAATACTTTGATGCTCGGTAGGGGGCAAAAGGTTTATGACCATATAAAAATTGTAAATAAAAATTATCTTTGAATTATTAATATCATAATATAGGGCGGCATTCCAAATCAAAATTTCAAAATTTTCTTTTATTTTTTTTTTAATTTTTGAGCCCTGGTAGGGGGCAAAAGACGTCACAGAAACAAAAAACTGTAAATAGAAATTATTTTTGTTTGGCCAAAAGGAAACTTTTCGACCCTATTCCAAATCCATTTTTTAGTTTTTTTATTTTTCGGCCCACCCTACTATTTGCCGAGTGTTTGGTGCTTACTGGGTGCTTTGGTTATGATTATTATTACATTACTTTACAATTAAAAAAATAAAACCAAATAATTAAAATATTTTTTAACTAATTTGAATTGCACAGCACAAATATGAATAAGTCTTTCAATATGAGCTCTTGTTTTTAAGATAGGTCACTGTTGTGTTAAAAATTAATATGGAAAAATAGGCATAAACCAATTATATTTTATATTTTAAAACAGTTAATATTATTTTTTATAATTATTACTAGTCGTACAAAAAATAATGTAGGTATGCAACTTCAATGTAATGGCTATTACACTCGATTTTATTAGAATCGCCTACGGCTTATGTTGTAATTTTCATACTCGTGTCTGCTCATGCAAAATGCTCATTGCATAATATAAGATGAATTTATTTATGATTTATGATTCATAAATATAAATGAAGTAAAGGAAAACCTAATTTAACTTAATTTAACCAATACATTAAATGATATATGAGGTTTCCATGGTTTTAGCTATTTTTGTTTCGCAGAAAAGTGTCAAAACTGTTAACAATAATTAAATATTTTAAAACGATTCACTTTTGTTAGATGTTACAAAAATTAATCGTCGTACATTTTAATAATAACAATTACAGTTTATTTTTTGAATGTTTTACATTGCGTTATAAATTTGTGAACCAAGCACATTACAATTTATTGTTTTCTTTGTATGTGGGATGTATGACATGTATGTATGTATGAAATACATTGTATGTCGGACTTATATTGAAATCCAGGTTTTTGACATTTTAAATTGATGACGCAATGACAAAATAAAATGTACATTATTTCTTTACATATTTTTTAATAAAATTAATGTAATTTGTTGTGCATATTTGAAGGAGTATGAAACAAAAGGGTACAAGTACAAAAAAGAGAAATGTTAGAGTTATTTACTAAAGTTTTTGCTATATACAAAAATCTCGATGCTTGTTTTAAAGTTTGCATTAATCAACATGCAAAAGGCGTACAATTTTTACTGTATGGGAAAATTTAAAAAAATGGACTCTAAATTTAGAGTCCATTGGGTAGTTAACTACCCAATTCTGCACTTAAATTATTTTCATGCTAAAATGGACCCTTTTGCTTCTTACCCCTTTAGTTGTATATCTCCTATGTATATATTTAACACCCTATATATTTATTAAAACGCATTTAGGCCTTATGTAACTAAATGGGTACCCCGGTATCCATTCAGCTTTTAGATCTATATATATCGATATAGGTAAATATCTTTTTTGATTTAAATCAGGTTTGCCATTTCGTGATTTTTCTAAACTAGGTACTTTCTACACAATATTATCATTTGAAATAAATTTTTACGCTTTTTTTTAAATAAATATTGTTTAATTTTTTTTTACACACAAATGGCGGTTTGGGTACACAGGTACCCTTCAGTTTAAAATGCCAAATGATATATTTTATAGCTAAAATGAAAACGCAAAGTTTATCTACATCTATATATTTGTAAAAAAAGTAACCAGTAAGCACAAGCTAGCCGGCCCGCATACGGCCCAAATGCGTTTTGCCGAATCGGCCGCGTGCGGCCTGACACATGTACACAGTAAAAAATATTTCGGTGTAAAGTTACCAAATGGAGTGGTAAAATCATTTGGTGTTAATTTATACACTAAAATTGGTCAAAAATAAAAGTGTTTATTTTAAATTGTGGTAAAATTCATTCGTGTTAATTTAAATTTATTTTACACAGCACCGTGTCAATCTAGTGTTAATTTAAAGATAAACTCGACGCAGTGTACATTTGACACTATTATTTGTTGACAGCTACACACATTGTGGTAAAAAAAAGTCACGTAGTCATCACCATTCGCTAACGGCAAGGAATCGATCAGTATTCCGAGTGCAGTTGATGGTAGTGTACCTATGCATGCTATTTTAAGACCATGGTTTTTAAATTAAAATTCAGTGGTCGGGTAAAGTGGTGCAATGTGACAGTGGATGCACCTTATGTTTGTGATATAACATGTTTTTTTTACCTGTGATTTTTAAGTGAAATATGAAATTTAGTAAAATTTTAAGTTTTTTGAGCTAGTGAAAAATCATATTTAACTTATATACCTATATAAACTAAATATGGTTTTGCACAAACTGGAAAAAACTTAAAATATTAAGTACTACTTTTTATTCAAATAAAAAAAAATATTAACACTTCTTGGGTATAAGAATACACCTAAGTAGTGTTAATCATTTTTTTTTTAATTTTAGGCCAAAGCCTATTTGTATTCATATCTAATAGTTTGTAAGTAATATAAAATATACTTTATTTTACATTACATGCTGTGTTTAATATTAAAACACCCACCATTTTTAACATCTACAAGTAACACCAAAATGTGCATTTTTACACCAAATTGAGCATTTTTTACTCTTGAATGGAGTTCTTTTACCAATATTGCGTGTTGCTTTTACCCCTAAGAGTGTAAAATATTTGATGATTTTTACACTGTTTTACACGAGTTTTTTGTACGAATAGTACGTGTAGATTTTTAACCAATTAAAAAGGTTAAAATTTACCAAATTGTATGTGGTTAGATATACCATTTCTAGTGTGGACCTATATAGACCACTTTTGGTGTTGTTTTTTACCAGAAATTTTTTACTGTGTATTTGTTCCGGCGTGTAGACCGGGCATGTCCGCCTGGCCGAATGTCGGCTATGTTTACTCGGCCGAGTGCCGGCTGTGTATAGTTAGCCGAGTGCCGGCCGCAACAGCCTGGCCATTTAAAATAAGCCTTCAGACGTCCTGGATAGGTATATTCTATAGGTTTAACACACTCGACTATAGCTAGCCATTATTCGTTACTGAGCAGATGAGGATGGAGATGGGGACTTCAAACAATTAATGTTCAGCTATGCTATTACAGACGCACATTTCCAACTAAATATTGCAACCCATCGCTATTTATAGTTAGCTCGCTTGCGTAAGCAGCCGTGAGATGTATTGTTTATGCCGCGGCAGGCCGCATTCCGGCCCTAGGCGGGCCGGCTAGGGCAAGCCGAACGATTTTGCAGCCGCATGCCTTATTCTGGCCGACTTTGGTTAGCACATGGCCAAACGGTACCGGGCTAACATAACGCGGGCCATAAGCGGAACGACTGGGGGCAAGCCGAACAATATTTTACTTTTTAAGTAATACACCTTAAAGTGAGATTTTTTAATTTTGGTTTTAGTGGTATTTATTTTTTATAAATAATAACATTATTTGGTTGGTTTGGATAACTTGTTTGGTTTCAATTCATTTGATAGCTACATACTGAAGTATAAAAATTTATTTTATTTAAATAAATATTTTAAATTTCATTTGTAAAAAAAAAACAAAAATATTGTGAAACGTAAATATCGTTGTATACAAATAGGTATACAAAATAAATTACTCTAATTATTTAAAACTTTAAATCAAAGGGGATATAAACTTCAAATATATACAGTGTGTCCCGCTTAAGACCTTACCACCCTCGTAAAATTTGAATTTTTCAACCGATTTTCGTAATCACATATGTCACTTGTTTTGACGGCTAAACTCATGGCCAACTGTGATCTCTTGTTGGGGTCGAAATTTCGAAAAGTATTATTAGGGATTTTTTCAGAGAAAAAGTGACCACGGATTATTGTTCTGGAGCACTTATAACCCCACTATACCAATTTTTATCGTTCTTAAATACAGGGTGTTCCAGATGGATGTTTTTTAATTTTTTGATAAAAACCTCGTAAAATTTGCATTTTTCAACCGATTTTCTTAAACTTTTTTTGTTGAAAAACACCAATTTTTATCGCTTTTAGATACAGGGTGTTCCAGCTGGACATGTTTTAATTTTTTCATAAAACCCTCGTAAAATTTGCAACTTCAATGGATTTTCAACGGATTTTCTTTAACTTTTTTTGTTGAAAAAGGCTTATTCGGGACCACTTAAAACCCCACTATACAAATTTTTATCGCTATTAGATAGGCGAATTAAACACATTTAGTGGATATTTTAGTAATACCGAATGCGAGACGGAAAGTGTTTCATTACGTATCTCGATAAACTAAAAATATATCACAGTTGGTCATGAGTTTAGTCGCCAAAACATATGCATTTAAAGCCTTTTTCAGGGAACTATCCAACAAAAAAAGTTAAAGAAAATCGGTTGAAAAATGCAAATTTTACGAGGGTTTTATCAAAAAATTAAAACATGTCCAGCTGGAACACCCTGTATCTAATAGCGATAAAAATTGGTATAGTGGGGTTTTATGTGGTCCCAAATAAGCCTTTTTTAACAAAAAAGTTTAAGAAAATCAGTTGAAAAATGCAAATTTTACGAGGGTTTTATCAAAAAATTAAAACATGTCCAGCTGATACACCCTGTATCTAATAGCGATAAAAATTGGTATAGTGGGGTTTTAAGTGTTCCCGAATAGGTCTTTTTCAACATAAAAAGTTTAAGAAAATCAGTTGAAAAATTCAAATTTTACGAGGTTTTTATCAAAAAATTAAAAAACGTCCATCTGGAACACCCAGTATTTAAGAACGATAAAAATTGGTATAGTGGGGTTATAAGTGGTCCCGAATAATAATCCGTGGTTACTTTTTCTCTGAAAAAATCCCTAATAGTACTTTTCGAAATTTCGACCCCAAAAAGAGATCATAGTTGGCCATGAGTTTAGTCGTCAAAACAAGTGACATATGTGATTAAAGCCTTTTTCAGAGATCTATCCAACAACAAAAAGTTTACGAAAATCGGTTGAAAAATGCAAATTTTACGAGGGTGGTAAGGTCTTAAGCGGGACACACTGTATATATACAGTGTGGCCCACTTAAGATGGAAACACCTCCGTAACTTTTTTATTTGTAACCTGATTTTATTGAACAAAGGCTCAAAAGATAGAGAATAAAAAACTCTATTAGAGCTGTTAAAGTTGTTTTCAAAGTCACCCGACACATGCCTACTATAATTTTTTTTCTGTGTCAAAATTAAAAAAAAAACATTTAGGGTAATTTTTACGAAAAAAATAAGTACGCCACTGAATTTGGCATGCTTAAAAATGGGCAAATACCAAATTTCATTAAATACAATCGATTGATAATTATTTTACAACGGTTTATTTATTGATTTTTTAAATGATATAACGACAATAGAAACACATATAAAAGGTTTAGGAAAAAAATAGGTACGCCACCGAGTTTGGCAGGCTTTAAAATGGGTACATACCAAATTTCATCAAAAATAAACAATTAATAACTATTTTGGGCAAGTTTATTTTTTTACGTTATAATCATTAATAATTAATTATTGCTACAAAACAAAAACTAAGATAGCTATGCTTACAACTTCAAACAAACGTCAAACCAAAAACAGGCGATTTAACAGAAAATAGTAGCGTCCTTTTTGTGTATTTTTAACAGTTTATTTAAAAGTTCTTATCTACAATCATTATGGCCCATCAGTTTTTAGAGCACAAAGTTGAAATAATTTCGTTATCTCCTACTAAACGGACAATTATTGTCCGTTTAGTAGGAGATAACGATCGTTCAGCGAGAGAAGCAGAGAATTTAATAATGGGCAACCTGAAAGGCAGCCTATAAGCAGTAGTACTTTTTTAAAATCAATAAGCTATTTAATGAAACTGGTATGGTTTTAAAGAATTTAAGAAATAATAATCCACGTCAACAGCAAAGACAAAATGATCAAATAATTCTGAATTATTTTAATGACAATCTTCAGATAATAATAAGTTTAAGAAAAGCGAGCTTAGATTTAAATATTTTAAAGAAATTTTTAAGAAGATGTTTAAAAATTAGTAAAGTAAAACCAAAATTTTTACACACCCAACAGCCAGGAGATAAATTCATGTTTAAAAATCAAATTTCAAAGTGGGACTTTATGGTGTTAACGGTAGTATATACCAAATTTCATCAAAAATAAATAATTAATATTAGTCATAAATTGCTACAAAGCAAAAACTAAGATAGCTATGCTAGTAACTTCAAACAATCGTCCAATAAAACTCAGTTTATGAGGTTGTTACCTAAGTTTATTAATTTTTTTAAACAATATTTTATAACGAGCAATAGAAAATAAAAAAGAAAACTAAACCCGGGAAGCTTCCACAAGTCCACCATTTAATTTAATACACTTATTAAATCTACGTAAAATATTCTTTTGGACTCTTTTCAATTGCTGTGGAGTTATTTCCTCACAGGCGTTGCGTATGCCGGCTTCAAGATCTGCAATGTTCTGAGGACGTAATTTATAAACTTTATGGTACCCCATAAAAAAAAATCTAAAGGAGTAAGATCGGGAGACCTAGGAGGCCATTCGATTAATGGGCTATTGCGACCTATCCATTTATTTTCAAAATTTAAATTTAACCATTGCCTCACATTAACTGAATTATGAATCGGACAGCCGTCTAATTGAATATAAAGGTTTCTATGATAATTAAGGGGTAAATTGTCCAAAGCATTTGTAACTTCTTCCTGAAGAAATTCCAAAAAACTTTGACCATTTAGATTTCCATTTAAAAAGAAAGGTCCTATGACCCTATCTTTTAGAATACCGCACCACACGTTTACTTTTTGTGAGTACTGACTTCTACAATTAATAATCCAATCTGGATTATTTACAGACCAATGTCTAATATTTTGAGATGAGACTACTCCATTAGTAGTAAAGGTTGCTTCATCAGTAAATAATACATGTTTAAAAAAAATTGAGATTGAGATATTCGCCCTGTGCCCATGAACAGAACTCCAATCTTCTTTCATTATCCCCTGGCAGTTGAGTGTGTAAAAATTTAGGCTTGTAAGGTTTTACTTTATTAATTTTTAAACATCTTCTTAAGGATTCTTTTGAAATATTTAAATCTAAGCTAGCCTTTCTTAAACTTACTTTCGGATTGTTATTAAAATAATTCAGAATTATTTGATCATTTAGTCTTTGCCGTTGACGTGGATTATTATTTCTTAACTTCTTTAAAACCATACCAGTTTCATTAAATAGTTTATTTATTTTAAAAACAGTACTACTGCTTATAGGCTGCCTTTCCGTATGCCTATTATTAAATTCTCTAGCTGCTTCTCTCGCTGAACGAACGTTATCTCCTACTAATCGGACAATTTCAATTTTGTGCTCTAAATTTAACTGATGGTCCATAATGATTGTAGATAAGAACTTTTAAATACACTGTTAAAAAATACACAAAAAGACGCTAACTATTTTCTGTCAAATCGCCTGTTTTTGGTTTGACGTTTGTTTGAAGTTGTAAGCATAGCTATCTTAGTTTTTGTTTTCTAGCAATAATTAATTATTAATGATTATATCGTAAAAAAATAAACTTGCCCAAAATAGTTATTAATTGTTTATTTTTGATGAAATTTGGTATATACCCATTTTAAAGCCTTCCAAACTCGGTGGCGTACCTATTTTTTTTCTAAACCTTATATATGTGTTTCTATTGTCGTTATAAACATTTAAAAATCAATAAATAAACCGTTGTAAAATAATTATCAATCGATTGTTTTTAATGAAATTTGGTATTTACCCATTTTTAAGCATGCCAAATTCAGTGGCGTACTTATTTTTTTCGTAAAAATTACCCTAAATGTTTTTTTTTTTAATTTTGAAACAGAAAAAAAATTATAGTAGGCATGTGTCGGGTGACTTTGAAAACAACTTTAACAGCTCTAATAGAGTTTTTATTCTCTATCTTTTGAGCCTTTGTTCAATAAAATCGGGGGACAAATAAAAAAGTTACGGGGGTGTTTCCATCTTAAGTGGGCCACACTGTATATATATATATATATATATATATATATATATATATATTAGGGTGTCCCTTATTTTTTATTTTTTTCACGCATACCCTCTAATTATATTTATTACGTGTTTATATACTCCCAGTAAAAATTTCAGCTAATTCTATAAACGGGAACCCGTGCCGACTTGCATCTGAACCCTCCGTTAGCCAACGTTAGGCGCGCGGTATTTTGTAACACGGTTGGTCGCGAGGTCTTCGATCGTAAGTCATTTTGTGTTTGTTATTATGTGACCCTTATATTATAAATTATTGACAAATGTTAAAATATAGTTTTATTTATGTGTATACTTTGATAATAATGTATATTTTCACAGAGAGTGGCTAGTTACCCGGAAGGGTCTAGTGAATAGGCCGTAAACTCTGAAATTGATAAACTTAATGGGTTTTAATCTAAATAACTAAAAGAGTCTATTGTGAGAGATGACTACCGAAAACTTATTGAACTGTCTGAAATATTTTTGGAAGGGCATCAAGAAAAGAAATGCTTATAAAAAGCTGAAATTTCGTATAACAGTATATTTTAGCAATACCTACTAATTAGTATATTAATATATTTAAGGGATAATATCAACTAAATTTTTTTTTGGTTATTTTTTAATGGTCATTCAGATATAATAAAAAAAAGAGTTTCGGGTAATTAGTTTTACGACCTATTCACCCGACACTTCCGGGTAACTAGCCACTTCCTGTAAAAATATTCATTTTTATTAAAGTATACACAGAAATAAAACTATATTTTAACATTTTTTAATAATTTATAATATAAGGGTCACATAATAACAAACACAAAATGACTTACGATCGAAGACCTAGCGGCCAACCGTGTTACAAAATACCGCGCGCCTAACGTTGGCTAATGGAGGGTTCAGATGCAAGTCGACACGTTTATAGAATGAGCTGAAATTTTTACTGGGAGTATATATATTTTTTTTATATATAATAATTTATTGATGACCTCAAAACAGTTTACAAAACTGGCACCGAGGCCTAAAAATTAACAAGATATTATTAACATAAATAAAGTTATTCCAAAATAAATAAACAAAATAAGTAAACAAATATAATATAAACACGTAATAAATATAATTCGAGGGTATGCGTAAATATACATATTAGGGTGTTTCAAAAAAAACTTAAATAATTTTTTTTTCTAATGGTGTTGAAAAATAAATATTACATTAAAAAATAAAAATTTTGGCGCATATTTGAGCTTAATATTAAGGTTTGCCTCAATTCATTTGTTGTTTTTCCATTTAAATAACACGGGAATTTTTATTTTTTAAATTTTGAATTCTTATAATTTTGGAATGGTTTGTTTTCGCAACACCCAAGCGAGAGGAGTTATAGACATCACGCTCTACAAAGTCAAGTTTCTATCGTTTTACTTACTAAAGGACTTAGAAAATGGAAATTTCTAAAAATACGAATTATATTTATAATAATTATAATAATAATTATATTAATAATTATAATAATAATAATTATTAGTCCAAAAAGTTAAAAAATTCTACAAAATTATTAATGTTCTCCAAAAATTATTATAATTTAATTACTAATAGTTAAAAAGTTATTGGTCCACCAAGTCACATTTTTATGATTTTTTAATTGTAGTAGGTAAACTATTAGTTATAGGTCAAAAAGTTAAAAATCAATTTTATAGTACCTACCCAAAATTCCAACCTTGATTTAAATACAAATAATTGAGGTCATGTATCTGTCAGTTTAACGCTAATTTCGTATATATTTTGTGAAAATATTACAATATATGTATTATTTGTGTATATATTTCTTAATTTAGAGAGAATTTTCATTAATAACGACTTTTCTTATTTTTTGCCGAGTTCACCAATTTTTTGTAGGTAATTATAAGAGTAAGAAAGTTAGTTTTTGTTTTTAATAAGTATAAATTCATTAGTCAGCATTTACCAAACTCACGAACGAATAACGAATTACTGAAAATTGTCCATTTATTTTTTGAAATTTCTATAGAAATTTCAAAAAATAAATGGACAATTTTCAGTACCTAATTGATGATAAAAATACCTTATATATACGTATATCGTATATAAGGTATTTTTATCATTCTCTATTTATCATCAAAAAGACCTTAAATTTGCCGAATAAACCTTAAAAGTCTTGTTATGTATCTGTCAGTTAAACTCTAATTTCGTGGTATTTTTTGAAAATAATACATACCTACTATGTATTTATTAAAGATTTTGCCGACTGCAACAATTTTTAAGTATTAGAGCGAAACAATTAGTTTTTAGTTTAAATAAATAAACTAGTTGGCTTTTTTTTAAGTTTTATTAGTTGCCGACTATTGCATATTGCAGCTGTAACTAATACCGACTAACAGCCAGTGGCGGCTGGTGGATTTTGGGCACACCCATATCTCAGTTATTAGACATGGGACCCACATCAAATTTATATGAGTTTATAATGACATTATATAGACAAGTTCTGCGCAAGCAGAATTTAAATTAAAGTTTGCGAAAAAAGTTAGTTTTTAAGTGCAACCCCCAGCCTCCTGCCCCTCCAAATTAAGATAATTAAAATTAAAGTGGTACAATATTTAATTCACTGAAGTTTATCGAAAAATTTCAAATTTTATTAAAAAAATTCAAGAATTACAGGTTTTATACCCTTTATAATTTTTATTATTTCTTTTACTAAATTTTAAAAAATTTAAAATGGTATAAAAACTGTAATACTTGAATTTTTTTAATAAAATTTGAAATTTGTCGATAAACTTCAGTGAATTAAATATTGTACCACTTTAATTTGAATTATCTTAATTTGGAGGGGCAGGAGGCTGGGGGTTGCACTTAAAAACTAACTTTTTTTCGCAAACTTTAATTTAAATTCTGCTTGCGCAGAACTTGTCTATATAATGTCATTATAAACTCATATAAATTTGATGTGGGTCCCATGTCTAATAACTGAGATATGGGTGTGCCAATATAATAGACAAAAGAATTTACTTATATTGTTGGGAATACTTTTATGAATTATTCGGCAAATTCACGGTCTTTCTTATGGAAAATGGGAAATGATGTAGTTATTTTAAACAATAAATGGACAATTTGCAGTAATTTTTCAGAAACTTAGCTTTAATATATATATTATATAGTGAATTATCTTCAAAAAATAGGACCAAATTAGCGTTAAACTGACAGATACAAAACCTCAATTATTTGTATTCAAATGTCAAGTACCCTTGGATGCTTAATAATTATTATTAATAATTATAATTATAAATATTTATCATTAATAGGCTTGGTGGGTCTTTTTAACTTATATTAATATAAAAAAATTGGAAAAAAACAATTTTGTAGAACATTGAATGTACTATAAAATTGCTTTTTATGTGTTTAGCCTACCATCAATAGTTAACTTGAAAAACCCAAACAAAGCGTAATTTTTAGAAATTTTTTAATTAACGATAGAAACTTGATTCCATAAAATTTTTTGTAGAAAATTTAATGCTCTTTAAGGATCATCAAACATTTATATGAAAAAAGTGGCTAAATAGAACGCAGCAAGAAAAAACGAAAACAAATATTTTCCTGTTTTATTCCTATGGTAAATTTTAAAACTTGATGATTCACCTCTTAAAATTAAAATTAAGGGTTGGGATTGACACAAAATTTTTATTTATACGTTTTCTTTGTTATTTTCATGCAATAGCGAAAAAAAATAATATTGACACCCCAATATATACAGGGTGGTCCAAAGCGAACCTTTAATAATTTAAAAATCAATAAATAAAAGCAGTTAAAAAATACGTAATATTTATATTAATATTAATTTTCTTAATAACCGAAAACTCAAAAGTTTTAGAAATACAAGGTGTTAAAGTTACATATATATTTTTTATTAATTTCTTTCAAAACATATTTTATTAAAATTTGTTTTCTATTAGGTTGGGCATTAAATTAGTTTTTATACTATAATTAGTGGCGTCATTACAGGAGTGACAATATCTCTTTAGAAAAAAAGGACCGCAATAATCTAAAAAATACATTTTTAATTGAAAAATTCTTTTAGAAGTTTTTTTCGTAAAATGTATCTTTTTACAGAAAAATTGTAATTTTAATTCACTGTAATTAAATTTTCCATATGCCGTCTAGTTTGGTCTTTTTAGAGATTAAAAAAAGGTACGCCAATGATCTTATTATTTTTTTATATTTAACAGTTGATTTAAGAAAACGTAACATTTTAATTAGTTAATTAATTCTTAGTTATTTATGGCAACAAATCAAAAATGTTTATTTTGAAATAAAATAACTTAAAAATAATTCCTAAATCATGGTGTAGTTTTTTGTTCTGCCTATAAAATTAATTCATTTTTTTTTTAATTTGTTATACTTTATCTCCTGCACATGTTTACCATAAAAGATATTTGACTTTTAAAAATATTTTTTTTTATTATTATTAAGTACCTAATCCAGTCAGAAGGTTTTTTATCTAATGACGTTTTACATCTCTGCAGAAATATGAAGAATTGTTAAAATTAAATTGAAGAAATTTGGCAGATTTATACTTTTTAATAGATTTTTGACAAAGTCACAGAAACATGATAGGTATGATTTTCCTTTATGTCAATGTCGTTTTATATACAAAAAAATATATAGTCTTAAAAATATAAATATATTTGTATAATTATTATTAATTTAATTGTTTTCATGTAAAATACTAATACTAACATAATAGACATTTTATTGTTATAGAAAATTATAATAAAATAAAAAATATATTACTTATTAAGTAATACTTAACTATAAAAAGTATAATGAAATAAAATAAATTTTCAATTCCCACTACAAAAAAAATGTATAATAAAAATTTAATATTTAATAGCCTTTATTATATATTATATTATAATTAAAATTACAATTTGTATTGCCTTATTACATAATAAAGGTTATTATTTATATTAACAATGCTTTGTAGGACTTTTATGCACAAGAACCGGTTCACTAATGTGATCCAGTGATTGTAGAATGAAAACAAATTTGATGCCAAACTATGGTACCAAATAAAAAAACAATACTTTCCATATGTCAATAAAATATGTTATTTACTTTAGGGAAATTTTTTTCCAAAAAACCATATTAAACTTTACCACCTTGTATTTCTAAAACTGTTCAGTTTTCGATACAAGTTTATTAAGAAAAGTAATATTATTTTAATGTTTTTTATTGATTATCAATTATTAAAGGTTCGTTGTATATATAATAAATTAATACATTAAACTTTTTGAATTTGATTGGTTTGTATATTTACCAAAAGGTGTTAAATTATTATAATAATTTATTATAAAAAGCCATAAAATAAAACTTAGCCTTAAGAGTAATTGTTCTGTCTTAAAGTTTACAATTGGTGTTCTATCCAAAAAAAAAAATTAACTAACTAATAAAAAATATTTTAATTTTTAAAATTTGTTCGATGTTTACAAAGAGGAAGCTATATGGGGTTTAGCGGTCGTGGAAGCGATTTCTGACAAACGAACATCAATGGGCCGACGATCATCATACAGAGTCGGCGCCTGTAAAATGATACCTGCGGTGCCGACCAGAACAGCCAACGTAAAAATCCACAAAAACAGCCTGTCCAATACCATAGCGACGTACTTCCAATCTTCTTTTACCTTAGGACAAAAATAAAAATAATAATGATAATGATAATAATACCTATATTTTCATTTCATGAGTATACGATATATACACAGAGTTTTTATATAAATGGTACATCAATATGACAAAAATGTGGAATATTGTAAAAAGTTATTTGCTTCCGCAAAATTAAAAAAAAAACAGCGTAAATTTTTAGAATAGGCTGTTTTTTTATGGCTACTTATTTTCTTGTGATCAAATAAGCATGATTTTAATATGTATTTTAAGAAATTTGTATACCCATCAAATACAACATAATAATATCGTACATGTTTGCATGACACTAAATAATCTTTTAAAAACATATAATGCTTGATGTATAAGGATGTTGAAAAATTAAGCACATCGATGTTATGTTATGTTATTTCTATCCGTTAGACAATTCGTTGTTACACTTCATAAGTATATTTGCTTATAATAGTTTGAAGTAGCCTACTTACGTAAGGCGGGGAAAGAATTAATTTATAACAATATAAAGCTGACCAATGATTTCGATAAGTGTATTGCAGTACATCTCCCTCTTTCAGAGGAATGGAACTCATTCTGCGCATAAACGAGGGACATTACTTTTTCAGGGTTCCATGTTAAAATATAATGCACTCATCGAGATCTTCTTGCTCGAACTTAGAAATATGTAAGTCATTATTATATTAAACCTTTTTTATCGAAATTAAATGACGAAAAATAAACGTAAAATCATTTGAATCATTCATGTATGGGCAGTGTGTTGAAGTTGTTGTTTAGTTCAGTTGATACAAATACTTTTTATAGTGCAAGACTCTTTATATTTGTGGGAGTAAAATAACTACAAGCTAAACAGGTGAGCTTATCAGTGTCTTTTATTTAGTAATCTGAATGTACATTTAGGCAGCGTTGTTATTTACTAGTAATTGTTATAAAGGGTGTCCAATTAGGTACGCTCGATGTTTGATAGGCGGCTATGGCTAAGTCAGTACAGACACAGCTGTCAAATATTTTGAAGTTTGTTGGCATATTATGACATTTGATAATGGAGCGTTACACGGTTGCTCAACGCATTCAAATTATTCAAATTTACCAACAAAATCAATGTTTAATTCGCCAAACGTTTCAACGGCGTCAATTCACGCGGCGGCGATATCCAGTGGCCAACGAGATCATGCGATCTAACGCCGCTGGACTTTTTTGTGGGGCTACGTAAAGTCCCTTGTGTACGCGAATAAGCCACGAACAATTGAAGCACTGAAGGCCAACATTACTCGTATAATAAATGAAATCGAACCCGAAAGGTGCGAAAAAGTGATAGAAAATTTGACCTGCAGAATGCGCGCTGTGGAGCGCAGCCGCGGGGGCATTTGAAAGATGTTATTTTTCATAATTAATGCCATATGGTGTTCTTTTAAATAAATATATTTTTTTCCTAATATCTTAAGTGTAGTTTGTTTTATTTCATTTTAAAGTTAGAGCACTCTTAAGTGGACACCCTTTATTAACTTTGAATATGAAAATAACCGATTTAAAGACTGATTTAATAATAGTCCGTACACACGTAAAATTATCTGGAGCGGACAATTGCGAGTTTAATCCCTTTTGTCCATTGCACTACTCAGATGTCGACCACAGGTCAAGCTCTAGTAGCTGGAGCGAGCAAGTTTCGAGTTTAGCCCTTCATGCTCATTGCACAACTCAGTACTAGGAGAAGTATGAGACATACCGTGTGTTTAATCCCTTTACGTCTAAGGGTGATAACTAGGTAGAGGTTACGTCGCGTGTTTAATCCCCTCGTGACCTAACTGCGAGCTCCTAGTTACCACGCCTTGATTATGAACAAGCTATACAAGCTATATAAAATACAATGCGTGTTAAATCCCTTTGTATTTTGGTGATTGTACGAATCGTTATTAAATTGATTAGTATTTAGCAGAGTTATGAGAGTAGACACTCATGTACGTTTCTTTATTATAGGTAAACCAGATTATGCGCACTAAATGGAAAGTACCTCGACCATCAATCAGACCATCTTGACACTGGTTAGTTTATTTGGTAATTACATTAAACATTAAATGAGTTAATAAAAACAATTATTAAAATCGTTAATTGACTTTTAACATTCTTTTCTTTTAGTTTACTTTTTAAATATTTTTGAATTAAATTACTATTAATTTTTTCGCGTTACAATAGTATTAATAATATTATAATAGTGTACTTTTACAATTAAAATCTGAAATAATATAATGTAAAATATTGTTAATAATAAAATGCCTAGAACCTATATAGTAAAATACTCGAAATGCAAGTTAACAAAATGTTACATTGGCGTGTCCTCCATTCTTTTAAAATTCGACCTAGTTGAATTTATAAGATGCAACTAAGCGGTATTTTATTATATAGTTTATCATAAAATGCCTACATAACTAAACTTACTTTTAAATTTCTATCTACTATTGTTATTGTAATAAATTTATACTGACCTATCCTAACATTTTAGGTTACAAATGTTCTACAATTTAATAAAAAACTATACCTCGCGAGATTAAATTACACTACGGGCGTTGACTGCTAGTTACTGTCTACGCTGAACCTATATTTATAAATTTTTATCATTTATGAAATTGTTGTACTTTATTTTTGTGCACTGTCACTAAATTGTTTTTCTCACTTTTTAGAGTACAATTAACTCCGTCGCAGCTGACTACTAAGAAAGGACCTTTGTACCAAAGGATCAAATTTAGTTCTATTTTCATTAGTAATGATAGCTAAGTCTCCGGGTGGCTTCTTAATTGTTTGATTTTTGGTCATTCTGAGCTTTTCTTTTTTCTTTAGCTTTTAGGAGAAATTCCCTGGCACGTTTGTGTGATAATAATAATAATAATAATAATAATAATAAAAATAATAATAATGTATTTATTTGCCCAACAGAGAATCCAATTACAGGACAAGAATTACAATTCATTTAAGTAACAAAATGTAAATATATTAAAAAAAGCAATATTAAACTAGATGAAATATAAAAATATGCATGAAATCAACTCTTTAAGTAAACAATTATTTATGTCGCAAAAGTTACATATTTTATTATAATTTGAAGATATAACATAAATAGGTGATTTTAACGAAACATTGGTTCTGCAATTACCACAATAAAACATAATATTTTGTCTAGAATTTAAACGAACTTAAGTTTGGAAAGTAATAACGGAGAGTCAACTAAATTATGTAATATTTTAAAAAGAAAAACCTGACTTGTTAAAAATCTCCTATTATTTAAAGACATAATGTTAAATTCTGTTAAAAGAAGTTCATGGTCAATTCCCCTTGGGGGGTAAATACCATTAAATTTAAAAAATAAATACTTTACAAACCCTCTTTGTACTTTTTCAATTTTGTTGATATGATTATTGTAAATAGGGTAAAATATAAGAGAACCATACTACAATTTTGAGCGTACTAAGGAGAAGTATAAAGACTTAAGGGCTGCAATTACGTATGATAAAGCCAAGTGATTTTAATGCTCCCTTACATATGTTATCTATATGATTTACAAACGAGAGTTTATGGTCAAAAACAATACCTAGATGTTTTGTAAACACAACGCGTGAAAGACTGGATCCATCAAACAAGTACTTGTGAGCAAAGGGGTTAGATTTAAGTGAATAAGAACAAACTTTACACTTTTCAACATTCATTTTTAGCTTATTGCGCAAACACCATGTACCCACAAGGTCTACTTGATTTTAAAGTATTAAGCAGTCTTCTACAGACTTTATTACTGAGTAAATGTTTAGGTCATCTACAAATAAGAAATTTTCACAAGCAAGTCCTTTAGGTAAATCATTAATAAATATATTAAAAAGTAGAGGCCCCAAGTTAGATCCTTGAGGCACGCCTAATGAAGCTATATAATTATTGGAACAAAAATTATTATAATATACAAATTGTTGTCGATTTTCCAAATAGGATCCAAATAATTTAACCAAGGTCTGGCTAAAACCGTACATATCCAACTTCCGCAACAAGATACTGTGCTCTACTTTGTCGAAGGCCTTTGAAAAATCGGTATAGACCACATCAACCTGACTTCTTTTATCAAATGAATCAGAAATAAATTGACTTATTATAGAAAGATTGGATATGGTTATCTTTTTGACATAAAGCCATGTTGAGACAAAGAAATATAGGGTTTAATTTGATCATAAATATTGGCATGCACGTATAGTTCAAAGGCCTTCGAAAAATTGCTTAAAATAGAAATAGGACGATAGTTACTTGAATCTCCAGACTTAAGTATAGGGCAAACCTTAGCTAATTTCTATGCTTTTGGAAATACGGATGACTTAATTATATTGTTAAAGATAATGACTAGAGGTTTACAAAAGACTATTGCACAATCCCGTATAAGAAAACTGGGTATAAGGTCATGCCCTGATGTTAATTTATTGGAAAGCTTTTTAAGGTATTTTACCAAAGTTTCTTCGTCTAATAATGGAAGATCTATGCAATTAAAATTATAAGTTTCTGCACTTTGGTTTTGATTATCAGAACTATAATGCGAATAAACTGACTCAAAATAATTGGCAAAGCCATTTACTATATCACTTGGAGAACTATATGTCAAAGTGCCATTATATAATTTGCTAGGAATTCTAGAGGATTGTTTTTTAGAATGAATAAATGACCAAAATTGCTTGGGATCTTTTTTTAATATCTAACTCAATTTTTTTTATATACTGCTTGTAAGTTATCGAAATTTTGTTTTTTATTAGACAACGAAGTCTGGAGAATTCATCATAGTAATACCTATTATTTGTTTTTTTGTACTTTTTAAAATAATATGTTTTTAAGTTTATATTATATTATGGATTATTTCAGAACTATACCAACTTGGATAGCTACATTTTTTTGGTTTGAAAACAGGTACAAAGAGATCAAATATAGAGTAAAGTTTTTTGTAAAATTCGTCACACATACTATTTACGTTTGAATAGTTATTTAAAAAGTTCCAACCTATAAGTTGCAAGTTATTATAAAACTCCACAAAATTAGCCTTTTTAAAGTTATAATTTTTGCATGCAGTTGTAGTCTAGGTCTAACCTCTTGGTAGTATGCGTCAATATTGTCCAAATAGACCCTATTTTGTCAATCAGTTCATCCTTTATATTTATTTTCGACCGAAAACTAATTCGAATGGCGTATAGTTATGGTAGACCCTGGGAGTAGTATTATAGCAAAAGCTGTAGTATCTAACCCATTCGTCCCAGTCAGTGTGGGTATCATTAATGTACATTCTGACTTAATCGTTCAAGACTCTGTGGTTTCTTTCGCATCCGCCTATGGATTGGCTATGGTATGCTGTGGAAAACTTGTGGTTGATTTTAAGAAGTATCAGTAGTTTTTGTAATACTTCGTTTTTATACTCAGTTCCCATGTCTGTCCTAATCTCTTTCATTAGACCGTATTTTAAAATAAAGTCGTTAACAATCGCTCTTGCAATTGTAATAGCTTCTTTGTTTGGGACTGGTATAATCACAACGTATTTTGTCAATTCGCATTGGATAGTCACTGCATAGGCGTTGTTATGTGTCGTCCTTTGAAATGGACCAATTGTGTCGATGCAAGTTATATCGAATGGCTTTTGTGGTGTTGGAGTAGTAACTAGTGGCTCTACGTGTGTTACTTTGCTTTTGTTGATTTGGCATTTATTGCAAGTTTTAATGTAATTAGCCACATCTCGCGACATGCCTTTCCAGCGGTATTGTGTTCTTAACATTTTCAGTAGTCTTTTTTGGCCGCGTTGCCCTCCTATAAGAGGTTCATCGTGGTATTGTCGTAATATTTCTAGTTTTCTTTCATTGTTGGTTATTAATTTTGGTTCCTCGTATAGTATTATTTTTAGTTTATTTAAGTTACTTTGTCCTATTTCTTTGAATTTGTTTACTGTGCACATTTTAAATATTGGATCCATTATTTTTAATTTATTATCACTAGCCAATTTTTTAAGCTGAAACATCAATTTCTCGAAAAAAATGGTTCTGTTAGTGATTCATATTTTAAAATCATCGATGATTGTTTTCATTGTGTATACCATTACCCTAAGGTGATGTGGTCTGATTTCAAAATATAATGTTGGTAATTTGAGAAGGCTATAGGTTTTAATGGTTTCGAATGCTTTGGGTTTTGGGTCGATATCTTCGGCTTGTACGCTTGTGTTAGTGGGTACTTGTTGTTGTTGCTGTTCTCTTAGGTCGCGTTATAGCTAGTACTTGTGTTGGTTTGGAAGGAATTTCTTGTAGTTCTTAAATTGTTATACAAGGTAAAGCATCTGCTCCGACATTATCTTTTCCTTTGATATATTTAATACTAAAGTCATATTCCTCCAAATCTAACCTCATTCTGGTTAATTTTGAAAATGGATTTTTCACACAAAATAAATATATCAACGGCTTGTGATCGGATTTTACTAAAAAAAATTCCCATATAAGTACGGTCTGAAATGCTTGATTGCCCAATGTATTGCCGCTAACTCCTTTTTTATTGTTGCTTTGTTGATCTCACCTTTGGTAAATCTTTTTGGTGCATTAGCAATGGGTAATTCGATGCCGTCGAATTCTTGCGGCATAATCGCTTGTAATCGTATATAGCTAGGTCTTATGTTATTTTAATGCCTTGTAAATAATAATAATAAAGTTGTGAAAATCCATATTAATACTAAATTTATCAATATTTTCTTTAGCCATAATTAAAAAAAATAAAATATACCAGCTAGGAAGTGTTTGAAGGACATAATGAAGTGTATTAACGCATAGTAGGCAGATAGCAAAATCATGCGGTGCACCATGTTTTTTGAATTTCTTAAAACATATATATATTTTTTAAACAACTTACATGAGATGCTACTTGCGTGTTCACTTCAGTTTAAAGTAGAAGCAAAGATTAAATATACTTTGGAAGGAAGTTAAAATGCACGACAGTGAAGGAGTGAAAACGTTTTTAAAGGCCTTTGTGGCTTATGAACAAAGATATTTTTATTCCATAAAAATAAATTTACTATTTGCTCCACCAAATTATTTAGATTTAGGCCAATTTATAGTTTTACATGTAAATATTCTAATAAACAAGGTAATATTTGTACTAACAATTATTTATTTGTATTTATCCTAACAGGTAAGATACAAAATTCAATTAATTTTATGTAAATTCCCTTTTTGTTGGGTACGAATCCGAAAAATATAAGACCTGTAGAGAAGTAGGCCTCTACTGTAATAAAACAAGTGGGTTACTGTACATTTTTAACGACGATTGCAAAATTTACGAGTTTTTAAGTGTTTTCTTACAAAAATGGCAAGTTTACCCAATTGTAGTGGAACAGTGTGTGCTCAGAATACTTGTAAACATTCTTTATATAATAATAGAGACTTACCTAAGAAAGGTACGTACATGACCTCAAATTTTTATATAATGTAAACAATATTTAAACAATCTCTTAAAAACACATTTTATAAAGTGTATTCTAATTTGCCGATTAACATAACGGCACAATAAATTAAAGTAAAATAAAGATTATCAAAACACCACTATGATAATGTATAAAAAGTAGGTAGGTATGCATATATTTATAACAAATGGAATATTAATTTTAAAAACTATTGCGTTTACAGTGCTCATTTGCGCGTAGTTTTTTTTATAGGTAAAATATGAAAACAGGCTTTTACATAGTAATAAAACATTGAATAAACTTAAATCATTATTTCATTATTTTAATTGCTGTAATATTAATTTAACCAACCATTTATTTTTAATTTAGTTTTTTTTAATTATAATAATAAAAATAACGAATTTAAATCACTTTAACAATAATTTAACAATTATTGTAAAACCTGCCTTTAGTTTTTATTTTTTAATTTATTAAAGCAAATAATTAACAATTTTATAATTTTTACATTAGATTTAAAGTACCTAACAATTCACTTCACCAACTGAATGCATACATATACATAGGGTGGGCCGAAAAACAACAAAGTTGTCAGAGGGAAACGCAATAGTAAAAAAAAGTTGTGTTTAGTAGAGGAAAGACGAGAAAAAATCGGTTGGTATCTTTCTTGGCTCTCAAAAAAAATAGAAATTGATAATATCTACCAATCAGTAGATTTTTTTAGTTGACTGAAAGAACACTTACAAGGTCACTATAGCAAGGAAAGCGATTCCTGTTAAAAGTAGAAAGCACTAATTTTTTTAAATCTATTAACATCTTCCTTTTGCGCATCCGCTTGAAACTGGTATAATATGGAACATACTTGCATAATCTTAAACCTATTTCTGGTGTATGTTGCAAACAAAAACCTTTATTTTTATAGTCTGTAATACAATTATTGTTTATTTATAGTCTAATTTATGAGTTTAGAAAATATTAGACAAATTGGTAACATAGTAAATTCCTTAACTGAACAACTTTTGGTGCGCGAGCCAGTCGCAGTTTACTAAGTGCCGAGTAAACATATTACAAGAAAGACATTAACGTGTCCTATATTAGTCACGCTAGAGATATTCCTATAAGTAAACTTCCTACGCATGAAGATGTTCTATGCTGCTGCTTTAAGGAGATGTACAAGTTGGTATTAAAATCAAATAATAAAAATGTTAGATTAAAAACTATAAACTTATTAAAAACTATGTTAAAGCGTCTATTCCTACAGTGTCTGAATATGAAATAATTCAGTTGGTTAATACATATCATAATAATTATTACAAACTAAGAAATTCGTACAACCGAGATAACGGTAAACCAAGTTTTCAACTCAAGCTGGATAATTTTAAACAATATTATAGTACACTTTTTGATGTTTCAGCATGCAAGTGTCCTATGGAGCGTGAATGCTCATGTAAGAAAACTCCTGAATGCAGTAGATTTTAATTACCTGTGCCTGTAATAAATCCAAAAAAAATCCGGTACTTGAGCAAAACTTTCTGTATTGCCAGAGAAAGTTTGGCGTGGGCAAAATAAACTGCGCACCACTCAATGTGTCGCGACCAAAAAGTTCATTCTTTTTCAAAACGACACAACTTTTTTGTTTTTGAACGATTTTACTTTGATCTGTGATGGGTGCTAGCCTCATCCTCTGGTAATTCATGCTATAGATATGAAGCTCACGGTTCTTCAAGTAAATATCCTACAGGGTGATATGTAAAACGGTGAAAAATATCAACTTCATCCAAGCCCCGTTTGTAAAAAAAATATTTTTTTCTCGTTTTTACTTTGAAATAATGAAGTATTATGTCTTACCTTGAAAGGTTTTTCAAATTTTTCAAATTGGAATCTTAGCAACAAAAATATGATTTTTTTTTAAAAAAGAGTAAATTTGATGCTTTTTCGTAGCCTTTTTAGGAACAAGAAGATAAGATGGTGAAAGATTGTTCCTTGGATAATTCTGAACAAGCGACAAGCAACAAACTTATTATTTTCAGAGAAACATAAGGAAATACCACTTTCTCAAAATGATATTTTGGTGATAATTACCCTCTTATATATGCCTACAAGACAATTATCGCTTGATTACAGCGATATTCAAGCATATTGCCTTTTAAAAAATGCATTCGATCATTTTCATATTTTGAGGAAAGTTCCAAAATATGAAAATGAACTCATGCATTTTTTAGGCAATATGCTTTCAAGCAAAATTATTGATAATTTTTAAGCACTTTTGTAATTACCCCCGACAAAATTTTTGATTTTTATACAAATTTTTTTCTCTTGTAAGAAAAATTTTATCACGAGTGGTATTCGGCAAGACTTTTTCACGAATATTTTTTTTTAAATTAGATTTAACTGCCGATTCAATTTCTGTATGATTTTTTTGGCCAAAACGCATATTTTTTGACATTTTTTTTTAAATAAGAAACGTCAACATTGACAATTATTTTTCGCATTGCAACCAATACCACTAGTTGTAAAATTTTACCGATAATTACCCTCTTATATATGCCTACAAGACAATTATCGCTTGATTAGAGCGATAATTGTCTACTAGGAATCGATAATTCCATTGTATCTACGTATCCATGGCAATTAATAAAAATAACGTCCTTTTTTATTTTAATGTGACAGTTATTTAAAATGTCAAGTTTTTCATAATTATTAATTTTTTTAGTTTACATTTTAATTATTTGTTAAATGAAGTTTTCTGTTGAAATAAAAATATTTGAAAATCTTATTCTTTGATTTAACTAGTTTATTCGTGTAATTATCTAAACAAATTACACTCGGGCATAAAAATAATCAGATAATTTTGCATTCAAGCATATTGCCTTTTAAAAAATGCATTCGGTCATTTTCATATTTTGAGGAAAGAGCCCTCCACCTTCGGTGTCGGCAAAATATGAAAATGAACTCATGCATTTTTTAGGCAATATGCTTTCAAGCAAAATTATCGATAATTTTTAAGCACTTGTGTATTTACCCCGATAATTGTCTACTAGGAATCGATAATTCCATTGTATCTACGTATCCTTGGCAATTAACAAAAATATCATCAGTTTTTATTTTAATGTGACAGTTATTTAAAATGTCACGTTTTGGTAAAGAATCTTTGATTCAATTAATGTGAAAAATAGTGTTAAAATATTTTAATATGTTATTCTTTGATTTAATTTGTTTATTCGGGTAATTATCTAAACAAATTATACTCGTGCATAAAAATAATCAGATAATTTTACATTCAAGCATAATATGCAATATTATTGCCTTTTAAAAAATGCATTCGGTCATTTTCATATTTTGAGGAAAGAGCCCTCAACCTTCGGTGTCGGGCTCTTTCCAAAATATGAAAATGACCGAATGCATTTTTTAGGCAATTTGCTTTCAAGCAAAATTATCGATAATTTTTAAGCACTTGTGTAATTACCCCCGATAATTAGCGAAAACTATAGTTTTATAATCGATATTTACGTTAGTGACTTGTTTTCTTCATAATTTTGACCTGATTGGTATTCAGTTGTTAAATTTAAGTTTCAGATAAAACCAAAATCACCAAGAAAAAAATTCGAAAACAATTCCCGGCTGTTAAATGTGTCAATAAAATCCGATTGCTGGTTTTTACTGTTTTTAAGTGTGTTTTGCATATTTAGTACGATATTATCATGTCGCTGAATAATCAAATCGAGGATCAAATGAAAATTAGTTCTTGAAAAACATTTAAAACGCATTATGGGGGATATTCTTGATTTTTTAAGTTTGCTTTGTGTTTTTCAAAATTTCGAAGTTTTTTTGCAGTTTTTTTAAGTTATACCTACCCACCTACATACCTACCCCTATAGGTATATATCTTACCCAGGTTACTTCCATTCTTCCTTTAAATGATTAAAATACCAAGAATTTGCTGCAGCTACGGGACTTCACATCTCCAAATCAACGGTTCGCAGAAGATTGCACGAAACGGGAGGCAAGGGCGGCTTTTGGAGGTGGAGGAGTGACTGTTTGGGGTGGAATGGCTATGAATGGAAAGAGTGAATTGGTTATGAATGCTGAGAGATATGGAGATTTGTATGTTAGTAATATCGTGGTCCCTTAAGCTCAAAATGTTGCCAATAATTTGGTGTTGGTGGACGACAATGCCCGTCGGCACCGCGCCAATATCGTAAATGAGTATTTAAGGGACCACGATATTGAGAGAACGAATTGGCCACCTTTGTCTCCGGATATGAATCCTATTGAGCATTTGTGGAGCATGAAGATGAAAGAGATGGAAGGACGCATGGAAAATTTTGATGAATTGGTAAATGCTGTTCAGGAAGAATGGGAAGCCATACCCCAGGAATTTCTAAGAAACTTGGTCGAGGTAATGCCCAGGAGGGTTAACGAATTATTACGGGTTAGGGGAGGGCCAACGAAATATTGAAAGATATTATTGTTATTGTTTGTTACATTTTTCTGTTGAATGTTGTAGTTTTGATTATGATTATATCTTCACATAAAATTTGCAAAAATGAACACAAATATTTGTATTTAACTTTATTACGAATTAGGTAGGTACTAAATAGTAATAAGTTATCACTAGTGCGCAATGTAAATGTAAATTATGTAACATTTTCCTAATCACTCAAACAAATTGCAGTAATTTCGCCCAAAAAATGAACCCCCAAATGGCATTGGCAATGGCATGTTATTGAGACATTTAACAACATTTAATTGTTTTAGAATTTTGATTCTTGGTGATTTTTGTTTTATCTGAAATTTAAATTTTACAACTGAATCACAATCAGGAGGTCAAAATTATAAAGAAAACATGTCACGAATATCGGTTCAGGTTTAGTTTTCGCAAATTTTTACCAAAATGTCATTTTGAAAAAGTGCTCTTTCCTTAGGCCCCTCTTAAAATAATGGAAGTTTGTTGCTTCTCGCTTGTTCAGAATTATTCAAGGAACAATCTTTTACCATCTTATCTTTTTGTTCTTAAAAATACCAATCCTCAAATGAACTCTTTAAAAAAAAAATCATATTTTCGTTGCTAAGATTCCAATTCGAAAAATTTGAAAACATTTTCAAGGTAAGACATAATACTTCATTATTTCAAAGTAAAAACGAAAAAAAAATTTTTTTTACAAACGGGGCTTGGATGAAGTTATTGAAATTTTTCACCGTTTTACATATCACCCTGTAGAAAATGTATTTTAAAAATCTTTAGCTTCATATTTATAGCATGAATTACCAGAGGATGGGGCTAGCAGACATCACAGACCAAAATAAAATCGTTCCAGAAACAAGGAAGTTATGACATTTTGAAAAAGGACAAAATTTTTGGTCGCGACACATTGAGTGGTGCGCAGTTTAGGTCTCGTAGATTTGCAAGAAAGTAAAAAACTTAAAATAAGGTCTCAAGAAAAGACCTAGAGCTTATTCGTATTAACTTTACCACTGCTACTATTAATCCACAACCAACTAATACTTGTAAGATAGAAAATGACCCTTTTACCGATTACGACATATATCTATTTCCGTTTGTAAAGAAATGCGACCACATATTATAGACAGGTGCAGATAATAGCACAACTGATGCAATACATGAGCCAAGTATATCTTAACAATCTTCGAAGTCTGAGATGAGATTTCACTTAACAGTAACGACTAGTGACAGATATGGTATATCTGACCAAGCAACGGCTGCAATTACCTCTAGCGTTCTTTAGACAATGGCATGATTACTGAAGATGATATGTCACTTGTAATTGACAAGAATGAAATTAGTAGAGAAAATAATTGCACAAGAAGGAATTTGCATTTTGACGGGCGTAAAGATAATACTATAGTGACTCATACATTACATTTAAAGCGATGTCGTAAAATACAAAAGGAGGAATACATTTCTCTTCTAAAAGAGCCAGATTCTAACTGCATTGGTCACGTTTCTCCTCCCTCAGGAACTACAAAAGATATAACAAAAAGCATTATTTCGTACTATTGGAGCAAAACATCTCCTTACAAGAGCTAGATGTCATCGGCGACACACATTTTACTTTCTAGAATTACACGTTGGGAGACCAATGCAATGGAGTATATGTCTGTTACATTTTAACGAATTGCCATTCAGACTTTTATTTGAGAATCTGGGTGGGAAAACTAAAGGACCAAAAACATTCAGTGGACCCATGCGCGAACGGAAGATACCGACCGATTAAAAAAAATCGTTGTTTTTCTAGCAAACACAACTTTTTTACTAAAGCGTTTTGCTCCGATAACTTTGTTGTTTTTCGGCCCACCCTAATATACATACAATACATTCAATATTAGCTTGGTAGAACAGTAAAAGGGACGTGCAAGGTCAAATATTCACCTGCGCCAACTTTAAAGGTTCTGACAGAAGTGTCGCATCTTAAACAAAAGTATGTTTAATCTTTGGTAGAAGTAAGGTTCATACCCAGAAGTTTAACCATTTCTGGATTTTTAAAAGCTTTAATGTTTCTGTGGGTAAAGACCATGTTAACGCTTTTATTTAGGTTTAAACTCACAAAATTACTTCAAAACCATTTTTGAATACTTCGACCATCGACATGGTATTAAAATTTTAAGTAAAATAGGTTGCCTACACTGCTTTTCCAATCTATAAAAAAAAGTTAGCCTGTTCCAGATATATTACCGCCCTCGGTGGTATAGTAGTCACGACTGCGGACTACAAGCCAAGAGGTAGTGGGTTCGAATTGCTGTTTTTTGTGTTTGTCAGTGTGACCTTCTGTAATTAGGCCATTAAAGCACATTAAAATATTAAAATAAAATAAATAAAAATAAATATAGGTACTTATTGACAGTCATTTTGCTGCAGGGTAGGTATACATTAACTTTTTAGGGGTAATTTGACCACGCTAAATTAGAAAAAAATATCATTTTGCTCAATCAGCTCTTGTTTTCGTGGTATTAAAAAAAACGTTTATTAATTAAAAAAATATATATATAATTTTTAAATCAAATATTTTAAGCGGGAATCATAGGTAATGTAGCTTTTACACAAACAAAACAAATTTTGTCCGATTTTAATAAAATGTCCACCATTTTTAGATTCGTTTACTTACAACTTGCATTACATCTTAACTTAATCAAATAAAAACTGTCAAAATGGCAGTTAAAACAACCACGCCACTGTGGGCCCAATGTCCAAACTAGGTTGCATCAATTCAATTTTTTTTTTCTTTAATTAAAACTTTAAAAATAATTAAACTTTAAGACTAACCAATGCTGATAATTAATTATATAATTTATTTTTTAATTTTCCAGTGTTGCCACATTAGTATTTTTGGAAATTAATTTATAAAATACAGGGTTATCTTCAACTAGTGTAACAAACCATACCAACGTTATCTACACAGAAAAAAAGGAATGGTTAATTTAACTATATTAATTTAGTTGACCCATATTTATTTAAATCAACTGTGGGTAGGTTAATGTAAACAAAGATTAGTTTAACGGTACTAAACCAGATAGTTATTTTATTTTTTAAATTGGTTAAATTAACCCAGAAAACTTTAGTGAAACCAACCCGCTGTATGGTTCAGTTTACTAAATATGTTTTTTGTAAAATAAGTTATTTCAACCTTAAGCACTCTGTTAAAACGATTAAAATAATTTGCCATGTATTCCTGGTTGCATAGTATGTACCGATCGCGGCAAAGGCGGTGTGGATCACGTGATGTTCTTAAATCTCGCCTCTGTTGACTTACATTTAGAGTATATAAGGTAGTCCTTTGCTTTGGTGTGACACAACAAGTTGTACGATACTAAAGATACCTTAAATAGGTGGAAACAGATGTCAATACTTGGAGTATTTTAAGTTGGTGGAACGCACTGAAAACATTATCTCTAGCGATTGAAGGTTCAATTTTCTGGAATAATACCACTGGTGTTATATTAATAATGCGTTAAGGAATTTCCTGTTCCTTGAAAAATATAAAAAAATGGCTTAAAAAATGTTTCTACTCCAAATATTTCAAGATCTTATATTTTTATTGTTAGGTACTTTGGCCAAGTTGTACCAAGGCGTTAACATAGTTAGGTTAACAAATTATATTGAGTCAATTCAACCAAATGTATTTAGTACATTGGACTGGTAGGTAAATGTTACTTTAACTATATAAATTTTTGTTTTAACCAAATATATAGTTGTAGTATTCTAGTTGTAGTATTATATTTAACTAAATGCGGTTGTTAAAATAACTGAATGTTTGGTTGGCTCTATTGAAACAACAGATTTAGTTAAATCAAACAAATAATAGTTGGGATAACCAAACCTTTTTTTCTGTGTACGGATCAAAATAAGTCGATTTAACCCATATACTAAGTTGCTTCGTTTAGTCGTTAGAGATCTTTAAAGTTTTGAAAAATAACTATTTTTTTAAATATCTTAATAACGTATTAATGTATTTTTAATATTTTTGGAATATAAGTTTTAACTGTTTGGTGCTACACTCAGTTATCTTTAAAAATTAGAATAATCAGAAAAGCAAGGTTAGGTACTAATTTTCGCTTGTATTTTTTTTACTGTTGATATAATGGTTTGCTAGGAAATAGAAAGCTTACTTTGTTTAAAAACTTTTTTGTCTCTTGTAAAAGTTCGATGAGCGGTTTAGCCAGAAAAAATTATTTTGTAATGTCTGCATACCTACTATCGATATATCGCGATAGTTACTATGTTTTATCCCGAAAATTGAACATTATAAATCTAGAGATTCCTTTTCTAAAAATAGGTCAATTTGACTTAACGCAGTTGCTTCGTTTAGCAGATAAAAAGTGAAATACAGAGTGTTGGTAATAGGTAAATGGTGTATAAAGAGGAGGGTTTTCGCATATTTTTTCGGTCACTTCCAGTTTCACCGGAAATGGGTCCAGGTTCAAAAAATTAAATAGAAACCCCTGTATATATTTACATTCTCGGATTCTTAACATAATTCTGGACTTAAACGTGATTTTTTAATGCCTTTTGAGCAATTTTTAACAATGCATCTAGGCCACCTTAATGTAATATTAAAAACGGATAAAAAGAAAAAGTAGGCGTAAACACTTTTAACAAATATTAAACGCCATTTATATAATTTGCTCATTGCCCAAGCAATACGTGCGATAAACAACTTAAGATTCATATTAATTGTTAATATTTTCTTTTCTCAGAGGTTTACATTTTTGACTGGGATAAGTTTCGCGATTTTTTGCGATTTTTTTTTTGTTTTTAGTAGTCTACATCTTTGTCTAATAAAAAATATATATTTTGGCTTGGCATTCGTTGGCCTTCCTATTTTTTTACCTTTAACTTAAAAAATTAAATATTCATGATAATTACCTTATCAGTTCTTGCCAAAAACAAAAAAAAACACGAATTTTCTATAATTTTATGTACCCAACACAACTAATTGACAGGTCTATTATCAGTTATAAAATGTTTAAGGGGACTTTTGCTTTTCACGGCCCTCTAAGCTATAAAAAATTCGCAAAAATCGTAGTTTTAATTAAAACGATTGCATTAAAAATAGACTTTCTTTTAAAGATCTGACATTGGGCATTTATAAAAAAGTCTTCGAGTATTTTCAAAAAGCAATTATGTTTTTACAAGTTTGAATATATATAATTTTTAATAAAACAATAGTGGCAAATTATACCACAGTGTAAAAATCAATTTGTAATGTCATTTTCGCTCGTGATAGTTAATGGCGCTTGTAAGCCTTCTTAAATAAATTCTGTTAACAATATTGAATTGAAATATGTACCTTATAATTTTTTGGTATATTTTTGAGCTAATCGAAGCTTAATCATGTATGGGCGGGGTAATGTATGCTATTTACACAATAATGAACATTTGGTAAACGTAAATAAATAATCTTTATTGGGCTTTCAAACAGTTAAAAATAATCGACTCAGTCATATTTTTTTACAATTTCGCTCTTTTCACTCATAAGAAGTGTGGGCAAAGGGCGCAGAGGCGAGAGGCCAATTACTGGTTGAAGGGCGGCGAACTAGCTGTTTTACTCTAGAATATGAAAGTTTGCTACTCTCGGAATGTGCAATGACAAGTGAGAGAGAAAAGTCATCGACAAAATTTGTTGCAGACTTCTATTTGTAAGACATCAGAAAACCGTCATAGAAAAATCTTTTTGATTTCTCTGAGGAAAAAAAAAATCGTTCCCCAAATTTGCCGCCCCCAAAATCTGCCGCCCTAGGCTCGAGCCTACTCAGCCTGCTGGTAAATCCGCCACTGGAGTCAATACTAAAATAAATGACAAAAAAGTATCCACGTTTTTTTTTTCAAGAAATATTGGACAAATAAACATTTATTAAATTTACTTAAGGGTCGTAAATGCTCCAGGAGCAGAAATGATCATAACAAATGTAGACACGAGCGGTTGGTTGTTTAAGTTCCATTTTGACAATTTTTTTTTTAATACAATAAAGCATATAAATTATATATGAATTGTATGAATTATGCATGAATTATATATGAATTATAAATGAAGCTCAAATTTAATAAAAATCCGATAAAAAATGTTTGTGTAACAGCCAGGGGCCGATTGGCCCAACTGGACACTGGGGAAAATTCCGGTGAACTGAATCGTACCAGCTCGAGTTGACCACAAGAAAAAATTCTGCCGGCTTTTACTACAAAGAAATATTGGCTTATAAAGTCAGTATTTAAAATAAAATTACAACATTTGGAATTTATTTACAACATTTATTTATAAATTCATAAAAATACCTACATAGTTTTTTTTTGTTTTTGGCTAATTAAAAAAAGTCATGCCATATCATTAATAATGTGGTATGAGGTCACTTTCACTAAACTTGGTTACAATTGCTCCAAAATAAACTTAACTTCTTGACTAGAAGTTTCACTTTCAGAGAAAACATAACCCAAAGGCAGTGTCTCTTTATTCCATTTTCTGAAAACTCCATAATCATAATCATCTATACAAATAGAGCAATATTTATCTAGCTTATTTATAGCGTATGTGTATTTATATGTAAAGTCCTTGGTGATGACAAAGTAAATGTGTTTTCCAGCTGTTTGTAGCATTTTGCTACAAGAAAATATAACAATAATAAAAATTATACTTTATTAATCCAACAGACAACAGTCTACATAAGGGATATAAATTATTTATGTTACAGTGACAAATTACAGTTATATGTTAATAAAGTTAAAATAGCTAATTAGGATAAAATAATATAAATAAAACAACTTAGGATAATGAGCGAATAATTTGAGCAAATGAGTTTATCTTATTATTATTATTATTATTATTATTACATATATATATATATATATATATATATATATATATATGTGGTTTGTTAGAAAAATTGTTACTTGACTGCCAGTTTTGTCTGGTCAAAGTGGTATTAAAATCATTTCTTTTAAAGCATAGTTTTTATTCCACGTCTGATTATCTTAATTATAATTTTAATTTGTTTTATGATTGATTGGGCACCGATTGTTTTAACTTGTTTTGTTATTTTAATTATGTATACCTACTTGTAAATGTTTTATGTATATTTTATTTTTTACTGCTTTTTAAAATATGTTAAAACTTGTATATAATTTTGTTTGTTCAACACATAGTCAACTTTTATTTCTTAAATACTTATGTACCTTTTTATGACTGCCTAAACATGTATTTATATGTATGATGCTAATAAACTATTATTATTATTATTATTATTATTATGAGAATTATAATTCTATAGGGTTCTGATTTTGAAATAAAGGTTGATAACTAGGTCGTGGGTGTGGTATGTAAGAATTTTGTGGGAAATGTCTTGGTTGAGGCCTTGGGTAATTATTTGGTCTCACAGGTGCCATTCGATTAATAGGTCTAAAAGATGTTTGAGTATTAATATAATTTGGGTAGAATACAAAAAATTTTCTTCTTCGACAACTAAACTCATAGCTTTTTCTAGACTATCAGGGTTTCGAAGTCTGACGTTGGTCTTTATTTGTCCGCTTAGGCCACGTATTTAAGTTTTTAATGCTGTCATCAAATTGTTTTATTTGAATTACTTTTTCTGTGTCTTGACAATGCATTCCGAAATTATAAGGGGTTTTATTTTTCGCAGGTCTAAGAGATATTAAATCCTGAATCAAACAATCAATATCGCGTTAATTGAAGCACTGTTTTTATATCGGACCATTTGGTTAGTTCTGTACGAAAGCCAATTAAGTCGAGCGATCTACCTGTCAATTTGGCAATTACAGCTCTTAAAAGAAAATCGTTTAAACCATCGGTTGAATTGTCTGTTGCAAAAGTACTACCTAATGAATTTAAGTGTTTATAAAAATATGTTCGAGGGTTTCCCCTTATAATTTGGAATAGATTCCAAGAATAAACAAATTAACTGATAATTTGTATTATTTGTAGTTATAATGTTGCTATTGCTTAATGTTAATTCGGATTCTGAATCTAATTTTATAGTTTCAATACTTTTAATTAATTTTTATAGAACAATAATAGGAAAAATGAATAAAAATGGATTGAGCACTTACAGTATCTACTCAACATGCTATTGCAGAACTCTTAGCAAATATATATGAAGCAGTGGACAAAGGAAATCCAGCAATAGCTATTTTCCTTGATCTAGCAAAGGCTTTTGATACCGTCTGCCATGCAAAACTTGTTCAAATTCTTGAAGATTTAGGTATAAGAGGAAAAATAATAAAACTAATAAAAAGCTACTTAAGTGATTGAATCCAGTATGTTAAAATAGGTAATAATTTTAGCAAACCACTAACACCTAAATATGGAGTTCCGCAAGGTACAATCATGGGTCCTTTACTGTTTTTAATTTATATTAGACTTAACATCAAGGGAAATTGTATTTGCTTTGCAGACGACACTACTATATTTTATAGGGCACCAACATGGAGTTTGTTAAAAAAAGATATAGAGGAAGATTTTATTTTAATTAAAGAATGGTTCGACAATAACATTCTAACAATAAATGTTGAAAAAAACCATGTACATAGCATTCGAATCATATAAAAACAGTCTCCCGAGTTATAAAAACCTAAATTTCGAATTAAATAATGAAATATTTACAATAAAATCGGTCAACCACGCCAAATTCCTTGGAATAATAATAGACCAACATCTTAAGTGGGATCACCAAATACAAAACATTAATAATAAAATTAGATATTTTATACCATATTTTAAAATTTTAAGAGAATTTGTATTAATTCGACATTTAAATATTAGTGTGTATTAAAACGAATAGATACACTTAAATAAAACAAGTGCCAAACCCCGCCCACTGTTGTAGGGATTGAACAAATTATATTGAGTCAATTCAACCAAATGTATTTAGTACATTGGACTGGTAGGTAAATGTTACTTTAACTATATAAATGTTTGTTTTAACCAAATATATAGTTGTAGAATATAACTAAATGCGGTTGTTAAAATAACTAAATGTTTGGTTGGCTCTATTGAAACAACAGATTTAGTTAAATCAAACAAATAATAGTTGGGCTAACCAAACCTTTTTTTCTGTGTAGGTTTTATTTTTATCGAATTCGTTTGTTTTGTTTTAATGCATTTCTGTAAATAAAAACTAAGTATTGTTTAAAATCCATTAAAGTCCAGTTAATGGCGAAAATGTATTTCTTAAAAACTATACACATTTCCCTACGACAGCGTCGAAGCTACTGAACAAACACAGGAGATCAAACTGCATGCCGCGCTGTTGCCATATGCTATTATTGTTTCCTAAAAGGGTTGTTTTTCATATTTTTTAATATTAAAAGTAAGAAAATTAACTAAATCAAATTATTTTTGACATATTATTAATTTTTTTGTTATTTTTAAAGTTTCGAACAAATAAAATTGAACTATTTATTAAATAATTATAATCGTTCTCTTCTGATTTAAAACAACCTGGCAACTATGGTTCGTAATTACGAATGGCTTGGTTTAAACCACGCCCAATTAAAGTTTGTTTTTTTTTCTCTGATCAGAATATAATTTGTCATCCTTGTCTCCGGCCTTACTTACTTGATTCTATACAGTCTGTATAGGACTCGCTGGTGGAATCTCATTTAAGATATGGTATTATAGGTTGGGGAGGCGTGTATAAAAATGTTATTGAAGACTTACACGTTACATAAAAACGAATACTTAAAACAATGCACAACAAAAAAAATAATTTTCCTTCCACTGACTTATATATTGTATACAATGTGGCCAAAAAGATGGATTGCAGGCAGTTATTTTACTTAACTTTAATTCAACACACCCATTCAAATAAAAACAAAATTCAGAATACAAATATACGTAACTTATCACAATTATCTGTACCCAAAGTATATAAAACCATTGGCCAAAGATGCTACTCATACCTTGGCCCAAAAATATACAACGCCTTGCCTTATATTGTTTATGTAAATAATAAAAACAGATGTAATTGTATAGTATTATATGTTTGATAACTATAATAATTATTAACCTTTTGTATGTTTGTTATATATTTGATAAATATTAAAAATATTTAAAAAAAAATTATAATATAATATATAATATGAGTACACTAGATGCAAAACTTTGTATTTGCAGGATAAGTGATTTTAAGAAAAACACGAAAAACCGCTCATAAGGTCATATTTGAAAAAAAAAATACAAAAATCGTATAGACGTGCTTTTGCATCATTTCTTATTCAAAAAAGTAAAAAAAAGTCCTTTAAAATTAAGTAGTTTAGTAAATAATTGAAATCAAAAGATTTAAAAACATAGTTTTGCATCTTCCTCGTTCAAAGACCAAGTTTTGCAAGTGAAAAGTGCAAATACCAAAAAATAACAATTAATCAGGTGATTGTTATGCCGTCAGTTAATGCGTATACTAGCGACGTGATTGGTGATTGGTCAAATACCGAGTTTTGCATCCGACAAATACCCAGTTTTGCAGCTGCGGTAAGTTTATAAATGTATTTTATTCTACAAATATTAACTTATGCATCTGGTTTACATAGTTATGCTGTGGGCAGTGCAGTTATGAACATAAATAAGATAAAATATATATTTTTTAAAAATGTGCAAAAACCGAGTTTTGCATCTAATGTAGATATTATCTAAAAATCTAAAAATTTTAGGCTTTTCTTGTTTTGTTCTTTATTTTTATACTGTTTAATAACTTATTGTTATCTACAGATATTTTACTTATATTGGCTTTGTAATATTAAATTATGTTTTTATAATAGTTCTTCTATGTTTGGAATTTTTATTATTTTCTTGTTTTGTTCTTTATCTTTATACTGTTTAATAACTTATTGTTATCTACAGATCTTTTACTTATATTGGCTTTGGATGCTATTGCAGTCGGCCTCCTGACGTCACGCCTCCCACTACCACACTTCCGCCTGGTATAGAGAACGCCGTGAAACAACCCAAAAAAAAAACC
Source organism: Brassicogethes aeneus (assembly GCA_921294245.1). Taxonomy (NCBI): domain Eukaryota; kingdom Metazoa; phylum Arthropoda; class Insecta; order Coleoptera; family Nitidulidae; genus Brassicogethes; species Brassicogethes aeneus. The sequence goes on from OV121137.1 coordinate 4,386,962, forward strand.
TTTAAAAAAATATTATTAAGTAACGACCCTTAACTTTACATACAACATACCTTCAATGAAGGTTTTTTTTTCCTTTTAAGATAAAATCCAAATGAAAAGTTTTAAACTTATTTCTACAAATAAAATTAATTAGCGGAACTGAAGAAAGAAGGAAAATAAAATGACTTACTGCGATGGTAGGTATCAGCTTTTAGGCTTTCAAAGCAAAAAAACTTCAATTCAATTGGTAATCCTAGATGATGGATGGCTACGTGGTTAGTTTTGGTAATCTTGAAAAATTCAGCAAACGCTGCAGGAAATATAAAAATATCGTGGCACTTAAATCCCTTCAAAAAGGTTCAATTCAAAAATTCCAACAAGTATGTGCACAACGATAAAGATTCACCAAAAGACTGATTTTCTTCTAGAAGACTTCCCCGACCTTTTAATTTACTAATTATCTAAAATATTTAAAAAATGAGACAATAGGAAAAAAACCACATAAATTTTACCACCATAGAATATTAAACAAAAAAACGGCCTTTAGTCTTTTAATTTCTAAAGAAAAAGAACCCATACTTAACAGGAAATAAATTATAAGCCAATAGATATCCTGGGTTACAAAAATGCACCAATAAGAAACGATCCAATTAACTGCGCTAATCAAATTCCCAACTATTATTCATATATGGATATAGATGGATATTCATATATGGATATATATGGATAAATATTTCATTGTTATTAATTGTTAGGGAAATAAATCATTATGGACTGTAATCGTAAAAAAACACAGTGATTTTTATGCAAAACAAATGACAGTAAATAAACCAAATTAAACCACAAAATGTAAGTAACCAACAATAACTAAAAATATTACTGGAAATAAGCATCAATTGAAAAGGAAACATTTAAGTATTTTCCATCACAATCAAATAGGTACTTTGTATTATTTTCAGGAACCTAGAGAACACTGTTGTCGATCAAAATCATCGTGCCAAGCAATCGAATTGAAGCATCCATATAAAGGTAGGTAAAGTGACAAATGGCAACTACTGCCTATTAATGTAATATTTTCTGTTTACGCAAAATTTCCATTGATACAATTTTACTTTTCAGGAACTCCAAAGGAATTTATAGAATGTGTAACGTCACAACCAAAAAACATACAATTTATAACTTAAATAAATTCATTAAATAAACTCTATTTACAAAAAACTGGTTGCTTTATTATTTAAATTTTAAAAATCCCAAGATTATATTTATTTTTTTCTCAAAATATTTAATAACTGAAATTTAAATGTTACAAATTCCCTCCTTACTTTAAGAAAATAACCCGTTATTTTCTTCAAAAAAAAAGTTGAATAAATAAAAAATAAAAAAATTAGTTATCCTGAAATTCGGGCGGATGAGCTTTTAGGTCTTTAGCGTTGAAGGTTCCTTTTAGTCTACCTGCCTCATCTTGAATCTCGTATGTCCATGGCGAAACCCGTTTCTTAATAAAGAATGGCCCAACAAACTTGGGTGCTAGCTTTTTGGAATAGAATTTCTGAGCATCTGACAACACGTAATTCCTTTTCCAAACCACTTGTCCAACCCAAAACTCCTCACTCCTTCTCCTTAGATCATAGTACTTCTTGTTTCTCTCTCCTGCTTGTTGTATTCTTTTGCTGACATCCTCAAAAATTTGCTTAAATTCATTGCCTCTATTTAACATTTCCCCGGCATTACCCTCCTCAAATAGGTCCTTCCGATGATAGTCCATTCCCGATAGAAACATTGATCTTCCGAAATATGGTGACTGTTGAGTGGTCTCACTCTTTGCAGTACGAATTGGTAAATTTACATCCCATAACCGATGATTGTCAGTTACGTATGTGGCTAACATGTATTTTAAGGTACGATTTACCCTTTTGGTGGGATTCGCCTGCGCATGATAGGCGGCATTAAACTTTGGTGTTACTTTATATTCCTTCCTCTAAAAGATTTAAATACTCTTTCGAGCGATACTGCGGCCCATTATCGCTAATGGCAATTCTTGGAACTCCAAACATTAAAAATACTTCTTCTTCTATCTTCTTCGCTATCACTTTCCCGGTAGCTGTACGTAAAGGAAACATAAGGGAAAATTTACTTAAATAATCAGTTACAACTAAAATATAGCTATTACAGTTACAACTAAAATATAGCTATTTCCACGATTAGACTTTACTATAATAGGTCCCATAAGGTCGGATGAAATCATTTCCCACGGACGAGTTACTTTTGGGTGGCTTACATGAAGCCCCGTTTCTTATTGTCTGTGCGATGCAGTGTACATGTAGCACAACTTTTAATAAATCTCGCTACATCACTTCTAAGTTTTGGCCAGTAATATTGTTCGAACAACCTAGCACATGTTTTAAAAACTCATGCATGTCCCGACGTGGCATCCTCAAGAAATTTTTTCAACAGCGTTTTCCCAGTCAGATGTCATGAAGCTCACGGTTCTTCAAGTAAATTTTCTACAGGGTGATATGTAAAACGGTGAAAAATTTTAATAACTTCATCCAAGCCCCGTTTATAAAAAAAATATTTTTTTCTCGTTTTTACTTTGAAATAATGAAGTATTATGTCTTACCTTGAACCATTTTTCAAATTTTTCGAATTGGAATCTTGACAACAAAAATATGATTTTTTTATTCAAAAGATTACATTTGATGCATTTTTGTATGCAATACACTCGGACTTTTTAAGATAAAAAAGATAAGATGGTGAGAGATTGTTCCTTGAATAATTCTGAACAAGCGACAAGCAACAAACTTCCATTAATTTCAAAGGAACCTAAGCAAAGACCACTTTTTTAAAATGGCATTTTGGAGAAAATTTCCGAAAACTAAACCTGAACCGATATTAACGTTCGTGACATGCTTTATAATTTTGACCTCCTGATGTGATTCAGTTGTCAAATTTAAGTTTTAGATAAAACCAAAATCACCAAGAATCAAAATTCGAAAACAATTCCCGGCTGTTAAATGTCTCAATAACATGCCTTTGCCAATGCCATTTGGGGATTCATTTTTTGGGAGAAATTACTGCAATTTGTTTGAGTGGTTAGGATAATGTTACATAAATTACATTTATATTGCGCACTAGTGATATTTTATTACTGATAAGTATCTACCTAATTGGTAATAAAGTACAAAATTTGTTTGTTCATATTTGAAAATTTTATGCGAAGATATAATCATTAAAAAACTACAACATTCAACAGAAAAATGTAACAAACAATAACAATAATAACTTTCTATATTTCGTTGGCCCTCCCCTAACCCGTAATATTTCGATAACCCTCCTGGGCATTCCCTAGACCAAGTTCCTTAGAAATTCCTTGGGTATAGCTTCCCATTCTTCCTGAATTGAACTTACAAATTCATCCACGCCTACAAAAAAGCATCAAATGTACTCCATGTAAAAAAAAATCATATTTTTGTTGCTAAGATTCCAATTCGAAAAATTTTAAAAAAGTTTCAAGGTAAGACATAATACTTGAATATTTCAAAGTAAAAACGAGAAAAAAATATTTATTTTACAAACGGGCCTTGGATGAAGTTATTGAAATTTTTCACTGTTTTACATATCACCCTGTAGTAAATTTACTTAAAGAACCGTGAGCTTCATATATATAGTATGAATTGCCAGAGAATGGGGCTAGCAGACATTACAAACCAAAATAAAATCGTTCAAGAAACAAAAAAGTTATGTACGAAATTTTTGGTCGCGACACATTGAATGGTGCGCAGTTTAGTATAGTATAGTCGGACAGATGGTTTGTGAATATGTTTAATAATGATAAGAAGAATCCTTTAATATATCCAAATTGGAGATTTGCGGATGACTGTTTGTATAAGTATGTTAAGCCAGAATATTCAAATATGACATCGGACTGGGAAAACGCTGTTGAAAAAATTATATTATGTTCTTTCCCTTTTCTGTGTTGATCCACAGTTGTTACCTCTACCAAGGCTAGCTGAGTCTGATAAAATGGAAGAATGTTTCCTTTAATTATATCCACCTTTGCTTTTTCGGATATCTTACAGGTCAACCTATTAAATAAAGACTGCATTACTGACAGATAAATGCCTATCGACTCGTCCGAACTCTGAGTTCTCTTCTTGATCTCCTCCAAAAGAAGTTGATTATTGTGGTGGGGTAAGAACTCTTCTCTCAGTTCCTTTACCAATTCGCTCCAATTATTTACCGTTGATTTAACTGCTCGGAACCACACTAAGGCCTTTCCAGAAAACAAACCAATAGCTGAAGGAAATAATTCCTCTTTGCTTACTTTTCTCGCCAAACATAACTCATCGACGCGCTCCAAAAATGCGTTTAATGAAGATCCTTTTCTATCTCCGGTGAAGGTTAGGTTCCATTTGAATAGATTCGCTGGTCTTAAATGGGCTAAACTGGTGGTGGCCGTGGTGACGTTGGTTTGCGTAGTTACATTAAGAAGGTCCTCTTCTGAGCTCGAGTCAATTGAATCTTCTACCAAAACACTTAGTTCAGCTGGAGTATTATTTAATTTGCCATCTGCTCGCTCTTCTAGGTCGTCTAATAATCCTAGGGCTTTATTTAGTGATTCTGATCTGAACTCCGAGGTTTCTTCCTTTATAGCGATCCTGTTAATTCTCCCTATTAAATGTTGGATTTTAGAATTTAGGCTTTTAAATGTTCTACTCTCCTTTGTTTTCGAGAAATCTTTAAGGCTTGTTTTGATATTATTAATTTTATTTGTTATTGCCTCCTTGTCTTGTTCGAAAGTGTAGGGATGCGCGGGATAAGTAGTTTTCTCATTTCGCTCACCGTACCGATTTTCAGACCACGAATGGTTATTTCATAATTAAGTTCATCTTGTTTTAACCTATTAATTTCAAATTTACCTGACATTCTTACCAATAACTATTAAAAGCAAAACCACAATAATCAAAAAAACACCTAAAAGAAACTTTATGTGCTTCTTAACTGCAATAGCTACTCTATAATATCAAAAACTAATTTTCGACGCCTGGCGTCGTGACGCTTTTGACGTGCGACGGTGGCGTCGTGGCAAAAAGTAATAAATAAAATATGTTCTCTATTACTTAATATTTTAAAACATAAAAAAATATTATTATTATATTATTTATCTTGTTTACAAGTTTTTTTTGTTGGTTTATAACAATAGTTATTTATGTCATTAGGTTAAGAAGTAAGGCTTTTTGTGCTAAGCTCAAAGTAAGCACAATTGAGCGAAGCACAAAAATACACTTCTTGGCCGAATGGCATACAACATTTTATCTTCAAAGCACTTTATATAGGTCAATTTAATTCAACATTAAAGCGGCCTAACCTTTGTTTTTTAGAATCTCATTTATTTATTAGCTAAAGATTACATTAAATGTACAATAATTATTATTCCTTTTAGAAGCAGTACTAGTTTGACAATACCTAGCTACATGATTTAAGTAGAAATGGATTTTTGTAAGAAAATGGTTTACTTACCCTCTTGCTATTACATTGAATTCAATTAATTGTTTAATAAATAGGTATCTAATTTCAATTTGTTTGCATTTTTATTAAAAAAATAGGTAGTTTGGAATGTTTACGCTGGGTTTAACATTTAATTTTACTGAAAACTTAAAGCAAATTAAAACTTAAAGATAATTTAAATCGTAGAAAAAGAAAACACAACTGTGAAATCCACAGAAACGTCAAATTCCAATGTCCTAACCTCACTTTTTGTTTTATTATTCATATTTAATTTTACAATAATTTAATGAAAAATAATAAATATTAACAGTAAAACAAACAATTTAGTGCTTATTATAAATAAATTAAACCAGTTTAGTACGTTAATTTCTTAGAAAAGGATTAATTTGTCAAAACAATACCCCTAGCGAGAAAAAATCGAACTAATTACTTGCCTCATAAATTTTTTTATCGGCCTAGGCCATAACAAGTTATTTCTTTATCGAATGTTGATAACAATAAAGTTTAAATTATAGACCGCGTGGAGATAAAATATAAAATAACTATAAAAAAACTAATTTAATTTTAAGTTGTTTACATCTAATATATTATAATGTTTATGTCCAATAAATTATAGTGTAATTGTAAAAATAAACAACAACAAAAAATAAAAAATATCAAATATTCAATTCAATTCATAATCACCCCCTCCAAAAAAAAATAAAGGGTGGAGGTTGCACAGCAACTTTTAAAAAATATTTATATGGCAACAAAAATGAATTAAATTATATAAAACGCTAATAAAACTAAAACGAATAAAACTGAAAATAATAAGGTGTAACACTAAAATAAACGTTGGGCGCCAAATTTATAACGTTCAAATAAACTGCGCACCAGTCAATGTGTCGCGACCAAAAATATCGTCCTTTTTCAAAACGACATAACTTTTTTGTTTCTTGAACGATTTTATTTTGGTTTGTGATGTCTGCTAGCTCCATTCTCTGGAAATTTATGCTATAGATATGAAGCTCACGGTTCTTCAAGAAAATTTCCTACAGGGTGATATGTAAAACGGTGAAAAATTTCAATAACTTCATCCAAGCCCCGTTTGTAAAAAAATATTTTTTTCTCGTTTTTACTTTGAAATAATGAAGTATTATGTCTTACCTTGAAACGTTTTTCAAATTTTTCGAATTGGAATCTTAGCAACAAAAATATGATTTTTTTTTTTCAAAAGGGTACATTTGATGCTTTTTTGTAGGCAATACACTCAGCCTTTTTAAGATAAAAAAGATAAGATGGTGAAAGATTGTTCCTTCAATAATTCTGAACAAGCGCCAAGCAACAAACTTCCATTAATTTCAGAGGAACCTAAGCAAAGGTCACTTTTTCAAAATGACATTTTGGAGAAAATTTGCGAACACTAAACCTGAACCGATATTTACGTTCGTGACATGTTTGCTTTATAATTTTGACCTCCTGATGTGATTCAGTTGTCAAGTTTAAGTTTTAGATAAAACCAAAATCACCAAGAATCATAATTGGAAAACAATTCCCGGCTGTTAAATGTCTCAATAACATGCCTTTGCCAATGCCATTTGGGGATTCATTTTTAAGCGAAATTACTGCAATTTAAGAGCAACCATGGTAAGGATAATGTTACATAAATTACATTTATATTGCGCACTAGTGATAACTTATTACTGATAAGTACCTACCTAATTGGTAATAAAGTTAAACACAAAATTTGTTTGTTCATTTTTGAAAATTTTATGCGAAGATATAATCATAATAAAAACTATAGCATTTAACAGAAAAATGTAACAAACAATAACAATAATAACTTTCAATATTTCGTTGGCCCTCCCCTAACCCGTAATAATTCGTTAACCCTCCTGGGCATTCCCTAGACCAAGTTCCTTAGAAATTCCTGGGGTATGGCTTCCCATTCTTCCTGAATCGAATTTAGCAATTCATCCAATCTTTCCGTGAGCCTTTCCTCTCTTTCATCTTCAGTTTCATCCTGCTCCACACATTCTCAATAGGATTCATATCCGAAGACAAAGGTGGCAATTCACTCTCTCAATATCATGGTCCCTTAAATACTCATTTACGTTATTAGCGCGATTTCGTCCACCAACACCAAATTATTGGCATTTAATTTTAATCATTTGATCCTTGATTTGATCATTCAGTGACATGATAATAATGTACTAAAGATGCAAAACACAGTAAAAAAACAGTACAATCCGGCAATCAGATTTTATTGAGACATTTAACAGCCAGGAATTCTTTTCGAATTTTGATTCTTGGTGATTTTGGTTTTATCTGAAACCTAAATTTGACAACTGAATCACAATCAGGTCAAAATTTTGAAGAAAACATGTCACAAACGTAAATATCGGTTCAGGTTTAGTTTTCGAAAATTTTCACCAAAATGTAATTTTGAACAAGTGGTCTTTGCTTAGGTTCCTCTGAAAAATAATGGAAGTTTGTTGCTTTTCGCTTGTTCAAAATTATTCAAGGAACAATCTTTCACCATCTTATCTTTTTCTTCTTAAAAAGGCTGAGTGTATTGCCTACAAAAAAGCATTAAATGTACTCCATTGAAAAAAAAATCATATTTTTGTTGCTAAGATACCAATTCGAAAAATTTAAAAAATGTTTCAAGGTAAGACATAATACTTCATTATTTCAAAGTAAAAACGAGAAAAAAATATTTATTTTACAAACGGGGCTTGGATGAAGTTATTCAAATTTTTCACTGTTTTACATATCACCCTGTAGTAAATTTACTTGAAAACCCGTGAGCTTCATATCTATAGCATGAATTGCCAGATAATGGGGCTGGCAGACATCACAAACCAAAATAAAATCGTTCAAGAAACAAAAAAGTTATGTCGTTTTGAAAAAGGACGAAATTTTTGGTCGCGACACATTGAGTGGTGCGCAGTTTAGACCGATATCGTTATAAACCTGACCAGCTCAGTCTTTCAGGGTCTGAGATTGGCAGTTTATTAAAGGGAAAAAGGTAAGTATCCTTATATATTGGGCGCCAAGTAACAATAAGTGATTCTTACTAAAATTAAAAAGTAGCAAAGTTTGAAACAGTAATAAAAAAATGTTTAATTCAAGAAGCAATATGTATTAAAGTTTATACCAACATCTGTCTGACAGAATATATATATATATTAGACTGGTTCAAAAAAATCGAATATTTTTTTTTCTTCAAAGCCCGCATTGAAATATCTTCCTAGTAGTGAAAAAAGAAGCCTGTGAAAATTGTAGCTCTTAATATTAATATTTAGAGGTCGCTCATCGTGAATTTCTATTTTACGTTTAAATAACACAGGAATTCTTTTTCTTAACTTTGAAATTTTATAACTCGTTTTTGAGTGAACATATTGGAATGAACTCTATATATTTTTAAAGAAAATTGAACGTTCTACAAAAAATGTCTCTTATAATTTTTTCGTACATTCACTCCTTTAATAGTTATTCAAGGTTGAAATTAGACATATAATAAATGTAACGTTTAAATAACACAGGAATTTTTTTTTACTTTTAATTTTATAACTTTTTTTTTGAGTGGACATATTGGAATAATTTCAACCTTGAATAACTATTAAAGGAGTGAATTTACGAAAAAATTATAAGAGACATTTTTTGTAGTACGTTCAATTTTCTTCAAAAATATATAGAGTTCATTCCAATACGTTCACTCAAAAACGAGTTATAAAATTTCAAAGTTAAGAAAAAAGAATTCCTGTGTTATTTAAACGTAAAATAGAAATTCACGATGAGCGACCTCTAAATATTAATATTAAGAGCTACAATTTTCACAGGCTTCTTTTTTTACTACTAGGAAGATATTTTAATGCGGGCTTTGAAGAAAAAAAAATATTCGATTTTTTTGAACCAGTCTAATATATATATATATATATATCTAATAACAAGACTAATTAAGTAAATAAAACTCTTTTATATCTGGCCAGCTATAAATGATTTACAGGGAAAAGAGGTAAGTAATATTATTATTATAATGCTATTGTAACTATTTTAAATAAACTTAACTTAATTTATTTTCAGATCTATTTGATATCAAAGATATAACAAAAAAAAACAATATAAAAGCAAAAACAGGATAGATCTGACCTTAAGTGTCGGCACCTGAAGATCCCCGAAGTAAATTCAATACAAGATGGCGGCGGCTCTCAAGACTTTGTAGCCAGAATACGTCCAAATATATCTCTTCAATGAATTTCCAGAATATTAAAATTTAAAAAGAACTTGAGGAAACAACCCAAAAAACCCTTAAAAAAATATTATTAAGTAACAACCCTTAACTTTACATACAACATACCTTCAATGAAAGTTTTTTTTTCCTTTTAAGATAAATTCCAAATGAAAAGTTTTAAACTTATTTTTACAAATAAAATTAATTAGCGAAACTGAAGGAAGAAGGAAAATAAAATGACTTACTGCGATGGTAGGTATCAGCTTTTAGGCTTTCAAAGCAAAAAATCTTCAATTGAATTGGTAATCCTAGATGATGGATGGCTACGTGGTTAGTTTTGGTAATCTTGAAAAATCCAGCAAACGCTGTAGGAAATATAAAAATATCGTGGCACTTAAATCCCTTCAAAAAGGTTCAATTCAAAAATTCCAACAAGTATGTGCACAACGATAAAGATTCACCAAAAGACTGATTTTCTTCTAGAAGACTTCCCCGACCTTCTTTAGACATGTGCGAATATTATCATAAACAAATTTTAATTTACTAATTATCCAAAATATTTAAAAAAAATGAGACAATAGGAAAAAAACCACACAAATTTTACCACCATAGAATATTAAACAAAAAAACGGCCTTGAGTCTTTTAATTTCCAAAGAAAAAGAACCCATACTTAACAGGAAATAAATTATAAGCCAATAGATATCCTGGGTTACAAAAATGCACCAATAAGAAACGATCCAATTAACTGCCCTAATCAAATACCCAACTATTATTCATGATATGGATAAATATTTTATTGTTATTAATTGTTAGGGAAATAAATCATTATGAACTGTAATCGTCAAAAAAAACACAGTGATTTTTATGCAAAACAAATGACAGTAAATAAACCAAATTAAACTACAAAATGTAAGTATCAACCAACAATAACTAAAAATAATACTGGAAATAAGCATCAATTATAAAAGAAACATTTAAGTATTTTCCATCACAATCAAATAGGTTCATCTTTGTAATATTTTCAGGAACCTAGAAAACACTGTTGTCGATCAAAATCATCGTGCCAAGCGATCGAATTGGAGCATCCATATAAAGGTAGGTAAATTGACAAATAGCAACTACTACCTATTAATGTTATATTTCCAGTTTACGTAAAATTTCCATTGATACAATTTTACTTTTCAGGTTAAAATTCACGAACTCCAAAGGAATTTAAAGAATGTATGACGTCACAATCAAAAAACATACAATTTATAACTTAAACAAAAATCATTAAATAAACTTTATTTACAAAAAAACTGGTTGCTTTATTATTTAAATTTGAAAAATACCAAGATTATATTTATTTTTTTCTCAAAATATTTAATTACTGAAATTTAAATGTTACAACACGTCAGCAATTCGATTTTATTAACCCATTTATACAAAAAAAAGTTTATATACAAAAGTGCTCTTTTAGTTCCACCCTTACTTCTTAAGAAGTCCCATAAGCCAACTGAATGGCTTGTGCGGGTAAGGGGTAGGAACGGACCGCGGGCTTAAAGTCCCCTCCGAAGGACTATTACACAATAGGAAAATACAAATAAACAGCCATACCCCTGGTGGGATTCAAACCCACGACCTCCTGCTTATAGTCAGAAGCACTAACCACTAGACCACCGTCGGCGATAAAGCCAGGAATTGTTTTCGAATTTTGATTCTTAGTGATTTTGGTTTTATCTGAAACTTAAATTTGACAACTGAATCACAATCAGTAGGTAAAAATTATAAAGAAACGAACGTAAATATCGGTTCAGGATTAGTTTTCGCAAATTTTCACCAAAATGTCATTTTGAAAAAGTGGCCCCTCTGAAAATAATGGAAGTTTGTTACTTCTCGCTTGTTTAGAATTATTCAAGGAACAATATTTTACCATCTTATCCTTTTGTTCTTAAAAAGAATAAGTGTATTGTCTACCAAAAAGCCTTTAATGTACTCTTTTGGAAAAAAAATCATATTTTCTTTGCTAAGATTCCAATACGAAAAATTTGAAAACCTTTTCAAGGTAAGACATAATACTTCATTATTTCAAAGTAAAAACGAGAAAAAAATTATTTTTTTACAAACGGGGCTTGGATGAAGTTATTGAAATTTTTGACCGTTTTACATATCACCCTGTACGAAATTTACTTGAAGAACCGTGAGCTTCATATCTATAGCATGAATTGCCAGAGGATGGGGCTATGAGACATCACAAACCAAAATAAAATAGTTCAAGAAACAAAAAAGTTATGTCGTTTTGAAAAAGGACGAACTTTTTGGGCGCGATACATTGACACAGTTTAGTTGCCTTTAGGTTCCGAAGAATTTGTTCTTTCTCCAGGTCTTCTTACTACTATCTTATTCTAACTGGTATTGGCGATGTGTGTCCTCCACCAGGATTTCAGGGGTTGACGATTTTTGTTCTCACCCAGAGCTGTGTAGTCTGTTTTTTTTGTTTTTTTTTTTACCACTTTGGGAACACGATTTTAACTAGTGAATTATCGTAAGACGAAGGGGATTTGCACACGAACTTTTCATTGACGATTATAGTTCAATAGCCTACCGACTACGCCTCTTTTGTTTGCGGTTCCAAGAATAGGGTTTTAAAAACAAATATTTTCTACATAGGGACTTTATTGCTCAAGTATGAATTATATAAAGACAATATTATTATGTTTTACATTTGTTTTATTATCTTTACTGCTGAGCCTTTAACCTTTCAGGTTACACCGAGATGAGACCTTCATAACTCCAGTGTTGACATCTATTATCAAATCGCTTAACTACTATCCAATATTTTGCTTATGTTTAATGCACAAAAGATCTAAGTGAACTTATATCTCTTGTGCGCCAAACAACTCTAATTTTTCAGACACTGTTTCTTGAAAAATTATTTATGTATCATGGCAAACGAAAATAAAAATAAATTCTTAACCTCCACAACAATAATGGTAAGTTAGCTTTTACACTTTGCAATTTTTTTATGCAATTTAAAATTTTTTAAATCATGTAATAAGTTTTTTTATTATATAATAGTAATGTAGTACTTTTTTATTACATAATATTATTAAATTGTGTTTTATCCACAAAACTTTAAACGTTAAAAAATTAAACATAATAAATGTAACATACAATATAAAAATTTGGATTGGAGTATTTACGCATATCCTATTCCATGTTACAAAAATTGCGAACTGTTCAACTATAGCTTGGAATTATTTTTATTTTACCTTACAGATGAAGAATATTAAGAATATTATAGATGGTTATAACTTAAAACCGGAAAACGAAAATAGTTTATCTGGGATTAATAAAAACCATCCTGAAAACGCTAATCAAATTAAACGTCAGACCGAAAAAAAAGAGTTCGTCGAACCTCAATTTGAAAAAGAGAAAGAGAAAAAAAAATGTAGAAATGAGGGAAATATGCAGGTAGATTGCAAACAAAAGGTACATGGACCAAAGATGCTTTGAGAGTACAACCATCAACAAGCTCTATTTGACGACTTCTGGAAACTTGGATCTTGGGAGTTGCAAACTTCCTTTCTAAACGGAGCTATTGCGTTAGAGCCTGTAAAGAGGAAAAACCAAGCAGAAATTACCCCCACATCCCCCTACATACCACTTAACTGAGGCTCAGAGGTCCAGAGCAATGGCGAAATTAGAAGAAAATTGGTCTTTAAATGAAGTGACTGCAGATTTAAATGTCAGTAAAAACTGCATACTTTATATCAAGAAACGTTGGCAAGAACAACAAACATTGAGAAGACCTATCAGGCAAGATGTAGGTAAAATCTCCAACGAAACTGAAGACAATGCTCTTGTCGCACATATTAGGCAAAATCCATACAATAGCGCAGTTAAGGCCCGCGAAGATACACAATATCTTCGAACAGCTCAAAAAAGATTGAAACAAGTTGGCTTAAACAACTGTGCTGCTGCTCATAAGGTTTTTTTAATTGACGAAAATAAGCGCAGGAGAGTCCACTTCCCTATATAAATTATGGAATTATGTTATATTTCCTGATGAAAAAAAATCTTGCAATAATGGAAGGCTGCGTTTATCGCCCAAGAGACGCAATATTTGAGGAGAACTACACATTAAGAACCTCAAATAAATGTTTTTGGCGTGGATAAGCGTCCATGGTGCGGGAATATGTTGGGAAATTGATGGTAGATTAACGGCTGAGCACTATACGATGATTTTGAACAACGCTATGCCACCTTCAATTAGACATGTGTTTCCAGAAAATGTTATGTTGCAACATGCTATAAAACTGTATAGTATACAAAAATGATTCTAATAAATGTTATATTACCGGTTCACACAGCTCGCGTGGTTACAGAGTTGGTAAACAACAACCACATAACTGTTTTGCCATGGCCAGCTAGAAGTCCTGAATTAAACCCCATTGAAAACGTGTGGGATTTTATAGTTGAAAAATTATATCATCGGGACTTTAGGCCAGCAAACCGAAATGAACTACGGAAAGCTGTTAAAAATTCTTGGGAAGACATTTAAATCTGCAGCTATTTCACTTAAAGACCAATTTTCTTGAGCTATATGTTATTTTTATTTTTTATTTACCTACTTGTTAATATTGTTGTACAAAACAAAATTAAAGTTAATTTATTTGTAATATTGTTTATATTATTTTTTGTTAAAATAATATAAAAAAAATAGAACAATTTAGGATATTGTTCTTATTCTTAGTATTCTTCCCTTTATTTGTAACACCACTGGTCGAAGCCAGGAATGAACGAATGAATTTTATGAAAAAAATCCATGAAAACCAAAAATCGTTCATATTTCGGGGATGCCAATTGTACTAACTGTATGTCAGTTTTTGTCAGGATGTAAAGTATACAGAACAAGTTAAAGAAAGTTTTTATTGACATATATTTAACATCACAGTTACTTGTATGACGTGTGACAAATTTCAAGTTATTATCGATCATGATATTGATTTGGAAGTAAAACGACAGGCAGAAATTCAAATTTTTGCAAATTTAAAAATAAGCCAATAGAACATTTTCATCGATACCTTTTATCTTCCGTGAATTCATCCAAGACTTAAACATTTTGAACTCCTTGTCTTAAGCATCTCGGGACATTTCTGGCAAAATCTTTATCGCTGCTTCTTCCGCTTTCGTAAGGATATCTCTCAGGAACATAATTTTTATCGGTTTCCTCCATTTTCCATACGTTTTTCTTTAAAAAAGCTTCCCTTTTCTGCAGGGAAAACTGACAAGAGTCAAAATTTATATAAACATTTGCTAACCAAACCTGACCAAAAGGTAAAAAAGTCACTGTCAAGTCATTCTGACATTTATAGGGTACTGAGACGCAAGTAGCTTTGATTTGATCACAAAGCTTATTAATTATTATCTCATAAAAAAACGATTTCTTCCACGTTGAATAAAACATTGTATGCCACTCGTGTGTTATGTTTCCTAAGTCACTTGAGAATTTATACCACTCGGTCTGACGGCCTCGTGGTATAAATATTTCTACCGTGAATTTTTTCAACACAACACACTATTACCATAAATAACTATTATCCAATAACCAATTTAATAAACCAGTGCCTTAAAAATTGTATTTTTACCGATGGGTGGTGATTCAAGTAATTTCAATAACTTTCGGCCCATAAAATTACTTACTATTTTATCTAAGATTTTTGAATAAATTCTAAAAAAGCAAATAGTTGTACATTTTAAAAATTATAATTTATTGTGTTATTACCAATTTGGTTTTTGAGTAAAACATTTATCAATTTGGTAAAATGTATTATTGAAGGATTTGAGACCAATAATTGGATTGGAGTATAGTTTTGCGATTTACGAAAAGCTTTCGATTGCGTGTCACATTGGAAAAATTAAAGTATTATAATTTTTATAATGATAGTGTAAACCTCATCAAATCTTATCTTAGCACTTGTAAGCAGTTTGCTACTTTGGGCGGATCTAAATCTGGCCCTAAAAATATGAATTATGGTGTGCCCCAGGGATCCATTTTGGGGCCTATATTATTATATTGATATAAATGAAGATAATGTGTATTCTACAGCTGAAGATTCATTATTTTCTATTTAGTTTAAAACATTATTATAACATTATTAAAATTTTTAATAAAGTTAAGTTGGATAAAACTTGGTATTTACCTTACTTGTATCCATCATTTTTTTACTAGTTCATTAGGCATTAAAAGCCAAGGTGTATACGTGCGAAGTATGTCTAAATATTTGTTTTTTATGGGAATATAATTTTTTTTATCCAAAAAAGTTAAAGTAATTACAAGGTAATAACATTTTAATGTTAAACATTTACTAAAAAAATTACTATATTTGCTTAACTTTGAACGTAATTTTCTCAAAATAAAGTATTCATCACTTGTATCCCATGGCTTCTAGGGTCCTCATATATTAATTTTTTTATAAGAAAAAATTTTCTAAAATATTTCTTCTACTTAAAAAAGGAGAAATCAGAAGGAAGTTTAGGAGTACTTTTTTATTTGTGTATTCTTATAAAATATGTACAATGATGATTTTTTTTTGTAAAAGAGCACTTTTTTGATAATGTTTAGAATTTCACATTTTATTGATTTAAAAACATTTAACGTTACAAAAATTAAAATTTAGTTACGTATTAGTAAAGTATTTCTAAATCAATCTCAAGCATTCTGTCAATAAGTTTGAAATCAGTAGTTTAAACTGAATATGCCATCGATAGTGCATGGTAGACACATCAGTCATGGGTTACATGGAAACGACAAAAAGTTATAGAGGTTTTAATAAAAACAGTGCACTCAGTGCACCTGCGGGACTAGTTGGAGGTTAATGGAAAAACTTTAACGACGTTGTTTCAGTTCTTAAAATTATTATTAAAAGCTTAAAATTGAACTGAATTTTAAATGTAAATTTACATATATTAGAGTAGATATCAATTTTATTTATTAGAATATACAAAACAAAACAAAAATATTTTTTTATGTTTTTTTTCTTTTGAAAGACAAAAACCGTTTTTTTAATCTCTACTGATAGGTAAATATGTTTATATATGTGTGTCTCACATTTTAAATCGAAAGATTTATTAGTTCTAAAAGTAAATTTTTGAAGATTCACATTTATGTCCCGTTATGAGTTAAGTGATTTTTAGATGTTATATTTAATTATTTACACCAGCGATTATGCGATGCGAAGATTTAATTTAGGACCGCTGGCCGCGGTTTCCTTTTACAATAAAACCTATTTTAAATTACTATCCTGTAAATTTTAAAGTATTTAAATTTTAAGGTAAGCAAAGGTCTGGTTTTATTTTAATGCGAAACGCAAACATTGTCTCTGTTATTTGTTTTATTATTATTATTCTATGGTAATTATTAGTTTATTTAAGTTTGCCAATAGGCTCATAGATAATTGCGACCCTCTATATGAAATGATCTCTTAAAGCCGATGATTATAAATAATCATCATAATAAATTAATTCCTTTTATAACAGTTAATTAAACCAACGAACATTAATCCCTTCAAAGAAAAAGTCTGTAAAAGCTTGTAAAGGCGTTATTAAATATAATTCTAAATCAATTAAAAATAAATTATATATAATTAAATAAAATCTTTTTTACTCCGGCTGTGTGTGATTTTAGGGTATCTTTTAGAGTTCTCTTTCAGGAAATAAATTAAATGGTGTTTAGAGTGTTGTTACTGTTGTTGCTCGATCTAATTAATAACATTATTGTTTGTTAAACAAATTTGAAACAAAATTTAAAGTTGTTTAATACTTAACATACATTTAATCAAAGACAACCTTGTCTCTGCGTTTAACTGCACGTGCAGAATATTATATATTGCAGAATACTGCACTGTACAGAATATTATATATATTTTTTAAGAACTTGCACACAATCACGTTTATTACGCCTATTTGCACAAAAAGCTCTTAAATTTTATTTAACCATTTAAATATTTATATACTCATGAGTATGGTTGTCGTTACAACGATAACCATAGACCACTACAACAACGTGTATAGATAACTCGCTCATGCGCATAAGCAAACTGATAAACTTGTAAAGTTTGAACCAATCTGCATTGTAACCGCTGCCAGTTTTTCACCAGTCTTAACTAAAAACGAAGTTTGCCAAAAATAACTATATCTAAGTTTTTAATTTCATGCAGTTTTCGAGCTATCGCGTTGGCAAATAAATGCCAAAACAATTTTTAATGAAACGTGACGCAATTCATATGTCCAACATACGCCAATAAATGAAAAATATCGTACACCAAACTTATTTAAAAAATTCCTTCCCAAAACTTGGTTCTCTGGGTAAAAGTATTTGATTACATTTTTAAAGTTTAACTCTGCAGCTAGGGGCGTGATTGCTATATCAGACGGCCCGGGAAATTAAGAATAATAGGCGAAATAATGGCCTGTATAAAACCAAGTTTTTTTTTTAAACATTTATTAACACAAGCAACGTAATGTGTAATTTAAATTTTCTTCGCCTTATTTTAAGTTTTCTAATAATAAAGTAAAGGAAAGTAGTATTGTGCTAGTAGTATAGAAATCGTAGTGGAAATTCTAATGGTAACTATTTTGTGGTTATGAAAGGAACCGTTCACACCGAGTGAATACTTAAATTCTCATAATTTAGAGTAGTTGTTCAAAATTCTGCCTATTTACATCCAAACAAATACTTGCTCTATGAAAAATGTTTTTTTGGACGCATTGCAGCATTCGTGGTGTCACCATTGCAGCAGGATATCGGTTGAGATGGGTAATAAGGAGAAGAATAATAAAACAGTGATAAAAATCAAAGACAGATCACGAATAAATAAAAAAAAACATTTACTGGTTTTGTTTGGTCTTTTACCAAAACTTATAGACCTGCCTGATTGTTAATTGTATTTCCAAAGACAACGTTGCTGAATTCTGATTCATGGCACCTAGATGAAAAAATTGTGATTTTTTAAGTGGATTATTTCGACTTGGTTGGAATTCCGAGTTAATTTTATTATGCATAATGAATCATAAATAGTCCATGATAAAAATTGTATAACAAATTACTTACATCAAATCAGGGGCCTAATATCAAACAGCAAAGTCCAATAGTTTTTATTAGCAGATTCCATCACATTTGTCAAAATTTTGTAAAAATACGAGTAAAAATATTATACTAAATATTATAAAAAATAGATGGGCAATAAAATTATTATTGTCCGTATTACTGGGTACACTTAAAAAATCAAGTAACCTAGTTTTCACAAATATGCTGTGTACTATGACTTTTTTAGGTTTTAATTTTTTACATAAAAAAACTTTTGATTCCAAATTGGTTTTAAACTAACAGTGAAACTTTTTTTTATAAATATCTATTTATATATTTTAAAAATAAATGTTAAAGATAAAACTGGGTTCTGTAGAACCTATTACAAAATATTAGGCTTTATTATAATAAAGCCTAATATTTTGTAATAGGCCTATTAGCTTCCAAAACATGATTGAGTCTTGTAAGCATAAAATCAAGTAGTGTATGCCAATAGTTTTCTTTCTGTCTAAGCTTCTTCTAACTATCTTCAATAGCCGTCCATTTTGGATAGTTCTTTTTTATTTTTTGGCCTAAAGTTTTGGCTATAATTATTTTTACTAGCAAACCACAGATGTTATTATTGGCCCTGAAACATTATGTTATTATTCTTGCTGTATAACAGAACATTTGTCCTTTCATGAAACCTGGAATTTGCTGGTCGCTACACACGAATATGCCCGTCATTTCTAGACTGGAAAACTTTTTGTCAGTAAACACAACATTATTTCAATAATTATTTAATATGATAATATGATTATAATCAAAGGCATAATTTAAGCAACACAAGATCCGGGCTTACTTTTGTTCTACTGCTAAGATGCTCTTATTAGCACTTTCCAAGCAGGAAAATTTATTACGAATAGGTCTTCCCTTACGGTTTTAAACTTAAAATAGTTTCGGTATACATTATTTCAGCAGTAAATTACAATTTTTATTGTAAATTTTCGCCATAAATGTGTACAATATAGGCGCGGCCAAATCTGTATGGGTGCACGTCATCAACGCATACAAAATCCAACGCTCGTTTATTGTTGGCTGACTATGGCGATGAAGGCTATTTAATAAACAGTGTTTATATTAAGATAGACATAACATAATTGTTATAATTTTCTACATTAACTAATTAGGCAAATTTTGATTAAATGTGCTTGGAGAAACAAACGAAGTTTATTACATAATAATATTATGTTAAACAATACATCATTTACAATGTTTATTATAAATGTGTACAGTACATGTTATATAATATATTATAAAAACACAAAAAAACAAATTATTAGAAACAAACTAAATTACTGGTCGTCCTCGTCGTCAGAGCGACCCAGGTCAGACTCGGAGTCTTATTCTTCCCCCAAATGTATTAATAAGGGCGCAATGTCCTCACAATCCAACACATGTTCGCGTTGACACCATTCAGCGATCAGTTGTTCGGTGTGGTCGACGCTTTTACTCCACATTTCCGGCGTGATGTGGTCAAGAGCCTCTAGCTACATAGCCAAAGACTTGTCCCTACCACTGCCGTCTCATCCCATATGTTTATTGTAGCAGTTTTTAGTTATGCCGGGAGTCGCAGTACCTGGTGCCTGTAGCGGTTCGCCAGCTGATCGACCTTAAAAACTTTCGGTGGCTTGTGTGGGTAATTATGATCAAATCAATTAAAAATAAGGCCCTTTTTACCAGCACGTAGACCGTTGTAAACCTGTTGATGAGTTCTAACAGTTGAATTTGTAATAATGTGGGTTCAAACGGGATTCCCTTTTCAGTTAGCCTTTCTCCAAATACTGCTCGGGTCTTTCGACACCAGGGTCGAGTGGTAGCTGGCGTTATCCATCACAATGATGGATGGTTCTTTTAGCAGCTGTAGTTGGTACTCGAACCACTTCAGAAAATTCGCCTCGTTCATGTCACCATGATAATCCCCGGTTTTGGATTTCGAGGCGAATATGAGCTGCGACCCTTCATTGCTGCTGCTAGCATGCAGAACGATATGCCTGCAAGTAATTATGGTTATGTTGACCGCATGTTCATGTTCTGCGTTCTTACCGTGGTCCATCGACCTTTAATCGGCGAACACTTTTGTGGCTGAGATCCTGCCAGGAGAACGTGATGTTCTTTCTGTTCTTAAAAATCCACGTTTCATCAAGAAATAGAAACTGCAAAGGGCGGTCTGAGCGCCGGTTGGTTATGTATAACTTGAGGAATTTGGTCCGTAGTAGCGCTATCCGGGGCAGCTCCATCAGTCCACGTCGTGTGTCGTCCCTCTTGAAACGGAAGACAATGTTTTTCAGAACTCGGCCCAATAATAATAATTATTATTATTAAATAATAATAATAATAATAATAATAATAATAATAATAATAATAGTTTATTTGCAAAACGTGTACATTATTTTACATTATATAATATGTATACAATTTCTTGGAAAAAGGACTGGAAGGCAGTTAGTTAACTGATTCGAGTTCCAGACCAAAAAAATAAAAAATATATATAAAGTTATAAAGTTATAAAGTTATAAAGTGCTCTTTTAGTTCCACCCTTACATCCAAACTAAGATGTCCCATAAGCCAACTCTCGAGAAATACGCATTTCACGGAAAAATGTCTTAAATAAAAGGTTAATGTGACTAAAGGGGACATTATTTGGTGCTACCGCTAGTCACCCCCTACCCCTCCTTAAGGGTGAAATGGGGGGTAACTTTGGAAAGTCAAATGGAATGACTTTTTTCAATTTATCAACAGATGGCGCCGTAATTCAGAAAAATGAGTTTCCTTGTAAAATGTATTATTTGAAACGTTTGAAAAACAAAAATTAACATTAACAACAATAGTCGGCTATGAAAACAATTTATAACAAATGTTCGAAATGTCGTCATTCCATTTCAACACATTTTTGAATGCGGGTAATGAATTCTGGCACACAACGCGTCAACATGTCGCGCGGTATCGCCGCACAGGCGTTCCTGATCCGCTCCACCATGTCCTCCCAAGTTGTAGGAATTGCAGCGTAAACTTTTTCTTTCAAGTAACCCCACTGGAAGAAGTCTGGTGGCGTAAGATCAGGTGATCGAGCAGGCCAAATTACTGGACCACGTCTACCGATCCAC
Organism: Brassicogethes aeneus; assembly: GCA_921294245.1. Lineage (NCBI taxonomy): Eukaryota > Metazoa > Arthropoda > Insecta > Coleoptera > Nitidulidae > Brassicogethes > Brassicogethes aeneus. Next base: position 4,408,882 of record OV121137.1, read on the forward strand.
CGCGGTGCACCGGCCATTGAACTCCCGATCCAACACCTCTTGAGCAATTGTTGAATAATGTGCAAGACAACCATCTTGCTGGTACCACATGTTTTGGAGCCGTGCTAGTGGTACATCCTCCAAAAGGTCTGTCAGATCGTTTTCTAGAAAATTCCGGTACTTTTCGCCATTTAATGCACCGTCAATATAGAAGGGTCCGATTAATCGTTCGCTTAAGGTACCGCACCAAACGTTTACCGACCAGGGACGCTGGTACTCCACTTGGTGTCGACTATTGTTGATTTAATGTTAATTTTTGTTTTTCAAACGTTTCAAATAATACATTTTATACAAGGAAACCCGTTTTTCTTAAATTTTGAATTAGAGAGCCATCTGTTGATAAATTGAAAAAAACTTTCAAATAAAAGTTATTCATTTTTTTATGTACTACCAAACTCTGTGAAAAAAATCGGGTCATTCCATTTGACTTTCCAGTTACCCCCCGTTTCACCCTTAAGGAGGGGTAGGGGGTGGCTAGCGGTAGCAACAAATAATGTCCCCTTTGGTCACATTAACCTTTTATTTAAGACATTTTTCCGTGAAATGCGTATTTCTCGAGATATTGAGCTGTCTCAAGTTAAAAGAAACACCCTGTATATATATATATATATATATACAGGGTGAGTCATAAGTGGTGAACTTCCCGAAAGGTGCATGTAGGGGGGCCTTAATATAGGTAGGGAAAAATGTTAAAAAAATTCCAAATAAAAAAGTGACCGAGGAATTCAGTTCTTAAGTTTTAAATTTAACTTTTTTATTATTTAATATTTTTTCACCTTATATGATTTTTACTGAAGAGTTTATGGTTCTTAAATATTTCCTAGCAAAAAAATTGCCCGAAAAAGTGTATTTTCTTTTAATTTTAATGTTTTAGAATGATTTTTTAACAATTGAAATGATCTGGCAACTTTGTAATCAACAATACGAAAATTGACATTGACGTTTATATTTTTTGGTGTTTTCTGGTTATTATTTTGTCGAGTCTATTTGTAATCAACAATGCGAAAATTAGGTTTGACGTTTATATTTTATTTTTTTGGTTATTATTTTGTCGAGTCTATTTAATAAAATGTACACCAATCAAGAATATGTGAATATGATGCTGGTACTTGGATTCTGTGAAGAAAATTGCAATGAAGCAGCCCGGGTATACGCAGCAAGATTCGCTGACATAACCCACCCATCGCCAGGAGTTTTTAGATGGATGATGGTCAGAGCTAGAGAGACTGGATCTCTAATTCCCACGGCAGGTCCTGACCTTGGTCGGCCTCTAGAGATTGTACCCGAAGCCGATGAGTTAATCATCCAGCTGATTCAAGAAGATCCAACAAGAAGTACCAGAAATGTGGACCCATGTACAAGTTAGTACAAGAAGAAGACTGGAATTGTGTTTGGAAAATCAGGGGCATCAATTCGAGCAATTTTTGTAATGTTTGTTCATGCTTCTTTATGTTATTTTTTTCATAAATTTTTATTTTGTTTGATTTTGGTTTTAATAATTATTATTTAAGTATTATAATCACAACAACTGTCTCATTGCTGTCTTTTATTATGACAGTAATGACAACAATATAAGCACGTAACAATTCAAATAAGTTCCTTAGTTACTTCAATTAAAATGAAATCTAATAATTTCCTGTAACATTGTTAGTGTTTACACGTTGCCAAAATTCTCTTTTGAGTTCTTGGCCATAACTCGAGTACCAAAGCAGATAGATTTTTTTAAACATTTTTCCCTACATATATTAAGGCCCCCCTACATGCACCTTTCGGGAAGTTCACCACTTATGACTCACCCTGTATATATATATATATATGGGACATTCCACGTTACTCGGTAATTTTTGTCCCGCCCGTCACAATTAAAAATTGTGAGTAAAAACCACAAGTTATAAAATTAATATTTTATAATATTATATAGTATTTATATTATTATAATATTATTTTTAATGTGCTTATAACTTATTAAAAGCATAATAAAACAATATTTTTAAATAAATTTTATAACGTGTAGTTTTTACTCACAATTTTTAATTGTGACGGGCGGGACAAAAATCCCCGAGTAACGTGGAATGACCCATATATAATATTTTTTTTCTCTTCTCTTGTAAAATATGTTAGTTTATCATGCTGTAAGAGCCCTGTTAAAATATCAGCTGAATTAAAAAAATTTTAGGGGTCGCTCAAGATTTTTTAAAATTTTCAAAATCGTCAAAAATTGCATTTTTGTTTTATTTTAATTTTTTTCTGGTCTCGATATTATTTTTTTGGTTGAAAATAATAAAAATTCTGTAAATTTCAAATCAATATTTTGATTTCTAAACGTCGCTAAAAGTTCGTCGATATTTATATTCAGAGGTCGCTCGAAAAAATTCAAAATACTCTACTTTGAAAGTTGAAAAAAATCTTGAGCGACCTTTAGATATCAAAATATTGATTTAAAATTTTCAAAATCATTATTATTTTTAAATTAAAAAATAATATCGGGACGAGAAAAAAAATTAAAATAAAAAAATCCAATTTTTGACGATTTTGGAAGTTTTTAAAAATTTTGAGCGACCCCTAAAAATTTTTTAGTGAAGCTGATCTTTTGACAGGGCTCTTAAAACATGACAAACCAACAGATTTTTACAAGAGACGAGAGAAAAAAAATATTCTTTTTTTTTTGGCCACCCTAATATATATATATATATATATATATATACATCCCGCTTACAATGCTGCATCATTTCAAAGTACCGTCATTATAGCGTCTACCAGAAATACTGCAGTATATCGTGATTTAACATTGTAGAAGTGTTAATTAGACAAAATATTGACCGAATTTTACGTTAAATGTTTATAAACCCTTTTTTAAACTAAAAATTCATGTTACTATCATTGCTGCTTCTTTTTATTTTGCTATCATTTCTGCGTCGATGTATATCGAATTTGTTAAACCATCATTGCTGCAACAGAAGTGAATATTTTTTTCAACTCCCCCGTCTTTTCTGCGTCACCTATGTTGCCAGATCTTGTCGACGCATCATTGATTGTCTTTTGTACTAGGATTTGAATATTAAATTTATTAAAATAAATATTTAAAATCATAATACCCAATAATTTCGTCGTGCGTTGTGACTTGTTTTTAGCGCATATATATCGACGCTCACAAATAAAAGGCATAATATAAGTTCTTTAGAAATTAAATGATAAATTTTTTATGTATAATTTGTTGTCATTTAATAGTTTAAGGTAGTCTGGATAAATTCAATTTTTTAGCTTTAAAGGATGTGCAGAAAAAATTCTAGCCTACGGGATTAATTTTTGATATGTTAAATTAACATACAAAATGTGTGCCACTGACATTTTTAATTTTTAATAGCATAATAGCATAATTCAATTATGATAATTGTAGACAATAAGGTTCCTTATTGATATTTTTGGTATTAAATATTTTATTAGATTTAGCTAAGAAATTAATTAATATTTCCAAATAAGGCTTAGATATTCGAAGGACCGTTTCTAACGTTTTCTCAGTCAGGGTGGGTAATAAAATTTGCCGCTCTAATGTTGGTATATTTGTTATATGGTTGGTATACCTAATATAAATTGTTTATAATATAATATGTATAAGTGTTTGAAAGTAAAACGTCAAAAAATGTATCTAAAATAAAAATATTGACGGGCCAAAGCGTTTTTTTAAATTGTAATTAAAAAAGTGCTCTTAATCTAAGGAGGCGTTTTTACCAAAACCATAAATAAAAAAGGGATTATTTTAAAGGATTTTTAAATCTTTATTTAACTACGTCTTAGAATAAGGCGAAACGGTTTAAACTTTCCAATTTTAGTTTTTATCAATATTAATCAATTTAGGAGTGAAGAATATTTATAATTTAAATTTGTTTAAACTTTTTGCCTTTTTAAAATATAAAGGGCCAAATTGTATGTAAAAAACTAAGGATGATGTCTTTTTAATATTTTGAAAACGTCACATTTTTGTACTAGGACAGCTGTTTACTTTCCGTCCTAAAATGTAATCAGATGTTTACTTTCGTCTTTGGATAATATAATTATTATTATTGTTGCTGTCATCACATATCGTCCCAATAATCGTATGGTAGCGTATCTTTAATTTAACAATTTTACAGAGCATTTTAAAGATTGAAAGTTATCTAATTCTATCTAGTTAGCTAATTTAGAATATTTTTTGAAAAAAAATATCGAAAAATATGCTATATCTATATCTTTTTTTACATGCGTGTGGAAAGTTTCTACAAAAGTCAGTGTCAATTAATTTTTAAGAAAATAATGAACCACCGTGTAATCGTCATAGTAATGATAAATCCTAGTAGGATTATTATAATACTACCGCGGTATACCGTGGAGAAAGAGTTCAATTTTCTCCACAGTTTAAGACTGAGCCACTTTCTTTATTGAAAAAGTATAGGAAATGTACAAATTCTTTAATATGATTAGAAAAATATATTTACAGAGCATGTCTCAAAAAGTCTGTGGAATCCAAAAATGCAAATAAAATTTTTATTAAAAATAAGAAAGTTGGAACCGTCCCAGACAAAACCGAATACCCTGTATAAGTAAAAATATTATTTAAAAAAAAATAGTAAAAATAAGTAAAAATATTATTTAAAAAAAATTGTATTAGTTCATTAGTATTTAGTCATTTTTTTTGACAAAACAACAAATTATATCAACCTGCAAAGTTACAAGAGCCCACAGACCACTTCTAAGTTTGACAGATCAAACTTATAAGTTCTATAGAAGACAGCTCACAAAACCACGTTTTTTTGAGTAAAACGTTAGGTTATTATGTTTATCATCTTACATTCTCGTAAGTAATATCATAAGGGCATTTAATTTTTCCGAAAAGAATCGAAAAAACACGTTGCTAAGTAATATTTTAACAAAAAGCATGAGTGCTGGTGGCAACAAAAATCCGAGTCGAAGAGGAGGATTTTTGCACCTGCACGAATGCATTTTGTTAAAAAATATTACTTAGCATTGTGTTTTTTCGATTTTTTTCACAGGAAAAATTATATGCCCGAATGGTATTTGACAAGACTATTTCATGAGTAACAGTTAACAATTAAAATATAAATTGCAATTTTTGTTGACAACAGCTGTCAAGTTTTGCCGCGGGTAAACTCGAATAAACTGCTGACAGGTGCTGTCACACAGTTTTTTCACCTAGAAACCATTTGTAATTCAAAATTGCGCGTTTGTGATTGGTGGAAATTAAGACGAGGGAAATAGTCATTAACAATCATGATTTCAACCAATTTACCTACTACATTTACTACACAATAATTTACTATGTTCTGTGATTTACTACATACTACATTTACTAAATAGTCAATGTATAAAATTTAATAAACGCAATTTTTGCGTCAGTTTCCCATCCCTGGGCTGGAGGCCTTACAAACGGGACAAATAATACTATTTTTACTCTTTTTTATTCTTAAAGTTATAGATATAATTATTAAAAGGAACTTGGCAATAATAATTTTATAAAACAAACTGGCTACCAAACAATTATTCTAAAATTCACATTAACACATGTGACGCAGCATTGCTGCGTTCGTTTAACGATCTTAAATTATTTATGTGTCGAATAATATTAAGTACATTGTATCGACGTTGCTGCGTCGTACATTGTTGTCAGCTTCACTTGATGCAGGTTTACCGTAAGTTTAAAAGAAATATTCACTTTTTCAATATACACCAAATTTAAAAGCGCACCCTTGCGGCAAACTGCCAAACTTCAATATACACGTATTTTACAAAAAACCATCAATGCTGCGTCACCCTTAAAATCGGTGTGTAGGATTGTCGTGACGTCACCAGTAAAATAAACCTTAAATGTAATGCTGCGTCAATATACGACGCAGCATTACACCTGACGCAGCATTGAATGCAAATTTCATAATGTATTGACGCAGCATTGTAGGCGGGATGTATATATATATATATATATATATATATATATATATATATATATGAGGCATTCCATGTCAACTCGGCCACCCCCTCCTGTGCAAAATTTACTGAAGTTTTTCGAAACGTGCAAGTGATGAATTTTTAGCTTATCGTCTTAACTTTTAAATGCCAAGTGGTATTTTGTAAAATTTCAAAATGGCGGTGTCAATATAGCGACTGCATCACTTTAAAAAATCCGTAATACGTAAACATTCAATTTTTTTAGTTTCTTTAAGAAACTTTTTTGACCCATCACTGGTAATATTCATAAGAATATAAGAAAAAATTGAACCTACACCTCGCCAAAGTTTTTTGTTTTGAATGCGTTCCACCAACTTCAAATACCGACAGACAGCTGTTTCGACCTTTATTGGGTCTCATCAGTCAAACGACGTGGCCTTTGCTGCAATCGGTACATACTATGCAACCGGGACTGCACACAGCAATTGTATCACAGATACTAATATGGCCTAAAGGAATCTAGAATTAACCCAAACGGGCTAAACATTAAGGTAAACATTCAATTTTTTTAGTTTCTTTAAGAAACTTTCTTGACCCATCACTGGTAATATTCATAAGAATATAAGAAAAAATTGAACCTACACCTCGCCAAAGTTTTTTGTTTTGAATGCGTTCCACCAACTTCAAATACCGACAGACAGCTGTTTCGACCTTTATTGGGTCTCATCAGTGTCGGGCAACTTGGTGTAGTGGAACACAATCAAAACAAATTACACCAAGTTGCCCGACACTGATGAGACCCAATAAAGGTCGAAACAGCTGTTTGTCGGTATTTGAAGTTGGTGGAACGCATTCAAAACAAAAAACTTTGGCGAGGTGTAGGTTCAATTTTTTCTTATATTCTTATGAATATTACCAGTGATGGGTCAAGAAAGTTTCTTAAAGAAACTAAAAAAATTGAATGTTTACCTTAATGTTTAGCCCGTTTGGGTTAATTCTAGATTCCTTTAGGCCATATTAGTATCTGTGATACAATTGCTGTGTGCAGTCCCGGTTGCATAGTATGTACCGATTGCAGCAAAGGCCACGTCGTTTGACGGTGTGGATCACCTGATGTTCTTACATCTCGCCTCTGTTGACTTAACAACCGAGCATATAAGCTGAGGGAGTAATTTGTTTTGATTGTGTATCACTACACCAAGTTGCCCGACACTGATGAGACCCAATAAAGGTCGAAACAGCTGTCTGTCGGTATTTGAAGTTGGTGGAACGCATTCAAAACAAAAAACTTTGGCGAGGTGTAGGTTCAATTTTTCCGTAATACGTAGTTTACATTAACTAACAACTTTATAAAATCAAAAATTGAATTTTATTTAATGCACTGATCTATTATCAGCGATTCTATGTATTTTTTACCACTGCTTACACAATAGTTCGCCCCTAACCTCAAAAAAAAATGCCGTTTCTCTTAATTTACACCCGCTTAATGCATTTTTGATAGATGGTTTAGCATTTGTTTTTTGTATTTCTCATTGCCTAATATAAATATCGCCTTACCTCAGAGTCGACATAAAACTGTAGTTTCCTAACCTAAAAGATCTCTCAAAAAATGTATTTTTACCATCTTTACAGCTGTTTAAAGCATTTTAAAGATTGGCATAATGTTACATTTTTATACTTTTTATCGCCAAGTACGTAAATAATCCAATTATTTACTGCACACAAAGCAGTTTACCCCTAACCTTAAAAATATTCTCTACAAATTAGTTTTCTGCAGTGTACAGACGCTAACGAAAATTGAAATATGAGATTTATAGATTTATTTCCACACTTTTATCGCTAAAAATGTTTATGATCTTTGATGGCAGTTCTTCGTTAACCAAAAAAATGAGGTTTAAATGATAAGTTAAAAATATTTACTATATAGTACCTAGTTATTACATAATAATATGTTGAATATGTAATTATCTATTTGGAGCATTCGAATACTTTTTTAAGAGTACATTTTTATTTGGTAATACCACAAAAGAATATTATTTTTGGTACGAATTTAATTATCGGCAGATGTAGATTATTACAATTTTAGCATATTTTTATGTAATACCTAACTACTATATAAAAAATATTTTTAACATATGATTTGAACCTCTTCTTCTTCTTCTTTGGTCTGAAAAAACGTCTCCGTTTCTTCAGGGGGGATGATTTGAACCTCATTTTTATTGCATTTATGCAAAGTTTTATAGGTTAACGAAGAATTGCCGTCAAAGAAAGATTATAATCGTACTTAGAGATTAAAAGTGTGCAAATAAATCTATTCATCCCATATTTAAATTTTCTTTAGCATGTGTATACTGCAGAAAACTAATTTTTAGAAAATATTTTTAAGGTTAGGGGTAAACTGCGTAGTCTGCAGTTTATAGTTGGATTATTTACGTACTTGGCGATAAAAAGTATAAAATTTAACCTTATGCCAATCTAGAAAATGCTTTAAACAGCTGTAAAGAAGGTAAAAATACATTTTTTGAGAGTTCTTTTAGGTTAGGAACGTACAGTTTTATGTCGACTCTGAGGTAAGGCCATATTTATATTAGGCAATGAGAAATACAAAAAACAAATGCAAAAATTTCTATCAAAAATGCATTTAGGGGCTGTAAATTACACAAAACTGCTTAAGTATTTTTTTTGGGTTAGGGGCGAACCATTGTGTAATCAGCGGTAAAAAAACATAGAATCACTGATAATAGATTAGTGCATATAATCAAATTCAATTTTTAATTTTATAACGCTGTTAGTTAATGTAAACTACGTAATAAGGTTTTTTTAAAGTGATGTATATTGCTTGCAGTCGCTATATTGACACCGCCATTTTGAAATTTTACAAAATACCACTCGGCATTTGAAAGTTAAGACGATAAGCTAAAAATTTATCAGTTGCACGTTTCGAAAAACTTTAGTTAATTTTGCACAGGGGGGGGGGGTGGCCGAGTTGACATGGAATGCCTCATATATATATAATTAATTTAAATTTAAGAACAAATATGAAAAAAATATCTAATCCTAAGACTGGTTGTCAAGTGGTACTTGCTTGTACTTTTTTTAAAATTCATAAGCCCAAGGGATTTAATATGTATCGGTAAATCATAGCCAGTAAATATTGTATGAAAAGGATCCACAAAACTTAGATTGGTGCATTGGTGGAGATATTATGCCTTTAAAGCGCAGATTTAAGGTATGAACATTGCTTCTGAATATTATGTTATTGTAGAGGTAAGGAGGGCATTTGTAAACAATTATAGTTTATAGTGGCCTGGTGTAATGTTCTTCTGTTATCCATAGTTAACCAATTGGCATTTTTTAATGTATAGGATACTGAGTCAAACTTCCTTATACCGTAAATAAAGCGCAAACAGTTATTCTGGACTCCTTGGATGCGATTTCTATCCAATTGAACTAAACAAGGGCCGTACACTACATCACAGTAATTAAAGTGGATAAGTACTAACGAGTCAGTCAACATTTTTTTAAAAATTTTGTGACAGTATATGATGGTGAGGGTTTAATATTTTCAAATTTAAATATTACGATTAAATGCACTTAGTTATATGTGAAGAGAATCTTAGATTATTATCAATTAATAAACCAAGGTTTTTGGCTTAATTAACACATGGTAGTATATTATTATTAATAAAAATATTAATGTTGTTCTCAATTTCGAGTTTATTTTTCCAAATACATATAAGAGCACATGATTTTAAGGGATTAATTTTGAGTTGGTGCTTTTCTGAGATTTCAATTAAATCACGCAGATCACTATTTATAGCCTCAGTTGCTTGGTCAACTTGCATGAATATTTTAGTGTATCGTCAGCATACAAATAGGACTGACAGTGATTTAATGATTTAGTTATATTGAATACAAAACAACAATGGTCCCAATATGGAACCCTGAGGGACACCACTGACTGATTTTCCTTTATCGGTTTCGACAAACTGCATTCTATCTCTAAAATAACTCAGAATAAGGTGAATTGCCACATTATAGTAAAGAATAAAAAAAAGAATTTCGTGATTGATGGTATCAAAAGCCTTAGAATAGTCTGATGTTTTTCCATTATCTATATATTTTTGAAAATCATCTGTTAAATCTAAAAGTGCTGTGGTACAACTATAACCTTTTCTAAATCCAGATTGAGTGGCGGGTAGTATATTATTTTTCAAAATGTACGATCTTATTTGAAAATTCATGATTTTTTCGAGAACTTTGGATAACACAGGTAAGATAGAGATAGGATGTAGCTCATTGAAGCTAGTAATATTTGGGTTTTTGGACACTGGTACAACTTTAGAAACTTTCCATTTTTCTAGAAAAACAGAATGTAACAAACATGAATTTATTATATTGGTGATATGAGGTAAAATTCGGGGACAACAAAACCTTAACATATCTACACTTATTTTATCAGCACCTATTGCCTTGGTTTTTATTTCATTTAAATATTTTAATATTTTAATAGTTTTCGGTAACAATGATAAATTAAATTTATAACTTATGTTTTTCCTCAAATTTGACTCATAAAAGTTAAGCAATTCTGGATCAGGTTGAGACTTACCTAAAAAATGCCTGTTTATCATTCCTGGTTCATTAAGGCCTTCTGGCAGAATATTAGGTTTACTTTTATTATGAATATCAAGTTCATTAAATGTTTTCCATAATAATTTACTCTGATTTTGAAACGTTCTGGCACAATATTCTATATAATTCTTTTTCTCTTCCCGTATTGTAGTGGTAAAAGGTGTTATCATTAAAAAATTATTTAAGAGATCCTCATTCAATCGATTTAAATTTCTTATGTTACATTTAATTGTCCTTAAAAGATTAATCTTAAAACTTAATTCGAAAAATGTTAACAAATGATTATATACATTAAAAACCTCTACCACACCGCAGTTGTAATTTTTAGTTTGATTTGAAATCAGAATTACATGATTCATGTAACATGAATAAGTGTAGCTTAGCTTTTTGTTAGACGGGTGGGACCACAAATAATTTGTTTCAAATTTAGGGAGTCAATGCATTCGTTAAATTTGATCAATATTAATGTCACTGCCTCATATAATCTCATTACATGTAGGTATTAAGTCTGATATAGTGTCCTAGTGACCTCAAACAGATAGCGTTCCCTTAAACAACTGACCAAGCCAGCCTAGGCTAATTACACTTTGCAACACAAAAAATGAACTGGGATCAAATCTGAAAAAATCGAATCTAGGCAACCCCCAAAACAAATTCTTTAAGGGGTTTTACCAGTTTAGCTCGAATAATGGAGATATATAAAAGCCCCTAGAACTTAAAAAATATGAATTTTATAGAAAAATGCTCGGACACGTCGATTTTTATTTTATATGACGCAATTTTCAGTTGATTTTGAAATTTTTATTTTTTCACAGATTCACCCCCAGCCACCCCACTTTTTTTCTTCTAAGAAAACCGACCCTTTGTTATACCTTAAATAACAGGTAATGAACTCTCTAAAAATAAATTAGTCAAAAGTAACTAATTTAATAGTTAATAGTGGCTGCTTTTTCACTTGTGCCATGGTTAACCATGGAATACCATGGTATCCCAAAATTTAACAGCCAATTCTTATGTAAAATTTTCTCCTGAATCCGAAAAAGTCAAAAGTTAAAAAAGTGGAACAGTTTTTGAGATATACTCAATTTTCCATTTAATATGGAATTGACTATATCTCAAAAACTGTTCTACTTTTTTAAATTTTGACGGTATTTTCTGATTCAGGGGAAAATTTTACATAAGAATTAAGATTTTTCCACATTTCATCCCAGTTCAAATTGTAAGGTCAAAATTTGTCGCACAGTGTTATAAACGTAATCAGTTTAATTAAATGCCAAGGAAAGCAATGCGGACTGGGTTAGTGCTTATTATTGCGCGCGTAATCATGTCTATGTAGATATGTCTATATAAGTAGATTAAGATTACAATTAGCCTAGGCTGGCTTGGTCAGTATATAAAATTTTTACACGCGTAAAAATGGACTCAGGCACTGACCAAGCCTGTAAACTTAATTATTGATTACTTATCAATTTAAATAAATGCCGAGCGAAGCGAGTCAGGCTTAGTCAACGTCTGATTCACTGACCAATCCAGCCTAGGCTAATTGTAAACGTAAACAAATTAAATAAATACCAAGCAAAGCAATGCGGACTTGGTTAGTAACCGAAGTAGATATGCTACTTGTTATTGTTATAACGTTATTAATTTAAATAAATGCCAAACAAACTGAGGCGGATTTGGTCGGTGCTTGAGCTCATTTTCACTCACGCAAGCCAGCCTAGGCTATGTGTGAACTTAATTAATTTAAATAAATGCCGAGCGAAGCAAGGCGGTCTTGGTCAGTGCAATACTTTTTTTGTCTAAGGTGCAATCAAATGCAATTTTGTTTAAAACAAAATTTGCAAATGCCATTAAATACAATTCAAAAGTAAATGCAATAACATAATGTAAGTCTAATAAGTACGATAATGGGCTTTGATTTATGATTATTATACACACAAAGATTTTAAAATATTAAAAGTATTAAGCTACGTAAAATTATTAAAATCATTTTTGTATGGGCAGTGTCTTAAGGTTTATGTTTAATTTAGTTTATGCAATTACTTTTTATAGTGAGAGACTTGTAAGCGTAAAAAAACTACAAGTTATACAGGTGAGCTTATCACTGAGTGTAATTTCTTTAGTAATCTGAATGCATATTTAGGCAGCGGACAATTGGGAGTTTAATCCCTTTTGTCCATTGTACTACTAGCCCTAGTAGATGAAGCGAGTACGTTACGACTTTAGCCCTTCATGCTCATTGCACAACTCAGTACTAGGAGAATTATGAGACGTACCGCGAGTTTAATCCCTTTAGGTCTAAGGGTAATAACTAGTTTGTATACTCTCCCAGGTGTGTTCTTCTTAAGGTGTTGAATCCCTCACATTGACACATAATGCGAAGAGGTGTTTCCTCTTCTTCTTCGCATCCTCTACACAAGGGGTCATCTGTCATCCCCATTTTGTGAAGATGTTTTTTGAATGGAGCATGGCCTGTGAGAAGGCCTAATGCTTTCTTTAGTTGGGTCCTGGTATATGTCCTCATTGGTTTCTGCCCTTCAGCAGATGGATTGTCCAAAAGTGCTTTCGAATGCTCCAGACCAGACAGGCTTTCCCAGTATTGTTTGTGTTGTAGTTCTGTCCAGTCAATTAGTTTTTTCCTGGACGATTCTTGGCTGGTGCCGCATGTGGGTTACGGCCCCATCAGCAGGGTTTCGGCTTCATCAGCTGCGAAGTTCGATGTTCTGCCTTCTTCTTGCACAAGGATTGGTTCTGGTTCGTGTGTAATGATGGTGAGCAACTTCTCCGTGGGATTGCTCTCCCTCATTTGTTGGAAACCCAATTGTATGGCAATGATGCCCGCTTAAAGATCGGTTATCTCTTTTCCCAGGTTTAGTATTTCGTGACTGCCCTGTTGAGATACCTCTTTTATGCCCGCAGAAACACCGGTCTTTGACCGTTTGTGTTCTACGTACCAGATTAGGTTTTCTTCTTGCCTGAGTCGGGCAATTTGGTTGTTTTTCTCCTCAGCCTAGAGGGGGGAGTCCTAGTATGTTCCATGGCTGCGGTCGGTGTAGTTGTCATTGCACCAGTTATTCCCAAGCACGCCAGTCTTTGGATTCTGCTGAGTATCTGATTTACAGTCCTTGTTTTTGTTGCATGCCACCATATTAGCGCCGCGTAGGTAATTATGGGTCTGACCATAGCTGTGTACACCCATTGTACCATGCCTGGTCACAGTCCCCAAGATTTACCAAATGTTCTTTTACAGGTCATGAAGGTTTTTATGGCCCTATTTGTTATGTTTTCTATATGCATCCGATAGGTGAGTTTTTTATCCAGTATATATCCTAGATATTTAACCTCGTCTTTCAAGGGCAGCGTTTCCCCGTAGAAGATTAGATTTTTCACGGGTTCCAACTTTCTTTTACGAGAAAAGGCAATAAGGGAAGTTTTTGTGGGATTTACCCGAATTCCCTCCTCATTGCACCAGTTTTCGACAGCGTTTAGCGCTCTTTGCATTTTGGTAAACACATGGGCTGTGTTGCTGTCTCTGATAATGAGTACAATGTCGTCCGCATATCCTATTGCGTATATTTCTTTGTTTTTCAATCGTTTCAGTAAACTGTCCGATACGAGGTTCCATAGCAGGGGTGATAGCACCCCCCTTGTGGTGTCACTCTGCACACTTTAGCTCTAACAGTTGTGTTGTTAAGAGTGATTCTGGCTCGTCGTTGGGCCAGCATCTGTTTGATCCATTTGCCAACCAGAAGTTCTATGTTGCGATCTCTTACTGATCGATTTATTGAGTCATATGACGTGTTGTCAAACGCTCCTTCGATATCCAGGAATGCCCCAAGGGCCACTTCTTTGTTGTCTAAAGATTGCTCAGCCCTTTGGGTTATCTCATGGATGGCAGATTTGCAAGACTTGCCTGTTTGGTAGGCAAATTGATTTCGGTGTAGAGGCCTTCTGTGCAGTACTTCTTCTTCAGTTTTTCCTCTGTTTTCAGAAGAAATGATGTTAGGCAAATTGATCGGAAGGATTTTGGTTTGTCATAGGAGGCTTTTGCTGGTTTTGGCCTAAAAACACCAGTGCCTCCCTCCATCCTTCCGGTATGTGTTTGAGAGCTAGGCTGGCTCTTAGGATTTTGCACAGTCTTGGTAGCAGCAGGTCTTGCCCCTTTTGTAACATGGCTGGTATGATTCCGTCAGTTCCGGCAGATTTAAATGGTTTGAAAGTTTTTATTTTCCATTTGACTTTTTCGTATGTTATTATTTTTCTCGATAGACTCCAGTCCTCCTTTTTACCCCTCTAGATTTCAAGTGTGGTTTGGTTTTGGATTTCCGAATTTTCGAGTATGATTGATCCTGGAAAGTGTGTCCTTAGCATAAGCCTAAGTGTCTCACTTTCTGCCTTACTGAGGAGTGGTTCCAGTGGCAAAGAATAATGGACGAAGTTTCGGAACTAATAATCCTCGGAAACGACAGTTCCGACGAGGAATATGACTTTGACGACAGTATTTGGGTAAATAATTTATTAACAATAAAATACAGTGTACATTACAATTGTAATATTTTTAGATTTTACCTGTAATAATGTTGTACAATTGTTAAGAAACAAATTGTACAAACAACTTTAATTTATAATTTTAATTTTATTATTAAAGTATTAGTTCAAATAACATACAAGTCCAATAAAAAAAGGGCACCAAAGAAGACGAAAGATCTTCTGTCTCACTCTCTTCGACACCGTCCGCGAACGCAGTAGCACGCGGTTACAATAACTCTCTTTGGAAATTAGCAATTTTGGTGTGCTTTTTTATACGCAATTGGTCTTGTATGGTTTAAATATTATATTTTTAATCAAAGTAAAATCATATATGCGATTACAGTCCCGCATTGCTCTCATCTAGCTTATTCTCTAAAACATTCGTACATTTTTTTGGCCTTCGACCCGCATTTGCATCAGTAAGATTAAAAATTTAATAATTAATTTACTTCAAAAATCAAAATTTTAAATCATCGCTTAAAACAGTTGTATAAAGCAGGAAGGCGTTCAAGGTCGTTCATACGACACAGCGTTTTTTAGGTTCTATTTTTTTAGCAGGAAAATTGCTTGGGTGGTTTAAATAAATTGAAAACAATTGATTATTCAGTGATACATTGGTGGATAAAATTTTCTTTGCGAAAATAAATACAAAAAAAATAATAAGTGAAAAAGTCCAGTTTTGTGTCTTGATTGTGAAACCAATAAATATTACTTTTCGTAAACTTATTTATTGAAATAGGTACTTCGTTTATATCATAATAGTAAGATATTGTTACTTTTCACTTAAATAACTTTGTAAAAATTCGAGGAAAAGTTTTGAAAAAAAAAAAGAAATTTTTTTACAAAATAATTTACGAAATTTAAACCTTTTAAACTTGATTCACTGCTATAAATTTTAAATAGCAGCTTAGATATGTCAGAAAATAAACTTAGTAAAAAGCGTAATATACCAATCAGCCGTATTACGGAAGCATATAATTTGGGCGTAAAAGCAAAAAGTGACCAAGCTAAACATGCTTATTTTAAGGCAGCTTTCGAGGGTCTAGAAGCGTCGTATGAAGAGTTTCAAAAGATTCACAATAAAATTATAGGTCTTCTTGAAACTGATAAGGATTTTGAAACTCACGATGCTATTAGAAAAGACACTGATGCATTTTATTTTAAAACTAAAGCTTTGTACTCGGAAATATTTTTAGATAGCTTAAATAAACAGGGCCCTTCGCAAAATTTAGTAACTTCGGCAGGTTTACATACCCAGTATAGAGAGGTCAGGTTACCAAAACTGACAGTGCCTACCTTTGACGGCAATTTGCCTAAATGGCCCATGTTCTATGATGTCTACCTTCAGTTAGTTCATGAGAGCAGTTTTTTGCAACCAATACAAAAATACCAATACCTTCTTTCATTTTTGGAAGGCGAGCCGTTGAATCTTTTGAGGTCTATTCAAAACAGTTGGTTCAAATTATGAAATAGCCTTTAAAACCTTAACGGATCGCTATAAAAACAAACGAATTTTAGCAACAAATTATTGGAATGAAATAGTAAATGCTCCAACTTTAAAAAATAACTTGGCAAAAGACTTAAGAAATCTTCTAGACACTTTTTCAGAAAACGTAGCCTCCTTAGAAGTTTTAAATTTTCCAGTTAAACAATGGTGTTTTGTTTTGTTTAATATGTTAATTCAAAAATTAGACACAGCAACTCGGACTTCCTTTGAAGTCGAGTACAGTAAAACAGAGCTTCCAACTTTCGAAAATCTAAAAGATTTTTTAAATAATCATTGTAGAGCGTTAGAATCCGTACAGTATATGCCCTCTCAAACTACGCTAATAAATAAATACTCGAAAACCACCAATTCAAGCCAGAATTTGTCTAAAAATAATTCCTATTTTCAAAATAATTCGAAACCCAATTCCACCTCCACCTTTATAGCTAGTACCCCAATGCATGTAAAATCACAACAAAACGCAACCCTTAGTGGCACTACTCCACAAACCCTTAATCGCAGCACACAGAATAAATGCAGACTTTGCAATAATCAATCGCATCCTTTGTCACAATGCTCTGTATTTATTTCTAAATCCCCTACAGATCGCTTTACTTTTATAAAACAACAAAATGCTTGCTTAAATTGTCTTAGATTTAATCATTTGTTAAAGGATTGTCCATAGTCATTTAACTGCCGCATTTGTCGCTATCGTCACCACACTATGTTACATTTACCTCAGCCTTCGGATGCTTACCGATCAAATAACAACTCTACACAGAATACCAACTTTGTCCAACCAATAACTCAAAACATAGCTATACCACACAATCCGCCCCAAAATACAATCCCTCAAGATATTTCGCAAATTCCAAATCAAAACGGTTTAACTCAAAATAATTCATCCCTAAATTGTGGTTGGTATCTACTACAATGGTAGACATTTTAGATGTGCGAGGAAATTACCAAACCATTCGAGTCATATTAGATTCTGCTAGCCAAGCAAATTTTATTAGTCAAAATTGTCTGAATCGTCTAGGACTACCACGAAAAAGACAATCTATATCCATCCTTGGTCTTAACCAATCTTCATCGGTTACTAAAGGCATGGCCAGTTGTACCATTCGGCCTGTAGGTCAGTGTGAACCCAGTTTTTCATTTGATGTTTTGGTTATACCAAAACTTTGTTCAGATATGCCTTCCGTCAAAATTGATCCTAAAAATTGGTCTCACATTGCAAATTTAAATCTTGGAGATAAACAATTTCATATTCCAGCCCCAGTCGACATGCTATTAGGGGCAGATATATACTCACAAATTTTAAAATCAAGTCGGTTGTTAAGTCCTCATGGGCAACCTAATGCCTTTGAGACTGTCTTTGGTTGGGTTCTGTTAGGAAAAGTACAGGACATTTGTTTTCAACCTCCTTCAGTAGAATCCTATTTTACTTCTTTAGATCCCCCACTCGAGTTAAGCATTAGAAGATTCTGGGAGTTAGAAGCTATAGCACCTAAAGTCTATTTATCTCCTGACGATCAAAAATGCGAAAACATCTACAAAAATACTACCATTCCTGATAATTCCGGTCGCTTTGTTGTGGACCTACCTTTTCGTCATGCAGAACCCGATTTAGGTGATACATATGCATTAGCGTATCGCTGTTTTATGTCTCTGGAATCAAAACTTCTTAGAAAACCTGATTTATATGCTCTTTATTCAGATTTTATGAAAAAATATGTATATAAAAAATGGTCACATGTCTCTGATTTCAAATGACGAATCAAAGCCAACACTTCTAAATTATGTTCCTCATCTTGGTGTCGTAACCCCTAACAAAGCTACTACAAAACTCCGTGTAGTTTTTAATGCGTCTGCTAAAGGATCAAGAGGATTAAGTCTAAATGATTCACTTTTAACTGGTCCAAAATTACAGAGCGACATAGCAGAAATTTTGCTAAAATTTAGATTTTGTCCAATTGTCTTTTTAGCAGATATAAAGCAAATGTATTTACAAATTCTTGTCAACCCCAGTCATCGAAGATTTCAAAGATTACTTTGGCGTTTTAACTCTAATGAACCGTTAAAGGAATATCAGCTAAATTGTGTTACATTTGGTGTAAGTTCCAGTCCCTATTTGGCCATTAGAACCCTAAGGGAACTAGCAGCCCTTGAACAGAAAAATTATCCCAGAGCATCTCAAGTTCTTCTGGATAATATTTTTATGGATGATATTTGTGCAGGAAGTTCAACGTTAGAAGAAGCTTTAGCTTTACAAAAGGACCTTATTGCTTTGTTAAAGACCGCTGGGTTTGAACTTAGGAAATGGGCAAGTAATAACTCCAAACTTCTTTCGAATTTGTCTCCTTCAGATTGTCAAATGCCTATATCTTTCGATATAGAAGAACCTACTTCTATTAAAGTTTTAGGGCTTCAATGGAACCCAACTTTAGATATCTTCTCATACTCATACAGCCCTGCACAAAACGTAACATTCTCTCGGAAATTGCTCGAATTTATGACCCTTTAGGTTTTTTGTCTCCTGTATCTTTTCTTGCAAAACATATTATGCAGAGACTTTGGATAGCTGGAATTGACTGGGACGACTCCCCCTCTCAAGCTATTATTGATCTTTGGTGTCAGTTCAAAAATGAGCTTCCCATTCTTTCTAAAATTTCACTTCCTCGTTACATTTTTGATAATAAAATTCAAAGATGTCAAATTTTCGGTTTCTTTGACGCCTCCGAAATTAGCTACGCATGCGCAGTATACCTACGTCTAGAGCTACCCAATGACGTCGTTAAATGTTCTTTAGTGATGGGAAAATCGAAAGTCTCTCCTCTTCCAACTATCTCCTTGCCTCGGCTAGAACTTCTTGGAGCTACATTCTAGCAGACTCACTTCACTTTGTTCTTCGTACCTATTCTTCTTTAGTTACCATAGATAAAATATTTGCGTTTTCCGATTCGCAAGTGGTACTTGCTTGGCTCTCGAGCTCTACTCATAAATGGAAGAACTTTATTGCTAATCGTGTTGCGAATGTGCAAGAAACGCTACCAAACGTACCATGGTTTTATGTGCCATCATTAGAAAACCCAGCAGACTGCGCTAGTCGAGGATTGACCCCCGCAAATCTTTTAACCCATCCAATGTGGTTCCATGGACCCCCATGGATAAAATTGCCCCAAACAGAGTGGAAATTTGAAATTTTTTCTTCCCAAGGAGCAAATCTTCCGGAGTTATCCCAAGAGGAAAAAACTTTGTCACTTTCGGTGAATATCGAAGAGAATTTTCTTGACAATTTAGTCGAAAATATTTCTTCTCTATTAAAAATTCAAAGAGTCCTTAGTTATTGTCTTAGATTTATTCACTTTCATTTAACATTAAAAATAAAGACAAAAAACTCTTTACTTCCTCTTCTTCTTTGGAGCAGCATAAATCTTTGTTAGTCTTGGTTAAAAGAGTTCAAGCACAGAATTTTTCGGAGCTAATTTTACAAATTAAAAATAACGAACTCTTACCAAAACCTTTGCGCAAACTCGCTCCATTTCTGGATGATGAGGGTTTCGTCAGAGTGGGTGGACGCCTCAGATATTCAGAACTTTCCTTTGAAGCAAAACATCCTCTTCTTTTACCCCGAAACCATAGATTTACAGATTTGTTGATTGAACAAATTCATAAACAAAACTTACATCCTGGGTTAAATACTGTTCAGTATTTATTACGGCAGCAATTTTGGGTCTTATCTTCAGAAAGTTTTGTCAAAATGCATTCGTTGTTTTCGTTTAAAACCAAAAACTTACACCCCATACATGGGTGACCTACCCTCCTTTCGTACTTCTCAATTAAAATGTTTTTCTCATGTAACTTTGGATTATGCAGGACCCCTAAAGATCACGAATGGAAGATACCGAGGAGCCAAAGTCTTCAAAGCTTATGTTTGTATTTTTGTATGTTGTGCCACGAAGGCATTACATATTGAACTGGTGTCTGATCTAACAACAGACGCTTTCGTCGCAGCCTTGAGGCGCTTTGTTGCCCGACGTGGGGTTTGTACCCAAATCTGGAATGATGTCGGCTCTAATTTTGTTGGAGCCAGTCGACAGCTCCAAGAGTTATCAAAATTGGCTTCAGAAAGTCTTCATATCATTTGGCATTTCAATCCTCCTGCCGCTCCGCATTTTAACGGTCTTAGTGAAGCAGGTGTAAAATGTGTGAAAACTCATTTATACAGGGTGATTGGAGATCAAATCCTAACCTTTGAGGAACTATCTACTTTGTTATCCCAAATAGAAGCTTTGCTAAACTCTCGACCCCTCTGTGAACAAAGTTCCGACCCCAATGATTTATCGCCATTAACTCCAGGTCATTTCCTCACCATGGAACCTTTGAATTCTTGTCCAGATCCAGATCTGTCCCACCTAAAATTAAACACTTTATCCAGATGGCAGTTAGTACAACGCCTTCATTCAGATTTTTGGAAACGTTGGAACTCGGAATATCCAAACACTTTGCAGCAGCGCTCTAAATGGACGCAACCGACTGCCGATATAAAATTAAATACCTTAGTTTTAATAAAAGACGAAACAAGACCACCATTGCACTGGTCACTGGGCAGAATAGTTGCTTTACACCCTGGTCAGGACAAACACGTAAGAGTGGTTACAGTCAAGACACAAAACGGACTTTTCAAACGTCCGGTAGTAAAGTTGTGTCCCTTGCCGGTGGTTTAACTGTTTAATCAATTCTTTTTTTTGTATGAGTTGCGTTAGTAAAGTTACCAATAATAATAATTTATTTTTTCTTTCTCTTTCTTTGGGATATTTTGGAATAGTTTTTTTTAATTTTTTTTAATTAAATTTTATTTAAACAATTTAAAAACATTCGTTTTTGTGGGCGGAAAAATGTACAAACAACTTTAATTTATAATTTTAATTTTATTATTAAAGTATAAGTTCAAATAACATACAAGTCCAATAAAAAAAGGGCACCTCACTCTCTTCGACACCGTCCGCGAACGCAGTAGCACGCGGTTACAATAACTCTCTTTGGAAATTAGCAACTTTGGTGTGTGAAAATCGTTCTAAAACTAGAAATATGAAAAGCTAAACATATGTATGTGGAAGTGCAAACCTGAAGAACCTGGAAACGAAAGGGCCCTTTACTTCGTAGAATACTAAAACGAAGGTAGGTGCTTTTTTTATACGGAATTGGTCTTGTATGGTTTAAATATTATATTTTTAATCAAAGTAAAATCATATATGCGATTACAGTCCCGCATTGCTCTCATTTAGCTTATTCTCTAAAACACTCGTACACAAATTCTCCTAACACAGCACCGTATGCAACCGTCCCGATCACTGTAAACCGTAACCACGTGAGGACAATTTATTAACAGAAACGATTTTTAAAATTGTTTATAATTTTTATATTAATATAGTGAAATTTTAGTTCTTCCGAACCAAAAAGTGCAGATAATAGTGTATAGGCGCGGCAAAATCTGTATGGGTACACGTCATCAATGCGGTGTAATGACGTCACCATTACCAACTTTGAACTGTAGTACTGGAGTAATTCTGATGTATTATACTTTTTTTTATTCATTTGCGTATTGTTTACAAAGAACTGTAACAAATACCCTGTTTTTAAACGTTTTTTTTACGAAATTATAAAATTAAACCTATTTACTTAGTAATTTTTTTCTGCCAGTTGCTAATAGATTAAGGCAGGCGCGCACCGTTAAATATTATTGATGGGTCGGCGTTATTTTATCTTTTACGTTGTTTTTTTGTCATTTTGACATTTTGTGCGTGAGTTCCGTTTGTATATAATTTGTGATTATACCAATGGCACCCCACTTGTGTAAACAATGGTACTTGCTAATCGCGCCCGTGGTGGCCTTTTGTGACAAAGAAAAGGCCCGAAATGGGCCCGTGCTTCATTTTGCAGCCGCTCGCGAGGTAAGCTATATAGGTGCGTTCTTTTCACCTGAGATCTCAGTTAATCTCAGCTCACATAGGTAAAATTTGCAAAAGTGCGCGTTCTTTTTGCTTCACTCACCATAAAGTGAACTGATATTTTTCCTCCCCCCTCACTAATACTGCACATGCTGTGCAATCAGTTTGAATTAGGTCGGAAATAAAGTGGAGGGGATAAATAAATTATTATTATTATTATTTTTTAAGTTTTTAATAAAACTTAAATTTCCATAAAAATAATAAAATTTTGTAAATTAGCTATAAACTTGATATAATAAATATAATTCGAATAAAATTGCTTTTCTGAACGAGAAAAACATATTTTAAAATTTAATTGAACAAAGAAAGTAAACGTAAAGATTTTTGTAATCCTTATTTTATGGCATAAAATTATTTTTTTTTTAAATTGTTTTTCAGAACTAGAAAAATACTTTTTACAATAAAATTAAACAAAATGATGTCAAAGTAAAGTTTTTTTTATTTTTATTTTATGACATAAAATTAATATTCTTATCAAAAAATTGTTGTTTTTGTTTGGGATAAAGACTATCAGTGCCTCACAATAAAACCGACAAAATGGTATACATAGCGTTTAAAAGACCCTACAGACAATCTTAATTACACAAACGCGGTAAAAGAGACACTACTAACACACAATCCCGTCCTAAATAACGTATCAGAGACATGGACAATCATCAAAGAAAGTCTGCAGCTCGCGGCCAACCAAACTCTTAATAAACCGCTACCTAGTAACATCAAAAAATTATTAGACAAGACAAAACAGGCGTCGGAACTACACAGACGAAACCCGACCACACAAACTGCCCAAACAAAACGCAACGCGATAGCAGAAAAAAAATTGCATTACTAAAAAACAACCTTGCCAAATGCTACAACTTTTTTAACAACTTAAGTGACTACGAGCCCGCTAAAAGAAGCTCACAAACATACAAAGTCATTAAACAATTTAGACGGACACGTAACCAAGCGCATACTACATACATCCCTATCGCTACCTGGGAAAAGGAACTCGGGCAAGGGGAAGTAGACGTCAACGCCCCTCACATACTTAATAGCCCAGTGTCAGACCACACACCCTAACCAGCCCCCCAGAACGAATCTTTACCACACAGACGGTGCAAAAACTACACTCAAACTCCGCCCCGGGCATTGACCTTTTACCAAAGATTCGCAACGCGAAAAACAGAACAATTACACTATGTAGTGTAGGCTACAAAATATATGCTCGGTACATATTAAAAGCCTTGGACGAACTAGTGGAACCCATCCCGTACTATCAGGCAGGATTTATAGCGAACAGGTCCACGCATGACCACATATTCAGCGCCAGACAAATAATGGGAGAAACATGGCGTAAAGGGAAAAAGATATATATTGTAACCTATAACATAGAAAAAACTTTCGTCAAAATTAAACACAAAGCAATTATAGAAGCCTTAAACGCAGTGAACACCCCACAATGGCTTATAGAACGAATTGAATCGGCCTGCCTGAAAGAATACACGTGCGTCAAATGGTTTGGTCAGACCACAAAACTATTCCGTAAAATAAGGCTGCCCCCTGCCACCGCGACTATTCACACTTGAAACTCCGGAAGCTGATATACACAACCGTGATCTCCCCCTCTGTGACATACGCACTGAACACATGCGTACTGACCAAAGCAAACCGACAAAACCTTCGAAAATTCAAACGCAAAATACTCACCTTGTTTATGACAGACCTAACAGAACCAATCACCCAGAGTCCTTCTAGAAGGTAAAACAATCACCAAACGTGTCAGGGTGGCACAACTAAAATACTGGGCACATGCCAAGCGTAGACGCCGAAACCACATACTACAAGCCACCTTAAATCTAGACCTCATCGAAAAAAAAGTCGGTAGACCTTGCTACACATTCCACGACACCCTGGCACAGACAATCCAATTAACATAAACCGATCTCTCCCGCTGGAAACAAATCAGCACCCACAAAAACCTTATGCGGGAAGCGACGGAAAAACTGCACCAACTTCCGGAATCCGACCCGGAGAGCGACACCGACACTCACGAACCGGAAGTAAACCAACAAAGATAGGTGTAAGCCAAGAACTAACCTACCTACTTCCATTCATGAATCCCAATTGAATGGGGTTATTACTAAAACCCAGGTTGAGGAGGATTCCGGATTGTACTTAGTTTTGGGTCAGTTTAATGTCCTCCAAAAACCATCACTAGCCCTCCTTATCCCGCACTCCTCTAGACTAAATTGGACGTATGGCCCGACCCGGCGACAATAATCCGGGAGTGGCCTTAACCATCGAGATTGTCATCCACGACCTCCTGGGAGGGTTCTACCAGCCGGCGTAAAAATTCAGATCCAGCAAACACAGATAATGCTGTGCAGTTGCGGGATACGAAGGAGAACGGAAAGGGGGTAGAAAAAAATCCCAGGCAGATCAGTATAAGGTGATAACGATGGGGCCGCCCATACGTTCCCATACTCATACTTAAATTGTTATTTTTGTTTGTCACCCAATTATGGATAGAACAAGTATGATAGATCGGGAATTTAATATATACTCTTAATTTGTCCACTGAAGATGCACAGAGGGTGCAGGAAGGAATTATCCATAATTAAACGCAAATTTAAACATAGAAAACCACGAAATTTAAACCAATAAGGATATGACACAGGACATAATGATATCAGAGATACATAGGTTATGTTGCCTCTTATTTACGTATGCGCCGTCAGATTTTAATTAAGTGTGTTGTTCTTTTTAATACATTAACTGAAGTGAGCTGAGATCTCAGGCGAAAAGAACACACCTAATATATATAATATTATTATCATTTGTTATTATTAATGACATTGTTTACTCTGTTCTTAATGTTTAAACGTGCAGCCTGGCCACTCCAAGTTTCTATAAACACAGTCAGTAAGATAGCGGGCATGGTCGCGGCTGGAGAACCGTTGGTAGGGCCAACAAAAACGAAACGGTGCCAAACGATAACCAACATCACCGATAGCCAAGCTGTCGAGATCATAAATGTTATTTATGACATGCATGCTAACAGTGAGTTATTCTCCTTGTGTTATACCAATGGATTTCTACGAGTCTTTTTTAGAGCAGCACATTACACTGCGGACATTGCTGGCCCGCTTAAATCATTGCTTGGTCATTGCATAAGCCCAATTTTGCGTCTCAAGCAGCACTGTTTTAAAAAACCAATTCAATCACTGTTCGTTGTAATTAAAAAGTCACAGCGGTCTTATAAGGCGCCATGCAAGAATCTTTGTTTTGGTGTGGAAGTTTTTGTTGATAAAGTAAATTTTTAATTCTTGCAGCCATCTACCAGACTAAGTAGGCATCGTTTTATGCTTTAACTTTTCCAAAATAGATGGCGTAATCGAAAATTTGTCATTAACGGGATTACCCGCATGTACGCCAATACCCGCCGCTCCCCTACACTTCTGGTAATTTAAAGAAAGACATATCTATCTATTTAGTCATCTATCTCTATCTTTCTAATGTGGTTTCAAATTACACTACTAAATGATTAATTATACAAGTAGCCAGTGTTTGGGCCCATTTTTGCGAGCCCAAAATTGATCTCAGTCACTGACCAAGCCCGCGTCGCTTCGCTCGGCCTTTATTAAAATAATTACGTTTATAAGTAGCCTAGGTGGGCTTGGCTAGTGCCTAAACTCAATTTTCCACGCGCAAAAGTGGTTTCAGGCACTGACCAAGCCCACCTTGGTTGGTGATCAATGATTAAGTTTACAAGTAGTCTAGGCGGACTTGGTCAGTGTCTGAGCCAATTTATGGGAGCCCAAAAATGTGCTCATGCACTGAATTAATTTTTAGCTACACATTTGTAAATTCCTTTTGAGGAAATAAAAACATGTACACTTCTGGTAATTTAAAGAAAGGCATATCTATCTATTTAGGTATCTATCTCTCTCTTTCTAATGAGGTTTAAAATTACACTATCCTTATGCGATATATTACACCAACATTCAGCTACTTAAGGCTTCGCTTCCGTGGTTTTAAGGAAAAATAATAGGTCATACCAACATACACAAACCCAATTTCTATTCATCGATAGATCTCTATAACTATATATTTCTATCTCTCCGGATCGACGGTCGATCCGTTAAAAATAAGGAAACAAAAATTAAAAAAAAAAATACAAAAAAAGTATCAAAAGTCCTCTAGGTAAAGCACTTTGGTCTGCGTTTTCTGTCAGTCAGGGGCCGATAAATTTCGTGATGCTAAATATGGTCAAAATTCACTTGTGACGATATGAAAGACCCCCCCACCCCGAAGAGTCATGTGATAAATTTTCGAACCCCACTCCTCTTTTTTGTTTGATTATTTTTTGTACTATAACAATCTTACTAAAAATAAAAAAACAATTTAATTCGATTTATTTGTCACATGACGTTTTATGTGCGTGACAAATTGTGACGGTCCTATAAAACGCCCCTCCCCTTCTAGTCACGCAAGTTTTATGGACGCCCCCTCATGGAAAGAAAAGAGATAGAAGGTTATGTAAATAAATACATATTAAAAATGTATTAAGTATAGTTATCATTAATTAAGTATATACATAGTTTTATAGGATAGATAGATAGAACTTTGCGTATGTCATGCAATCTGGGTTGCATATCAAATTTCCCTAAACAAGGTACAAAAATTAAATCCGGCAACATTGCTTTAAATTTGTGATTTCATGTCAAAAAATTGGTTAAAAATAATTTTAAACTTAATTTATTCAAAAACTACTGAAAAACCCGCATTTTTTATTTTTGATAATTTTTTAATTTTTAATATTTAAAACACCCTTTTTCTAATAGTTTCAATAAAAATTAGATTTTCTTGAGCGACCCGAATCAAAGATGCTCACGCTGCCTTTCCCTTCCCATCTTTTTTTCATCCTCATTATGGTACTCTTATCAACCTTGAAAGGATTAAACAGTTTAATTTAAACTAT
The DNA here is from genome assembly GCA_921294245.1 of Brassicogethes aeneus. Lineage (NCBI taxonomy): Eukaryota > Metazoa > Arthropoda > Insecta > Coleoptera > Nitidulidae > Brassicogethes > Brassicogethes aeneus. The sequence continues at coordinate 4,436,483 of OV121137.1, forward strand.
TCTGGCGTTCATTTAATTTTGCCATATGACATCATAAACCGATGTATGACACTGACAAATAAATAAACATCGAAAAATTTAAAAAAGACACATTTACACAGCATATTATTTGTAAGAACCAGGTTAATTTAAGCCTGAATTATAGATTGCCTTCCTTCCTTCCTTCCTTCCTTCCTCCCGTAGAAGATGAACAATACGAAACCCAATAAACATTTTTGACGTAATTGTCACCATTAACATTTCCCGTGTAAGAATTTTTAATACTTTGTGATAATATTTTGCAATTATAGTAATAAAAAAAATCAAAGTATAAAATATTTTCTTAACAAAATCATATTTTGAAGTTTTTTTATTATATTAGAGTATCAATAATTGTTAAGTTTAATTAAAATTAATAACGGGCAATTTTAATGGTGACAATTACGTAAAAAATGTTTATTTAAATCGTAGTGCCATTTATAGATTCCCGTACCGTAAGGACGGCATTCCTTCCTACCATGGAAATTTTTAAGTTTTATCTTTCACCGTAAAGGTCTTTGACATGACCAATCACAGTGCTTGTTATGGACATGCGCTGTAGGGTGACAGCGCGTAGGCACAAAATATTTAAAATACATAATTGTTTAGTATTATTTAAGATAGGTGTTCAGTTTATTAAATAATTTGTGACTCTAAATAGGATATTTAGATATTGTTTATGATCAATGTCTTTTATTTTAGAAACGTTGCCTTGTAAAACCCCCTACTTTCCCTACTTCTTGGTAAAGTGGGCGAGTCTTCCAACGTCTTAATATATAAATGTTTATCTTTCATATTTACACACAATGGGTAAAACGCAGAATATAAACAAAAACAAATGACAAACATTTTAGTGTCATCGCGCATGGTTACGGAATTTTACACGGAAATCTATAAATTGACTTTTTACAAGACGCACAAATCGTACGGGCACGACTACGGGAGGAAGAAAGGAAGGCAATCTATAATTCAGGCTTAAAGCGATTTTGTTGCATCTCTTTTTTTAAGGAAATATGTAATTTTTAATAATATTTCCCAAATGAATTTAGACCCCAAAATAAAAAACTATTCATTAGTTTTTTCCCTTTACCATTAAAAAATAAATGCCTATGCCTCCCACGGTGTAAAAATGTTGTATGATAAAAATGCTTACTCTTGTAGAATCCTCTTCTCTCCTGGTGTGATCAGCAATAAATCTGACGCCGTCTATTGCCTTATGAACCTCCGGGCAGTGGTGCCAGGGATGTTCTTCCAAGAATAGCGCATCCTCTAGAGAGGATATTCCCAGGTCGTGACCAACATCATGTCCTAGATCTTCGGCAAGGTGCTGAATTAAACCTGGTGGCGGTGTTGTACCATGGATCCTGCAGGCGCTTATGGCACCTGCCTCTAATTCCCTAAAATTATTATAGTTGCATTGTCGTTAATACAGTTATTATACAATTTACCTTGGGGTTAACTCGTCCCTGGAGCTCGCACTGGGGAATAACCCCGAAGGATCTTCTGGAATATTTCCAGAATCAGAGTATATTCCGGGATCTCTAAGTTCAAGACCGTTGCAGGTACGAACCATTATACGATGACTTGAACTCATACTAGTTAAAAAAGTTATATTAAAATAGGTAATTTTAATAGAAATATTAACTCTCTACCTTTTTCTATCCAGCTGGTAATGAGGCCTCCGCATAACCAGCAATCTTGGAAGTATGTGGATAAAAACTCGTCTAACCCACGGAGCCATAACGTGAGTTTGAGGCGAACGAAAGTGTACATTAAGAACCACAACAGTTACACATATACTAAAAATTAAAAAAAAATAATAATAAACAGAGACCCAAATTTAAACTATTTTTTTGTGTAACCAGGTAAATGGATCATTGTTTTATAATGAAGAATTCGGTGGCAACTAGTATTACTTCATTATTCTATGGGCTCTTTCCATTTAAAAACGACCGGTACTCGCAGGTCATGATTTTCTTTTTGTATGAAACTTAAATATGTTGTATTTTTTTACCAAATATAAATAAACTGGAAATTAAAATATCACCTTGAATATATTAAACCAAAATTTTTGTCCTGTAGATTTTTGAAACGAGAAAGTAAACATACGTTTGGAATAAAAAAAAAATTAATGGGGTTAACATTTGATTACTATAATAATAGTTATATCTATAAATGCCCAATAAACGATTCCAAACCGTCAGTCTTTAAGAGACAGTGTTCGTGAACACAAACCCAAAAAATAAAAATACTTTAAATAAAATTCTTGAAAAACTTGTAGAAAGAGATTCTTAAGCAAATGGACAACAAAATATAAAAAAGATAGCCAAAAGTTTATATTGTAAAAGTTTATTAGCAAAAATAATAATGCAAATCAACGGATTAAAATTTTTAAAAAGGAATGTGTTCGCATTAATATAAAATCTGATGAAAATAAAATTAAAATATTACGACTTTTCTTGGATAAATCCTGCATAGACTGGTATAGTTTAATGATCACAAAATTAACATTGGACTCAAAATTGTCAATCTAAATATAAAGAGGGTTTATTGCTAGATTATGCAATAAAAAAAGAAAGACTTTTACTTGACATGGGAAAATCTATTGACACAGGTAAAAATATTGGTAGAATATCAGTGACAAGTGTTTCCCTTATGTATTAAGAGCGGTAAGTACTTCTAATTGTAAATATTAATTTAATGAATTTAGTTTAAGCCTGCTATTTTAATGCGTACTTTTTTAATAAATAACGCCGGTCCCTAATGGTATATTAATTGTTTTTAATTTTATCCCTGACTAAACATTTTAGATTTGTACAATGACATATACAATATATAACCCCAAATTTTCGTAAATTTATCTAATGAAAATTTTAAAACTGATAGACAAAATTAAAAAAACCTATTTGTACAAGGTTAGGAAAAGGCATAAGATACCATCCTGAAGTTTAAAAATAAAAATAATGATCCTAAACATGTTAATAATTCAGAAATTAAAGTGAAATTAAATGGAGATAAATAAAAAACGATTAAGTACACCATTAATTATAGTCAAACTATTATTAAAGTAGATGGTATTTATGATTCTGGTTCAAATATTTCTGTAATTAATTCAAAATTATTAAAAATAAATGAAAAATAATTGAATACATATAATTTAATAACAATTAATGGTGTCAGTAAAACAATTGGTTTGACTACTTTGAAAATTAAAATATTTGAGATAGAAGATGATGTTGATGGAAAAAATTTAAATATTATTTTTTAATTGGATTGGATATGATAAGATATTTCAGTTAATCCAAAATAAAAATCTAGATAACTCAGAAACAGAAAATTTAGAGAGTGGTTCAGATAATAATAATGATAAAAAATTCTTTTTTTAAATTAGTCATTTAGATAACTACCAAAAATTTGAGGTAGAAAAATTAATTTAAAAAAATAAATCAGTATTTGTAAGAAATAAATATGATGTAGGTACTGTAAACGAATATAAAGCAAGGATAGATTTGTTGGTGGACAAAAATTGTAATAAGAGATATTACAGGTGCACTATAGAAGATAGAAATGAAATATAAAATCAAGTATCAACATTATTGGAGAATAAATTAATAGAAGAATCATATGGTCCTTTTGCTACATCGGTCACATTTAGGGTTGCCAGACGTCTTGATTTAGGCGGGATTGTCCCGATTTTTGGAACAATGTCCCGCGTCCCGCGTAGGCAATAAAATGTCCCGATTTCGATTTTTCCATATAATAATTTTAATGTTGCTCCGGTCTCTTATTAAAATTGACTTCGATACCTTGTTTCAGTAAAGCGGCAAGAACAAACCATTTTTGAAAACGCCGTCTTAAAATAGTCAAGTAATTTTTAGCAGCGCCACGTAGCGATCGATAGTGTTTCTTTGATAGTGGAGAGGTAAGACAGTAAAACATACAGATTTCTACTTATCAGAAAATGTCAGATTCGTCTGCAGACCGCGCCGTCACTACATTTTATTTCGGGAATTCCCAAACTGTTTCTTATTGAGTGAGATTTTTGAACCAAATAAAACAATAATATACCTAATTTCTTGACAATATTCAAAAGGACGTTTTCATTAAACGAAATACAATACTTAATAGGGTGTCCGTTATTTACCAAGTTGATTTTTTTTCTTGCGACGCCCCCTAAATTTTTAGTCTATCGTCTAAAAAAAAATTTCAGACAAAAATAAACTCTTAATATTCATAATAAACCTTGCCCCAAAGACGATACATTTCCCATTCAAATTACATGGGATTTTGACACTTTTTTCAATTAATTCTTTTTTCCCCAGGCAAGATGACTTACAGCAATGAGACATATATATTCTTATAGTAAATTGAACGCTCTACAAGAAAGGTTTCTTATAATTTTTCGATTAAATCACTCGTTAAAAAGTTATTCGAGGTGAAAGTTAAACTCTGTGTAAATTTTCAGATTTTTTTTTCTTTTACGGCAAACTTATTATTATTTCGATGAAAGTTATTAGTTTATTTCTGAAAATAGATAATTCTGGTGGTACTAGGGTACGGTAGGTATACAATTTTTATTTACAATATTTATATGAAAAATCCGTCGAGTTCTTTGATCATTTTAAAAACGTCACCGTGAGCAATGTCAAATAATTGTTCGAGTTTATTTGACAAATCTTTTGTTTTATTTTTTTGGTTAAGATGGTTTTGTACATTTCTGTATTCTGCGTAGAGACTTTTTAATTTTGTTATGCAACGTAAATTAATTTGAGTTGGAACTACTGCTTCACTGCAAATTCCTGCCACTTTACGTACAACGATTGAACAGCTGTCATCAATAGATTTATTGCGATTTCTTGAGTGGTGGTACAGTAGTTGCAGAACTTCTTTATTTGTTGGTAACTTTTTGCCAGTAAATGAAAAATATATTTTGTCTTAGATCCTAGTTCGATTTTATCCTTCATCGGTAGTACATCGCTCCATGAAAAAGTCTGAAAATAGTTGACTTTGACCCAGGAAGGATAAAATGGGGTTCCCGGTATAGAAATATACCGTATTTCTCGACAATATCGCAAGCTTTGTCATTTCAGCGAGGAATTTTGTGATTTGTGCAATCGATTTAGTGAATGTTTCAAGATTTGAAATTCCACATGTCCGTGAGTGGATGGCTTCGTGAAACTCAAGGACGTTAAAAACTTGTTGCTGGTCAACATTTGCTGTACATTGATTCCAAGACCATTAAGGCGTTGAGCCACCAAGAAAGAAGAAGAAGTCTTAGATCCATTGAACCTAAATTTTTTATAGGTTAGAACTATTTGTGAAATTTTAATTCTAATGAGATTTTCAATATAAATTTAATTTTAAAGTTTTTATTTACCTATATGTTAAAAATTACACTAATTCTAAATTTTGTTTTTTGTTATGTTACCGGCAATGTAAAAAATCCGGCAATGTTTTATTATTTTATTATATAAATAACTACTGTTAATGTACGACACAACAATATGCAGAGATATTTGTATACAATACTAAAAGGACTTAAAGCGCCGTCAAGGTACTAAATGCGCTTTAGCGCGCTTGCGTCAATAAAAATTCCGTGTGTTGGCGGGAATGCTTGTAAGAGTAATTTTGAGTCACTTACTGTATTGAAGGAAAATTTCATAAAAGTATAAAAAACTTGAAATTCAATAAAAATTAGTTGACTGTGTGTTATAAATAAAGTCTCAAAAATGATTAAAACTAGAACCATGGTTCGGCAGCTACCTACATGTTATGCAGTCTATTATTTTTCAGGTTTAAAAATTGTATACCCTAATACCACCAGAATTAGAGTTTAACTTTCACCTCGAATAACTTTTTAACGAGTGATTTAATCGAAAAATTATAGGAGACCGTTTTTGTAGAGCGTTCAATTTACTATAAGAATATATATGTCTTATTGCTGTAAGTCATCTTGCCTGGGAAAAAAATAATTAATTGAAAAAAGTGTCAAAATCCCATGTAATTTGAATGGGAAATGTATCGTCTTTGGGGCAAGGTTTATTATGAATATTAAGAGTTTATTTTGGTCTGAAAATTTTTTTTAGACGATAGACTAAAAATTTAGGGGGCGTCGCAAGAAAAAAAATCAACTTGGTAAATAACGGACACCCTAATACTTAAGGTAAGTATTTCTTTGATTGACTTTTGTAAATGTGTCTTTATATAGTCGGCTGATCAGTTCGAGTTTAACTGGATTAATTACGATGACAATATATTTTATTAATATTAGAATTGGTCACGCCGTTTATTATACCGATATTTTATCACCTGGTTTACTAATATGTGTTATGCCGTAATTGGTTAACTAACGATATTTAAAATGGATTGTGTCTTTTGTGGGTGAGATTAAAATAATGAACTTTATAAAAGATGTAGACTACAACTTGTGTAAGTAATAAAGTTATTTAACTTGGTGTAAGTAATCAACATTAAAATTCTGGCCAATTTTTGGTGGCCGGTTTTTTTTGCCGGTAAGTGATATACTTAGGCATTTTTTATTTTAAATCACAAAATTTATATTTTACACATAAAACTGCCAATTGAATATTTTCCATGAGGATGAATTACTTTACTCGCCTCCGGCTCGTGTCGCAATATTTCATCCTTATGGAAATGGCCCACTTTCTTTATCGTTGAATAATGTACTTATATCCTAAAATTCATTATAATTATCTCACTAAACACGGGTTTTCAGTTTTTCGAGGCTGAGCATGGGCATCTCGCTTATTATTGAAGATACGTAGTCGGCATTTCCATGCCGATCAATGATCTAAAAAGAAATTTGACCTATTATTTTTAGTCTTCGAAATATCGTAAAAACAAAAATTTGTAATTTTTATTTTAATTTTTTTAATTAAAAAACGGCTGAAGGCATAGCTTTTCTGGTTGAAGGAAGCCTTTTTTTAATTTAGACATTATAACAAAACCAAATTGAAAGTTAAACTCAAAATAAACAACCGCCTAAGTTTGACTACTTAAAGTAAGTATTTTTTATGAATTTTGTAGTTATGGCTAGTGGAGAAGATTCTAGCTCAAGCTCAGATTTTATTGATTGGATCGGTCAACAAGATCCAGTGGAAAAACGGTCCACCGACGAGGAGAAAGAAAAAGCTGCAAAGAAAGATTTTGTTGAAAAGGAGGGCACAGACGAAGAGGAGAAGAAAGCTGCAGAAGATCAAGAAAAACCTATAGAAGAAGCTTCTACCAGCTCTCAAAAAAGGAAAGTTTCATTCAATAATGACTGGAAGAAAAAATATTCTTGGTTAGTTAAAGGCAACAGTGAAACAATGGCCAATTACCTGCAATTGTCAATTTTTCATAAGTCACGGGGGAGAAAATGATCTAAAAAAACACATGCCAACTGGAAAACACAAGTTAACGTTAAAACAACAAACGTCAAAAATTACTGCTCATTTTGCACCACCTGATAAAACCCAAGATTCCGTGTCTGCAGCTGAATGCACATTTATTTTTCATTCTGTTATGCATTCACATAGCTACCTATCCATGAATTGCTTCAGTACATTATTCTCAGCTATTTTTAAAGACTCCAGTACAGCATCAAATTTTTCCTGTGGGCGAACAAAAGCCACAAAAATTGTAACAAATATAGCGCCTGAATTAAAAAAAAATAATAGATGACTTGAGTGATGGACATCCTCTTTCCATAGCTACAGATGCGTCCAATAAGGGAAACGTAAAAACTTTACGATATTTTAAAAAGGTTATGGGGTTTGTACCAAGTTGTTAAAATTTTATTCTGCAAATTCTTAAAAATCTGCAGATATAGCAGCTTTACTTATAACTCATTTAAATGAGGCAGGTTTAAGTATAAACAATGTTACTGCTTATTGTGCTGATAATGTGTCTGTCAAATTCGGCAAAAATCAAAGCGTAATGACGGAGTTGCAAAAGCTAAATAAAGATATTTTGCCTTTTGGTTGCCTATGCCACATAATTCACAATGCTGGGAAAAAAGGTCAAAACGTACTTTGATTTGACGTCGAAACTTTGGTTATAAAAATTTACAACGAGTTCAGCAGCAGCACAAAGAAAGTTATCGAGCTTAAAGAATTTTTTGTATTTTGCGATTAGACTTGGTCTGAGTGGCGACGCGGTGGTTAAGTCTAATACCAGCGGTCGACAAATTATTAAAACATTTTGCTCCAATCAAAGCCTATTTCCTATCGCTCGACTCGCTACCGCCAATGCTCAAAAAAAATTTTTGAACACGAGCTTGCGGAAGCCAATTTGGGATTTGTTTCAAACGTGGGAGCTGTGATGAACAGCACAATTGCAACCCTAGAATTTGGTTGTGGAGATAAATTTTTTAATGAACACGTTAAAAAAATCTTTAACGATGAAAAAGGAGCAACAATTTTATGGATTCATCGCTCGGACACTTATTCAAAATTGTGATGATCAGAGTATGATTAATTTATTTAAAAAAGAAGCTGATGCATTTCTTGACACAGTTTTGGCATATTTGAATAAGTGGTATGACATTAAAACCAATAAACTTCAATTTTTAGACTGTATAATATTAAATCAACAAAATCAACTGCATTTAGAAAAATTTTTCAAAATTATTTCCGAATTCAAAATACAAATTGATAAAGATTTGCTTTGTTTGTTTAGCTTTCTACGTTTATGGAAACCTCATATTCTTCAGAATTTAAAACATTACCTGCTGATCAAAAATGGGTAAAGTTTTTCCAAAACTTTGCAGCGCCAAACTTTGAGATTTTATGCAACACTATTTTTTCCTTGCCTCATTCAAACGCAATGTCCGAACGAATATTTAGTTTGATGACAACGGCGTGGAGGAAAGACAGAAACAGGCTGGATATTAAAACTCTTGAGGCGGAACTAAACACAACCTTAAAATGACTTGTTTAGAATTTTTTAAGTTTTTGAAAACGAAGGAAGGCACCTTTTAAAGAAAGTAGGATCGGCTGATAAATATATTTGAGTCATTAAATATTGTTTTCTTTTCTATATTATATACATATAATATATATATATATATATATATATATATATATATACATAAGGTTGATTTCGTATTGTAGTTTAAAAAAATAATAAATTTCTTTTTCAATATGCATTATTGTATTTAATGCCTTATTCTTAATAAATTAACAACTAAAAAAAATTAGAAATATGAAAATCCAAAAATAAATTTAATGTATTATTATTACCACAAATAAAATGTCCCGCTTTCGATTTTCAGAAATCTGGCAACCCTAGTCACATTAGTATTTAAAAAAGAAGATAAAATAAAATCAAGAATGTGCATAGACTTCAGAGATTTAAACAAATTGGTAGTACCCCAAGCACAACCATTTCTTTTATAGGATCTTATGAAGAAAGCAAGAAATTGCAAATATTTTTCAACACTGGATATAAATTCAGCATTTTGGTCGATTCCTCTCAGAGTAGAAGATAGAAAGAAAGGAGGCTGTTTGACACAATCTGGTAATTTTCAATGGACCTCCTTATTATTTGGTTTAAAGGCAGCCCCGGCTATATTCCAAAGAATATTAAGCAATATATTGAGAAAATAAAAACTTTTGTTGATTGATGATATACTTTTTTTTAGTACATTTAAAGAACATATTCAGCATTTATTTTAATTGTTTGAAGCAATACAAAAAGAAGGATTCAGATTAAAATTTATAAAGTGTACGTTTGCAAAAAAAATGGTACAGTATTTGGGATACATCATTGCAGACAATACAATCAGACCAATAAGATATAACCTAAAATCAATAAAGGATTTTCCGGTACCAAAAACCCAAAAAAATTTAAGACAATTTTTGGGTAAAATTAATTTTTATCATAAATATTTACCAAATAGTGCGGTAATTTTGAAACCTTTACATAATCTATTGAGGAAGAATCAGAAGTTTATTTAGACTGGAAATTGTCAAAATGTATTTGACAAAATTAAAAAATGTCTGTGCCCACAAACAATTATTGAAATTTTCGATAAATACTTACCAATTAATCTACACGGATGCTTCATTAGGAGGTGCAGTATTAAAACAAATTCAACTTTTAGAAGAAAGTTAATGAAGTACAAAAAAAGAAAAAAGCGAATGTTTAGCGGTTAAAGAAGCAATAAGATATTGGCAATAAGGGTTAATAGGAAAATCATTTACTGTTTATTGTGATCACAAACCATAAGAAAATATGAAAATTAAATCCAAAACAGATGAGGAACTAGGAGACTTGTCATATTACTTATTTCAATATGATTTCAAAGTAAAATATAACCCAGGAAAGCAAAATTTAGAAGCAGATTGCTTAAGTCGATATACAGTGCTGGAAGCTGACGAGAACTTAGTGGAACAACTTAAAATAGTAAATTTAATTAGAATAGAAAATATTATTGCAGACCAATGCAATAATAAATATATTTCAAATACCCAAAATAAATTAATAAAAAAGAAAAATGTGTTTTTAAAAGAATAAGAAAAAAAGAAAAAATATCCGAAGAATTTAGTATTAAATCTATAAAAATTGTTGATAAAAATCTATGTCACATTGGGATTAAGCAGATGAAAAAAATGATTAGTCCTCATTATACAGCAAAGAATTAAACAAAAAATATAAAAATAGTTTGCAAATATTGTGAGATAAGAAACAAAACGAGAGGCCAGGATAAGTATGGGTCCTGCTACAAAACCCTTTGAAATAATATCCATAGATACAATAGGAGGTTTTGGTAAATCAAGATCAACAAAAAATACCTACACTTATATCTGGATCACTAGATACGCATTTATATTAACCTTAAAGATGCAAAGTGCAACAGATTTAATTAAATTAGTCTCAAAAATAACAGAAACAGATCATATTGGTATGGTGTTTACAGATCAATACCCAGGAATAAATTCAAAGGAATTTAAAGCATTCCTAAAAAATTATCAAACACCACTAGTGTTTACAGCAGTTAATGCACCATTCTCAAATGGTTTAAACGAAAGATTAAATCAAACATTGGTTTATAAAATTGGATGTAAAATCAACGTAGAAAATAAAAAAAGCTTGGACAACAATTGAATTCCCGGAAAGCAGAACCGACGCAGCGCGTGGCCAGTAGGCAAGAAAGGAAATAAACGCAATGCATTGCATGCAGAATCTTCTTAATGCCTTGTGCACAAAACACGCTTTAAGTCTGGAATTTTAAATATCTTAAAGTTATTCAATAAATTGTATTTTTAAGGTTAATTATTTTTTAAATTTTCAGTTTATCCACAATATTCTGCCGTGCACGTCAGTATTTTTTTGTAAAAAACATAATTTTGACATTCGTGATATTTTGAAATTTTTGATTCTTGACTAAAGGAAATGGTTATCTTACTGACATTAAATAAATTCATTAAAATTTAATAAAAATAACTAATATTTAATCGACGACTGATTCAAAATAAAATATACTAGGTACATACATATTATTTATCTAAAAAAAGTTATTCATTGCAAGTCAATGAAGCACTGATAGTGGATTAAATTATTGACATTTTAATTAAATTTCATTGCTTTACTGTAGCTAGCTAGAAGTAAATATTTAATATGTATTAAAAAATGTCACAAACGTCAAAATTATATATTCTATTTAAAATTCATATATGCCGTATAGAGAATTTAATGCGCCGTATCTACAGACATTACATTTTAGAGGCGTTTTCATTACCCTGTGGCTCCCGTCCCGAGGCGGGACTTAAGTTCATTCCCGGGTGACGTCATAATTTTAAGATTTGTTATATTACGATAAAACTAAAACAAAAAAACCATCCCAACCTAACACTTTTTATCAAAGGAACAACAAATTTCTAAAAAAAAAGTTCGACAACTTCTAGTAGTATCTCCCATGCCAGGCGACCGCCCTACCATCTGAGCCATCCAGCTTAACATTAATTTTATAACGCTCGGTAAATAAAAACGGATTAACAGTGTGCGTCAGTCGGGATAGAACTTAAGTCCCGCCTCGGGACGGGAGCCACTTCGTTTTCATTAACCACGGCAGATTAGCATTTGTGCTTGTTGTACATAAGGCCATAAGAATAATAATTTGTGGAAAGCAAATGTTGCTAAAAAGTTAAAAGATATGTAAACACATTTAGTAATAATTACTGATAATAAATGATTTGTTGCAATTAAGCTTTTTACCTGATAAATCGAGTTTAGTTTCGATTCTCGTGCACTTTGTTGTCTTTACGCCGCCGCGGGCTCTTTTATTTATTTGTATTACAGCTATAATAATTAATCAATAATTGTCAAATTTGAAGAAAAACTCCTTTATTTTACCAAGAAAAAACAATACATACCGTACCTTCATTTGCAAGCTCACCATAGGGAAAATACATTGTAACTGGACCAGATAAGTCTTAGTCTGCACGAAGCGAAAAACGTTGTAGAAATGATTTGGACGCGTGGACAAGTAGGCTAGCATGCGCCGTAACAGTTGACCTTGCTTTATAAGTCGATGCTTTATTATTGTTTTGTATTTTGTGCGGTGTTAATCTGGTAAACAATTAAAAATTAAATAGATTTTTAAAATGAATCACTATACTGTAGAGGAAAAGTTTGATATGATATATTGGGTAATTCGGGGAAATTCGTTTAGGGAAACGAAAGATCTTTGCTCTGTGAAATACCCGGATCGCCCAATTCCTTGTACCAAAACTATTTCCTCTACTTATGACAATTTAAAATCAAAAGGCTGCCTTTTACCATGTAAATGCCATAATGTTCCCAAGATTAATGACAACGCTGAATTGCAGGAAATAATGATTTGTGTAATGGTACAACAAGATTCCACCGTTTCGGTTGCCAAACTTTCTGAAAACACTGGAGTTAGTGTGGGCAAATTTCATAAAATATTAAAAAAAAATAACTTTAAATCCTACAAATACCAGGTTCATCAGGAAGTTTATAATGATGACAAGTACCGCAGAATGAAATTCTGTGAAACCGTGATGGAAATGGCAAACGAGGATCCGAACTTTACAAAAAATATTGTTATTACGGATGAATCCACATTTCCACTTAATGGAAAACACAATCCGTCCATTCTGCGTTACTGGGCTATTGAAAATGAGTACCGGCAGTTAAACTTGCGTACTCAGTACCCCGAAAAACTGGGCTGGTATTTTTGGCGATAACATTGTAGGATCATTAATTTTTAATGGCAATTTAAATGGTACTTGCACTTATTGCAGAACCAAATTATTCCTGCATTGCGTGTTATTAATCCAAACCTAGACAATGTATGGTTTCAGCAGGATGATGTCCAGCCCATAATAGTCTACGAGTTGTAGAATATTTACAACAAATATTCCCTAACAAAATTTTTTCAACATTCGGTGGCCGAATTACTTTTTTGTGAGGCTATATTGAGTCTATTATTTATGGACATGAGCATCAGAGGGTGAGTGACCTAAATCAGATTCAAATTAAAATTGAAGACCAATTTCAGGCCATTACTCCTCTTATGCTAGCAAACGTCCGGCGGGAATTTTATGATAGGTTGGAATATTGTTTGGACAAGGGGGAAGTACTTTTGAAAACCGTCTCTAGTTTTGTTAGAGTTTCATTTTTAAGTTTTTTATTTAGGATTTCTTTTTTATTTTTAAATGTTTTTTCAGAGTACCTACACTTTTACTTAATACAAAACATAACAAAATCATACATTTCATATGATTATGAGTCAGTTTTTTAAACTTCTGCTAATTTTAATAAAAATCAATTTGATTTGTTTTACACAGATCGTATTAAAAGAAACAAATTTTAATAGTTAGCAGAAAAATAAAAAACTGGTTCTAATGGATAAAAATTTAATTTACGTAAGGAATTCATTCGAGCATAGTTGTACATCAATGCTTACAGCGCAAGTGGCATAGCCACACTGACCAGTGTTGTTCCCAGCGGGAAAAAAAGCGTAACAGATTTTACAGAAAAAAGTAATAGATTGCCATTTTTTAACTACCTATCATTATAAAAATAAAGAAAGGGTTTTTTTATAATCATCCAAAGACATCATGCATGTTTTGTGAATAAAGATTTTATTTAAATATTTGTTAACAAAAACAGATATCAATAAAATAATAAAATTGTACAGGTAATTGGTACTTACTTATCATGGTACTGTTTTTTTCATGGATAACTTGACGGAATAAATTTTTGTAGTTATTATTGTGCATTTTTCTACTTCAAATTTTTCAATAAAATTTAGTAAAGGGTCGTTTTGAGGGGTGGTGAATCCAGTGCCGTGCTTAGATTTTGTTTAAAAAAATCGCTAATATGAATTCTTAAAAATTTACTTTTTAAAACTAACATAGTAGGTCTTGTATTTTGTACAAATATGGCGTTTTTTGCTCCAAAAATACACTTTAAAACAAATCCGTTAAAAATCGCAAACAAATGGGTCAAACTGTATATTATATGTAATTGTTGTTGAAAAAAAACAAACAAATCTTGAAAATGTAATAGATTTATTAATTTTGTAATGACGTAATAGATCTTTGGCCGTTGTAATAGAACTATTACAAATGTAGTAGACGGAAAAACACTGACACTGACTCGGAGTCAGTGACTACACCCTGGCGATTAAATTTGTTTTAGTACGCATGTCTCAACGACGCATCCAAATCATTTCTGAGAAGGTTCTCGCTTTGTTTTGACTGCGACTTATCTGGTCCAGTTACAATGTATTTTCCCTATGGTTAGCTTGCTAATGAAGGTACGGTATATATAATTTATAAACATCTTCTGGTTTAAGCATAGTTATACTTTAGTTTACTTAAATAATATTGATGCATTTATTAATTAATTTTGGTTTAAATTTGGTATTTTAATAGAAATCTAAATTTTCTTTCTAAATTTCATAAAAATCGCACGTTTAGTTAAGGAGTTATCACGAGTTTAATTTAAAGAATTTTGTTGAAATTGAACGGTCTCCATGCAGTGCATCGCGTTCATCCCCTCTCTTGCCTACTGGCTACGCGCTGCGTCGGTTCTGCTTTCCGGTAATTCAATTGCACAAGATTGGGTTAAAAAGTATAATGAAACGGAACAATCAGTTTCTAAATTTGCTTCAAAATATTTACCAGAAACTTATTGGTAAGTAATGGTATAAAGAGTCAAGTTTAAAATTATAAATTATAATTAACTTCTTTCACAGTTGTTCACGTGATGGTGATCGTATATAATGTTTAATGGTTTAAACAAATAGGGTACCCTTATATGGCCATATATGGTTAACAAACCCTAGTTACTACGACTGTAGTTAATATGATTCAAACAGTATAAAATTTAACATTAAAGATATTAATTGATGTATAACACATACAATTATTGCTGTACGGTATGCAGAGGGTGGCTAATGTAAAGATTTATCGTTGACATCAAAAATAATATAGGTACGACCTGACTACTAGATGATCTTGGCTTATCGGGGCCTCTATCAACATATTGGCTTGACTCGAGGTGTGTCTTGCTGGACCTGTGGAGTTTTGGTTGTTAGAGTCTTGTTGGATTCCATAAACATAGTTAACATAACCAAATAATGTTGTCGGATTCCATAAAAATGGTTAACCTATCCAAAAAAAAAATGATTAGCTCCACAGAAAAAAAATACTCCATCTTAAAAACCCTAAAAATAAATACGAACCCGCTTTAGCACCCTACAAAATCCGGTTGCATTACCTTACCCTTATTTTAAGGAGTTTTCAAACTAAGGGCCATTCAAGGACTAGGTCAACAAAAAGTACGTTGTAAAATCACGAACACCAAAAATAGAGACCGCGTGGTTAAAAATATTCTATCGCTATTTTAAAAAATATCAACTCACCTAGAGCTTGATCGTACCACACAATACTACTACTTTATAACTTTCTAACTACGTAAATGTGCTTGGCATGTTATTGAGGAACTCGACTGGAAGATTTATTACGAAATGCTGGAATTTCTCCCATAAGCTAGATGCTTAAACTTCCGTCTAGTCAGCACGAGAACGAAGCCAAGAAGGACGCTTAGAAATTTTCTACTGCGTAATAAAGCTCGAAAATCCGAGAAAACAGTCTATCCACCCTAATTACTAAAAATCACTAATTCAGTGTTGCCAACAGTCCTACAACCCAGACCCAACAAATCCAACAAAACTTCAACTCCAAATCATTGACACCATTTAACGGCATGTAGTCATACTTATTTACAATAACTCAAAAAAAACAAAATATATGCTGGAATAAGCCTTCTTACACAAAATTTCCTTCTGCTGAGACCATAGGCGTCAACATGGCAACATCGCAACCCAGCATATTTTGAGGTTATTACTGACAGCTATTTCAAAACAAACATTTATTTAACGCAAAATTTAAACAACTAAACATTAGTACGGTGTAAGTAAAAGGAAGTTTTTCTGGATTTATTCAGACCCAAGAGAGGCTATTACTAAACCAAAAATATTTCTTCTATAAAATGAATAATTACTCAAGTTCAAATTGTGACAAATCAATGCAGGTACTCTAAGTTATACTTATTAACAAAAATAAATAAAACATTTATTATAATCCCTAAACTGGGTAACTGTCAATATGCAAGTTACAATTTAAAAAAAAAATAAAATAGAAATTGTTTGGGAAGAAGATAAAAAAAGAGCACTTGAATACACAATCGAGTCTCATAATTATAATAAACAACTATTTGATTAAAATAAAAGAAAAATTTAATTAAATGAACAAGCTAAACCGAAGAAAATTGGACGAGCTACGAATTGGACCATATATGATTATCAAAAAGATTTCAAATTAAATATATGTAGTTGGTAGAGGCCATAGAAAATTTAAATCCAATTTATTTTATATTACAAAGCTGATACCAATTAATAAAGGAGAAGAAAAAGCAGATGAAGAATTTTTATTGAATAAAAATTTATTGTAAACATTTTCTCACCTAAGGGGGAAGATGTAAAGAAAACAATTTGTCTTTGGTTGGACTTTTTTATTGTTGAAGTTCGATATTTTGGTGCTTCCGAATGACCAAAGTTATTAAGCGGCACTGCTACACGGAAGTGTAGAGAACTCCAGGGACGCGATTCCACCAATGTAATATTCGTCAGTTGGATGCTTTTGGTGGTGGTGGAGTGATGGTATGGGGTGGATTCAACTCAAATGCACGTATCGAGTTGCACATAATCGAAAATGGAACTTTAAAAATGCAGAAAGGGACATTAGAGATATTCCGGAACATTATGTAATGCCTTTCGCCCTATTTATCGGAGCCGACTTTGTTTTTATGCACGATAATGCACGTCCACATACTGCACGTATAGTTCAACAATATCTTCAGACTGTTCAAATCGAGACATTAGTGGCCGACTAGATCGCCTGATCTAAATCCAATAGAGCATGTGGGATGCCCTTGGAAGACGTGTACGCAACAGGGAAAACGTCCCAAGTACTCTAGGCGAGCTATCTGAGGCTCTAATCGTCAAAGATTTAATTAGAGCAAGAATAGGAAATACAGAGTATTAAAAGTTGCACAATAATTTTTATTTGAGAATTTTGTTTTACCAAGTTTAAAAAAATATTTTATTTCAATACATAAATTCGGTGATTTATTTAAAATTACACTTCCATAAACCGGTGTGTTTATATTGTTTCACATTACAATAATATAACAATCACAAATTTAATAATATTAAATTAATATTGGTTTTTAGGAATATGCGATAATTGTTTTAAGTAGTGTATATTAAACATTTAAAAAATTCTGTGTAGCAGTGCCGCTTATTAACTTTGGTCAGTTGGAAGCAGCAAAATCCAAAATCAACGCAATAGAAAACCATATATTAAAAGTGATTACATTGCCTGCTAACGTTAGTACTAGCAGTCACTCTACCACAATCACTAGTATTCCATAAAAAATGTCCGTGCAACAGACAAAAGAAAAAATTCAACTTTTTAATGAACTTCTGAAAATAATTATTATTAAAGGGTTAGATGATTTGTGGCAAGCAGATTTAGCGCAAATGGACTTACATGCATCGAATAATAAAAAAATTAAGTTTATTTTAGTGGATTGTTTTTCAGAGTACGTCTGGGCAAAACCTTTAAAATCTAAAACAGGTATAAGTTTCAGATGCTTTTAAATCTATATTAAAAGGAGTTGAAAGATGTCCTCAAAATCTACAGAGCCATTAAAGAACATAAAGAACAACGTTTTTTAATTCTACATTTAACCAACTATTGAACAAATATAAAATTAGGTTGTTGATTAGAAAGCCATTATTGTACTTTCTGAATATATTAAAATTATTTTCTCGACTAGTTTCGCCTATTTGGCATCATCAGGAGATACTGAAAACCGGCAATTGTAAAACACATATTTAAATTCACATAAAACACTTACTCGTCAAATTACACATAATAAGTCATCAAAATAATAATTAATCTTAACATATTAAAATTTAAAATTTAAAACTTAAACATACATAAAAGGAGCGTGCAGATATATTTGGTTAAGTTAACCCAGTGTTGCCAGACTGAGATTGGTTTAAGATTGGCAACACCAGCATATGTCAGTGGTTGGCGACACTGACATCTGCTGGTGTTGCCAACCCTAGATGAAGTTTTGGAAAATGGGTTTGTACGAGATGTGTATTTCTAGCTTCACTTGATGCAGGATTAGCGTAAGTTTAAAAGAAATATTTACTTTTTCAATATACACCAAATTTAAAAGCGACCCCTTGCGGCAAACTGCCAAACTTCAATATACACGAATTTTACAAAAAACCATCAATGTGCGTTTCGTATATACATAGCGTTCAGGATTTACAGTGGTTTAGTAATTTGCTTATATCTTTCACAAATATTAGGTAATCAATTTAAAATCAAACAAGATTTTAAGTCACATTTTTGTGCTGTACGTCATATCCTACTTTAAAAATATAACCTCAAAGTTTTGTCAAAAAATTAATATCGATTATTTGTTAAAAAAATACCATTTTTATTTTATTTTTTTTTGCTTAGTTTTAAGATTAAAGTATCCCAAAAACTTGTCTAAAATATTTAATAATTGTTATTTTATTGTTAATTGTTAATATTGTTAATTGTTATTTTATTTTTTTTTGCTTAGTTTTAAGATTAAAGTATCCCAAAAACTTGTCTAAAATAGTTAATAATTGTTAGTTTTTGATGAAATTTGGTATGTTTACATTTTAAAGCATATCGCATTCAGTGGCGTACAAAAAACGACCCTAATATTTTTTTCCGAATTTTGAAAAAAAATGTTATAGTGGGCATCTGTCGGGTGACATTAAAAACAATTTTCACAGCTTACATAGAGTTTTTTATTCTCTCTTTTGAGCCTCTATTAATTTAAATCAAATTGCAAGTACAAAAGCTTCTGCTTTAGGTTTCCAGGGGCGTTATATGTATTAGTGGTTTTTCAGGATCTGCTCCGTGTTGTCGGTTTTTGTTTCTTAAAATGTCTGACGACGTTTTACATAATTAAATATAAAATTAGAATACCTTTTCATTAATATATCTACTCTCTATACCTAAAGTTAATAATAACAATGATATTTTACAATTCCTTTTATTTAATATTTCAAATTTTTAAATATTAGTTTTAAATTAATAAACAATACAAGTGGAATCTACAAAAGAGTTTTCAAAAACTGTATGCATTCATATGACAAGAAAATAATATATTAATAAAACAATATATTTTTTTCCGGTGTTTGTACATAAAAGCACCAAAACAAAAAGTAAGTATGTCGCTATGTAGGTACATACCTATGTTTATAAACGGTTTGATTGAAAGCCCGGTACATGCATTCCCTGCTGAAAATGACGGATGATTGCGGATATAAATTCTTCGTGAAAACCGGATAAAAGCAGATGATTGCGGGTATAAATTCTTCGTCGAAGCATGATAAAAGCAGATAAAAGCGGGTAAAAATATCATCTGATATCATCTGCTTTTGTCCGCATCGCTATATCCGCGAACACCCGCTTGGTTGTGTTTTATGTACGGTTAGTGCACCCCCGCAATCATCTGCAAACGTCTGCTTACGTCTGGTTTTATTCGCGATTACCTGCATTTTTTTTGTCTATATTTGTCTGGTTTTATCCGCCAACATCTGCTTTTATCCGCGACCATCTGCTTTCATCCGCTAACATCTGCAATCACCCGCGAACAACTGCTTTTATCCGCGAACAACTGCTTTTATCCGCGAACATCTGCAATCACCCGCGAACATCTGCTTTTACCCGCGAACGTCTGCTTTCATACGGTTTCACCCGCAAACATGCTTTTATCTGCGAACGCCTGATATCATCCGGTTAGTGCACCCCCGCATTCACCCGCAAATATCTGCTTTTATCCGCGAACATCTGCAATCATCCGCGAACATCTGCTTTCATCCGTGAACATATGATTTTATCCGCCAACATCTGCTTTTATCCGCGAACATCTGCAATCACCCGCGAACATCTGCTTTCATCCGCAAACGTCTGGTTTTATCCGCAAACATCTGCTTTCATACAGTTTCACCCGCAAACATGCTTTTATCTGCGAACGCCTGATTTCATCCGGTTAGTGCACCCCCGCAAACATCTGCTTTTAATTGCAAACCTCTGCTTTCATCCGCGTTCGGTTTGCCTGCATTTCCTTTCTCCATTTCGCTCCTGTTTCGTACGCAAACGTCTGGTTATATTCGCGCTTTTTGTTTTCCTTTTTCTCGTGTATACTTTAGTTTAGTTTACCTGCTTTATCAAATTTTACTGAGCTTTAACTAACTGGTTATTAGCCGTTCACGGCACACAACTTTATAACTCTAAAAGAAATTATTTGAATAAAAACAAACCTTTAAAGGAAATAAGTTTATTGAACTTCAATATTATTTGGTAAAATACAAATACGGTCTTTGTTAAAAGACATAAATAGACATTTTTTAATTATTAAGCTTACATTTAAATTAATTGTTAAAAAACATATATGTTTAATTTCAAATACATTTGGAATTATAACATCCTCAATTTGTATGGAATTTGTTTGAAAAACACTTATTTCGGCATAGAATTTTTTATCTAACTTTATAAACTTTTTAATTTTGGCATAACCAATATTTTTAATATATATGTTTATGTATATATATATATGTCTATATATATGTAGTATACCTGATTTTTTAATTTAAATCTGGTGAATATAATTAAATTATTTTCCCATTGTGAAAATGTCGTGTTGAATAAACTTATTTCTTTTACAGGTTGTTTTTAATCAAATAATTCCTTTTAGAGTTATAAAGTTGTGTGCCGTGAACGGCTAACAACCAGTTAGTTAAAGTAAAATTTGACAAAGCAGGTAAACTAAACTAAAGTATACACGAGAAAAAGGAAAACAAAAGTCGCGAATGAAACCAGACGTTTGCGTACGAAACAGGACCGAAATGTTCAAAGGAAATGCAGGCAAACCGAACGCGGATGAAAGCAGAGGTTTGCAATTAAAGCAGATGTTTGCAGATGTTCGCGAATAAAAGCAGATATTTGCGGATAAAAGCAGATGTTTGCGGATAAAAGCATATGTTTACGGATAAAATCAGATGTTTGCGGATAAAAGCAGATGTTTGCAGATTAAAATAGATGTTTGCGGATAAAAGCAGATGTTTGGAGATTAAAACAGATGATTACGGATAAAATCAGATGTTTGCGGATAAAAGCAGATATTTGCAGATAAAAGCAGATGTTTGCGGATAAAAGCATATGTTTGCGGATAAAATCAGATGTTTGCGGATAAAAGCAGATGTTTGCAGATTAAAATAGATATTTGCGGATAAAAGCAGATGTTTGGAGATTAAAACAGATGTTTGCGGATAAAAGCAGATGTTTGCGGATAGAATCAGATGTTTGCGGATTAAAACAGATGTTTGCGGATTAAAGGAGGCGTTCGCGGATAAATGCAGATGTTTGTGGATAAAAGCAGAAGTTTGTGGATTATAGCAGACGTTCACAGATAAAAGCAGATCTTCGCGGATAAAAGCAGATGTTTGCAGGTGAAATCGGATAAATCAGACTTTTGCGGGCTAAATTAGATGTTTGCGAATTAAAACAGATGTTTGTGGATTAAAGCAGATGTTTAAAGATAAAAGCAGATCTTTGCGGATATAAGCAGATGTTTGCAGGTAAAATCGGATGAAGCAGACTTTTGCGGACTAAATTAGATGTTTGCGGGTGAAATCAGATGTTTGTGGATTAAAATAGATGTTCGCGGATGAAAGTAGATCTTCACATATAAAAGCAGATGTTTGCAGGTGAAATCGGATAAAGCAGACGTTTGCGGATTAAAGTAGATGTTTGCGGATAAAATCAGATAAAACAGGGTGAATGCAGATATAAACCCAAATACAGGTATTTGCGGATGAAACCAGATGAAAGCAGACATAGAACTAAATAGATAAAACCCGACGTTCGCGGATAATATTTATACCCGCAATTGCAGATAAAAACCGACATGCCGGTTAATAAATGGACATAAAACTAGCTTTTTTATCCGCAATCATCCAGTATTACCCGTCTTTTTCAGCAGGGTTAAAAGTATATTATTATTTACTAATAAGGTTAAAAATTCATTAATTAAATAAAAATAATGTTTTAAATTAATACAAATTGTTAATAAAATAGTTAAAATGAAAATGAAAATCACTATTTAAATGAAGTTTTGATGAACTTGTTTATTCTTTATGGACAATATGGAAAACTTATTGCTAGAACATGCAGAAACTTGTTGTATGTTGTACCTTTAATTTGGATATCCATTAATTAAGAATAAATATTGTTATCAACTTCTTTTGAGTAGTAAGTTTTGTTATTTATACCAAATTAATATATTAATTTGGTATACACATGAGCAACATTTTATTAGTTTTTCTTCATATTATTAGGGTAATTGTAAAATATCTTTCTTAATATTAACTTTAGGTATCGGGAATAGTTCAATCAATCAATGAAGAGGTATTATAATTTCATATTTAATTATGTAAAAATATACAGGGCGTTCCATTGAGAATAAAAAAGTTATTGCTATTTTAAGTTAGCTACAATCACATTGTTTTTTATGAAGTATCTTTTTAGAAATATTACAATATATAACATGGAATATTTAAAACAATGCTTCAGGATTCCAATAAATCCAACCGAATATCAGAAACCTAATATTAAAAAAGTTATAAGCTTTTTTATTGAGGGTGAAACTGACCGAATTATAGCCATTTTATAAGGAATGATAATGTAAAAAAAATGTGATGATTTAAAATAACAAATTTGATATCGCTTCTGTTAAAACCTGAAGAGTAATTTTGTTTAAAATTATTTAGAAAAATAGTTTAAATGATATTATAATTGCTTTAAAAATTTCAATTCGATATCTTTTGCCGTTCTCCATAAACGTCTAACCTACCATCGAACGTGATACACCTTGTATATATATATATATATATATATATATATATATATATATATATATACGTATAATATATATTTAATGGTCTTACAAAATCATTTTTAAATCACAAGTACTTGATAGTAGGTATAGTATAGCAGAGTTATTGATAATAAAGTACGCATCGCAATGGGAAGGGTCGCGTCGGGAGCGTGCTCGAGCGCCAGGGCCAGAAAAGTCGCGCCGGCTCACAAAATCAAATGTCGTTAATCGTTTAATTAAGAATCCAATTTTTTTTTTACTTCTTCATTGGAAAGACTTTAAGGTAAATATAAATTAACACGATTTTCAAAAAGAGCATTGAGAAAATTATAAAAATGCAAATTGTTTATTATAAATATTTTTTAAGTTTTAAAGAATTTTCAAGGTAAAATTTTATTAAAAGGCTTTATTTCCATGAGAGATTTTCGAAAAAAAATCGTCAAAACCGCTCTTTTTTAAATAACTTTTATAATTGTTTATATATATTTTTTTAATTTGGGAATATTTTACTATCAATGAGTACTACAAAAACCAATAATTGTTTTTTGTATTTTCCAAAGTCGGGAAAACAGTGATCCGTTTCACGAATTCTCACCCTATTAAAACACCTTAAATGTCAATTTATATAATTACTTACCTAAAAAAAAAATAAAGGAACTAACATCCAAACGCTTTAAATCAACAATAAAAAATATATTATTAAAAACATGTTTTTATTCAACTGATCTGATTCATCTTAGCTCTACTTTTTAAAAACCTTTAGTTTTTTAAACAGTGGTGTCTTTGTTTAATTATACAACTTTTTATATGTACTTTGAATTTCTTTGTATAGCTGACCAATACATTTCTATTATTATTATTATTATTATTATTTTTAATGGGCCTAATAAATAAGTGTGGCGTGTGGATGTCGTTCATGTTGTGTAAGACATTAATTTATTCAGTAAATAAGTTTGTTGTCGTTCATTTTCTTATTTAATTTGGTAAATTTTTCCCCTGGGTAAAATTTATTATTGGCGTTTAAAAATGCTGTTTTGTAGTTTGTTTACAATATTACGTCGGAAAATTTCCGGCGTGCAAATACTCTTTCCTGGCGTGCAGTTATATATTTCCCAAATACAAACTAAAAACCAGGAGCAACGCCAGTTAATACTTCCAACTGTAAGTAATTATCGAAAAAAAATATATGAATGTAACCAAAGAAACAATTGTTAACATTTTAAATGAAATTAATAAGAATTAATCAAAATTTATGCTTTAACGTGGTTGTATTTATGTTATTAATAAAGGTCGTAAAACTTGTTTACATTTAATTTTTGGGCGGCACCATTTTCCATCAACTTAATGACCCTAATTTCTGCAGAATTTATTTTTTAACATAAAAAACAGGGATAAGACCTACAGCCAAAAAAGCCAAATGTCGCAAAATTAGGGCCACCCTAATATATATACTTATATACTATAGTGTAGCCGTAGCTACAATGGTTCCGTGGGTTCGGTGGAACCAGGCCCGCGAGCTCAAGGGGCCCGCGGCCAGCGATTGGAAAAACAATAGTATATTACACTACAAGGGCAGAAAGTGTGAGATTCCTGCACTGCGCGCCATGATGCCCGAGGCGAAGCCGAGGGCATCATGGCGCGCAGTTCAGGACTCTCACACTTTCTGCCCGTGTAGTGTATACTATTTTTCTTGCTACCCCGCAGAAAATACGGGAAAAAATTAAATGTATATAAAAAAACTTGTGTCAAAATTAAAATCTGACGTTTAATTTAATTCTGACGTTTACATTCAAAATCAATCAAACTGTAGCGTTGTCCTGGTAATTCAGCGGTGCCAATACACTAAAAATAAAAGGTTGTATTTTAATTAACAAATTACTACTTTATAACAAATAAAAGTACCACTAAACACTGAAAACAACATAAAAAGTAAAAAAGTAAAAACATAAATTGTTTATTTGTTGTTATAATTGCAAAATTATGGTTTAAAACTGTCATATTTTTGTGTTTCTCATGTTGGCAGTACGAAATTTGAATGTTGAGCACGCGACTAAAAAATTTTTACTCCCGCTATTAGAGTGTGCGCGTATAGCTTGACCAATGCAAGAAACGTAAACTTTCTGCCGTGAAATCGGGGACGAAACAACGTATTTTGAGTCGAGGTAGTAAGAAAAATTTTTTTTTTTCAAATATTTGGATTATTTTTTTAAATATATTTCAACATTTAAAGGGCATTTATTTATAATAATGGCTTGGTAAATAGTAAAAGACCACCAATAATAATAATAATAATAATAATAATAATAATAATAATAATAATAATAATAATAATAATAATAATAATAATAATAATAATAATAATAATAATAATAATGTTTGCTTGAATCATGTAAAGGCGAGTCAAAATTAAATCTTAATAAACTATCAACAACCCGTTGGTCTTCACGCAATGATGCAATAAAGCCCTAAGTTTTGGGTATCTTGATGTTCTTAAAAATTATTTTAACATCTAATAATAAGGCTGAAATAGACGACTCGAAAGGATTTAGAAGTAGGTACATTGGAGGACTTTGAAACAGAGTTTTTGATTATTTTACAATCTAACATTTTAAATCTCATAGACACAGTATCAAAACTCTTACAAAATCAGCAGCAAGATATCCAAAAATCTAGTTAACTTTTAAAAAATGTGTTAAATGACATAAGCAAACTTCGGAATGAATTTTTAGATATAAAAAAGAGGCCGATATTACATCAAGTAAATGGGGTATAATTCCAGAATTTTGCCAAACACGTGTTCGCAAACGTTTTTTTGATGAAGTTGCAAATGACTTTGTTTTTTAAACTGCTGAAGATACTTTTAGAGTTGAAGTTTTTTTTAAGACCCTAGATATTATATCAGACAGTTACAAAGTAAAACAATTAGTTTACATCAAATAGCCACTAACTTCAGTATTTTGGAAAGAGAAGTTCTGTTAAATTCTACTGATACAGAAGTATACCAAATGGCGGAAACATTCGTGAAATATATGAAGATGATATTTTAGACTTCCCTATCAATTAATAGCTTTTCAAAAATGTTTTTCTGACGATCTAAAAAATATTAAGTCAGTAAAGAATTTGCTAAAAATTTTTATGGTTGACAATTACTCATCCAGTAGCAGCTTTACCGAAATAACACTATGTTTTCTATACCTTACAATTCCTGTGACGGTTGCATCGGCAGAACGATCGTTCTCAAAACTTAAGTTAATAAAAACGTTTTTAAGGAACTCCATGAGTCTATATCGATTATCGTCTTTGGCAATGATCTTCATTAAAAATACAGTTGCCCGCTCCATAGATTTTCAAGGAATTATTACAAAATTTTCCGGTGCTAAATCAAGGAAAGTAGCTTTTTAATGGACACACCTTTATTTTTTATGCCCTTATATTTTGTTTATAATATATTATTATAAATAGTTTTATTAGTTTTAGTTTATTTTTCCTGTGTATATATATATATATATCTTATATAATAAAAGTTTATAGACAATATATAGTCTTTTATTTTTTCTTCACTATTAAAGTAGATTTAAGGTTGTTGTGTTTCTCCCAAATATAACATAAAAAATATTAATTAGTACAAAATAAAAAAAACACCTAGAGGCCCGTGGGTATAGCCTGGAACCCGGGCCCGTAGGGTTGTTGCTACGGCGCTGAGTAGAAATGTTATATGTTTAATAAATTTGGAATAACTAAAAAAATTTTGTATTCCCCAACTCTAAGAGGCGATCTGCCAACTACTATGGGCTAACAATACGACCATAAATTAAATTTAAAAAAAGATGGTTCATTGTACATACATGTTTTTCTAGATGTTTAAATTTAACCCAAGCTATCCTTAATACTACTTAGATTTGTGCTTTTTGCCTACTTACCTAAAAGTATCTAAAATCATCGTGAATAATACAAATTTGCCCAGCAAAGGTACCACCAGCGACGTGGGTGGAATAATCTCGGCTAGCAAGAGGAAGAACACAGTGAGCGACAGCAGAATGGAGATTGATAAACTCACCTATAATGTTTTAAACATCAAATTACATTCTTACATCGCATATAACATTAGTAAAATGCTTGACGATAGCCAAGTTCTAATTTATTTTTATATTTTTAAAACAAATTATTTGATTCATGTGGACTAAATTTATTTAAAAATGTATAGATATTTATTGTGTTGCAAAAACATGACTTATTTTGTGTAAAATAAAGAATTTTAGTTCCTTGACTATTTAAAAGCAAATTTTTATATATGCTAGTGTTTTTTAACGCTTAGTTTGTATGAAGCAAAATAATTTATTTAGCATCATTTTGTGTGTTATTTTTGGTTATTTTTTGCTCCCAATAAGACCAAACTATTTCATAAATTAAATTAAAACCACACTATTATATTTTTTGCATACATTAAATATAACGTTCTTACTTTTTCACCGCTGTCAGAGGGCAGGTAGAACACAAGTACGGTGAGGAAGGAAATTCCCATGCACGGTATGATGAGATTGACCGTGTAAAAGAGCGTTTTTCGTCTCATTGTAATGTTGAATGTTATATCGAGGTATGGTTCGTCACAGCACGTGTAGAACTTTTCATTCCTTAAATTAATAATGATATCTTAATATTCTGATAAATAAACTAAATATATTCAATGAAAAGGAAGGATTTTGGATTATGAGAAATTTGAATTGTGTTAAATACAGATTAATAAAAACTAATCTATGTACGTAGGGGTGAAAAACTGATGCGGGCAATGGAATGTGGTATATTTATCATGTGCACCTAATAGCAGGAACTTCTAAAATATCCCATTCCACAGACGTGTAGAATTCTGTCAGGTCGATTCCAATCTCAACGGTGTTTGCTCCTTTTATCTCGTCTAAATGACGCAAATCAACCTGAAACATATTTAACTTAAATACAGTTCACTCGGAACTACATCCACTACCGAATAGTAACATTTTCTTAAACATGTTTATTTGTTTTTTTATTTATTTGTATATATAAAATATAAACAATATATAATATAAAGGTTTAAAAAAATACCAATTTCTTAACAAACTTAAAACAAATTTAAAAATATGAAGAAAATTAAACAATAAGTTTTAAAGCCTATGTTCTAAAAATACCCTTTTGCACGACCTAAAGATAACTATTTAAAGAAATCTACAGCAAATCTTTGAGGAGCGCATATAAATAAGAGCCATAGATTGTATCAAAAAAGGTGGACATCAATTAAATAACTTACGTGTACATATAAAATTATGCGTACACATAAAATTAATTAAAATTAATTTTATGTGTCCATAAATAGAACGTCGTTTTACTTTTTAATTGTATAAGAAATATTAAGTTAAATATTAATGTGTTACAAAAATATTGCACACAGAAAAATTACTTTAAATAAATAATTCAGCATCTTCTATAAATATTTAAAAAAACTTCTTTGACATGTATAATTATTTTTGTTTTATTTTATTAAAAAATAGCATCAACCATATAGGTTATTAGCTATGGTACAGTTTGATGTAAATTATATTTTAGAGTGAAGGTTACAATCTTTTATAATATTAAGTATGATTTTGGGATTGCCTCTCAGGCTGTTATGTGTAAGTCCATGGAGTTTACGTTGAGCCTCGAATGACAGGCACTCGTGTAGGATATGGGTGATGGAGAGTGGGCTGTCAAATGTAATGCATATTGGTGGCGGTTGTTTGTCCATTAAGTATATATATATATGTGATTGTCTAGTGTGGCCAATTCTTAAACGTGCTATTATTACTTGGTCTCTGCGGTGGTCAGGTAGTGTCCAGGTTTTTGGTATAGATGGGAATAGTTGGTATAACTTGTTGGATCTGTTTGTTTCCCATTTTTGTTGCCAGCGGGTGTACATTAGTTGTTTGTTCAGAGGTTTCCTATCTGAAGAGGGAAGTAGGTCATCATCTAAGTTTTCTTGAATTGGGTTTTGTAGGGCTGAGATAGCAAGTGCGTCTGCTTTTTCATTTTCGGTGATGCCTACGTGTAATGGTACCCAAATAAAGTGTTCTTTGATCTTGGTTAAGTTAAGTGTTTTTAGGATGTTCTTTATATTGAGAAGCGTGGGGTGTTGTGGGTACATTTGTTTTAATGCATAGATAGAACTTAATGAGTCGGTGATGATGACTGTGTTAGAATTTACCATCGTAAGAGCTTTGAATATAACATAGATTTCAGCAGAAAAAATGTTACAGTTTTTGTTAAGAAGGTACGAATGGTATAACAAGTTTGAATAAATTGCTGCCGATGTGCCGTTTGCTTGTTTGGATGCATCAGTATATATGAAAACATGGTTTGTAAAATTCGATAGAATGGCTGAAAGTTCTGATTTTAGGGTTGCCGGTGTAGTACTAGTTTTTGGGTATCTAAGCAAAGAAAAATTGGTCTGTGGGAGGAGGATTGTCCAAGGTGTTATGTTTGAAATATTAATCGGATTTGTGTGAATAATTTAATCTAGATGATCGATTTTTGATAATCTGAGGGGGAACGTGGGGTGAAATATCTTGTGCTGTGGTTGGGTAAGTGGATGTATTGCTTTTGAGATGGCTTTAAAATTTGGACTGTTCTCTTCTAAGATAACGCGGGGGAAGGTTGGATATAACGCCTAAACTCTCTGAAGGAGAAGACTTGAAAAGTCCAAATGCTATTCGTATAGCAATTTTGAATACAATTTAGTTTATCGAATTTGGAATTAGTAGTGGAGGAATAAGCAATTAAACCATAATTAATTTTGAAGAGAATTAGGGATTTGTATAACCTGATTAGGATTGTGGGGTCTAATCCCCAACTAAAGTTTGCTAGGGTCTTTAGTATACTTAATTTTTGAAGACAGGAGTTTGAAGTTTGTTGATGTGGAGGTTCCAATTTAGTTTTTTGGTCTAGGATCATGCTCAGGAAAGTCATATTTTGGACCTTTTCCAGTTTGTTTCCATACAGGTAGAAGTCGTACTGAATATCATTTGTTTTAGTGGTTGAGAAATGAAAGCCTGTAGATGAAGACCATTGTTCTAGAGATTGAATGAGCCATTAAGTCTTTTCCTTATACTACGAAGATGCATAAAATTGTTAACAAAGTGTAGAAAGTGGCCATTAATATTCCATTTTTGTAATGTGTTAGTTTCCATGTAGAGTCATAAGCTTTGTTGATGTCAAAGAAAATTCCAATTAAGTGTTGATGATTTGTAAATGCTGTGTGGATATTTGATTGAAGGTGTATTATATTGTCTGTTGTACTTCTGTGCATTCTAAAACCACTTTGTTGTTTAATTATTAAGTTGTTTTGTTCAAGGTACCATGTTAGTCGGAAATTAAGTAATTTTTCTAAGATTTTTCCAGTCAGTTCGGCATTTCCCTGGTTTATGAATTGGAATGATGAAGGATTCTCTCCATATGTCTGGAGTGGGTGTGAAAAATTGAGTTATAAATGTCAAGAAGATGTTGTTTAGCAGTTAGAGGAAGGTGTTGCAGGAATAATATCGGGATGTCGTCAGGTCCAGGTGTGCATGATTTCGTTTTTTTAAGGGTATGATTAAGTTCTTCCATTGTTATTTTAGAGTTGAGTGGATTTAGTTGGTTATCGGGCATCTGAGGGGGTGTTACTTCCAAATGTTTTTTTAATTAAAAAAAAACTGGGTTATAGTTGGTATTGCTACTGAATTTTTGATAAGTTTTTGCTAATATATTGGCGTTATTTTCTATGCAAGTTATACGATTAAAGTGGTTTATACCCCTAATCTGGTTTATTTTTTTCTATACAGTTTGAGTTGGTGTAATTTTTGTTATTGTAGAGATGTAGTGGTTCCAGGAATCTTTTTTGCTTTTTTATAGTATATCTTGCTTGTGCTGTTAGTTTTTTGTAGATATTTAAATTTTCCATTGTATTGTGTCGTTTAAATTTGCTAGGCATTTTTTTATTGCTATGTGACACTCAGGGTTCCACTATGGGATGGGTTTATTTTTGTGATTGTTTATAGTAGTACCAATAACTTCGGTTACAATTAATTTAATTTTGTTGAGAAATGTGGAGAGCGTAAGGTTGATGTCCGCCTGGTGATCGAATTCGAATTGTTCATTTTCCAGCCTATTGTGAAAAGTTGACCAGTCTGCGTTCTTAAGTTTCCACTTTTTAAAAGGCTCCGTGTTTATATTTGTAAGTTTGATATTGTTTATGGCAATTGGAAAATGGTCGCTGTCGTAAAGGTGTGAAAGATTTTTTCAATTAAGGTCCGGTAAAATGGATATGTCACAAATGGTGAGGTCGATACATGAGAATTTTCCAGAGTAGTTAACTCTGGTGGCTAATCCTGTGTTTAAGATGGTAAGGTTAAAATTTTCTGATCTTGGTTGAGGAATTTGATTCAGTAAATTAGTTAGTTCGTGAACGTCAGGGGTTGTATTGGGTGGAATATAAATGTTGCAGATGTTAACCTTAATAGTATCCTTAATACTAATAGCCACAGCTTCAAGGGGAGTGTTTAGTAAAATTTTCTCAGTTTCTAAGGTGTTGCTTGCAAAACTCCGCCACTTGCTTTGAATGTATTTTGTCGGTTTTTGAAATAAGGATTTTTTTTTGAGTTTAGGAGTATGATCGTGTTTAAATTTATTTATAGAGTTTCTTAAATGCAAAGTATTAATGGTGAGGTATCTTTTATTAATGTTTGGATCATTTCTAGGTGGGTGTACCCGTTTACGTTCCACTGGATTATAGAAGTTATTGTTGTGAAGATTCTGAGTCTGAGTAAGTTTCGTCTATAGATTTACGGATAGAGTTTTTAAGTTTTGTTACACGAACTTTAATTTTACCATTTTCAAGGTGAGGGTAAATGTCATCGAGCATTTTTATTAGAGCAATGTGGTTGTCGGTGTATTCATTAATTGTGAGCGTGTTGTTTTTATTTTTATTCGTATTTTCCAGAAGATCGGCAAGCTGGTTGAAGTTTAAAATACTTGGAGGGTTGGCATTTTCGATAATGGTTTTGGCAGGGTTAAAGAGTTCAAATATAGCTTCTTTTTCATCGGTTTGAGTGTCGGTAAATTTTTTTGTTTCTTTTTTTTGTGTGTAGTAGAAGGTTTAATAAAGATGTCGTTTGTTGTTTTGATTTCAGGAGATGGGGTAGTTATACATTCGATATTCCGTTTTAATTTTGTTGTGTTAATTGTTAGATTTGTTTGGGTTAAAGATTCAGTATTTTGTTGGTTATTTGTAGTATTGTGATTATCTTTTGTGTTAATGTTGTTTTCAGGTTCATAATTAGTAGTGTGTTGTTCATTTAACAATAGTTGACAAAAAAATTCTGTATTCGGTATTTTTATAAGTTATAAGGATTGATTCTGGGATTGTCTCGTCTGTGGCAATGTAAATCTGCCGGCGGAAACTTAGTATGTGGTTATATTCAGGGCTAATGGCTAAGTTTGAGACATAGGTTTTAAACCCAGATTTTTAAGATATTGTTTGATTATAGTATGTGTTATTGAAGGGCATATATTGGACATTATAAGGCGTATGGATGGAGAGATTAATAGTCGAGCTTCAAGGATTTCTTCGTTAACAGTAATAGTTTTGTAATTATTCATGAAGTTTTCTACTACTTCATTGCTGCTGAGATAAATACATACTCGGTTGTTTGAGATTCTTGAGGAAAATATAATGTTTTTTTGTTGGATAATTGATCCCCGTGCAATTACATACTCTTGTAGTAAAATTGCCTGATATTTGGTTGGAAATTTAAATTGGGTAGTAGCAACAGTAGCATAAGATAGTGGTTGAGGATTTGTTTTAGTTTTGTCCATGATGATCGAAGTAGTAATTGTAATATTTTGGCATGACCTTAACCCGGCCCTGTTTCCGCGGTAGCCACACCGGAGCGTAAAAAAACGCTCGGTGTATTTAGGTTATTTATCTTTGTTATTGTTTAAGATTCTTAAATAACGTGTAAGAGCACTAACAAATTAATAAATAGGTGACTTGTTGTGTGCAGTTTCACTTGGTATGTTGTTGCATTGACACTTCGGTATTTTACTAAAGGATTATCAAAATTTTCGGTAAGCAATCAAAACATCTGTGAAAGTTTTGGGGTTCAGTACCGGACTCATGTATAATTATAATTAATATATTATTTTAAAGGTATTATTTTCCAGTGCAATTTATTTTTTATACAAGTATAAATATTTAATTTAATATTTATTATCCGATTAAAAAGCGACACGCCGTCCATACGTTACGAAGAGAGATATATTTATGAAACAAAACAGAGCGGAGGTTTTACTGTAAACATGTGGGCATGTGCCATTGATCCTGGCATAATTATATATGTGCAGGATCGGTTTAATAGCAATGTCTATGTGTTTCAGCAAGACAATTGCTCTGGTAAAGGCGGACAACAAGAAGACGGGTATCATCCCACGACATTTTTAACCGATTCGTAATGAAAAAGAGTTGAATAAACTCTTATTTTTGTGGACTTTTCTAATTATTTATAATGCTTGTAATACATTATTTATTTTACGTAAAGTGTGCTGAGAAAATAAATATTGGAAAATATAATCTTACCACATGTTGTGAAGTTAAACAGTACAGGTTAGCTTTCCTACGCCATAAGAGCAGAAAATGTAATGGACCTATGCGGACCAATGGTATCAACGTCAATAGGAGGTTCCAGATACTTTAAGATACTGATGGATGACTATTCAAAGTATGGGTTTGTTTACTTTTTAAAATCTAAGGACCAAGTACTGGATTGGTTTAAAGATTTTAAATATCTTGTAGAAAATCAGCAAGATAAAAAAAATAAAAAGGGTGGCGAACACTAATATGGATACCTACTTATCTTGGGAACAGTGGCATAATTTACCAAAGTACAAACCCATACACTCCAGAACAAAGTGGTGTGTCAGAAAGGTTATATCGAACTATAGTAGAAAGAGCAAAGTGTACTATTTGAGGCAAATATAAAAAAAAATAACGCCATTTACCTAAGAAATAGATAACCTACAGTTGGTTTGCCAGACAATAAAACATCATTTGAAATGGGACATTTTAGTAGGTTATAGTGAACATGTCAAGGGATATAGGGTTTATGGACCTAAAAAAGAAAAGGTGTAAGGAGCAGAGATGTGATTCTAATTGAAAAGTTAAAGAAACAGCTACAGCACAAATGGTTCCAGAAGAAGTCCTAGTTTCAGTGGGGTATGAATCTTAACCCCAAGCCGATCTAATTCCTCAGAGAAAATTATCCAGAAAGTGAAGAAAGTTTAAGAAACAGTTTTAAAAATACTGACAGAGACTGTGTGTTAGACGAAAAAGGAGAGGTAGAAGACAAAGAACTTAAACCAGAAGTCATTGAACTACTAAGAAGGTTACATAGAGTGCCACAACCTAAATCGTTTGTGGCATATATGTGCCCAACAGATTTACATCCAATTAAAGGAAACAATTATACAATATACAATAAGTTTATATGTACATAAAATAAAACAACATTTACACATTAATGATACTTTTGTAAAAGTAATCAGCTCCTTTTAATAATAAAGTTAGCGAAGAACTATTAATGTCAACTTTTGAAGATATTTCGTTAATATTTTTCATCATGACTTGGACTGGAGATTTCAACAAAACATTAGTACGGGCATTATCTGCCCTAAAAGTTAATTTAGTCCTTGAGTTTAAACGGGGAATATGCAGATTAAATATAGATAATAACAACATACAGTCTATATTATTATGAAACAAGTCATTTTATGCTAAACTTAACTCTACGAAATTAAAGTGAGTCCATTGAAAAGGCCCGAAGTAATTCAGCCTGAGGATGACTTCTGATAGGATAAAAACCATAACTTGTAAAGTTTTAAAAATTTCAGGAATCATCTTTGAATATTTTCCAATGAAACTTTGTAGGTTGTGTAAATTGGGTACCAAATCAAGCTGCAATTTTCGAGCCTTGAACGAACAAACAAATTTTTTAATGCGTTTATATCATTAAATGTGTCAGAATTCCATATAATAAATCCCAAAATTTTTAAGGAAGAACTAGTGATATTACTTATATGCCTATCAAAAGTTAATTTATAATCAAATAAAACACCCAGATCTTTGACAGTATCAGAACGTTCTATTAAAGAGTTATTAAACATATAATTAAATGTTAACGGATTATGGCCTTAGTAATATGACATAACTTTACACTTAGAGGCATTCATATACAATTTATTGGCATGGCACCATTGGTTAATTTTGTTTAGATTATTTTGAATTATACTACAGCTCTCAGCACCATCCACTCTAAGAAATATTTTTAAGTCATCTGCGAACATAAGTTTTTCAAAGTCAAGGTTGTGATTATATCATCATTAATAAAAATGAGAAAAAGCAGAGGGCCTAAATTTGAGCCTTGCGGGACTCCAGATTTACAAATAAATGGCAAAGAGTTAAACCCATTATAAGGGACAAATTGAGTTCTATTAGTGAGATAAGAAGCAAAGAACTGAGTTAATGAATTGTCAAAGCCAATAGTATTAAGTTTGCTCACAGTAAGCGAATGACTAATCCTTCGAGAAATCCGTGTACACCACATTAACTTAAGATCGCTGGAAACATATTGGGTAAAATAAACAAGAGTACAGGGCCATTTTGAACAC
Organism: Brassicogethes aeneus; assembly: GCA_921294245.1. NCBI lineage: Eukaryota > Metazoa > Arthropoda > Insecta > Coleoptera > Nitidulidae > Brassicogethes > Brassicogethes aeneus. Next base: position 4,472,744 of record OV121137.1, read on the forward strand.
CTTCGCAAAGGTAGACAGTATCGAGATGGGGCGATAGTTCGACATATTGGACGCATCACCGCCTTTAAGAACAGGACAGACACGAGCGATTTTTCAAATTTCTGGAAAAGTGGAATATTTAAGAGCTATATTAAAAATATATACCAGAGGTTGAGCCAATACGTGAGCACAATCCTTAACCAGGAAGCTTGGTATCTGGTCATGTCCGGAAGTCATCTTATCACCCAATCTCTTAACTGCCCTAATTACCTCAGCTTCAGTGAGACTGTTAATTACTGGAAAATTACAATTTATGTTAGAAGCTGAATAAGAATCAGTTGAATCATCGCTTGTAAAAACAGAAGAAAAATATGAGGAAAAGCCATTCACAATTGAAAGCGGAAAATCAAAGGTGTTTTCGCCAAAATGCATCTTTCCTGGTATTCTAGTTTGAGTACGTTTATTATTTATATACCTCCAAAAATTTTTAAAATCAGTTTTAACTTTGCCTTGTAATTCAGTTAAATAAGAATTGTAGGCTATTTTAATGTCAGCTTTAAATTTAGATCTAACTTGTTTAAAAGTATTGTTACATTTTTTGTATAATTTAAAATATTTATATTTTAACTTAATATTAGCTATAATATTGGGTGAATAGGAGTGTTACTTAAAAGAATATTTTTGATGTGTGTATGTAGGCACAAATATATCAAAAGTTGAATAAAGCTTGTCATAAAACATTTTACAGGCAATGTTGATATCAGAAGCATTATTTAAGAAGTTCCAATCAATTTGTTGTAGTGACTCATGTAATTAAGGAAAGTTGGCTTTGTTAAAATTATATTGCTTCGAATTCTATCTATTGTTAACAGGAAAATTATAATATTTTTCAAAATGCAAAAGTACATCAACTTCTAAAGCTGGGTGGTAACGATCTTCCTTAACAAATGGATTATTATTGTGTGACACCGTACAATCTACATTTCCCAACACTAAATCTAAAAGCTTAGAGTCACTGTTGAAAATATCATTATATTGAATAAGGTCACTAAAATTTAAAAAGTTATGTACATATTGTGATTTACTGTCAGTAACATCGTTAGAAGAGAAATTTGGAACATTGAAATCACCAAATATAATAATGTGTTTTATATCTACAATGAGGTGACCAAAAATGTCAAAAAACTGTTCCAAATTAGTGGCTGTAGTGTATGGAGGAATATAAAAATTAAACACATTAATTAAGGTACCTTGAATATAACATTTACATCCAATAGCATCAATAAAGGCTAAGTTATCGGTAATAGGACTTAAATCAATAGGGGTAGTATTAACAGAATCATTTAAGGCCAGTAATACACCACCACATTTGTTTACAAGATCAAATTTTCTATAATTACGTAAGAGTAATTATTAGGAAAGTATTCACAACTAGAAATATCGGTATATATTTAAGTTTCTACTCTAATGTCACACAATGAAATTCATTGTCAGACACTGCACTATATATATCACTTACTTTTGTTCGCATACTATGCACATTTTGGAAATAACACTTAAAGATGAAAATGATGTTGGGCTTCGTTAGTTTTCCACAATCTTAGGCAAACCTTTGACATATTTAATTCTGATGTTGTTTTCGCCATTTGCCAAACGATTAGAAAGTTCTAGTTTTACTGAGAAATATAACTGGAGTTGCCTTGGAGTTCTATCTAATGACACGATGATGTTTTTAAACTCCTCCATATTTTTTAGTTTTTTAGGTTGCTTTATAAAGTTGTGAACCAAGGATTCTTCGTTAAAATTAATTCTAATGGGTCGTGGTTTCTCAGCTGTAGGCGAAAATTTGCAAAGTCTAATTGGTTTGATGTCAGAAATGGTAATATTTAAATAATTAAAGATACTAGAAATAACAACATTGTCTTCCGCTTCACGTGTATTGAAATCATTGCATTCTTTAACGTTATTTTTCCTTTTTTCACGTTGGAGAACTTCTTGGATAATTTCTTCAGGACTGAGTCCCTCAGTAGATGAGGATTTATGTTGTTCCAATAATAAAACCTTTTCTTGAAGTTTTGTATTATCATCAACAAGAACATTAATTTTATCATTAAAGTTCTTAAAGGTATCTTCCATTTGATCTTTTATATTTTAACGACCAGTTCGGCTATTTTGTTAACGAATGTTGTATTTTCAATAGAGAATTTTTCAATACATTCAGTTATGGTCTTATTCTCTAAATATCCGATTCTCTCTTTTTAGGAGGCATTGTAATTATGCAGTAAAAATTAAATAATAATAATACGGTCCTGGCCAAGTAATTGAATTAAAATAATTTTATAATTATTGAAAAAGGACGCAAAAGTTTGGACAGGTTAAGTATAGAAAATATGCTATAATTTACTTATAATAGCAAGATTTATTAATCAGATGGACTTTCTTGTGTTAAAATATCACGAAATGTGCAAGAACAAAATTTAATTGCGTTTCAAACTAACAAAATACAGTGAATGTACATTAGGGTGTCCGTTATTTACCAAGTTGATTTTTTTTCTTGCGATGCCCTCTTAATTTTTAGTCTATCGTCTAAAAAAAAGTTTCAGACCAAAATAAACTCTTAATATTCATAATAAACCTTGCCCTAAAGACGATACATTTCCCATTCAAATTACATGGGATTTTGACACTTTTTTCAATTAATTCTTTTTTCCCAGGCAAGATGACTTACAGCAATAAGACATATATATTGTTATAGTAAATTAAACGCTCTACAAAAAAGGTCTCTTATAATTTTTCGATTAAATCACTCTTTAAAAAGTTATTCGAGGTGAAAGTTAAACTCTGTGTAAATTTTGAGATTTTTTTTTACTTTTACGGCAAAGTTATTTTTATTTCGATGAAAGTTATTAGTTTATTTCTGAAAATAGATAATTCTGGTGGTATTAGGGTATACAATTTTTATTTACAATATTTATATGAAAAATCCGTCGAGTTCTTTGATTTTAAAAACGTCACCGTGAGCAATGTCAAATAATTGTTCGAGTTTATTTGACAAATCTGTTTCTTTTGTTTTATTTTTTTGGTTAAGATGTTTTTGTACATTTCTGTATTCTGCGTAGAGACTTTTTAATTTTGTTATGCAACGTGAATTAATTTGAGTTGGAATTACTGCTTCACTCCAAATTCCTGCCACTTCACGTATAACGATTGAACAGCTGTCATCAATAGATTTATTGCGATTTATTGAGTGATGGTACAGTAGTTGCAGAACTTCTTTATTTGTTGGTAACTTTTTGCCAGTAATTGAACTTATTGTTTTTCCTATCAAAAATATATTTTGTCTTAGATCCATTGAACCTAAAGTTTTTATTTACCTATATATTAAAAATTGTACTAATTCTAAATTTAGTTTATTGTATATAATAAACAAGTTTTATTATATAAATAACTACTGTTAATGTACGACACAACATTCACAACAATATGCAGAGATAATATCTGATATTTGTATACAATACTAAAATGACTTAAAGCGCCGTCAAGGTACTAAATGCGCTTTAGCGCGCTTGCGTCAATAAAAATTCCGTGTGTTGGCGGGAATGCTTGTAAGAGTAATTTTGAGTCACTTACTGTATTGAAGGAAAATTTCATAAAAGTATACAAAACTTGAAATTCAATAAAAATTAGTTGACTGTGTGTTATAAATAGTCTTAAAAATGATTAAAACTAGAACCAGCTACCTACCTGTTATGCAGTCTATTATTTTCCAGGTTTAAAAATTGTATACCCTAATACCACCAGAATTATCTATTTTCAGAAATAAACTAATAACTCATCGAAATAGTCATAACTTTGTCGTAAAAGTAAAAAAAATCTGAAAATTTACACATATTTTAACTTTCACCTCGAATAACTTTTTAACGAGTGATTTAATCGAAATTATAAGAGACCTTTTTTGTAGAGCGTTGAATTTACTATAAGAATATATATGTCTCATTACTGTAAGTCATCTTGCCTGGGGAAAAAATAATTAATTGAAAAAAGTGTCAAATCCCAAGTAATTTGAATGGGAAATGTATCGTCTTTAGGGCAAGGTTTATTATGAATATTAAGAGTTTATTTTGGTCTTAAATTTTTTTTTAGACGATAGACTAAAAAATTAGGGGGCGTCGCAAGAAAAAAAATCAACTTGGTAAATAACGGACACCCTAGTATACATGTATGCTTTCCAATTTACTGTTTTGAGCAAACAATGCGATGATGATGATCCCCAAAACCTGACAGAAGCAATGTCAAGAGCTGACTAGGCTTAGTGCAATGAAGGATAAAATAGATTATTTTTATGAAAATGATGCATTTTTAAATAATTTAGTAATTTAAAGAGCACTGGAAAGCTGCAAACATTTTCAAAAATATAATTTAGAGTTAAGGGGTTGGGCGAGTAATTATTTTGGCAGAAAATCATAATTCTTTTAACAGAAAATCATATATGGGATATTGCTTTAAATTGCCAGAAGTCAAAAAACGGTTGCTTTGTCCAGCATGGAGGCAGATTATATGGGGCTGCCATAGGAATGACAAAAAAGCTATTTATTTGCGGAATTTCTTGTGTAAAATAATAGGCAGTAATTTAAATTATGAAACTTTATTTAATAATAATCAGTGGGCACAAAAACATGCTATATATACAGGGTGTTTCTTAACTACGGTACGAAATTTCAGAGGATGATTCGTTAGGTCATTTTAAGAAAAGAAGTTCCTATAAACATATTTCTGGAGTCGCTTTGTTTCTGAGATACAGGGTGTTAGAGTTTTTTTTTTTAAATAGGTTTTTATGAAATATCATATAGGTCCGATTTGGTTCAAATTTGCTACAGTTATTTGAATTAATAAGACGCTTATTCAGCACTAACTAGATTTTAATTATTAAGTCCAGTGGCGTCTCATGGGGCACCACAGCCAATTATTATTGAGAAAAAATGTACGCCACTGACTTTTTTGTGGTTTTTTATTTTTTTCCAGATTAACCAACTAAAAATACAACTTTTATGTCTCTTGTGTTTTTTTTTCATGTCTAACTTCGTTTTCCAGAAAAAAAACTATCACGGAAAACATAAAACAAAAACCAAAAATAAAAAATAAACCTTAAAGTAAATGTTCAAAATGTCCACCTTCTGATAAAATACACGATTGCAATCGATTTGTCATTGACCGTCTGACACGTTCAAAAATACCTGGAGTATTCCTTATCTCATTGCAATAGTCAATTATCCGATTCCTTAAGTCCTCAACATCTAGCACAGGAGTTTTATAAAGAAGAGCCTTCAGATGACCCCATAAATAGAAATCTAGAGGATTCATATCAGGACTGCAAGCAGGCCAATTTTGAGGTCCTGCACGTCCAATCCAGCAATTAGGGTACGTGACGTCGAGATGCTGCATAAACCACATGTTGATTCTTACATCTAGGGGTACTTCTTCTAACAAAATGGGTAAATGATGTCGAAAAAAGTCCGTGTATGATTCACCTGTTAATCTTGCTGGTAAAAAGAATGGGCCCATTAAGTAGTCGCCAATAATTCCTAACCAAACTTTTAGCGAAAATTGTTGCTGGAAACGACTTTCTCTAATAACGTGGGGATTTTCGTCAGCCCAAAAATGTTCATTGTGAAAGTTTCTAATGGCATCTCGTGAAAAAGTTGCCTCGTCCGTAAATAAGATATTTGGTAAAAAGTTATTATTATATGCCATCATAATGAACTAACCATCTACAAAATAAAAACCTTGGGTGAAAATCCCGAGGCAATAAAGCTTGGACCCGCTGAATGTGATATGGATACAGTATGTTTCTTTTTAATACTTTCCAAACGGTTTTTGGGCTAACTTCAAGCTGTAGTGCAATCTTTCTGGTACTATTTGAAGGATCTTCTTCTATTGCATTAAGGACAGCTTCTTCTAGTTCAGGCGTTGTTACGGTTTCTGGTCTTCCACCACCCGTATTTTTAGTAAATCTTCCAGTTTCACATAATCACAGTTTTAGTTTTAGCGCATGGAATTACTCTATTATGATGTATGTCCTGGTAAATTCTCCGTGCTTCTTCAGCATTTCTATTTGCTAAACCATAAATAAAATGCATGTCAGCCATTTCTGCGTTATTAAAATTATTCATGATTGACAATACTATCAATGTCAGCTAGTAAGTTTTATTTTTTGTTGCTTAAGTTGTGTATTTTTGGTTTTTGTTTTATGTTTAGGAATAGGTTTTAGAATGAGTTAAAGTAGTTTTATTTTTTTTTCTGGAAAAGAAAGTTAGATAATTAATACTAAATTACAATAATTTTTGCTTTGGTATCCAAGAAGTATGCAAATTATCTAAACCTAATCATTTAACCCTGACTTTATTTCCTTTTTTTTTAACCTTTTTTCAATTAAATATAAATGCGGATATTTAGCTTTTTGTAGTTTATATTCATAAAAAGAACCTGCAATATTTTGATTATTCATATCTTTCAATAAAAATTTCACCGGGTTTGTTATTTGTCTTATCAATTTTAAATAATTCTGTCAACCAATTTGGATGAAATCCTTTTGAAAAAATCCCCTTATATTTGCTTATTCGAACAATTTTGTTTACTTTAAATTTAACATTATTTAAGTAGGTATAGTTTTGGTGTCGAATAAATATTTTTAAGAATTTCTTGTTAATTTTTTTTGGTTACATCTATAGGTTTCATATGTATAGTTCTATGAACAGTTTGATTATAGTTTTTTGTTACATTAGCTAATATATCTATCCATTTAAATTTTCCTCCTAAACTAAATTTAAAATATAACTTATTTTTTAATGTCCTAATAACTCGCTCAGCCATCGAGCATTTAATTACACTAAACGTTGAATACATATTTACTTTACATTTTTCAACAAAGTTTTTTGACATCTTGATTATATAATTAATTCCCATCATCAACTTGTAAATTTTTTGGTGATTTTTTTTTCAAAAATACAAATTTTCTCGTTTTGTTTTTTACAGTTACTGTCCACAAATATCTACTGAATGTATCAATTATCACCAAACTATATTTATAACTTTTATTTTGACTCAATTATTTTTGAAAATCTGCCAAATCTGCTTGAAATGTTTCATTAATTCCTCTCACGATCACTTTTCTTCGATTACATTTTTTTCTTGCCGGTCTATGGATTTCACGCACATCTTTTGATGCTTCACTACTAGCACTACGTACTATTATTGATGATTCTAATTTATTAATTTTTAATTTCTTATTATTATTATTATTTATTCAATAATTTCTTCTTCCATTAATTCTTCCAATATACTTGAAATATTAATTATATTTTTATATTTATAAGACTTATTGGCATTTATTTGTGCATCCGAATCATATTTACGTTTATGTGCATTCGTTTCTCGTAATATACTACCATATCGTTGAAAATCAGGTAAATCATAAAGATCCTCGTTTGGTACTTTCATTACTATTAAATTATATAATCCCTCTGTGCCACTAAAAGTTCCAATATTTAAAATTAAATCATCTCCATTTATTTCAGCAATAGAATCTCCAATCATCCAATTTTGGGTATTTGAATCATACCTTAATCCATAAGTAAAATCAACCAAATCCAAAGTATCGCTTAAAATCAACTCAAGATATTTTTTTGAAAGCTGGTTAAATGTGTTTAAAAATGATAATACAAGCTTGTGTCCTTCAAACGATTCTCTCATTTGTTTTAATATAATTTATATTGATAACTATAGGTGTTGATGTTATAATTGTTGACACTATATCCAATGGAAGAAATGACGGCCCTGCAAAACTTTCATCAATTTCATCAACATTAGTACTGGTTGTTTTTGTTTTTTTTTGGTTTTAAATAAGGTATTTTCGGTTTTATAATGAATGTATCATCATCATCATCCTTATCAGTAGTAGCGGAAGCAGCAGCAGAAGCGAGAGTTTGTTTTGTTTGCGTCGATGTAATGTAATGTTGTTCTTGGCTGTGATGAAAATATTGAGGGCTCTTCTTCTTTTTTAACAATGTCGCCATAGTTGGTTCCTTTATAATGTTTTCCATAATGGATTGAAGAGGTGTTATAAGTGGCTTTAAATTACTTGCAATTTCCATATTGACTTCCATTTTAATTTATCAAATTTTTTTCTAATTATAATCGTTGCCGTCACTAGTGGAAAAGGTGAAACTTGTGTTTTTATTTTTCTTTTGGTAGTTTTTTCTTTAGGCTTTGGTTTTATTTTTTTCTCATCTAATAAAGATGTTGTTACTGTTAACGGCGACATTAACGAGTGTGCACTCATCATAATAATTATATAGACTTAAAAAACACATTCACATAAACTTAACTAAACCGTACTTTAGCATGGATATTTGAATACTAACCCATCCATACTACAAATTAATAAAAGTGTCAAAACCGATTCTATATCGTTTTCCCGATGAGGCGATCTCGTTTTTATCAACAACAAAAAAATTAAAACTATTTTCCTTCCAACACTTCCAACATAATTCATTAAACTTATTAAAATTCATATCGTTTTCAATAAAATTATCATAAAATACATGTTTTTAAATTGTATCATCAAATAAAACAATTATATTACAATTATCTCTGATTAGATGCTTAGGTACATGGGCATACGATTGACAAAGATAAAAACAATTTATTTCAAAGTTTCGACCTCTATCAAAAAAATCTCGTATGGAACTTTGATTAGTACATTGTAAATCATCAAATATAAAAACTGAATTGAGTTTTGTGTCATTGTATTATTATTGAATCCACTATCTGCACCAATGCAAGCCTCAATACTGCCACCATCACCAGCAGTAATGTTATTGCCACTATTTTCACGATTGAATTAAAAAAAAAACAATTTACGAATCTTCATTATTATCATCATCATTATCTTTTTCTTCATCATTTACATTGGATTGTAATTTTTTTTCCAAATAAACGTACATTGGTTGATTAAGCGATTTCAAATAAACATAGATGTTTTCGTAGTCAAAAGCATTTGGATTTAATAAAGGATTTAAAATCAAATTAGTTTTTTCCGAACCGCTACGTCCACATATGAAACTTTTAATATCTTTTTAAAATAAAAAAAAACATTTATTTTTTTTATGATGTCCTTGACGTGGACAATGATGAGAATGGTGTGGATATCCATTAGACTGCTCCCCTTCTTCCCCCTCCTCATTTTCTTTTCTTGTAAAATAATCCATAATCAAAGGACGAAAATCTAGCTTAACGTGCTAGATTTTCGTCCTTTGATTATGGATCTTTTTGTTTTGGTTTTTGTTGATGAAATTCTTTAAACGATGACGACATTTTTCTTCAACATTTGTTATTGCGATTTTTGCTGTCTTGTTTGTTTTTCATTATTTTCTATTAATTTATTTATTATTTTTTTTATATACTTTCGATATAGAAGAGCTTCAATCTTATAACATCGATCAACTTAACGGGGACCCCGTTGCGGTGTAGCGAACATTCGACACTCCATAACAATACAAACGACACGTAATGCAAAATCAAGAAAATAAACATACAAACAAACGTTACATCGCGATGCATCGTGCGGTCTACATACACATACACACACACGTCGCTAAATTATGTTATCGTAAGCAGCACCTATAGGCTGATATGCACACTGCATGTAGTATACATGTGTGCACCTACATATAAACATACAAACAAACAAAAAAACATAGGGGGAGTAGTGGGAAGCTTATGAGAATATATATAATGCTTATAAATTAATTATTAACATACAACGTAATAGTTAATTGATGTTATTGTCGTACGCACATCTATAATTTGATGTAATGTTATAAAAAAGTGTCAGAAAAACTGTGTTAAGGATTAATAATTACCATTACTATTGAAAAATTACCATTTGAAGCCCATTATTTTTGTTGCCCAGGAACTAAATTAGCTAAACGTTTAGCACGTGGTGATGTTCCCATAATAGTTCTTGATGCAGCATGTAAAAAACACGATTTAGCTTACGTTCGAAACAAGGATCTGACGAATAGGCATTTGGCTGATCTTGAGTTAGCCAAGGCGGCTGCTCAAGGACAACACGCAACAGATGCAAATTTTAAAGAGAAACTTGCCGCCACTCTAGTAAATAATATTATGAAAATAAAAAGGAAACTCGGATGGGGACTAAATTTAAGAAGCAACGCTTTATTACCAATGAAATCATCATCATCTTTATCTACATCCAAGTATAAAACCACCACTAAACGTTTGCGTTCCAGTCTAAAACGTGAACGTTTACTTTCTAGTGCTACTATTCCCTTTCGAGGAGAAATTGTGAAAACAGTGTCGAAAAAAATCAGAAAACAAAAACAATTTAAAAAATGCATCTAAGTTTGCTCTTTTAGCAGCACGTCAAGCTGTTAAAAATGTTGGAGGTAAGAAAAACATTAAACTACCACGAGTGATAGCTATACCGAAAAGAGGAGGATTTTTACCATTTCTAGTGCCGATGTTTACAGGATTAGCTGCCTTAGGCTCGATAATCGGCGGTAGTGCATCAGTGGTGAAGGCGGTGAATGATACCAAGGCTGCACAAAAAAATTAGAAGAACTACAACGACATAGTAAAACAATGGAAGATATAAAACTAAGCAAAACATCATCATCAACAAAACGTGGAAGTGCACTTTATCTTAAGCCATATAAAAAAGGATTGGACTTGTTCATTAAACAAAAAAACTAATTCGATCGTTACCTCGAAGACCATTAACTAATTTTGATATCGAAAAATATGCAAAGGTTTGGAAAACTCCACATTTCCGAGGTGTTTACATGCCAGACGATTATATTACAAAAATCAATGGTCCATCAAGATCAATCGAGCGAGCAATTGACAATTTAGATTCATCTACTAATCTTGGTACACATTGGTGTGCCTTTCGAAAAAACAAAATTTACTGGTTCGATAGTTTTGGAAATATCCCGCCACCACAGGAGATTGTACATTATCCGAGGTAACGATATTATTTACAATCACGACGCCTTTCAAACATACAACATCATAATTTGTGGGCATTTTTGTTTAATGTTTCTTAATCTTAAAGACAATTATTTATAATTATAATTAATCAAGTTTTAAAAAATAACTATTTTCCACCATATGAACTAAACCCAAATTATAAGTATGGATAAGGTTTGATTGGATTCTATAGCTACAATTTCCTACCCAATATAAACAATATACAGCCCGTTCAGAGTAAAACCGAATATATCTATATACAAGGTGTCCCTAAACTTAGTGGCATAAATTTAGGAGCAGATTAAGCAAGTCAAAATAAGACGAAAATCTAAATAAATATTTTTCCTAATTAGGTATGTTTAAAAGATACAGGGTGATAAAGTGTTACTTATTCTATCAGTTTTTTTAATATAACTTCCACTATGGTAGACTTGGAAAGGTGATATTTTGCGAACAGTCACTTACGCAGTTCGGCTACTATTAAAAAGGTGTACCTCTCAAACTTCGATAAAATAAATTGTTTCCGAGATATCCGAGATTACAACTATTGTTATATTGCATTAAAGAACTAAAAGGTATATGACAAATTTTTTAATTGAAAAAACTACTTTTTTTTTAATTTGACGGTCAAGGCAAAAAGTCTCGAGGCTCATGGAATGCCGTTTTTAGTTTTTTCAATTAAAAAATAAAATTGTTATCATATACCTTTTAATCCTTTTAAATAATGCGATATAACAATTATTGTAATCTCGAATATCTCGGAAACGGTTTATTTTATCGAAGTTTGAGAGGTACACCTTTTTAATGGTAGACGAATAAGTAATCGAAAAATTGTATCAAATGTTATAAAAACCTAACCTCAAAGTTTGTATGGGACAATAAGCTTAAAGCAACCCCCTGTTTCTACGACACTGTATTCACTCAAACAATTGTAAATATGTGTGAATATGAGTTTTGGTAGTAAGTGACTGTTCGCAAAATATCACGTTTCCAAGATTACCATAGTAGAAGTTATATTAAAAAAACTGATATGATAGGTAACCCTGTATCTTGGAAACATAAGTAATTAGGAAAAATATTTACTTAGGTTTTTGTCTTATTTTGACTTGCTCAATCTTTTCCTAAATTTATGCCTATAAGTTTAGGGACACCTTGTATATATGGGGCGTGGCCTCGCCTCCCTCCAACGCGTCACAGTAGCTTGTGTGATAAACGACATGACGAATGTTGATCAGGTAAGACGACCTTGAAAATTAAATGATAATAATGCAAAAAATCTCATTAACGTTCTTTTCGTTGTTGCAAATTAATTCGCTTGTAGTTTAATTTCAATAAGTTTATTTTTGTGTAATTTTAAATTTCTTTATTAAAATTAAATAACAATGACTGTTTACACGGTACCGGAAAGAACACAAATTGTTATATGGTATTTCGGTGGCAATTCTTATGCCGAAATTCAATTTTTATTTCCGGTGGCGTTCGAAAATCGGCCTACTCCTGCGGTCTCTACGATGCACGATATCGTCGAGAATTTTAGAAGACATGGTTGTGTCCACCCTGGATGCAAACGTTGTCGTGGTCCTTCAGTGGAAAATCCAGAGCGCGAAATGAGGGATATCATGGTCTGTGTGGCGTCTGAAGCAGATTCAAATAAGACGTTAAATGACATTGCTGAAGAAGTTGGTATCAGTCGCATAGCGGTGTACGAAATTTTAAAAAAATATAAATTTCGTTCCTATAAGTACGGAATTCACCAGGAACTGTACGAAGGCGATTACCTGCGACGAATGGAGTTTTGCGAGGAGATGATGGACCGTGCAAATGCGGACGACAATTTTATTAATAACATCCTTTTTACGGACGAATCTACGTTTCCTTTTCACGGCCGTCACTACAGCATGACCCATCGATATTGGTCTCGTCACAACCAGCATCGGCAATTGCCACTACGTGCCCAACACCGGCCGAAAGTCAAGGTGTGGTGCGGCATTTTTCGCAGCAATGTCATTGGTCCCTTTTACATTGAAGGAAACCTCAATACTAACGATTATTTGAATCTGCTCCGAACTCAAGTGGTCCCAGCTCTCCAGGCAATCGAACCCGATTTAGACAATGTTTGGTTTCAGCAGGACGGATGTCCAGTACATAACGCGCTTGTTGTGCGTGAGTACCTGAACCAAACATTTCCAAATCGACTGATTGCTGGGCAAGGTAGTACCATTCCATGGCCAGCACGATCTCCGGATTTATCGCCCTTGGATTTCTATCTGTGGGGCTACATCAAAACCCGGGTGTTTGTTGCGCATGATAGAGCGAACAATTTGGATGAGTTGCGAGATCGCATCCAACTCGAATGCCAGAATGTTCCCCCAATCATGTTTGCTAACACCCGTAGGGAATTCTACGACCGTCTCGGGTATTGTTTGAGAAGGAGGCCATTTCGAAAATTTAATTTAAATTAATTTTAGTTTTTTAGAATACTTACTTTTTAGTTTTATTTTTTTACATTTATTTTGCGTTTTAGTTTCATTTTTAATTTTTGTTTTCTTTTTGAATTGCGTTTTAATTTACAATCAACGTTAAAAAACCAAGAAAATTTCAGCATCAATAATTATTATATGATGATTATAATCATTAACAGTTTGACTTTTGAGGATCGGTAACGATTAGAGAAAAATTCAGGTACATTTCTCCGTTGCTGGCAGGTTACTGAATGCAGGCGATGCCTGCTATCAATGGAGCAAAAAAACGTGGTTTGGGCAAAAAAACTCAAAAAGTTTTTAAATTTTCACAGTTTTTTCAGATGGACATAGTGAGTCCGAATGTCATTTTGCAGCAGATTTAGGGGTGCTCTCGCTGAACAGGGGTGATTTAAAGAAAAAATGAGGCGGACGGCAGAACGCTGCCAATAGGGCTTAACGAAATCGAAAAATTCTGTTTGTAAAAAATTCTTTAGAGTATGCTGATTAAAAAACCGCGCGACAAGCCTAGTCTATCTCTTATTCAACGTGGCAACCGTGTAAACCGTGCATACGTAGTGATTAAATTGCTTTTGTTTTACATGGTTTTTGGCGTAAAATATTTTAATTATATCTCTGTAAGTTAACGTTTTCACTTTTTTAACAACTAGCAATAGTTACTAAATAAAAAACATTGAATTAAAGCTTAAAAACACCATCTATCGAAGGTTATATACAGCAACGGTTTGTGTTGCGACGTTGCCACTGTTAAGTTTTTGTACTACAACGAAAAATGTCAACTTGCGTTTGCTGTAATAAATCTGCCGATGATCAAAAGACCGTATCCTGCTTTATGTGTAAAGAAATCTTCTTACATAAATGCGTTGGTCTTACTGTAGCGGAAATTAACTTATTAAAAAATAAGAAAAATCTTAACTGGACCTGTACATCGTGTTCAACTGAGAGTAACGTTAATATTATGGAATTAAAATCGCTTATAATTTCTTTACAAAAAGAAATTGAAACCCTTAAAAACAATTTATTACCAGCTACTTTGCAAACTTCTACTTTTACTATTGATGAAGTAATAAGCGAAATTGAAAATCGGAATTCTCGAAAAGGTAATATTATTATATTCGGCCTAAATGAAGATGTCAATAAATCTGCTAATGAACGTCATGAAGAAGATAACCATAGTGTAAATAATATTGTTAATCATTTAATACCGAACAATGATATTGGAATTCGTCAAAAGTTTAGACTTGGAAAGTTGGATCCCAATAAAACCTCCCCTAGACCAATTAAAATTTGTTTTACTTCCAATGATACTCCACATTTATTAATTCGTAATGCTAATAAGTTAAAGGAGAGTAATCGCTTTAAAAACCTGTCCATTTCCTTTGATAAAACTCCCAGACAACAGGATCAATACAAAAAAGTTAAAGACGAATTAAAATTGAGGACTGATAAGGGCGAGTCTAATATAAAGATAAAATATATTCATGGAACTCCACAAATTGTGAATTTAAACTAGCAACGCCCAACAGAACATTCGCTTTTACTATATGTTTTCAAAATGTGAGAGGTCTCAACTCAAAAACTGATTTAGTGTTTTCTGCTGTTTCTGATTTGGATTACGACTGTATTGCATTTGTAGAAACTTGGCTAACTAGTGAGGTGTTGAGCAGTGAAATATTTCCTAATAGTTATTTGGTTTATAGAAGTGATAGAGATCTGATCCGGACTCAAAAATCTAAAGGTGGAGGAGTATTGTTAGCATTTAAAGATAAATACAATGTTACTAATTTAAACTGTGATAATTTAAATAATCTAGTCCCAATCATAGATATTTTGGGTTGTAAGTTTAAATCTAAGTTAGTAAGTATATACATTCCCCCGCAAGTAAGCTTTGCTGAATTTGAGTCATTTTTTGAATTATTTGAGACTACTGTTGTTGATGTTGTAAATGTGGTTATACTGGGGGATTTAAATGCTTCTAATTTTGTATGTCGTAATCTAAATGACTTTAAAACTCGCATAATTACAAATTTTATGCAAATAAATTTGTTCGCTCAGTATAACAACATACTAAACAGTAATAATAAACTGCTTGATTTGTGCATTTCCAACTTATCATGTGATGTAACTAGGGAGTTTTTGCCTATTGTACCTGAAGATGAGTATCATCCCACTTTACTAATTAATATTGAATTGGGCTCTGAAAGGTCTCAAAGATTTCCAAATAATTGCTTAGATAAATAATATAACTTCAAAAAAGCTAATTTTCTCGGACTGTACGAAGCACTTCGTAAAGTTAATTGGGATTTTCTTGGGGACCTTTCTGACCCTAATTATGCTCACTGAGTGGCGGCTGGTGGATTTTAAGTATACCAATATCTCAGTTATTAGACATGGGACCCACACCAAATTTATAATAGTTTATATTGACATTAAATAAACAAGTTCGGCGCAAACAGAATTTAAATTGAAGTTTGCGAAAAAAAGTTAGTTTTTCCTGTCGCCTACCCTGCCTCCAGGCCCCCCTATTTGAGATAATTCAAATTAAAGTGGTGCAATTTATTATCCACTGTAATTTATCGACAAATTTAAAATTTTATTTAAAAAATCCAAATATTACAGTTTTTATACCATTTTAAATATTTTTTTATTTTAATAAAATAAATAATAAAAATTTAAAATCAAATAAAATCTGTAATATTTGGATTTTTTGAATAAAATTTTAAATTTGTCGATAAATTATAGTAGATAATAAATTGCACCACTTTAATTTGAATTATCTCAAATAGGGGGGCCTGGAGGCAGGGTAGGCGACAGGAAAAACTAACTTTTTTTCGCAAACTTCAATTTAAATTCTGTTTGCGCCGAACTTGTTTATTTAATGTCAATATAAACTATTATAAATTTGGTGTGGGTCCCATGTCTAATAACTGAGATATTGGTATACTTAAAATCCACCAGCCGCATAATATGCTGTTGATGAATTTTACAAAATTATTTACTCATTATTTGATCAATTTGTTCCTTTGTATAATAGTTTTAAACGGATATACCCATCATGGTATACAGTTGAATTAATCAATAACATTAAATTAAAAAAACACTATCATAGTAAATTTAAACGTACTAAATGGATGATTATAAAAGATTAAGAAAATATATAAAAAAACAAGTAAGAGTAGCCTATAATACATATCTTACTAAAGTTGAATCTGGCTTTAAATCAGATCCTAAGAGTTTTTGGCACTTTATACAATCAAAGAAAGGGGGCTCGCGAATTCCATCTCATATGTTTTTTGAAAATGATGAATATGAGTCTTCTGAAGAAATAGTTGATGGTTTTGCCAACTTCTTTAAAAGTGTTTATGAGATTTCTGACAACAATATTGTAACTATAAATACAAGTAATAATAGTTCAAGCCATATTCACCTAAATTGTTTTCAAGAAAATGATATAAAAAAAGCGATTTCATCTCTTAAAAATAACTCATCCCGTGGTCATGATCAAATTCCCAGTTTCTTCATTAAAGATTGCCATAATCTGTTAGTTTCACCTCTTCTCACTATTTTTAATATAATATTAAAAACTTCCAAATTTCCTTCATTATGGAAAGTTACTCGTGTCACTCCTATCTTTAAAGCGGGCAATTATCATGACATTGGTAATTATAGACCCATTGCGATTTTGTCCAACTTGTCGAAGCTTTTTGAGAAGTCATTATATTTTTACATCTACAATGGCATGTCCCAGAGCATCTCACCCTATCAGCATGGTTTTATTCATAAACGGTCTACAGTTACTAACTTGTTTGATTTTACTCAATATACTTCCAATGTTTTGGATCAAAAGGGCCAAGTGGATGTAATTTATACTGACTTCTCTAAGGCGTTTGATAAAGTTGATCATACTATCTTACTTTGTAAACTTGATTCTATTGGTCTAAGTAAACCGTTATGTAATCTTATTCGCTCTTACATTAGTAACCGCCAACTTTACGTATTTTTTAATGGTTTTAGGTCTAGTTGCTTTGTTCCTACGTCTGGAGTCCCTCAGGGATCAAATTTGGGTCCTTTGCTGTTTAATATATTTATTAATGATTTGTCGTCTTTGTTAAACTGTAAACATCTCCTATTTGCCGATGATTTAAAGTTGTTTGCTAGAATTACAACGGTTGAAGATTGCATTTTACTGCAGAATCATCTGAATGTGGTACATCAATGGTGCAAATTGAACAAGCTAGTTTTGAACATTTCTAAATGCAAAACTTGTACTTTTTCCCTTAAGAATGATTTGATAACTTACCAATACTCTTTAAACAATAATGTTCTTTCTTTTTGTGAAAGTGTTAATGATCTTGGCGTATTATTTGATAATAAATTAACATTCTCGAGTCATATACAAAATTTAGTTTCCCAAGCATGTAAATTATTAGGTTTTATTAGCAGAAATTCGAGAGGATTTAAAACTGAAATCGCTTTAAAATCCTTATACTTCTGTTTAGTAAGATCTAAAATTGAATACTGCTCTATTATTTGGTCTCCGCACTATAACAACTCAGTTATATTACTTGAATATGTTCAACGTAAGTTTTTAAAACTTCTGGCACTCAGGCTGGATAATGTGTACCCAAACAGGGGCATTGATCATCAATTATTACTTGAAAGATTTAATGTTGATTCGCTGCATTTTCGAAGAGTATGTTCTGGTTTAAAATTTTTGTACAAAGTTTTTCACAACGAGATTGACTGTTCTAATATCTTATTTATGTTTAATCTACATGTTCCTAGACTTAATTCTCGTAATAGTAATATGTTTTATTGCAATAATGCTCGTACTGCAATGTTAGCTTACTCACCAGTTCATGTTATAACTAACAATTACAATTTAATAAGCCATTCATGTGATTTGTTTTTTAATAGCTTAAATTATTTATTAGCTATTGCTAAAGATATATTTGAAACCTAAGGTTCTCTATTTGCATATAATTGTATATTTTTGTCCTATTATTGGAATGTATTGTTCTGTTGGGCAAATAAATTATTATTATTATTATTATTATTATCGTTTAGGCCCTAGAGCGCCTTTTCGGAAATGGTGCACGTGTAAAAACGCGTTTTTGCACACTTTTCACGTTTCGCGCGCTATAGCGCATTAATAATTATTCGATTTCAATTATTCAAAAACTGTATTATTCTCGATTTAATGTGCCATAAGCACGTTTTTTAAGCGGTCCGACAGCTATAAAATTAATGATTTCACAAAATGTTAAAGTTCAACCTTTTTGTAAAATTCAGCTAATGTAGGTGATTTTAGAAAGGATTTATTTTTACAAAAATCTATAAGGCTCAGATCAAGTATTTTTTTAATGTGATAGCTCATAGTTTCCCGCATTCAAATGTATTGTTGTTTTTGTTAATTTATGCATGGCAAATAATTCAATAATTTATATTTTTGTTTTATTTATTCCAAATAATGATGTTAAATATAACAACCGGTTTATTGGTATTTAATTTAGTTTCGCTGATTCCATTTCAACTGACATTTCTTCAACCAGAAGTAAAGGACATTTTTTGTGTTACTAAATTTTCAAACGAAATTTATTTAAATTTGGGAACACCAAGCCTCATGATTATGAAAAACTTCAACAAAATTTTTAAATGGAAGTAGCGGCCAGCGAAAACCGTTTTTTTTTTAATATGTTACAGAAGAATTTAGAAAATTTAATTTTTTACATTATAAAATTAATGTTATTTATTTTAAAATTTAAATTGGAACGTTATTTTATGTAATAAAAATAACTGTATAAATTATTATGATGATTTGTTAATTATTCCAATTACACTTTTATTTGCATCATTTATTGCAATTATATTTATTGTATATTTATTTAAAATAAAATGATAGGCAATAAAAAAAAATTTAATTAAACAATTTTATTTACTTAAACCTTTACACATATATGTAAAAAATACAACTCCATTAACACGAAAAACTGGTTACTAAAATACAATGTCAAATTATTTTCGATTCCACTTAGAGGATACTATTCGACAAGTGCATTGTGTATCATCAGAGCAAATAAGGATGTTTTATATGAAATATTTTAACTTATTCTAAGTTTAATTGAATATCCACAGTGTATGTTACAAGCGATTCCAACTGTTTACTGGTTTACTTACTTACTACTTACTAGTTTTCTCGATTGTAATATGCTTTTTGAAAATTAACATACATAAAATAGGATAATGCATATCTCCCAATTCCAAAATCGAAATTTTGTTTTTCATAAGGAAAGCTTTCATAATTTAAATATAATTTAATATATATATATATATATATATATACATGCACGGCTATCAATACGAAGCCCGGTGCATTACACTGGCTAGTCGAAGCCCGGTAATGCGGGACGGGCGGTTAACTGTTCGTTGGTGCATAAACAACAAGTGACACACTCCGCTGTGTATCAGAAGCCCTGCGGTGTTGACAATGTCTAAATTTATAATTATAGGCAAATTTGATTTAAAATACCTAGACTATACCTAAACTTAACCTATATTTTTAAATAATGACGTAGGTATACTTAAATATTTAATAATATAGTTGAATTATAATTATTATAATAAAAATTATTATTATAATAATTATTATTAAATTAATTATAAGTCATTATTTAAAAATTTTGTCTAAATTTATAATTATAGGCAAATTTGATTTAAAATATCTAGACGATACTTAAACTTAACAATATTCTTAAATAATGACGTAGGTATACTTAAATATTTAATAATATTGTTGAATTATAATTATTATAATAATAATTATCGTTAAATTATAATTATTTATATTATAATAATTTAAAAGTTTTGTTGAATTTAGGTACCTACATATAGGTATAAACATTTCATTTATTTTGTTTATACATCATAATTTTGAAAAGGTTTAAATATCTTATACACTGTATAAGATATTTAAACCTTTTCAAAATTATGATGTATAAACAATTTATAATTCATGAAAAAAATATTCAGTCAGTTTCACTTGTTTTGATTCCCATTTAAGTTTTACACAAAATTACCTAACCTCAACAATAATTCTTAAAATAATTATAATTATTGATATATTTGTATATTTTTTATTAACATATGGAAATATATTTTTAAAGGCTTAACTTTTAAACAAAAACGAATCGCATCCATGTCATTTAAGAAAAAATGTTTATAATTAACCCAGCTATCATCTGACAAAGTTTGCCATAGAGCTTGTATAATATACAGGGTGCTCTACAAGCTCTATGGCAAACTTTGTCAGATGATAGCTGGGTTAATTATAAACATTTTTTCTTAAATGACATGGATGCGATTCGTTTTTGTTTAAAAGTTAAGCCTTTAAAAAATATATTTCCATATGTTAATAAAAAATATACAAATATATCAATAATTATAATTATTTTAAGAATTATTGTTGAGGTTAGGTAATTTTGTGTAAAACTTAAGTGGGAATCAAAACAAGTGAAACTGACTGAATATTTTTTTCATGAATTATAAAGACCTAGTTTTTTTTTAAATTATTAGATTTAAATACACCAAAAATTCTAAAAAATCTAAATAATGACGTATATTCTAATACACTGCCCGACAAAATTATCGCATAATAAATATAAAAAAATTAACTCTAAAACGCCTTTACCAATCTTTATGAAATTTTGGATAAAAATACTTCAAATTATATCTCAATTTACGTGTTAGAGGGTTTTTCGAGAAAATATTTTTACAGCCTTTTTATTTAATAATGAAAAAAAGTTCAAAATATTATTTTTAGGGAATTTTTTTAAATAAATAAAAACTATGCTGTTATACTTTTTTGCAGTATATTACACTGTTCTATCACAAAGGAAAAAAAATCGATCAAATTGACCTGCCTGGACAAAATATGTATACAAAATGTACATTTAACGAAAATTCGCCCAGATACAAATTTAAGAATCCCGCATTATTTTCCTCGCCTTCCTATCAAAAAGTCATCGAGCGTATAGTCCCCATTGTTGCTAGATGTACGGGCTTCGTATACTGCGTAATACTTATACAAAGCTGTATATAATCTCCTTTGACTCGTGTGCCCCCTACCGCCAAAGCATTGGAACTAAGGGTGTATATTTTTGAATGGTTTGAATGGCATTAGGAAGCCCACCACTTTTTCGCCATTGAAACAAGGGGGCATCACTTAACTCTAAAACAAATTTATACACGCTAATTTTAGTAACCCGATTTCGGGCTTCGTAAAAACCGAGTGGGCTTCGTTTATACTGTAGAATGTAACGTTTCGGGCTTGGTAATGTAGGATTGCATATATATATATATATATATATATATATATATATATACATGCACGGCTATCAATACGAAGCCCGGTGCATTACACTGGCTAGTCGAAGCCCGGTAATGCGGGACGGGGCGGTTAACTGTTCGTTAGTGCATAAACAACAAGAGACACACTTCGCTGTGTATCAGAAGCCCTGCGGTGTTGCCAATGTCTAAATTTATAATTATAGGCAAATTTGATTTAAAATACCTAAACTATACCTAAACTTAACCTATATTTTTAAATAATGACGTAGGTATACTTAAATATTTAATAATATTGTTGAATTATAATTTTTATAATAAAAATTATTATAATAATAATTATTATTAAATTCATTATAAGTCATTATTTAAAAATATTGTCTAAATTTATAATTATAGGCAAATTTGATTTAAAATACCTAGACGATACTTAAACTTAACAATATTCTTAAATAATGACGTAGGTATACTTAAATATTTAATAATATTGTTGAATTATAATTATTATAATAATTATCGTTAATAAAAGGTTTAAATATCTTATACAGGGTGCTCTACAAGCTCTATGGCAAACTTTGTCAGATGATAGCTGGGTTTATAAACATTTTTATAAACATTATTTCTTAAATTATTATAAACATTTTTTCTTAAATGACATGGATGCGATTCGTTTTTGTTTAAAAGTTAAGCCTTTAAAAATATATTTCCATATGTTAATAAAAAATATACAAATATATCAATAATTATAATTATTATAAGAATTATTGTTGAGGTTAGGTAATTTTGTATAAAACTTAAATGGGAATCAAAGAAGTGAAACTGACTGAATATTTTTTTCATAAATTATAAAGACATCTAGTTCTTTTTAAATTATTAGATTTAAATACACCAAAAATTCTAAAAAATCTAAATAATGACGTATACTTTAATACACTACCCGACAAAATTATCGCATAATAAATATAAAAAAAATAGCTCTAAAACGCCTTTACCAATCTTTATGAAATTTTTGATAAAAATACTTCAACTTATATCTCAATTTACGTGTTAGAGGGTTTTTCGAGAAAATATGTTTAAAGCCTTTTTATTTAATAATGAAAAAATGTTCGAAATATAACTTTTAGGGAATTTTTTTAAATAAATAAAAAATATGCTGTTAAAGAGCGTATTTTTTTAGTACACCCTGAAAATTTTGTACAAATCAAACGAACATTAACGAAGATACAGCGCTTCAAAGTCGGTAAAAATGACGCCTTTTTGATTATTTTGCTGAAAAGTGGTCATTTTTCACGACTTTGAAGCGCTGTATCTTCATTATTGTTCGCTTGATTTGTACAAAATTTTCAGGGTATACTAAAAAAATACGCTCTTTAAGAGCATATTTTTTATTTATTTAAAAAAATTCCCTAGAAGTGATTTTTCGAACTTATTTTCATTATTAAATAAAAAGGCTTTAAACATATTTTCTCGAAAAACCCTTGAACACGTAAATTGAGATATAAGTTGAAGTATTTTTATCCAAAATTTTTTATGGCAGTGTATTTAAAAATAGTGTGATTTATAATTATTTTAATAAAAACTATTATATTATTGAATGAATTATAAGTCATTATTTAAAAATATTGTCTAAATTTATAATTATAGGCAAATTTGATTTAAAAGACCTAGACCATAGTTGAGGACCATCCGTGGAAAACCGGCTATATCCATTTTAATAAATGTTGGGAAAATTTAGAAAAACTAAACCAAATTAAAAGTTGAAAAATAAAAAAAATAAGTGGGGAAAATTGCTATTTAGTTTAGCATCCTATAAACAAGAAAAATGTATTACAAACCAAATATTGTTTTATAGCTACATTATAAAGTTAAAGCTGCCTTTTATCCAATAAAAATCGTAGATAAAATATTACTTTAACCAAAACGGTTGATAAAATAATATTGTAATGGTACACTGAGAAAAAAATGGGACAAATAAACTGTTTACCTAATACTTTTATTTGTAGTATTTATACTTATAAGTATAAATGGACAATCCTTATCTAAAAGGAACCAAGCGAAAAAAACTATTTTTGGACTTAACAACATTTTTTGTAAAATAACTCATTTTTAATAATGCTCAAAAAGTTTCTCATTATTTAGAACTTCTTTTAAATTATTGAGAGGACTTTCAAATTATAATTAAGTTTTTGAGCAGCATTAAAAATGAGTTAGGTATATACAAATAAAGAACCCAATTTCTTATTGTTGTTTGGTCGTTGTTTGCCATGTATAAATAAATTGACCAGTTGTGAATGTTAATTGACAAATTGCCATGAGAAGCTATCTGTCAAAAAGCAGTTTTAAGTGTATTACGAAAGTATTTAACAAAACATTGCCTTTTAATCCACGCCATGTAGTGAACAAAACATAATTTTGGGAATATAACATTTGTTTTGAAAATCAGTAGATACAAATTTAAGAATCCCGCATTATTTTCCCCGCCTTCCTATCAAAAAGTCATCCAGCGTATAGTCCCCATTGTTGCCAGATGTACGGGCTTCGTATACTGCGTAATACTTATACAAAGCTGTATATAATCTCGTTTGACTCGTGTGCCCCCTACCGCCAAAGCATTGGAACTAAGGGTGTATATTTTGATAGGTTTGAATGGCATTAGGAAGCCCACCACTTTTTCGCCATTGAAACAAGGGGGCATCACTTAACTCTAAAACAAATTTATACACGCTAATTTTAGGAAGCCCGATTTCGGGCTTCGTAAAAACCGAGTGGGCTTCGTTTATACTGTAGAATGTAACGTTTCGGGCTTGGTAATGTAGGATTGCATATCTATATATATATATATATATATATATATATATATATATATATATACAAAATTCTTTCATTGCTGCGTCCATACATTTATAAAATCCCTATTCTTATTGCGTCAACGACCTTACTGCATCAGTATATCTGACGCACTAATGTCAAGCGCTTATTTCTTAAAATTTACTTCATCCCAGCACTTTCTAAGATTCTTGCTAATACAGATCTGTGTAGAATTTAATGCCCAATTTTTGTGTCTAAAAATTGTTTATGTCCGACCCTGCGTTTTTTAAATATTTAGAAAAATTTGAACACAAAAAATGTGCAGCAACATACTAAAAATGGAAAAAATGTGTATATTTAGTTCAACCCATTTGACGATGAGGGCGTTGCGATAATATACGTTTTTCAATATACGTGTTTTTAAATACTGTATGTTGTTGCGTCGCACAATTTGGCAACGTCTCGCCTATGATTTTAATATTTGAATTAAACTCACGATATGCGAATGGTTGCGAATTCAATGGTAGCGCTGTCTCTCTCGCACCGTGTGACGTCACGCTAGAGACAGTTGTTCTTTCGTTTAAATGTAATCATATTATAATCTTGGGGCGCGCGTCGAGTTTTATGAAATTTACAATTATGACGGTCGATTTATTAAAACTGATTGTAAGATAAAATTGTTTTCTCGATTTTTATGTAAGAATGTCATATTCTCGCACGCAAAATCGTTGAAGAATGAAGCTCATTCTTAAACGATTTTTGGTAACATTTAGTTTTTAAGTATTGGTACCCCCAAAATGTCAAACTGTTTAATAACCTCAAATTCATTACTTTTATTAAAAATGAAGCCTTTATTATTGTTTTGTAATATTAAGTTTGCTCCAACAATGCATTTTAATGCAAAATTTTAAGTTTTATGTGAAAAAGTGCAGTTCAGGTTGTACTTGTGCAGGATAACAAATATTGTCATTTTGTGTTGCCAACTGACATTTTGCGAGAAAAATCCCCCAACTAACAACGACCACAAAACAATTAAAAAAACCTAAATAAAAGTTAAAATCGAGAAAATAGTATAAATCACACGTTGCAGAAGGCTATTCTCGCACTCATTCGTTCGTCCACTCGCTCCTTCGTCGCTCGAGGCCAAATTTCGAATTCGTGCGAGAATATGTGGCCTTCTGCAACTTGTACTTTAATATACTATTCTACATAAGTAATTGTGACAATGTATTTTTAAATTATATATGCAGATGCAGATTTAAAGGCAGAAAAACGATTATCATTTTTTTACGCTTATAATCGTAAAAAAATGATCATCGTTTTTCTGTTAATTTTACTATTTCAAAAATAATAAAAGTTTTTCATGTTTTTAGATAGGTACTTAAAAAAAAAGGTTAATATCAATGTAAATAACTACAATGTGTTTTATGTTAATAACAGGTAATTCAAAAAATTTTTAAAAAAGTAAAACATCAATGTTATAAATACAGGGTGTTTCTACTAAAAATTTACAATCTAAATTAGGCTTTCTAATAAATATTTTTCAATAATTGAAATTATTGAGCTTTTGTTTTTGAATTATCAAACTTTGTTTTGAAGTAAAACTTTTTATGTAAGTTATTTATGGGCGGATTAAAAAAAATTAGTTTTTAGTAAATTTTGACATTTTTTCTTTAGTATCTGTGGCGGCATAGCTTCAACAATCGAACGTGCGGGCATAGCAACGAACATTTGAATAAAATTTAATAGAGAGAGACGTCAATTATATTTGTCAAGAATTGTAACTCAATAAAGTTATACTATAATTAAATAGGAGATATCAGTCTTTATTTCCTATATTGGTGACCCCGACGAAAACCTAAACTCAAGATGTTTCGAGATGAGGATCAACTCGTCGCCCTTCGTGGAGAAAATGAGCAGCTTCAGCGGCAAATTGAAGAATTACGCCAGCAAGCGGAGCGAGAGCAACAACAACATCCACAATTGGAGCAGCAGCAACCACATGCCGCAGATCATCGCCCTGCAGTTCATCGTGTCGCCGTAAAGTTGCCGCCTTTTTGGTCCGACAAACCAAGTTTGTGGTTTGCGCAAGCTGATTCACAGTTTACATTGTCTGACATCACAAATGAGGTAACAAAGTTCCATTATGTTGTTTCTCAACTTGACGCACGAATCGCATTGGAAATTGAGGACGTCATAACAAATCCTCCTCCAGTAAATCCGTACACATTTTTGCGCACAAAATTAATTGCTCGCTTGTCTGCGTCTGAGGAACAACGAGTCCGCCAACTTATCAGCGAGGAAGAACTCGGCGATCGCAAACCGTCGCAGTTTCTCCGTCATCTACGCTCTCTAGCTGGTACCACCGTAGTGCAAGATAACCTCTTACGTCAACTTTGGCTTCAACGAATCTCGTCCAACGTCCGTGCTATTCTTGCAACGCAGTCCGAATTGCCGCTCGACAACCTTGCGGAGCTTGCTGATAAAATCGTCGAAGTTTCTCCGAGCATACCAACTTTTACCGTAAATGCTGCGCTCAACGACAAAAGTACCGAAAGCAACCTGTTAAACGCTATTGCTGATTTGCAAAAGCAAGTAGCTGAGCTGTCAACTTCTCGCTCACGTCCTCGCTTTCGTCCTCGCAGTTCTAACCGCAATTTTAGACAGAGGAGTAATACTTATACTCGAGACAATTCTAACCAACAATCAGGCCAAGTTTGTTGGTATCACAAAAAATTTCAGCAAAATGCTAAAAAGTGTGTTCCGCCTTGTAAATTTTCGGGAAACGACCAAAGCAGTCTGTAAGGACGGCATCTGACTGCTCATCATCTAGTAGCCGTCTCGTCGTAATTGATAAAAATTCAAAACACAAGTTTCTCATTGATAGTGGGTCTGATTTATGTTGTTTTCCTCGTCGTTTACTTCGTGATCGTCGTTCTCCCATAAATTATGATTTATGTGCCGCAAATGGAAGCAGGATCAAAACTTACGGTTTTCTAACCTTAAACCTCAACTTGGGACTTCGACGTAATTTCTTGTGGAAATTCATCGTTGCTGATGTTGATTTACCAATCATCGGTTCGGATTTTCTCGCTCATTATCATCTTTTACCAGATTGTCATAATAAATTCATCGTTGATGGAACCACTGGACTTCAAGCTCAAGGTTTATTGCAAACTTCTTTACAGTGTAGCGTTAAAGTTATCAACGATTCTTCGTTGTTCTCTGCTCTTATTTTTGAGTTTCCTGAAATTACTCGACCATCTGGATTGCCACGAGAAATTAAACACGAAACCGTTCATCACATTCGCACGACTCCTGGACCTCCGGTTACAAATAAGGCTCGTCGGCTAGGTCCTGAAAAATTAAAAATTGCTCGAAAAGAATTTGACGACATGTTGCAAGCTGGTACAACTCGTCCATCCGAGAGCTCATGGTCTTCTCCTTTACACTTAGCACCAAAAAGTGACTCAACTTGGCGTCCCTGTGGAGATTATCGCGCGTTGAACGCTCGAACTATCCCAGATCGTTATCCTATCCGTCATATTCATGATGTTACGTACTTTATTGATGGTTGTACATTATTTTCCAAGATTGATTTAGTAAAAGCTTATCAACAAATTCCAGTAGCTGAGGAAGATATTTGCAAAACTGCTATAATCACTCCATTTGGACTTTTTGATTTTCCATTTATGACGTTTGGACTTCGAAACGCCGGTCAAACATTTCAAAGGTTCATGGATGAAGTTTTGCACGGTTTGGACTTCTGCTTTGTATATATGGATGACATTCTCGTTTTCTCTCATTCTAAAGAAGAACATGAACGACATTTGAGAATAGTCTTCGAACGACTCGCAAAATATGGAATGGTCATCAACGTAAAGAAGTGCATTTTTGGAGTTTCTGAGGTAATTTTTATTGGTTATACCATCTCTGCCGCTGGCATTCGAGCTCCAGAAGAGCGTGTTCAGACAATCAAGGACTATCCTTTACCAAAAACAGCTCAAGGCCTTCGACGTTTTCTTGGCATGTTAAATTTTTACCGCAGATTCATACCTCACACCTCTGAATATGAAGCTCCACTACACGACGCAATCAGCAATCCACTCCTGAAAGGCTCTCAACCGATCAATTGGACACCCGAACTTGAAGAAGTTTTCATAACCTGCAAAAACTGCATTTCTTCTGCTTCACTTCTTGTTCACCCTCGCATTGGTGCACCACTTGGTTTATTCGCAGATGCTTCGAATCATTCTGTTGGCGCTTGTCTACAGCAGCTTGTTGATGACGTTTGGCAACCACTCGCATTCTTTTCAAAGAAAATGTCTTCGAAAGAAAGTTCTTGGCCTGCTTACTATCGTGAACTTCTTGCAATTTATACTGCAATCCAGCATTTTCGTCATTTTTTGGAAGGATATTCATTTACGATTTTCACAGATCACAAACCATTGATTTACGCTTTTCAACAGAAACGTGAAAAACTTCCACCAGTGCAGCTCAGACAACTCTCGTTTATCGCAGAATTTTCAACTGACATTCAACATATTAAAGGTGTCGATAATGTCGTCGCTGATACTCTTTCACGAATTGAAGCTGTTTCTGCACCACTTGATTACGAATTGCTAGTTAAATCTCAAGAAGAAGACGAAGAACTGAAGAAGATCATTCAAGAAAACTCATCTTTACGCATCGAACGTGTACCAATTCCTGGATCCTCACTTACTGTGTTCTGTGACACATCTACAGGAAAATCTCGGCCTTTTATCACAAAATCGTTTCGTCGTTGCATTTTCAATCAATTGCACAACTTAAGTCATCCTGGTGCCAATGCTTCGCTCAAGTTAATTAACAACCGTTTTATTTGGCCTTCCATGAACAAAGATTGCCGAGATTGGACGCGTGCTTGCAATGAATGTCAACGATCAAAGATTTCTCGTCATGTCCATGCTCCTCTTGGAAATTTTGAAATTCCAACACAGAGGTTTTCTCATATCCACATCGATCTGATTGGTCCACTACCACCTGCACGTTCCTTTCGATATTGCTTGACTGTCATCGATCGTTTTACACAAAATAACAAAAACACAATACAAATTTGAATGTCTTATAATAATAATTATTATAATTTTAATTATTGTAATAATAATAATATTACATCATATTATAATAATAACATTACTAAACAAAATTAAACATAATAATATCATTAAACAATGCAGTAGCAAGTTAAATAAGTAGTTTCGAAACTCGAATGTTGAGCGGTCTATGGAATGTCACCCCGTCCATTATCTCTATGTTCAGGCATAATTAAATACATGTAAATCTTAAAATCAAATAATACCACACAATGTTAGTTAAAAAAAATTGTCTTAATTTTAAAAACATTCAATCCCCCGGGGGCGTGGCAAAAATTATTTTTAAAAATTAAAAAAAACAGCTTATACAAATACCCTTCTCACAACTTTTTTTTAACCAAGTGAGATTTCCAAAAATAATTATTTAAGCCCAGCCTACCGAATTTCTAATTTTTGCCGCGCCCCCGGGGGATTGAATGTTTAAAAAAAATTTTTTAACTTACATTTTGAGTTTGGCATATTGAAAAACTATAAGGTATTAACTCACTTGTAACACAAAAAAAATCTTGTTAATAAATTTTAATTTTAAGCCCCTCCCCAAAGCTTTTAAAGTTCTAATATGCAGCGTGGTGCGCGGCGTAAAATTAAAATACATAAATATTTTTTTTGTGTGTCTTAAGTGAGTTAATACCTAATAATTATTTAATATGCCAAATTCAAAATTTAACTTAAAAAATATTTTTTATTGAATTTTGAGAAATTTCAACCCCCCGGGGGCGCGGCTAAATTTGTTTTAAAAAATTTGAAAAAAACAGCTTATTTGTGTACCCTTCTTACAATGACAATGAACCCTCAAAAAAATAAAAGTTCCCGGGAATTTTTTGAATTTAGTGATTTTTTTATGTTCACGAAAATTTTTGTACTAAAATTGTACACCTTTTTGTGGCCTAGTTTACACAATAGATTTGGTCAATAAGTAGGGAATTAACTTGGAAATTAGTAAAATTAGGATAATTAGTAGGGAATTAGTGGAATTTCTAGGTATTTTTTAAATTCAAATGAAATTATAATATATAAGGGGAATTAGTAAGGAAATAGAGGAATTAGTAGCAATCCTGGGAATTTGTGTACACATTTTCTTTTGCGGTTTACCCTGAGGGTTAAACCGCAGGGGATTTTGGTGTACAATCTGTAGGAATTAGTAAGGAATTAAAGGAATTTGTGGAAAATTAAAGGAATTAGTAGGAAATTTGGGGAATTACTCGGTAAATTAGTAAGCAAATAGTGGAATTAGCGGGGAATTAGAAAGAAATTAGAAGAAAATTGATGTCTAGTTTAGCACTTGAATATAAAGAAAAAACAAAAAAAAAACCGGAAGTTACAGAGCTACTCCATTCTTTGCCAGTTCCAGATTGGGAGTAGTACCACTGCAGCATTGAAAAAAATGAAGAATGTTGTGTACAGCACACCATCCATATTTTAACAAAAATTAGTACTCGTTTCCTAAAATCAGGAATACATCTGCCCATTGGGAAATACACTGTCTTCTCTGGTCATCTCAGGGAATTAATTTTAAAGTTTCCAAAAGACAAACATCTCCTGACAGATTCGGATCTCAAAAGTGAAGACAAGATGAATTTTGCATCCGCAGAAAAAATGTGCAGTTTGATAGTAATTGAACGACTAAATAAGGAAATTCCACAAATTAAATAGAGCGTGGCGTATCTCAAGCTAAAGTACTACATCGAATCGTCGTTCTTAAATTCCAGCACTGTGTTGCATACTAGATTATATCGCATCTGGTATGTTGTATTTTTTACTAGAATCTGGAAAGCCTGGATTAAAGAACAAAAAGAATATAAAATAACAGACAACTTTTTGACCAGTAATTGTAACCTTTGCATCGAAACGCCCATGCTTTGATTAAACTAATACTGAAGCTTAACAGCGGTGAGTTAAAACCAGATATGTTCATCACCGGCATTTTTGGTAGCCAAGCATGTGAATCCTTATTTCGGGCTGCCAGATCCATGACTTTTACGTATTCAACAATAATACATTTTAGTATAAAGGATATGCTGAACCGAATTAAGAGAATTAAGACAACTGATACCATAAACAATCTGAGGGGGACTTTTACATTTCCAAGGGAAGACAAAAGATTAAAAACCAGACTAATAAAAGAAAATTTACCACGTGAAGAAGAAATTTTAAATTTGGATATCACTACAGTTAAAAAAGCTCTACAAAATGTCATAGAGGACATGAAACATCTTGGAATTAATGAAAAAGAAAACGATTGGAAATATATGCAGGTAGGTACCGTTAACCGTTAATAAGACGGAAACAAAATATTGCAATTACACAGGATAATGAAGACGCCGACGAAGACAACGCTAAAATTGTCGAAAACCCCGAAGAAAATTGGCAAAAACAAATATTAGTAATGAGGACGATAAAGTTATGGATGAAGTTATGGACTTAATTTCGAACGAGATTTCTAATGAAGATAGCGAATGTGATACTTTGGAAACGAGTTTTATAAGTTTAAAAGACTTTTCTAAAAAAGTGCACAGTGAATCGGAAAAATCACCGTACCTATATAATATTATATATTCAGTTATTAAAAAATCATCGTACTGCTGGCTTTTAGATCAGTCCGACGGTAGAGTAAGTACTGGCCGATTAAAATGATTTATAGGCAGTACAAGGAAAACACCGAAGAAAACACCTTGCAAAAATTCCAAGTCGACCTTGACTATAAATAGAAGCTATGCATGGATCAAGCTAGTTACTAGCTGCTAGTAGCACAAGCACTGTATCCTCCTCCGACTCTATCGTGATGGAACTCGACGACTCCGATGATTTGGAGGAGTTTTCAGATGAGATCTTGTCGTATAAATCAGAAAATGTATCGAAATTTGCCGGACTCGAGTTACACTTAGAAAACTATTATGCGGTTTTCTATGACCAATCGTGAGCTTTGCTGCACGAGCGAGGCGAATGTAGAACACACTATTTAGAAATGGCCGCCTTTCGCCACGAAATATGTACACTATTTTTTATGACAAAATGAAAATTCGACTTTCGCTGCCCTTTAAGAGAGAAAAATTGTTAATATTTAAGTTAATTCATAAACAAAAATATACCAAACTAAAGACAATAATTGGCTTAATTAATAATATTAATTATTAAAGAACTTATGTTAAGCAAAAGTCGAATTTATGCTGCTAGTGTCATGAAAAAGCATTGATTAATATAATACTTTTCTTTACGATTTTTCAAATGTGCTTAATAAAAGTGTTGCTGGGTAAAAAAGTTTTGCTAACCAGAAAAAGTATACTTTTCTTTACTATTTCTCTTAGTAAAGTAAGTATGCTATTTTTCATTAAGAATACGAACAAATATAGCCTTAAAAAATATACCCTTCAAAAAGAATTACTATAATATTAATGGTAATTATTTATGTTAAAATGTATAGCAAGAAAAAAATGGAAACTAAAACCTTGAAGGTTTAAAAAATAATAGGGATATTTAAAATTTAATATAAAATTAATTAAAACTTTTTAAACCTCACATTTCTAATAC
The DNA here is from genome assembly GCA_921294245.1 of Brassicogethes aeneus. NCBI lineage: Eukaryota > Metazoa > Arthropoda > Insecta > Coleoptera > Nitidulidae > Brassicogethes > Brassicogethes aeneus. The sequence continues at coordinate 4,506,066 of OV121137.1, forward strand.
AGACATTATTTTATAAACATGCAAAATATCAATATTAAAAATTACATAGAAGAAAAATCACATGTTAAAAATTCATTTATATCTTATTAAAGTTGACTCGCTAAATACCGTATTTCTAGGAGACGCAATAAGGTCGCGAAATGTAATGACGCAATATTGTATTACGGATATATATATATATATATATATATATATACATATACATAAATATACATCCTTAGTACAATATTGCGTCATTACAATTTGGCAACACTGTAGGACGCAATAAAGTCTGTACAAGCCATATAAAATTTAAAATGAAATATACACGTGACGCAATATTATATCAAGATTAAAATGAGTTGATAATGTAGTGACTTTTGAAAAAAAAAGTGTATATCTTATTTTTTAAGATAAAAAAAATCTGACCAGATTTTTGGAATCAGCAAAAAAAAGTACGCCAATATACTCTTCTATATTTTCGCTAAATACCGTATTTCTAGTAGACGCAATAAGGTCGCGAATTGTAATGACGCAATATTGTATTAGGGATGTATATATATATATATATATATATATAGATTTGTTTGACCGCACATATATATATATATATATATATATATACAAAATTCTATCATTGCTGCGTCCATACATTTATAAAATCCCTATTCTTATTGCGTCAACGACCTTACTGCGTCAGTATATCTGACGCACTAATGTCAAGCGCTTATTTCTTAAAATTTACTTCATCCCGGCACTTTCTAAGATTCTTGCTAATACAGATCTGTGAAGAATTTAATTCCCAATTTTTGTGTCCAAAAATTTTTTATGTCCGACCCTGCGTTTTTTAAATATTTAGAAAAATTTGAACACAAAATGTGTGCAGCAACATACTAAAAATGAAAAAAATTTGTATATTTAGTTCAACCCATTTGACGATGAGGGCGTTGCGATAATATACGTTTTTCAATATACGTGTTTTTAAATACTGTATGTTGTTGCGTCGCACAATTTGGCAACGTCTCGCCTATGATTTTAATATTTGAATTAAACTCACGATACTGTTGCGAATGGTAGCGCTGTTTCTCTCGCACCGTGTGACGTCACACTAGAGACAGTTGTCCTTTCGTTTAAATGTAATCATATTATAATTTTGGGGCGCGCGTCGAGTTTTATGAAATTTACAATTATGACGGTGGATTTATTAAAACTGATTGTAAGATAAAATTGTTTTGTACATAAGTAATTGTGACAATGTATTTTTTAAATTATATATGCAGATGCAGATTTAAAGGCAGAAAAACGATTATCATTTTTTACGCTTATAATCGTAAAAAAATGATCATCGTTTTTCTGTTAATTTTACTATTTCAAAAATAATAAAAGTTTTGCATGTTTCATTTACTTAAAAAAAAAGGTTAATATCAATGTAAATAACTACAATGTGTTTTATGTTATTAACAGGTAATTCAAAAAAATTTAAAAAAAAGTAATACATCAATGTTATAAATACAGCGTGTTTCTACTAAAAATTGACAATCTAAATTAGGCTTTCTAATAAATATTTTTCAATTGAGCTTTTGTTTTTGAATTATTAAACTTTGTTTTGAAGTAAAACTTTTTATGTAAATTATTTATAGGCGGATTAAAAAAAATAGTTTTTAGTAAATTTTGACATTTTTTCTTTGGTATCTTTAGTAGATTTATTACAGTTTTTACACAAAATAACAAAAACACAATACAAATTTAAATGTCTTATAATAATAATTATTATAATTTTAATTATTGTAATAATAATAATATTACATCATATTATAATAATAACATTACTAAACAAAATTAATCATAATAATATCATTAAACAATGCAGTAGCAAGTTAAATAAGTAGTTTCGAAACTCGAATGTTGAGCGGTCTATGGAATGTCACCCCGTCCATCATCTCTATGTTCAGGCATAATTAAATACATGTATATCTTAAAATCAAATAATACCACACAATGTTAGTTAAAAAAAAATTGTCTTAATTTTAAAAACATTCAATCCCCCGGGGGCGTGGCAAAAATTATTTTTAAAAATTAAAAAAAAACAGCTTATACAAATACCCTTCTCACAACTTTTTTTTAACTAAGTGAGATTTCTAAAAATAATTATTTCAGCCCAGCCTACCGAATTTCTAATTTTTGCCGCGCCCCCTAGGGATTGAATGTTTTTAAATTTTTTTTTAACTTACATTTTGAATTTGGCATATTAAAAAACTATAAGGTTTTAACTCAATTGTAACACAAAACAAATTTTGTTAATATATTTTAATTTTAAGCCCCTCCCCAAAGCTTTTAAAGTTCTAATATGCAGCTCTTCGATTAAAAAAAAAGCCGTGGTGCGCGGCGTAAAATTAAAATATATAAATATTTTTTTTTGTGTGTCTTAAGTAAGTAAGTTAATACCTAATATTTTTTAATATGCAAAATTCAAAACCTAACTTAAAAAATATTTTTATTGAATTTTGAGGAATTTCAACCCCCCGGGGGCGCGGCTAAATTTGTTTTTAAAAATTTGAAAAAAAACAGCTTATTTGTGTACCCTTCTTACAATGACAATGAACCCTCAAAAAAATAAAAGTTCCCGGGAATTTTTTGAATTTAGTGATTTTTTTATGTTCACTAAAATTTTTGTACTAAAATTGTACAACTTCTTGTGGCCTAGTTTACACAATAGATTTGGTCAATAAGTATGGAATTAACTTGGAAATTAGTAAAATTAGGGTAATTAGTAGGGAATTATAATTCCTCTATAGAGGAATTACTAGGTATTTTTTAAATTAAAATGGAATTATAATATATAAGGGGAATTAGTAAGGAAATAGAGGAATTAGTAGCAATCCTGGGAATTAGTGTACACATATTCCTTTGCGGTTTACCCCGAGGGGTAAACCGCAGGGGAATTTTGGTGTACAATCTGTAGGAATTAGTAAGGAATTAGAGGAATTTGGGGAATTACTCGGTAAATTAGTAAGCAAATAGTGGAATTAGTGGGGAATTAGAAAGAAATTAGAAGAAAATTGATGTCTCGTTTAGCACTTGAATATAAAGAAAAAAACAAAGAAACCGGAAGTTACAGAGCTACTCCATTCTTTGCCAGTTCCAGATTGGGAGTAGTACCACTGCAGCATTGAAAAAAATGAAGAATGTTGTGTACAGCACACCACCCATATTTTAACAAAAAATAGTACTCGTTTCCTAAAACCAGGAATACATCTGCCAATTGGGAAATACACTGTCTTCTCTGGTCATCTCAGGGAATTAATTTTAAAGTTTCAAAAAGACAAATATCTCCTGACAGATTCGGATCTCAAAAGTGAAGACAAGATGAATTTTGCATCCGCAGAAAAAATGTGCAGTTTGATAGTAATTGAACGACTGAATAAGGAAATTCCACAAATTAAATAGAGCGTGGCGTATCTCAAGCTAATGTACTACATCGAATCGTCGCGACGCGTCGTTCTTAAATTCTGTGTTGCATACTAGATTATATCGCATCTGGTATGTTGTATTTTTTACTAGAATCTGGAAAGCCTGTGTTAAAGAACAAAAAGAATATAAAATAACAGACAACTTTTTGACCAGTAATTGTAACCTTTGCATCGAAACGCTCATGCTTTGACTTAAACTAATACTGAAGCTTAACAGCGGTGAGTTAAAAACAGATATGTTCATCACCGGCATTTTTGGTAGCCAAGCATGTGAATCCTTATTTCGGCTGCCAGATCCATGACTTCTACGTATTCAACAATAATACATTTTAGTATAAAGGATATGCTGAACCGAATTGAGAGAATTAAGACAACTGATACCATAAACGATCTGAGGGGGACTTTTACTTTTACGTGAAGAAGAAATTTTAAATTTGGATATCAAATCTACAGTTAAAGAAGCTCTACAAAATGTCATAGAGGACATGAAACATCTTGGAATTAATTCAAAAGAAAACGATTGGAAATATATGCAGGTAGGTACCGTTAATAAGACGGAAACAAAATATTGCAATTACACAGAATAATGAAGACGCCGACGAAGACAACGCTGAAATTGTCGATAACCCCGAAGAAAATTGGCAAAAACAAACCCAGATAACATTCGTGAATGCACATTAAACTCACACCGGGCGCACGCCGTGAATCTTCAAAATTGAATGCATCGTGAATTCACCGTGAGTTCACAGATAACATTTGTAATGCACATTTAATTCACATAGGGCGCACGCCGTGAATCTTTAAAAATGAATTCATCGTGAATTCACTGTGAGTTCCCAGATAATATTCTTAATGCACATATAATTCATGCCGGGCGCACGCCCTGAATCTTTAAAAATGAATGCATTGTGAATCCACTGTGAGTTTCCAAATTACATTCCTGAATGCACATTAAACTCCTACCGGGCGCACGCCGTGAATCTTCAAAATTGAATGCATCGTGAATTTACCGTGAGTTCACAGATAACATTTGTAATGCACATTTAATTCACATAGGGCGCACGCCGTGAATCTTTAAAAATTAATTAATCGTGAATCCACTGTGAGTTTCCAAATTACATTCGCAATGCACATTAAATTCACACCGGGCGCACGCCATGAATCTTTAAAATTAAGTGCATCGTGAATTCACCGGTAGTTCACAGATAAGGCATTAATGCATTAATTAGGCAGTTTTAGCGATTTTTCGACTCCCCCTCCCCTTGGTGAGATGTCGTGAGATTTTGCCCGACCCCGTCCCCCCTCCCTTAATCTAACGTGAGATATTTTAAAATGCATTGTTTTAATGTAAATAAGTTAATCTGTAATTGATTCCATTAGATTTATTAAAAAAAAACAATTGTTATAATTGGTTACTTAATTTAACCCAGTTTTCTCGCCATTTTACACTGTTTCATTTTTTTCAAAAATTACGTGATATTTGCCGAGACCACCCTCCCCCCACGTGAGATTGGGTGGGGTTTGGCTCGACCCCCTCCCCCCTAAACACCTCACGTAATTAATGGATGCCCCTAACATTTCTTATGCACATTTAATTCACACCGGACGCACGCCGTGAATCTCCAAGATTTTATACAGATCTGTTAGCACGTTTAATTAAAGATCTTCAAATTTATTTTAATAGGTTAGCTATACCTCTGTTTGATAGGGAAGGTATACCTACCCTATCAAAATAAATTTGAAGACCGAATTCGAAATAAGAAAAAGAAAACATAACATTAAAGGAATATTAATTAAAGATTTTTATTAAATATTAAACGGAAAATAAAAAAGTACATTTTTTAATTAATATCAGTTATTAATATTTAATATACCTATAGGTAATAATAATTATATATAATAATTGCAAAACCAAATACGCGGGCACTCGTGCGCATGCGCCTATGGCCGTCACATTTCAACTAAATGCAGGGTTGCCGCTTGCAGGTATTTGACCCGAAAATCGCGTATTTCATCATGCTTGCAAGTAAAATATTGAAGCAGGTATTTTATAAATTTCAAAGAAATTTTCAGTAAATAATATTGTATAACTACTAACTAAACATAATTCTTTAATTCTATCCTTTTATTTTTCTCTTAATTTATTCAAAATTTAATTCACTTTTCCAAATTGAGCAAATGTACTAGAAATTTTTACTCGTGTGGGTGATTTCTAGTATTTTGTAATTTTTGGTCGGGAACTTTCACGAAAATCATCCGGCTGCAATCCGGCAACACTGCAGCGTTAGTGTGCGTACGCAGCTAAGAGCCACGAGGTTTTCTATAGAATACCATATATGGTAAACATCTAGCTAGATATCCTGTATACCGGTAAAACGTTCAGTTCATATCCTTTTTCTATGCCCAGCAAACCAAATCATGTCACAGTGATATAACATTTACATAAAAATTGTTCCTTACTATGCAACAGCTATGTCACCTATATGTAATGGCGATGCTCCTATGTCCGCCTCAAGACGCCTTCCTGGGTATGTAACTGTGATGTAACAGTGTTTTATCATAGTTATGTAACTGTAATGTTACAGCGCCATATCAGTTATGTAACAGTGATATAACATTTACATAAAAATTGTTCCTTACTATGCAACAGCTATGTCACCTATATGTAATGGCGATGCTCCTATGTCCGCCTCAAGACCCCTTCCTGGGTATGTATCTGTGATGTAACAGTGTTTTATCACAGATATGTAACTGTAATGTTACAGCGCCATATCATAGTTATGTAAACGTGATAAAACCATTATTTATGAAATATTTATAAATATAATTTCATGTAATATATTATCTTACTGGTATTAAAAATTGCTTAGCCCTAACTTGGTATTATGGCAAATTTTTTGAAAAAAAATCAACAAAATTTTAAAATTGCCATAATACCAAATTAGAACTAAGAAATTGTTAATGCCAGTTAGATAATATATTAAATAAATTATAAATAAATATTACATAAATAATAAGTAAACATTACAAAAATAAATGATTCTGAAAGAGATTAAAAAAAACAAATTGGTTTAAATGTTTATTAAAAATTATTTTAATTAAAAAAACAAATCATTTCTTCTTTCTAACTTCTTAAAACAAACGAAAACTTTTTCCAAACAAAAAAATCCCAAATACATTAATACTTCAAAGCTAATTAAAATTTAAAAAAAATATGGTAAAAAAGATAAAGAAATCCCATGAATTTAATATTAATATACCTTCTTTTCATGGGTTTTTTGCTTCCCTATAGGGTATACCAAATCTTTGTTTGGCCTGCCGGAACCATTCGGAAACTATGCCTTCAAAATTTTTGTCTGTCGAACTGCACACAGCAGCTTAAAAAAATTTATTTAATAAAAAATCCCATAAAATTTACATTTTTACCCTTCAATTTTTCAACAGATTTTAAATTTTGAATTTTATTGTTGTTTCTTAGCCCCAGCCAAGAGCAATCCTTTGCCAAATTATTTGAGAAGATTTTCTTTAAAACTCTTACTGTGGCATCTTTCTCTGAGACGCCTCCAATTTTTGTTATATACTGAAACTGAAAAAAAAATACAATTTAATATTATTTTTGTTTATTGATTTGTTTTCAAAACAAAGAACAACTATTCTTTATAGTTATGTAAATGATATTTGGTACAAATAATAATTTGTTTGATTTTATTTATTTAAGTCAAATGCACCCTGCAACCTTAAGAGATATAAAAATAATGAAAAATATGGAATTTGCATAAAATTAATTGTCACAACAATTATAATAAAAAAGTGTATCCCTCTTGGTTATTTAGCAAAATTATTGTATCTTTTAAGTACCAGTTGAAAAAACAGTATAAAGTTAAAAAAAAATATAGAAATTAAACTCTTATTTTGGCTACCAAATATCATTAAATTATAATTTGTCGCTTGTTTTTTAGCACCCTGTTTTAAAAACAAATTAACATTATTAAACAGGTTTAAAATCGCCCTTTATATACTTACAAATTCAGCCTCTACTTCTTTTTGCAATAATGTTTTCTCAAAACTTTTAACAGATCATTAATAAAAAGTTGACCAGGTAAGTATCTATTACACAAATCTTGCAAATCTTCCACAAAAGTATGGGAATTTTTCCTATGACCTCCTGAATATTCTCCCAAATTTTCTATAAAAATATTTTTATTATATGTTTATTTATTGGCTGGTTAGGGAAAGATAATACTTCAGTTTTAGCCTCAGTATATTCCACATTGTCTTGGGTATTTTCTATACAATTTCTTACCTCCACGCCCATTATTTTGAGATATGCATTAATTCTCCTCCGCTTTTGCCTCCGGGATAGGGAAATACATTTTTTTCTATTTTTGTCTTCCATTTTATTATAAAAAAATGGAATCAAACTTAACTTAACTTAAAACACAATAGAGAGCACTCGACACAACCGTTTAAACGAGTTCGTTAGTAAGATAAAAAGGCTATATAAATACTATAAAACATTAATATATAACATTTATATATCATTGTTACAATGTAGGTATAAAACATTGTTATATAGCCATGACATAATAGGGATGTAAATATAACAAGAAGGGATCATTTTGATATATCTATTATATTAAAATTTATTATTATAATTATGTAACAAAATAAAGAAAAACTATGTAAATACCATATAATAAGGTTATATGGATACTATAAAACATTGCCATATATCAATGATGTATCATTGTTCCATTGTAGATATATAACATTGTTATATGGCTGATACATAAGGGGGATGTAAATATAACAAGAGGGGAACATATTTATATAAATGTTATATTACTATGTTTTATCATAATTATGTAACAAAATAAATAACTAATATGTAAATGTTATGTAAACAATTTTATATGGCAATGTTCTTTGGTAGTTATATCATGGTTATGTAAATGGAACAGCCTGGTTTGCTGGGTGGTTCAGAGATAAACGTTCAGTTTCAAGGTGTATGTATCTTGGTTCAGTTTTTCAGTTTTATAATATATAGGTATTCAGTTCAATAAATACTTAAGTTGCTAGCCAGGAATTCCAAAGGTAAGTTTGACATTTTTATATTTTAGCATGATCAAATTTAAGATACGAATTTTATTGTATATATACTATAGTAGATCAGTGCACTGATAATAATTGTTACAATTATTGCAAAAACAACAAAAACAATGAATAACCATGGTTATAACGCTTTAGTGCTCATTCATAATGGACGTAACCATAAGATGCCCGTAAGAAATACGTAAAACGTAAAGTTGAATATTAACAAAACCAGTGTGCCTGTTTATAATGAATAGCCGTAATTTTTACGTTTTACGTTCGAACATAAGATCTTATGGGTGACCGTAAAAAATACGTAAAGTTGAAATCATCTCAACTTTACGGGTTTCTTATGTGTGAATTTTAGTAACTTTCATGATTTCACTAGAACATTGTTGGTAGCAATCAGGGTAGTAGCCATGCAAACAGATGACAGATCTTTTTCAAGTGTATTCTGGTCAGAGATTCTGGTGTATCCACAGAACAAACAATTTAAAGAACCATTTCTTATCCTTAAGTTTTAGTTCGAGTATTATTCGACGAAATTCGCCCTTTTTTTCTTCTCTTTGCCAACGTATATCGCTCATTACACTAAGGTTATGATAACACTGAGAGTTTTAACTTAATTTATATTTATAATTATTATGTCTTAAAACTTAATAATTAGACGAAATCTGTCAATGCTGCCATTTTAGTGAACTTGGACATGCGCGCCTTATTAATATATACATAAGGCATACGTTCATTATAAACACATCTCACCGTTACGTACAAATTATGGTGATATTATGTTTACGTTTTACGGTCATCTTATGGTTACGTCCATTATGAATGAGCACTTATTGTGGTTATATTTTTTTATAAAGTTTTTATTCATTGTTTTTGTTTTTGAGTCAGATCACGTCAAGTGGACCCCCCATTTTCCACTTCAAATAGAATTTAAATTTTAATACATCAATCGTTAGTAGTCATTACATTATAATGTAGGTATACCTTAAAATATATATTTTATATACCTTAAAATATATATTTTTTATTTTAATTTCAACAGTTTTTTTGTAACAAAGATTTTTCTCACTTTTAATTAAAAAATTAATTGTGAAAAAACTGTTAAAAGTTTCGTAGTGAAATTTTCAGGACTTTTTTTTTTTAATTTTTTTATACTTTTTTTGATCATTGAAATATACAATTCAAATTTTTGATTTTGAAAGTTTCTATCAAATAATCAAGTTTTTTTCATGGTTACATGTACGGGATATAAAGGTTTCATATCCTGAAAAAAAAAAATTCACTGCCCGGCATTTCTTTAAACATTATTAATTTTTACTGCGCCTCATGAGTCGAAGCCGCGCTCGGCTGAATTGGTTTGAATGATTTGTTTTTATTTGAATTCAAAATATGACATCCATTTTAATATTTTTATTAGTAAATATACAGTCGACAAATATTTTACAATTTTTTAATCAATAAAATAAATGAATTAATTAATTAACACAAAAACAAATATTTTTTTTTTGTTCTAAGCGTTTTTTAAATAATATTTATTAAATTTTATAAAATGAGTCTTGTAAATAAATGCTTTAATCCATTAATAATGTTATAATTTATATATTTTTTAAGGACCAAAAAGAAATTAAAATAAGGGGAAAAATGATGAGTTATTTGACTCATTTGATGATGTGTCCAGTGATGAATCAGTAAGTATACTTATCTGTAGATGTAATGTATTAATATATAATATATATAATGTATTATGTGATACATAATATATATTATGTATGCATAATATATATTATGTATGCATTAATTAGTATTATTGATGTTATAATTCATATTTATTTTTAAGGTTAAAGAGGACATTGAAACCTCTGAGGTTGATTCGGAATAAACTTTACAACATAACACTTTGTGTTTTATTTCAGTATACTATTGTACCTCAAGTTTAATTATACAAAGTTTATACAAAAGTGCTCTTTTAGTTCCACCCTTACTTCTTAAGAAGTCCCATAAGCCAACTGAATGGCTTGTGCCGGTTAGGGGTAGGAACGGACCGCGGGTTTTAAAGTCCCCTTCGAAGGACTAATACACAATAGGACAAACACAAATAAACAGCAGGTGGGATTCGAACCCACGACCTCCGGCTTGTAGTCAGCAGCACTAACCACTAGACCACCGTCGGCGTGGATGGCATAATTGTCTAAAAAAATATTCTCCAATTGGACATAAATCACATCTTTATTTAACATTTTTTATTTGACTTTATTTACAAATATAACAAAATCTGTTATTTTAAAAAATAACACGTTTTATTTTGTGTTCCAATTTAAAATTAAGTGCAAAAAAAATTGAGTTTACGCACGAAATTCACCGTAAATACGCACGCGAAGATGCGTCCTCCCCTTGAATTCACCGTAAATGCACAAGTGAAGCTCGAAGTGAGTGCGCATGCATGCTAAAATTCGCGCGAAAAAATTGAAATTATGTTGAATGCACATTTTTTGTTCAGAAAACTTATTTTACTCTATAGGGGAAAATATTTTTTCTGAACATGCACCCTTATTTCATTTTTTTCGCGCGAATTTAGAACACGCATGCATTTACGGTGAATTTAAGGGACGGACGCATCTTCACGTGTGCATTCACGGTGAATTCATGTGTGCATTTAAGGGGCGGACGCATCTTCACGTGTGCATTCACGGTGAATTCAATGGGCGGATATATCTTCACGTGTGCATTCACGGTGAATTCCAGGGGCGGACGCATCTTTTAGCAACCGTGAATTCACGCGTGAAGCAATATTTTTCACCGTGCATTCACGAATGTTATCTGGGAATATTAGTAATGAGGACGATAAAGTTATGGATGAAGTTATGGACTTTATTTCAAACGAGATTTCTAATGAAGATCGCGAATGTGATACTTTGGAAACGAGTTGTATAAGTTTAAAAGACTTTTCTAAAAAAGTGCACAGTGTATCGGAAAAATCACCGTACCTATATAATATTATATATTCAATTATTAAAAAATCATCGTACTGCTGGCTTTTAGATCAGTCCGACGGTAGAGTAAGTACTGGCCGATTAAAAAGATTTATAGGCGGTACAAGGAAAACACCGAAGAAAACACCTTGCAAAAATTCCAGGTCGACCTTGACTATAAACAGAAGTTATGCATGGATCAAGCTAGTAGCACAAGCACTGTATCATCCTCCGACTCTATCGTGATGGAACTCGACGACTCCGATGATTTTGAGGAGTTTTCAGATGAGATCTTGTCGTATAAATCAGAAAATGTATCGAAATTTGCCGGACTCGAGATACACTAGAAAACTATTATGCGGTTTTCTATGACCAATCGTGAGCTTTGCTGCACGAGCGAGGCGAATGTAGAACACACTATTTAGAAATCGCCGCCTTTTACCACGAAATATGTACACTATTTTTTATGACAAAATGAAAATTCGACTTTCGCTGCCCTTTAAGAGAGAAAAATTGTTAATATTTAAGTTAATTCATAAACTAAAATATACCAAACTAAAGACAATAATTGGCTTAATTAATAATATTAATTATTAAAGAACTTATTTTAAGCGAAAGTCGAATTTATGCTGCTAGTGTCATGAAAAAGCATTGATTAATATAATACTTTTCTTTACTATTTCTCTTAGTAAAGTAAGTATGCTATTTTTCATTAAGAATACGAACAAATATACCCTTCAAAAAGAATTACTATAGTAATTATTACTATAATATTAATGGTAATTATTCATGTTAAAATGTATAGCAAGAAAAAAATAGAAACTAAAACCTTGAAGGTTTAAAAAATAATAGGGATATTTAAAATTTAATATAAAATTAATTAAAACTTTTTAAACCTTACATTCCTAATACAGACATTATTCTATAAACATGCAAAATATCAATATTAAAAATTACATAGAAGAAAAATCACATGTTAAAAATTCATTTATATCTTATTAAAGTTGACTCGCTAAATACCGTATTTCTAGGAGACGCAATAAGGTCGCAAAATGTAATGACGCAATATTGTATTACGGATATGTATATATATATACATATACATAAATATACATCCTTGGTACAATATTGCGTCATTACAATTTGGCAACACTGTAGGACGCAATAAAGTCTGTACAAGCCATATAAAATTTAAAATGAAATATACACGTGACGCAATATTATATCAAGATTAAAATGAGTTGATAATGTAGTGACTTTTGAAAAAAAAGTGTATATCTTATTTTTTAAGATAAAAAAAATCTGACCAGATTTTTGGAATCAGCAAAAAAAAGTACGCCAATATACTCTTCTATATTTTCGCTAAATACCGTATTTCTAGTAGACGCAATAAGGTCGCGAATTGTAATGACGCAATATTGTATTAGGGATGTATATATATATATATATATATATATATATATATATATATATATATATATATATATATATATATATATATAGATATATATATATATAAAAATATATATATAGTTCTTTCTCACACTCAAAAAATGAGTCATCATTCAGGTAAGTACATTTAAACTTTTATCGACAAGTCTATTTGGATGAGTTATATTGTTTATTTAAAGTAGTAGTAGTGTAGCATGCACATTTTATGCTACTATTTTTAGCCAAAGTTAACCGTTGTTTTCATATTTTTATATTAAATTCATAAAGTATTTTGTTTAAACATTTTTACCTTGAAACGACACTTGATAGATTGTTCTTAGATTATCTGCAATTAATACAAGTTAATAGTTAAGATATTATGCATTGCCAAGCTGTACTTACTATGTTTGATATTCAATTCAATTTGCAATAATTAAATACTAATAATTTACAGTTGGTCGATGGCATGATTGATTATTGTTGACTGTTAAACTATTTTGCGTCAAGTGATTTGCGTTTGTTGATGTGATGTTTACATTTTGCAGGTGTGAACTCTTTGTTGGCAGACGTTGTTCGTTTCTCGTGTCCTTTGTATTTCTTTAATTTTTGCTTACATTTTCAAGTTTAACCTCACTAAAAATTTAACTATTATTACTTACTTTTCTATTTCGGATTAACAGATTTGTTTGTTAGTCTTTGGTTTCTTTATTACATACCTTTTTCTTTTGTTTATAATCATTAAATGTAAATAATTTGTTTGTTTTTAAATGTCACATTCAAATTGGTTTTGAAAGACTTTGGCTATTCAAGCATAGATGGCGCTTTCCCCTCGGAAAAGTTTATTTCGTTATGTCGACGTTTATTTTTTTTCTTTTGTCATGATAATTATATTTTGTTTAGGTTTCTTTTTGTTTTAAGTTGATGTTTGGCGGTTATGGTGGTTAGTAGACCATTATCGATCGTTAACGATTTCCTTTTTCTTAAGTTGGTATTTGTTTTTGCGTATGCGCGACCCTGAAAAGTTTCATATCCTGGTTACGTATTTCCGTCCTCTTCCTTCTTCTTGCGAATGTCAATGGAGGCGGTGTGTCGTTTTGAAGCAGTTTTAAAGTTAAAGTTTCTGTGTTGAAAATCCACTGCAAATGCAAATCATTGTGTGTAAAAGGATCTAGAAAAGTACGTCGATGAGTTCAACGTTGGCGCGAACGCTAGAAGCCTTTAGTTTTATGATTTCTGCGAAAGCACGTTGGCATGGCGACCATTAACCTTTAAAACTGGTGAGTTTTCCAACTTTATCTAAGTCATCGGTCTTTAATGTTGATCGTTTATTTTTCCATGCAGTCCTGGAACGACACACCTATGCCTGGAAAAGAATATTACTGATTTTGACGATTATACCCGGATTTGACATTTTTATCCCTCTCCTGCGCGATGACAGGAATGACGTTTTGTCTAAGCCGGATTATGTAAATCCGTAAGTACCAGGAGGTTTTGTTTGAAACAATACCCAGGATTTTTTCTCTTTTAGGGCTTCTACCTTAGGATTTTATCCTTATAAGGATCTTATAAGATTGTATCTCATACCGGACAAACTTCTTCAATACCTTGGCCTGACGCCACATCCCCAATTTTGACCATCAACCACGTTTCACCAATTTGAACCAATAACAACATTTTACCACCGATTGTAGACAACAACATTTTACTGCACAGATACCACCGCTGCGTGAACTGAACAAGGAATAGAACCTTAAGTATCTTTTTGTTTAATTATTTTGTGTCGGACATAAGAGCCGCTTAACCGGGTTGTGTTTTTTTTACAAATATTATTATAAAAGTTCTTTGTGAACCACAGATAGCTATCTTCGGTATATTAACCTTGTATTTGCAAATTTGGACAAACGCACAAAACCCATTTCACAATTGATAAAATTAAAACTCTACGTTATTAATATTAAACACAGTTAAAGTTCAATCACCTTTTTTTTAAATATAACAACCTTTTTCAGTGCAGTCAGACGTTAGATTTAGTGATCAATCTAACCTTTTAAAATCCTTTTAAATGATCACTTGGCGCCCACAAGGTAAGTTGCTGTTGACTTTTTAAAAACCATATGGATCCACTATACCCAGCTCTCCGCAAAGTTTACAACATGAGTAGCCGTTCGCAAAAGTAGGTATCAACAAAAACCTCAACGCCACAGTAGAGTAGTAACGCCATCAACCTATCCAGCTTACAGGCAAAGGCTATAAGGTTCGGTTCTTCAGCGGGACCTACTGTTTAACGTGGAATCCGAACCACGGTCCTCGGTGAGTTAGACTCATCTACCGACTTTCAACGCGCATAACACTCAAGGCTGTGACCGGGGATCGAACCCGATACCTACGGACGCAGTTTGTCTCGGCATAGTCGCCTAATCCACTGCGCCACCGGTGGCCCCATGTTTATTTGTATTTATACCATATTTTGCAATAAATTAAAATATAATTACTTTTTTTCACTCACCTCTCTCTTTTTTCTCTCTTTCACACTCACAAATAAAAATTCAATTAAACTTTATTTTTAAATGTCCTTGTCTAGAACTATTTTTTAAATTTTTAATTTGTTTAATAAAAAAATTCTTTTTATTTATATTTCTTAAAATATACCAACTTATTTCCAACAAACAAGTGAAGTGAACATATGTTCATAATTATCAACAATACCTAATAATTTGGTAAGTATTAATATTTTTTTTTTTAATATTATTTAAAATATTATTTATTTTTTTGTAGATATAAAACTTATCATTATCGATTTACAATTTTTTAAGTTACCAGAAACAGTTCCCGAAGAGTTGTGTATTTTTTATGGAAAAAAAGTTTTGTTTTTAAACCCCTAATTTTATTTGAAAACTTAGGAGTAGAATTTAAAAAACAAGCAATATGGCTACAAAATAAACGACATTGCATTCCGTATAACTATGGTTATGTTGAAATAACGGAAATTAAAAATATCCTAGCAAATCATATTAAAAATGTTTTTTAAGTTACCAGAAACAGTTCCCGAAGAGTTGTGTATTTTTTATGGAAAAAAAGTTTTGTTTTTAAACCCCTAATTTTATTTGAAAACTTAGGAGTAGAATTTAAAAAAGAAGCAATATGGCTACAAAATAAACGACATTGCATTCCGTATAACTATGGTTATGTTGAAATAACGGAAATTAAAAATATCCTAGCAAATCATATTAAAAATGTTTACAGAATATATACCAGAGGATCACTTAAAATGGAATATTTAAAAAGAATACTTGACTTGATGTGCAGGCTCCATCCACATCGGGGCTTCTAAATATTCTCCCTCCTTCTTCGATGGACCCCGCTCAGGGGGACTCCATGGAGGCAATGGAGGAGGACTTATTGAGAAGCCCCTCTTCATCGGGTGAGCTTTGATTCTGAAATGGATCTGTCTACTTCTGAATTGGAGTTCATCCAGATTAATTTGCAACACTGTCGAGAGGCGACTGGTCTTCTAAGCCGCAAACTTGGCAGTAAGCAATATAAAATATGCTTAATACAGGAACCCTGGATTGTAAAATCTAGGATTGCTGGCCTGAGCAACAACTCTTCCTATAACAACTATATAGGAAGCCCATATAATTCACCTAGAACCTGCATATTAGTTCCTAGGAAACTCAACGCCATTCTTCTGTTACAGTTTTGCACTGTAATTCAAATATCCTGGGAAGCAAACAATATAAAAGAAGACGTAATTATTGCTTCATGTTATCTTCCAATCGATGCTGAAATTCCACCTCCAAGTAATGAACTTGAAGCGGTGGTTGAGTACAGCAGAAGTAGGAAAATTAACATAATTATAGGATGTGACACCAATGCCCATCACTCAACATGGGGAAGTGCCGACATCAACAACAGAGGTAAGTGCCTATACGAGTACCTTGTAAATACTAACCTAGAAATATTAAACAGAGGCAGCGAACCTACATTTGTAACCAGTAGGGGCCAATCAATTATTGATCTCACGCTAGCCTCTTTTAATATTTCAAACAGAATTTTAAATTGGACAGTGTCTAGTGAAATATCCTTGTCCGACCACAGATACATCCTTTTTAAAATAAAAACTGTTCAGTCGGAAAACAGCAGGTATAGGAACCCCAGAAGGACAGACATCGAGCTGTACAAAAGCACACTGTCTGAGGGCCTGGGGTCTCTGCTTATTCCGACTGAACTCAATGACAGGGAAGTTTTGGACGGAGCTGTTCTTGACATGCAAAATATTATTATTGCATCTTATGAGCAGTCCTGTCCAATTACATTAACTTCCAGTAAATCAAAAACAGCTTGGTGGTCCAAAGGACTCGCCAAGATGAAAAACAAACTGGGCAAGCTATTCAACAAAGCTAAGTCTTCCAGAAATGCTAATGATTGGCTTCTTTTCAAAGAACTTCAACGTTCGTACAAAAAGGAAGCCAGAAAAAGACAAAGATCACAATGGACAAAATTCTGTAACAGCATTGAATCCATCTCAGTGGCAGCAAGGCTCAAAAGAATGTTGTCCAAGGATCCCAATCAACAGCTCAGCTGTCTCAAACGCGAGGATGGGTCCTATACGGAAACCCTTTCAGAAACACATGAGCTACTTTTAAAGACGCATTTCCCAGGCTGTCAACTTAGTACACTTGCCAAATGGCCAGAGCTTCCTCGTACCCCTCCCTCTCGGGAGGAGGAGCTTGAAGCAACCTCTGTTGTGACTAAGAATAAAATAGCCTGGGCTGTCAAGCAATTTCAGCCTTTTTCTTCACCTGGAAGGGATGGCGTATTTCCAGCCCTACTACAATGGGGCTTGGAGGCACTGTCCACCCTTTTAGAAAGAATATTAAGGGCATGCCTATCCCTAAAACATGTACCAAATGCATGGAGGGATATTAAGGTAGTATTTATACCTAAACCAGGGCGAGTGGATTACACCACCCCTAAAGCCTACAGACCCATAAGCCTCTCCTCTGTTCTTTTAAAAACATTGGAAAGGCTCTGTGATAGGCATATAAGAGATTCAATACAAATAACGAACCCTTTGCATCCAAACCAACATGCATACCTTCCAGGAAGATCTACCGAATCCGCCCTCCATTCGGTGGTGCGCAGAATCGAAAGATCCATGGACAACAATATGTCCACCCTGGGCGTATTCATAGACATAGAAGGAGCATTTGATAGAGCCTCCTTCAAATCCATAGAAGCAGCTCTGAGAAAGCACGGTGTTCATCCTATGCTCTGCACTTGGATTGGACATATGCTACAATGTAGAGCTGTCAGTGTAGGCGATGGAGACTCAACCAAAGGAGTGGTAATCAAAGGTTGCCCTCAAGGGGGAGTACTCTCGCCACTTCTATGGAACTTAGTTGTTGACAATCTTCTAGAGTCTCTCAACAACAATGGTTTTACCACCTTTGGCTACGCAGATGACATCACTATCACGCTAACGGGGAAAATTGAGAGCACCCTTTGCGATCTAATGCAAACAGCTCTAAACATACTTGAAAACTGGTGTAATAGGAATTTCCTCTCTGTAAATCCTGCAAAGATGGAATTCATTCTATTTACCAGAAAAAGAAAACTTGGCTTCCTCAAAATGCCTAAGTTATTTGGAACCTGTCTGGAACTAACAAACCAAGTCAAGTACTTGGGAATAATTCTAGACAGCAAACTTAACTGGAGTAGTCATCTAAAGCACAAAATTCAGAAGGCCACAGTGGCCTTCTGGCAGTGTAGAAGGACTGTCGGAAGGACGTGGGGACTATCCCCAAAGATAGTTCTCTGGTTATATACGGCAGTCATTCGACCAATGTTGTGCTATGGATCTGTCGTTTGGTGGCCCAAAATCAAACAAACTACTGCAGCAAAACAAATAGAGCATGTGCAACGGCTTGCATGTCTAGCTGTTACAGGCAGCATGCGCACAACTCCAACCGCAGCCATGGAAGCAATCCTGAACATCCCCTCTTTGAATCTGTTCGTAGAGGAGGATGCACTGAGATCATCTCTGAGGCTTTCGACCACTAAAATGTGGAAAGAAAATATCTCTAGCAAACGTCACACCTGCATCCTGGAAAAGAATGTCCGACAGACACCTATTCTGAGTGCAGTGCGCGACCAGATTGTGCGGAGCTATAATTTTAATACTCCCTATCAGGTGTGGATAAATGGACACCCAAATACCTCGCCTGATCTTTCTATCTTTACAGATGGATCC
Source organism: Brassicogethes aeneus (assembly GCA_921294245.1). Classification (NCBI taxonomy): domain Eukaryota; kingdom Metazoa; phylum Arthropoda; class Insecta; order Coleoptera; family Nitidulidae; genus Brassicogethes; species Brassicogethes aeneus. The sequence continues at coordinate 4,525,268 of OV121137.1, forward strand.
AGAACCGACTCAGGCTCTGGAGCTGGAGTATATTGTCAGAACCCATCCATACGCCTCAGTATATCATTGGGTGTCTATGCGACCATATTCCAGTGTGAAATCACAGGCATACTGGAGGCTGCTCGTAAAGTAATAGAGCTCCAAATACATGGAAAAACAATAAGAATCTCCTCAGATAGCAGGGCCTCCTTGCTGGCCTTGAGTCACAATATAGTTGACTCGGGACTGGTAGCGGAATGCATTGCTGCTTTGAAGCTGATAACGATTAATAATGTCCTAGAACTAGTATGGGTTAAAGGACATAATGGTAATGAAGGAAATGAAAAGGCTGATGAACTGGCAAGACAGGGATCGGAAAAGCTGCCAGTGGGCCCTGAACCTGTCCTGCCACTTACGAACTCAACCTTAAAAGTCCAGATAAAAAAACTAACCCATGAAAAACAACTAAGAAGATGGGTTAATCTAAGCTCATGTCGTCAGACCAAAAATATTATCACTAATCCATCTGACAAGCTGGCCAGGTACAGTCTACAGCTATCTCGTCAAAACCTCTCCGACCTTGTCGGAATTATAACGGGACACTGTAGACTAAACAAACATCTTCATACGATAAGAAAAGTAGACAGTCCTCTTTGCAGAGCCTGTAACTGGGGCGAAGAGAATGTAATACACATTATTTGTGAATGTCCTGCTCTTCTCGAATTCAGAAAATCCACTTTAGGAGAAGAATGGGTTGATGCAACCAACATTAGCTCCATCTCTCCAGCCGTCTTTCTAGATTTCTTTCGGAAACTCGGATGGCTGGATTAAAAAATTTGAGCAAACACAAATGGGGAAATGGATCTCGGGGGCAGTACAAAGGGCCAACTGTGGCCTAAGTGCATGTAGCCACAATGTGGCTACCCTCCACCCAACAAATCCAATCCAAGAATACTTGAAGATAAAATTATTAATATTGAAATTATTAATATTGAAAAATTTCAACATTCCCCAAAACTTAAACCCGAATTTGCAGCATGTTTATTTCATAAAAACCAAAAATGAATTTGTTCCATAAATGTTTGTAAAGCAAGCCGACCCTCAGTCTTTCTTCTGCGCCAGACTTCGACTGTCCTACATCGACGACCTCTAACCAGGGTTTAGATGCCAGAAAGGTCAAGCCTCCTAGTGGTAGATACTCTCTGGTTTTATTCGACTACCTATCTTCCTTGCTCACAACTGTTCCACCCGGATCGTTGTCGGATAGTTATCGAGAACTTTCCAATTTAATTTCAAAGTTGATTATAATCAGCCAACAACCCTATTTGGAGCTAAGTTAAGTTAGACTCGAGAGGAAAGACAGTAGAGGAAATAATAAATAATTTGGATATGGTTCTACTAAATACTAAAAAAAACATTCTGCAATTTAAAATCAAATAATTTAATAATTTAAGCCCAATTAATTTATCTTTGTGTCCTTTATAATTATAATTCGCTACCTACGTTGCCTACAGGTATTTCCTCGAAACTTTACCTCACCTTCTCAAAAAATCAGATGTGTTATTTAACAAAGCAAAAACTTTATTTATTTAATTTAGTTTACTTTATTTATTTAATTTAGTTTAATTGCGACGTAATTTATAACCTTAAAATTTTCGTACATTGTAATGCTAAGAAGCTAAATTTAAGAATAAACACGCAAGAGTTTCAATACTCGATAAAAAGTTCAAATGTCGCCCCCGTTACATTTTAAGAAAATTTTAGAAAATAAAGTATACAATATTTGTGGATTTAAAATACGTGCTTACAGGATTAACTTTAGAAGCCAAGTTGGTCGCATTTGCCGATTTTATAATGTCGCTGTTACGCGATTCATGACGTTATAAAAAGTTTTCTATACGAGTTTTTATTGACATTTTGTTTGAGTTACATATCTAATTTTTTATACTATTTTTGTATATTAACGTATCTTGATGTATCTAAACAAACATTTTATTATCATGAAAAAACGCAATGTCAGTGTCGCACCCGTTACCCAGGGCGGCATGAAAATTTATTAGTTTGAAAAACTTAAATGCTCAATTACAGCAACCATTAAACGGATTTTAAAAATTTAAATAGCATCGAATAGAAAATCGATATACCTTTTAAATGAGGTATCACAAGCCACCCTTTCCATTTAAAATTTTTAAGTTGATACTGCCCTCTTGGCACTCCTTAAATAGGCACCTAATAATATGACCTAGAAAAGTAGTATACGTAATGTCGTTGATAATATACAAACAAGAACTATAAATAAAATATAAAACGTAGATAAAATGGGTAAAAGCAATTAAGTAGAAATTTCCGACATGAAAACTAAAAATAAATATTAATTCATAGTCTATTAAGTAGCACAAAGTTACAATTAAAAAAAAACTTTATTCGTTTATTCACAATGTATGTTAAAGAAAAATTTGTAACATTTAATTTAAAAATTATTTTCTTGTACCTAAACTATTGATCAAAAATTAATGAAAATTTGTGGGAATGGTAAAAAATAAATGCAATTAAATTTTTTTTAAAAATCTGCCTTTTTTAGTTGATTTTTTATTCTTTTTTAATAATTTCTTATTTGACTCTGTGCTCCCTACCAAAATTTAAAAAAATAAAAGGCGAAAGAAGCTTTGAAAGTTTAAGATTAAAAAACCATTTAAACTTTTTGTGATTACTCTTTGAGTCAATGATAAATAATATTGTTTAGCGCCGCGCCACTTTGACAGGCGACCGATTAAGCGGCATCTTTGGGTACGAAATATTTAATTAAATGCCATTCACTTAAATACAGATATTAAAAATGACTTTAAACATTCTTCATTTAAACTTACTTCTTAGTTTTTTCCGTTTTTACATTTTTAACCAAAACTGTGTTTTATTACATTGATCCTCTCCTGTGACTCGAAACCCAAAATTTTTTGCCTTATCAAATTTTGCGCTATCAAAATTGCTTTACCAAAATATTTTATCCAAAAGCGGCACTATTATAAGACATTTTAAATACCTATAACACTGATTTTTTTATTATCTATAGATTCGTAGCAATAGAAGGTATTTTGTATTGTTTTCAAAACGTGCCGGAATGATCTCTGTTAAACTTTATGTTTTTGCATCAAGTAATAATAAAAAAAACTTTTTAAGGTTTTTTAAACATAATAATATTATATATACCATTTCTTTCAAGTTCCTCCAATTTTGTCAATAAAAAATGGAAATAATTTGTAATTTTAGCGTTAAATACAATAATTGCATTTTATTATATATAATAGTAGTTTACTAGCTTAAATGTTTACTACTAGAAATATAACTCAAGTATTTAGTAAAAAATACTATGATCGTTCTAAATGTATCCAATACTATATATAGTCCCACAAAATGACTCACGACGCGGGCTCGGTTCATTTATTTAGTTCAAGAGTAAAATATAAAATAAAAATACTTTTCGGATGGGGCCGCATCGTAAATTAAATTTTACAAATCTTTTAAAACAACAAAAAGATTTTGAAGTTACTGCTTAGTGGAATTTTTTTGTGAAAAAGTGGCTTGTGACGTTATGCAGAGGATCTGCCAACACTTTTGGAAACGTTGGGAAAGTGACTACATCGTTGAACAAATAGAGATTGGAGATTTGTCCTCTTTCAGTTAAAGTTTAAAGGCTTGAGCTCTCCAAAGAGGGCGACAAGGTTGCGCCAAGTGCCATTAATATGGAATTAAGACACTGTGGCGCCATTTGTTATTCGGTGAATGTGTTTGTTAATTTTGTCTTGTAACCTATGTATGTTAGACATTTATGGCTTTGAGTTTTTGACATATAGGTACGTCATGATAGAATTAATAGATTTTTGACACACAAAAAAAGAGAAAATGTGTTCTTAGTAAATTTATTAAAAACAAAATGATTTCTTTTTAATCAGAAAAAGATTAGAAATACAGGGTAAATTTTCACTTTAGCGACTTTTCCGAAAAACGGCAGGAAAGTTGCCAAAATGCAAAAAAATTGGTGTGGAGGGATGTAAAAGTGCATAAACAATCGGCCCAGGGTAAAAAAGTTGTATAATTATCGCGTAATTAATAAAAAAGGGGCTGATAATTAAAGTGACTTACCGTAAAGCACTACCTATGGCATAACAAGAGTCTAAAGACCATGCTTCATAAAGGCTTTCGATTCCGCACATGCTCTTTGGTTTATCAGCTGATCTACTGTCAATCAACTAAAATGGGCAAAAGTGAGCAAAACCAACCCAAACTCAACAACCCAACCGACATCCCTCCACACCTATTTTTTGTATTTTCGCAAACACCATGCCATTTTTCGAAAAAGTCGCTAAAGAGTAAATTTAATTAATACAGTCCTTGATATAAAAACCAAACATGTTTTTAACTATTTTATGAACTAAACTGCGCACCACTCAATGTGTCGCGACTAAAAAGTTCGTTCTTTTTCAAAACGACATAACTTTTTTGTTTCTTGCACGATTTTATTTTGGTCTGTAATGTTTGTTAGCCTCATCCTCTGGCAATTCATGCTGTAGATATGAAGCTCACGGTTCGTCAAGTAAATTTCCTACAGGGTGATATGTTAACCGGTGAAAAATTTCAATAACTTCATCCAAGCCCCGTTTGTAAAAAAAAATAATTTTATTTTGGTTTTTACTTTGCAATAATGAAGTATTATGTGTTACCTTGAAACGTTTTTCAAATTTTTTGAATTGGAATCTTAGCAACGAAAATATGATTTTTTTCCCAAAAGAGTATATTTATGGCTTTTTTGTAGGCAATACACTCAGTCTTTTTAGGAACAAGAAGATAATATGGTAAAAGATTGTTCCTTAAATAATTCTGAACAAGCGGCAAATGACATTTTTGTGAAAGTTTGCAAAAACTAAACCTAAACCGATATTTACGTTCGTAATATGTTTTCTTCAAAATTTTAACCTCCTGATCGTGATTCAGTTGTCAAATTTAAGTTTCAGATAAAACCAAAATCAAGATTCGACTATAATTACACAAGAGCTTATTTTTTGCCGGATAAATTTTTGTTTTCCTTAAAAGCTTGTTACCTAGCAATTTGACAAAAAAAAATGTCATCAATCAAAATTGCTAGACCGTAGCTACGGTACGTAGCTACGCGTAGGTCGAGCGATTTTGTCAGATGACATTTTTTCGAGTCAAATTGCTGAAAGGTAACAAGTTTGAAAGTTAGAAAACATAAATTTATCCTGCCAAAAAAAAAAGCTCGAGTGTAATTCGACGAGATAATTTTGTGATTAATTTTTTTCATATTGCATGCCCAATCAAGCAAAATATTTGCTAAATCTTGCTGTGATATTGAGTCGAGTAGTTTGTAGATCCTCGTATTACAAAATGCAATATTTTGTCTCCAAATTGACGCTTTATTATTAAAGACTTATTTGGGATACTTTTTACTATAGTATATATTTGTTCTTTATTGCTTTTCGCCGAAAACGACACCAAAACGATTCATTTTAAAAGATTTTTTGACACCTGCTATTAAAAAATAATTATTTTCAAGGTTGACAAGGAAATGAAATGACACGAGGTAAATAAATAATTATCCACTTGCAAAAGTTACCTTCTTTTTTATCCGTTATCAAAGTGACTTAAATGCCAATCAACTACGACGTTTTCATGTAAGAAACAAATTATCGAAAGCAATTCCCGGCTGTTAAATAATAAAATCCGATTGCTGGTTTTTACTGTTTTTTTACTGTGTTTTGCATCTTTAGTACGTTATTATCATGTCGCTGAATAATCAAATCGAGGATCAAATGATGACAATTAGTTCTTGAAAAACATTCAAAACGCATTATGAGGGATATTCTTGATTTTTTCAGTTTGCTTGTGTTTTTCCAAGTTTTTTTTGCATAAGTTATACCTACCAACCTACATACCTATCCCTATCTTACCCAGGTTACTTTAGAGATTTGGTTGTTATTGATATCGTGGTCCCTTATGCTCAAAATGTTGCCAATAATTGGTGTTGGTGGACGACAATGCCCCCCAAATTGAGAGAATGAATTGGCCACCTTTGTCTCCGGATATAAATCCTATAGAGCATGTGTGGAGCAGGATGAAATTGAATTTGAAAGAGAGGGAAGGACGCATGGAAAATTTGGATGAATTGGTAAATGCTATTCAGGAAGAATGGGGTACCCCAGGAATTTCTAAGGAACTTGGTCGAGGGAATGCCCAGGAGGGTTAACGAATTATTACGGGTTAGGGGAGGGCCAATATTGAAAGCTGTTATTGTTAGTTACATTTTTTTGTTGAATGTAGAAGTTTTGATTATGATTATATCTACGCATAAAATTTTCAAAAATGAACAAAAATATTTTTATTTAACTTTATTACCAATAGGTAGGTACTTATCAATGATGTTATCACTACTGCGCAATGTAAATGTATATGTAAATATGTATGTGTATGTAACATTATCCTAACCACTCAAACAAATTGCAGTAATTTCGCCCAAAAAATGAATCCCCATATGGCATTTTCATCATAAATATGCAAGAAACACGCCATCAATCGGATTTTATTAAGACATTTAACAGAAGGGAATTGATTTAGAATTTTGATTCTTGGTGATTTTGGTTATATCTGAAACTTAAATTTGACAACTGAATCACAATCAAGAGGTCAAAATTATAAAGAAAACATGTCACGAACGTAAATATCGGTTCAGATTTAGTTTTCGCAAATTTTCACCAAAATGTCATTTTGAAAAAGTGGTCGTTGCTGAGGCCCGTCTGAAAATAATGGAAGTTTGTTGCTTGTCGCTTGTTCAGAATTATTCAAGGAATAATCTTTCAACATCTTATATTCTTGTTCTTAAAAAGACTGAATGTATTGCCTACCAAAAAGCCTTAAATGTACTCTTTTGGAAAAAATACCATATTTTCGTTTCTAAGATTCCAATTCGAAAAATTTGAAAAAGGATTCAAGGTAACACATAATACTTCATTATTTCAAAGTAAAAACGAAAAAAAAATATTTTTTTACAAACGGGGCTTGGATGAAGTCATTGAAATTTTTCACCCTTTTACATATCCTGTAGGAAATTTACTTGAAGAACGGTGGGCTTAATATCTATAGCATGAATTGCCAGAGGATGGGGTTAGCAGACATCACAGACCAAAATAAAATCGTTCAAGAAACAAAAAAGTTATGTCGTTTTGAAAAAGGACGAACTTTTTGGTCGCGACACATTGAGTGGTGCGCAGTTTAGTTCTTTAAGGATTATTTACAACATTGGTATTTGGAATATTTGTAGGATTGCAATAGTAACGTAGGATGTAGAGGGTAAGTTGGTAGTTCTTAGGAATTTTTTGGCATCTCAAAACGATATTTTTTCTTTTACTTTTAGGGTTATTGTATGAAAACTGGACAATTTCTGGATCTTCCCAGAGATTCTTCTTTGCAGTTAAGACAATTAAAGGGGGCAACACAGTCTGTTCCTTCATGTGGTAAGAGGCCACATACACAAACATGGCCAAGTGTACAATTTAATGATATGTGACATTTGTAACACCGTAGTGGAGTAGGAATATAGGGACAGACAGGTATTGATAAATGTATTTCAATTTTTATTTTTTCTGAAAGCTTTAAATTATTAAAAATGGGGATAAGTGAGGCGTATTCTACTAACTCCATTTTTTTAAATAGAGATTCTCTTTGCATCTATCACTCTATGTTCCTGAAGGTTTTCGGTAATTTCCGTAATTGAGCAGTTTAATATATCTTTGCTTGTATTGACACCATTTGAATAATCTATTATTATATTATATTATATATATATATATATATATATATATATAGGAGGAAAAAAGAGTGGCGATATATTACTAATAGTTGGGGAACTGGGCTTGGGTTTGGAGATTTAGGCGCATCTCCCGAAGCATTTTTGGACTCATACTGTTTCCATAAGTAGGCTCGGAAATAGTAGGTCCAAGAAGCAGAGTCGGCTTACTCCCAAAGGCAAAAATATTATTATTAATATTATTCCAACCATTTAAGAAATATTAAAACAGTTATTTAAACATAAAGACTAAATATTTGATTTAAAATATTTTTAAAATTACCTGGAATCCATCGTAAGTCCAGGATCCGAACTTCATGACACAAGTCTGCTCATCAAAGGGGAAATATTCCACATCAATTTCGCATGAAGATTTATAAATAGCGGGTGGTTTCCATTCGACCCGTCCAGTAAAATTTAAGGTTGCCTTGGTGGCTAATGTAACCTCAAAATTTCCATCAGCACTACAAATAATTTTATTTAATTCAACCACCATCAAATGTACTGGCATTTACATGCGCCAATAAAATAAGCGTTAATGCAATAATAATACATACAATGCTCGATTGTTAACAAAAAAAGAATAGATTAACGATTTTACCACGAGGGTACCTAACTTGTATCCTTTAATAGTACCTAGTATTTAAAATTAAATACAAAGGGTATTTTATATTCAATAGGAAACATATTCTATTATGTAGGTAATATTTTGAATAAAATAATATATTGTATAAAAAATGTTAAACATATTATCACAATATAATGTATAATATAATATGGTGAATTAACTAAAATAAAAAAAATGGTTAGAGGAACTAAAAATACTAATATTCAGGATAATCATCTTATCCACACCCAACACAAACGGCAATAATATGTTTTTTAAAAATTGCTTTGAAGCACTTTTTTAATAACCATTCTTTTCAGCAAGGGTACATGCTAAAATCGCTAAAACTACATTATTCGCTAGCTAAATACAATTTCGCGTATATGTATGGTTATAACCATGAGCCTTATATTTGTGGTTAGTATTAGATACACGCATTTGCCATTAAGACTAAATGATTAGGTTAAATTAAAAAAATAAGCAGCGGAGGAATGTGGGAATGTTCCTTAGGGTCCCAAAACCGGAAATCCGCGGTAAGTTAATTTTCGAAGGCGTAACAAAAATGTACATAACTTACTTCTTTAAAAAATAAAAATTTGTTTATTTTACTGACTTCGTCATTTTAAACTGACTGCATTTTGAGCAGGGCAAAAATTGTCTCGTTCAGTTCGCTCTTTATAAGAAAAATCTTTGAAATTTTAAAATCATAATTTAGACTGGAATATTAGGTGCTTTTGCCACGATTCTTAGATATTCTTACCTCACCTTGGTTTATATCACTTTAGAGACCGTTCCATTTGCAAAATGACAGGTAAGCCAAAGTGAGAATTTTACCTACCCCCTTACCGATCAAGCACAACCTCCGGAGCACACTTACAAATGAGAAATTTTGATTACTTGGTGGTGGGGATAGATGCACGCCAAAAAGTGAGGTTGTACATTTTCTATCAAACAAAACAGAAGAAAATTAAAACAATATTAGTGATGGGCATAATCGGATTATATCAATAACCGATTATATCCGATACGATTATTTCAATAATCGGATGATAATTCGATTAAATAATCGGCGATTATAAATCGCATACTTTCATTCGGATTTCAATTTCGGAATAATTTAATCGAATTGATAATTCGAATAAAAGTATGCGATTATTAATCGCCGTTTAATTTCGAATTAAGTAATCCGCGATTAGGTATTAATCGCATATTTTCATTCGGATTTCAAATTGAATGATTCATTCGTCGACTAGAATACCTACAATTGTAGGTATGACTATTTAAATAGTAATTTACGATTACGATGATACGATACGATTAAACTAGTATTTTCAGAATCGCTACTGAATATTACATTCACTACATTTTATAAAATTAAAGAATAAAAAAAAAGGTATTTATTATTGTTTAAATTGGATTTATATTTTTAACTACCTGTATTATTTGATTCGATATTTTGTTCGTTAAGTCTTTAATCTTTGCGTTAAACCGTTGAGGGAAATGGTTAAACCACAGAACATAAGGGTTAAACTGTCAAGTGTCACTTTTAGAGAAAATAGGCTTACCAACCGTTTCTTTGGTCTATTTTAGGTAAGATGAGTGCGCGTAAGTGGCCTCGCTTCTCTCACTTTTGCTTGGCTCACTTCAAAAATGAAAGGAAAGCACCTAATAATTCCAGGACAAGAGAAAAAACCTGAAATTTACTCTAAACATCAAAATTCATTTTGGCATTTTTATGTTAGCAATTCGTTTATTTTTAGCACATATTTTAAGTTAACTATCTATCTAATTATACTGAAGTTTAGCTTCAGAAGCTTTACGTGTAAAATGACCAAGAACGCAAAAATCAGGGTGCAGGTGACCAAATTTCAAAACCAAATATTGACTAACCGTGCAGGTGCATTTAGTCACGTAGGTCGACGGTATATAAGCGGTGGCATTGTACAGTGTACAATGTACACCGCTCCTTCCGAGCGACGCATTCCCTATCTTTTCTCATATGTGGAGTTGAATATGATCTTCTTAAGCGCTACTTTGCCGTAACAAATAACTATTTGCTGCAGGGTAGGAAACGACATTTTTAGGGATATTTGGGAACGGTGAATTAAAAAATGACCATGATTTTGCAGGTGACCAAATTTCAAAACCAAATATTGACTAACCGTGCAGGTGCATATAAGCGGTGGCATTGTACAGTGTACAATGTACACCGCTCCTTCCGAGCGACGCATTCCCTATCTTTTCTTATATGTGGAGTTGAATATGATCTTCTTAAGCGCTACTTTGCCGTAACAATTAATTATTTGCTGCAGGGTAGGAAACGACATTTTTAGGGAAATTTGGGAACGGTGAATTAAAAAATGACCATGATTTTGCTTTATCGGCGTTTTTTTTTTAATATTGCAAAACACCACAGCAAAAATTTGCAATAGTTAACTGAGGGTAAGTAATTTTTGTTTTTCCGAAATAGATGCAATAAAAGCGAAATTTGTAATATAAAAAATAAGATATACATTATCTACAATGTCTCTCCAGCAATATATAATTAATTAATTTTTGTAAAAAAACTAATTCATTTTGCTCATCTTTGCGAACGTGTTTTAAAAAAAGCGGGCGATAACATGAATAAATCCGGTTCTAAACCAAAAAGAAAACTCTATAAAGCAGAAATATAAAACTAGTCCTAATCTATGCCGTTTTTTTTTAATTTTAACTTTGACGAAATGTCGGCGTTTATTAAATATTTTTTTTGCCAAAAAAGAGATATTTTTAATTTATAAATATTCAATAATTGATAATTATTATAGAGAAGTATAGGTTCGTTAGGTGGTAAGTATGTTCCTAATTAAATCACAGTAGGTCAGAGACAAACTGCTTGCTGCACACCAACTTGGCTACTCTACGTAGGTTGATTGATTTGATTGATTTGAAGGGGAGCCTTTGCAGCACTTGGGCACACATACGGCCCATTGTGCAAACCCCCTTTTGGTGAAGCTCTGCCTTACCTTACGAGCCCGCAGCTTTTAAGAAAAGCGCAGACCCGCTCTGGTCGGGCATGCATTATTTCCTCTGGTTCCAAGTATCTGTCCCCTAGGTGTCTTAGTCTACTATTGACTAGAGCGTCGCATTCGCAGACTATATGCTCGGTAGTTTCGTCTACTTCGCTGCAGTACCTACAGTCCGACTCGTTGCTGAGTCCGGTTTTGTGTAGGTGGTATTTGACTACCCAGTGTCCTGTTAGGACTCCTGTGATGGTTCTTAACTGGTTCCTGTTAAGTTTCAGGAATCTTTTTGCCTCTTTGCAGGTAGTAGGACTCTTTATAAAGGCCCTTGACTGCCTGAGGCCTTGTTGTTCACGCCATTTTTTCTGGAACTGGTCGTTAGTCCAGTTCCTGATCTTGGTTTTTACCAGACAGGAGGCGACCCCTATGACAGGTTCCGGCCCCAAGAAGGCCGTGTTGCTGCCCTCACGAGCCAGCTGGTCTGCTTCCTCGTTGCCACTGATGCCTCGATGACCCGGTACCCAGATAAGGTTAACCTTGTTGAGCACACTGAGTAGTTCGAGGGTTTTTATGCAGTCCAGTGTAAGTCTCGAGTTGACCCTTTCCGAGTGAAGAGCCCGGAGTGCTGCTTGACTGTCGCTGCATATGTAGATATGTTTACCCGAGTAGCCTCTCTGGAGATTCTCTTGGGCGCATATCTGGATGGCAAAGATTTCAGTCTGGTATACCGTTGGGTATCGACCTAGTGCAAGGCTTATTCTCGCCCCAGGTCGCTCTCCATATACACCAGCTCCTGCACCTTCTTTCATTAAAGACCCGTCTGTATACCAGATGAGCCCTTCCGGTTTGAGAAAGCCTGGGTCAGGCTCGCTCCAGTCGTTTCTGGAGGGGAAAACCACTTTATATCTCCTGAGGGGGGTAGACGTCTTTGGCATTGCATCCCTTCTTGTGAGAAGGGGGTCCCGGTTGATAGTCTCAGTCCAGGCCCTTGCATGCCCTGAGTTCTCCCCCCCGTGAGTCCACTGTCCCCAATCGTTGAGTCTGACTGAGGCCTCCCGAGCCCGTGCCTCCACAAAGAGATGTAGAGGCGCCAGTCCCAGTATGGCCTCCATTGCCAGTGTTGGAGTGGTTCTGAAAGCTCCAATTATGCCCATGCAGGCAAATCGTTGGAGCTTGTCCATCTTCTTCCTGTAGGTGGGCTTGCTTAACGCATTCCACCAAACAAGGCTGCCGTATGTGATCATTGGCCTTATGACTGTTGTGTAAAGCCAGTGCACTATGTGGGGTTTTAAGCCCCAGGTGCGTCCAATGGTCCTTCTGCATGCCCATAGGCTATGAGTGGCCCTCTGGACGACCCTGTTGACATGTTCCTTCCAGGTCAGCCTGGAGTCAATGATGACTCCTAGATACTTGACTGATTTGGATGGGATCAGTCTTGATCCAAAGAGCGTGAGCCCCTCAAGGTTAATGTTTCTTCGGTTGGTGAATGGTACTACTTCTGTCTTATCCGGATTGACGGATAGTCCGTGATCGTTGCACCACCTTTCGACCTTATTAAGAGCTCTTTGCATGATCTCTTTAATAGTGTTTGGTACCCTTCCGGCTACGACGATGACGAGGTCGTCCGCGTAGCCTTGAGTGTATGTGCCTTCCTCGTTTAGGATACGAAGTAGCCCATCCAGCACTAGGCACCACAGCAAGGGCGATAGTACTCCTCCTTGCGGGCAGCCTCTGGCTACGGTTGAGCTGATCTCCGTAGTTCCAATCGAGCTTGTAATGATCCTGCTTTCCAGCATGACACGGATCCATTTGACAATGGTATTCTCTATGCCAAAGCCTCTATTTATCGACTCGAAGGAGGTGTTGTTGAAAGCTCCTTCAATATCTAGAAACGTGCCCAGAGCCATCTCTTTAGGACGAATCCCTCTCTCTAGTCTTGTTACAAGGCTGTGAAGAGCGGTCTCCGTCGACATGGCTGTCCTGTAGGCGTGTTGATTGGGATGCATGGGAATTCTTTTTAGTGCCCCATCCCTAATAAATATGTCCACCAGTTTCTCCATAGTTTTTAAAAGAAACGAGGATAGACTGATGGGTCTATAGTCCTTTGCCGTATCGTAGTTACAACGTCCTGGCTTGGGGATAAACACCACTCGAACCTTTCGCCAGGATTGTGGCACGTAGCCTCGTGCCAGGCAGGCTCTGAAGAGGTGTATCAAGTGCGGTGTCAGTGGTTCTAGTCCCTTTTGTAAGAGAGCCGGAAAGATGCCATCTGGTCCCGCGCTTTTAAAAGATCCAAATGAGTGGATGGCCCACTTTATGGAGCTTTCTGTCACTACCTTTGCAGCTAACTTCCAGTCAGTCGGTCTTACGCCCGCTGGTGTAGCCCGCCTTGGTGGTTCAACAGTTTCCAGGATTTTTGAGCCTGGAAAGTGAGTTTCCAGGAGCCATTTAAGTGCCTCCTCCGCGGTGGTGCTATAGTCACCGGAGGGAAGCCTTAATGTCCCCAGCTCTCGTCCCGGATCCTTTGAGAGAATCTTTTGAAGCCTGGCGGCTGCTGGAAGCTCGTCTACGTTACCGCAGAACGTCCTCCACGATTCCCTCTTAGACCTTCTTATGAGATCTTTGTACCTGCGCTGAGACTGCTTGTGGCTGTCCCAATCCGCAGGCGATTTAGACCGCATGGCCCTGTTAAAGAGCCTGCGGGTTTCCTTGCGAGCCTTATCGAGGTCAAAGTTCCACCAAGGGGTTTTCTTTTTTCCTCGATAGACCCGAAGCTGGCAGCTTCGTTCGTACGATGTGATAATTGCCTCCCGTACGAATTCGGCTGTTTCCTCCACCTGCCGAGAGCTGCGGTACGTCATGGAAGAGTCCACTAGCTTAGTCTTTAGCATCTCAACATACTGGTCCCAGTTAGTGTTCCGGGGGTTCCTGAACCTACTGAGCCCAGCATCGTGAGTTAGGTCTAAGCTAAAGAGAATGTGTCTGTGATCTGACAGGGATGGCTCTTCAGACACCTTCCAATTTCTTGTCATCGGGGCCATGGAGAGGGAGCCCAATGTCAAGTCGATCACCTCTTGTCTTCGTGACGTGACAAAGGTCGGTGTAGTGCCGCGGTTTAGGATTTCCAGACCGGTAGTATGTAGATATTCTAAGAGGCTGAGCCCTCTCCGATTCGTGTCGGTGCTTCCCCACACCGTATGGTGTGCGTTGGCATCGCATCCGATGATCAGCGGGAGGCCCAATGTGCTGCAGGATCGCCTGTCGAGTCATAGGGCAGATAGGCCGAGCATACCACCAAGGATGTGCTCTGTCCTGGTCTGTCCTTAAGGCATAGTTTCACCGCTACTAAGTCCCTAGAACAGAAATTAGCTATTAGTGAGGACTCGATCCGTCTGTCGACGTAGATACAAGCCCTTGGATTTAGTTGGTCGTCCCTCTTGTAGAAGAGAGATCTTTCCCATCTACCTAGGCCCCTTACGCGACCCTTGTATGACCAAGGTTCTTGTAGGAGATATATTTGTGTCTGCCCCATAGCTATGTGACGATCTATTAAGGAAATCGCCCTTTTGCTATGTTGCAAATTGCTTTGTAGAAATGAGGTCTCTTTATCCATGGTGAAGGAAGATATAGGACCTGATTTCTAGGTTACGGATGGTCCAGCCCTTGTCCCTGGTGGAGTATCTTCTACATCCACCTGAGCCATGAGCTCGGCCACCTCCTTTTCCAACGTCGCTGTCGGATCTGAATCGGGCGTAGACGTTCCTTCCGATAAGGGAGTATTGCTACTGCCCTCCTCGGCTGGAGCCGTCTTTTTCTCCGGCGCAGCTGGAGCCTTTGCCTTCGTCATGAAAGTGACGACGGAGACCCCTGCGAACGCTTTAAGTTTTTGTCGCTGCAAGACCTCGGCTGAAGCCTCGTCAACTCCAAAAACCAGGAGAACCCTGTTCTTCTCCTCTTTCCGGTGATACGTCCTCCACAGATTTGTCCTAAGTCCAGGATTCTGTCTTTTGAGTCGCTTAAGGATGGTGGGGGTGTCGTCTGGGAGACCTTGGACAGCTGCAACCATCTTAATTGCCTTGGGAATGTACCGCTGCACGCGCAGTGATGCCCCTTCCCATGGTATCATCGAGGAGATGATCCCCTCCAGCCAGTCCAACGTCCACTGGTCCCCGCATTTAACCGTGATGGTTCCTTGCGACGACCAGCAAAACTGATCAAACTGTGGGAATCGATCTCCTCCCATCAGATCAATGTGGGCGTTTAGTTTCCCCATGATCGCTTTACTCTGCTCTTCCGTGATCACCGCGTCCGGATAAGCATCCGGCACGATGGTCACCCCGAGACCAGCAGACGTTGCGGCGCTGTACGAAGCAGTCCCCTGGCCTCCCGATTTAACTCCGGAAGCCTTGGGCCTCTTTGCCAGCGTCCTTGCCCCCTTCGACTCAGGGGTGCTTCCCTCAGATCTGTTACGTTTCGTCCCAGATCCTTGGGCTGCCCCCTGCGCCGAAGCAGGCGTTTGACCTTCGCCAGAGCCCGGGCCCATGGACTGTGCCTCTACGTAGGTAGGCAAATATAAGTTACTTATGAAACTTTATTTACATACAAAAAGAAGCACAGGAAAATATCAAAGAACTTAAAAAAAATACTCCAGTTCATCTAAAGACTGAAAAAAAACATAATCATAACAGAGCTGCATATAAAAAATGCACTACAGCAATAGAAGAGAAGAAATATTAAATAATTGCCACTAAAGGTGATAGGAATAAAAAAAGTTATAAAGCATACAAAATTAATAATAAATCGATTATAGCACATACAAATAGCTGGGAGGATAAAATGGAGATTCTTAAAGAAAGCATCAATACATACAAATAGCTGGGAGGATAAAATGGAGATTCTTAAAGAAAGAATCAAACCAAAAGGAAAAGATATCTTTATATAGATTTTGAGCTAACAAATTCAGAAAGAAAAAATCAAAAAACTCTCGTGTGATATAGCTGGGGGAAAAAGTAAAGGAGCATTTTGCAAAGTGGGGTGTAAAATATTAGCAATTAATGAAAATAATAAAAGATTATAAACCAGATTTAATAAAAAACTAAAAAATAATATAAAAAATTTATAAATACCAAAGAGAAACAGAAACGACTGGGCAAATAAATAAGAGAATGCAAAAAGAAAAAAACGAAGCAATAATAATAATTGATGAAACAGAAAAAAAAATCAAATGAATAGCACAGAATTTGTAGGTACAGAACATATACTAGTAACAGCCATACTTCACGACATACATAAGAATACAGAACCCAGGCAATACAGCTTAGTATAATAAACGTTTTTTGTACGTAAAAATGGTTTAAATTTGATATCAGTATAATTTCTAAATGTATATTTTAATGGTTTATAAACTACACGTTTTTAAATATACCACTGCGTTTAAAATATCTATATTAAAAAACGTATAAAAATAATCAGGAATTTACCATATATAACACGTTTATTTTTGTTAGAAATGAAACCAATTGTTGCATATATTCGTTTATTTTTAGTTTATATAATATCGTTTATTACAAGTCTAGAAATTTGTGTTTTATTAACGTTTATTATTTGTATACAACACTCATGAAGAAAAGTCGAAGAGAAAATATATATTAACCACTGCATACCACTACGTTTAAAATACCCAAATTAAAAAACATAAAAACAATCAGGAATAAACCATATATAACACGTTTATTTTGTTTAGTTTATACGTGGAGAATCTAAAATGGCTCTAGCTGTTTTTTCCGGCATGAAAGAATCTGCAGATCCTAATTTTATAAAAGCAGCTGCTAATATACATACATATGTATATAGTATATACATACTAGCTAGTATATAGTATATATCATATTCTATATACTAGCTAGTATATGTACTGCTAAAAATACGTATGATTTGACTATATTTTTTTTTTGATTTATGATAAATGGCGCTGTAATCGACGAAATTTAAACACATTTTTTCATTTAAAGTACCCAAAATTCGCTACCGGTAGTACGATACCCTAAAGGTATAATAAACCCTCAGCGACTTATTGGACCCTAGCCCCTGTAGCTACAGTGAAGAAGGGGTGGGATAAATAAAATCAAAAATACCTAGGCGCCACTTAGTTTTTAAGATCCAAAAAGGTAATGGTACTAACAAACTAAGAAACCTCGTACAAAAAATTGGGTCGGCAACGTACTACTAAAGTACTGAATGTTTGATGTTAACGAAAATACTAATCAGGAAACACCACAAAGAAAACGAATAAAATAAGCACTAACCAAATTTAAACACGTAACAATTTATTGCGTAAACACCCCGAGTAAACCCTGTATCTAACAAAACAAAATAAAATATTTTTGTAGCTGAACTGCAAATATTAAATATAAAATATAAATTCTACAAACACTCTGTATAAGAAAATTACCAACAAAAAATTATAAACAAAATTAAATGTCTAAGAGCACACCCTGTATATAACCAAGCAAAATATGTTAACTATATTACGTTCTACCATAAATATATATATATATATATATTAGGGTGTTTCAAAAAAATCGACTTTTTCTTTTTCTTCAAATGGTCAGCAAATTCTTTCAGAGGATGTCAAAACAAAGACCTCGTTAAAATTTGAGCTTTTAATTTGAAGATTTAGAGGTCGCGGATCGCAATTTTCTATTTCCCATTTAAATAACATAGGAATTTTTTTTTTTTAACTTTGGAATTTTATACGTCTATATCGAATCAACTTATGGCAAGGAACATCTTAGATTTTTATAGTAAATTTAACGCTCTATAAAAAATGTCTCTTATAATTTTTCTTTAAATTGATTTCTTCCAGAGTTATTCGAGGCCAAAGTTTGATTTCCATCGAATTTTCTCGTTTTTTTCAACTTTTAGCATCATGTAGTAAAAAAATCACATATTTATATCTGAAACATAGGAAGTGTTGTAAAAAAAAACAAAAAACCAAAAAAACGTCACTTTTTTCCAAAGCCTACTACAAAGTTTTAATGAAAATATGAGATGTGTATAATATGCAGAGTAATTTATTTATAAATGCATTTTTCTCGAAAATGGTGCATCTGAGCAATTCAAATCAAGAGTACCTATTTTTCGTAAAAAACTATAAATTCTCATAATTTCATAAAAAAAATTAAATTATTAACCCAGAAAAAAGTTGGGGCTATTTTTGTAACTTTGCCCCTCCAAATGTTACGCCTATGATTAAATTTTAACAATTTTGATCATAGATCTAGATTCAGCATGTCAAAATTACCAAAATCCCGAAAATTCATTTGTTCATGTTCAACCCTCTAGTTTAAAAAAAATTATCCTCTTAGGCTCCTATTCAGGGGGCCGTAGCTCCTTTAGGGAGCATTTTTTGATACATGTTTATTAAACAAAAAAAGTGTTATTTTTATACGAATAATGCACTGTTTAAGTTTGGCCCCCTGATTTCGGGACACCCGTATAATGAAAATTGTACCATAAATGTTAAAAAAACGCTAATATTCGATGGAAATCAAACTTTGGCCTCGAATAACTCTGGAAGGAATCAATTTATAGAAAAATGATAGGAGACCTTTTTTGTAGAGCGTTAAATTTACTATGACAATCTAAGATGATCCTTGACATAAGTTGATTCGATTCAGACGTATAAAATTTCAAAGTTAAAAAAAAAAAATTCCCATGTTATTTAAATGGGAAATAGAAAATTGCGATCCGCGACCTCTAAATCTTCAAATTAAAAGCTCAAATTTTGACGAGGTCTTTGTGTTGACATCCTCTGAAAGAATTTGCCGACCATTTGAAGAAAAAGAAAAAGTCGATTTTTTTGAAACACCCTAATATATATATATATATATTGTCACGAAATAAGAAAATATTATTTATTGATTTATTAATTTTACTTTATTTTAACATAATAATTATTTTCCCACAAAAGCAACAGGAAAGTTTCAGATTATTGCAGACTATTTGATTCTCAAATAGATTTACGTGGAAATTTATTGTGAGAAATGCAATCTTGCAATAATCAGCAAACATGTATTTCTTGTGTATATGACGTAGTGTTCTAGTTTTGTATATAAACCCATATTGCTTGTAATGTAAATTCATTCAGAAATAAAGCCGTTATAATGTAAGTTTGGCCTTTTAACCATACGTCACCCAACAGTCCCAATCATCGATGGTGGAGTCCCACTTCGTCACATGGTGGAGACCTCGTCGTCACATGGTGGAGTCTTCTGAGTCTTCTATATTAAATGTTGCGTTTTGGATTTCTTCTTCTGATTTTTCTTCGCTGTTTTCAGTCTGTTTTTCGGGTATTATAGGTTCTTTCGGTGGTCGTAGAAAATATCTTGTTTGTTTCGGTTCGGTGCCAGTCGGTGATCGTGGTAACGTTGAGGAGGGTTCGAATATGGATTTTTCCGTGCTGCGATGTGATGGGTTGAATGTCAATTTTCCCAAAAGCTTCTTACGTGACATTAATTTTAACTAACGCCGACCTTGTTTTTCTTAGAGTTCCCAAATAGATTCAGCGAGCATTCGGTCAATCCTGGGTACCGATGCTTTCTCTATTCAGGAAGTCTTCTATGAATAGATACAGCGAGTATTCGGTCAATCCTGGGTACCGATACTTTCTCTATTCATAGTGATGGTACAAGATCGTTGGCGCCTCCACCATGTGACGACGAGGTCTCCACCATGTGACGAAGTGGGACTCCACCATCGATGATTGGGACTGTTGGGTGACGTATGGTTAAAAGGCCAAACTTACATTATAACGGCTTTATTTCTGAATGAATTTACATTACAAGCAATATGGGTTTATATACAAAACTAGAACACTACGTCATATACACAAGAAATACATGTTTGCTGATTATTGCAAGATTGCATTTCTCACAATAAATTTCCACGTAAATCTATTTGAGAATCAAATAGTCTGCAATAATCTGAAACTTTCCAGTTGCTTTTGTGGGAAAATAATTATTATGTTAAAATAAAGTAAAATTAATAAATCAATAAATAATATTTTCTTATTTCGTGACAATATATATGTATATAACTAAAATAAAAAAAATTGTTATTTAAGTAAGCATAAACGAGTACACCAGGTAAGTAAATATATACAAATAAACGAAATTCCCTGACCGGAACAACTGTAAACCACTCTCACGAAATGAAATAACCCAATTATTGAAATTTGACAGTAGTACGCGTAATATTACACAGTACGACAAAATTTGATTTTTGGTCCCTCCCATGAAAAATTTCTACAGATTCTAAAAATAGAGTTAAAAAAATGATACCCGTGTCTCGGCGTTTTTTCACATCACGTCATAATTTTTTTTTAAGGGCTATCCAATAAAATGTTATTCACACTATTCGCGACATAATTTAATAGACTCGATAACAGCTGGACTGCATAGTTAAAAATATATATATTTACTAAATGGATAGGCAACCATTATAGATGCATTTTAAAATTATTTTAATCTTATACAGAGTTTTGCACATTTATATATATATCAAACGGTTTATTTTTAAACCAAGTAACAAAATGTTTCAATTTTAAGCCAATCAAAATGCTTTAAAGTCGGGTGATTAAAATTTTTATTTATTCATTTTTTTTGTAAAAATTGAGCTTTGTTGAATTAACATTTTGAAAAAAAATTAAAAGATATTTAAATGAATTGATTTAAGTCTTAAAGCAAGTGTACCTAAAACATATTTAATTTAAGTAAAAAAAGTATTTAAGTATACTTATATATACGAAGTCAATTGAAACAGCAAAAAAAAAAAAATTACACATCTGCGGCATTTATACATAAAAAGCATTGTTTTCACAACAATCTTTATACGAGGGTAATACTTTTTTTTTAAATGTTAAATAAAAACATTATTGCAGCGATAAATCGATAAATTTTTCATATTAATTTTGATTGTTGAGTTAACCATCCATTTGAAATCAAAGTAAAAATGCAGTGTCCGAATCGAAATAATTTTTGTTATGTAGGTATGTGGTTTATTTGCACCTCCAAGCCATATGCGAAATATTACAAAAAGTGTAGTAACAGCTTTTGAAGACTATTTTTTGGTGACGTATATACCAAACTTATGGTATGTACCAGAGGTTTTATGCGATTATTGTTACCGTTGTTTGCATGGATTGCAAGATAAAACACACAGTATGAAATATGTTGCACCAACAATTTGGCTTCGACCCGTCGCGACGTACCGAACACGCATCTGACCAGTGTTATTTCTGCATGTCAAAATTTAAAAGTTTTGGATTTCGGTACAATACTAGAGAGAAAATTGATTACGCCGATGTAGAATCCGTCATTCTCGCAAGAGTGCGATCTGAAGATTATCCAACTGCTCCTTCAGAAAACATATGTGAGGATAAAAGTAAAAAAACCTTTAACACCCAGTACAACCATTTTTTCCGAGATGGAATCTGAATTTATTCCCTGTAGTTCGGGTTATAAAGTACATTTTATACACAGGACATGAAAGTACATATGTCACTGAAAATACATTTTCTCCATGCTCATTTGGACTATTTTCCACCAAATTTGGGCGATTTTAGTGACGAACATGGCGAACGTTTTCACCAAGACATTTTAACAATTGAAAAACGCTTCAAGGGAAAAGACGTCAGGCATTTGCTGGGTGAATATTGCTGGTCAATTGTTCGAGATTCTGAAGCAATATACAGCCTGTTCAGAATAAAACCGAATATATCTATATATATATATATATATATTGGGCGTGGCCTCGCCTCCCTCCAGGCGCGTCAGAGTTGCTTGTGTGATAAACAACATAACGAAAGGTCGAGCAGGTAAGGACTTAAAAAATTAAATGATAATAATGCAAAAAATCTCATTAGCGATGCAGTCTATTTGCTTAGCTACTGTGTCGCGCATTGGAGGGAGGCGAGGCCACGCCCCATATATATATATAGATATATTCGAGCTGTATAATCGTCAAACTAAACGACCAAGATTTTATTCCAACATGTATTGAATATAAGATAAATACAAAAATGTGTTTCATTAAAAAAAAATAAAAAAAAATTATTTAAAAAAAATCAAAATATAAACTTTTTTTATATTTGTTTTTTTAAAAACATACAGTATTTACAAAAAATATATATTTTTAACCGAGTAAAAAATGTACAATGTGTATAAGCATAAATAATAGGAATGACGGCTTAAAATTTTTTTATGACGTGATCTCGTGAAACTGTGAGACACGGGTACGTTTTTTTTACCTCTATTTTCAAAATCTGCTAAAATTTTTCATGGGAAGGAAATCGTGTTGTACTGTGTTATGACTATAATAAAAAGCCACAACTCGCCAACTAAGTATTGAAACTCAAACTTGCATAAACTGCCAATCAAAATGGAGTTATTTCTTTTAGTTAAACCCTTGTGAGTAGAATTTATTACTAGTTATAAAATATCCTATAATATCTAAACTCCGATCATTAAAATAAGGTTATAAAGCAATAATCGTTCTTGTAACTATATATTAGTATGATTCTTAAGCAATTAATTTATAAGGTATCTGGTAAACTAGTCCATAAATACCTAGCCACTATCCTTAAATAAATTGTCTTGTTATAAGATTAAACCTTAAGCAATTAATTTATAAGGTATCTGGTAAACTAGTCCATTAATACCTAGCCACTATCCTTAAATAAATTGTCTTGTTATAAGATTAAACCTGATTGTGCCGAAGATCTTCCTAGCTATGGTAGAAACGCAGTGGAAATATGTAGGCAAAAGCACTGGACGCTCTTCCAGTTTCTTGATACAGGTACGCAGTAACAACAAAACTCGGAGTTCAAAAGGACATTACGGAACACTACAATTTTAACCCCATGTATCAAAATAAAACACGAAAAATTCCAATAAAAAATGCAAATAAATACGTAGCATATAAAAACCCTAAAATAAATATATCCATTAAAAGGTTTGTACACCCTTTACGATCAAATACGAACACAGACAAATAATTTAACCATAGGGTTATAATAAAATCTTACCTTCAGTGACAGCGAAGGGTTATTCTAAATAAATGTAATTCTTGTTGGCTCGTTGGATTATTGGCAGCAAAGAGTGATTTTCTATCCCGAAAAAAATCGGCTAGATTTCTTGATAACCAAAATAACTATTGCAAAATACCAGAAATCACTTGTAAAACCATTCATCTAATTTCCCCAGAAGGATGGGTAATTTTACCACAAATATTTAAAGATGAAGGTTTTCGTAAATCAAACCCCTAAGCTTAACCAACCAGTTGTTGAACCGGAAATCGAGTGAGTTTTTGGCGCATTATTTAAAACTGACACTTGAAGGAATACACTGTGAAAATCTGACGAAACCAATGGAGAATTTAATTTATTTATATTACCGATGTTAAAGTTAAATATAGTACAATAAAATAACACTGACATTAAATTATTATTAAGAAATTTAGACTAATCCACATTACTTTATTTTGAATTTTTAAAATCATGTTGGTACTACTGCAAGTGGGGTTACCAACCGAACAGCTAATCAAAAGTCACTATCTTTTGACAGTAAAGTAAATATTCACTTAAATATGCAAGCTTTTCTTAAAACACAGACCTACTAAAGAAACGTATACAAAATGATATGATACATAAACAAAAAACATGTTTTTGGGTATTCTTGACAATAAAATGTATATTTAGTCGATTACATCGCCATCTATCATGAATACAATTTTTTTAAACAAATTTCATGTATTTTTGGCAATTAAATCAGAATCTTTTAGAAAAAATTGGGATTCCCTTTTAAGATTTCAAAGTTACCCCCACCCTACCTACAAGGAGAGATAGGGGGGACTTATTTTAGCTAATGTATTTTCTTTCTGGAATATGTATATTAACTTTAATTACCAATATAGGTACATTTTTTTCGTAGAGTGCTTATTACGCGATATTTTGTAATGTTTCAAGTTAAAAAAGCCAACTTGTATATCGATGCGATATCAGTTTTGTAACTTATCTAGTTACAAGTTACTAGATACAGTATCTAGATACTTTTTATGTATCTGTTTGTGTAACTAGTTACTTATCCCAATCTAGTAACTATAACTGTAACTAGTTACAAATTCTAAGTAACTAGGTATGTTAAGATACAAAGATACATTTTTAATTAAACCGCGACTATTATATATTGAGGCAAGGAAAACATGTCCACTTCCACTTCTGACACAATTTTTAATTTCTGAACGCATCCAACAGTATGTCCATATAATATATGGTCAATGACCATTGGTCATACTGTTATTACTATTATTATTTTTTAACGAATTTACTTCCGTTGAGTAAAGAAATATACTAAACTGGTTATAAAAGGTTTTAAAAACCGTGGTAGATACAGTTTTTTGTAATCTGCACTTTTGACAGTTAAAGTTTGTTTGTGTGGAAAAGTATTAAGTTATACTAGAGATCTTTAAAATTTACAATTCAATTTTACTATCATCAGCAGCAGTAAAAAGGCTTTTTAGTATAGGGGGCAGCTTCTAACACCTAGACGAAACAGATTATCGGATGATAATTTTGAAATGTTATTAATGCTAAAAAAAAATATTATAAAAAATAAGATATTTTAAATTAAATATTATAAAAAAAATAAAAATAATAAACATGTATATTTTTGTTGCCACTTTAATTCCCTTTTATTTATATTTTAAATTTTTTAAAGCAAAAATTAATTTGTATGTATAAGTGATAAATAAATTAAAATTAAATATTTCCAAATGCAATGTTCTAACTATTACAAAAAAAGTGACACCAATTGTCTTAAATTATTCTATTAATAACATACATTTAAAAAGGGTGAATAAATTTAAAGATCTTGGCGTTATATGTGACTCTAAGCTTTCCTTTGATTCACATATAATCCATATGGTTAACGCTTGTCTAAAAACTCTTGGCTTTATCGTTCGTAACACTCGTGAATTTGTGGATCTTACAGCAATTAAAAAGTTATTTAACTCATTTATATTATCTAAACTTGAATATTGTGCTTTAATATGGTCACCTTTTTATAGTAATAAAGTCGAACTTATTGAAAGAGTCCAGAAGAAATTTTTACGTTACCTTAAATAGAAAGAGACTTCTGAATTTGATTATTTAGCACATTATTCGGAT
Organism: Brassicogethes aeneus; assembly: GCA_921294245.1. NCBI lineage: Eukaryota > Metazoa > Arthropoda > Insecta > Coleoptera > Nitidulidae > Brassicogethes > Brassicogethes aeneus. The sequence continues at coordinate 4,550,935 of OV121137.1, forward strand.
TTACTTAATGCATATGAGTTTATCGAATTAAAAAAAAAAGAATTAATTTAGTTGTTATATTTTTATATGTTGTTAAATAACAAAATTGATAGTTCAGCCTTTTTATCTAAGATTCCATTCAGAGTACCACAAAAAGCCACTAGAAACTGCGATCTATTTTATCTACCAAAATCCAGTACTAATATGTTTATTATGTCACCTTTGTTTTAATTGTGTTACTATGGAAACAAAGTTGGTATGAGTTTAGATTTTTTTCATTGCAGTTATAATAGTTTATTAAGAATTCTACCCAATATTATTATTTAGTATTTATATCTTATATTTTGTTTGTTTTTAAAACTTATATTTTTCTGTGTTTTTTGTTTTTGTGTTTTCTCTTTTTTTATATTTACATTCTCACCTATCCTGTAATTGGGCACCAGCCTGTTGGATTTGTAATTGTAATTGAAATAAATAAATAAATTATTTATTACATATTAACTCGCACCTAAAGAATATATTAAAAATGTTCCTGGTCTTAACTAAGCAATTAAAGACGTTTTATTATCCAAAAAAGCAATTGAATTTATTACTTTACGTCATAGGCAACTGCATCTATTAAAATACATTCGCAATATAAAGGAAATATTGTACACTTCGGCAACACTGTATCTCCACCTCCACCAGAAACACGTTTTTCGTATCATTGTTTTTGTATGTTGTGCATAAATTCTTTCGCCGTGTTTTATTTTCGTTTAAAAAGCAGAAGCCGGAATTACAGTACTTTACTTCTATAAATATAAAGGTAAGGTAACTACCACCTATGAAATATCGAATTTCTCGCCAAATTAGTTTTAAGTAAAATGCAAAAAAACATTTGTGTACAATATCTGCCTTTGCATCAAGGCTAAATTTTAGACATCAATTCGTGGTAAACTTTAAAGTTGTAATGACCAAAAGTAAAGATGGCATGGCTAACATGGCTAGTATGCGGGCTTGCAGGATTGGCTTAAATTGGCCAAATCAGCAGACAAACTAAAAAGGACTCCCAAGACACTTCAAGAAATTGATTGATTTATAAATAAGAATATAATAAAAGAGTAAAATTATTAATACACTTTCTTTATTAGAGAAATTTGCATTATTTTACCACCATGCTGCAGCAGCAAAAAAAGCTAAATTTCAAAGTATTTTAAGTTAAAATATACGAATAACAAACGTGTAAAAGACACTTAAATACGTTTAAAAACAATAGCAATGAACTGGTATTTATACGTTGCTCAGAAACCTTTTGGTTCCTCAACATTAATACGTTAAAAAAGCAGAAAGTCTAAACGTTTATTAATATGCAAATTATTGTAGTAGAAATACGCGTTTATTTTAACAGGTTATACCGTACCTTCATTTGCAAGCTAACCATAGGGAAAATACATTGTAACTGGACCAGATAAGTCGCAGTCAACACAAAGCGAGAGCCTTTTCAGAAATGATTTGGATGCGTCGTCGAGACATGCGTACTAAAACAAATTTTACCAGATTTACACCGCACAAAATAAAAAACAATAATAAAGCATCGATGTATGAAGCAAAGTCAACTGTTACGGCGCATGCTCACACCCCGCCTTAAGTAGCCAAAAGTTTTGATGCTGTGACGACAAAATTGGCCAGCTGAGATGGATTCTTTATCCTATGGAGGTAAAAACTCTGTTAAAATTTAAATCGTACCTGCTTCGCATACGCAAAGAAGCGCGCATTCTATTGTTAAAAATCCGACCCTGAGGGTCATTTTTTTAATATCTGGTTAAGTTTCAGTCAGTGTATCTAAGATATAGATTATTGTCAAAACAATGGTATCCATGAAAGTAATATGTCAAATAAACTAACTGAAACTTAAACTTAAACCGCCCCGATCTACGTTGTTTGCTGATCCTGATATTATATAATCATGTCAAAATACGTGTCACAATGGAAATCGGGAAAAAGTTTGTGCATCTTGTGGCCAAAAGATAGTGTTTGGAAAAAAACCTGCAAACAATTTCAGAATAACCTGAGAATGTGCTGAACTTATATATATATATATATTATACCTTTAAATTATAATTTTAATTTAGAGAATATAAAGTTCCCAGTTAATATATGTGTAAGTTGCAGACTCGCATTAGTTGAACGAGAAAAAGGTATACTTAGAAGAACACTACCAATTATACCTAATTACCTTGAAATAATATTAATAAAGGAAACCAGAGCACATGTCCAAGAAAAGAACTATTGTCATTGCTATATTTGCGAAAAAGCCACCCCTGATCATTCAAAATGCCAATGTCAATAATTCCAGAAAATTATCAATTAGAACCTGTTGAATCGAAAGATAACTTCTGTAATGATAACTGTGATCAAATTGCTGCTAAAAAAAGAAAAACATATTTAGAAGGAGACACTGTTGGCAGTAAAGCTAAGCTAACTAGTGTTCAAAGGCTCATAATGCTCTGTCTTGTACCTGATATAAAAGAGTCATACTTTAATATTACATTACTTTTTCAGTTAACTAATCTAAATTATATATCGTTTAAATTTGTATCAATTTTAAAATATTACTGATAGTAAATGGACAACAGACAGCAACAGCAACTTTTTCCTGTCCATTTTGTTTTATAAATTTAAATGACTTAAGAAGCTCAACGTCTCAAGATAAGAACAAAAAGGATCAAGCTCATACATGCGTGCAGAAGGAACAGATTCATTAAATTTTCAAAATATGAGAACCTTTGGCGATATAAGAAAAGACCATGAATTATTTTGTTTGAATGGAAAGAAAAAGGACAAACCAAAACTCTACCACAGCACAATAAATCCACCTCTTTTCGATGAACAGAACGATACTTATGTCATTGAAAAGTGAATTGTTCCCGAATCTTCAAGGATTTGTAAATCATATATTCTGGAACGGTATCGTAAAAGCTGTGGGCCGGGAACAAGCTCTTTTATGGCCACAAAAACTGTGTGTTGTGAGCAAAAATTACCAAGGTGAACTGTTCGAAGGAAACGCGTGCAGAAAATTATTGAAAGAGCATGAAAAATTGTAGGACAGAGACATATATGGAGATTACGGGCCACTAAAGCTTGTTCTATTTATAAACGTACTAAAAACAATGAATAAAATTGTTGAAAGTTGTTTTTCCAACCGAAGAGTAAATGAGAATTTAAATTTATTGATTAAGGAATTAAAGGAAGCATACGAAGTAACTGAAGTATCGAAGACGTTAAAAGTTCATGTCATATTGGAGCACATGGAGCAATACTTACACTTTTTAGGCCAATATGGCCTAGGAATCTGGTCTGAGCAGGCAGGTGAATCGATTCATTATGAATTTTTAAAATTTTGGGATAAATATAAAATTAATTCATTATCTCATAGTCCTCCAGACTATTATATTGTTGAATTTTCTTCTCAACATATATAGTTCACATTTTGATGTAAAAATTTATGAATAAAATGTTTTTTAAAGTTCGAGATTATTAGTTTTGATATTATGTTTCTTTTCATAATTTAATGATATTATGTATACATACCTATAGGTACATTACAAAATATAATGATAATTATAACAAGATTAGTGAGAGCAGTCAATTTATTGTATATTTTGTAACTAGATTTTTATTAACGCTATTTAAGTCACGAGTTTAATTATGCGGAGCAAGTACATAATGAACCAGTGTCTAAATAATAAAGTAACCAAAGTTTTAATATTAAAATTTAAAATTTAAATCGGTTTTAATCTTACTTTCTATTACTTTTATATATAGTCGCCCCTTAAGGGGCACTTGTATACATTTAATTCTAACCTCACTTTTTCCAATATTGACATAAACTCTAACTTTATTTCGTGCATTAAATTTTAATACACTAGTGCATTAAAATTTAATGCATGGCTTGTCATTTAAGGGGTATGCAAAAATAATTGTATTTATCAGATAACTCGTGCAGCGAAGCAACTACGATTTTAATTTTAACGAAGGGATGAAGAATCGATGTACTTTGGCCGATTTTGTCGTCATAGCAACAGCACTTTTAGCCACTTGAGGCGGGATGTGTGCTAGCCTACTCGTCCACGCGTCCAAATAATTTCTACAACGTTTTTCGCTTCGTGCTAAGACTTATCTGGTCCCTGTATATGTTTATCTCGCGGACATTCGAACGTTTACGTGTAGTAAAACATCAACGGTATTTATACAAACCGTAATACGTAAAAAAAACGTTTAATATACCAATGCGTGTTGCCTGGGAAGAGGCGAGAAAAATATATAAAAAAAATAGATAAAAAGGGAGGACATGATCGCTGGAGAAAAGATAGCAAATAGTTAAAGAAATTATAAATACCAACGCTGTTGACCCCAAAGTGTGGACAAAGGCGGATTAAATGTCGAGAGCGCCCTAGGCAAGCATCTCATCGGCGCCCCTTTAGAGGCCATATAGTATAAATTTTAACTAGTACTTACATAATAATTAGCTGTGCCCTGCGGTTTCACCCGCGTGATGCCCCATACCGTGGAAATTTTGGTTTCCAGCTATCTACATACCAAGAATTATCACAATCGGTTAAGTAGTTTTTGCACGAAGAAGTAACACACACACTTTCGCAGTTATAATATTATCAGGGTAAGTACACGTGTCCTGGCGTATACTTATAATTAGGTATAGGCCAGGACACGTGTACTTACCCTTAGTCGTGAATGAAATATGTGATATACATTTCTATAGAATTAACTTCTACAACATCTTTTACATGTTAATTTTAATTTTATGTTAATTAGGAGTACCAATACAGACGGCCTGTCGAGTAAATGTGCTCTCGAATTCGATCGCTCTTAAGTGTACCGAATAATAAGTTTTAAGGAAACATAACTCTCTAAAAATGAAGTAGTCAAAAATGACTAATTTAATAGTTATTAGTGGCTGCTTTTTCACTTGTACCATGGTTAACCATGGAATACCATAGTATCCTAAAATTGAACAGCCAATTCTTATGTAAAATTATCCCCTGAATCCGAAAATGGCGTCAAAAGTTAAAATAGTAGAACAGTTTTTGAGATATAGTAAATTTTCCATTTAATATGGAATTGACTATATCTCAAAAACTGCTCCACTTTCATAATTTTTGACGGTGTTTTCGGATTCAGGGGACAATTTTACCTAAGAATTGGCTGTTAAATTTTTGGATACCATTGTATTCCATGGTTAACCACGGTACAAGTGAAGAAGCAGCCACTAATGACTATTAAATTAGTCATTTTTGACTAATTCATTTTTAGAGAGTATAGTGTAGTTTAAGGAAAATAATGGGCGAAATTAGAGCAAAGATTTACTACTTGGACAACGAAAATCAGTGTACCTGTTGTCCAAAGTCTTAATAGAAACATTAAATTAGTGCATTATAAAGCAACCCCAACAAGTGAATATAGTGAATACGGACACGGAAGTAATTTAGTAATAAATGACAGCATACCTGAAGATCTTACCCTAGGCCAATATGAATCACCTTATGTAAGGAACAAACTAGCCTAGAGTGGAAGGGGTTCATCTGCAAAAAGTACCAATTAATCGCATGACCTAATACGCAAATTCGCAACAAAAACCTATCAATAATCAATCATTATTACTGAAAACAGCGTAACAGTTTAAATTATTCAATCATTAGGTGAGAACGTCACAAAACATAAATAAGCATAAACTTAGAGGCCAGCCCCAAAAAATTTTAATGTTTAAAACTTAACGAACGAAAATAAAATAAACAACCAGTTCCGATATTTGCCTAACTTAAACATAAACCACTAAACACCTCTAAATTTTAGGCATTGCATGCTGCTAGCTGTATAAGAGAATTAAAAAAAGCAAAATTAAGAGCAATTATATAAATAGAATAAATATTATAAATGTAACTTTTAATTGTTAGAAAAGAAAAAGAAAACGTAAATACAATTTCTACCACAAAATGAAGACAACTATCCATCGATAGTTCTCGACCCCTACACTGAGCCCCAAATAAATGGGGGCATTACTAAATCCCTGGTTAAGGGGGATTCCGGATTGTACTTAGTTTTGGGTCAGTCCAATGTCACCCAAAACCCAAAATGTTTTTCCTTCTTGTCCCGTACTCCACTAGCCTTAATCTGGCGTATGGCCCGGCCCGACGAAAAAATTCCGGGAGTGGCCTTAACCATCCTCGACCTCCTAGGCGTTGCCGATGGGGCCTGCTATACGTTCCTTATACTCATACTCAATTTTAATTTTATGTTAATTATTTTCTTCGTTTCAAACTCACCTACGCGTGCTGATTAAATAATCAAACCAATAAGTTGTAAATCTTTCTTTAATAAATACCTACTCAGCGCCCCATTGTAACCTCGCGCTCCTAGGCACGTGCCTAGTTTGCCTTAGGGATAATCCGCCTCTGAGTGTGGATGATATGTAAAGTTAAAACATATTATAACCAAATAAAAAGTCCAATATGTTTTAATTGATATGTAAGTACATGTAAGTACAAAATAGGCCATAAAAAAGCATGGACAAATATTTAAAAACTAAAACCGGACTAGTATGCCATTTTTTTTTGTTGCAGAAAATAAATTTAAATCGAGACAAAAAAATTATTATTAAGCAACTAAAACTGCTGTAAAAAATACTTTCGCCACGGTACTTTTATAATAAATGGGAAGCATTATCCCAAGGATCATTTGCTAAATGATAATAGTAATAATAATAATAATAAGCGTCTTTATTGAAATAAGGAAATACACCATTGCAAATGGCGGAATTTGAATTTAAACATTAAAAATGTAACAATTCATTCTTACATTCAACCAAAAAATGCCAGCTATACCGGCTACAATATTATTAAAATAATAGCTATATATAACAAAAAAAACAATTATGCCAAGTAGAAATACCAAGTTTACAATATCCTAAAAATAAACCCATATAGACATTAAATAAATATTAAGAGTGTCATTGATGCTCCATAAATAGAATATCAAAAACTTTGGTTTTAAATAAGCGCTGTGATCATTTCAACATATTACACGGTAAATTAAGTGGCAAGCCATTAACGTAGCTAGGAAGGATATAAGACAAAGACCTTTTATATAATTCAGTACGATGAATCGGTACTGTTATGGCGTTTTTAAATCTAATATTTATATTATGAATACCGTATACGGTACGAAATTTTTCGATAAAAGTAACCTGGTGCCTTAGTTTTAAAAACGTTTTGAAAGCAACAAATTAAATGCATTTTGCGCTTGTTTTCCATATTTAACCACTTGTTATTTATTAGGGTGTAACTAATTTTATCATACTTCCTTATGCCAAATATTAATCGAAGGCAGCAATTTTGCAATTTTTGGATTCGAAAAGCATTGTATTTTGTAAGACATGTACCATAGACAGTATCATAATAATTTAATAAGGATAAAACCAACATGGTAAATTTGCTTTAAGTTACAGTACGCCGCTGTTAAGCGACTTCCAACATACTACACGTTGGTACATTTGGCGTTTTCAACTTAAAAAATATATAATGTTCCAAACATTTTTTTTTAAATAGTGATATTATTAGCTTTACTTTGCAAGAAAAATTATAATCGCGTATGTAGCCGTTGTGGAGATACACACTTAAATGTATTTTTTTTTATAAATTAATGCGCAACAGTAAGCTTAACATGTGTTCTAGTAAAAAATACCACAGCAATTCGCTATATATGTATATATATATATAAATATGTATATATATATATATATATATATATATATATATATATATCTATACCTATATATAAATATTGATGGTTGATGGTTGATGGTCTTATGTACCATCTTCAGGTCTTATGTGCTGGGCTGCTGTTGCTGCTCTGCTGCGAATTCATACATATAACGCCAGTGGAAACCTAAAGCAGCAGAGCCGCAACAGCAGCCTAGTAGATAAGACCTAGGGTACATGAAATTGTACCGAAACGTCATCAGATATACGGTTCTTTTAAGAAACAAAAACCGACAACACAGAGCAGATCCCGGAAAACCATCAATACATATAACGCCCGTGAAAACCTAAAGCAGAACATTAATCTCGTTAATTTGCGTGGCGTTTTAGTGGTTGTGAGAGCTGGTTTTTATGCAGTTGGTAGTCTCTGTGTATCGTCTCTTGTGTTGAGGTTTCTTGGCCCTGTGTTCGATGCTAGCCAAGACTGCGTTACGATGTTCTTCGAGTTTAACGTTGATACGTCTATTGGTCTGTCCCACGTAGCTTCCGTCACAATTCTTACAAGGAATTTCGTACACCCCTTGTGCCTCCAACTCTATTTTTGGTTTGGCGTTTGGTATTTGACCGATCTTTTTTGGGGCGGTAAATGTTGTCTCAATGTTATGTTTTTTGAGAACTTTGCCTACTCTCTCGGTTGTCTCTTTCACGTAGGGAAGAAAGGTCTACGAAGTTGGTTTGTTGTATTAGTCCTCTTTGGTATTTAACCGGCGTCGTGGTCTAAGAGCCTTGTTGATGATGGTTTTGGAGAATACGTTTTGCTGTAGCCTCGTTTGGATTTTCAGGTCTTCTTGTTTCTTGTGGTCATCATCCGCCAGCCTTTCGGATCTCGTGACAAGTGTCTTAATGACTGACTGCAGTTGTGACGGGTGGTGGTGTGACTGTGCTTCTGCCCAAGTTTGCCATTATTTTTCTTGATTATGAAGACATCCAGAAAATGTAATTGGTGTTTTTACTCGGTTTCCATTGTGAACTTAACCATTTTGGAATTCTGTTGAGATGGTCCAGGAATTTCTTCAGTTCCTCTTCTCCGTGGGTCCAGATGACAAATGTGTCTTCTACGTATCGTAGCCATAACTTTGATTTTAGTGTTGCCGTTTCAATTGCTCATACTACTATGTCTTCCATGAATAAGTTGGCTATTGCTGGCTATATTGGAAAATTGACTTTAAAAAAACAAGGGTCTTGGCTAGCATCGAATACAGAACCAAACGTACCATCAGTGAAGCCATTGAAATAGAAAAATGTCCAAAAAACCTCAACACAAGAGGCGATAGAGACTAAGCTTACTATTGCAAATTAATTTATAAAAAATACATTTAAGTGTATATCTTTACAACGGCTACATACGCGATTTTAATTTTTCTTGCAAAGTAAAGCTAATATTATCACTATTTAAAAAAAAATGTTTGGAAGATTATATATTTTTTAAGTTGAAAACGCCAAATGTACCAACGTGACTACTAAAAACGCAAATCCTCATCCATTAAAAGTACCAAATTTTTTACACAATTTTGAATTTTAAGGGGTTCATTGTTTAATAAAATATCGTGCTCGTGATTAATTTTAAATGTTGTTCGAACGTTACTTTTATCAAACATGAATACCGCTGACTTAAAGGCATTTCACTATTAAGATCCCAAGTAAGGTCGACCTTCACCCATCTGCTTACCAGATGAAAATTATATTTTATCAAATAAAATATGTTTCTGAACATAAACCAATAGGGTTGCCATAAAAAATATGATCAAGGCTAGCTATAATAAATAAAAAATTAAAAAAAAATAATTAATTTTTTAAATTTCACCGACTTGCTTGCCAAATGAACGAAATTCCAATGGAAAGCATACAACATACAGAATATGTAACAGCTAGGTTGCCTACCTTTTTCTGGTCCCTATTACCTGGTTGCTTTGTACAGGGTGATCCCCTATAATGTCGCCCCCCTTTAACTTTTTTATTTTAAGTGTCCCAAAAAATTTAAAAGTTTGGTTATGTAGGTACTAAAAAATACTTTTTTTCTACGTATAAAGAAAATTGAAAAATTGATCAGTATACAGGGAAAAACAAAAAGTTTATTTTTTTTCAATGGATCACCCTATATATGAATTTATTTTTCGATTCCTTGTAAAATTCTAAGCATATTTCATATATCATACCATATACCTAAATTCAACCGTTTCTGAAATATTTAAATTATTTTTAAGATAATAAGTTGAAATTGTTTGTCTTTCTCTGTCTGAGTACGCCATTTTTACTTATTTAACAACACTTATTGACATAATGTCACTATAGTAATTTATTTTCAATAAAAATTTTGGTTTACTGAAGCTTCTTGATTTCTAACAGTTTAAAAAAACATTTAATGATGACATTTCGAATGCGAATATTTCAGAAACGGTTGAATTTAGGTATATGGTTTGTTATATAAATTATGCTCAGAATTTTACAAGGAATCGAAAAATAAATTCATATATACGGTGATCCATTGAAAAAAAATAAACTTTTTGTTTTTCCCTGTATACTGATCAATTTTCCAATTTTCTTTATACGTAGAAAAAAAGTATTTTTTAGTACCTACATAACCAAACTTTTAAATTTTTTGGGACACTTAAAATAAAAAAGTTAAAGGGGGGCGACATTATAGGGGATCACCCTGTACAAAGCAACCAGGTAATAGGGACCAGAAAAAGGTAGGCAACCTAGCTGTTACATATTCTGTATGTTGTATGCTTTCCATTGGAATTTCGTTCATTTGGCAAGCAAGTCGGTGAAATTTAAAAAATTAATTATTTTTTTTTAATTTTTTATTTATTATAGCTAGCCTTGATCATATTTTTTATGGCAACCCTATTGGTTTATGTTCAGAAACATATTTTATTTGATAAAATATAATTTTCATCTGGTAAGCAGATGGGTGAAGGTCGACCTTACTTGGGATCCTCTACTATATGGTTTCGCGTAAAAATCGAACAAATTTTGGACATTTGTTTGCAAGTGATGCCAGAATTAAATATATTTTTTTACCTTGTTTGTACATCTAAATGGCACATTTTTTTTCAAAAAAAATTTTTTATCCATTGACCGCTGTGGTTTTGAGGCCTTAAGTTACTCTACTGTGTTAAAAATAGATAAATTTTGATATTTTGTAATAAAATTTATATTTAAAAACGTATCGATTTGAAATTAAGATGAAATGTAGACCTTATTAGTGGCAATAAATCCACGTATTTTTTTAGATTTTAACATACAGGGGGCGCAGGGGACAATTTAATTTAAAATTTTACCATTTTTTAAGGGTTAAAAAGTCAAAGAAGCAACGTTGTTTTATAATTTTGAGTAAATCACGTTAAAGTACTGATAATTAACTATTATTTGATTTATAAACTTCTAAATGCAAATTATGTTTCTACGAGAGACACAATTTTTAAGTAAGGCCTTCAAAGAGCGTAATACTAACGTGTTTTACAAATTATAAATTCTTTTATCTAGTTTTATAAGATAATGTATATTACATACAATATTTTATATATAACAAACATACAATTCCTACATATTTATTTAAAAAAATCGCCATAGATGGAGCTAAAATTAGTTTTATTTATAAATTTTAAATTTTTTTAAGTTTACTACCATTGGAAGCATGATGATAATTTAACAGTTCAGTTTATAAGTTGCAAATTACTGATTGCGTTTCAATTTATAAGTGTACTATAAACTTAAAATATTAATTTATTAAAATGAATAAACTAAATAATAATAATTATTATAGACAGTGTCAGCAAGTTATAAATTATAACATACTTTAGTTTTATTTTTTGCTCCACAACCAAGCTTCAATTTATTTTTTACTCGATAAGCAAGCTTTAATTTTATTTAGATATATCTATATTTTTTATTCAGTTGTTTTTCGATTTTTTGTAATTAATTATTTTGCATTTTTTATATTTAATATAATGCTATAGGTACAGGGTGTTTCTGAAGAAACGCAAACGATATAGATTTGAAATTTTAATAGCATAGCACAATTTGATTTATACTATACATAAAGTCAATAGTTTTCAAGATATTAATTTTTTAAGTTAAAATGCACGTTAATCAAAAATAGCCTCTATATTGTTTGTTATTATGTTTGTTGACATGGGGTTGGAATTTTTGGAATATTAAAACATTGTTTAGTTTTTTAAAGGTTTTTCAACAAATACCTTGAAAAAATCCACTTGAAATTAGGCAAACTTCAAACAATAATAACGCTTTTATTATAAATGTTAAACCCTGTACTTATGTTTTAACATAATCAAATTAAACATTAAAGAATCTTTCGATTGGTATTATAGTAACTCTTTCCTAAAGTTAAAATTTCAGAGAAATTTAACAATTTCTAATATTTTCAATACTACCTATTTTGTATCAGAAACCTCCGAAATTCTACATGTGGTCTAATGTGACAGTGTCCATGGTGACCACTAAATCTGTCATTGTTTAAAATTAATTAAAATATTTAATTGAAAAATTAATAACTCAACAAATTTTGACTTTAGGTATAGGATATGCCATAGGTATAGACATTTTACTCAGAATTTTATGTAAAATTAAATAATGTGAAAATATATGAGGTATTCCGGTAAAACAGGAAGTATTATTTTGTTCAAAATAATTTAGGAAAAGAGTAAGCAAATAATTTACGCTATTAAAATTTTAAATCGATGTCTTTCGCGATTCCCTAGAAACTTCCAACGGACTAAGTACGTGAAACACTCTGTATATTAAACGTCATTTATGTGTTATGCTATACTTAATTATTAATAAAAGATACAAAAATATTTCAATAAAAATGACAAAATGTGCTAAACTAAACATTTATGAATACTGCTAATTCAAAACTGATCCTGGGCCAGGATTCCTGGCCACAGAAACATCATTTGCATAAAAAAGTTGATATATCATGTAACGTTTTTATAAATCGTATCTCGATATTATTAAAACTGAATTGCGGACTATGTGTTTTCAATCCCAAACTCATAAAAAAACCTCTCAAGGTAGCAGAGGGTCATTTTTTTCGGTGCGCGAGGGCGAAGGGTTTGAATCTCAAAAGTACATAACCGTATTACGTTTAATTTTGTTAATACAATACTACAGCAAATGTTATTAAATTATAGGTTTTATACTACAGTTAAGTAAAGGTTGGCGATCAGACAAATAATATTGCAGTTATTTTAAGTAAATTAAATGTTAGGGATTTTTGTTTCACATAATTGGCAATAACGCATTTTAACGGTAGACGCGTTTGAAATCTACGTTGTTCGGACTCCCGTTCTTCGCCACTCTCTGTCTGCTACTCCGAACTTCGGAGTAGCAGACAGAGAGTGGCGAAGAACGGGCGAAGTCCGATTAGGTGATAAATTCTCTGAAACACGCGTAGTGTCTTGGAAATTTTAAAATTATCAATTAATAAAGTATTGTGATACAGACTGAATAGTCCAGTTAACTAAGTTTTACTACGTAAATTGAATAAACCACCTGTCTGCTGCAAAAGTAATCGTTCTCAATACGCCATTGTGTGGTAAGATTATCTTTGAGTTTTTTAACCATCCTCGGTCTGATCGTTGCTTTTTATTTGATTTTAGTTCCAGTAAGCTTCTAATCAAGTCTGAATAATTATATTTTTTGAGTTTAAGTGAAAACCGGACAAATATCCGTAAGTGAATTTTATTTTGGGGAATGCGGTTATGTATTTACATTTGATTTAAACCTAGGGTTTTTCCGGGGGATTCGATAATATTCCGAACTGGATGACGTGTTGTGCCTGTGTCCAAGCCATCAGAGTTCTACAGCGCTTCGCTAAGCGTTTCACAGGGTATTAAGAGCCTTAATACAGTCAGGAATCCAGTCAGGAGTCCAAGTCAAGAAGTCCAGTTTCCAGGCGTGTCCTCGAGTCCGGATTCAAGTTTTGCAGTACAGTACGAGCAGTGAAAATGTCAGAGCCACAAAGCTGAGTATTCTTATTCTTTTTCGACAATTTTGTTAAACAGTAAAGTTGGACCGTACAGTCAGTTGAATATTCTATTTCTTTCTTAAACATTGTTATTAAACTCTAAAGCCAGATTGTACAGTATAAACTGAGTATAAATGTTAAATATAAATTCGATCAAAGTATTTTTAAGTATAAACTGAATCATTAAAGTGCATTCATTCTGGAATTATTTTACGTTTTAGCCCTTTGAGGACTTGTTAAGTATTGATTATTGTAAATATAAATTTGAATGTTTTATACCATTAAATATTCTGGCGCCTGACAAATTATTTTATTTATATTAAGTGATGATAAACACAACCAATTCTTCCCTTCGTCAACCTACAACCTAAAGCTCTCCAAAAAGGTAAGACTGCCGCTAGCATTTTGTGAAGCCTAATTAGAAAAACCAAAAAAAGGTTACAATCAAATATTAGTCAAATATCAATACTTTACCGTGTTATACTCAAATTTATAAAACAAATTGCTTCTTCGATTATTTACCCTTTAAAAATTGTTAAATTTTAAACTAGAATATCACCAGCGCCTCCTGTACGTTATAATCTAAACCAATTTTTTTCATGGATTAATTATCATTAGTAAGATCGACATTTTGTTCAAATTTCAAATCGATACGTTTTAAAATAAAAAAGTTATTTAAAAAAATCTAAATTTCTTAATTTTTAACACAGCGCAGAAAAAAATAAAAAGAAGTTGTCAATGGACGAGATTTTTTTTTGTTGTACTGCATTTAGATGCAGAAATAAGGTAAAAAAAGTTTCAATTGATTTCTTGAACCCTTTAAAATCGACCGTTCGATCCTTTCGCGAAACCGTAGTTAAGAGCAAACAATGTTGAGTAGAATATTTTAAAAGTTCCCTTAAATCATAGTTTATTGCAGTTATAGACTGAGTACTTTCATCTGGATCAAAACTTAAATACAATTGTGTATCGTCAGCATAATAGTGTGAAGAATACGAGGTTAATATTGAATTAAAATTACCAATATAAATAGAAAATAATAATGGTCCTAATATAGAACCTTGAGAAATACCACATTCAATCTCAAGAAAATTTGATAATTTACCATTATATTGTACCGCCTGAATTCTATTACACAAAAACATCTTTATTCATTCTAATGAACCTTCTAAAAGTCCGACATACTTAAGAATTGAAGTAAAGGGTGATTCATTTAGACCTTTTTTTTAAATTCTAGATAAAACGCATAAAATAGAGTTGGATGGCGGAATCTTTATTATGACCTAAAAGAACGATCATTGACATTTTTTTTTTTAAATAATTTCATTTAAATGCTGGCCGCGTACAGCGTGGTCCATTCGGAAGGTCCAATTTTCCATCACTCTTTCTAGCATTGCGACCGGTATCTGCCCAATTACCCGAGTAATGATTTCTCAATAAAGCTATTGTTTCGCGGGCTGTGTGTGCCGCAGCTCCGTCTTGTTAAATCAAAAGTCTTCGTCTATAATCCAGCTACGATTCAGGACTAAGAAGCCAACATTACTCGCCTCATTGGGCAGATACCGGTCGCAATGCTAGAAAGAGTGATCGAAAATTGGATCTTCCGAATGGACCACGTACGCCGTAGTCCCGGACAGCATTTAAATGAAATTATTTTCAAAAAATAAATGTCAAAGATTGTTCTTTCAGGCCAAAGATTCCGCCATCCAATTCCATTTTATGCATTTTATTTAGAATTTAAAAAAAAAGGTCTAAATGAATCACCCGTTATAAGTAACTCACTACCTTCTATAATAAGTTACCCCAACATATAAAAGACATGCCTTTAAGTTCATTTAAAACTGTGATAAAATCATACTTGCTTAAAAAGCCTTTTTACAGCATATACGAGTTTCAATCTGAAACAGTATGTGTTTAATGTTATCCTATTGTGTAGTGATTTAGTTTAATTTTGTATTGTTCCTATATAAACTGATTTTATTATTTATTTTATTAACAAACTGATTATTATAATTGTATTTTTATATATTGTTCTGTTTTAACTTGTGTAAGATATTGTAATAATATTAATATTAATATTATTATAATACTTAGTAAATCAGTGCTACAACTGATATGAGAAGAACAAAATCCTGACTGGTTTGGAGGTATAATGTCAAAAGATAACAAATATTTCTTTAATTGCTTTTCTAGAACCTTCTCCAGTATTTTTGAAAATGTAGACAACAGGCTAACTGGTCCTAGGTTATTTAGACTTGTGGGACTTGAAGTTTTTGGAAGAGGCACTATTAATGCCTTTTTCCAATTAATGGAAAAAACTGAATGAGTGATACAATAATTAATAATATGAATATTCCATTTTTACTACCATATATAACTCATTGAGTAATATATGGTAGTAAAAATGGAAGACATAAATTTAGAGTAAAGATATTTATACCATCAAACCCATGAGCTTTGCTTTTAATATTGGAGATTAATACAAGGACATCAATTTCAATAACCATTTTAAAACTGAAAGTGGAATTGCCAATTTTTGTATTATTATAAAAGTTATATCTGGATCTGGACTTAGTTTCGGTATAGAATTAATAAAATGATTTTTATTTGATCGACATGCGAAAGACTTAGGGACAAACTGATAATAGGCTTTTTAGAAATATTTATTTGCTTTAGATTGTTCCAAAATAGTTTTTAATCTGGTTTCGCAAAAATTGAGTTAAAGTATGAATTTTTTTCCCTTTTTACTATGTTACGTAGCCCTTTATATGATTCCCAGAGATTGTTTGTTTTATGGGTTTTGAAACTGGATAATGCCTTATCTCTATGATTCATCATGGACTGTATTGTTGGAGTTAACCAGTGAACATAAGGCTTACTCACTCGAAAAGTTTTAATTGGTGCGTGTATATCTAAAACAGCAGTTATATTTTTAGTAACAAATTATACGATTAATATCTTCAATGTCAAATATGTTTCTCCAAGGAATAGCTTTAAGATCATAATCAAATTGAGCGAGGTTCTTAAAACTTCTTTTGGTGACAAATCTGGGTTGCTTTTTCTTTGATTTAGTGTTGACATTGAATTGCAACACCTTCAGCTACGATGTCTATTTCAACACCTTGAGCTACAACACCTCTCTGAGTGTTTTCCTCGTTAGAACTCTCTAACTCACTGGGGACCTGGCTGTAAGGCATTTTTCTCAAGTGATCGTGTGAATACTTGTAAGATATATTATTTGTAAAAGAGTTTAAGGTATATCTATCAGAAATAGGCGTCTAAACTTTAGATCAAGTTTATTTTAATTTTTAGTTTAATTTGTCTTTTCATTTTTAAGTAAACATGGTCACCTACGTTAAATTAACTTTTTAACTTTATTATTATTAAATCTAGGCTTATCATGCAATGGAACACTTTATATTTTGACGCGATTTCTTACGTCAGTAATATTAATTTCGGATTATTTATCAGCAACAGACATTAATTAGAAAGGCCTAGCTGTCTTGCCAGTCAAAAGTTTAAAGGACTGGCTTTAGTGACTTAATTCAATTTTACCTGTAGTTAATTAATAGAGGATTTATTATTTGAGACAATTTGGGTACAAATTATCGAAAATATTATGCGAGGCCAATGGATTTTCTCAGCTGAGAGACAATCTAAGGAGCAGGTTGAGACTTACCTACTGTAAGTGCTTTAATTTTACGACCATTACGTTGGAGTTCGCTTGCTTTAATTTCATAACCAAGATACTCTGTACTATTTTTTTTGAAGAATTTTGAAATATTAATCCTGCTCTTGTAAGAACTTTAAGGTCTAATTAAAGTTTTTCAGATGAATCCTGTATAATACAATAATTGTACGAAAAACTATTATAATATCGTTCGTATAAACAAGAACAAAAGAATACCTACGCAAAATTCTTTTATAACGACTAGTTGGCAAACAGATGGTGTATACTTTAAACCGAATGGTTAGATACTGCTTTTGCCCATCTGGGGTGACAAACACGGTAACTTTAGTCTGGGTAAATCGGCATCTGATGGAAACCACTTGACATGTCTAAGCTATAAAAATATTGGGCGCCACAAAGTCTAGCAATTTGATCGGCAAGAAGAGGCAGTACTGTGTTACTGTTTAATTAGCGATAATTTATGCAAAAACGATCAAATCTATCTTTTTTTTTAACTAATAAGATTTGGCTAGCAAAAGTAACTACTGGGCCTAATAATACGAGCCTTTAAAAATTTGTTTATTTTATTATTTACTTATTTGTCGCTTATCAGGACTTAAACAATATGACCGGTTTTTTTTTAAAGTTATATTAGGATTGATTAAACGTATTTTAATCTCATCGGTGGTGATCTGAGTAGATAAAATGCGTTTTATAAAAATAGGCAGAGAATTCTTGTGAAAAGCAATAGTTTTGATTTATCATCGCCAATGATATCGGTATCTACATTATAAGAATTTATTGTATCGTCGAATTTAGTACAGATCTAAACCATAATAATAATATTAATAAAACTCTTTATTTGAACTTTAAAATTACATACCTAATACCCATAGGGTGTAGATCATATAACAGTAGTATATCATATAAATTATAGACAATAAAAACAATTTATCCAAAAGACAAAACTTTAGTAAAACTACAAATCTAGGATATTATTCCAATTAATTTTAAAACTATTGGACGTCAGGTTAACATGAAATCCTTGACAAATAATTTCACAGACAATCATAGATGATATGACATTACAATATCACTTTGCAATTAAGCATGAGGTATTACATGAAATATAATTTCTAAGGTAATGACTAATATGTTAATGACTATTTTAAACAGTAGGCAGTGGCGGATTTACCAGCAGGCTGAGTAGGCTCGAGCCTAGGGCGGCAGATTTTGGGGGCGGCAAATTTGGGGAACGATTTTTTTTTTACCTCATAGAAATCAAAAAGATTTTTCTATGACGGTTTTCTGATGTCTTACAGATGCCTTTTCTCTCTCACTTGTCATTGCACATTCCGAGAGTAGCAAACTTCCATATTCTAGAGTAAAACAGCTAGTTCGCCGCCCCTCAACCAGTAATCGGCCTCTCGCCTCTGCGCCCTTTGCCCACACTTCTTATGAGTGAAAAGAGCGAAATTGTAAAAAATATGCCCCTCTTCCCACTAACAACCCATACATGCCAGTCTTACTACTGGTTGGAGGCTACGAACTGGATGGTTTGTATATAATTTTTCGATTTTTATTCGAATATAATGAATAATTTAGTGAATAATTTTACCGATTTCAATTTTATGAATCGACTATTATGTGTTTCACATGCACTAGTAGCTTTAGAAAATTCGATTGGAATTAAAAAAAAATCTTTGTGCATAGAGTCGGAATTAATGAACAAGATTACTTACGACGACATCATCGATGATTTTGCCAACAAAAAATCGCGCAAAAAGGTATTGTAACTTCTATTTCGTCGTAAATATTCTTGGTCATTAATTCAGACTAAGGGCATAAAAAGGTTTGCACGATTAATATATTATTATTTTTAATATATTATTGTTTTTAAAGACGTTTACGTCAAAGAATTTTTGTTATAATTGTCATATTATAATGTCATCGTGCATAAATATTATTGACATCAGTCAGTTTTAAAGTTTAAAGATGAATGAAATTGAGGAAGCAACATAAACATGACTAATTGTAATAACTGTATTGTTAATATAAATTTAAAATAAAATAAGCTCATAGTTTTGCGCCTAATGTTTTTAATTTTTGACGTTTCATTATAACCCGCTGGGTCATAATAACGCCCGCGAGCTATAAAAAGACGTTTACGTCAAAGAATTTTTGTTATAATTGTCATATTATAATGTCATCGTGCATAAAGATTATTTATTCACGTTTACCAAATGTTCATTATTGTGTAAATAGCATACATTACCCCGCCCATACATGATTGGGCTTCGATTAGCTCAAAAATATACCGAAAAATTATTTTATTTCACCCTATATTACTGGTGCTACATTTTATAGTTTGTTTAGACAATACTGATACCATCATGTACTGACACATTACTGACACCTTCACCTGAATATACAGTTCAATTTTTGTACCAAAAATTTGAAAAAAATATTGAATAGTATTAAATAAAACATTGTACGATACACGGCCGTGAAATGTCATTAAAGTACTTGGAAATTCCAGACTCGGCTCCTTCGTCGCCTCGTCCGTAAACATCTAGACTTGTACTTTAATAAGCCATTTCCCGGCCTTGTGACGTAAATTACTATTATTTCATACTGTACTTTAATGTGCCATTTCCCGGACTCATTTGAGTCCGGGAAATGATACATTACATCACTAGGCCGGTAAAGTAACTTTACCGGACTCGTATATTTTAACTAACACATGGTTATTTCTGAACGATTATAAGTTTTTGCGCCATTTACAGAATATCTCGTATTCCTTTTGATATCGTCCGGAAGACTTGACCGGGATAAGTTTCGCCGTCGCTTCAGAACTTTTTTTCAAAATCTTTGCATCCATTTTATTCGAAATTATTCAAAACCACAGATTCAAAACGATGCTGAACTGACAGACAAGACAATCAATAAAAAAAACTCTTTGTTACTGTTAGCAACCGATTTAAAGCATACTACATTATCACCCTATATTACTGGTGCTACATTTTATAGTTTGTTTAGACAATACTGATACCATCATGTACTGACACATTACTGACACCTTCACCTGAATATACAGTTCAATTTTTGTACCAAAAATTTGAAAAAAATATTGAATAGTATGAAATAAACCATTGTACGATACACGGCCGTGAAATGTCATTAAAGTACTTGTCTAGAAATTCCAGACTCGGCTCCTTCGTCGCCTCGTCCGTAAACATCTAGACTCGTACTTTAATAAGCCATTTCCCGGCCTTGTAACGTAAATTACTATTACGTGCAATTTCAACGAAATTGTTGCATTGTAAAAATAATGTATGATATGACAATTGTTGAGGCAAGGGCGGCAAAAACTATTCAGCCTATACCTTGAAAAATTGTAAATCCGCCACTGACAGTAGGTATTTGTAGAGTGCTATGAACAGTATGTAGTGTTCCCAATGCCTCTCAAAACAATGAAATTCTTAACTCTTTTACCTGAGCACTTGGAGGCTACAATTTCTTTAATAAGCGAATATCGGACTTGTCGCAAAAAAATTGTATGAAGTTACTTTAATGTTGAAGTCTTCTTCATGACAATATATTTTGCTAAGTGATTTCTAGAACAAAGTACGCAATTAAAATGATACATAATAGTATAGACTAATAGTGTTAAAATATTAGCACCTACTTATAAGTAAACAATGACAATTAAATATTTGCGCACTAAATTATATACTGCAATATTCTTCGATTTTAAATAAACAGATTCTGTGAATTGTTTTGATTTTTTTCCTTGAAAAATTTCCCGGAAAACTTTTTCGAATACGCTACACATTTCGAGCACGCTTCCTCGAATATATACTCAGACCCGTACTACACTCAAATTAACTGCAGCGTTTTTTTTTTAATAACATAAACGTAAACGTTAAATATATTATCGGTTGGGCCCTTTTTGCAAAAGGGGGTCATTGAAAATATCAATATTGAATGATATATGAACTAAAATTACAGAATTATAATTTTATAAATCGATGTTCAAATAATAATTGTGTTAATACAGCACCAAATATGTTTTTTTAGGCCCGGTAGAATATCCTTACTGAATTAAATTAAATATTATAATTATAATATTATATGATCATAATCAGAGTCAGATATTCACTTTGTTCTGGATATTAGTGTACGAATATTAGTAAAAATTTGGACATTTTTGGATAATTGACTGGCATTTTTTTCCTATTACCCTTTAAATAAAATAAAAAAAATGCAAATGTCAATTTTTTATTTTTTTCCCGAAAAAACGGTTTTTTTTCCGCCGGTTCAATTTTTCAGGAAATTTTAAAACCCTAGTTAGACAGCATCCTCAAATTGACCTTTCGACGATTTATTAGAAAATGCATCATCATAGATCAATGTGGAGTACTGAAAAATTAAAATTATTTTAAAAGACGTTTTTTTGAGTATTGACGTGTCCATAATATTTTAATATTGTAGTATTCGGATGAAAGCAATAAACAATGAGACAAAAAAGCAGTATGAAGAAAAACTGATAAAATGTTGCTCATGTGTATTAATTTGGTATGAATAACAAAACTTTCCCGATTTTTATTATTATTAAAATAAATGAAAATAACTACACAAAAGAAGTTGATGAACATATTTATTCTTAATGGATAACCAAATTAAAGATACAACATACAAAAAGTTTCTACATGTTCTAGCAATAAGTTTGTCATATTGTCAATGAAGAATAAACAAGTTTTTCGAAACTTCATTTGAATAGTGATTTTCTTCCATTAACTATTTTATTAACAATTTTTGTTAATTTAAAAAATTATTTTTATTTAATTAATGAATTTCTAACCTTAGTCACGTCCCAGTACTTGACAGAGCAAGACCCATCGTAGCAGTGCGAGCTATTAAAACGTAAAAACTATATCCAACAAATAACTTCTCATAAAGTGCAAACAAACTATAGGGTAACAGCCATAACAATAAAATAATCTCTCATAAAGTGCAAACAAATTATAGTGTAACAACTACAGTGAGTACAGACTACTCTAGAGTCAAGAATGAGTTAAGTGCTAATAGATAAGGAAGAGTTAAGAGACAAGTGCAAACTAATATAGTAAAACGGTCAAGAAAGAGTTAAGCTTCTGAGCGGTCGCACCATCTGTCAACCGGACGATTTTCACCGGCCAAACAAGGGAGGAATAGGCCATCTGCAAAAATTTGATAAATATCCTCAACTCATCTGCAGACAAGGCACACTGCCTAATCTCTACAAAAAACCAACATTGATTTTTTCCTTTGGGGGGTATGTAAAGGAAAAAGTTTACAGAGGTTTACAGAGAACGACAGAGAACGGACCAACCACAGCTTAGAATATGATGCAGCGAATAACCGATGAATTTCATTATATTAAATAGGATATGCTAACCCGCGTGAAGCAATCTTTTCTACATATACTGAATGTGTGTGTTCAGCCGAATGGCTGTATATTTAAGCATTTATTATAATTATTAATTAAGTATTTCGGTAAATTAAATATTTGATTCTGATTTAACTGATTTTTGTGCTTATATTATAAGAATAAATAATAATACAATTCAACGAAAGAAATTATTATTATCATAATTGTTTAGGGGCTTGTATAAAAGACCTGTAAAATTTGGCTTGTAGTGTATCGTTGTTTCGGTATTTGTAACGTTAGTTTCTTAGCCTGAGCTAAATAAAATCTCTGGCGCCAGCTTCGTTATTTAAAGTGGAGAAGCACCACGTATCTAGGTCATCTTTTAGACAGTTAAGAAAAAATAATCCATGGGTTAGTTAGCTTGTATTAAATTAAAAGACAACGTGTTAACTTAATACATATATTGAAATAAGAATAAAACTCTTTATTTACAAAACAAATAGTTAAATAAACAATAATTAAATGTAGAACACTCGTTATATAAAATGAAATCTAAATTAATAAACCAAATTAATATTAAAACCACATTAATATCAACAACAAAAGAAAAGGAATAAAAACCGGTAACAATTAATATAAAACTGAAAGTCACGCTTCTAGCAAATATTAATAAGAAAATCCATTAAATATTCTAATACTGTAAATAAAGCAAAAGTACGGAAAAGCAAGTAGGGGAAGGATTTTAAACTGACGGGGGTTAGCAAACGGTCGGAAACGTGGTTTCGCGTAGGCCCGTGCCTGTAACACGGTTTGTTCGAAGGCACCGTAAGTCTAGGGTAGATAGGGGTGACAATTTCGCCCTGTTTAGGCTTGAAAGCAAATATAATGGTGGTACGAAGATATTATGCGAAGCGGCTGGGGTCACCCGGCATAATTATAGGAAGTATAATTCATATACTCACTGCTTGTATTCGTAAAAGAGAAGCTGAAAAATAGAAGAGTATATAATTATCTCTTCATGGACTGCTAGCATAAGATTTGCAGATCAGGAGATTGACCATATAATAATTTATTGGTGTCTCTATGAGAGATAACCAGCGCAGAAATAAGCTACCTTACCCGTGGGCTATGTGCTTCTGCACTTGCTCCTCGTAACTTAATATGGCGGTGTGGCGCCCAGATCGTGAGTTATGACCCGTCTTTAATACAGTCTATGCATACAGTCCGAATCCAATCTTAATAATACTTAATATATATATGAACCTATACTTTTTATAGGGATTGTGGTACTCAACATGTGTCTTGTACCCAATTTTACTGTTTGGGGCTGGGAAATTTGGACATTTTTTCCTGATGCTTATGTTAGTTGCAACCTTTCTTTCTTTCTTCTTTGTATTAGGACACACTTGGGTTAAGGGGATGAATTTAAGGAAATTAAGAATTTTAACTAGTTCTTAACAATTTTAACTAACTATCACGACAACTTATTAAACTGAGTCTCTCGGACAAACTCTGCGTACTAACTGTTCTCAAAAAAACTCTTTACAAAAAAAAAACTTAAAACAACATTAATCGCGGTGAATTTAAATGAAACCTTTTAAACGTACATAAACATTACCACCCACCAAACATATGCTAATCGTTTTTTATAACAAAAACAAAATCTGACTGTAAACCCAAAAAATAAAATGCAATTAACTAGTTCTGGTTTAGAAGGGAATATATCTTAATTAAAGGCCTTTTATTTACCACTCTTAGTACGTACCTCCGCGAAACGATTATGGTACACTTTAGTTATACGTTCTAAATCCCATTGAAGAGGTTTGCAGGTATCACTTTGAAGTATTACAAGAGTATTTGGGTTAACCGTGCATGAAGGCTCCTGCAATTTTTGCCTTTGTTGCAAGGTGTGCAAATATTCGACATGCCACCTTTTCCAAAATTGTTAGTTAAGGTATTTAACAAACTGCCAACATGATAGGATAGATACTTTAGTATCTGAAAAGTCGCTATCGAGACCGTCATAAGAGGATCTTAAGACAAAAAATGACCAGGAGTGAGTTCCGAAAAATCGTTTGGATCAGAACTAGCTGGACATAAGGGCCGAGAATTAAATAGCGCTTCAACTTCGGTGAGAACTGTTCTTCAAAATTTGATTACCAATAGTGTGCGCTAAATGTGTTTGGACACTTTTTACCCCCGGCTTCAAACAATCCACCCTGATGACTGAAAATAGGAATAATAAATTTCCATTTAATTACTAAGTTTTCAGAAGCATTTTTTGCATACTAAAGCAAATTATTGGCGCCCTAAAAGTTTGTGCCATTATCACTAAAAATATGATCGCACCTACCACGAAGAGCTACGAAACGCATAAATGCGCCTAAAAAGGTTTTACTAGGTAGATCAGAACACAATTCTAGATGTATGGCTTTAACTCTTCTACAAACAAAAATGCAAATATATGCTTTAGTGGTTCTTCCACCCCGCATTCTTTTGAATTAAATGGACCCACGAAGTCAATACCTACATATAAAAATGGCTTGGCTGGAGATACTCCAATTTTAGGTAAATCCCCCATTTTGGAAGTGTACGATTTTGGATTATCTCTAAAACAGTTTAAGCAACTATGCAACACACGATCTATAGCACGAAGGGCTCCCAAAATCCAAAATCGTTGACGCAATAAGTAGTTTGTAGTATTTAAACCGGGATGACAAATTTTGAATTTTCTCTATTAATAAATCAACTAATCTATGCTTATTAGGCAATAAGTATGGGTGTTTATCATCGTACGATAAAGCCGCATTTTTTAATCGACTTCCTACCCTAATACAATTATCCGAATCTAAAAATGGAGAAAGTGTTTTAACTGTTTTTAAAGCTTGATAGCTGTACTTGTTTTATTAAACATAGGAGCGCTCTGTTTAATTCCGACAAAACAAGATGTCTTTTCTTAGGTGAGGTTTTGTTTTTATATTATCAAAAAATCTTAAGCAATAGGCAATTTTTTTAATTTTAGAAAGAGATGAAAATTTGTCAAGAATTTTTACTTTTAAATTTTCCTCAATAATTACATATAATACAAGTTTGCGTTCTTCAGCTAAGCGATCCTCTGGTATTATTTTGATATTAAAAGACACAATATTGTTTTCCTACAAATGAATTTTGACCTATTTCTACGATGGAAGTGCTTAAAATATGTCGCTTTAACTTTAATTTATCCACTAAACTTTCCGTTATAAAAGATGCCTGAAAACCATTGTCTATTAACCCCCTAACTTGAGTTTTATTGTTAATATCTATAACGCAAAATACGACAAGAGCACGGTACGCTGAGTCGGCCGGCTGAACGCCGCGAGAGCCTCGGTTGGCCCCGCTTTAGCAATGTTCTGCGTTTGGAAAGTGTTACCGATATACCGCTCAAAATGCAATAAACTATTGTGTCGTAATGTATAACTCGATTAATTATGGGAGGATTTTAAATTTTTCACATTATGATACAATTTAGACATAGGATATTAGACTTTACTATATTATATCGTTCTGTAGGGTTTTTTTCAAAAATTCTGGGCATTTGGAAATATGGTGAATGAGATTGCACAAAGAACAATTATTATTTTGCGCAACCGTCTTTGTATTCACTACTAAAGATGTTTGTTTTGCGGGAAATTTGCTATGACACGAAGTACTATTTTTTGCAAATTGTTTAGGAGAACTTTTAATGACTTAAAACTAGGTATATCATTGGATTATTGTTGTCTTTTAAAGCGCTGTCTTATGGAAATATCCAGTTTAGACAATAACAAGTAAAAAGTACCAAGTCCCATGGTTTTTTAGGTAAACCAAGGTTTTCTAACAATATTAATTCTTAGAAAATACGTCCAGCAGTCTTCCATACGATCTATGATTTTCCGATTTCAATTTTACTGATAGTAACTCTTCGTAATACCGAAACGCCTTTAACAATGAAAGCGGCTCACGGGCTAAACTAGATATCAAATACTGAAATTTTTCAACAGCGCTCAGAGAACTATTTAGATGTATAAGTTGATTATACAATTCGTAAAAGGAAGGCCAAAGTTTTAGATTAGTAGCATCGAACTTAAATTTGGAAAATCTATTTTTGGTAACTTCAATCAATAAGTTTATTAGCATCTTTCATAGCTGCTTTAGAGTAGTCTTATATAGATTTAATTCTACGAAGAGCCGTAGCTATCTTTCAACGCCGGACATAATTAAGAATAAATTATGTCAGTTCGAGATGTAAAGCGTATAATAGTCTAATTCTAATATTTTGCGTTGACCACGCAAGAGTGGGAACTATAATATTATTTGGAGGTGCATCGCGCACAACGATTTTCAACAAATGCGATAAAACTTAGAGTAATATAAAAATTACTATATAAAAAACTACACGGATATTCCAAACCAATTTTCCAAATATAATCCTTAATTTAAATTCAAAACTACTAAATTTAATATCTATTATTTAACAATCGGGTTCGAAAAAAATGAGTGGACTGTAGTTTATAAGGAAATATGTCATACCTTTTTTCTGATGTGCTGATGTTGGTTGCAACCTTTTTTTCTTACTTCTTTGTGTTAGGACACACTTGGGTTGAGGGGACGAATTTAAGGGAATTAGGAATTTTAACTAACTATCCAGACAACTTATTAAACCGAGTCTCTCGGACAAACTCTGCGTAGTAACTGTCCGCAAAAAAACTATTTACAAAAAAAACTTAAAACAACATTAATCGCGGTGAATTTAAATTAAAAATTTTAACCGTACATAAACACTTACAATATAACTTATATACTAATACGGTTCACTTTTCAGTGGGCGCTACCTAAATAATATCTAGTTTTAAGGGCTCTGTCTGACACTGTAGTTGCTCAGGGGTGTGGGTTAAAAAATAACCTTAAATTAACCTTTAAATTGACATTTGACGGCCCTAATAGAATAAGGTTTATTTTTTAAAAAAGAGGAGTAAAATGATTGTTCTTACCACTTTAAGGTCTCTTTTAAGGCTTGCAAGACTCGCTGTAAGAAACACAACGTTTAAAACAATTATTTATCTGAACAAACCTAAAACATAAAAATTGTAAACAACAAAAATGGCCGCCATTATATGATGTGCAGTGTTGCAGTGATTTTTAGTATTTTTAGTACGAGATCGAACATACCTTGTTGTGTGGATTGTGGTTTTCACAATTTTAGTAGGAAGAGAATAAGTCACCAAACTGACCAGGTATTACCGGCAAACCCAAAAATAAGATAGAAAAATTATATTGTACGATACCACTTCAAACATATTAGATATTAAAAAAAAACAAAATGGAGAACATAAAAGACTAGCGGATAACGACAGTCGGTCATTATTAAGTTGACAGTGTTGCCGGTTTAATCAAGTAATAATTGGTCCAATGACGAAGTGTCGCGACCGAAGTCGGAGCGTCACGATCACACACAACTACTATCAGGTGTCAGCACTCACGGCGATAGACTTTGAAATTAAATGTCACTGCAATTAATTGATTGTCCAGCAGGTGGCAGCACATACACACGGCGGGAAATTTAAACAAAGTTAAAGCGGTCGTCCGAAAGGGCGCGATGTCGCGGCGTCGAATTCAAATAACCAAGATGGCTACAACTGGCATTACACACAAGTTTGAATTAGAGAATAGGAGTTTTAGGAAAAACGTCTGTACTCAAGTAGAACGCGAAGCTGATTGCCCAAATCGGTTTTCGCAACTCTAGATCAACCCCCTCCCATATATCGTTCTTTGTCTTTCCCCAAAGTTGGAAAAGTAAACCATGTGTATGACATGGCAAAATTAAGATAAAAAAGTGTTTTAACGTTTTTAAGTGGCCAAAGACATTTGGGATAGATATTTTTGTAGTCTAGTAGCCCAGTCAAATAATTTTAATTTTAAGTGTGCCCTTAGAGTCAAATTTTGTTCTGGTTGATTTTCCGAAATATTGGTTTTTACAATAAATATTTTAACAAGTAGAATAGTACCGACTTCGGTACCACTTTAGAAAACAATACACACAAATTCAAGTTTAACTATTCGGTTTTTAGACCGATAATAAGATTAGGTACTAAAAACTAAAAGTAAATTACAACAATTGAACATAATAATTACAACTATTACTAACTTAATACTAAACAAGTTCACATTATTTAACTAACTAAATATTTATATAAGAAATTTTAATATATTTACAATAAATTGGTTTTTTATTATCTGACAAAGGAATGTCCTGTAGAGAGGTATCCCTCTTTGCAAACATGCTACGGGGTGTACTCGTAGTACAATGTAATAGCATTGTCGTATACGTTACCGATTTAATATTTATATATTTAACTATAGTTAAATATAATTTAATTTTGTATATAATATGCGGACACCCCGTGAATATTGAACAGTGATGCCACCCCTATTACTTTAGTAATAGATATATTACTTTCAGCGAAAATGTATTACCCTATTACGAAACGATGTTAATCTATTACTTTTTTCTTTCCTAGTGGGAAATTTTTTTTTTAATATTCTATTGTGGCCCTGCCATAAAATGGCATATTTCACTATCTGAACGAGTTCGGAAATTTTGAAACAAAAATTTCTGAACGCACTCGCAAAGTGTTCTTTTGGTGCTGCCATCTGTTATAAGATGAGGCAACTTGCCAGAGCCCACAACAAATTTTTGTCGCAGCGCATCAAAACTATTGTTAAATGAAATTTTTTAAATTTATTATTTAAATATAATGAGTAACCTAATACAAAATTTTTAATTTTTATCATATACCTACCTATTATAATAGGAGTTATAGGTATATGATTTTTATTAAATATAAACTTAATGTTTATCCAAAATTTAAGATTTTGTTAATATTGGGTAGTTTTATTCCCTTGAGCAATTTGATTTACATAAAATTGTACATTTTGATTTTATATATTATCGTAGAAAAAGAATAATTATTTATTCTATGGAAAATTATCGTACGTCTGGCAACACTGCTTTAGTGTTTGACATTTGTGTTTATTTATAACTTTAAAGTTTTTACTAAAATCGCATAACTTATTTAAATTGAATAATTTTATAGCTATGGATAGGTAAGTGTGTAAGGTGAAGGAAAACGGTTCCTATATAAAAGTACTTGTTAACAGATATTTAATACGAAAAACTGAGCCAACTATCGAACCAGACTTCTTGACAAGAAAAAAAGTAAAAAAATCATACAAACAAAAGTTTAATGCGGAGTGGTTAAAAAAATTTCAATGGGTTTCTAAAAATGACAACAAAGCTTACTGTGTGACATGTAAGAAATACATAACTGGTGGAGTAACCCACTTACAAAGACATGAGGAGAGCAATGGTAATAAAAAAATGCAATCTTGGTAATTATAACAATTAGGTATATTTTTTTATTTTTTAAGGGCATATTAAAAAAAAACAATTTAATGAAAACAACAGTAAACATTGAAACTATGCTTGAAAACGATCAAAGGAAACGTTTAAAAGATCAGACAAAGAGAGCTGAATTAAAATTGTGTGCTTTTTTAGTCGAGCATAATTTAGCAATTAAACTGATGGACCACTTAACACCCCTTTTAAAGAACATATTTCCAGACTCTGAAATCGCAAAAAACATCACAGGTGGCAGAACTAAAGCAAAAGGTGTAATTTTAAATATCTTAAGAGAAATAAGCCATGCTGAAATATTTCAAGACATGAAAAAATATCCATTTTCTCTTATAATAGATGAGACCACAGATATTTCTACCAAAAAATCATTGGCTGTGGTTGTAAGATACTGTAAGAATGAAGTTGTACACGATAAATTTTTAACATTAATTGAAGTTCAATCTTGCACTGCGTCAGATTTATTTGCAGCAATTAAGAAGGAATTAGATGACAACCAAGTGCCTAAAAATATAATTGGGTTTGCTGCCGATCATGCCTCTGTCATGATGGGGCAATATAATGGTGTTAGAGCCAATTTAATGGAGCTAAATAAAAATATATTTGTGCTAGGTTGTGTTTGCCACAGTTTTCATTCTTGTGCCTCCAAGGCTAGTGAAAATTTGCCAAATCAAATTGAGGAATTTGTTAAGGATATAAACAATTACTTTTTCAATAGTTCAAAACGAATTCACTCATTTGAAGAATTCCAAGATTTTGCGGCGGTAAGCCGGCACAAAATGATCAAATTGGTATGTACACGTTGGTTATCATTGGAGGTAAAATTAAATTGAATTAGTTTTATTTGTTAACTTTTAATCAAACTTTCAGAGTGCAATAAACAGAATACTGGAGCAGTGGCAAGCTTTAAAATTATTTTTTACTGCTGAATCAATGAATGGTAGCAGCACACTAAAAGCTCAATTAATTTTGGAAGGACTAAATGATCCCAAATATAAAATATATCTATTTTTCCTTTCTTACGTATTAAAATTCATAAATGAAATAAATATTTAATTTCAAAGTGAAAAACCAAAGTTATATTATTTACTTTCAAGAATAAAGGAACTGTATAAGATTCTTCTTAAATCTTTTATTAAAAAATCTGTGATAGATAAAGCAGTTTCAATTGAAAAGGTAAATGTTTCAAATCCAACAAATTACATTCCACTTGAAGAAATTTATTTTGGTGCCAAAGCTGCCAATGTAATAGCAACCTCCAACATTCATAATAGTATATTACAATACAAGGGCAGAAAGTGTGAGATTCCTGCACTGCGCAGTTCATGACTCTCATACTTTCTGCCCGTGTAGTTTATACTATTTTTCTTACTACCTCGGCCGAAAATACAATCCGGCCGAAAATACGGGAAAAAATTAAATGTGTATTTATGTACCTATCTCCATTTGAAGAGCTTGATAAATAAATAACAGTAGGCCGTGAATTCAGCGGTGCCAATACAGTAAAAATAAAACGTTGTATTTTAATTAACAAATTACCACTTTATAACAAATAAAAGTACCATTAAACACTTAAAACAACATAAAAAGTAAAAAAGTAAAAACATAAATTGTTTATTTGTTGTTATAATTGCAAAATTATGGTTTAAAACTGTTTCTCATGTTGGCAGTACAAAATTTGAATGTTAAGCACACGACTAAAAAATTTTTACTCCCGCTATTAGAGTGTGCGCGTATAGCTTGACCAATGCATAAAACGTAAACTTTATGCCGTGGAATCGGGTACGAAACAACGTATTTTGAGTCGAGGTAGTAAGAAAAAATGATTTACACAATATAAGGCTCAACATTTTGCGATACTACATAGATTTATGTACTGAAATTACCAATCGCTTTCCTTTTGGAAACCCTGTGCTTAATTTTGTAACAAATTTTAATCCAGTTACAATTAAAGAAGGAAACCCAGCAAATTCAATTAGCCAGGCAGAGATTTATTTCCCTACATTGGTATCTGATATTGAACAGCTTGATTATGAATGGCGCATGCTAGTAGAAATAGAATCATTGAAATCATATGATAATGAAAATTTTTGGTCTAAAGTTTGCAATTTAAAAAACAATTTAAATCAAATTATGTTACAGGATACTTGTATTAACTCTAAAATATCTTAACAGACTGTAAAAAAATAATAGAAAACCTTTATTAACACTCTGACAGCTATTTCAGTTGTTTAAGACTGACAGTTCATACTAGAGTGGGGCCGCCCTAATTTTATTGGATAAAGCGCATCAGGCCACTTGATAATTTTAAATAAAAATACGTCAAGTGTTGATTACCTATTTTAAATACCTATACCAAATTTAATCAAATATTCTTAAACGATATGAGAGTTATAACAAAAAGATAAATCTTAAAATTGAATTTTGAAGGGCTTTATGTTTTTTCTGAGGAAGTTTTGAAGAAAATAAAACAATGCATGTCGAGTTATTTTTCAGTGAAATCCTGGGCGTAAAAAGTAAAACTGTGTACGCCAGTGGACAATTTTGACAAAAGTTACTTGGGTCAAGTAACGAGTATCTACTTCATAAGTATCAAAGTTGGTGAAAAACGCTTTAGCGATCTTAGGGTTAGAGTTATGAAAAAAAAAAGATATTTAAAACTGAACTTTGCAGGACTGAATGTGTTTTTTTAAACTTAATTATCTCGTAAACAAAGCCTTAAATAAAAATTTGACAGTGACTTTTTTTCTCAAAATTGAACAAGGAATTAGAAAAATAGGTCAATTTAAACCAATATCCAGTGGCGTAAAAAATGGGGTGGAAAAAGTGAGACAACCCCCCTGTATCTACGTCACTGGACAATTTTGACAAAAGTTACTTACGTCAGGTAACAAGTACCTATTTCATAAGTACTTGTACCAAATTTGGTCAAAAACGCTTTTATTTCCTGAGAGTTATGACAAAAAAAAGATTTTTAAAACTCAACTTTGAAGGGCTGTATCTCCCTTAGGAGGGGTATTGGAGAAAAAAATTACCATGCATGTCGACTTATTTTTCGATGGACTATCGAATGGTGAATTATTACTACTATAACCTGGACCACCCTGTATATATTGTTTTATTTATACCTACAAGGCGTTTTTAGGGTTAATTTACGTAAGGTAGATTTTCTGGAGAGTCAACCGGAATTTCTCTAAGCGCTTTCTTAATAAGGATTGAAGAACTGAAACACGCTAGAGGAGCAACAAATGAAGATCTCTATCAGTCTGCTATCGACCTGTTTGAGGGAAAAGCTCTAATCTATTACCGTGCGATGAAGAAGCAAGCAACTAACTGGACATCTTTGGTTACCATGCTAGGAATTTCAGCCTCCTGATTTTAATGATAGACTCTTTGAAGAAATTAAAGTTCGTAAGCAGGGACCACAAGAATCGATGGGTATGTTTGTTGCCAGCTTGGAGAATATGTTTCCGTTCCTCCTTCTACTCGTCTGAAGATTATGTTAAAGAATATAAGCCCTTTCTATCAAACGCAATTGGGTCTTCATAAAATTGCAACTAAGGAAGAATTGATGGATCTTGGAAAATTAGTAGAAGCAAGAAAGATTACCGTGGATAACTTTCAACCTCCTCCTCGTCGATCGAGTGGTAGATTACTTGAGCCCGATTTAGCTTATGCGTCAACTTACGAAGAAGTCCATGAAGTTACTTTCAGAAATCCTACTAGGGATCCTAATAGAAATCCTATGACTTGTTGGAACTGTCGAAAGGAGGGTCATTCTTTTCAATCTTGTCCAGCCACCAGACAAAAATTCTGCTTCCGTTGTGGTAAACCGAACGTTACCGTTCGAAACTGTTCACCGTCGGAAAACTCCCATCAGAGATTTTGAAAGGTCGTGACATTATCTCTCCTTTTCAAGCCTCCCACCCGACTTTCGATTCCAACTTACCAGTTCTCAACTTCATTTTGGCACATGCAAAGGTTGATGAACGTCCCTATTTAAAAGTTCAAATTTTGGGTAATCCATTCTTGGGTCTCTTAGAATCTGGAGCTTCCAGAACTATTCTTGGTCTTCCTGGTTGGACTGTTTTACAACATGCTGGATTGAAAATACTTCCTACTTCCATCTCCTGCACTGTGGCTAACGGTAACTCTTGCAATTGTATTGGTATTCTTCAGGCCCCAATTACCTTATTGGGAAAAACAAAAATTATTGATGTACTAGTCATCCCTGATTTTCCTCATTCTTTAATTATTGGTATTGACTTTTGGAAAGCTATGAACATTATTCCTGAAGAAGTGATGTTTGGGAATTTTCTTCCTCTTCTAACTTTGAAGAAATTGCCAGCTTTGAAGACTCCTACTCTCTAACTAAGGACCAACAATCAATACTACAAGAATTTATTAATTGCAAGATGAACCCTGCCAACAACGCCATTGGAAAGACAACGGTTACTGAACATGAAATAGAACTTCTCTTCCAGGCACGAAGCCTATTAAACAACGTTACTATCCCGTTAGTCCTCTTAAACAACGTATTATAGATGAGGAGATTGAGAACATGTTGAAGAAATGAATTATTGAGCCATCAAAAAGTCCGTGGAGTTCACCTGTTTGTTTGGTACCTAAGAAAGACGGGAAATATCGTTTCTGTGTTGACTTCAGACAATTAAATGCCGTTACTCGAAAAGACGCATATCCCATTCCCTACGTTTCCGCCATTTTAGATCAGTTGCGTGATGATAGATACATTTCTTCCCTGGACATAAAGTCAGCATATTGGCAAATACCTTGACAAGAAGCTTCTCGAGATTATAGTGCATTTACCGTCCCCGGTAGAGGACTGTATCGATTTTGTAGAATGCCCTATGGCTTAACGAATGTTCCCGCAACATGGCAGCGTCTCATTGATCAAGTTCTTGGTGCTGATCTTCAACCCTCCGTTTTAGTTTATCTCGACGATATCGTCATCATTTCTCAAGATTTCGAACATCACATGTCAACCCTTAAGCTGGTAAGCTGGACGACTTCATCAAGCTGGACTAGTGTTAAATTACGAAAAATGCAAATTATTTCTATCCGAATTAAAGTACTTGGGATACATTGTCAACCGGAATGGATTGAGACCAGATCCACAAAAAGTGGAAGCTATATTAAATATTTCTCCTCCTAAAAATGTTTCCGAAATTCGACGCTTTGTGGGAACTGCATCTTGGTATCGCAGATTTATCAGAGATTTTTCGACTGTTGTGGCTCCACTTACTCACCTTACACGAAAAAATAGCCGTTTCAACTGGACTCCGGAATGTAACAAATCGTTTAACATCATTAAAGGAAACTTAGTCTCCGCTCCGCTTTTAACTTGTCCTGACTTTGAGAAACCTTTTATTTTGCAAACTGACGCATCAGCTTATGGACTTGGTGCTGTTTTATATCAGGAATATGACAACTCTGAACATGTAATCTGTTTTCTATCAAGATCCCTTACGGCTCAAGAACGTAAATTTAGTTCGGTGGAACGTGAATGTCTTGCTGTCATCTGGGCAGTAGAGAAGCTGCGACATTATTTGGAAGGTACTGCGTTTACCGTCATTACTGACTGTCATTCACTCCTATGGTTACATCTACAGGGTAGATTAGCCCGTTGGGCACTTCGTCTTCAACCGTATAACTTTACTCTTATCCACCGAAAGGGAAAGGATAACATCGTACCGGATATGTTGTCCAGAGCTGTTCCAATCATTGATAGTGTTGAAACCACCGATACAACCGATAAATGGTATAACAATCTCCTTCAGAAGGTTTCTCTTAATCCAGATAAGTATTGAAATTGGAGAGTAGGGCAGAACAGACTGTATAAATTTGTTCAGTTACGTTACCCACACTTACAAGACCAGCAAGCTTCTTGGTTGATCGTCGTTCCAAAACCCGAAAGACAGAAACTAATTTTCGAAGCCCATAATCTCCCAACCAGTGGACATCTTGGAGTTTTTAAAACCTTTAATAAACTATCCCATCGTTACTATTGGCCGAAGATGAAGAAAGACGTTTCTCGACACATCGCTAAATGTTCTACGTGTCATTGGCATAAACCAGAACAAAATCAACCTTGTGGTTTTATGTTGAGTCGTCCCTACGTTACTCGCCCATGGGAAGTTATTTCTGCTGATTTGGTTGGACCTTTGCCAAAATCTTCACAAGGATTTTTGTATATTTTGGTGGTAACTGATTATTTCTCCAAGTTTCCTTTTTTCTTTCCTATCCGTGTCGCTAACAGTGCTAATGTTTGTAAAAATATTGAAAATGATGTCTTCATGATGTTTGGTGTTCCTTCATCAATAATTGTCGATAATGGAGTGCAGTTTCGAAGTCGAGAGTTTAATCAACTGATGTCCCGTTATAACGTGAAGATTCGTTATACCGCCAATTATCATCCTCAAGCCAATCCTACAGAACGAGTTAATCGTGCCTTAAAGACCATGATATCGTCCTTCGAGGAAGGAAATCAACGTGTTTGGGATTCACTTTTGCCTAAAGTAGCGTGCGCTATTCGATCTTCCAAACACTAAGTCATAAACAACACTCCTTATTTCGTTAATTTTGGTAGTAAAATGATTTTGGATGGTAAACAACATCACTTGGATGATACTGGTGACAATGTAGAAGTCAAGCGAAGTCTGACGACTATCAACGATCGTCCCAAACATTTTCGTCAATTGTTTGAGGATATTAAAGTTCGCATGAAGAAAGCTGCTGAATCAAACGTCAAACATTATAACCTCCGACGAAGACCTGAACAATTCTTGATTGGACAAGAAGTTTATCGCCGAAATTTTACCTTATCTGACGCTTCAAAATATTACACTGCAAAGTTAGCACCAAAGTATATTGTACCATTTATTATTCATAAAAGAGTATCTCCCTGGACATACGAACTAAAAGAGCCAGATCAGGGCAATGGATACTGTCCTCCCTTTGGGTTCTAAAAGCTACCTTAGTATGCCAATGTCAAAACATCTTGACACCCCTACATGTCAGATCATCTTGACACCCCTACCTGTCCAAAACATCTTGACATTCCTACCGTCCCTAAACCTGTTTCTGTTTTTGTTTGGTAAACTAGACAATTTGATTATTTTATTCTTTATTTTTATCGAAAATTTTCATTCAAGAAAATTTTCTCTTTTTAAGTAAGGGGGGAATTTGTAACGTGTCAAAAAGACTCTTAGTTTATTTTATGAATTTGTTATTGTTTTGCTAATAAAACTAAAACTTACTTATCGGCACTTTATTATTTAGTTTAATTTCCATACTTTACTTGCTGTACTACTTTTATTTTCTCTATTTTGGTTTATTTTCTTAACTTAAATAATATATTTTAAGTGGTACAGTATAATTTTTCTGTCCTACTTTTGATTTTGTCGGTAATGCCTGGTTAGTTTTATGACTTTTTCTCTTCTTACTAAAA
Organism: Brassicogethes aeneus; assembly: GCA_921294245.1. Classification (NCBI taxonomy): domain Eukaryota; kingdom Metazoa; phylum Arthropoda; class Insecta; order Coleoptera; family Nitidulidae; genus Brassicogethes; species Brassicogethes aeneus. The sequence continues at coordinate 4,588,706 of OV121137.1, forward strand.
TTGTTATTACAATTATTATTATTGTCTAGTTCTACTACTTAATTTACCTTGTTTGTCTTATGTTTTCTACCGTTGTTTTAAGGTACATTTTGCAGGGACCTCGGTTTCCACAAGACTCTTTTCGTTTCCTACGAGATTGAGTTTGGTTTTAGGAATACCTTCGTTGGGTTATTAGTTGTATTTGCCTTGGTTGTCTATATTTTATAATGGTATTTTGATGTAGCCATTTTCTGTTTACATCTTATCTTTCAAGTAATTCAGTGTTGCCAACGTTGTTTTAATCGCACCCCTAGATTTTATCTGTGGGTTGCACACTGTAAATTCAGTGTTGCCAACGTTAAAGTTATGTAACGTTTCTGCTGAGGTGACGCTTGGTTTGATTGACAAATGACAGTTGGCGTTAGGCTTGTGAGCGTGTGCAACAGGTGCTTTGAAGATTTGGTTTTATTTCCACCATCCGTTCTTAATTTTTGGTCTATGGATTTAGCGGATTCGTCCGGATTTAAAAAGCACATGCTCTAGGTAAGCGTTCTTTATCTATTTCATGTTTTTTTTTCTATTTAAGCCTATTTTAGTGATCAAGCCAGCGTCATTTCACACTACACCGCACATAACATCGTTGAGTAAAATTCCACTGCTATAACTTGTCATCGTTGTACAATAATTTATTCAACCAGGCGTAAGTACAAATAATTTCTTTGGTAGACCTATTCCATACCTTTATTTTTCTCTTTTAGGGTTTTGTTTTGTTTTGGTTTTGTTTTGTTTTTGGGTTTTCCTTTCCGAATTTTCATAACCCTATTAGTGTAAATTTTACACAACTTGGACACGACGGATTATCTCCCAGATATCCACCCTTATTGTGACCCTTGTTCCGGGGCATACACTACCGCGAAGGTACCCGGACAAGCCTAGTTTTCTCCTGGATTTGACTACTGTGAGTTGGCCGAGGTAGGACTGAGATCGACGTCTGCCATCTCACCCATCACCCGATTAAGACACTTTCCCCGGATTTGACGACTTACCCGGTTGTGACAACGTTTGGCAGCAGGATAAGTTTACCTATATTTTTTTTCTTTACTTTATTGTGTGGTATTTATACCGGAGTATATGTTATTTTGTTATATGAATATTTTTGTAAGGTTTGTTGTTCTGTGCCAAGGCTGACCAGCTTTTGCCCGTATAACCAGCTGCTGGTTGGTTTTGATCCAGACCAACGGCCAATTTATTTTTGATTATCTTTATTTTTATTGGTCAGTATTGTTCGTTGTGTTGCGAACTGATTTGGTTAAGCTTGACCGTATAACCAGGTTTACCCAGATCAGATTGCAACCCTCGGGTTGCTAACCTTGTTACACCTACAAGCTTAACTTGTAGTGTCACCTCATTTTTGTTTTGCCCTGGTTTCCCTAAGCACCAGTTTTACTTAATTTTGTTTTGCTCTGGTTGCCTTAAGCACCAGTTTTACTTAACTTTTGTTTTGCCCTGGTAGCCTTCAGCTACAGAGTCGTATTTTACTCGCAGAATATATAGATTGTTTTTGTAGTTCGTAACTACCAAAAGTGTTGTAAACCCAAGTGATCACTTCGGTATTATTTTTGGTATTTATCCTAAACACAAGTATAATCACTTATTGCGTTATTTTAAATTATATATCAGTAATAAACCTTTAGATATATCTATTTCGTGATTTTCTCTTTCTACGTTTTAAGGGCCACTTAAATCACGTGGCGCCTATGAACATCCCTTTATAACCCACACCCCTGAGCAACTATAGAGTCGGGCAGAGCCCTTAAAACTGGATATTACTTTAGATAGCGCCCACTGAAAAGTGAACCGTGACAGTAAGTTTACAAATTCAACGAAAAAATTATGCAAATAGGACTTTACAACAAATTATTATTAATCATCAATAATGTGGGTGGCAATATGGCAACGTTGCCATGCTAATGTTTTCTATCGAAACCACTTGTTAATTGTTATATTGGATGCAATAATGGTAGTTTGGACTTTACACACAAAGAATACAAGGTCAGAAAGCTTATATACCTTTAAAACAACTAAAAATATCACCGAAATCAACCACACTATCACACATAACCTACATAATATATCGTGGGTTGCTCGCAAATATTAGTACCTTGTTGCCAGATTTCTTTAAAGTATTAGAACCTGGAAATATGTCTGAGACTTGCTGTTGTGGTTGTCAAACTAAATTAGAAGAGGCCAAATCCATTATGTGCTTCTTCTGTAAAAAATATTTTCTAAACTCATGTGTCGGTCTAACCGTTACGGACTTAAAATCCATCAAAACCAAACGTGGCCTAACGTGGTGTTGTGAAAATTGCGACAATATTGGTAAGGAAATTATTGAGATGAAATCATTAATAACTACCCTAACGAAAGAAGTTGCTAGTTTAAAGCACGAGAAAACAAACCTCCCAAATCCTAACAACGCAATTGTGGAAGATATTATCCAAGAAATTAATGATAGAGAAGCAAGGAAAACTAATGCATTAATCTTTAATATTGATGAAACTGAAATGGAAAATCGTCAGGACCGTATTAATGGTGAAAAAACTAAAATTGAAGAGGTATTCGCCGCTCTACCCATTGAGATCAATATGAATACAACAAAATTTTACCGCTTGGGTAAATTTAATAATTATTATTATATTATTATTATTATTATATTATTATTATTATTATTATTATTATTATTATGATTATAATCAAGCGCCGAAGACCCGCCCAATTAAAGTTGAGATCAATAACGTTAATATTGTTCAAAATATCTTGCGTAGCTCTAGAAATCTGAAAAATCACGAGTCTAAAAAATATAGTAATCGCTGCGGACAAAACCAAGAGGCAGCAAACACACTATAAGGAACTAAAAGCAGAATTAAACAATCGTATTTCATCGGGAGAGTCAAACCTCACGATAAAATATAGAAATGGAGTTCCAGTCATAATATCGGAAAACTAAGAATGCCCAACAGTTCTATCGATATATATTATCAAAATGTACGTAGCTATAAAAACAAAATTAAAAAGTTTATACCAGCAGTCCACGAGGAGGAATATGATATTATATGTTTAACTGAAACTTGGCTGTGCGAAAGTATTCATTCGTCAGAAATATTTCAATCTTCATATACTGTTGTAAGATGCGATCGAGATCAAGTTTTAACAGATGCCACAAGAGGTGGTGGTGTACTAGTGGCCCACCGCTCCATTTACAGGTCTGAGGAAATCAACGTTTCTCACATTCGAAGCGAAATACCGCTAATCGATATAACAGGTTGTAAGATCCATTTTAACAATATTGTCCTTTGTATTTATTGTATTTATGTTCCTCCCCACATTGCTATAAGTGATTTTGAATTGTTTTTAGAACTCTTAAGTGAACTAGTGTTACACATTGATAACGTAATTTTAATTGGTGATTTTAATATTCCTAAATTCTCAGTATTAGATCTTAATGATTCTGAAACCAAGCTTATGAGTAATTGCATAGAATTCTTAAATTTAAGCCAGATTAACAATGTTCTTAATGCCAATGGTATAATCCTAGACTTAATTTTAACCAACTTAAGTTGTATAATCAAGCATAATGACTGTCCCATGGTTGTAACTGACCCTCACCACCCGCCATTAACTATTGAAATTAATTTAAACGCAACTTATACACCCAATTTTCCTAATAATACTAATAAAATATATAACTTTAAGAAGGCAAACTTCCTAGGCTTATACAATGAACTTTTAAACTTTAACTGGGACTACCTGACAATTTATAACAACGTACATGATGCATGCGATGAATTTTATGAACAGATATATACTGTACTAGACAAATATGTTCCCGTATCCACCTTGGTTCTCAAAAGAGATAATTAACAATATTAAACTAAAAGATAGGCACCACAAAAAATATAAAATCCATAAAAATAATTCGGACTTGCACAAATTTAAAGAACTGCGAAAAATTATAAAAAACCAAATAAATCTAGCCTATAAGAATCATATAAATTTATCGGAAGCTTCTATATCTAGTAACCCAAAGAAATTTTGGTCTTTTATTAACTCTAAAAAAAAATGCACTAGAATTTCAGGAATCCTACAAGATGAAGCAGGTACCCTATATGATTCTCCCCAAGCAATAGTCCATGCATTTGCGACATACTTTAAAAGTGTCTATTCGCCACCATCTACCGACCCAGTTAAAACTGTCTGTTCCCAGGCACCTATTATATTTATATTAAAAATCTCTGAAATGGATGTTTTAAACGCTTTTAAAAAATTGAAAAATACGGATTCTGTTGGTCACGATTTTCTCCCAAATTTTATTATTAAAGACTGTGCCCATGTACTCGCTAAACCACTATGCCATATTTTTAACACGTCTCTGGAAACTTCGACATTTCCTAACCATTGGAAAATTGGAAAATTAAACCCAATTTTCAAAAATTGGAGCAGTTCAAGTTTATCGAACTACCGTCCTATTGCAATACTTTCGAACCTGTCGAAGGTCTTTGAAATAATAATTTACTCCAAGATTCGCCCGTTTATAAGTTCCTTAATATCTCCATACCAGCATGGATTTATGGAAAATAGATCTACAACTACTAATTTAGCTCACTTCACGCAATATCTGACTCACTATTTGGATAACCAGGGTCAAGTGGATGTCGTATACACAGACTTTTCAAAGGCCTTTGACAAGATCGATCACAGTATTGTGTTATCCAAATTGGAAGCTTTTGGGTTTGCAAATAGTTTGATAGACTTTTTCTACTCTTACCTAACTAATAGATCATTATACGTCAGTTATAATGGGTTCAACTCTGCCTTCTTTTCTCCAACTTCAGGGGTTCCTCAGGGCAGCAATTTAGGTCCCCTAATATTTCTAATATTTATTAACGATATAGGCGACCAACTGAAATGCAATAAATTACTATTCGCAGATGACTTAAAAATATTTAAACCGATTTATAGTATAGCTGATTGCCTGAGCCTCCAAAGTGATCTAGAAATTTTAAGCGAGTGGTGTAATTCCAATAAGTTATTTATGAACGAGTCTAAATGCAAAGCAATTTCATATACAAATAAAAAATACTCAATTACTTTTGACTATGCTTTTAATGGAGCGCAATTACAAAGATGCGACTCAATTGTAGACCTTGTAGTTTGCTTTGATAAACATTTTTCATTTAACAGGCACATCGACAATATTTCAAATCATCGTACAGAATGCTGGGCTTCTTAATTCGTAATACGAGTTTATTTAATAATGAAAAATCAGTCCGAATTCTGTACTATGCCTTTGTACGTACGAGGTTAGAATATGCAGCCCTAGTATGGAGCCCTATTTATACTGTTTATATCACACAACTAGAAAATATTCAAAGAAAATTCCTAAAGTTTGCTTTGCTCAAGTTTGATAATTTTTATCCACCCAGAGGTTATAACCATGACACACTCTTGCTTCGATTTGATATGAAACCACTGAGGTTGAGAAGATTAATCATATCAGTTAGTTTTCTATACAAATTGGTTAATAATAAAATAGATTCTCCCTTTTTATTAAGTCTACTAAATTTTAAAGTACCCAGACTATTTGGCAGACATAACACAATTTTTTACTGTACACAAGCTAGAACTAATGTGATGTTAAAGTCTCCAATTTATAGTATGTGTATAAATTTCAATGATCTCTGTATTAATTGTGATATTCATTTCTCATCTTTAGATGTGATAATTAAGGATTTAGTTAAAAATTTTAGTAGGTAACTCACCAATATTATGTTTCTTTTTCAAAGTTTATTTTGTTAACTAAAATTGCCATATATTTTATTTTATTTTCTTTTTATATTTTGTCCTATTATTAGATCTTGTATCTGTTGGGCAATAAAGATTATTATTATTATTATTATTACAATAAATATTTAACGACGTAACGTTCATAACGATGAAAAATATTATTAAAATTAAAGTCACTTAAGTACAACAATATTTTTATCTACAATTAAAGCAATACACACAATATAATTTTGTAAATGTACAGCGTGAGATACATAACTTTCATGTTGATAGTAAAATTAAGGTCTAACCAATTTACAGTATTCAACTCGTATTTCAAACCTTCTTCAACGTCGCAATTGAAGTAATCGGGAACATCTAAAGCATCCAGGGAAGTACTTTTTGCAGGAGATTTGTATGTTGAAGCAGCAGTTAATACAGTTGGCAAATAGTTTTCTTCAGTATAGCTTATTCCTCTTTTAATGTTTGTCAAAGAATCAGTACCTGAAGATGAACTTATTTGTGGTGGCGTGATAGTAATAATGTATAAATTGTTAATGTATGGGTGGGGATTTTAAAATGGAAAGGAGACTGAATGTCTATGGTTAACCCTAACCCTTTCCTGGTTATGAACTTTAATAAATCTAGTATGCAGCGATAAATTATGTCTGATGGAATTTTTCCAACTGATGAAACTGGCACTGTAACTTTTTTTTAAATATAAAATGTTATTTACCATCCAATCAAAGATTTCTGCCAATTTTAACCTTCTAAAAGGACTACTTTTGATTGCCCTTGTAATCAAATCGGCATAGCTTATACTTTCCCACGGATTTCGATGGCAATAGTTATTTTTTTCCTCTGATGGAATTTCGTTAGAAGTTATTATTTGTCTTCCTGGCCACCAGTAAGACCTATTGAATGGTTGAGGTTCAATATCAGCATATTCGTTTTGAAAATTTTTGTATCACAAATTTTTAGTTTATGTCTTACGTAGATACAGGGGGGTTTTTTTACTTTTTCCACCCCATTTTTTACGCCACTGGATATTGGTTTAAATTGACCTATTTTTCTAACTCCTTGTTCAATTTTGAGAAAAAAAGCCACTTTTGTCAAATTTTGATTTAAGGCTTTGTTTACGAGATAATTGAGTTTAAAAAAAACATACAGTACTGCAAAATTCAGTTTTAAATATCTTTTTTTTGTCATAACTCTAACTCTAAGATCGCTAAAGCGTTTTTTACCAACTTTGATACATGTACTTAGTAAATAGATACTCGTTACTTGACCCAAGTAACTTTTGTAAAAATTGTCCATTGGTAGATACAGGGGTTGTTTCACTTTTTCCGCTCAGGATTTCACTGATGTGATTGTGTCACCAATAGGTTGTGTACATTCTCAAAGACCTTGCGATGTGGCTGTCGTTTATTGGGAAAACGCCTTTGATATTCTTGAACTGCTTGCAACGCGTTCCCATCACAAAATCCATAAATGAAGTGAATATCGGCGTATTCTTGTTTCGTGAATCGAAAAGGCATATTTATGATTACAGGATACTTGTATTAACTCTAAAATATCTTAACAGACTGTAAAAAATAATAGAAAACCTTTATTAACACTGACAGCTATTTCAGTTGTTTAAGACGGACAGTTCATACTAGAGTGGGGCCGCCCTAATTTTATTGGATAAATCGCATCAGGCCACTTAATAATTTTAAATAAAAATACGTCAAGTGTTGATTACCTATTTTAACCCGGCATTGGACAGGTGGGGTGTGACATACCCCAGTGGCTTTAAAATTGCCGCTAAATTTTATCCAGCGCCGCCTGGTGTCTGCCGCTTTAAGTATCTTCCAAAATGTTCTTAAACTATGTTTTAGCAAGCGCGTTTAGTAATGCTTTAACGCTTGAAGGAGCTACGTCGAATTAAAGTGCGCTGGGGTGTATTAAACCCCACCTGTCCTAATACGTTTGTTTTTTTTTGAATATTTTAAAATTGAATTTGGAGTTTAAAATTGAATTTGGAGTTTATTCAGGTTTTTTAATCACCAAATGATCTCGGATATAGTAAAATATACAAATATAAAAATTAGCGCGAAGGCAGCAAAATATAAAGAAAATAATTATCACGTAGGAAAAACTTCAGAGTGCGAAATAAAAGCATTATTTGGCTTACTTTATTTATCAGGAGTTTTTAGAAATAACCACCGAAATATTGAAGATTTTTATAAAACTGATGGTACTGGAATTGAAATATTTCCAGCTACTATGAGTATGAAAAGATTCATGTTTCTTTTAGTATGTCATTTATATTTATATATAACCATTTATGCTTAGAACATGCCATAATTGTTTGCAATAATTGCAGCAAATTTGAACCCGAATAACTTTTTTATGCACGGTCGGATTTTTTTAATTAAAAAAAAATATTTTTGGGTGTTTTGTTTTTGATATGATTTTATTTTTGTTTTAATTTAAAAATATTAGTTTTTTTTGTGTTAGTACAATTTGTGCCAAAGAGATTTTGAACGTTTCTAAAAAACGCATATTTATGTTTATTAATAATTTAGTTTTATTTATCAAAATATTTAATTTATTTTATGTTAATTATAATAAACTGTTGTTATTTTTACTATTTGTATTAAAAAAACATAAATAATTTTAATATTTTATTTTTTATGCTAGAAAAAAAATTGGGGTTTGATAAACCCCACCTGTCCTAACTTGTAATTTTTTTCCACCTGTCCAATGCCGGGTTAAATACCTATACCAAATTTAATCAAATATTTTTAAACGATATGAGAGTTATAACAAAAAGATAAATCTTAAAATTGAATTTTGAAGGGCTTTATGTCTTTTCTGAGGAAGTTTTGAAGAAAATAAAACAATGCATGTCGAGTTATTTTTCAGTGAAATCCTGGGCGGAAAAAGTGAAACTGTGTACGCCAATGGACAATTTTGACAAAAGTTACTTGGGTCAAGTAACGAGTATCTACTTCAAAAGTATCAAAGTTGGTGAAAAACGCTTTAGCGATCTTAGAGTTAGAGTTATGACAAAAAAAAGATATTTAAAACTGAACTTTGCAGGACTGAATGTTTTTTTTTAAACTTAATTATCTCGTAAACAAAGCCTTAAATAAAAATTTGACAGTGACTTTTTTTCTCAAAATTGAACAAGAAATTAGAAAAATAGGTCAATTTAAACCAATATCCAGTGGCGTAAAAAATGGGGTGGAAAAAGTGAGACAACCCCCCTGTATCTACGTCACTGGACAATTTTGACAAAAGTTACTTACGTCAGGTAACAAGTACCTATTTCATAAGTACTTGTACCAAATTTGGTCAAAACGCTTTTATTTCCTGAGAGTTATGACAAAAAAAAGATTTTTAAAACTCAACTTTGAAGGGCTGTATCTCCCTTAGGAGGGGTATTGGAGAAAAAAATTACCATGCATGTCGACTTATTTTTCGATGGACTATGGAATGGTGAATTATTACTACTATAACCTGGACCACCCTGTATATATTGTTTTATTTATACCTACAAGGCGATTTTAGGGTTAATTTACGTAATTATAATAATAATAATAATAATAATAATAATAATAATTTATTCATACGTAATTTCTGTTACAGGGTGTATATGTCAAGACCGAGTTACAATAATTCTTGTATACAGCGGTATATATTAAAAATAAAAATAAGACACAAACATTTAACATATTTCACAAACTACATTAAAAATACTCACATAAATTATAAAAACATTTTTGTATTAAAAATTTCTTGCACTCCATTTTAAAAGTTTTTAAGCTTTGAATACTTTTTAAATTTTTTGGAATTTTATTATATATTTTTGCCACCGAGAATAATACAGAATTTTTAAATTTAGTAGTTTTATGGGATGTTACTATAAATTCCTGAGCATTTCTAGTAGAGTTTTTATGATATTTACAATTTATTTCAAACAATTCAATATTCTTTTTGGCGAAAATTAAGCAATGGTAAAGGTAAATACAAGGCAGCGTTAAAATATTATTGTTTTTAAAGGTATCTCGACAAGTTTCTTGGTTTTTTAAATTATAAATGATTCTTATTATTCTCTTTTGAGCCACAAATGCTCTATGTGAATAAGAAGACCCACCCCACACACAAACATTATAACTCAGATGCGAATAAGCCAATGCGTAATACACCTTAATCAAGTATGCTTGTGGCATGGAGGTTTTTATACTTAAAATTGCAAAAAATGCTTTATTTAATTTATTAACAACTGTATCGACATGTGATGTCCAATTTAAGTCACTATCCAGGTGAAGTCCAAGAAACTTTGTTCTTTTAGAGGGATCAAGATTAACATTGCCTACCGTTACATTACGTAAGTCGGGACTTTTCCTATTATAGAAATTAACTAGTACAGTTTTATTTGTATTTAATATTAGGCTATTCTGAAAGCACTTAATAGCCGAGGTAATATTGTCTATCAGTTCCTCCGGAGTCCGTGCTGAAACCAATATTGTGGTGTCGTCGGCATAGTTTATGAGGCAATGCCTAAACTTCAACTCATTTTTTATAAAGCCCTGTAATTCATTTATATATAAATTAAACAATAAGGGTCCCAGCACAGACCCCTGAGGTACGCCTCTTTTTACATTATACAGTTCGGAAAATAATCTATCCAACCGGACACACATTCTTCTATCTGTTATGTATGAAACCAACCATGAAAGAAAACTATCTCTAAACCCCAGAGCATGCATCTTTCTGCCAAAAAAATCATAATCAATTGTATCGAAAGCTCTCGACAGGTCAAAGAAAACTGCAGCCGTCAAGCACCCCGAGTCCAGTTCCTTAAACACAAACTCTGCAAGTTGACAAGTCGCAGTTTCTGTCGATCTACCCGCTCTGAAGCCATGCTGACTATCAGAGAGAATGTTACATCTAGTTACGTACTTTATTATTCGACAATGGATAACTTTTTCAAATATTTTAGTTAAAGTGTTTAATAAGGACGCAGGTCTGTAATTTTCTAAGAGCAAAGGATCATTTTTATTTTTATAAATCGGAACAATTGCTGCACACTTAAGTGAATTTGGGAATTGACCTTGCAACACTGATTTATTAATTATAAAACTTAAAGGTAAACTTATATATTTGGAAATTGTTTTTAAAACACAAGAAGGAATACCGTCCACACCATGACTATGTTTATTTTTAATGTTTAATATGGATTTATATACCTCCTCTTCTGAAACCGGATAAAAAAAGAAAGAATTTAAATAACCATCTGTTAAAGTGCATTGGTTAGACAAATATGGATAATGTTTCTGTAAACTTTCGTCTGTTATATTAGCAAAATATTTGGCAAAGGTATTACTTAATTCAAGAGAATCAGAAATTATTGAGTCTTCTATTTTAATTTGTATTTTATTTTTTATTTTAGTTTTTCCAATTTGTTGATTTACAATTTTCCAAATTTGTTTTGTTTTATTTGTAGATTTTCTTATTGCATTTTTGTTATATTCTTTTTTTGTATTATTAATTAATATATTGTGTTGCTTTTTTTTCGATTTATAAATACTCATAAGACTTTTATTATTTAATGTTTTGGCTAACCAAAACAAGTCTTTTAAGTCTTTACTGCTTTTCTTTACTTCACTAGTTATCCATTGCGACGAAACATTTTTATATTTTGGCTTACTGTTTGCAGTTTTGGGACAATTTACATCTATAGCGAAATTCAATGTATTACTAAAGTTTTCAAAAACTGTATCAATATGTGCATCAATATAAATATCATTAAACGATTCCTTACTTAAAAAAAACATTTAAATCCTCTAAGTTCTTATTGTTAAATCTATAATAATATGTTTTAGAGGTGTTTATTCTAGTTTGAGATTTTGGTAAAGCAATTTGTTGCACCAAGCACATATGATCCGTAGGGTGATGCAAAAAAAATTTTTTTTTGAATTCTATGCGAGACCACTCGGGTTTTCAAAGAGTATCAAAAAAATAAAAATCTGTAAAAATTTGAGAAAAGTCAGAGGTCCCTCAACGCAATTGTTTAATTTAGAAAAATCACGCATCTCAAATGTATTGCTCTAAACATGTAGGCATATTTCATACAAATTTGAATGAAAATGGTTGAATGTTTTTTTGGTGGACTCTTAATGATTATTCTAATAAATAATGATGTCCCGATTTCAAAAAATTGTTCATAATATTTAAAAAAATATATATTAATTAGCAAATATAGCTTAGTTAACAAATAATTCATTAAATTTTGTTTTTGTTTCAAAATCTGTAAAAACATTGTTATTAAGTCTACAAGCAATTATTCATTCACAAAAACACTCGCCCCCATCGTTAAATATGAGAAAAAAAATAATATTTTAATTAACTACACTTCGCGTCAAATTTAACGCACCACTAAAAGTTTGTCACATTTTCAAAGTTGATTTTCTCGCGAACCGTCAAACCGAATTTGGTAATTTTTGTTTTAAAATTGAGGTTTATTCTTTGGTTATGATGCCTTTATTAAAAAATTCTTTTAAATTTAAGTTTTGAGTATATACATATATAACCGTCAAACCGAATTTAGTGATTTTTATAATAAATTGTAGGTTTATTCTTCGGTAATAATGCGTTTATTAAAATATTTTTTTAAATTAACATTTTGAGTATATATAGGGTGCAAGTGTAATAATTAGTTTTTTTCCAGAAATTTGAAACGCCCTGTTGGTTGTACCAGCTATAACAGCATATGTCTCTTACAATCAAACTATAGCCCCATGTTCTCTTAACATTTTGTATTTTTATTCACCGGGTTATCTTTATTTTTAAATGAAATATACATTTAAAGATTAAAGATTAAGGTACCATGAATAGTATACGATATATCGAGGACATGTTATTTGAGCATGTTGTCCCTTTCGCCCGGTAATAATTTTTTACTGATGCAGGATAATGCTATATAGTGCAAGAGTACTTACATGAGGTGGGTGTTAAAACTTTAGACTGGCCTGCAAATAGTCCGGATCTCAACACCATCGAGCATTTGTGGGATAATATGGGTAGACGACTAAGAAATCATGATCCCTTGCCTGCCTCCCTTGATGACGTAGCAAATATGCTACGAGAAATATGAAATGTCATTGATCAAGACGAGATTAGACATCTGGTTTCAAGTATGAGCCGTCGATTTGAAGCCGTAATTAGAAGTAGAGGCGAAAATACGCGATATTGATATTTTTTAATGTTGGTTTTATTGATTTTGTTAATATTTTTGTTGTTACTGTTACAATCGTTCTTTTTAAATTTTTGTATTAAACTGGAGTTCTTAAATATTCAACTGTATATTTCATTTAAAAATAAAGATAACGCGGTGAATCACAAAACAAAATGTTAAGAGAAGATGTGGCTATAGTTTGATTATAAGATACATATGCTGTTATAGCTGGTACAATCCACAGGGCGTTTTAAATTTTCGGGAAAAAACTTATTATCACTCTTGCACCCTGTATATACTCAAAATGTTAATTTAAAAAAATATTTTAATAAACGCATTATTACCGAAGAATAAACCTACAATTTATTATAAAAATCACTAAATTCGGTTTGACGGTTCGCGAGTAAATCAACTTTGAAAATGTGACAAACTTTTAGTGGTGCGTTAAATTTGACGCGAAGTCTAGTTAATTAAAATATTATTTTTTTATTTAACGATGGGGGCGAGTGTTTTTCTAAATGAATAAATGCTTGTAGACCTATTAACAATGTTTTCACAGATTTTGAAACAAAAAAAAAATTGAATGAATTATTTGTTAAGTAAGCTATATTTGCTAATTAATACCTATATATTTTTTAAATATTATGAAAAATTTTTTGAAATCGGGACAACATTATTTATTAGAATAATCAGTAGAGATACAAAGGGGTTTCTCGAGCGGAAGTGACCCAGACGCTACGTGACGTAGGCGGTTCTCGATGGTGGCGCCCCCCTGGTGGGTGGTGGGGGGTGATCATATTAGCTATTGGTGGGCAGGCATTTGGGCAACGCCCTCAACTGATAAGCGTAAGTGAGCCTATTGGTGGGTTGTTGGCGGATGGCGGCTGGCGGATGGCGGCCATGTTTGATAGATATTAGCTATTGGTGTTGTGGTTTAAAGTGGGCGGGGCTTAGGTGTTTAGTTGGCATTACTGGAGATGCAAAAGATAAGCGATATGCATATTGGTTGTTTGTGGTTAGCGTATTAGTTTGGTATTACTGGAGATGCAAAAGATAAGCGATATGCATTTGCTGCAGTGGTTTGATATCCGGGGGGAGATAAGGATTTATTATTATTTTGTTGTAAATTTCATTTTTGACGCCATTTTGAATTGCTGACGTCATCCGACTTGTCCCGACTTGTGTTTCGGGGGTTTTAATGCGGTAATCAGTTATTTGGAGATAAGGATTTATTATTTTGTTGTAAATTTTTATTTTTAGACGTTCAGTCTCCCGTCCGACCTTATAATAACAACATTTTAAACAGGAGAACATATAATATGGTGGGTAAAATGATTAGTGTAAAGGAAATTGAAAAGGCAATCCAAAATATTGATAAATTTTTGGAAGAATGTAGTAAAAAAAAGAATAAAGAAAAATTTGAAAATAAATATCCTACTCGACAGGAAATATATCGAGAATTTTTGGAAAAGGAAAAAATTAAAAAATGGACCAGTCAAAAAGAATTTTTGGAGCAACATCTTAATGCTAATGTTGTAAAAACCCAATATGGTAAACATTTTGAGTCGTGCCCCTGGTCAAATTCAGATGAAGGTCCTGATACATGCCCATGCTGTATGGTTTCAATTTATACGAAAGAAGCTAACAAAGTGTTAAATAAGTTGCCAAAAATAACATGCTGTTGTAAAATTAATTGAATAAACTTTAATATATATTCCTTAACAAAACTATTTGAGTTCAGTAGTACCTAAAATGCGTTGCGTTCAACAACCCGAAAAACTACCTATAAATAATTTAGATTTATTTGAAACCAGTTCTGATGCTAGTAAACATGGTAATTTACTACCAAATTCCTTTAGAGCAATTTTTTGTGGTCCTAGTGGGTGTGGTAAAACAAATGCTTTATTAAGTTTAATATTTAATCCTAATGGAGCTAAATTTGAAAATATTTACGTTTATTCAAAATCTCTTTTTCAACCAAAATATCAATTATTACAAAATGTTTTAAGCAAAGTAAAAGGTGTGGGGTATTTTTCATATAAAGATAATGATGAAATAATTGAACCTATGGAAGCTCGAAACAATTCAATTTTCATATTTGATGATGTAGCTTGTGATAAACAAAATAAAATACGCGAATACTATTCAATGGGTAGACATAAAAACATAGACGCTGCATACTTATGTCAAACATATTCAAAAATACCAAAACAATTAATACGTGATAATTGTAATATTATTGTGCTATTTAGACAGGATGATATGAATTTAAAACATGTATTTGATGAACATGTCTCACCTGATATGCCTTATAATCAGTTTAAGAAAATATGCTCAGAATGTTGGAATGAAAATTATGGTTGTTTAGCTATTATAAAAGATTTTCGTTTAAACAATGGACGTTATCGAAAGGGATTTGATAAATATATAAATATGTAGCTAATATTTTTTTTGAGTTGAGTAACAGTAATAGACTTTAAGCTGTTATTAATATTTTTTGCTAAGTAACCTTATAATCTTGGTAGAACCGCTAAAAATACTGTCACAAAAACCGATAGAAAAACTGTAGAAACTGCTATAAATACTGCAAAACTGTCGCAAGAACTGATAAAAAACTGCAAAACTATTACAAAAACCGATAGAAAAACTACAAAAACCGATAGAAAAACTGCAAAAACTGCAAAACTGTCACAAAAACCGATAGAAAAACTGCAAAACTGTCACAAAAACCGATAGAAAAACTGCAAAAACTGCTAGAAAAACTGCAAAACTGTCACAAAAACTGCTAGAAAAACTGCAAAACTGCTGTAAATACTGCAAAACTATCGCAAAAACCGATAGAAAAACTGTAAAAACTGCTATAAAAACTGTAAAACTGTCACAAAAACTACAGGCTGTTATAAAAGACTCCCGTTTAAACAATGGGTGTTATCGTTTGATAAAAATATAAATATGTAAAACAACTATATTTAGTATCATTAGTAATCATGGCACCAACCACTGTCAATGTAACTGAAAAAATTAATGAACTCTCTCGAAATATTAGAAAAAAATATTTAGCTCTTAAATTGGGAAAAGCTGAAAATGATGCTACATTAGATAAAATTTTTAGACCAATCATAAAGCCTCTTGAAAAAATGGCATATGATACGGATTTTGTGAAAAAAGAAGCTGAAGAAGAAGATTTATTACAGCCAGCAAAAAAAATTAAAATACAATCTCCTATAAAATATAAAGCTATTGATAAAATACTTGAAGCATCCCCCAGAAAAGGTATTCAAGATAAATCATTAAATATCTCAAGCATACGTTTTCCTGAAAATGACACCACTAATGAAAATAATCCAAATGAAAAAGAAGCTGAAGAAGAAGATTTATTACAGCCAGCAAAAAAAATTAAAAAACAATCTCCTATAAAATATAAAGCTATTGATAAAATACTTGAAGCATCCCCCAGAAAAGGTATTCAAGATAAATCATTAAATATCTCAAGCATACGTTTTCCTGAAAATGACACCACTAATGAAAATAATCCAAATGATTTTTATAAAAGCAAATATAATCCCAATAAAACATACCACCCCACATTTTCTGGAAATGAAACTATTTATGAAGATGATACAAATGATTTTTATGATAATGACTTAAGCTTAAGTAGAACACTCGACAACGAATCAATCATGGAAACAATTCCGGAAAATTCTATAGCAGAATATTTGGATTTTTTCAATGAATTACCTAGAAATTTTGTTGAAGGACATATGAGAGATACTAGCAATGAATATGATCATACTTATATTCACCACGATTTGGATACAGGCAAGATCAAATTTGGGGATTCAATTGTGGAGTTTAAAGGTCCTGATTTTATTGTAAATAATAATTTATTCAAGGGGTCCCCAGGACTGTACGAATTAATGTTTAAACAAAATCCTAAGAATTACATGACATCAGATTTTAAAACATTTGGTGAACTTGTTGTGCTTACAAACGCGCATAAAAGAAATTTTGATCCCAACGAACAAACCATGGGGCATAGAGGGCTCAAATATAAAAACATTATTAAGCCTGTTTTAGAGCAAATAAAACAGCAAGATATAGATAAACAAAAAGAACATAGTCGTAAACTTAGAGTTGGTAAAGAACATACTGAAAAAATTGGGTTTGGCAGAGCATCGCCCACCTTGGTAACATACAATGAAAAACCAATAGAGTACATTTATTGGGATGACGTAAATGAATTGGTTGAAAGATTAAAGTTATTAGTAGCCTCCAAGCATGCTGGCAACACATCAAATGATAATGAAATTACAGCAATTATTAATGAACTAAAAGAAGCAGGTGTTATATATTAAAACAAATAAAGTTTTACCAGCAGTTTAACAATGCCTCTTAACAAGTTTGGTCAATCTCTCGGTCAATCTAATCAAAATTCGTTATTATCAAAATTACAGTATGGTAACAATGTACTAAAATATACTCCCGACGGTAATATTGACGCAGAAAACCTAAAAATATGTAATGTGAAATCACCAAATTTAAATGCAGATGCTACTAATATGGGTTATGTTGATCAAATATATGCAAATTTTTATGATGATACAATAAAATCACTTAGTAAATTTGAACAAGAGACATTAAAAGCACTCGAGCAATCGGATGCAAAAATAAAAAAGGAAATTGAAAACCTTGATAGTAAAAAACAAGATAAATTAATAATTAATTTAAATAAAGAACTAGCTATTTTAACGCAAAATACCGATGAGTTAAAAGAGCAAATTAAAGAACTTAATAAACAAAAAACAATAATTTTCAATGATTTGAATTCTTTAAAGAATATTTCAAGATCGCATGTAAATGCACGTAATGACTTGGATAGGCAAATTAAATTCCTTCAACAGACTCAAGATGTGAACTTAAAGGATATAAAACAGCAAAATGAACAAAACATTATAGATTTTAAAAAGCAAATCAAAGATCTTAATACAGCTTTAAAGTCTCTGGATACAAACGTGAAAAATGGACAAAACATTATAGATTTATTATTTGAAGACGTCAAAAAAAACAAATCCGCAATCAATGATATGGAGAAAAATATAATAAAAGTGATTACAGTGGCTGCTGGTGCTAGTACTCACTCTTCCACCACACCATAATCATGAAACACACCAAGGAAAAAATTAAACTTGTTAATGAACTTCATAGACCTATAAGAAAAAATTTTAAACGTCGAAAAACAATTATTAAGGGCATTGATGACCTTTGGCAATCAGACTTAGGGCAGATGGACATGTATGCATCAAATAATAAAAATTTTAAGTTCATATTGATTGTTATTGACTGTTTTTCAAAATATTTATGGGCTAAACCATTAAAAAATAAATCTGGGGAAGAAGTTACAAAAGCTTTTAATTTAATATTGAAAGAAAGATGTCCACAAAACTTACAGACTGATCAGGGCAAGGAATTTTTTAATAGTAAGTTTAATGAACTTATGCAAAAATATTCAATAAATCACTATAATACATTTAGTTGTAAAAAAGCTGCAATCGCCGAGCGTGTTATAAGGACTGTAAAAGAACGCCTATTTAAATACTTTAGTTTAAATGGATCATATAATTGGGTTGATATATTGCCACAAATTGTTTCAAATTATAATAATACAAAACATAGAACAATTAATATGAAACCAATTGATGTTTGTAAAGAAAATGAAAAAAAAGTTTTAAAGTTTGCCTTTACTCATTTAAAATTAGCAACCAAACCTAAAAAGTTTTCCATCGGCGATATAGTAAGAATAAGTAAAGCAAAACATGTTTTTGATAAAGGATACACCCCCAATTGGACTACAGAATTGTTTAAAATTGTGAAAGTAAAAATTACAAACCCAGCCACATACATTTTGGAGGATTTAAATGGTAGACCCATTAGTGGAGCATTTTATGAGGATGAGTTGCAAAAAACAATGCAGCCTGATATTTACCTGGTGGAAAAAGTTTTACATAAACGTGGCAACAAAGTCTTCGTGAAATGGTTGGGCTTCGATGATTCACATAATAGTTATATTAATAAAACAGACTCTTTTTGATTACCCCACTCTTTTCCAGTTTCTCACCACAAAATCAAAATTTAATTTAGTTTAAAAAGTAAAGTAAAGCAGTGCACACATAAAATGGGTAGTAGTGATTTTGAAGGTTATGATGCCCCACTGAATGCAGTGTTTAATAGATATGAAGAAGCTATTAAAGCTGAAAAAAGATTAATTTACACAACGACTTATAATTTCCAATTATTCTTGCTGGAATGTGGGCTTAGTGGTGCAAGGGATTTTTTACCAACAGTAAGAATGATTAACAAAGTTACTGGTGAACATCTCTCTTTTATATATGGTGAATGGGTTGGTGTAATTGAATCACTCCAAGAACTTCTGGATGCACATCACACTGATGAAATTCAGCTTTGGAGGAACATGAAGATTGAATTAAATATTGATGGCAATAATAAAATTTTTAAAATATCAGATGATTGTACCATTTTTTATTTTACGCTAAATGATGTTTTTGAAATTCTTGAATTAAAAAAGTTAATTTTTAAAAAACTTGAAATGTTAAATAATTTAAATTTTAATTATTATTATCATAATCTATTAAAAAGCACATATGAAGCGATGAAAACTGAACTTCGTTTTTATCCTCCATCTCTTCATGCTGTGCTAGACGTTCTGTCATCCCTATGTTCTTGCGGTACTAGTGTAGAAAGTTATTGTTTTTTAGAATGCTTATACTATTTAGATATGAAAATGTCAAATGATTTAGAAAAATATACTGATTTTTAAACGTACCCTTGAGTTTTAATGATGATTGTTGTTAATAAAAACACAATAATTTAAAATAAATAAAATATATTTATTAAAATTAGAAATAATTATTACATAATATTATTAATCTTGAAGTGCCCATGAGGTAAAGTATCTGTTGAATTTGATAATAAATGCCTTTTATCATCATATGGACTTAAACCAATTTTACTCTGTTCAATACTAAACACATTATGCGCATTTGATTTAACCACCAATATGGGTGCTGCAGAATTGTCAACCACCCCCACCAAAACAAGGTCGTTATGTTTACATTAATAAAAATTGTAAAGATAACAATTTATTTATAATAAAAAATTAATAATATAAGGCAACTATAATTCAAAAGTGTGAAAAATAATTAGTTGTTAAGTTACTATCATTGAGTAAACATGTTTTCAGTAGCCAATTTTTTATTACTATCTACATTCATTAATAATACTTTATTTGTAAATTTTCCCAAAAACACTCAGGATTGTTATGTGGCATTCAGTGTTAATAATCCAATGGTAAAGACTCAATGGCCAAATGATTGGAATCCAATGGATGCAGCTCCTGGTACATTCAAGATTCAAGTTAATGCCTCAGCAAATAGCTCTATATTACATTATAAATTAAAATATATTTTATCAGCAGATGGTGGAAAGACTAGAACCCTTTTTGAAATAAATAGTTTAAATAGTGTAATAACTAATTTAACCAATTTATCAACCACTACAGAATCGGAGGTGGCTTCTTCAACAACATTTTCCACAAAAATATTTATAGAATTTATATCTCTGTTAATAGTAGGAATTATTTTACTAACTATTTATGGATTTTTATACTTTTTAGGTTATGTATTTAATAAATGTAAAAATATGTAATAAATATATTATTTAACTTACCTTTGAGTTTTATTCTAATTTTATACATAAAAACAATATAATTTTTTTATTTATTTATTATAATATTATTTTATTTAAAGCACATAATTTTTTTTTTAAATAAGTAATGTCAAGCGAATCCTTCCTTAGGTCCTCAGAAATGCTCATAGCAGCAAAAGCCTTACACAGTTCATACATTTCAATGTCTTCTTTTAATGCCTGCAATTCTTTATAAAATTTTATTTTTCTTTGAGCAAATTCTTTACAATCCATGATTATGGGGTAGATAACTTTGAAGCCAATTATGTAATACTAAGGCATGTGTTGTACTACACCTACCGCTTCTAAAATGATTCAAACACATGAGGGGTTTGTTTTTAAACATAGGTTGTTCCCAAAGGTTTAATGTTTCAACGTTTATAATTTTTATATTTGGTAATAACTGCTCACAGATTGTTTTTAAATATTCATAATTTTGATTTCCTTTTGTGTAAACAGTGTCGTATTCAGGTAATAATTCCATTAAAATGTTGTTAATCTCATTAAAATTTATATATCCACTTGAATATCGTAGACCATGAATTTTTTCTTCAAAGCAAACTTGTTTTTTATTTTTTCGCGATAACAGCTTAAATTCTACCATTGGTTTTAAGAGATAATGATTTGTTTGCAATCCATTGGTAACCGTAACTTCTTTTGGATGAAAAAACCATTTTTCTTCGAAGAATAAATTAAATCCCTGAATATTAACAGACACAACCTTCATCTTAGGTAGAATAATTTAAACTAAAAAAATTATGATAAACTACGAACTATTTCGCTGAGTGGGAGATGCTCCATAATGACGTCATGTATAATAACACAATATGCTTTTGTATTATCGGGGAAGCCTTTTTTCGCCTCAATATCAACTTTGATGTCAACTGTACTCGATTTTAAGGATTCATTTCTTCTGGAACAATCAATTACAAAAAGAGCGTGGTTCTTAAATTGTTTATAATCAAGTAGAGAGTGTTTTGATATTGTTAAATCATTTTTAAAACTTGAATAAAATTGTGTATAATTGTGATGGGCCTCGATAAAATTATTTTTTTCAAAATTAAGGTCCATGCGTTCTATAGGAAAATATTCGCCATTGAGGATAACACGTATATCAGATATATCAATGTTGTCAAAATATGAGGGATCTTTTGTATCATTACCTCTTCTATTGGTATGAAAAGCTAAAATTATATAGCGTGGACTTTCCAATGCAGTGCACGTTTTAACTGACCATATTTCCTTAGTGGCATCTTTAGTTAATTGGGGTAGCTCATGAGATTCCCACTTTCTAAATGGAATTACTATAGGTTTGTCTGATTTTATTGATTCCAACAACTGAAGCTTTAATAAATCATTGGGTGTAATAACTTGTACTTTTAACGAGATATTTTCAACGGTTAATTTAGCCTTTGTTGTGCCAGCAGCAGCCGCAGTTTTTTCTGTTATAATTTGACAATCAGAGTCATTTCGAGCTCTTACAAGACGTATAGTTTGTTTACCAAATTGGGCTAGTTGATAATCATTAAATATACCAAATAAATGATGTAATGGTATACGTACATTAAAAGTTGAAATTTTGGCTATTGTTGAGACTATTGGTTGAGCTGGGTAATTCCACCCTGCAATGCCTAAATGGTTTGAATCATCGCTACTGTAATTAAGATAGCCCTTAATTGTGCTCACAATACCTGGGTCGCGAATACCATCAATTTCTTTTCCATTTATTTCATAAGAAATTCGGTCAAACAAAAAAGCTCCAAAATTATTTATTAAGGCTGCCTCGCCATCCCCTTTAGTTATTTCCAATTTACCATCTATTAATAGAGCTGCATCGTGCATAAGCAACCAGGAATCTCTTTGATTTATTGAAATTTCTATAACATCACTATTATTAAAAGATTTAACATAGGGGTAATAAGTTCTGTAGTCAACCTTTTGAATTGTTTCACTAAACTGTGGTTTTCGATAGATGTCGAAGATTTGGTCTAATGATGACATTATATCCTAATGATTGTAGAAAAAGTCTATTTGAATTAGTTAAGCTGTTTGAACTAGGCAAGCGTTTGCTGTCAACTGATTTCAAATTGTTTGTGCTAGGATTTTTATAATAATTATTGAATGTTAGTCCCATTATGATAATTTTTTTAATTCCAATCGAACTATAACTTCCTCTCCACGAAAATTAACTGGTTTAAAATCTTGGTTTAAAATTACCAAAGTAATATTAAATATTTCTTGTTTATTTATTATTGGTAAATATATAAGGTTTCGGGGAATTTCGTTGATTGTATAGCCTGGATCAACGTCTACTGAAAATTCGTAAATTGTATGTGTTGGTAGATAATTATAATAAGCACCTGTAGATATATTACAATCGATGTGAATGGTTCGAACTTTTATTATATTAACTGGGAGATCTGATTCGTGTTTTTTACCCGGCGTTAAAGTACGCTTAGAAAATCCTAATATTTTTCCTATACCATCTGCTTGTGTAAAATCTATTTCCAACGTATTGCTTTGAATTTCACACTTTAAAGTATTATTATTTGGTTTAAGTGAAAAATATTTATCATAATCTTCCTTTTTAACGTTGCCAGGAATAATTTGTTGTCTTAGGTAAGTTTCTATATCTAATATTTCATAAGTACCAGTTGGTATTATTATTTTCTTATCCACACTCGCTTCTTTATAATAAAATGTATTTTCACCTTCTTCAATATTAGGGATGCTGTTATAGGAATAAAACCCTATTAAAGCTATACCGTAGTCAAAATCTGGATTAAGTTGTATTGGATTTGTAAAATCTATACTTAAAACATAATTATTACTTTTTAATGTAAATAGCTGGGACATTATCTTTAAACAACGGTTAATAATAGACTAATCATATTTTCTTATCTCATTTATTTTTATAAAGAAACCACAAACATAAATGGCCACAATTAATTTGTTTAAAGTTTTGAAAACAATCATTATTATAATTAATTTTAACATTTTTTCCTAAATAATTTACTAATTCTTTTGGCGGTTTAAGACCACCAAAACTATCAAAATAAATAACAGAATTGTTTCTTTTAGTATAAGCTACCCAATGTGTACCCAAATTTTTCGAAATGTCTAAATTTAGGATTGCAGATTCATTTTTATTTTTTATTTTTGGTAAAGCGTCTCGCATAAAAACCCCTCTAAAATAGGGTATTTTAAGCTTTTGTGCATATTTTACCAATTCATAATCATATAGGGCTCTATTGGGTAGCTTTATTGGTAGTTTTTTTGTTTTAAAAAAAGACCATATCCTCCCTTGACATTCCTTTTTAAATATAATCCCGAACCTTTTTTTCCAATTTCCTCCATAGCCCTATTATGTCGACCTAATTCTTCAAGTTTCTTTTTAGCATTTTTTGTGTCTATCACCGTTTTGGCTACAGCGCTTGCGCCTCCAGCCAATGATCCTATGGCCCCTAAGGCTGCGAATAGTGGTAAAAGGGGTAAAAATCCTCCTTGTTTGTCGGATTCAAATGGAATTATTCTAGGCACCTTAATATTTTTACGACCCCCAGCTTTCTTTATAATCACCCGAGCTGCTTTAAGTGCCGTTGCAGTAGATTTTTTAAGTGAATTTTGATTGGATATATCTAAATCTTGAACATGTTTTTTAATTTTATCAACCAAACCACGTTTAAATGAGATTGGTTTTAGAGTTTTTCGAACGCCCATTCCAAGTTTTCTTTTAACCTTCATTCCCGTTGTTACTAACCAAGCTGCTGCTTTCTCACCTAATTTAGAGTTTTTAGATTTCACCCTTTCCCAAGCTTTATTTTCCAAAATCCAATCCGCTTTATGTCTATCCTCCAAATTTTTATTTTTTGAATAAGCAATATCGTGATCTTTACATGCAGCGTCTAAGGGGTTTATACCAGTATCACCCCTTTGAATTCTCTTATCTAATTTAGTACCTGGTCCGCAAAATTGATAAGAAGGCACGTGAAGCTCAAAGGGTAGGTTGTTAATTGCAGAATTTAATAAACCGCCACCTTTAAAAGTCAACATTGAAATGATTTTTTTTTTAATAAAGTTAACCTTTTATAATTATTAATAAAAGTATGTTGAAAGGGATGTTAATATATTTTTTAATTGATTTAAAATTGTTTCATTCGGACAATTTATTCCAAATAAACTCCAATCAAAAACTCCTGCTCTTATTAATTTACCAGAAAATTCGTTATATTCATAAAATAAATTTTTTTTAAAAAAATAAATGTTACCATTTGTATAGCGAAATGCTGAAGTTATATCTGGAGGGATTCCTGGGAAAAACTGTTTTATACTCCCCCGATTGACTGCATTTAAACTACATTCATCAATTTCAGTAACCCAATAATCATCATGAATAATATAAGTTCTACCTCTGTTTGAGTTAAAAATGGCATTTATGTTGCTACTTCGAGCAATATTAAATTTGTCTATTGTTTGATTAAATGTTTCACATGCAAGACTAGGAAAAGAAAACGTACTAACACGTTTTAAATTATCTATTATTACCACACTACCACTAGGTGTTTGGTATATATGTAAAAAATCATTATATTTAATATAATCACTAATTTTTTTAGGCTTTTTAAGATTTATGCTCGAGGGCTCTCCTATATTTAAAATCCACGCTAACCCATTGTTAAAAACATACAGATGATTATTATTTGTGACTAACATTTGTTGTGGATACTTGATTTGACATAAATCAGTTAAATTTGGTGATGTGTGTGTAGGTTTTTGTGTAGAACCCGTTATTTTAGGTCTGCTTGTTGTTAAAATTGTTTTTGTTGTTCTTGGTTTATCTGTAAGTTTCCTTGTAGTTGGAATTGTTTTTGTTGTTGTTAATATTTTTGGAGTAGTTTTTGGGGTTGTTGATGTTACTATTTTTGGAGTAGTTTTTGGGGTTGTTGATGTTACTATTTTTGGAGTAGTTGGGGGTAATCCATATAAATTTTGTATATTTTTTTTATCTTCATCGGATAGGGTTGTTATATTTGGTGAAAAATATGCGTACATTAGTGCATTATTATCTGGTGAATGACTCAACCCCAAAGTATGTCCAATTTCATGAAGCAATGCGGTATATAGACTTGTTTTATCATTATCTTCAGGTACATCGAAACCAAAATACCAATTTTCATCTGAATCTAAATGAATTTCCGTACAGGAATTAATATGACTTGGGTGGTATGCGTGACCAACTACAGCACCCTTTCCATCAAATGGTGCAATACAATAACCCTTCATGCATCGAACTGAATTTCTATGGTTATTTTTCCCAAATGAAATTAGAATGTCAGGATTTCTAAGCGAAAAAATAAACTTTAGATTTACAAATTTTTCCCACTCATTGAAAGCTCTAGTAGCAACTCTTTTTATCTCTTTATTATATGCATACCAATATATATTATGTTTATTCCATTTAGGTGGGTTTTGCGTCAATTCATAAATATTGTCATCTGGTATAGAGCAACGACGTGTTTTTATAAATTCTAAAAGGTCTTTCGTTATTTCACCACTTATGTTTAAATTATATCTCTCCTGAAATAATATTAAAGCTTCTTCATAACTAGTCAACGAAAACTCTGAACTATTAAGGTAGCCAAATGTTTCGAGATGTTTTATTACAACATCTTTATCAGTTAAATTATTTGATTTTACCAAAATTATACTTGGCAGAAATATTAATAACAATTTAAAGCCCATTATTAACATAATCAACATAAAGCAATATTAAGACTGATCACCGAAAAAGATTTCTGGACAATAAATAGACTTGTCGGGACAAGTTGGGGTGACGTCAGCCGAAATGGTACCAAAAATAAAAATTTACAACAAAATAATAAATCCTTATCTCCAAATAACTGATTACCGCATTAAAACCCCCGAAACACAAGTCGGGACAAGTCGGATGACGTCAGCAATTCAAAATGGCGTCAAAAATGAAATTTACAACAAAATAATAATAAATCCTTATCTCCCCCCGGATATCAAACCACTGCAGCAAATGCATATCGCTTATCTTTTGCATCTCCAGTAATACCAAACTAATACGCTAACCACAAACAACCAATATGCATATCGCTTATCTTTTGCATCTCCAGTAATGCCAACTAAACACCTAAGCCCCGCCCACTTTAAACCACAACACCAATAGCTAATATCTATCAAACATGGCCGCCATCCGCCAGCCGCCATCCGCCAACAACCCACCAATAGGCTCACTTACGCTTATCAGTTGAGGGCGTTGCCCAAATGCCTGCCCACCAATAGCTAATATGATCACCCCCCACCACCCACCAGGGGGGCGCCACCATCGAGAACCGCCTACGTCACGTAGCGTCTGGGTCACTTCCGCTCGAGAAACCCCTTTGTATCTCTACTATAATCCTTAAGAGTCCACCAAAAAAAAAATTCAACCATTTTCATTCAAATTTGTATGAAATATGCCTACTTGTTTATAGCAATGCATTTGAGATGCGTGATTTTTCTAAATTAAACAATTGCGTTGAGCGACCTTTAAATTTTAATTGATTTCTCTCAAATTTTTACAGATTTTTATTTTCTTGACACTCTTTGAAAACCCGAGTGGTCTCGCATAGAATTAAAAAAAAAATTTTTTGCATCACCCTAATGATCCGCTATATTAGCCTGTATTACATTAGTATTGGATAAGTAATTGTTTATGTTTGTACATATATAATCAATTTTTGTTTTTGTAAAGTTATTCGAAATTCTTGTTGGTTCTAATGAAGTATATTTTAAGTTAAAGTTATTAAAGAGTTCATTTAGAGATTTTTTGTTGTTATTATTTTTTTAAAAATCAATATTTAAATCCCCAGTAAGAATAATATTGGGAGTCTTAATATAGCAGAAATAAAGAATTTCAAATACCTTATTCATAAATATTTCAACATCCGACTCTGGAGATCTATAATATAGTTCTGTGTTCTAAGTGTATATTATACACTTAGAACACAGAACTTAAACTGTCCACACTTAACCAGAATCGCACAACACTCTAAAAATTTTTCTTCACAAAAATCACTTACATTAATTTCGCTAATGCTTCCGTCAAAATCGCCCCTAACAAAGATTGCAGTCCCTCCATGGGCGTATGTAAGGTAGATTTAAAATTTTATAATTTAGGTAAATAAATTACGTCTCAGGTCCTAGGATTACGTCTCAGGTCCAGGATTCTATTAAATATAAATTTTTATATTTTTAATTTGAAATTTATTTTCTTGTAGTTATGCAAGTTTAACCTAATTGATTTACATGTAAAGTTCTTTAAAAAGTTTCCTTATTCATTAAACAAAAAAACCTAAGCATATTGATTTATTTATTATGATGTACAAATCCGTAAAAAGCTAGTGCTGCTCTGGAAAATTAATTACTTTTTAAACTATATAACTGAGGCAAGGGAGAATTTTTTTAATTAAATATTTGAACCAGGACATGTATAAACATTTATTACAAGGCTTGCTCTATTGTTAAAGCCATTTTGTTTTATACAAAAATGGAAGGTTAGATACAGCTATTAATTTTGGTAAAACTTATATAAATTATACAGTATATCTAGAACTTAATTGTGATATATGAATAATTTTTATAAAAAATACTTTATCTACTCCTATTGCATAATATTCTTTTTTTGTGTTTAATTATAAATTATAAATTCTCTGCCTGACAACGGGAATAATAAACTCATTATTGACTAAGATTTAAACCAATCGGGTTTTAAATTGGGGAAAGCCGACTATAATAATATTTAAAATGGCTAAAAAGTGAGGTTAACCAATTGACAGATGTCAGATTTTAGTTATTCATTTAATAATAATAATAATAATAATAATAATAATAATAATAATAATAATAATAATAATAATAATAATAATAATAATAATAGTAATATTTATTGAACAAATTTACAAATTTTACAAATTCGCAATTTAACAATTATATTATAAAAAAGTTCGATAAATATGCTAAATACACTTAAATGTAAAACATTTGTGTGTGTACATATAAATAAAAATAAATAAACAAATAAACAATCTAAAAATAAATCAACACTATATAAAAAGTAGGTATTATTCCAAAGATAAAAATATAAACACCCACAAGTTTCTGACAATACCACAATGAAATATTAACCTAATTAACTAATCTTAAAATTAAAATTAACCTAATTAACTAATCCTTAAATTAAAATTAAGGTTAAGGTGCCTCAAATCTGTATATATTTCTGTAGTTGAATCAATTTAAATCAATTCAGGTAAGTGGTTAAAATCGTATAAATTTAAAATTCTGAATAAAAATTAAAAGTTCTTTACATCTATTTGCTTATTTGAAAATTCTCTAGGACGCTGCATTATACAGGTTGTCCGGAAAAAGGAGGTCAGTCCTTTAACCATATATTCCTTGAGTTAAAACAATAAGACTTTCATAATACCATTTTTTAATTTAGAGCTTCATGTTCGATATACAGGTTACATCTTTTGAGGACAACAAAACAAAAAACAATTGTCAAATAATCAAAATAGGGTGGTCCATTACTACATTTGAAAATTATGAGATTGCCAAAAGCCGCGTGGGCATCAATCAAGGACCAATACTTTACAAATTATCTCTAAAACAAATCATTTCATCAAAATTTTATTAGAGACAAAAAATGTTCAAAACTAAATGATTACCTGAAAAAAGTACCGTTTGGAAGTCACTGGCGTCCGTACTAAAAAATAGGGGGGGTCAGTGTGTACTGGACCCCCCCTATTTTGATTATTGGACAATTGTTTTTTGTTTTGTTGATCTCAAAAGATGTAACTATAAACTTTGTCGCCATGTATATCGAACATGAAGCTCTAAATTGAAAAATGGTATTATGAAAGTCTTATTGTTTTAACTCAAGGAATATATGGTTAAAGGATTGACCTCCTTTTTCCGGACACCCTGTATAGTTTCTGCACATTTTTCTAAAAGATTTAGGAAGTAGGTAAATTATTTTTTATATTTCTTGGTAGTCCTTTGGACCTAGATAAATTATACTTCTCTGCTCAATGGTTTTAATCATTTTGGGAACAGGTAAGCCATTTTTATGTCTGGTATAGACTGATTTTAGAGGTACTTTTTTGTAGCGTGTGTATAAACTAAAAGATTAAGATGGAAAAGTTGTCTACAGTCCATTTTACCAGATATGAGAAAGAGTTCATTTGTAGGGTAAGTTATTTTGACATGAATAACTTTAAGAATTCTTTTTTGAGATATTTTTAGATCCTTTAGATGGTTATATAGTACACAACCCCAACCTAAGATGCCGTATCTTATGTGCGATTCCACAAGTGCATCATAAATAATACTTAGTTTTATTTTTAAAAATCATTTTATTATCTACTTATTGGAGTAGATAAAGTATAGTATAATCCTCGAGATTATGCGCATTACTTACTCGTCTGGCGACTCGAGGCGCAAACCTCATCCCCGTAAATAAAAACCCTTGTATAATAAAATACTATTAATTACCATAAATAGTATTTTAATTTTATTGTCATTAAAAATAAAATTCTTACTTGTTATAAAGAACAATGTCCGGCCTCCAGATATGGTCAGAAGGTACGTGTAACATTTCCACTCCTCCATACTCTTTGGGATCCCATTTGAGCTTGTAATCATACCATGACTAAAAACAAAAAGAAGTATTTACCATTATTGTATTACTTTAAGATATAATATTACGTTTATTTAAAAATATATACTAATTAATCCTACTTTTAGGTGGTCAAATTTAAACAAACAAGCTAAGCTCAAAATAAATTGAATTAAATATGTTAACGCATAGGTATTCAATATTACCGATATCATTATTCATTATTTATTGAGAAATTTAATAGCACCGGTTTACAGCCCAAATGTACATTCGACTATTTTTTCTTATGTATTTTGGCCTGCTAAACTCAAAATATACATAATCGAATCGCCGACTACTCTATTCATGCACAATCGGTTAAAGTGCAATGGGCTCGAATATTGATTGAAGTCGTTTTTTAGACAAAAATAAGAGTGCAAGTAGATAAGAAAGGGTTTACTTAAACATCAAATTAACATTAGGAGAGTTCGTGCTAACTTAAACATCAAATTAACATTAGGAGAGTTCTGGCTCACTTAAACATCAAATTAACATTAGGAGAGTTCTGGCGCCCTTTAACATCAAATTAACATTATATAATATAATATAATATAAAATAGAGAGTTTTGGCTCAGATAGATTGAGTTAGCGCTCGCATGGTATCAATTATCATTATGGAGAGTTAAAAACAGATTTTAAATTTTCAAATAACATTGATAATTAAAAAAATAAATAAATAAATAATTTTAAGTAACAATAAGTAACATAATTGATAAGAGAAACAAAACGTACGGAAAAGAATGTATAAATAAATAAAACAATAAAATAATTGACTTACATCTTTTTCCGGCGTTCCGCGTAGAAAAAGCCGTACAAATTAAAAAAAGACACACACATTACACTAGACTTGCTTCTATTAGTTTTAACTGAAGACAAGATGTGTGTTAGAAAAGCAAAAAACTATTAAAAACATGCTGGGTTGGGTTTAAAAATAATTTAAATTACCAACGCCCAGATATTTTTTCACACACATTTAAAATTGTTTGTTAATTGTTTTGTTGAACGCGCTAAATAAGGGGGTCCCCCAATTAGGATCATGTTCTGGGTTATTGATTAATATACGCCTTTACATTCTTTTAAACACATTGTTTGCATATGATTTTAATTAAATCTAAAATGATTATACAAGATTATTTATATACGGGCCCCTCTATTGAAAGACGAATGTCTGGGTTCGATCTTATTAAACCAGTTAACTGTTGACAACGGTCTCAGCGTCATATTAAATTTGTGAGTGAAAATTAATGCACTTAGTTTATAAGTGCAAGTTGGTGTATATTTGTAGGTAAGTAATATATTTAATTTTAATTCAAAATAACAATAGTTTGTAAATTATGTTTTTAGTAGAATAAAATAGAATATTACTGGTTGCTGATAAAAAAAAAATGGAACATCTTCATCATTTTAAATTTGTAAGTGAAAATTTATTTAATGTGATTGATCAAACATTATTTAACAAAAAGCTTTCTACGAAAATTAGAGACAAATTAAAAACAATTGTACAAAACAATAGAGCATATATTTCAGGCAGTATTGTTTTATACTTATTGAGATTAATAAATACATATGCAAATTGTGACATATTTATAGAAGGAACTAAACAAGATTTTAAAATACCCCAAATGAAATTATCATATAAATATGAATTCGCGATTCGAATTCGCCATTAAAGAATGGTGTTTGAAAATGGGGTTGGCTTTAATTTTATCTATTTATGAGACTTTTCTTATTTAACTATGAAGCAATTTATTGTAAAAACTATTAGTACTTTAGACTTAGATATTTGTGAAACAGAATATATTTATCATCTTATTAAATTCAACAAAACCATTTACATCTCATAAAAAAAATAAACAATATTTAAATCGAATTAAAAATAGATAAAAGAGAAGGGGAAAAAATAAAAAAGAAGATGTTGGAGTTCAAGTCCTCAGACCTAAATGTATATTTAGCTAGGTAACAGTAGCAGCAGGTTGACTGTGAGCAGTGATGCCAACTCGTGGGAAATTTCCCATTTTGAGGGAAATTTTACCTCGAATTGAGACAAATGGGAAAAAAGGGAAATATTTTTAAAAAAGGCCGTCCATGAGGGAAATTTATATCAATTCAAATTCTAATCAAATAATTCGGATTTTTTTATATTTTATGACTTTTTTTCGTATTTCATACAAAAAATATATATAACTTTTAATGTAGGTAACAAAACTTTATTTGTATTTACATAATAAAAATATGTTTTTTTTAAAGATCAAAACAATTGGCCGTATTTATAAAAGAAATGATATGCTTATACTTGCAAAATATGAACGAAATCCTTCAGCTTTTATATACATATAAACATTAATACAAGCTAAAGGATTTCCTTCATATTTTACAAATATAAGCATAAGGATATATCCTTTTTTATCAATATGGCAAATTGTTTTATAATTTTATTTTACATATATTTTTGTATTTATACACGTTTTTTATGGTTTACTAATAAATACTGTTGCTAAATTTTTAAAATGCTGTTTTTTTTGCAAAATAATATCTCTTATATTTTAAAAAACTGGTAACAGCATATTTCAAAAAGCGTGGGAAAAAAGGGAATTTTTGAACATTTTCGAGGGAAATTGGTTGTAAAAGGGTTGGCAACACTGACTGTGAGTGTTTAAACAATGTCATCGTTATCTAAATTATCTTGTTATGTAATTAAAAAAATAAAACAAATAATACCTATACTAAAGAAAAATGTAGATTATTATTATTAAATCAAGTAAAACATATTAAAAAAATCATTAAAATATTGCTAAGACCAATTCGTAAAAATTTATTCAGTAGGTAACGATGAAAATAAGTTTCAGATTGAGGCAAATTTAACTATTTTATTTTATTATTTTTTTTTTAATTAAATAAGGTTGGGGTGGTTAACAACCAAAAAATCTTTAAAATATAAAAAACAAGTTTATTAACAAAATGTAAAAACGTGTTTTAATGGCCGTATACGTACAGGCATGATTGAAAATAATAATAATAAAAATATTAATCTTTTTTTAAAGCATTTCGAAATTTTGCAATTAAAGTTTAGAAGAGCTTTACATTCAGGTATTATTAAAGTTAATTTGATTTTATATGTTAATTTTGTTTAACAAAGCACATTAGAAACATATGTAAAACATTTCATAACAGCTAATTCTGTAATAGACTTAGCAACAAATTTAAAAACATATTTTTATGAAAATATAGTAAATAAATTAAGCATTAAATTAAAAAAAATTCAAGAAAGAGACTCGGGTTGGAGCGTAATAGAAATATTAGCTTTAAAAATAAATATTAACAAATATGGTCCTCTAAAAGTGGGGAACTTTGAAAGAACTGCATGAATTTATAAAAAATAAAAAAGGAGCTTTAAACATTAAAAATAATGATTAATAATGATGATTGTATTGTATATTAGCATCGATGAATCCTAATCGAAAAAATGCAAATCGAGTCTCGTCTTATAAACATTTAGTCAATATTTCAAATTATAAAAGTATAAACTTTTCCATGAAATTAAACGATATTAAAAATTTTGAAAAATGTGTCAATAAATGTATATTGACAATACAATTCATTATAATTAGAACCAATAAAATGCCAGTATTCCATAGTTACGCATTTTATCACAGCGACAATATTTTTTATCACCTTGTTTACACGTTGCTAAGGATTTTGACACTTTTCTTGATTTTACATTTATTGACATTTAAATACTGTGTTTGTTAAATGATTAAAATAATGAATTATAAACTCTAAAAGATCGATGGGTTGGTGTAAACGATAATAAAATTAAGGTAAGTTTGAATAAATAAGGTTTTATTAAAGTCTTTTTATATTTTTAAGCACATTTTAATTTCAAATGTCAAATTCGTTAAATCCTAAAATTCATTATATTTTCTCACTAAATATAACTCGTGGTATGATCAATTATCGATGATATTTACTCATTGAAACCGAAGCAGAACATTTCACTCGTCCTGCAGCTCGGTTTCAATTCAAAAATATCGATGATAATCATACCACTTGTTATATTACACAGTACAACACGATTTCCCTCCCATGAAAAATTTTAGCAGATTTTGAAAATAGAGGTAAAAAAAACGTACCCGTGTCTCACAGTTTCACGAGATCACGTCATAAAAAAATTTTAAGCCGTCATTCCTATTATTTATGCTTATACAGATTGTACATTTTTTACTCGGTTAAAAATATATTTTTTTGTAAATATTGTATGTTTTTACACAATACAAAAAACAAATATAAAAAAAGTTTATATTTTGATTTTTTTTAAATATTTTTTTTAAATTTTTTTTTAATGAAACACATTTTTGTATTTATCTTATATTCAATACATGTTGGAATAAAATCTTGGTCGTTTAGTTTGACGATTATACAGCTCGTTCAGACTAAAACCGAATATATCTATAATATGTATATATATATATATATATATATATATATATATATATATATATATGGAGCGTGGCCTCGCCTCCCTCCAACGCGCGACACAGTAGCTAAGCAAATAGACTGCATCGCTAATGAGATTTTTTGCATTATTATCTTTTAATTTTTTAAGTCCTTACCTGCTCGACCTTTCGTCATGTCGTTTATCACACAAGCAACTGTGACGCGCCTTGGAGGGAGGCGAGGCCACGCCCCTTATATATATAGATATATTCGGTTTTATTCTGAACAGGCTGTATGTTGCTTCAGAATCTCGAACAATTGACCAGCAATATTCACCCAGCAAATGCCTGACGTCTTTTACCTTGAAGCGTTTTTCAATTGTTAAAATGTCTTGGTATAAACGTTCGCCATGTTCGTCACTAAAATCGCCCAAATTTGGTGGAAAATAGTCCAAATGAGCATGGAGAAAATGTATTTTCAGTGACATATGTACTTTCATGTCCTGTGTTATAAAATGTACTTTATAACCCGAACTACAGGGAATAAATTCAGATTCCATCTCGGAAAAAATGGTTGTACTGGGTGTTAAAGGCCTTTTACTTTTATCCTCACATATGTTTTCTGGAGGAGCAGTTGGATAATCTTTAGATCGCACTCTTGCGAGAATGACGGATTCTACATCGGCGTAATCAATTTTCTCTCTAGAATTGTACCGAAATCCAAAACTTTTTAATTTTGACATGCAGAAATAACACTGGTCAGATACGTGTTCGGTACGTCGCGACGGGTCGAAGCCAAATTGTTGGTGCAACATATTTCATACTGTGTGTTTTATCTTGCAATCCATGCAAACAACGGTAAAAATAATCGCATAAAACCTCTGGTACATACCATAAGTTTGGTATATACGTCACCAAAAAATAGTCTTCAAAAGCTGTTACTACACTTTTTGTAATATTTCGCATATGGCTTGGAGGTGCAAATAAACCACATACATAACAAAAATTATTTCGATTAGGACACTGCATTTTTACTTTGATTTCAAATGGATGGTTAACTCAACAATCAAAATTAATATGAAAAATTTATCGATTTATCGCTGCAATAATGTTTTTATTTAACATTTAAAAAAAAAGTATTACCCTCCTATAAAGATTGTTTTGAAAACAATGCTTTTTATGTATAAATGCCGCAGATGTGTAAATTTTTTGTTTTTTTGCTGTTTCAATTGACTTCGTATACTTAAATACTTTTTTTTACTTAAATTAAATATGTTTTAGGTACACTTGCTTTAAGACTTAAATCAATTCATTTAAATATCTTTTAATTTTTTTTTAAATGTTAATTCAACAAAGCTCAATTTTTACAAAAAATTGAATAAATAAAAATTGTAATCACCCGACTTTAAAGCATTTTGATTGGCTTAAAATTGAAACATTTTGTTACTTGGTTTAAAAATAAACCGTTTGATATATATATAAATGTGCAAAACTCTGTATAAGATTAAAATAATTTTAAAATGCATCTATAATGGTTGCCTATCCATTTAGTAAATATATATATTTTTAACTATGCAGTCCAGCTGTTATCGAGTCTATTAAATTATGTCGCGAATAGTGTGAATAACATTTTATTGGATAGCCCTTAAAAAAAAATTATGACGTGATGTGAAAAAACGCCGAGACACGGGTATCATTTTTTTAACTCTATTTTTAGAATCTGTAGAAATTTTTCATGGGAGGGACCAAAAATCAAATTTTGTCGTACTGTGTTATTGGTGAAAATAATTTTGTAGTACCAATTGTTTTAAGTAAACGTAAAACAGAAAATTACTTAAATTTATTGGCAATACCGTCAACCGACGATAATTTTTATTTTACGTTAATAACAAATTTATCTCTAATTTCAAAGCAAAATGGTAAAAAAAATTGGTATAGTTATGTCCAAACTTTTTTTCATGTCAAGATATATTAATAATAATAATACCTAATATTTATCCAACGGATTACAAAGTAATAAAGGATAGTGAAAATACAATTAAATTAAATACAATAAACCAAAAATATTTCTTTTTTGACCTCTGCTTCTCTTTCCATCTCCTCTTCTTTTCCCTCAAATTTTTCCTCTTTTTTAATATTTTCAAACTTTACTTTTGGTTTTTGTTCATTTTTTTGATGAACAGATAATATTTGTGTTAGAGGTTGTAATAGTATATTCTGTAACAAGTTTGGAATACAGCATATTCCGCTCGAGTGAAGAGTTTGTCACACGAGCCGAAGGCGAGTTTGACGGTTTCACGAGAGCAGAATATGCAATTCCAAACGTGTTTCAGACTTTACTTTTTCTACGTTTCCAAAAAATACCATAGAAAAATAATTTAATTGGAAAAAAGTGAGGTTGGATGGGTCTAAAATTTGT
The DNA here is from genome assembly GCA_921294245.1 of Brassicogethes aeneus. Classification (NCBI taxonomy): domain Eukaryota; kingdom Metazoa; phylum Arthropoda; class Insecta; order Coleoptera; family Nitidulidae; genus Brassicogethes; species Brassicogethes aeneus. The sequence continues at coordinate 4,626,070 of OV121137.1, forward strand.
TAGATATTAAAAACAGAGATGTCGCCACGAGTTTTTATTCTGTCATCAGATGATAGAATATTTCGTTCTGTAACACTTTACGGAATATATGTCATTCCATAGATAAAAGTGATATTAAAACGGTCAAATTCCGTAATAGGAGTAGAAAAAACTTATTCTGTTTCAAACCTATTTAATTTTAAAGCATTTAATTTACTTTTGATCTCTTTTCTATTTTTAATTAATTTATTTGTTATTGTTTTTTGATCCCTGTCGACTAATCCTTACAACAAATTTATTTCAACTGATAAATAAACTACGATCTATTTTTATTTTTACTAAACAGCTATTAAACTACCAGTTTAAACAATCAGTTTAAACTACCAGTTTAAACAACCAGTTTAAACAATCAGCTTAAACTACCAGTGAAAACAATCAGTTTTATAGCTATTAAACAGATAGTTTAAACAGACAGTTTAATACAGTTATTTTATAAAAATATAAAAGATTCAAATCCTTTTCTATATCTTCCACAATTCAGAATCTTTGCATATTACCAAAAATCCATATTTGTCTTGCCAACACTTTGAACACATTTCTATAAATTTATGTAATGATCCATTAGTATTAACATGATCTTTGTAAATATGTTTTATATTCATTTCATCTTGTTTAAAAATATTTAACATATTTACAATCTCTAATTAAATGTTTTGGAGTATATGTTTAAGTTAAGTAAAAAGAGTCAATAAGATTATGTCTAGCCATTGAAAAAAAATCTCTTATAACACTTTGTTCTTCGCATGCAACATCGTCAAATATAAAAATTGAATTGGGTTTAGCTTCAGAAGGGTTAACTATATTTTCATTATTGCTATATTCAAAATATTTAATTTTTTTAATGGGGTTTAATATATTTTTTTTAATAAACATAAATTGGTTGATATAAAGATTTAGAATAAACGTATATATTTTCAAAATGTAAACCATTAACATCTTCAATCAAATTTAACATAACATTTGTTTTGCCGCTATTCGATGGCCCACATATAATACATCTAATTGAGTTAGGTAGCCAGCTTCCATGTCGAAGTGATTTATTATGAGCAAAAAATCAAATTGTTTAACTGGTAAATGACACTTTTGTTTAACAATTCGCATGATTAACAACTAAATAAATTTATGGTAAACAGTTTATTACATAAATAAATTCGTAATTTATAAACTAATTAGTTTAATGATATCAAAAGAATAGGAAAGATATTCGATTAAAAAGTATACTTAAAAGCATGCAACTCATTCGCAAAAAAAACATTCAAACGGAAACTACCTTTCGAGGCACACTTGATTGGAAAGTACCAGTATTGCGGACCCGGAACTAATTTAGATAAAAGAATTAAAAGGAAACCCTTTAGACGCTGCATGTAAAGAGCACGATATCGCCTATTCGAAAAATAATAATTTGGAGTCCAGGCATAAAGCAGATTGGATATTGGAAAATCGAGCTTGAAAGCGAGTGAAATCCAAAGACTCATCTTTAGGTGAAAAATCAAATGCATGATTAGTGACTAAACTTTAGAAATGGTTTTTTACCCTGAACTTGTTTTGGATAATGGCAAGTTCTTACGTTATTGAAAAGCCATCCTGTAAAATCTGACATAGTAGGACTTCAACATTGGAGACACAATCTACCAGGGCCCCAACTACGATCAGGTCGTACCAATTTTGAATTTTAGTGTTAACGTGCGCTACACTCCTTATACGTTTGTGTACTTTTGAATTTTAAATTGTAGTTATTTTAAATATATTTTTTTTGTATCATCGATAACATTTTATCAGTTTAGTCATTAGACTTTGGTTTTTGCTAACCATATATGGCCATATAAGAGTGCACCAAAATTATAGATCAAACAAATATTTAATATTACATGAAAAGTGATCACTGCAACATCGGTGTAACAAATATAACTGATTTATATTTTAAAAAACTTGACTTTTAATAACCACCCTTAATCTTTAGTAAGATTGTGTCTGACTTACTTAGACTTTAACAACTGGCCATAATAAGACACTGGCGCCCAATTTTAATTTGCGTTTATTTAATTTTTGTAAATATATTTTGTATACACGTAAGTATCGAAAAACAACATTTGCGCATCCACCTATCTCTCCGCTGAAAAGCTGCCGTTCGCCATAGCCCTCGAGTTGAGGTTACAGTTTTATGCCTCAAAGATATCAGTTAGATAAGCTAATTTTATTTGAAAATTCTCATCAGCAAACGCTTCCAATAACTGGTCCTTTTTTTGTTGTCCAAGGAATTGCTGTAGGTACTTCCGCCCTTAAGTCAAATAGTCTGGATAACATATTTCCCTTGGAAAGCCAGCGTACCTCCGTATGGAATAGAAGCTTTTTATGTTCTGAACCCAAATCAGAACAAAGAGTTTCTAAAAGCCTGGTGTTTAAGGCACTATATTTTATAAAATTAACAACTTTAATAGCTATATTTATTGCTTCGTTAAAGCTGTTTGAAAGCGTTTTAGCCGCCAGAGCTTGTCGATGTATAACACAGTGAATTCCTGTTATATTGGGATTTTTATTTTTTAATAATGTAACAAATCCAGAACGCGATCCTAGCATCGAAGAAGCACCATCTGTGCACACACCAACATGTTTTTCCCATAAAATATTATATTTTTCAAAAAATTCAGAAATTGCATTCATAACATCAGCAGCTTTTGAAGTCGTTTTCAGCTCCTGTGAGAACAGGATCTCTTCCGTTATAGCACCATCATAAATAAAGCGCACATATACCATTATCTGGCAACATTGCGCTATATCGGTACTTTCATCACACTGAATTGCAAAAAAAAGGCGATTTTCTGACAGCTTCCACCGTTTGAAGTTTGATATCTTCTGCAATTTCATGAATACGACGTTTAACTGTATTATTGGAAAGTGAAATTTGCGAAAGCTTTGTTTTGCTTCTGGAATCAAGAAGAACATCAGCAGCTTTTAAAAGGCAAGGTTTAATGAGCGTTTCACCAATAGTATGAGGCTTTTTTTCTTTTGCATTAATCAGCGGAAGTTCATATGAGGCTTCCACAACTTTTTGATTTACTTGAGAAAATTGTCTAACTTCATACGCTTAAAAAAACTCTTTAGGTTTTTCTTTTAGTGCTCCATATTTTGTAGATAAATGTCGTTGAAAGCGTGTAGGTCTCATAGCGTCGTTACTAAGAACGTCATAACATAAAACACATTGTGGACAATCCACATAACTGCAAACCCGTACCTAATATACTCTTCCATGTACTTTCTTTTTTTAGTGCTAGTGGATTTAGCAGAGTTTATAATAAACTAAAAAAAAAGAAAATAAAAGTCACACATTGAAAATGGCTAAAAACGTGCTGACTACCAGAAATACATCCTTTAGAAATAAATTTAAAAAACAGTTTTTCTTGTAAAAAGCAATACTTGTAAAAGACACGCTTAAGGATAAATACTTACCTTTATTATTAATTAAACTAGGTTCAAACAATATAAGATTATAATACGAGTAATAAGTAAAAAATATCAACGTTATCGAACCAAATTTTTAATTAAGGCAAAGGCGTAACGTCCCGTACCTCTGACGATCGAAACGGTGAACGATGATTGATCACTGCGCTCGTGACCGCCGCAGACCCTGGCTGGGAGCGAATGTCGTTGACCAATGGCGTGGCTAGGCGTTGTTTCCGGATCCTTAACATTTTCCTATTTTTTATGAATATGATTTGAACAGTAAAGAATCCGGACCCTCTATTCGCCTCCACACAACCAAAAAAAAATGCCATCCAACGACCAAATGTCACTTCAAAAATTAAACGAAATGGCACTCCACCAAGAAACATTGGGGAAAGAATTACGCCAGATCAAATATAAAAAAGGATTCACCATCCCGGAAAACCGCAATTTATATTCAACAAAAAAGATTAGACTTGGACAACACATTCCAAGAAGCCATGACCATTGACGAACAAATGGAAAAAGGAACAAACCCATCCCATCCATATTTCCAACAAAAATATATGGAACAAATCCGAGAAATTTACGACGAAGCAGTTGCACACCTAGACGAATGCAACGAAAACCTGCAACAACGACCCGGCACCAATGCCACAACTAATAACGAAGAAGAACTGACAAATACAGATCAAACTAAGCGCATTCGGCCCCAAAATGTTCGAATCCAGAGTTTGGTCCATGTACTCGAGGAAGCTGAACGAGTTTTATCTGAACCACGTCCGAGAATCAGATATGAGTCGCTAATACAAACGGCCACTACACAATGGACATCAGTGCACGAAGAAATTGAAGCTGAAGCTACCGAAACAGGACACCCCTACTTTCAGAAAATGTTTTCTGGACGACCCAAGAAATATACCGAGAAATGGTAAACAGAAATACTACAAGCAGACAATTGTGTAAACCCAATGTGCCCCTACCGAAAACTGACCTTCCCCAATTCAGAGGAGGGTACGAAGAGTGGGTCACCTTCAACGATTTAAAATAATCCAACATCTACAAATAACTTAAGCCAACTACCAAGCTGCTTGGAACCTTTTACAGAAAAGGTACCAGAACACCCGGCTCATTGTGGCGAAACTAGTTGACAAAATCATAGATATGCTAAAGGTTCAGAAAGAGTCAGCACAAATTCGACAACTTTATGACACAACTAATGAATATCTCCAAGGCCTAGAAAACCTAGGAATCGATACTAAACGGCATTTTTAAATGTACTGCATTTATGGACAAAACCACTGAAGAAAAAATCAAAATGATACGTGAAAAGGGTCTCTGCACCAAGTGCATTGGACATTATAACAAGGAACAATGCTACACTCGGAAGAAGTGCCAAATCTGTGGCCAATCGCACCACAAATTATTACATTTTGAAAAGAAAGAAGAGAAAAACCCTCGGAAAACCAATTCACACACAGGCACCACCGAAAAACCAGACGACAGCGTGAGCTGCAAAGGGCTAGAAGATACAGTACTGTTAGCGACAGCACTCATCAAAGTTAAATCAGCATCTGGGACCTTGGAATACCTTAGGGTTCTGATTGATTCCGGTTCACAGGCCGCTTTACTAACTGAAAGGGCCGCTCAATAATTGGGACTTCCCCGCCAGAAAACTACCACGGAGTTATCCGGGTTAGGCGATAACCACGCAAAAATGTCAAGAAGCAGGATTTAGTGTCAAATAACCCCAAGGTTTCCTAGTACATATGCAATTAATGTAAGCTTTATTGTGTTACCAAAATTAACAACAACACTCCCGTGTAGGGATGTCAAATACGACATTCCGGAAAGTTGGAATAACCAGATGTTAGCAGATCCCCTATACAACAAGGCAGGTCCGATTAATGGAATCCTAGGAGCCGAGGAAATTTAGTCACATACTGGAAGGCGGGCTAAAACGGACTAAATCCGGACTCTTAGGCCAAGAAACCAAGATTGGATGGATATTGTCAGGTAACATAACGCCATCGCAAAAAGAAGAAACTAGAGTCATTAGCATGATCAGTACACTCCTTATACGTTTGTGTACTTTTGAATTTTAAATTGTAGTTATTTTAAATATATTTTTTTTGTATCATCGATAACATTTTATCAGTTTAGTCATTAGACTTTGGTTTTTGCTAACCATATATGGCCATATAAGAGTGCACCAAAATTATAGATCAAACAAATATTTAATATTACATGAAAAGTGATCACTGCAACATCGGTGTAACAAATATAACTGATTTATATTTTAAAAAACTTGACTTTTAATAACCACCCTTAATCTTTAGTAAGATTGTGTCTGACTTACTTAGACTTTAACAACTGGCCATAATAAGACACTGGCGCCCAATTTTAATTTGCGTTTATTTAATTTTTGTAAATATATTTTGTATACACGTAAGTATCGAAAAACAACATTTGCGCATCCACCTATCTCTCCGCTGAAAAGCTGCCGTTCGCCATAGCCCTCGAGTTGAGGTTACAGTTTTATGCCTCAAAGATATCAGTTAGATAAGCTAATTTTATTTGAAAATTCTCATCAGCAAACGCTTCCAATAACTGGTCCTTTTTTTGTTGTCCAAGGAATTGCTGTAGGTACTTCCGCCCTTAAGTCAAATAGTCTGGATAACATATTTCCCTTGGAAAGCCAGCGTACCTCCGTATGGAATAGAAGCTTTTTATGTTCTGAACCCAAATCAGAACAAAGAGTTTCTAAAAGCCTGGTGTTTAAGGCACTATATTTTATAAAATTAACAACTTTAATAGCTATATTTATTGCTTCGTTAAAGCTGTTTGAAAGCGTTTTAGCCGCCAGAGCTTGTCGATGTATAACACAGTGAATTCCTGTTATATTGGGATTTTTATTTTTTAATAATGTAACAAATCCAGAACGCGATCCTAGCATCGAAGAAGCACCATCTGTGCACACACCAACATGTTTTTCCCATAAAATATTATATTTTTCAAAAAATTCAGAAATTGCATTCATAACATCAGCAGCTTTTGAAGTCGTTTTCAGCTCCTGTGAGAACAGGATCTCTTCCGTTATAGCACCATCATAAATAAAGCGCACATATACCATTATCTGGCAACATTGCGCTATATCGGTACTTTCATCACACTGAATTGCAAAAAAAGGCGATTTTCTGACAGCTTCCACCGTTTGAAGTTTGATATCTTCTGCAATTTCATGAATACGACGTTTAACTGTATTATTGGAAAGTGAAATTTGCGAAAGCTTTGTTTTGCTTCTGGAATCAAGAAGAACATCAGCAGCTTTTAAAAGGCAAGGTTTAATGAGCGTTTCACCAATAGTATGAGGCTTTTTTTCTTTTGCATTAATCAGCGGAAGTTCATATGAGGCTTCCACAACTTTTTGATTTACTTGAGAAAATTGTCTAACTTCATACGCTTGAAAAAACTCTTTAGGTTTTTCTTTTAGTGCTCCATATTTTGTAGATAAATGTCGTTGAAAGCGTGTAGGTCTCATAGCGTCGTTACTAAGAACGTCATAACATAAAACACATTGTGGACAATCCACATAACTGCAAACCCGTACCTAATATACTCTTCCATGTACTTTCTTTTTTTAGTGCTAGTGGATTTAGCAGAGTTTATAATAAACTAAAAAAAAAGAAAATAAAAGTCACACATTGAAAATGGCTAAAAACGTGCTGACTACCAGAAATACATCCTTTAGAAATAAATTTAAAAAACAGTTTTTCTTGTAAAAAGCAATACTTGTAAAAGACACGCTTAAGGATAAATACTTACCTTTATTATTAATTAAACTAGGTTCAAACAATATAAGATTATAATACGAGTAATAAGTAAAAAATATCAACGTTATCGAACCAAATTTTTAATTAAGGCAAAGGCGTAACGTCCCGTACCTCTGACGATCGAAACGGTGAACGATGATTGATCACTGCGCTCGTGACCGCCGCAGACCCTGGCTGGGAGCGAATGTCGTTGACCAATGGCGTGGCTAGGCGTTGTTTCCGGATCCTTAACATTTTCCTATTTTTTATGAATATGATTTGAACAGTAAAGAATCCGGACCCTCTATTCGCCTCCACACAACCAAAAAAAAATGCCATCCAACGACCAAATGTCACTTCAAAAATTAAACGAAATGGCACTCCACCAAGAAACATTGGGGAAAGAATTACGCCAGATCAAATATAAAAAAGGATTCACCATCCCGGAAAACCGCAATTTATATTCAACAAAAAAGATTAGACTTGGACAACACATTCCAAGAAGCCATGACCATTGACGAACAAATGGAAAAAGGAACAAACCCATCCCATCCATATTTCCAACAAAAATATATGGAACAAATCCGAGAAATTTACGACGAAGCAGTTGCACACCTAGACGAATGCAACGAAAACCTGCAACAACGACCCGGCACCAATGCCACAACTAATAACGAAGAAGAACTGACAAATACAGATCAAACTAAGCGCATTCGGCCCCAAAATGTTCGAATCCAGAGTTTGGTCCATGTACTCGAGGAAGCTGAACGAGTTTTATCTGAACCACGTCCGAGAATCAGATATGAGTCGCTAATACAAACGGCCACTACACAATGGACATCAGTGCACGAAGAAATTGAAGCTGAAGCTACCGAAACAGGACACCCCTACTTTCAAGAAAATGTTTTCTGGACGACCCAAGAAATATACCGAGAAATGGTAAACAGAAATACTACAAGCAGACAATTGTGTAAACCCAATGTGCCCCTACCGAAAACTGACCTTCCCCAATTCAGAGGAGGGTACGAAGAGTGGGTCACCTTCAACGATTTAAAATAATCCAACATCTACAAATAACTTAAGCCAACTACCAAGCTGCTTGGAACCTTTTACAGAAAAGGTACCAGAACACCCGGCTCATTGTGGCGAAACTAGTTGACAAAATCATAGATATGCTAAAGGTTCAGAAAGAGTCAGCACAAATTCGACAACTTTATGACACAACTAATGAATATCTCCAAGGCCTAGAAAACCTAGGAATCGATACTAAACGGCATTTTTAAATGTACTGCATTTATGGACAAAACCACTGAAGAAAAAATCAAAATGATACGTGAAAAGGGTCTCTGCACCAAGTGCATTGGACATTATAACAAGGAACAATGCTACACTCGGAAGAAGTGCCAAATCTGTGGCCAATCGCACCACAAATTATTACATTTTGAAAAGAAAGAAGAGAAAAACCCTCGGAAAACCAATTCACACACAGGCACCACCGAAAAACCAGACGACAGCGTGAGCTGCAAAGGGCTAGAAGATACAGTACTGTTAGCGACAGCACTCATCAAAGTTAAATCAGCATCTGGGACCTTGGAATACCTTAGGGTTCTGATTGATTCCGGTTCACAGGCCGCTTTACTAACTGAAAGGGCCGCTCAATAATTGGGACTTCCCCGCCAGAAAACTACCACGGAGTTATCCGGGTTAGGCGATAACCACGCAAAAATGTCAAGAAGCAGGATTTAGTGTCAAATAACCCCAAGGTTTCCTAGTACATATGCAATTAATGTAAGCTTTATTGTGTTACCAAAATTAACAACAACACTCCCGTGTAGGGATGTCAAATACGACATTCCGGAAAGTTGGAATAACCAGATGTTAGCAGATCCCCTATACAACAAGGCAGGTCCGATTAATGGAATCCTAGGAGCCGAGGAAATTTAGTCACATACTGGAAGGCGGGCTAAAACGGACTAAATCCGGACTCTTAGGCCAAGAAACCAAGATTGGATGGATATTGTCAGGTAACATAACGCCATCGCAAAAAGAAGAAACTAGAGTCATTAGCATGATCAGTAGAATGAAAGAAGGCATGCAACTCACTAAATTTTGGGAAGTAGAAGAAGCAGCACCAGAAGCACTAGTCCTATCGCAAGAGAACCAGGAGTGCGAAAAACACTACGAGGAATCCACAACGCTGTATCCCTCGGGAATTCTCGTCCAATGGCAATGGCAAGATATTTTCAGTTGGAAAAGAAATTAGGAAAAAACTGCAACAATAACCTGAAGACACAATCCCATGCGACTGGAATTAGCAGATATACTTCTAAAATGGAGGAAACATGCCCTGGTCTTCTGCGCCGATGTAGAAAAGATGTACCGACAAATCCAGTTAGCTACAGAAGATCGAGATTACCATCGAATCTTGTGGAGATTCAGCGATAAGATGCCGCTCGAAGAATATCGCCTCACAACGGTTACGTATGGCACTGCGTCCGCCCCCTACTTGGCCGTCAAAACGCTGCAAAGACTTGCCTTAGATGAAAGATCCAACTACCCAGAAGCATCCATCACACAAGATTTCTAAGTAGATGACCTGATGACTGGAGCTGAATCCATAATGAAAGTCAAGAAACTTCAATCAGACGTAATCAAGCTACTAAGAGCTGGAGGAATGACACTACGCAAGTGGTCCAGCAATAGACAAGAAATCTTAGCCAACCTACCGGACGAATTAAGAGGCCAGACCATTACAGAGATAAGTGAAGACAAAGCCAAGAAGGCACTAGGTGTTTGGTGGTGTCCTCAAGATGATACATTTTGTTTTAAGGTGAATCATCGAAAAGAAACAGAATTTACCAAGCGAAAAGTTATCTCTGAACTAGCAAAAATATTTGATCCATTAGGATGGCTTGCACCAGTAGTAATATCAGCTAAAATACACATCCAACAACTATGGGCACAAGAAATAAAGTGGGATGACCCTCTTCCTGTCGACTTGCACAAGAATTGGTTAAGGTTGTACAATAATCTAGAAAAAGTGGAAGAAATAAGAGTGCCTCGCTGGATTCACACTGCTTCAGATAATGGAAACCTTGAATTAGATGGATTCTGCGATGCTTCCGAAAAAGCGTATGAAGCATTAATATATGCAAGAAGCATGAACGATCATGGAGATGTTACCATTGACCTTGTAACAGCAAAATCGAAGGTGGCACCAATAAAAACAAAAATCAGTTTACCACGGTTGGAGCTATGTGCTGCTGCGCTGCTGTCAAAGATAATGGACCGCACAAAACGGGTACTAGCAATTAGCAACGTAACAGAGTTTGCATGGTCAGACTCAATGATTACCCTCCAGGTGGAAAACCTTCGTCGCCAACAGAGTCAGCGAAATTACCTCCAAGATTCCCGTACAACAGTGGGGAGATGTTGGAACATCAGACAACCCTGCGGATGCCATATCGAGGGGAATATGTCCATTAGGGTGAGCCAAAAAAACTAACCTATCGGATTTATAGGTTAAAATGAACCTACATACCGAGCAAAAAATTTCCCTGCAAGGCAAAATTTTTTGCTCAATTTTAAAAGGTGTCGGTGAGCATTCTAAGTTTTCCATTGAAATAAAAAAATAAAAAAATCTTTTTTGATTAAAAAGACTATAACTTTTGAACCGTTTGAGATAAAATTTTTTACGTCGCGGATTCTTGTAGAGCATAAAATTTTATAGATTCTTTGGCTCACCCTAATGTCCATCCAAGAAAAAGGGCATGACGCTTTGGTGGAATGGGCCAACCTGGCTTCAAAACAAAGCACACTGGCCAAAAAATAACAGCAGTCCACAAACACAGTTGGAGGAAAAACGATGCTTACAAGTGGCGACAAACTTGACACAAGATGCTTCACAAGAATGGTCTGAGTATTATCACAATGCAGAAGAATTATAAAAAACGCTGCAGGCCAGAAAATAACAGGTCCACTCACTACAGAAGAATTGCACTGGACCACTATTCAAATCATCAAAATGGTTTAAAAATCAAAAATGCCAAATGAAGTGACAGCCCTGCGCTGCAAAAAGCAACCTTACACGGAGGAAATCCACTAAGGCCCGCACACATCCGACAAAAATACTGGATTCCAAATGGAAGAAAAAATGTGCGAAACCAAATTTTCAAGTGTGCCAAATGCATTCGATACAAGACACAACAAATAATGAGAAACCTACCAGGTCCATTAACGCCATCCCATCCATTCTGTCATACAGGAGTCGACTACGCTGGACCAATTTCCATACGCATGACAAAAGGACGAGGCCATAAGTCATACAAAGGATACATAGCACTATTTGTATGCTTTGCGACGAAGGGAATTCATTTAGAAGCCGTAAGCGATATGACAACGGAAGCCTTTTTAGATGCATTTCGTCGATTCACATCCAGGCGAGCCAAGTTTTAGTCATGTATAGCGATAATGGAACAAATTTCGTTGGAGCAAGCAATGTACTAAAAGATGAAATCACAAAAGCAGTAACCAATGATAAACTAATAGACAAACTCGCCACGTTAGGAACCCAGTGGAAGTTCATACCTCCAGCGACTCCGCATATGGGTGGATTATGGGAAGCAGGAGTAAAATCAATAAAGTTTCATTTAAAAAGGGTGTTGGGAAACTCCACACTAACCTTTGAAGAATTAACCACACTGCTGTACCAGATAGAAGCATGCCTCAATTCCAGGCCACTGTGCCCACTATCCAGCGATGTCGAAGTCATAACCCCCGGACATTTTCTGGACGAAATCTGTTAGCGCCTGGACCTCCAGAAACGCTCGATGTAGGAACAACATTGTCAAACCGCTGGTGAACTACACAAAAAATAAAAAAAAGATATCTGGAGTGCATGGACGCAAGAGTACCTCAGTAACCTACAACAAAGGTACAAATGGAAGAGAACCCACGGAAATGTCAACATTGGAGACATCGTCATAATAAAGGAAAAAGACATAAACCCGTGCAAATGGCCGTTAGCTAAGATAACAGAAACACATTCAGATAAAGACGGAGACGTACGAGTAGTGACAATAAAAAAAGTGACGGACAACCCAGTAAAAAGAACATACATCAACTAATTCCACTACCTGCAAACGAAGAAAAAGGAAATGGATCAAAAGACAGCCCAATACAAAGAAACCTAGCAACGACACTTCTAACCATTATGTTAGCAATGAGTGTGGCTGCCCAAGGTTTTCAGTCTGCACAATTTAACGTGTCATCCCTAAACCCTGGCTTGTACGTAGAGCATCTAGGATTTGCTAGGGTAGAAAGAGGAATCTTTTAGGTTAAAACACGATATGAAAAAGCAAGGCTAAAGGAAGAAGTCGACACAGTGCTGAGCGTCACAAGTGAATTTAAAAAATTGTGCACTGAAGCCAAAAGAAAAATACTGTGCAATGCACAACATTTTACAAACCATCTAAGTAACTTGGTACAAGAAATACAAGTAATCCAAACCACTATAGGGTAGAAAGAGGAATCTTTTAGGTTAAAACACGATATGAAAAAGCAAGGCTAAAGGAAGAAGTCGACACAGTGCTGAGCGTCACAAGTGAATTTAAAAAATTGTGCACTGAAGCCAAAAGAAAAATACTGTGCAATGCACAACATTTTACAAACCATCTAAGTAACTTGGTACAAGAAATACAAGTAATCCAAACCACTATCGAAGAGGACATAAGTCGTGAAAGAAGAGGATTGCTTGAAAAACTAATGACATCAGTGTTTGGGGTTAAAAACGAAGTATACGAAGAGAATCTACAAAAAATCAAGAGAAAATAATTCAAGCCAGCAATCACCAAACTAAAATCATGGCCATAGTCAATGAAACTGAAGCGAGGAAAAACCAACGGTTGGAAGAGTTCCGCCAAAAAATCAAGGACTGCAAGAAATAGAAAAGATGGACAACTGGTTTGCTGCAATCGATACAGACAAACTTAACATTCATCTAATGAGCGCATATCAAGTAGCAAACAGTGTCGCCACGTGGCAGCTTACATGATTTGCTTCCACCATCTCAAGTAAACAAAATTCTAAAAAATATCCGGCAGAAATTACCCCCAACACTTAAAATACGTGCATTTCTACAGTCAGTTCCTGTTAGTTGGGATAAGAAATTTCACCTTACTTAAAATTACTCCTGTGCCGTTAAGGATTGAAAACAATTTATACTGGACAACAGAAGTACCGGAAGGGGTATTAGCAGTCGATTACAACCAACAACTCTATTTTGAGATAAGCGACATGGACTTCAAAGCCAGCATCCAAACCTCGCCAACTAACTTCGTATGCTCTCCGGCAACCATAAGACAAATAGAATCAAGTCCAAACTGTGTTGTGGATTAAATCTTCCAACGATTAAACCCCACAAAATGCAAAACATTACAAAGAAGCATGTTTGGAATAACTTGGAAAGAATTGTACATGCCCAACGCCTGGATTGTAATAACGGGAAAAGAATCACACATCTCCATACATTGCAACGGCGAAAGGGATGAGGTCACCATATCAAACACGTCAATTATCCAAATAAATCAAGAATGCTCAATAAAAACGTCGCAGAACATTTTAACTCCCAGGCGAATTACAACAATCCCGCTGATAGCATCGTACTCGAAATCAACAGTAGAATAACAGAACGAGCTGAATCCAAATAGCTTCCCAGACTGGAAACCTATTGAGCCCGCCATAAGAAACATTGATGGACTTGACGATCTACGACAGGCAGAAGACGACCTTTCTAAAAGATTACAATCCACCATCTGGAAGAAAGTTCACCACCACTCCTTGATAACAAGTACAATCACAATAATGGTTCTTGTCGTCGTTTTAGGAATCTCAATCAAGGTTGTCTTACACTTGATACAATGCAGACGGACCCACCTCCAAAACAACTCCCCAGAAGCCAATTCAACTCAGGGTGAAGAGGAACGGATGGTCGAACTTCAACCCCTACGCAGACAAATACAATTTAAACAGAGAAATCTTTAAAAATATGTTTATTATTGTTTACATAATAATCATATAAGTAGGTTCATCGCGTAGTAAAACTGACACTATTTGATGACCTACTTATTCAGCAATAATTCCATTCAGTAGCGTACAGAACAAAATATAATAAAAAACAATGTTACACCAAAAATATAATTTAGAACCAAATACTACAACAACAAAAATACTAACCAATTCCGGTGTAAAATTTGCCTTCGACCAGCTTGAACAGGGGAGATGGGGGTGGTTAAAGGAACAAGGAGTTACTTCGGGATAGGGCGCCAGGTAAATGAATTAGTTAGGCTAGACAATTAGTTACACTGCATACCAATTACCGGATATTCAGGAGTTAAAGGAAACGGCTGAATTTAAAAATTATTCAAATATATTTATATTCGTCAGGGTTCTATGTACAAGATTCTGAGTTTAATTGAGGTTATCCAAATAAGTAAAAAAAGGGTATTATCAAGTAATTCTAAAATGTTTGGTAAGTCAAACTCTGTGAGCCTATTAGCTCAACAAATAACAAAAGGTAAGTGTAATAGCGCCAAGACAGGGAGCGTATTCGTATAATATATATGTTAAACAAAAAGTAATTTCTCTATTACGTACGACCGTAGTGAATCACTACTAGTGATATCACCTGGTTAACAGATTTAATAATTATTAAAAGGAAAATTAAAAATTACCTTCTGTTGAGGTTAGGCAACCCTGAATACACGCCTATCTTAGTATAGCTGAGTCTAGACTAGCCACCAGGCCACAATATTTCCGGCAGCCCTGCACTTTAAAAATAAAATATTTTCCAATAAGAAAAGTAAAACTAACGGATAAAACTCCGAAAAGATTGCAAAAGTACTGGTATAACTCTTGGTCGATTCAGAGATAAAACAATACAAAATTGAAGACCCAAATATAATATCCCAGTATGGGGTTTAAATTAAATAAATTTATGCAGCAGCTCTTGGGAAATATTGTGTTGGCAAAATAAAAACAAATTTAACAATCTATTTCCCTGTCACGTTGACAGGCAGTCAAATTTACACAAAACAAAAAAAAATATGAAAATAATTTCTCAATGGGTCTGATGGACCCGATTTCAATTATTAAATTAAGGTTGGTGTTATGTCAAATTCGGGGCTGCTACTCATTCGGAGATAGACTTTGTCACTTGTTGCGGGCTTATAGGTCACTATCGAGAAGGGGGTGTCAAATTCGGTGGGGTAGGTCACAATCGGGATGGTTTCTCCTTGGTCATACCAGGTCAATGAAAGGTGATACGTAGGTAGTGTGAGGGGTTCTTTCCCGTATCAATATAGTTAGTAGTGGCCCTAAAAGGGATTAACAAAGTAACAAAATGGTCTTACATGAGAAAATGTAGCGTACTTACGCCTGGTCTGGTTATTTTCAGCAGGTAAACGAAAACATAGGAAAATATTCGTGATGGTGGTGAGTGCGGCCAAAAAATTACTTTCAGATATCGGTCCTAGAGAGACGACGGCTATTAGACATAAACGTGAATAAAAATTTGGACCTTACCAAAACGTGCTCGAGGAATTGCGAAGGACTTTAAGGCTGGAAATCGCCAAAAATACGTACACTATATAGCCTTAAACTGTCCACACTAACGGATCGAATAAACACAAGTTGATACTTCAAAATATCCTGCTAGCAACGTTCAGCGCCAAGATCTCTATAATCAATGATGGTCGAAACCGTTTCCGGCTTTTCTAGGGAGATTGTCACATATCTAATAAACCTGCAGCACTACCGGAACAGAAAAACTTTGAATTTTGAAGCGAAGATTAGGGTATTCCGCTATGCGGTTGGCAACATTGAGTGTTGAATGACAACTATGACATATGAAATTCCCGGCGAAACAATTCTCTCAAAACCAGTGCTGCCAGATTGGGCGCTTTAGCGCCAATTGGGCGGTTTTAAAAAATAATTTGCGCCTAGTTTTTTATAAAAAGCGCAAACCGCAATTTGGGCGATTTCTAAAAAAATAAATTGCTCTTTTGGAAATTCTTCGAATTAAACTTTACTTAAAATATATCTTCAGATTGCAGCTGCCTGTATTTAATACTTAAGTATAATTATACATATTAACAGCGATCACCACAAATAATAATTATTATGATTATAATCATAGATAGTATTAAAGTAGTGTAAACACATATACTTACTGGGTAAGTATATCAAGTGTATATAAAGTGTATATGTGTAAAAAAATGTAATTTTATAATTAGAGGTGAGTGCGGTCAAAATTTGAATTCAAGTAAAAGAAATTGAAATTGAAATATGAGTTCTGATTGGACAGCTAACTTTTTCCCCTTTCCGTTACTGGGATGTTGTGCAGCCGGCTTAACACTAATAATATTAGTAATAAATATAGCCTACCAGCATTCACAATAATAATGAATAGGAACAGTTTCTATGCCTTATTATTTTGAATGCCAGTAGGCCATATTTAAATTTATTTATTTTAAAAAATAAAGAATATTTATTTTTTTATTTATTTTTAATAATATTAAACATTTATTTTTGTATATTTCATAAATAATAATAAAATTGTTTACTATCAAGAAAAATGTCTTTATCTATAAAAATATTAAACTGGTGTGTTTAAGTATTTTTAATGCATTTTGCGAATTAACCGTTACAAGAATTTAATTTTAATTTTACCAATCTAACGTTGGCGCTGATTGCAATTTTGTTGGCGCTTTTGGGCGATATCTCACTCGAAAATTGGCGCCTCGACTTTAAAATATCTGGCAACACTGCTCAAAACTACTTCCAAAACACAGTAAGTACACTACAAGAATGATTCTGAACACAAACTAGCCAATAATTTACCTTTTAGAGTCTTCGAAGCCTCGCGGACATGGTTATTTTCCATGAAAACAATCAACCTAACCTCACAATATCCTGCAGATTACACAGGCAGGAAAAAGGTAAATATAACATAAAATAAGGCGTAAATACTACAACCATGTTTCTTATTTTAGACCCTTAGAACTCAGACTACCCAAAAACGAAATGTCATAGCAAAACATGTACAATAAAGTTAGTTTATTTATCAAGAGTCAGCTGTTTTGTTTTTTATTTATGTTTTATTTTTTATTTATGTACCTGGAGTTGTATGTCAAAAAGGTAAACACCATTAAAAAGACAAATGTATGGCCCGAACGCGTATTACAAGCAAAACAAAGGCACAATAAAAGAAATTTAGCACATATCTATCTATATCTATTTACGCAAGCAAAATAAGGTAGGCATTTTAAATGGTTCTTAATTAAAATAAAAAGGTAACAACAAACGTTTTATCTAGTGCGCTACTGATGTATGTTTTTAATGTAATTGTAAATTGTTTAAATTTGTTGGATATAAAACTATGACAACTTTTATATAAAGACATAGTCTAACTCTGCCTATTCTATCATTTAAGTCCTAGAAACTTATTCACAGGTAAAGGCGTTACTTTTAAAAAAGCTCTTAGTAATGCTAATAAAGCACTGAGAAAAAGTAATTATAAAGGTAAAAATGTAAATACTGCTACACTGAGAAAAAAGTTTATTGCTTCCAAATAAAAAAATATTGAAATATGGGACAAGGGTACAGTTTATTTATCCTAAATATATTTTTATTCGCGACACATAAAGTTTTACTAAAGTATATTTATCGTTATTATTTCGACTATTTAGAGGTAATAAACAATATATTCACACAGTTTATTTGTCCCATTTTTTTCTCAGTGTATAAAAATAGCAAGAGTTTCGAAAAGTTAATAATAAAAATAAATATCCAAGAGTTATTTCGTTTCCCAAAACAGGCGGGTTTCTTCCGCTAATTCCAATATTTGCAGGATTGTCTGCGTTAGGGGCCCTAGCCGGAGCAAGCTCTATCGCAACAGCAGTCAATAAAGCAAAAAATGCACAATAAGAACTTAAGGAAAAACAACGTCATGTCGAAAAAATGGAATCTTTAGTTGTGGGTAAATGATTAATTTTAAAACCCTATAAAAAAGGTTATGGGCTATTTGTTTACCCCTATTCATATAAACAAGGAAAAAACAAAAATTTTCAATAAACAATAAAATTGTTGATTTGTTAAAATATACTAAAAACTAAAAAATCGCGGAGTATTTATGAGAGATAATTTGCCTAGTAAAGTTCATCAAATTGAAAATGGAATAATTAATCTTGATGATCAAGATAATTCCGGAAGTCATTGGACATGTTACGTTAAAAAAGATAGAAATATTTTGTACTTTGATACTTTTGGTAATCTTAAACCTCCTAAAGAAGTTATAAAGTACTTTAATAGTTATCAAAATTTAAATTATAATTGTGCTCACTTATGTCAAAATATTTTATATATTTTTATATAATAATGTTTATTAATTTATTATATTCAGTTTCATCTATAAAGACGTTATCAAAATTTAAATTATAATTGTGCTCACTTATGTCAAAATATTTTATATATTTTTATATAATAATGTTTATTAATTTATTATATTCAGTTTCATCTATAAAGACGTTTAGTTTTTTCTAGAATTTATTGATTTATAAATCAATTACACTGTGCGACAAATTTTGACCTTACAATTTGAACTGGGATGAAATGTGGAAAAATCGAATCTATGCAACCCCCAAAACTAATCCATAAAGGGGTTTTGCTAGTTTAGCTCGAATAATGGAGATATACAGGGTGTTTCTTTTAACATGAGACATCTCAATATCTCGAGAAATACGCATTTCACGGAAAAATGTCTTAAATAAAAGGTTAATGTGACCAAAGGGGACATTATTTGGTGCTACCGCTAGCCACCCCCTACCCCTCCTTAAGGGTGAAACGGGGGGTAACTTTGGAAAGTCCAATGGAATGACCCGATTGTTTTCACAGAGTTTGGTAGTACATAAAAAAATGAATAACTTTTATTTGAAAGTTTTTTTCTATTTATCAACAGATGGCGCTGTAATTCAAAATTTAAGAAAAAGGGGTTTCCTTGTAAAATGTATTATTTGAAACATTTGAAAAACAAAAATTAACATTAAATCAACAATAGTCGGCTTTGAAAACAATTTATAACAAATGTTCGAAATGTCGTCCTTCCATTTCGACACCAAGTGGAGCACCAGCGTCCCTGGTCGGTAAACGTTTGGTGCGGTACCTTAAGCGAACGATTAATCGAACCCTTCTTTATTGACGGTGCATTAAATGGCGAAAAGTACCGGAATTTTCTAGAAAACGATCTGACGGACCTTTTGGAGGATGTACCACTAGCACGGCTCCAAAACATGTGGTACCAGCAAGATGGTTGTCCTGCACATTATTCGACAATTGCTCGAGAGGTGTTGGATCGGGAGTTCAATGGCCGGTGCACCGCGGTGGATCGGTAGACGTGGTCCAGTAATTTGGCCTGCTCGATCACCTGATCTTACGCCACCAGACTTCTTCCAGTGGGGTTACTTGAAAGAAAAAGTTTACGCTGCAATTCCTACAACTTGGGAGGACATGGTGGAGCGGATCAGGAACGCGGCGATACCGCCCGACATGTTGGCGCGTTGTGTGCCAGAATTCATTACCCGCATTCAAAAATGTGTTGAAATGGAATGACGACATTTCGAACATTTGTTATAAATTGTTTTCATAGCCGACTATTGTTGTTAATTTTTGTTTTTTGTTTTTTAAACGTTTCAAATATTACATTTTACAAGGACTCATTTTTCTTAAATTTTGAATTACAGCGCCATCTGTTGATAAATTGAAAAAAGTTTTAAATAAAAGTTATTTTTTTTATGTACTACCAAACTCTGTGAAAAAAATCGGGTCATTCCATTTGACTTTCCAAAGTTACCCCCCGTTTCACCCTTAAGGAGGGGTAGGGGGTGGCTAGCGTTAGCAGCAAATAATGTCCCCTTTAGTCACATTCACCTTTTATTTAAGACATAATTTTGTTATAGGTTTGCTTAACTTAGAAGTTTATAATGCTATTCCAAATATAACTGAAGGTATTAATAATAAATTTTATATTGGAAATCAAATATTAGAAATACCCACAGGAACTTATGATATTGAAAATATTAACAATTATTAATGCAGGCAGTAAATATGTCAAATTATGATGTTATTTCCTTGAGTGAGACGTGGCTTAACGAGGATTTTTCGGATAGTGAACTAAATCTAAATAATTATAATATCTACAGAACTGATCGTACCTCTTCCACAAGTAAACACAAACGTGGTGGAGGTGTGCTGATAGCGGTAAAGAAGAACATTAGATCATCCCTTGTGCAGTTACCTGGGCCTAATGTAGAACAAGTGTGTGTTAGGGTTAAAATGGGTAATAAAAATTTCTTAATTGTGACAGTTTATTTACCACCAGGGTGTACCTTTGATGTATTTTATCAACATTGTACAGCTATCAACAATATTCTAGAACAGCAGAAAAATGAATCAATCATAATTTGTGGCGATTATAACTTACCAAATGTACAATGGATAAATGAAGAACTAGGTGTTCGAGCAGCGGGAACTGTTAATGAATGTGCGGAATAGTTATGTGATACCTTTGCTTCTCACAATTTATATCAAGTAAACATTATACCTAATGCATTAAATAAATTTCTTATACCGAAATTTCAAATGAAATACTTTTACCATGTGATGTGTACCACCCTGCTATCTGTATAAACCATCCAATTGTAGAAAATTTTGAATCACTTAAATTCCAACATGTATATTATGATTTTCGTAATGCAAACTATTTTGCGCTTAATGAACATTTATCTGTTATCAATTGGAATGTGATATTTTCTAGTCAGGATATTAATATATTATATATATATATGCGTAGCTTCATTTTATGAGACATTATCCACTTTAATTGATTTATATGTTCCAAAAAAACTTAAAAATCATAAATTTCCAATTTGGTTCTCAAAAGAGTTAAAGGACGCTGTAATCATTTGAGAATTATAATGCATTTAGTAATTTAAGAATCCTATGTAAAACTATGTCTAATAACTGCAATGTAAATTATATAAACAAAGTTGAAAGCAATATAAGCACAAATCCAAAATATTTTTGGAAATATTTAAATGCAAAACAGACTAACAATGCGCTTCCTAATGCAATGTCTTATAACGGTGATTCATCCAACAACCCTATTAGTATAGCAAACTATTTTGCAGACTTTTTTGGTTCTGTATAAAATAATTGTGATAACATAAATGTACCTGTTTTTAATTATAATACTTGTGTTGATCTTAATAATTGCAAAGTTACTGAATATGAAGTTTTTAATGAACTGTGTAAATTAAAAAGGTATATTAGTGCAGGAGCTGATGAAATACCTTCAACTATTTTAAACCAATGTAGATGTACCTTGACTACACCGTTATCTTTGTTATTTAATTTATCTTTAAGAACATGTATTTACCCAGATCTTTGGAAACAAAATTTAATTATACCATTGTTTAAAAACGGTGATAAATGTTCAAAATTATAGACCTATAGCTAAGATTTCATTGATACCAAAATTATTTGATAAAATTGTAACTTCGAAATTTACGCCTATCTTTAAACATTTAATTATAGAGGAACAGCATGGTTTTTGTGTTTAAATATCTTGGAGAATCAGGGGCAAATCGATGCAGTCTATACTGACTTCTCGAAGGCGTTCGACAAAGTACCTCACGATATTTTGTTAGCTAAGATGAAAGCCTTGGGTCTTGGCGAAAATTTATGTTCATGGTTGAAAAGCTACCTCTTTGATAGAACTCAAACAGTCATCTTGAATAATCAGCATAGGTCTAAAACAATTTCCATAACCTCTGGTGTTCCACAAGGAGGTCATCTGTCTCCTTTGTTGTTTAATTGTTATATTAATGATATATGCAGTAATGTAAAATATTGTACGTTTTTATTATTTGCAGATGATTTAAAGCTTTATTCACAAATTAACTGTATTAACGACTGTCTTAATGTACAATCCGATTTAAATGTTCTAAGAAAGTGGTGTGAAATTAATTGTATGCAGTTAAACATTTCTAAGTGTAAGGTAATGCGGTTCTCCCGATTAAAACAGAGCATTTTATTTCCATATGTAATGAATTACGTTGAATTAGAGTCTGTGAATTGTATTAAAGATTTAGGGGTATATTTTGATGTTAAAATTTCATTTAATTACCATATTGATGTCATAAAAAATAGGGCATTAAAAATGTTGGGATATGTTAAAAGATCAACTAAAGATTTCTGTGATGTTAAATGTATTAAAGTAGTTTATATGTCTTTTGTAAGAAGTATCCTGGAATATGCTAATATTATATGGTCGCACAATTATCATATACATATAAATAAACTGGAAAATGTCCAAAATAAATTTTTAAGATATTGTGCCTTTAAGACATCTATACCTACAGATAATTTGGTTTACCGTCATTTAAGAAGTCAACTAAACATTAAAACGCTTAAATGTAGAAGACTAGAAAATGAACTTATATTTTTATTTAAATTAATCATCTCTTACATAAATTGTCCCTATTTACTTAGCAAACTGAACTTTCATGTTCCTAAAGGAACTGTTAGAAATCAATCTATGTTTTACCTCTCAACTCATAATACAAATTATGGCCACTTTATGCTTATCGACAGAATACGAGATGTAGAACTGCCAACAATTTAAATTTGTCATTTTTTAATGTTACTTTACAAACATTTAAATCTGAACTTAAACTAAAGCTGCAATTTGATTTATTTATTTACTGTGTATACACGTTGTATTTATTATTTTTATACATATTCTATATTTTGTCATGGATTTTATTTCCGTTAATAAATTTATTATTATTATTATTTAAATTTAAAATTAAATGAACCGGTAAAATATATCTTATATATTAAAGCTAATTTAAATACTTTAAAATGTATTATTAAATCTGATCAAGATTGATTCTTCAAAAAATGATTAAATTGGAGATTTATTAGGTTTTGTTAAAGAAGTTTTAACTAAAGACATCATTCGAAAAAGCCTGTGGATATTATAAAGGTAAATTCAATTAAATTACTATGCAATATATTTAGTGGATCTTGTGAAATTTAAAATAGTAAATCAAGAGGGAAAACGATTAATTTTAGAGGTGAGACCATCCTAGCGTGGGCCACTTCTGTATGGCGAAAAATGTTTTTCCGGATTTTCACCGGGCACAGCAAGAAAAGGGTGCTAAATGTCGTCTCTATATCACATATAAAATTTGGTGCCAATCTAATTTCATCTTTTGCCTCCGGATCGCCCTTGAATGAAATTTTTTTTGTTAAAACGCTTGTTGCGGGGGTTAAAAAAGTTTAAAAAGCACTATTTACAAAATAAAACGCAATTTTATCAAATATATTAATTATTAATACAAAAAGATAGAAAGAGACACATAATATTACATAACATTAAGCAGTAACGAAATCTTTCTTTCTGTCGAATTTCGGCATAACTGTTCGAGACTCTATCTGTGCTTTTATAAATCCTTCTCTATCAGATTTACTACACAAAGTACCTGAAGCTTCTGTTACAGTCTTGACTCTTTCAACTGCTTGTGTATGACATGGCAGGCGTAGGAAAGATATTTCACTTTCTCCTTTTTGTTCGATAAATAATTGAATATCTTCATCAGGTACACCTTTTAATATTGGTGGTTCAGTAATATTGTCCCGCCAGTTGATAGGTCGATGTAAGATGATGCATCAAAGTTTATTTTTGGAAGTTTGAACAGTCTAATCATATTTGTTGTTATGGTGCGGGCTTTTTGAATACGACGGGCAGCCAATTCTCGAATGTGCTTTTGGAGA
Organism: Brassicogethes aeneus; assembly: GCA_921294245.1. NCBI lineage: Eukaryota > Metazoa > Arthropoda > Insecta > Coleoptera > Nitidulidae > Brassicogethes > Brassicogethes aeneus. The sequence goes on from OV121137.1 coordinate 4,650,252, forward strand.
TCAGTCAACATTGCCAGTAACAAATTCTCGGGATGAGCAAAATAACTGTCGTTTAATCACAATATCAACTTTGGCTTTGAGTTCAGTAGGTAAGTATCTAGATTCAGAGATTAGCTTCCACAGGTGTCGTGCTCTATCTTTACAAGTAGGATGAGTTTTGATGGAAAACCAAGTCAAAGCGTAAACCTTGACAATATAGGTTGCCAGAATAATTAGGTTTTCAGAAGGAACTTCCATTGACACATAAAGACGAAGAATACGATTAGCATGCGTAAGCCATCGGGCATGAGACATTTTGCCGGGCGACTTGTTTCTTAAATCTTCAGGAAATATGCCTGTTATTACCGCATATACTATTTTGTATAAATACCTTTGGTCTGTACTAAGATCTTTAGCGGTTACCTCGAGAAATTGAACAACGGGCCTTGTTTCACATTTTTCCAGCATTTTGCCAATTGGTCCTAAAAACGTCTGGGGTCCCGATGTTATGCCATCAACTTCTATGAACAAATGTCGCAGAGGCAATTCGTTCACGTGCAACAAGCAGATTATCCATTGTAATGGCCTATTCAATCTTTGTTCTAGCAAACGTATAATTCCTCCTTTTTTAACGTTCGTTCCATCACACCCAACTGCCAATAAAGATTCCATAGGTATTCTCGATTCAAAAAGAAATCGTTGATTGTTTGTTCTATGCATTTAGAAGTTCCCGAATTTGGTGCGATATACCCCAAGAACTTGGATTCCGGTTCTTGTATCAAAGAAATATGTTCTTCTAGGATACTCTGTCTGTAATGTTGTCCGTCTTTTTCCGTCATAGTTAAAGTTTTGTCTTTTCGACCGTCGAAGTATAAAGCAGGTACATGTAAAATTTTATTCTGTTCCACAATATTTTCTCTTGTTTTTTTACGCTTCCGGCGAAGCTTATTTTATCAATAACCCCTACATTGGTGGAATGCAGAACCGCTGAGGCGATGGCTGCCCCTGCCCTGTCTGACACTCCAAATCTATCGCATGTTTTTGATAGTAAAGTGTAATAGATTGTAACGGCAGGCTTATTTTCAGAAACTGTTGTCGGGGCTTGCAATTGTGGTTGGGGCACGTTATCACGATCGGATTCACTGGATGTGAAATAAGTTGAAATATTGGGCTTCTATTTACTTTCTTTTTGAGGCTTACACAGGGATTTTTGCCTTAACAGCTTCCTTTTCAAAGTATTCCTCATTTGATTCGTTGCATCTACATATATCTACTGTTCCCATAACCATTTTTCTAGCAGTACGTTAGTCGATTAAAAAGCTCTGTTCCCTTACAGGTATTTTTTTCTCTCTAGGACAAGTAAACTTATTCATTTCCGTACACTTGCATGACGAAATATTAAACAGTGCTTTACTACTACGACGAAACTCTTCTAATTTGTTTTCTGGTATTTTAGGGTTGGATTTGAGCAGATTCTTACATTTTAAATGATATGTCTGTAACATTGCCTTTACTCGTTTGCGTTAGACTATAGGAATCGAGGCTTTTGCCCATATTTCTTCAATCCTTGCTACCACATCAGTCTCTAACTCTTTATATGTTTCTTTTTTAGTTTCCTTATCATTTTTTATTTTGTGTTGGTTCCACTCGTAAAACTTTATAACTTCTTCGTAGGTTGGCAACATATTGTCTTTAATATCACATGCATCACCAAACAAGGGACATTTCCAAGCGTTACGAGTACGTTCCATGTTTCAAACGCGCAAACGAACACAATATAACCTCTCCTCTAATTAGCCGCAGCGGTACTGATTGCCGGGTATCGCGCAAAGCGTAATTGGCACCTCCCACCCCCCCCATAGTCCGCAGCACAAACTTTTTGTTATGACAAAAGCAACTTTTATTGGTTTTGTTTTTAAAATAGACTAAGTTTGTTGAAAAATATAGAAATAAAAATATCTTTATTAGCACAAAAAAAATATCATTATTTTTCGATCTTTGGCGGAAATCCGGAGGCAATTAGACTTATCAGAATCAAATGATTTTTCACACACGTCATTTCGACAACATTTAGCACCCTTTTATCGCTGTGCCCATTAAGAAATCAACACATCAAAAAATCGACCCACTCTAACCATCACGTTAATAGCTGAGCCAGATCACGTCAAGTGGACCCCCCATTTTCCACTTGGTAATAGAATTTAAATTTTAATACATCAATCGTTAGTAGTCATTAGTAGCAATATCTCCTTAAAATATATTTTTTTTAATTTTAATTTTAACAGAGTTTTTTTGTAACAAAGATTTTTCTCACTTCTAATTAAAAAATTAATTGTGAAAAAACTGTTAAAAGATTTCTAGTTAAATTTTTAGAACCTATGGGCTAATATATGTATTTTTATAAACAAATAAAAAACTTTTTTTTTTAAATTTTTTTATACTTTTTTTGATCATTGAAATATACAATTCAAATTTTTGATAAAGTTTCTACCAAATAATCAAGTTTTTTTTTCATGGTTACATGTACTGGATATTAATATTTCATATCCTGAAAAAAAAATTCACTGCCCGGGATTACTTTAAACATTATTAATTTTTTTACTGCCAGGCTCCGGGCCTGATGTCGAAGCCGCGCTCGGCTGAATTGGTTTGAATGATTTGTTTTTATTTGAATTCAAAACATGACATCCATTTTAATATTTTTATTAGTAAATATACCGTCGACAAATATTTTACAATTTTTTAATCAATAAAATAAATGAATTAATTAATTAATGCAGAATATTTTTATTAGCTATCGCAAGACTTTTCTTTATACATAAAAACAAATATATTTTTTTTGTTCTAAGCGGTTTTTAAATATTATTTATTAAATTTTATAAAATGAGTCGTGTAAATAAATGCTGTTATCCATTAAATAAAAAAAATCACCAAAGTATAAGGAAAAACATTATTTTAATTACAGCAAATGGAGCTGATGAATTTAAAAGTTTTATCGGGTTATATTATGTATGTGACGTCGTCAGACATACGGTTCTTCTAAGAACCAAAAACCGACAACACGGAGCAGATCCCGGAAAATCATTAATATATATATATATATATATATATATATATATATATATATTAATGATTTTCCGGGATCTGCTCCGTGTTGTCGGTTTTTGGTTCTTAGAAGAACCGTATGTCTGACGACGTCACATACATAATATAACCCGATAAAACTTTTAAATTCATCAGCTCCATTTGCTGTAATTAAAATAATGTTTTTCCTTATACTTTGGTGATTTTTTTTATTTAAGTAAATAATTAGTAAATAGTTGATTTTTTTGGCCCAGTCTAATATATATATATATATATATATATATATATATATATATATATATATATATATATATATATATATATATATATTAGACTGGGCCAAAAAAATCAACTATTTTTTTTTTATGGAAAATATGGTTTGGGGCGACAAAAAAAAATTATTGTGAAAGTTTGAGTCCATAATATTAATATTAAGAGGTCTATCGCAATTTTAACTTTTTTTCCCTCATCAAGTTTTTGTCTCAGAACTCCCAAACCATTGAGTTTAACAAAATTTACTTAAAAATAATTTTTTAAGAAAATTAAATGCTCTCTTCCTTAAAATCATGCCCTAAACATTGGTATAGTTTTACATTTTGATCTTTTAACTTTGGAATTTTAAAATTCATGTAAAAATCAGTACCCATAAAAAAACGATAAATATTCTCATGTGAAATCAAATGCTTTACAAAAAAAGCCTCTTAACATTTTTGGCTAAATTCACTCAATCAAAAGTTATTCAAGGTTAAAGTTGAAGTCAAAACGAAATTCTTGTCAAAAATCGCTTAGAACAAAAAAATATATTTGTTTTTATGTATAAAGAAAAGTCTTGCGATAGCTAATAAAAATATTCTGCATTAATTAATTAATTCATTTATTTTATTGATTAAAAAATTGTAAAATATTTATCCCGGGCAGTGAAATTGTTTTTCAGGATATACCTTAATATCCAGTACATGTAACCATGAAATTTGATAGAGACTTTATCAAAAATTTGAATAGTATATTTCAATGATAAAAAAAGTATAAAAAATTAAAAAAAAAGTTTTTTATTTTTATATAAAAATACATATATTAGCCTAAGTCCTGGAAATTTCACTAGGAAACTTTTAACAGTTTTTTCACAATTAATTTTTTAATTAAAAGTGAGAAAAATCTCTGTAACAAAAAAACTCTGTTAAAATTAAAATTAAAAAAAATATATTTTAAGAAAATATTGTTACTAATGACTACTTACCATTGATATATTAAAATTTAAATTCTATTACCAAGTGGAAAATGGGGGTCCACTTGACGTGAGCTCTCATTTAAAACCTCTACTAAACAATGGTTTTAAATATAATAAATCCGCAACTAACGTTAATTTTAGTGTTGAACCAATTGCTTAACGGTTAACAACAACAACAACAACAACAACAACAACAACAACAAATCAATAAACATCAGCAAATATTGAATACATTCAATCTATAGGATTTAAAATTAAAAAAACATAACTATGAGTATATTAAATGTTACTGACAGGCCTTTTTTTGATTATTCACTAGTAAACCAATCTGATTTGTTTACTCATCCAAGCGAAAGTTTTATATACATTGAGGTTAAGTTATTAAAAGCAGATGGAACTGTGTCCAATACAGCCAAATTAGTTAATAACTTTTTTGAACATTTATTTGAAGAAATGCGTTTAGAGATTGATTGTAAAGGAGTGGAAAGTGTAAAAAATACTGGGACAACTACTACTATAAAAGGTTTGTTTTCTTTTAATAAAAACGAGTTAGATCATTTAAAAAATACTGGGTGGAATATTAATGATTCAAATTCTTTTTATAAAGTTCATAAAAATTCAGGATGTTTTAATGTATGCGTACCGTTAAAAACATTATTTGGTTTTGCAGAAGACTTTAAAAAAATTATTATAAACTTAAGGCAAGAATTAACATTAATCCGAAGTAATTCTGATCAAAATGCAATTTATAACACATTAAAAAATAAAACCATCAAAATAGTAATAGATAAAATAGTTTGAAAAATGCCTCATATTGTTGTGTCCGATGAGGAAAAATTAAAACTATTTAATTTATATGAAACCGGTAAAGAATTAGAAATTGGATTTCGAAGCTGGGAAACGTATTACAAAAAACTCAAAACCATAATAATTATTGGAGTGTTAAATCAGCAACGCAGCTCAAAAAAGTTCGTTACGTTATTGTTGCTTTTCAGACAGATAGTATAAATGATTTTTATAAAAACAATAGCTATTTCGATCATTGCAATTTCAAAAACATTGAAACTCTTAAATTTATTCCTATAATAATTTAAATTTAAATTTTGATAAAAATTGGTAATATTATGCTTTATTGTATTAAATGTATTCAAACTTTCAACAATCATATTTTGAAAAAGAAAACAAACTTCACCTGAACAGTTCCTATTGCTGGAATTGATTGCTCTAGACAAAATGATGTTTTAAATTCTGGAACAGTTGATATTCGATTAGAGTGGAAAATAAGATATTCCTGATAAAACTTGTGCTTACTGCATTATTTTACACAAACGCATCATACGTTACGTTCCCCTAACAGGAATAATAAATTCATTATAAAGCAAATGATATATTTTTTCTTAAATATAATCATTAATTTATTAGAATGAGAATTTTTCCCCCACTTTACTTTTTTATAGATTTAAATATTAATACTTCTTTATAAGTTAATTTAATATTTGTTAAGTTTTAGATGTTGCAACGCGTTGCAACACAACAGCATAAAAAAATTTATGTATATTAGGGTGTTTCAAAAAAATTAACAATTATTTTTGTTCCAATGGTGTTGAAAAATTAATAGTACATTAAAAAACAAAAATGTTGGCGCCTATTTGAGCCCTTAATATTAATATTAAGGTTTGCCTCAATTCATTTTTTGTTTTTCCATTTCAATAACACGGGAATTTTTATTTTTTTAATTTTGAATTCTTATAACTTTGGAATGGTTTGTTTTTGCAACACCCAAGCGAGAGGAGTTATAGACAATTTCACGCTCTACAAAAAACATCTGAAGGTCAAAGTTCTTCAGATCAACCGTTTCAAAGATATCAGCGATCAAAAATAAAACTATTAAAAAATTTCAAATATTTTCAAATAAAATACAAAAAAATATCATATGCCATATTTATATTATTTTTTATGTAAAATCACTTTAATTCTGTTAACCTGAGACTGTAAACTTTTTTTTATATACATATATATATATATATATATATATATATATACATCCCGCTTACAATGCTGCATCATTTCAAAGTACCGTCATTATAGCGTCTACCAGAAATACTGCAGTATATCGTGATTTAACATTGTAGAAGTGTTAATTAGACAAAATATTGACCGAATTTTACGTTAAATGTTTATAAACCCTTTTTTAAACTAAAAATTCATGTTACTATCATTGCTGCTTCTTTTTATTTTGCTATCATTTCTGCGTCGATGTATATCGAATTTGTTAAACCATCATTGCTGCAACAGAAGTGAATATTTTTTTCAACTCCCCCGTCTTTTCTGCGTCACCTATGTTGCCAGATCTTGTCGACGCATCATTGATTGTCTTTTGTACTAGGATTTGAATATTAAATTTATTAAAATAAATATTTAAAATCATAATACCCAATAATTTCGTCGTGCGTTGTGACTTGTTTTTAGCGCATATATATCGACGCTCACAAATAAAAGGCATAATATAAGTTCTTTAGAAATTAAATGATAAATTTTTTATGTATAATTTGTTGTCATTCAATAGTTTAAGGTAGTCTGGATAAATTAAATTTTTTAGCTTTAAAGGATGTGCAGAAAAAATTCTAGCCTACGGGATTAATTTTGGATATGTTAAATTAACATACAAAATGTGTGCCACTGACATTTTTAATTTTTAATAGCATAATAGCATAATTCAATTATGATAATTGTAGACAATAAGGTTCCTTATTAGATTTAGCTAAGAAATTAATTAATATTTCCAAATAAGGCTTAGATATTCGAAGGACCGTTTCTAACGTTTTCTCAGTCAGGGTGGGTAATATAATTTGCCGCTCTAATGTTGGTATACCTAATATAAATTGTTTATAATATAATATGTATAAGTGTTTGAAAGTAAAACGTCAAAAAATGTATCTAAAATAAAAATATTGACGGGCGTTTTTTTAAATTGTAATTAAAAAAGTGCTCTTAATCTAAGGAGGCGTTTTTACCAAAACCATAAATAAAAAAGGGATTATTTTAAAGGATTTTTAAATCTTTATTTAACTACGTCTTAGAATAAGGCGAAACGGTTTAAACTTTCCAATTTTAGTTTTTTATCAATATTAATCAATTTAGGAGTGAAGAATATTTATAATTTAAATTTGTTTAAACTTTTTGCCTTTTTAAAATATAAAGGGCCAAATTGTATGTAAAAAACTAAGGATGATGTCTTTTTAATATTTTGAAAACGTCACATTTTTGTACTAGGACAGCTGTTTACTTTCCGTCCTAAAATGTAATCAGATGTTTACTTTCGTCTTTGGATAATATAATTATTATTATTGTTGCTGTCATCACATATCGTCCCAATAATCGTATGGTAGCGTATCTTTAATTTAACAATTTTACAGAGCATTTTAAAGATTGAAAGTTATCTAATTCTATCTAGTTAGCTAATATGGAATATTTTTTGAAAAAAAAATATCGAAAAATATGCTATATCTATATATTTTTTTACATGCGTGTGGAAAGTTTCTACAAAAGTCAGTGTCAATTAATTTTTAAGAAAATAATGAACCACCGTGTAATCGTCATAGTAATGATAAATCCTAGTAGGATTATTATAATACTACCGCGGTATACCGTGGAGAAAGAGTTCAATTTTCTCCACAGTTTAAGACTGAGCCACTTTAATTGAAAAAGTATAGGAAATGTACAAATTCTTTAATATGATTAGAATAGTAGGTACCTATATTAAAGTACAAGTTGCAGAAGGCCACATATTCTCGCACGAATTCGAAATTTGGCCTCGAGCGACGAAGGAGCGAGTGGACGAACGAATGAGTGCGAGAATAGCCTTCTGCAACGTGTGATTTATACTATTTTCTCGATTTTAACTTTTATTTAGGTTTTTTTAAATGTTTTGTGGTCGTTGTTAGTTGGGGGATTTTTCTTGCAAAATGTCAGTTGGCAACACAAAATGACAGTTGCATGGACAGGTAGATTTATTTTTATTTACTATTTATTAATAATCTGTCTGTATTTGTCAACTGGATAATAAGGTTTTGTGTAAGTATTGTATTATTTTTTAATGTTTTCTGATATTTTTGAACAATTGTGTTTACTTTTAGCAGTGAAAAATGTCACAGGAGGTTTTACAAGCAACACTGAACATTACAATAAAAGTTTATAACAATTGTGCTAGTGATTAATTTATAGTAGTTTTGTGTTTTGTGTACTGTGGGTATATATTTCCAATAAAATATAGTTTGATTGACCTGTCTGGCTCATTTATTTGTCAATATTTGTTATCCTGCACAAGTAGAACTGAACTGCACTTTTTCACATTAAACTTAAAATTTTGCATTAAAATGCATTGTTGGAGCAAACTTAATATGACAAAACAATAATAAAGGCTTCATTTTCAATAAAAGTGTAGTTCAGGTTGCACTAGTGCAGGATAACAAACAAAGCTATTATAAATAATCCTAAAAGTAATGAATTTGAGGTTATTAAACAGTTTGACATTTTGGGGGTACCAATACTTAAAAACTAAATGTTACCAAAAATCGTTTAAGAATGAGCTTCATTCTTCAACGATTTTGCGTGCGAGAATATGACATTCTTACATAAAAATCGAGAAAAATATATTTACAGAGCATGTCTCAAAAAGTCTGTGGAATCCAAAAATGCAAATAAAAGGGATATTTTTATTAAAAATAAGAAAGTTGGAACCGTCCCAGAGAAAACCGAATACCCTGTATAAGTAAAAATATTATTTAAAAAAAATTGTATTAGTGCATTAGTATTTAGTCATTTCTTTTGACAAAACAACAAATTATATCAACCTGCAAAGTTACAAGAGCCCACTTCTAAGTTTGACAGATCAAACTTAGAAGACAGCTCACAGAATAACACAAAACCACGTTTTTTTGAGTAAAACGTTAGGTTATTATGTTTATCATCTTACATTCTCATTAACAATCATGATTCCAATCACGTAATTTACCTACTACATTTACTACACAATAATTTACTATGTTCTGTGATTTACTACATACTACATTTACTAAATAGTCAATGTATAAAATTTAATAAACGCAATTTTTGCGTCAGTTTCCCATCCCTGGGCTGGAGGCCTTACAAACGGGACAAATAATACTATTTTTACTCTTTTTTATTCTTAAAGTTATAGATATAATTATTAAAAGGAACTTGGCAATAATAATTTTATAAAACAAACTGGCTACCAAACAATTATTCCAAAATTCACATTAACACATGTGACGCAGCATTGCTGCGTTCGTTTAACGATCTTAAATTATTTATGTGTCGAATAATATTAAGTACATTGTATCGACGTTGCTGCGTCGTACATTGTTGTCAGCTTCACTTGATGCAGGTTTACCGTAAGTTTAAAAGAAATATTCACTTTTTCAATATACACCAAATTTAAAAGCGCACCCTTGCGGCAAACTGCCAAACTTCAATATACACGTATTTTACAAAAAAACATCAATGCTGCGTCACCCTTAAAATCGGTGTGTAGGATTGTCGTGACGTCACCAGTAAAATAAACCTTAAATGTAATGCTGCGTCAATATACGACGCAGCATTACACCTGACGCAGCATTGAATGCAAATTTCATAATGTATTGACGCAGCATTGTAGGCGGGATGTATATATATATATATATATATATATATATATATATATATATATATTAGGGTGGTCCTTATTTAGGGTGTGTTCGAATTTTTCTTCACGATAGTCCTAAATAGGTTCCAAATATATATAAGAAATAATGTGCCAAATTGCAGCTCTTAATTTTAAAATTAAGCCGGCCCCCCCGACAGCCAAAGTTTTAAATGGAAATAACATGGGAAAAGTTCTGTTATTACTTTGGATTTTTTTAAGTCATGAACTAATAAACGGATTATATAGAAGGATAAATATTCTTGTAACAAATTTAACGCTCTACAAAAAAGGTTTCTTGTGATGTTTTGCTAACTTAACTGGTTCAAAAGTTATTCGAGGTCAAAATGGAAGTTCTAGTCAATGTTTTTTTTTTCATTTTCAACGTGATTTAATGATTTAAAAATGTAAAAAGGGTTTATAATTCATATTTTAGATGGTTCTATTCTTTAGAAAACTTTCAGGGTAATCGTGACCCCAAAAAGTTAGTTACACCAATTGTTTTTTTATTTTTGCACTGTCGTAACTTTAAGGATTTTTTAAATTTTGGGATACGCAAGATATTTTGGGACATAGGTATTGTTAAAAGATTTTGATTTTAATTGGTGAAAAATTTGATAAACTCTGGTTTAAAATTCAAACTTCTTAATAAAAACATTGCTGTGGCTCCCGTCCCGAGGCGGGACTTAAGTTTAGTCCCGAGTGACTTCATAATTTTAAGATTTGTTATGTTACGATAAAACTAAAACAAACCAACCAACCCAACCCAACACTTTTTAACAAAGGAACAACAAATTTATAAAATAAAAAAATAAAAAAAGTTCGACAACTTCTAGTAGTATCGAACCCGGTACCTCTAGCAGCCAAGCGACCGCCTTACCATCTGGTATTTTTTTTAATCCATTGAAATTTTAATAATATTTAATCAATAAATATTTTTCTTTTTAGAGCAAACGTCAAGATAAGAAAAGTCATCTAGAATATAAATTATAACCCTTTTTACATTTTTGAATCATCAAACATATCAACATAAAAATGGAAAAACCATGGAATTGACTAGAACTTTGATTTTGACCTCAAATAACTTGTGAACCAGTCAAGTTAGCAAAAAATCACAAGAAACCTTTTTTGTAGAGCGTTAAATTTGTTACAAGAATATTTATCCTTCTATATAATCCGTCTATTAGTTCAAGACTTAAAAAAATCCAAAGTAATAACAGAACTTTTCCCATTTTATTTCCATTTAAAACTTTGGCTGTCGGGGGGGGCCGGCTTAATTTTTAAATTAAGAGCTGCAATTTGGCACATTATTTTTTTTATATATTTGGAACCTATTTAGGACTATCGTGAAGAAAAATTCGAACACACCCTAAATAAGGACCACCCTAATATATATATATATATATATATATATATATATATATATACATATTTGAAACACTACTGCATTTTAAGATTTGCATTATTTAGAAGAGAAAACAGCATGGATAATCTTTCTTATTTACATTGGAAGAACAAATTAAGAACCCGGAAAATATATTCCAGAAGAAAAAGAAAAAAAATAAAAAGAAAGAAATGGAATATAACATTAAAAATTTGTTTGATAAAGTAGTTTTTACTGATGGTGCTAGTAAAAAAAATATTAAATATTATTATAATAACGAGCTAATCGAAAAGAAAACAAATTTTGATAAAGTAGATTTTAGAGATAGTGGTAGTGAAAAAAATATTAAACATAATTATAATTTTAATAACGAGCTAATGGAATATTTAGATTTTAGTGAAAATACTTAAAAAAAAATTTTATTTTATTTTATTCAATTTTACCTCATAATTTTTTTTAAATATCACTTTTTTATTTAATATCCTTTTCATAAAAAAAATAAAACAATGTTTTAAAAATATAAATATACTTTAAAGTTTTTTTTAAATAAATATATTTATTAAAAAAAAAGTTAAATGTATTATTTAAACAAATTAAATAAAATATTTTTTTCTTATGATAAATAAATTTTTAAACTTGCTTCAAGAGTAACTCTACAAACAGTATACAATTATTTAGTGAAATTGAACAATTTACACGAGTATCAATGCTTATATGGTAAAAAACAATGGATATTCCATTTTTATAACATATTTTACTTAAATTTATAACTTCACTGTTTTCAAAAGTTTCTCCTTCTTCTTCTTGTTCTTGTTCTTCTTCTGCCGGACAAGGGGTTCTAGGACGTGAATTATTAATTGTTGTAGATTCTTCTTTTTTTCTTCTAAACAAGATACTTGGGGCGGTGTTGCATTGAATCACAAAGATCATCTAAATATTCATCTCTTAATTTTTTAATATAATCTTCACCCAATTTTAATTGTAAAAAAGTACATTTTTCACAAAACACAGCATGTTCTTCCCAAGAATCATCAGTTTCAATCCAATCCTTTAAAATTAGACCACATTGAAAGAAAATACAATGATCTCCTAAACCAATGTAAAATCCGGCACTAGCCATTTCATGAGGTTTTTGATTTAATCCTACAGGCCAATATTCAAATGAATCGATCTTGATTTAACACAAATTTAGGGTGATGCACTTTTTCTTTCTTAAGTAATCTGGAAAAATATTATCTTTAGAAACTGAATTTCGAAAATTTTTAAATATCCCATTTTGGTTTTCCATTATTTCAACACTCTCAGGGTAAAATGGTTTTCCGTTGCAAAAATATAAGTTATTCATACAAGCACTACAAAGACAGTTTTAGTTGTTGAACATACTAACGCTTACTGCAAAGTAAATAAAATTTTAAAAGTATTTAATAAATTTACCCTTTATACTATTGAAGCCATTCAACCATCCATCTTAGTCTAAAACAACAAGTCTAGACAAGTTTCTTTATATATGAATTTTCATTAAATCAAGAATTAATTTATAATACGTAATTTTTTTATTTAATACTATTTGGTGTTTTGTCACTGACTGTTTCAATTTAAAAATACTTTTATGAATATGATTTTTACGATAGATTTTATATTGGTTAACTCGATTAATTTTAAAAGCAGACATTTTTTTTATATGTGTTCTCTCAAACTGAAACTTAAACTAATAGTATTTTATTAGTATTATATAAGGTTTCTCCTAACTATCTATAGACGACGTATTCAAGGAAAGGACTCCTTCCAAAACTATAATTTTATCTTTTTTATTATTATAATCGACAGAAAAGTTTAAATTAAAACAAATTTAAAATGTGGATATAATTATTTTATTTATAGATTATATAGCCACCTGAAATCTTTTTGGCGTTCGTACACTCATGCCCCCAATTGTCCGCCGGATGGTCCTCACCCCGTCGCGACGCGTCGCCCCTGGAACATCCGAGTTCTGCAACAGGTCGTTAAACATCCTGTCAGTTGCCTTTTCTCTCTGCACTCTCTTCATTTCCACAAAGATTTTTTTTTTCAAACTCAAATAACAGTTTGACTTTAATAAACTTAAATAAATAAATTTAAAACAGACTTTTACTATTATTCCCACCACCGACAATGACAGTTTATTAATACAATGAAAATAAATTTAAATTCCTAAAACTAAATTAAACTACAATATTTGTGATTACATAATCCTAAAATATATTCATTAATATTAGCGATTAAATATTTCTACAATATAAAATATATTTATTATTAATATTAAATATAATTACTAAACTTTTGTTTAAGTTTTTACTTATTCAAATTTTACATTATTGTAACCTTCAGTAACTTCCAGTTCGTATTTCTTATCTTCTTCCAATTCTTTAATTTTCATAAATGGAAGATGCCTTCAACCGTTAAGTTTGTTCAAAATAATGGTCATCTTGATATTGTTATTGGGTTGTTGTTAAACAACAACCCAATAAAAATATCAACAGTTGTTTAACTAAAAAATATAAACGATAAAACGCAAACCAATACTTATTTCTTTTCTGGTGATATTTTTAACGAAACCAGTTAACAGGAGAGTTACATCAATGGGCCCTATATGTATATAAAGAAGTAAATAAGATTTATATACCTATTATCTTACCCCTTCTCCCAAAAACACAAATTTTACACAATAAATTGCAAGAGCAGCAATTTAAATTATTTTTAAACCCCACCCAGCATGTTTTTAATAGTTTTTTGTTTTTCTAACGCATCTAGTCTTCAGTTAAAACTAATAGAAGCAAGTCTAGTATAATTTGTGTGTCTTTTTTTAATTTGCATGGCTGTCTCTAAGCGGAACGCAGAAAAAAAAGCAATTATTTTATTGTTTTATTTATTTATGCATTCTTTTTTCCATAAGTTTAGTTTCTCTTATTAATTATGATGAACGTATATATTATATGGGTCATTCCATGTCAAATCGACAAGCACGAGGAATTTTGGTGGGAAGTTTTCTCTCATCATAAGACAAAGTTCTACTAAGAAAAAATAAAATATTGAGTTTTCATTCCTTATATATTTTTGAAATTTTATCTTTTGTTCACAATAACATAAGTCAATTTAGATCATTAAATGCTTTGCATACATATAACACACGTTTTGGTCATAATTTAGAACATAGTATTCATAATTTAACTTTGTTTGAAAAAAATCCTTACTATATTGGTACTGTTTTATATAATAAGCTACCAGATTATTTAAAAATCATTCGCAAGTTGCAATCATTCAAACGTGAAATAAAAAATATTCTAATTGAATGTTGATTTTACGATTTAAATCAATGTTTAAGGTTTAATTTTTAGTTTTATAATAAGAGTTTAATTGGGTTTCCTCTTCTTTTAATGTCACTATTATTTTTATTTTTCTTTATAATTATTAATTTGTTTTTTTATGACTTGTCCTATATCTGTAAAGGTCTTTGGATTAATAAATGATTTATTTATTTAAGGAAAAAAGGAAAAAAAATAAAAAATGTTTTTTTCATAAGTTATGAAAAGTTTTACAAAAAAAAAGTTTTAACTCGTTAGAGGACACTTAGACACAGTGGTCCTCGACTAGCCATGGGTTTTATGAAAATGGCGCCAAAAAATAGGTTCAGATATTAGTAGGCATGTATATCAAGGTTACAAAAACGCTGCAAGTCAAATCATAGCTGATCATAAAAATTGTGATACTTTTATTTATGTTTACATTTGACCATTGTTTTAAATTAATTTCAATAATTGGCACATAATTGGAGGTCACAAAAGTTTACATATAGGTTCATTCAATGAACTTCATTGATAAGTTGGCACTGATATATTTGATTAACTTGTCAGTTGTCAGCCTAGGTTTGGTCTAGGGTTGTCAGTTACTGTTTGCCTTAAAACACAAATCTAATAATTTTTGTCGGTTTTATTGTTACTTTTATGATAAAATTAACCCTTTTGAAATTGTAAGCAACCATAAGCATAACAGCATGTGGGCAGAAAATTATTCTGGGTAATACAAAATCGTGGAAATTTTTAATTACAGAATCCTAAGTTCCCAATTTCAATTTCCATCTGCAGTACTTGTCGCCATGGAATCCCAAAATTTAAAAGCCAATTATTATGTAAAATTGTCCCCTGAATCCAAAAATTATGAAAGTTTAGCAGGTTTTGAGATATAGTCAATTCCATATTAAATGGAAAATTGACTATATCTCAAAAACTGTTATACTTTTTTAATTTTTGAAGACATTTTCGGATTCAGGAGGCAATTTTACATAAGAATTGGTTGTTAAATTTTGGGATTCCATGGTTAACCATGGTTCAAGTGAAAAAGCCACTAATAACTAAATTAGTCATTTTTGACTAATTCATTTTTAGAGAGCTGGGCTTTCAAAGTCTCTTAAATTGCACGTCATTTTGGAACATATTACTCAATCTTTGCAGTTTCTTCAAGAAGGTGAACTTGGTTTATGGTCAGAGCAAGCAGGAGAATCTATTCATAGAGAGTTTGTCAAGTACTGGAACCGATATAAAATAAATCTCTTACAAGATCCTTGCTATCAAATCCAGTTAAAAAAAGCTGTTGAGTTCTCCTCTAGACATTTATAACAAATATTGAGTATATGTGAATTTGTTTTGGTCAATAACCTTTTTTCACTGTAAAAATAAAAAGTACTTTTTTAAAATTGTAGGAATCTAAAGGCTATGTAAAAATGCGAAATTGTTACATCCATAAAATAAGTTAATGATCAGCTACGATTTTACTTGATGAATTTTTGAAATGCTTATAGATATACCTATCAAAATCCGAACTTATTTTTTGGCGCCATTTTCATACAACCCATAGCTAGTCGAGGACCACTGTGTAGAGCTATGGATAGAAAAATTTAAAAATTTTGAAATAAAAAATTGAAAATTACCAAATTTACTATATCTCTTACATATCTAAAGAAATGCTAAAATTTTCAGAAGGGTGTTTTTTGTTTTTTCAAAAATATGAATTTTTTAATTTTGGCAAAATTTTTTTGAGCAATGAAACATTTTTTTTATGCAAGTGTTAATGTTTGAAGCTGAAGGTTAATAAAAGAAGATATTGTACTTACAGTTATATTCCTTTATTTTGTTATCTATATATGTATAATTATTTATTTATAAATTTAATTTAAAATTTATCTAAATAAGTATTTTTAATTTTAATTTCTTATTCCACCAAAATCCATGAATATCTTTCTTATAATTTCTTATTTTATTATCTTTCTTCTTATATCATTCCTCTTGTATTTCTTCTTGTATAATTTTCTTTTAAATTATCTGTATGTTGTTTATGTATGTTTTATATTGGTTATTTTATTTCTTATTTATGATGTATATTAAAATATATAAATTTTATGATTATGATTCTTTTAATTTTTATATTATTTTTATTATTATTATGTTATGTTATTTTGGTTATAGTTATTATGGATAACTATTTTTTTTAAATAAAAGTTTCAAAGATATTATCAATAGTCTAAAGTTGAGTCTCCCAACTAACAATGACACAAAATAAAGGTAATGTAACCAAAGTCACATCCAGAACTTAAACCAACCCAGTTCGCAATACTTGGCGCCAACATTTGAAATGATAATTTCAAAGTAAATTTAAATAACGAAATTATATGACAATTTTAAGTATTAACTATATTAAACAAAGACAATATATTTAATTAAATTTAATTGAAATATCAAAATATTTAATATCACTGTATTGGAACGGGGCAAAGTTTTACCACAGGTCGCTTAAAAACTCCATTTTGAGATCGCACTAATGCTACCCTGATAACCCCATCCTTTCCAGGATAAACTTGTTCTATAACACATAAAGGCCAATGAAGTGAAGGCACATCATCATGTTTTTACAACACAATTGTTCCTATACTAATAGGTATATTTGATTTATTCCATTTTTGTTTTTATTGTAATGTATGTAAATATTCTAAATGCCATTTTTCCAATAGGATTTAACTGTTTTCTTCCTCAGATTGAAGGGGAGTTAACATTAAAAAATGAGCAGGTGTAAGAATTTCTGGTTGAGGTTCATCATTTAAAAGACCAAGTGGTCTGGAATTTAATAAACATTCAATTTGAATCAATGTTGTATTTAACTCTTCATAAGATAATATTTTGCTTACCAATAACTCTATATAAATGAGTTTTAAAACATTTTAAATTTGCTTCCAAAATACCTCCAAAATGAGGAGCAGATGGAGAAATCATTTTCCAATCATTTTTTTTAATATTTAATTTGTTTTGAAATGACTGTTTCATTTCCTTTGAATATAAAAAATTATACATTTCATTTAAATGTCTTTTAGCTTCTATGAAATTTGTTGCATTATCCGAATATAAACATGAAATAGGCCCTCTTCTTGAAATAAATCTTTTAAACGCATATAAAAATCTATAAGAACTAAGGTCTGAAGCCAATTCAATATGTATTGCTTTAGTTGTAAGACAAATAAATAAACAAATATAAGCTTTTTGACTTTTAATACCTCGTTTTCTAGTCATTGTAATACTTATGGGACCGGCATAATCTACACCAGTATGAGTAAATGCTTTTACTTCTTGAACACGAGCAGAAGGTAAATTTGCCATTTTAGAAGTTAAAATTTTTGGTGATGTTTTAATACAAAAATTACATAAACGTATTCTTTGACGTATAATATTTGTAGCAGAAATAATCCAATATCTTTGTCTTAACAATGAAATTAATAAATATGAACCAGTATGACAATTTAAAACATGAAATTGATCAATCAATAAATTCACTATATGGTTTCTACCAGGAAGTAAAATGGGGTGACGATTTTCAAAAGGATTATGTGCATTTGATAAACGACCTCCCACTCTAATTTAACCATTATCATCAAGAAATATATCTAATTTTCTAAAAATGGTATTTAAAATATCTTGGTTGTTAATGTTATTTAACTCTTTTTTTAAATAAATTTGTTGCAAGTGTTTTAAAATAAATTTTTCAGCAATTTCAAGATCTGAAATTTGAATTAAATTTTTTTGAATTTAATTTCTTTAAAAATTTTAGAATATATACAATTATATTTAATAATTTAGACCAAGATGAAACTCTTAACGAAAGATTATAAAAAATTGAGCTTTCATACGAGGTATTTATTAAAAACACTTGTTTTTTTATTTCAGGAATTTCTGAGTTATGTTTTGTAATATCAAATGGTTTAATTGGCCAATCTGATATAGGACAATGAGCCCAAGAAGGGCCATTCCACCACAATGAATGATTTAATATTTGTGAAGGTAATAAACCTCTCGAAACACAATCACTTGGATTTTTAATCCCATTAATATGATAAAAATGAGTAGGTGACAATTTGTCCTACACGATTAGCTACAAATGTTTGCCAACGATGAGGTGATGAATATATCCATGATAATACAATAGTTGAATCAGAAAATGCAAAAATATTATAAATTTTATATCGTGTATCATAAGTATCACATACATGCCTTACTAATTTGAATAATAATAATGCTGCACATAATTCTAAACGAGCTAAAGAAAGAGTTTTTAAAGGTGCAATTTTTGATTTAGCACAAATTAATTTAACTGATACATCAGAATTTAAATTAACTACATGCATATAAATACAACAACCATATGCTTTTGTACTAGCATCTCCAAATGCTAAAATATTTATATTACACCCATCAGAAACTCCTAAATGTCTTGGTATTTTTAAATTAGTTAATTGTAATAATTCATTTTTAAATTGTATAAAACGTTTTGATATATTTTTCGGAAGTTTATCATCCCAATCACTTTTAATTAACCACAATTAAAAGTTTAGAATATAAAATAACTGGTGCTACCAAACCTAACACACATTGGCGTAGCTAGCCTCGAAGGGGCCCCGTATCAAAAATCTGGTAGGGGCCTTAAGGGGAAAAGCTGCTGGCAAAAAAAATTCTGGGTTTTTATAATTTAATAAATAATATATGTATACATAGCTTTTAATGAACAGGCAAATTTTATAATTTGGTCTGGTTTCAGACATTTACCGTTCTTCAACATCTTTTAAAAGGTTTCTAGTTTAAAATAAAGGCAAGTCATTTGAAATAATTGTAACGCTAATAATTATTATAATTATTTCTAATTTGCTATTAATATAACCTATGATAATAACAGGCAAAGCATACTTAGTATGCGGCGCAGAGCACAGAACAATATGCACACTGTGCATATTGTTCTGTGCTCTGCATTGCACATACTGCGCCCAGATAAGGCATAGCGGAAAGGTGCGGGAAAAAACAATTCGTATGAGGCCTTGTTGGTACAGAAGGGTATTTAGGAAAATTTTAATTTAATAGTTCGAAGGATAAACAATTAAATAATAATATTATTAATTAATTTAATTTCATGCCTCATTTTTTTTAACATTTGGGTAATATGTTTTTTGCTTACGCATGTCGAAGCCAATCGGGGGCCCCCCTTAGCCTATCATTGATACGGCTGATACCGCGGTAGCTACGCCCCTGGTAACACATTAAATAAACTAGCCCATTTAACAAGATGTAAACCTCCACATTTAAAAAGTGAAATTAATTCTTTGGAAAGATTTATTCCTATGTCAACTGAAGATACCGAGGTTGTAAGATCATCCATATAAAATTCAGTTTTAGCTGCTTCAGAAGCTAAAGGAAATTTATCGTATTCATCTTCAGCTAATTGTTTAATAGTGCGCATTGCTAAATAAGGACTAGACTTTAAACCAAAGGCTACAGAATTAAATTGAAATATACTAATAGGTTCTGAATCATCAAATCTAAATAAAATTTTCTAATATTTACGATGTATCTCTGATAATAAAATTCTTAAATACATTTGTTGTATATCTGCTGTAATAGCAATAGGAAAAAGTCGAAAATTCAGAAGAAGTGAAAATAAATTTGCTTGTAAATTTGATCCTATATGTGAAATATCATTTAAAGATACACCTGTATCAGTTTTAGCACTAGCATCTAAAACTACACGTACTTTAGTTGTTGATTTATCAAGTCTAACAACTGCATGATGCGGTATAAAATAACCTTTATGGACATTTTCTTCTGAATATGAAATTTTAGATAAAAATCCCTTGTCTAAATAATCTTTAACTATGATTTCGCGAAAGAATCGATCGATTTTGGGGTATTTTTTTATAACACATCTCAGATTTTTTTTATATTTTAATATTGTGTTTATACATCTAATTCCACCCTAAATCTAAAATTTTTCTTTAATCTGACCTAAACTTTGGCTCCCAGAGACCATTTAATTTTACCTTTCGCAAAAAGCCATAATTTCATTATATTAGCATAATTTTTTTATTAAAATACTGAATGTTTTGAGATGTGGTCCATAAATGACCCTTATTACTACCTACAATTCTACCAAAAAAAAATTAAATTTTTTACATATAGGTGGCGCTGCAATTTTTTCTTCTTCAAAAATAGACGTTTTTTGAGGACCAAAAACTCTCTTAAGCAACAATGCTCAAAAAAACTAAATAGTATACCAGATAATATACATATTCCTTTATAATTTGATATATAAAAATTTACTTGCAAATGATGTTGCCGCCCGTAAAGCCAACTTAAAGTTTTGTTTACCGCATTAAAAAAAATTGAATTACACTTACAACTTTATTCTTATTTATTAACTAAGGAATTCCAGGAGATTAATTTTATTGGTAACAATAACACAGCAAAAAAAAGTTTATTTTTTTTCACACCCAGGGGGCGCTGCAGCCTTTTTTCTTTAAAAACTATATAGCATTTCAGATAATATAGTTATGTATTCCTTTATTATAAAGAGTTGCGTATTCCATTACTTATTTAATAGGTTTGTTCTTTATTTTATTTATTATGTTTTTCTTTATTATTATTATTGATATTACTATTTCTTTATTATTTAACATATAACAATTTATCTGCAAGATTTGCATATATTAAATAATAAAGATATATCCTAATAATTATTAAAATAATAATAATTATTACCTTTACATTAAATTTTAAACTTGTTGGACTCTAACTTTTTAGTTATAAATAACCTTGGTTCAAATCTCTAGAGCGATTCTCAGAATCAGTCTAGAGATTTTAACCAGGGTTATTTATAACTTAAAAGTTACTTAGGCCGCAAAGGCTTCAAATTCTTCTGGCAAATTTTTTAATTTTCTTTTTCTATTTTTTGCTTAACCTTCTATCTGACGATAATCTTGATAATAAGCCGCGTATCTGATTAGAATGCATATACTCGTTTGAAGAAAACTAAAATTTGCCATTTACTTCATAATTTTGTAAAGCTGTTGCTATATATTCAGGCGTATATTTAATTTTAGTTTTTTCACCTTCTTCAAAAAGGTTGCCAACAAAATCTTTTTGTTTTTCATTAAAACGTGATTTTTTAATTTTGCGCCTTCCGAACCCTTTTGCATATACTCAAAAAAACGTATTTTTATCTTCTTCATTTGGGCATATATTGACGGTAGATATTGTTGAACTAGTTGCAGTTAAAACATTTTTTTGTTTTAAAAATTCCATTCTAGTAACATCACCTATAGTTTGTCTAATTTCAGGAAATTTATGATTTTGAAATTTAAGGTGGTTTAGAAGATCATCTTCATTTTCAAAAACCCTACTGCAAAGTAATTCGTCGCACCTATATTTAATTGCTTTTAAATTATTTAGATTTTCCTTTTGTCGACTCGATGATGTCCAAGGAACTTTCATGTTTACTCCAGAAGAAAATTCAATTCCTAGAATTTTGGTTTACTAAAAGAAAATTTATTAACTTTGCGTACCTTTAAAAGCATGATATTTTCCCTATCCAATTTCAACTTTTGTAATAACGGCAAAATTTTAAATGTTATTATGGTTACCGTTTGACAATAACTGTCAACTGTTGGGGTAACTTGATTCCCAGCCTATAGGCTTGACTTTAGTTTAATTTTAAAGTACGAAAATAAGGAATGCTTTGCCTCTCGAAATATACTAAAATATATTTAAACAAATGTTCATATTACTATTACTATTACTATAGAGTCACTGAAATACTTGTTACCATTTGTAATTAAAATTTCTTTGGTTTTGTTACCTTTTGTCCGCATACAACAATAAAAGCGAAAAAAAGGCGTTTATATAACAATATGCGGGTACGTGCACTAGTTATAATTTTAATCGTCCCTACAACAGGCATTAATTATTGCAAATAAATTTTTATATGTCAAACAATAAAAGAATATCTATATTATCTGATACATTATAAATAATGTCATTAGTTTTTTAAGCAATGTTGCTTAAGTAACTTTATGGTCTTTATAAACGTCTATTTTTGAAAAAAAGGCTGAAGCGCCCCCTGCATATAAAAAAATAAAACTTTTTTTTGTTGCGTTTTAGTTACCAATAAAAGCCATCACCTGAAGTTCCTTAGTTTAAAAATAAGGATAGAGTTGAAAGTGTAATTCAATTTTTTTTAATGCGGTAGACCAAACTATAAGTTGGCTTTACGGGCGGCAACATCATTTGCAAGTAAATTTTTATATGTCGAATTATAAAGGAATATCTATATTATCTGGTATGCTATTTAGTTTTTTTGAGCATTGTTGCTTAAGAGAATTTTTTGTCTTCAAAAACGTCTACTTTCGAAGAAAAAAAAATTGCAGCGCCACCTGTATGTAAAAAATTAAAACTTTTTTTTGACAGAATTGTAGGTACTAATAGGTGTCATACATGAGCCAAATTTCAAATCATTCAGTATTTTAATAAAAAATGTATGCCAAAATAATAGAATTTGGCCTTTTTGTGAAAGGCAAAATTAAATGGTTTCTAGGAGCTAAAGTTTAAGTCAGATGAAAGAAAAATTTTAGATTAAGTGTTAAATTGGATGTATAAACAAAATATTAAAATTAAAAAAAAATCTGAGATGTGTTGTAAATCGATCGTTCGATTCTTTCGCGAAATCATAGTTAATTACTTCATTACAAGCATGGCGTAAATCTGGATTGTTTTTAAATTTACGTTCTAAAAATACCAATATACGTTTTGCATTAACATGAGAATTACCTAATAAAGAAGAATCTTGTTTAAATGGTAATTCTAAAATATATTTTCCAAAAGAATCTCTAGAATAAGATGATTTATAAAGATTTTCACAAATTATATCATCAGAGTTTTGAATATAATCTGAAGGGATTTCTTCTAAATTCCAAAATTTTGTGAAATTTATGTATGTGTATGTAGTAGTCCATATATAAAACATAAAATATATTTGCCCTAATTATTTTTTTATTTAAATTTAGTATATATTTCTTTCAGTGTACTATTAGAGTAATGTCATATTTATCAAATGTTATTCGTTATTGAATTGTTAAAATAACATAACTTTTCATTGGGGTTTTAATTGAACCTACTGTATTTATGTACGAATTATTTAAAGGAATAATATTTAAATTAAGTTTTTTGCAGCACGAAGTACTAATTAGATTATTTTGCGATGCAACGTACCTACCTAAGCCTTTTATAATTTCAAGTAAATTTATTATTACATTTGTTTTACCGCAATTATACACACCGAATGGTAGATGGTAACAAAATAACATGTCTTTGCTATTTATTAATTTGCGCATCATCATCAAAATTTTTAATCTTGGTTGAGACTAAACATTTTTTAATATTTGAAATATTTTTATTTATGTATTAGAAACAAATTAGTAAAAAACACGTTGGTCTCATTTTAACTTTTAATATAGATACAAATTATAAATAAATCGTTACAGTATAAATTTAAACATTCGACAGAAAGCATAATACTAATTCATAATTTACCTGTTGAATTGTATCTTTTGGGTTATAATAAATAAACATGATTAGCACGAAACGATAAGAGTATAAATCCATTGGATGAAGCCTGTAAAGTTCACGACACGAGGTAGATAAAAGCAAATAGTGCATTAAAATGGCTAAAGACTCGTGATTCTTTTATTGGTGAATAACTAGCTGCTGTTGGCGTTACAACTGCCATGAAAGCAAAGTAAAACTTGTTATTTATTTAAAACAAACGAGAAAGAAAATATAGGAAAGTAACAAAGAGAATGGGGGAAGCTGTCTCATATAATAAAGCAATAAAAAAGCTAAAATTGCTTTAAAAAATCGATGTGGCTCCCGTCCCGAGGCGGGACTTAACTTCGATCCCGACAGACGTCACACACTGTAAATCCGTTTTTATTCCCCGAGCTTTTATAATTGGTGTCAAGCTGGATGGCTTAGATGGTAGGGTGGTCGCTTGGCATGCGAGAGGTACCGGGTTCGATTCCACTAGAAGTTGTCAAACTTTTTTTATTTTTTTTATTTTATAAATTTGTTGTTTCTTTGTTAAAAAGTGTTTTATTTTTATCGTAACATAAATTTGCCCATTTTAGTTGGGTTTTTTGCTCAATGGGGCGGGGGGGGGCCCAATGGGGCGGGGTCGGTTGGGTTGTGTTGTTGAGTTTGGGTTGGTTTGGTTTTATGACGTAACTAACGTGCCCTTAACATGTATACAGGTACAATTTATTATTATTATTATTTTATTATAACATAACAAATCTTAAAATTATGACGTCAATCGGGACTGAACTTAAGTCCCGCCTCGGGACGGGAGCCACAGCGTTAAAAAATACCAAACACAAAAATAAAAAATCTGCTATCTGCGATTGTTGTTAACCCTAAGCTGTTAAAGGTATTTATAAAAAATATAAACGTTTTCGAATAATTTCTTTCCAAAAAAACAGTGGTTTCAGAAAATAAAAAATCGACTTTTTATAATGGACATGTTTGATCACGCCTAACATAACAATATATGATAAAAGCTTTAAATTTTATTAAAAAGAAAACAAAAAGTCTGTAAGTAAACCAGTGGAAATATTTGACGTGCAAATTAACTGTGCCATTTCGATGTCACGTAACTAAATGGAGAGTTGTGATTTACAGTCCCGTGACATCGATCACAGCCTGTGATTGGTTGGTTGGATATTTTTGCCTCTGATTAGGTCAGCAGCGTTGAAGTTTTTGGTTTTGGTCAGACCTCTTGTTTTTGCGTCTGATTTTAAATAGGAAATATTGGTCCTTCGCCACTGTCATGGTGGTTTCAGATGCGAATTATCATCCACTACAACAACCAGGGCTTTTATATATTAAAACTGGCAAAGTAAATATTAGGTAAAAATAAAATTAATAAAATACAAAATAATAAATAAATACTATCTCTTCATCACAGGACTTAAACCTCATTCTGTGTATGTATAACAGAGATACGACACTCAAAGTTTCTTCCAAATCGTGTTACCACTAACGGAATTGAGCAAAAGTTACTGTTTTAACGGCCCGTAAAGTTACATCAAGACCCCGAATATCGACCATCCAAAACAGGCGTTATTCATATTTTTGACATTAAAACAAGCGTGGTAGTTTAATGTAAGACGAACCGTTTCCCAACTTAATTTAAAAAGCGATTTATGTCAATATGTTTTAAATTAATTATGATCGCGGTAGGCGAGAGTAAAAAGCACAGGTTAAATCTTGAAACTGCAGGCGGTAACTCCTTTTTATTAGAGGTGGCCCGTTTTGGAAATTGTGAGCCAGAACCCGCTTAGCCCTTCTACTTTTCTGTAACCGAAGTAAAAGGTCATTAACATGTCTTTTCTTTGATTTAGAATTTTCGTCATACCTATTTTTTTTTCAAGCTAGAAAACCGCTCTATCAATTGAGAGGTATAAAAATTCTCCCCACTCTTTCTTCTGTCAGTCGAAACCCAGATAATATTTAAATTAAGTGTTTTTGTTTTTGGCGCTTTTGTGCGTTGTATTTTTTAATCTTGTTGTTGTGTGTGAATATAAAGTTTAGACTATTGACAATTATATACTTCAATAAAAATTTCTGCCTACTTCCGCTATTTTATTTTATTTTACTTTACTACAATATTAATAATAAAAAAATCTTAATTATTTTAACTTACTTAATTTTTATTATTTGTCGCTAAATTTTTTAGAAAACACAAGTTCATTTACTAGAAATTTAAAGGAAAAAAACTGGATGAAAAGTTTTCATTAATAAAAATTTAAGTTTAAGGGGTTATATGCGTTTTGCTGGGTCAAAAAATCGAATTTGAAATTTTATTGAACATTCTTATGGTAGGTACCTATATATTTTTATAAACATTTTCTTAAAATTTCATTAAGATCGGAGCATTAGCCCTAAAGTTAAGGCAATTTATAGCCCACCACTTCTCCAGTCGTGCAACATTTTGCTTCTTCGAGGCCTTATTACTTCAAAGCATTATTTTGTTTCCTGTTAGTAGGTAAACAAAAACAATGTAAATTTAGTTAATTTATTTTTATTAATTACATTAGGTAAAATACTAAGTAAATATATTAAATTTGAATTAAACACCCTTGTACCTATCTACTTCGCAAAGCCTCGGGTTATTAGGTACGAATAAAATAGTATATATGGTCTTTTTTTTTATTAATTTAATTATTTATTTGTACTTATTTCATTTTAGAAATATGAATTCGGCATAAAAAGTAACATGTTATTCTTCAGAAACTGTTAAGGCATTTTCCAGAAAAGCATTATATAATGTTATTGGAAGAACAGCTTGTGAAAATGACTAAATGTTCAGATAATGAGAAAAGTCGCGCTTTAAGGTAATAAAAGAGCAATTTTAAGAGAAAATGGATAGCTGCTAGTTGCAAAGAAAAACATTTCCTAAAAACAATAAACAAAGGATCTAATTATTAATTGAACTGCCTTGTTGGTCTGCAGAACCTACAGAGAAACCAGAACAACCATGTAAAATATTTGAAGAGTTAAGTGACCTCAAACAAAAGAACTGCGAAAACAGATACCTGATGAGCAATTGACATATGCACAGGAGTGAGTCAGCGAATTTCAGGAAATACTGATGCATCAAAAATAATAAAAGATATTATACCACCACGTCAACTTAAGCAACTCGCAGTTATTACTTCCGCGCAGTTAGAAACACTTTAGCAGATGACAATGAAAAGTAATACATAATTCTAATAAGGGCAGTAACCCTTTTATTCAATTATAAAGAGAGCCAAAGAAAAATTTTACCCTGATGAGCACTCGATGCAAGTGAATGAAACCTGCTCTGAAATCAAACTTTAAGCGTTACTTCATCACACTACATCGCGTCTGTATAAATATATCGCAGAAGTTGTAGAAACTTGTTCAGAAAAAGATAAGAAAAATATGGTTTTATTATCAAAATGGGGCTGTGATGGGTCGCAACAGACACAGTATAAACCAAAATTTACAAACAGCATCGACAGTGATGCAAATATTTTTCAAAGCTCACTCGTTTCATTAAGATTGGTGGTAAGTGTTGCTGGAGAAACGAAGACAATTATATGGACAAATCCAGTTCCTTTTTAGTTAGATTCTGCAGACTTAAACGCATTCGTTTTATCAATGAATTAAAAGATATCATGCAAAAAGAAATTGCTTTCGTTGAAAACTAATCGGAGCTTCTAATGGACCATGTGAAATAAAGCATAATATCATGGGGACAATAATTGACGGAAAAGTATGTAATGTTGCTACTAAAACAGCTTCCACTATGAGATGCTAAATTTGCGGACAAACTTCAAAAGGATTTAATAAATTAATTAAGTCAGAAAAAGTCATTAAGGAAGCAATGAAATTTGGAATATCAATTCCTTATACTAGAATCCGCTTCTTCGAATCAATTAAAAAAAGTTGCAGGCGTGATCTTTCAAAAGAAAAATGCTGCCAAAGAAAGAAAAAAAATATTTAAAGAACTTCTAAAGAAAAATGGGGCTCCTGATTAATGATCCGAAAAGATCTTCTTAAATTACTAGCATTAATTTAGGTTTAATACTGCGGTTTAAAGCTATTCTAGAAGTAATTTCAAGTGGCTACAATATTGATGTTTAAAATAAGTTGCCTTTGTAAACGAAACTGCAAACATGTATGTCGATCTGTATGGTTGGCATCCCATGTCACCAACTGTACACAAAGTTTTGATGCAAAGTTCTCAGGCAATCGTACCCATTGGTCATTTATCGGAAAAAGCAGCTAAAGCAATAAACACACGTAACAAAAATGTATTTATTAAATAGACTGCTACTAAGTTCACATTCGTATTTAAGCAGTAGCAGACCAAGGCAGCATAAAAGAAGCAGTTAATCTCATGATCGCTTTACCTCCAACTGAAAATTATATCCACAATGATGCATAAGAAGACGAAGATGATAAAGAAAAAGATAAGAAAAAAGATGAACTGCTCGAGTCCAACTTAATATAACTTAAGTTATTTTTTCATATTTATATAGGTGTTTTTAAATTAAAAAATTAAAAATTAATATCAAATTCTGTTTTTCTAAATTCCAAAAACAACGCAATATTACCATTATATATTATGTTTTAAACGATTTTATTACAAAAAATTAAGTGTTCCCATCAAAAAATTAAGTTGTTTACGATTTTGATGAAACTTTGCTAAATCATTAAGCAAAAGAGCAGCGAAAAAGACTGAAGGGTTGCAGATATACATGGGCTTGAAATTTGTGAGAGTTTTTTGCTTATTAAAAAAAACATAAATGGCTTTTTTTAAATCGACAAATAATATATCCTATTGCTTTTTTTAAGATAGAGTTGGTTTCAAAAGCAAACAAAATTTTTTGGCCAAGAAAAATAATTTTTGATATAAATTATTGATATAAAAAATATTTTTACTTTTTTCTCAAAATGTGATCATTTTGATTTATTAAAAATAAGTACTAAAAGAAAGCATATTATTTTCCCTATATTTTAATATATTTAAATGGGATCTTGAAACCAGTTCGAAAATAAAAGAGTTAAAAAGCACAGGGAGCGCGGTCGACCGTGGGCTAAGTGGCGTTCAATTGAACGAAACTGATTTTCTCTTTGCTACATATCAAGACATTTGTAAAATAACACTCAAATGCCACTTAAACGAATGTAGGAAATGCCCGGATATTGTCGTTTTTCAAAAAAATTTAAAATCGCTTTTTGAAAATAATTTTATTGAAAGAATGTTTTAATCATGGCAACAGACTGAAGCACCTTAAATACATAAATAGCATATGCAGACAATTTTGTCGATGATTTATGTGATCGTCTGTTAAAATAAAAACCACATTCTTACATAGCCAGGCAACAGTCTTCTTTTTGGAGCATTAAATTTAAAGAAAACATTTACACACTGGAAAATTTCTTGTATTGTCCGACTTCGCTGAAAATTATGCTCTTGTAGTTTAAAACGCTACCCAATCATTTCATTGGAATATTGACCAAGTGGCAATTTTTACGACTGTAGTGTACTTTAAGGAAAATTTCGAATTTAAAAAATTTTGGTGCAGCATTTCAAACTAAATTTTAAACCAAAAAAATGTTTTTCATTCGTTCCGGCCGAAAAAGAAGAACTACTGTACTTAAAAAATATCGTTTGCTTCCGAATATGATGTTTTTCCTAAAAAAGTAAAATAGTTTATGTTCAAATGTTTTAAGTTAACTAAATTGTTCGAATTTATTATGTTTTAAGTTATAAATACATTTTAGGCCTAGGACATACAAATATTCAAAATGGAATAGTTTATTAATTAGTGTTTTTTGTGTACAATTGACATTAATTAACACTTAAATAATAAACAACCGATGGACCAATTATTGAAAAAAAATTGTGAGACTCTTTATCAGTTATTTACTTATAATCGACTGGCTCTGTTCTACCTGCTGAAGCAGATCGAACAGAGCCAGTCGATGCCCTATCCCTATGCGTTTTAAGGCTTTTATTTTCGAACTGGTTTCGAGATCTCATTTAAATATCTATATAACAAAATATAGGAAAAATAATAAGCTTTCTTTTAGTACTTATTTTAAATAAATGAAAATGGTCCATTTTAAGAAAAAAAGTAAAAATATTTTTATATTACTTTTTTTAGCCAAACAATTTTGTTTCGCTTTTCGATATCTTAAAGCACGAAAAAAAACCTTTAGGATATATTATTTGTCGATTTAAAACAGAAGTCATTTCTATTTTTTTATTAACCAAAAAACTTTCACAAAAGAAAAATAAAAATTTCAAGGCCCCTGTATATCTGCAATCCGTCAGTCTTTTCCGCTGCCCTTTTGCCTAATTAAAGTGGTCCGATAGGACAATGATTTAGCAAAGTTTCATCAAAATCGGAAACAACTTAAGTTTGTGGTGGGAACACTTGGGGTGTTTTGCCCCGGGGCCCATATGGGCCCATATACACATAGGATTATATGTGCGACGAATGTATAGGGGCAGTCCAAGCCAAATCGGCCAAGAGTAAGATTTCATGTCTCCGATTTGCTTCAATAGAGGATAGAGGAACTAAATAAATGGAAAAATCTAAAATTTCAACCTCTTTTATGCATTTTTGTAGGTTTTACATATAAACAAAAAAAAAATTAACACGAAAGAGAAAAAAATCATTTAAACATATTTTTGACGCTCTTTAAGATGAAATAAAAATAAAAAAAAATTGTTCAAAAATTCCCAAAAAACGCCACCTCAAATTAAAAAAAAATCATCATGATGATAGCCCTAAATTTTCCGCAAATTTTGACTACTTATTTTTGGGGGGGACTCAAAAACTGTAGAAATTATGAGTTTTTTGTAAAGAAATGCATTTGAAATCGTCGCTACAGATCCAAGCCTACGCGTAGCTACGCCGCTGCGCGCGGTTCCGAGAGACGTGCGCTCGGTCTAACAAAAAAAAAATGATTTAACGATTCACTCCCTCTTTCTTTCTCTCACACACTCATTAATTTTATTAAAACTCCAAATTAATTTTTTTTCTAATTTATTAAAAAACAATCAAATTAAAATATCGTCGATGGTTTAGCAATACTGCCGTGCTTAATGAAAACGCCGTAACCAACAATTTTGAGATTTTTGTTTTACGGCATTTTCTACTAGAAAAATTCATCCTGCGTCTATTCCCGGTACTCAAAAATATATATGAAATATAGATACGGTTTTTTGAGTACAGGGGATAGACGCAGGATGAATTGTTCTAGTAGAAAATGCCGTAAAACAAAAATCTCAAAATTGTTGGTTACGGCGTTTTCATTAAGCACGGCAGAATAACTTCTATAGAATATATATATGTGCAAATTAATTTTTTTTTAACCGACTTAAGAAAAGCTTAACATATTTAAAAAAACTTACTATTACAATAACAATGTTTTAGTTTAATTAGGTATTTTTCTAGGTACTCTTTTAGCTCTCGTTAAAAAAATTTAAGAAAACATAGGTTTTTATTTTAACTAAGAAGGAAAAAGTAATAATTATTATTAATATTCTATGATTTTTTATTATATAAATTATTATCATAAGTATATTATGTTTTAAAAGATTTCATTACACAAAATGTATAAAATAATTTTGACCGGATTTATAGTACATATACTCCTATGAGCGACGAATGTATATAGGTAGGTTTAATAGGTGTGTGTTATTTTTAAAATTTAAAGTTCGTACCTATAGGTATATATGTACTTTTCCTCAATTTTTAAACGATATAAATACTTGAAAGGATATTAAATATAACCTAAAACCATGCTAGAAACAGATATTGAATTCAATTGTAGATCTTGACAAATCTGTTATAACATCGTGATGTAACTTTATCTCTTTAAGGTCATCAAAGGGTTTTAAATCTGGTGATTTTCAAACGCTGTAGCGTTCTTAAGAATCCTTTAAGGAATGAAGAAAAAATTTTTAATAAGAACCTTGTATGCGTAAATTAGAAAGTTGCAAAAAAAATGCATGTCCTAACCCCATTTAGTGTATATTTTTTTCTCACCTGCTCAACCCATAAGTTTGTTGTCATAATTTGGTTTTTAAGATTCTGAAACAAAATTTTATTATTAAAAAAATGTATTAATTATTGTTTTTAAGAATAGCCTTACATATATAAATAAAAAACTACATATATAAATGTGCGATGGTATTTGCTGATCTATTCTGGCTTACACTTGTACTTTTTAGCAATAAAATTAAAGGTAAAATAAATAGAAGTAAATAAATAACTTGTGATATAAGGGGTTACAGAATACCGCGCGACTAACGGAGTTTTAACAATAACAATTATCGTTCTGCGTTGTTAATCAAGATTTTAATTATAGGGTCTTTCCATTTCAAATCGACCAGGCAAAAAGGGGTAGGTCGTTATTTTTTAACGAAATTTTTTTTACAGTTCACCGTGTTCACCCGTAGGAAATTTTTGAAAAATGGACAGAAACATCGATTACTTGGCCAAAACTGTTTCGATCGGTTCATCAAAACTTAACATTTTTTGTATCAAAATATTTGTTGAAAAATATATATATATATAAAATATTTGTTGTTAGGGGTAAACATTTTTTTAAAAAATAAAGCTATTTTTTTGAAACAATTGAAAATTAATAAAACTTCTCCGCCTGCGAGGAAATTTTTATACATTTTATCTGATTTTACAATCCCTTACGAAAATTTTGGTAAAAAAAAGTCAGATAAAATGTGAAAAAATTTCCTCGCAGGTGAAGAAGTTTTATTAATTTTCAATTGTTTAAAAAAAATAGCTTTATTTTTTTTAAAAGGGTTTGCCCCTAACAATAAATTTTTTATCGTAAAGTATAATATTTCCAATTTAAAATTTGTCGATAAACTATGGTAAATAATAAATTGCACCAATTAAATTTATATTATATACATATATTGGGGGCGCCATGGGGCGGGTAAGCAAGCAAAAAGTTATCTTCCGCAAACTTTAATTTGAGTTCTGCTTGCGCAGAATTTGTTTATTTAATGTCATTATAAACTCATATAAATTTGGTGTGGGTCCTATATCTAATAATTGAGATATCGGTATACCCAAAATCCACTAGCCGCCACTGCCTAAAAGCATTTTAAAAATAAAGATAATAATTTTTATAATATAATTTATTATATACACTAACATTACAATTTAATTCAAATTTAACTTAGGTAAAGTGTACAGTAGGGTGCTCCTTATTTGTATATGAAATTTTTTGTTGTGGAATTCCGGCCGTCTCACCCTTAAAAATTGTTCAAATAGGAATATAATAAGCAGTGTAAAATTTGAGCCTCATCAATCAACCCTAAGACGTGCCTAAAGAGCCTTGTTTTTGAGGAAGATTTATTTTTTTATTATTAAAAAAATTTATGAGTATTTATTGAAAACAAAATTTGGTATGGCAAAACAAGAAATTATAAAAAACTGCATCTAAACAAATAAATGTAATCTAAACTGTTCTTAAATGTGCTGTTTTACTACTACTCGGAGACTTTTTTTAAAAGAAACTGTTTCTGATCTTCCTTTTTTGTTAAAATACTGTTAAATTCTTCCATAAGTTTGACATCTCTTTCGGCCGTATCATTTGCTTTAAGCTTTATGACGATTAAGAATCCCTTTTGAAAATCTTCTAGGGAGTTCCAAGTGGACGGATGATACTTCAAAAACTCACACACTATTTTAAATCGTTTAAAAAAAGGTGGTAGTATTTTTTGATGCAAGACATTGTAGCGGCTGGTTAATATAAGTGACAACATATTTTTCTTCAAGTATAACATGTTTTCAATTCTGAGAATCGTCCTTATTGCCCCCATATCCCTGGATTGCTTTTGCAAGATCAATTTTTGATAACAATAAACAAATAATTTGTTATATTTGTAATCAAGCATTTCGATTTGTTAAAAGTTTGTGTGGTTTATTCCTTTTTCTCGATAGAACTTAATTTCTCACAGTTTTACACTTTTAAGACACTTATTCCACTCGCAGCCCCGCATAAAATAAAGAACCAGAAATAAGAAACCATCATAAACTTTGATGGCCCAACTTGATTCAAATTACTTAAAGGTTAAATAAAAATGTGTAAAAATAGTACATTATTATACGAGAGATAATGCGTTAGTCGAGAGACGTAATTCTTCCGAGTAAATAATGCTTATTATTTCGAGTGTAATACTATGCTTTTTCTACTTCAATTAAGTAATTTTCATTGATTACAAAATTTATTATAACCTCACTTTTCCCCGATTTTCCTCGTATATATAAAAAAATCTGACATCTGTTAACCTTACTTTTCCCAATTTAAAACCCGATTGGTTCAAATAACAGTGAATATTAAAATCACTGATGCCTAACAACTTGTATAATGAGTTCATTATCCACGTTGTTAGGCCGGCCGGTTATATTGGTTACCATTATTTACGGAAAAAACAAATAATGTCAATAATATGCAATAGAAGTAGAAAAAATAATGTACTTTTTTATACCGCAAATAAAGCGCAAACAACTCTTCTGGACCTTTGGATGCGACTTTTATCCAATTTAACTAAACATTTAACTACATCACAGTAATTAAAGTGGCTAAGTACTAACGAGCCAGTCAACTTTTTTTTAATTTTTTGACAGTATATGACGGTGAGGGTATAATATTTTTAAATTTAAATATAACGATTTGTGCCTTAATTGGTTATATGTCAAGAGAACCTTAGATTATTATCACATGGAAGTCTATTATTATTAACAAAAATATAAATATTGTTCTGATATAGATGTGCAGCCGTAAAAAATTAGTTATGCTAAAGTTTGATGATTTTATTGTGATAGTACGAATTTAAATTGTGAAAAGTGATTTACCGATCTAATATAGTGCCGAAGGATTATTTGAAGAAAAAAATCGGTTTAAAAAAATTAAAAAAAGGTCATTTAGAGAAAGAAACGCAAAATAAACATAAGTAAGTTTTCGGGCTAAAAGTCAATTGCAGCCCTTGTCAAATGATAAAATAGAAGAACCAGATGAATTAAAATGCTTTAAATGTAAAATTTTATTTAATGAAATTAAAGGTGTTATACAATGTACTCAAACTGTAAACAATATTATATTGGTAAGTGTGAGAACATAATGGATATGAAGGGATTTCATAAAAAAGCATAATGGAAATGTAAAAATTGTGGAGGTGAACCTGAAACAAAATGCGAACTAGACGTGCCAGAAAAAGAAGTCAAGCAGATCAAGTGTCTGCAGATGATGATTAGATAATATATATTCGATGCTAAATAAGTTGGTCAAAAACACAAATAAAAGAAATAAAAAATTAATTTACTTGTAGTAGAAAATAAATAACTAAAAGAAGAAG
Organism: Brassicogethes aeneus; assembly: GCA_921294245.1. NCBI lineage: Eukaryota > Metazoa > Arthropoda > Insecta > Coleoptera > Nitidulidae > Brassicogethes > Brassicogethes aeneus. The sequence continues at coordinate 4,685,952 of OV121137.1, forward strand.
TATTGCAGTTAAAATTAAATAAAAATATACATGATGGAAACTTCGAAAATAATAAATCAAAATAAATTCAAAAAGAACTTAGACAAAAAGTAGACCCAGTTGAATTAGGTGGTAGACTTTCTATGGGAAGAGAAGTAAAAAAGGTGGTTTATTAATAAATTGTGGAAGAGACAATAAAATTGAAAACATCCAAAATAAGATACAGAACAAGTTAGGGGATAATTAAAATTGTTAATATTAATGGTGAATTAAATCAGGAAGATAATGAAACTATAACTAAAAAAATAATAAGACAAATATCAGACCTCTGAGTATATTACCTGCTGTCTTAAAAATATTAAAAAAAATTATATTAATGCAGTTAAGAGAATATCTAAATAATAATAATATTTTGACATCCTTACAAAGGTAGTGTTTCGAACAAATTTTAGTACCCAAACAGCCTTATTAAAAGTGGTTAATGATATTGATAAAGCCATTGACAATTCGGAGTTGATCTTTCTAGTTTTGCTGGACCAAAGTTAAGCTTTTGACATAGGCTTTGAACTTGGAATTGTTACTGGCGAAGTTAAGATTCATTGGTTGCGATCAGGATGTGGTTTTGGGTACTCAAATTATTTATATGGCCGAAAACAATGTGTCAGATATAATGACTTTCTTCAAATAAAGAACGGTGTTCCACAAGGAAGTATCTTAGGGCCCATTTTATTTTTAATTTTTATATTTGACATTCCTGATTGTTTAAAATATGGCAAATACCATTTTTATGCGGATGATATCCAATTATATTTGTCGTTCAATGTTAATTCTTTGGAAGCTGCTGCTGCATCACTTAACAGTGATCCTCAGGGTATTCTACAGTGGTGTACAAATAACGGACTAACAAAACAGCAACTTTGTGTATTGGTAATAATAAATTAAAAAATCTAATTGACCTAAAGTCTAACAACTTAATGATTCAAGATTAAAACATAAAATGGGTGCAGTCAGCAAAGAATCTGGGCATTATTATATATATCTATAGATGAAAGACTCAGTTTCGAAACTCATGTTAATAAAATATATTTCACTTGTATGATGAAGTTATGATGAAATCTAAAATACTTTAAATCCAAATACAAAACTAAAATTGATTAAAAGTTTAATATATCCAAATGAGCAGGCCCGTTCCTAGGGTATCTGGCGCCTACGTGCAGCATTCGTTGGTGCGCCCCTTTTATATTTAAATATAATACATTAAATATTTTAATTTTAAGCCCTTAAATTTAAAAATATATATTTTGCGACAAACTGGCAATATGTACTTGAAAATATAAAAAACCGGTTTAATTAAGTATAAAAAATATTTATTGAATTAGTCAAAAATGACTAGTTTTCGAAGTAAAAAAGCAGTCACTAATAACTTTAGTCCACAGCAAGCAGTTTGTATCCCGGAAATTTAATAGCGTATTATTATGTAGAATTGTCCCTTGAATCCGAAAATACCGTTAAAAATTATGAAAGTAAAGCAGTTTTTAAGATATAGTCAATTCCATATTTTATGGAAAATTTACTAAATCTCAAAACGTTCTACTTTTATAACTTTTGACATTTTTGCATTAAGCGGACAATTTTACATAGGAGTTGACAGCTAAATGTCCGGGATACAAATGGCTGTAAACTATTGTAATTAAGTATCTATGTATAATGTGATAATATGTATAATGTAATAATAACAATAGTTTACAGCCATTTTGCCCACCATATCTCACTATGATTTTCTTGTGTAGTTTGACTCACTAAATGCGAAAAGCACACTTTTTTTCATGGAATTCCACCCTTAAGCGTTTTAGATATATAAATTTTCATTTTTTTTTAATTTTTTAGTTTTTAGCTAGTTCTAATTGATCGAATTGACCAAACAAGCACTTAAATCAAAGGTAATTGAGCCCTTTACAACTTCCTCTTGTATAGTTTTGGTATCGGTCCAGTAGTTTGATCAGTGGCGTGCAGGACGAGCCCCCCAGGGCCCGCGGTGCGGGGGGGCCCCCGACCTTAGGGGGGCCCCGTAGAGAACCACATTGGGTGGTATAAGTGACAAAGGGGCCCCAGCTCAAAATTTGCGGGGGGGCCCCCGATCACCTTTGCACGCTACTGAGTTCGATGCTAGCGATTTTATTTAGTTGAAAAAGTCCCTTTTTTAAATCGAGGTCGAAAATTTACATATCTTTCTGGGAAAGATAGAAATCAGAAAGATAAGTCCAGTTTGATTTATTTTACGTATAGACAATACCAAAAGGAAAAAAATAAGCTGCTGTTGATAAAAATCCATGAATAGATGGCGAAGTTATGAATTTTTCAGTGGAAGACCAAAATTCAGTTTTTTGAGAATTTTTATATAATCATGGCTGCATCCCAGAAGCTGTGATACCGCCGCTACATAGCCTTCATTTGCTGGTGAAAACGTTCTCCGTGCTCATTACTTACGTCACCCAGATTGTCCGGGTTATTTACGCACTCGAACTCTCTACTTCTTTTACTCATTTTACACTTTTTATTAACTAAATAAAACCATAATAAAAATACCTTGTTGAAATATCAAAAAATAGCAGTAAAATGTCACTATGCCAACACGAGAAACAAAAGAATTCACGTTTGCGGAGTCATGTTAAATATAAATTTTGAATAATGTTTTCGGTGAAAAAGTACGTAAAAAAATTTCAATCATGCACTTTAATTAGGTTTTCATTCATTGTTATATTTTTATAAAAATGTAAGCTTTACGAACAAAAAATGTTTGATTTAAACCTTTCCCAGGACCATGTTTTGCCATAAAAACGATTTTTTTAAGTTATTAAAATCGCTAGCATCATTACAATACTTATTCGATATGTATGTAAAAAATTTACAGGGGTCAAATACCTTCAATTTAAGGGCTTGTTTGACCAAATCGTTCAATTAGACTTCAAGCTATACTCAAAAACGTCAAAACAAAAAATTAAAAAAACATTTGAAAATTCATATTTCAAAAACGCTTCCATAAAAAATACCTATGAGTGTGATTTTCGTATTTAGTGAGTTTTTTCGATGTTGTAAACTAATGTTATTAGTCGCTGCTTTTTTGCTATAGCAATAAGACTAATTGAATTAATCATTTTTGATTAATTCCTTTTTTCAAGAGTATACTCTTTAAAATAGAATTAGTCAAAAATGACTAATTTAATTAGTCTAATTGCCATAGCAGCGACTAATAACAGCTTATAATCTCGTTACAAAGTCATGCACTGTGTAGACTACTGTTAAACTTTGCTAACGTCAACTATCAAACAAATACTAAACATATTATGACCATTTCTCTCCTTTTATTTTGATCCTCATATCAAGTACCTACTGATTTTGCCCCCAAAATGTTGCGCCTGCGTGCGTGCACGCACTGCACGCTCGCCAGGAACGGGCCTGCAAATGAGTATAGTACAAATGTGTACTATTATTTTTTAACTATACCTATAATAATTATACATTTAAAAATGTTATAAAAACCCGGATACAGGAAATGGATTAGTTTATTCTTTCTTTTTGTTTTGTTCTTTTATGGATACTTATCTTAGTACTTGTATTTTTCCTTTTGTTTTGATTGTTTACATATATATAAATATTTTACAATAAACGTTTATTATTATAATTAATATTATTATTGTTATTATTATTTTTCATTAAGGTGCGTCGGTCATTGGCACCATAACCGGAGAGGAAAATTCTCATGGACACCCTAACATTACGCTGGGTAGTGCAGGACTCTTATCGGCTACAAACCTCTCCAGACTACATTTAACAAAAAGATCAATAAATAAACAGGTAGGCATGATTAAATAATAAAATAAATGATTTATACAAAAATGGGACTTAGTATCACAGATGTTACTTTAAATTTTATTTAAAAATCCAATTTTAATCCAATTTTACTAAGAATGTTAAGAATTTGTTGAATATGAATTGAATTATATTCAAGCTTTCTTTTAGTTGGACCTTACTATGGTTTACTCAAGGTGTGCCTGAACGAAGTTTAAGTCACATAAAAGTGCCGCCAAAAACTGATTGCAGTTTCTTGTTCGGGACCCTTTGGTGACTTAAAAATGATATTTACCAAAATCCTAGCTGCTCCTCTGTTCGAAATTTTTTGAAAATTCATAATTTTTTTTTTAATTTTTGGTTTATCTTAAAGTCTACCTTTGACAGAGTTAAAAAAAATATTTTTTTAGAAATTTAAAAAAAAAGCAGTTAGAATTTTGGTAAATATCGTTTTTAAATCTCCAAAGAGTGCCGATCAAAAAACTTTAACCAGTTTTTTGTTCAAAATTGAAAACTACTAAAAAGCCTAAATTAAACAACATTTTAAATATCCTCTAAGCGTTATTTTATTAAATTATATTAAAAATATATTTTTTTTTAAAAGGTTAATAAAAATACCATTTTGTAACCTGATAAACGTAGAAATGTCTAAAAAAATAGGGATAAATCTTTTTTGGGTGTTATGCCAAAATCATAAATTTACGCTTTTGCTTTATTAAAAAAATCAATTTTTGGCTAACTCTAAATATATCAAATGATGTGAACAGTGCTAAAAAGTATTTTTTAATTCTCCTCAATAATATACTCTAATTTTATAAAAATCGGTGTACAAATGTGTACTCTGTCAAAGGTAGACTTTGAAATAAACAAAAATATAAAAAAAAATCATGAATTTTCAAAAAATTTCGTTTAGGCACACCGTGTACTCTTTTATTATGTAAGGAGAGACATTCAACAAGAATGTGTCTCACTGAAAGTACTTCAACACAGCCTTCACAGGTAGGTACCTCAGCACCTTGCAGGAGGTAACATTTGGTAAGATTGGTGTGCCCCAACCTCAACCTCGTTATAAAAACGTTGCTTACGGCTCAACGTAGATGTTTTGCATCCACTTACCAAGTCGATTATATTATTTAAAAAATTATCCTTTTCTGTTCATTCCTCAGTACATTTCGCTATAATCCTATCTTTAATATTTTTGTAACCTAAGTCTTTTTTACTTTCAGGCTTTGAAGATCGTCCAGATATTCAACAGTCTAGGGTGGATTATTGAGAACAAATGAAGAGTCGCCGACCGGCATGTTTAGGTGCAATTCATCACCCATCAGTCTGGCCTTGGAAATAGATGATGACGTCATTAATAAGATAAGGGTGGACAAAGTTGGCAATTTGCCATTTTCTGCACTTGGCAATGTAAGATAGTGACAAAAACAATATTCTGTTTTACAAAGACATAATACCAGATTCTACGTGAAGACTATGATTGGGTGTTGTCGGAAAAGCTCCTACAGCATATCGTATTCCCGCATTGTGTAACACATTAAGTGGTTTTAATGTGGACTTTGGAGCGCACCAATATACCGCATTCGGTTTTTAAGAGTGGGAGAATTATTTTTTAGAGTGGGAGACGCCGAGACTTGGACAGAGAGATGGTATTCGTAATTCAGCAGTAAAACGTTCCCCGGCGATTGGTGATGAAGTTTGTTCTGGATTATTAATACGAATTACGCTTTATTAAGTTAATTTACTTTTAAAAATTATTCAGATACATAAAATGTAACGTAATCACTTTTAAAAGTAAATTATTAATTAAAGGTGTAAAATCATTATTTGTTTTGAATTTAACTAAAAGTTTTTTCTTATAAAAAAACATTTAAAAAAGTTGCAGTTTTATTCTCAGATATATGATCAAATGTGGTACTGCATTAATAGTATATTCTGTAACAAGTTTGGAATACGGCAAATTTCGCTCAAGTGAAAAGTTTGTCACACGAGCCGAAGGCGAGTTTGACGGTTTTACTAATATGCAATTCCAAACGTGTTTCAGACTAAACTTTTTCTACTTTTCCAAAAAATACCATAAAAAAATAATTTAATTCGGAGAAAGGAAGGTTAGATCGGTCTAAAATTTGTTGAATATTAAACACAGAGATGTCGCCACTAGTATTCATTTCGTGGGGGTAAAGCTTCCACCTTTCTCACTTAAAGCTAAGCGCATGCGCAGCGATAAAGACACGTAGGAAATTGAGTGTTTAAATCCCCTCATTGGTGACCCCAAAGTGGAAACTGAATGGGAAAAACGAAGCCTGGTTTTTCATGGACGCTATTCCTACGAAGGCTGTTAATTATCGCATTGCCATTGTGAGTATTTTTGCATAAAATAGTCAACAGCGAGGGTAAGGAGGTTGAAGAGAAGACAGCAATTCTGCAGAATTTCCATTGCTACGTGAGTTGTTATAACCGCCAACCATCTTCCCGCCTCGTTCCAGCCATTTTCCCGCCAGAATTCTCCAACGGTTTTTAAGGGCCAACAACGAGGTCAACTACACCATACAGAAAACTGCATCTGCGATTATCGACAGTGACAGGTTACAGTGCTCTGTGTTTTGTTTCGCAAGCATACGTGATTTGTGCGACACAATAATAGGCAACTCAAGTTACGTTGCATAATTAAACTTAGTTGCCTAAGTGAGGTAACCTAACAATTTAACTGACATTTGACAGTATGTTTATACTTTTAAATTCTGCTTAAATTCTTTTTTATTATATCCGTATTTTTTATATGCGTATTTTTTTTTCTTATTTGTTTTATTCCTACACATAATAGAATTTTCATTTATTTATTTTTACAGAAATATTTTATAATTTAAGTGATTAACTGGGGAAGTGTTGAACACACCCCAGAGATTTTTCCATTTTTTGTACAATTTTTTTTTTTTCTATGTATAAAATAAGCTAAATTAGATGAATTTGTATTGTATTTGAATGGAAAATAAATTTATTATTATTATTATTAAATATTGTTTATCTGTCATATCTTGCAGCATATTATTTGATAGGCTCTATATATGTAGCAAAATGTCGCTCTCTGAATAGCAGATTAAAGCTATCATGGACGAGGCTAAGGCAGCACAGGAGCGCGTTGGAGATTTGGAACGGCAAATGATAGCAGCCAATGTAGTGATGCCGCGAGACGAGACGAGACGAGAAAAGTCCTTCTCTCGTCTCGTCTCGAGCAGCGAGAGAAAAAGGGTCTCTCGTCTCGTCGAGAATACTCTTTTCTCGCTCGAGAGTGCCTTTCTCTCGTCTCGTCTCGTTTCTCTCGTGGTAAAAGTACCTAAGTATGAATACAAAAATTATTTGGAATGAAATACAAATTCGTTTATATTTTTTTTTATAGAAATTTAAACTAGAAATAAAAAAAAATGTGTGCCAAGACCACACTAATAAAGTAAGACTTTTTACGCCGAAAATGTTGCGCATTTGAATCAAATGGTTGGATCTATGTGGAATAGTTACATCTAGTATTATACACAGGTCTATTATAATAATAGGTGTTTCTTTTAACTTGAGACAGCTCAATATCTCGTGAAATACGCATTTCACAGAAAAATGTCTTAAATAAAAGGTTAATGTGACCAAAGGGGACATTATTTGGTGCTACCGCTAGCCACCCCCTACCCCTCCTTAAGGGTGAAATGGGGGGTAACTTTAGAAAGTCAAATAGATTGACCCGATTTTTTCACAGATTTTTGTAGTACATAAAAAAATGAATAACTTGTATTTGAAACTTTTTTTTTAATTTATCAACAGATGGCGCTGTAATTCAAAATTTAAGAAAATTGGGTTTCCTTGAAAAATGTATTATTTGAAACGTTTGAAAAACAAAAATTAACATTAAATCAACAATAGTCCGCTCTGAAAACAATTTATAACAAATGTTCAAAATGTCATCCTTTCATTTCGACACATTTTTGAATGCGGGTAATGAATTCTGGCTCCACCATGTCCTCCCGAGTTGTAGGAATTGCAGCGTAAACTTTTTCTTTCAAGTAACCCCACAGGAAGAAGTCTGGCAGATCGTTTTCTAGAAAATTCCGGTAATTTTCACCATTTAATGCCGTTCGCCAAAGGTACCGCACCAAACGTTTACCGACCAGAGACGCTGGTGTCGAAATGGAAGGACGACATTTCGAACATTTGTTATAAATTGTTTTCAGAGCCGACTATTGTTGATTTAATGTTAATTTTTGTTTTTCAAACGTTTCAAATAATACATTTTACAGGGAAACCCATTTTTCTTAAATTTTGAATTACAGCGCCATCTGTTGATAAATTGAAAAAAGTTTTAAAAAAAGTTATTAATTTTTTTATGTACTACCAAAATCTGTAAAAAAGGGGTTATCCCATTTGACTCTCCAAAGTTACCCCCCGTTTCACCCTTAAGGAGGGGTAGGGGGGTGGCTAGCGGTAGCACCAAATAATGTCCCTTTTGGTCACATTAACCTTTTATTTAAAACATTTTTCCGTGAAATGCGTATTTCTCGAGATATTGAGCTGTCTCAAGTTAAAAGAAACAGCCTGTATCGGCGCAGTAGTTTTCAATGGATCAAATTATTTGATCCATCCATCTGAAAACTACTGCGCATATATGATGTAACTACTCCACATAGATCCAACCATCTTGTACCTACTGCGCATGTCCGTCATTTTGAATCCGCAATTTTGTTTTTTTAATGGATATCAAATTCTGAATCAGGGACCCCATAAATATCTGAATACTAAATTTGACATAAACCATTAAAGCCGAACGACGAATTTTCGTCATATTGGATCAGACATTTTATTAAAAAAAAAATGGATATCAAATTTGTAATCAGGCCCTCAAAAACCACATGGTGTTTGATGAGTTTATTGAATAAGCAATGCTTATTAAGCATACGGGTTTTTTTAATAGTATAAGGAGTGCCATAGATGTGCTTATACAGGATAAATTTTAAAAATTATTATTATTTTATAAGTACCTATTTTTTTCTTGGTTAACGTTAAGTTGTGTTATAAAATAATAAAACGTTAACCAGGAACAAATTTTGTTTATTATGAAATGCGAATAATGTTCTCATTGGTCCAAATAAATATCGTCATTTATGTGCAAAATTATAATTTTTATGTAAAAAAATTGTGATTATAAAATCGAGAGAACGAGAGAGATCGAGAGAAACGAGAAATTCTCGAGCGAGAGAGGGCATTCTCTCGTCTCGTCTCGAGCGTTTTTTCGAGAGAAAATCGCCCTCTCGTCTCGTCGAGACGAGACGAGACGAGACGAGAGGCGAGAATCTCTCGTATCGGCGGCATCACTAAGCCAATGCAGCAACGGCAAATTTAGAAGCATTGCCCAAAATTCCAGCATTTTTTCGGGCTGATCCTGCATTGTGGTTCATGCAAGTGGAGATCTCGCTTCAGAATGCTCGGGTCACGGCTGACACTACCAAAGCCGAAATCATGCTTGCTGCGCTTGATGTGGAGGTGCTTGGCAGCGTTAAGGATATCATTGCCTTAACACCAGCTCCACAGAACAAGACTTAAATAGCGAATCATAAAGACGTTTGCAGTGTCAAATGAGGCAAAACTGAGGCAACTGGTAAGAGGGCAGATGCGAACTGACGGTAAGAAATCATTGATATTTGGCCGGCTTCGTAATTTAAATGTGTGTAATGCAACTGCCTGAACAACACCGTGGCATTGTTATGTCAAACCAAGCTTCACTTGATGGCATGGCTGAGTTGGCTAAACAACTGGCAGACATTGCATTCAAGCAGCTCACAAATATAATCAGTCAATTTCAAAGTTTCTTCTTCTCAAGCTCAAATTCAGGCATTAATTGAAAGTGTAAAAAAACTTAATGTAAAATTCAATGCTATTAAAGAAAAATCGCGTTCACGCTCAATATCTAGGGGCAATTCTTGCGCGCAGGGAAAACCCAATGATAAAAATACACCCAATTTATGTCAAGCGCATACTAAATACCCAAACTATCCAACGTCGTGTCGAAGTTGGTGCACGGAGTACGCGAACTTTAAAGCAAAAAACTAAGTGCGCCTTCCCTCGCAGAGACAGTTGGGGAGGGTTTTAATGCATTCCGTCGTCTCTACATTCGTGATAAAAAGACAGGTCAATATATTTTAGTCGATACGGGCGCTGACGTTTTTTTAGTCCGGCGAATTGTACCGCGAGTTGGATTTGGGGCTACGTCGACCCAAGTAGAGTTTTTGCATTGCGTCTGTACCGTACGCTATTATCGGCGCAAATATTTTAAATAATCACGGATTGATAGTCAATTTAAAAAAGCGTCGTATCATCAATTCGATAACCGGCAGTTTTTCGTTCGGAAATTGTAGCTCTGCAGCAATACAGTCAATTCATTGTTTTAACCCGAATGTTTCGTTTACAGAATTGTTGTCAAAATCACTGTACATGCAATTTAAAGTTTTAATAGTCTAATATAATTTTTTGGGAAAGCAGAATATTTTATAAAAAGTAACTTTTTATGGTTAATTAATAATAAAAAGTTTCCCATATGTAGAGAACTGTATATTACACACTGTATATTAGGGTGATTCAAAAAATCGACCTTTCTTTTTTATCTTTTTTTGACATAATATCAAAAAATTCGTTGCTAGGCACCTCAAAAGAAGCCTGTCTACGTGTATATAAAAAAAGTGTATATAAAAAGTAACTTTTTTTCGTTAAATTAATAATAAAAAGTTTCCCATATGTAAAGAACTGTATATTACTTCACTTTATATTAGGGTGATTCAAAAAATCTACCATTCTTTTTTTGACATGATTTCAAAAAATTGGTTGCTGGGCACCTTACTATTTAGAGTAAAATCCTCTTCATTGCAATTTTTCATTTTTAAAGTAGATACAATTTTCCGATACTTGGCCATTGAGAATTTTTTTATTTTTGGATATCGCCCTCTATAATTTGAAGACTAGCATGTATACATTTATAAAGCCACGATCACTAGAACTACACAGAACACAAGCAAATAATATTATGTTTGGTAATAAAATAAAGAAAAATACTTACAACATCGATGAGCTGTGATAGTTTTAGCTTGATTTTAACGGTAAGGGCATCGGTTACGTTAATTACGGGTCTAACCAATTTATTATAATTTGACAGTAGATCGTCATAAAGTCTTTTGGCGTCGGGATTACCGGAACATCCTGCAAAATAATTAAACAAATGTTACATATAATTATTTAATTATTCCAGATATGCCGATTGTTCTCAAAAGAGGACGCCTGTCACAGATATCTTTAGTATAAAAATTTTATACATACATTATTGTGTTAATAAGATATCAACAAAGTTATGTGTGTCTCCAAAATAGTACTTATTTACATTGGGTGAATATATTGATTCAAAAAAGAGTGCTGTGGACCTTCGACCGAGTGGGTAGGTTTTTATTTTTGTTTATGCATATTTTGTGTTTTTTATATAAAAGTTACCTTTAAGTGTAGTCTGTAAAAATTGGCTGCAACAGTTAAAACTGCTTTTATCGTACTGTACTATTTTAAGGACAATCGGCATTTTAGCATGCAGATAATTGTATTTTTTTAGAGGTCTAACTTTGGATGAGCTGCTACGCAGACTTGAAGAATGCAATGATTATAACCGAAATAAAATCGAGATTGTTTTTTTTACCCCCGTAAATTCCTATGGGGATTTCACAGACGAAAATTCAGGTGATGAGGAAACCATGACTTTAAACAACTTACCTGGTTCCCATCTAGGAGCCGAGGCCGAAATATTACAATATGATAATAAAGATAATGTAGAAGAAGAAGGTTATGTAAGATTATCTCTTACACGAACTGCTAATAAGAAAAATTACATTTGGGTACAAAATGATAATATCATATATATGTATATATTATATAATATATATATATTATGTATATTATACAGCCGTCTAGAGTCGAATGGCCAGCAATGCAAACAGTAAAAAACAACTTGAGTCCCACTGAAATTTTTGACCAATTTTTTGATAAAGATATAATAAACATGACTTTCAGCAATATGTATGCCAATAAGAAAAATAAAAACGGAAATATGACGCACACCGAAATGACATATATTAATATATTTAAGGGATAAAATCAACTAAATTGGTGAAACAAATGATAGAAACAAAAGCAATAATATTAATTAGTAATCATTTTAATAAAATCATTAGAAAAATACAGTAATGAAGTATATCTTCTTTTTAAAGTGTTTCGTGTTACAAAATACCGCGCGCGCCTAACGTTGGCTAACGGAGGGTTTAGATGCAAGTCGGCACGGGTTCCCGTTTATAGAATGAGCTGAAATTTTTACTGGGAGTATATAAACAAGTAATAAATATAATTAGAGGGTATGCGTAAAAAAAATAAAAATAAGGGACACCCTAATGTACATATTTTTATCAGTATTGGGACTATTTTATCAAAAACTGAAATATAAAAAATAGGGGATTTCGATTTTAGGTATACCGAAAATAAAGTCATGATCGTAAAATAATACACTTAATGTGGCTTTACATAATTTACAGCCTTAACATCAAGTTACTAGATTCTCCCAAAAAGAAAAAAAACATAAATTAGCCTGATTCTGTGTATAATAACGACCAATTTATGGGTGGACTAGTTAGGTGCTACCAAAACATCAGCGTCTATAGAACTTCCATTAAACTTATATTAAAACCAATTAAAAGCAATGTCGTGTCATATTTCTTTTTAAAAATACCCGGTCAACATTTAACATAAGACAGTATTGCCGTTATGTAACATAGGAGTTACATTGTTCCTAAATTGCAACGCAACAGTTACCTAAAATAATGGTAACATTGTTCCGTTCCAAGTTAACCAATAGGCAATATAACAATAACGTAACATTGTGATACTATTGTAATGTAAGAAAATTACCAATAAGCAATGTAACATTGTGAAACTATTGTAATATAACAAAATTACCAATAAGCAAAGTAACAACAACGTAACATTGTAAAACTATTGTAATGTAACAAAATTACCAATAATAATAATAATAATAATAATAATAATTTTATTTCTGCTATTACCTAATAGGTTTACATCGTCAAATATACAGTGGAGTATGTTAATTCATACAATAATTAAATAATTTTAATAATACATGTTAAATATAATAAAAACACTAACAAAACACTAAACACACACTAAAAAAATATTGCTGATAAATATTGAATATGTTTAAGATAAAATTCAAAACTAAATTTAAAATAATAAGAAAAAAAAATTCAAACATTAAAATTAAAATTAAAAAACTCATTAGAGTCGTAAAAAACATTATTTTTAAGAATGGAGACTACTTTTTGTTTAAAAGAATTAAGGGGCAGTTCCTTTATTTTATTAGGTAATTTATTATAAAATTTAATGCCCATAAAATCGGGAGTCCTTTCACTTCTTCAAAGTCTACTAAATTTTGGTATTAGTTCACCTTTGTTTCTTGTATTCTAATTATGTTGTATTATATGGGAATTATACAATCTTAAGTTATTTTTAATATATAAAAGATTTTGCAGAATGTAAATGCTTGGGAAGGTCAATATTACCAGTGCCCTGAAGGCCCCTCTACAGTCATCGCGATACTCAAGTCCGGCGATGATCCTAATAACTTTTCTTTGAAGCGAGAATACTTTATGAGCTTCTGCTGCATTACCCCATATCAATATAGCATATGACATTATCGAGTGACATAATCCGTAATATGCAGTTAATAAAACGTTGGTTGAAACATTTAAATTTCTAATTAGAAATATATTTGTGGAAAGCTTTTTGCATATTTTATTGATATGTGTATCCCACTTTAATTTAGGATCTATATGAACTCCCAAGAATCTCACTGCACTCCGAAGACCAATGTCATGCTCTCTCAACGAGAATACAACTACATTTGTTTTATCCTCATTTAACAGTAAGTTATTGCTCAGGAACCAGTTTTTGGCCCTTGACTGAATCTCATTGGCCTGTCTCTTAAGAGCCTCCAAATCTCTGTGCCTCACCGAGATTGTTGTATCGTCCGCAAAGAGAACATGACTTATCATTGCTTGATGGTATGGTAAGTTATTAATAAAGATTAAAAATAGTAGGGGGCCAAGTACGGAGCCCTGCGGCACCCCTATTGTCATTATTCTCCTTGAAGACGTTACTCCATTTACCCGACATACCTGGCCTCTATTGGTGAGATAGGAATCAATAAGTTTCAAAGCACTTTCAGAGAACTTATATTTAATTAGCTTTTGTATAAGCAAGCCATGAGAGACGCAGTCAAAGGCTTTACTTAAATCACAGAATATTGTGTAGTTATATTCAAGTTTTTCAAAAGCTTCCAGGATACTTGATGTTAAATCAAGTATACCTGAAGTAGTACTGTGTTTCTTTCGAAACCCATGTTGACACTGTGAAAACATTAAATGTGATTCAAAATGCAGTGAGATTCTCGAAGCCATACACCTTTCAATGATTTTTGAAAATATCGGTAGTAGAGATATTGGTCTGTAGTTATTTTTATTATTCACCTCGCCCTTCTTGTGTATGGGCACTACCAGAGCCTCCTTCATCACGCTGGGAAATGAACCCTCCTTAAAACAAGCATTAATTAATTTTGTCATTGGAATGGCAATGAGATATTTTATGGATTTTAAAAGATTTGTATTAAACCCATATAGGTCTTTACTATTACTATTTTTTAGTCCTTTGATAGAATCCATAACTTCAACAAAGGAGACCTGAGAAAAGTTAAAGTCTGTATTTGGTACTGATACGTATTCAAAATTTTCAAAAGGATTGCGTGCTTGCTGGTTGACATTAATGTCTTTTATAAAATCTTTTGCTATATTTACAAAAAACAAATTAAATTCCTCTGCATTTATAGTACAGGAAACTTCTGCTTTTTGTTCATGTCTGCTTTTATTAATAATGTTCCACATGCTCCTGACAGAGTTTACAGAGTTTTTAATTATTCTATCATTATAAACTTTTTTTGCATTATTAATTGTTTTTCTATATGTACTTCTAAAAATATTTTTTTGTTGTAATAATTCCTTGCTTAGTGTCCGTTTATATATTTCATCTAGAAAGTGTAGATGCTCTCTCATATTTTTTATTTCTGTAGTAAACCACTTATTGTTGTTATTATCATTATTTTGATTGGACTTTATAAGGACTTTTTTCTCCGGAAAGCATCTATTAAAAGCACTAAAAACATCATCAGCAAACATAGAGAACTTGGCTTCAGCACTAACACTATTATAATTAACATAGTCGAAGTTCAACTTCTCAATAAGCAATAAAACAATATCGTAACATTGTGAAACTTTTGTAATAAGTTTGTTACGTGTTACCATCTCGGCTAGGTATATAAACGAAGTTAAGACAGCGCACCATGACCATTTGTATTTGGACCTCAAACAGTCAAAGTGGGAAATAGGAACCTATTTGCAATCGTCAGGTTATGTAACTGTAATGTTACATATTACGATCATTGCATAACATTTTGGTTAATGTTACGTTACAGTTATGTTTCACTTTCATAACGGCAATGTAACTTTGTCATTGTTATGTAACAATGTTACTTCAATGAGTGGGAAATAGAAACCTATTTGCAACTGTCAGGTTATGTAACTGTAATGTTACACATCACATTCGTTACATAACATTTTGGTTAATGTTACGTTACAGTTATGTTTTATTTTCATAACGGCAATGTAAAATTATTATGTAACAATGTTACTCCTATGCGTTGGAAATAGGAACCTATTTGCAACCATCAGATTATGTAACTGTAATGTTACACATCACAATCGTTACATAACATTTTGGTTAATATTACGTTACAATGTTAATAGTTAAAATGCCCCCAGGATATCACTGCCCTGCTGAAAATGACGGGTAATATCGGATGATTGCGGATAAAAAACCAATCTAGTTTTATGTCCATTTATATCTGTTTTCATCCGACATATCTGATTTTACCCGGCATGACGGTTTTTATCTGAAATTGCGGGTATAAATATTATCCGCGAACGTCGGGTTTTATTTATTTAGTTCTATGTCTGCTTTCATCTGGTTTCATCCGCAAATACCTGTATTCGGGTTTATATCTGCATTCACCCGGTTTTATCTGATTTTATCCGCAAACGTCTGATGTTATCTGATTCTATATTCGTCTGATGTTATCTGATTTTATCCGCAAACGTCTGAAATTGCGGGTATAAATATTATCCGCGAACGTCGGGTTTTATTTATTTAGTTCTATGTCTGCTTTCATCTGGTTTCATACGCAAATACCTGTATTCGGGTTTATATCTGCATTCACCCGGTTTTATCTGATTTTATCCGCAAACGTCTGCTTTATCCGATTTCACCTGCAAACATCTGCTTATATCCGCAAAGATCTGCTTTTATCTTTGAACATCTGCTTTAATCCACAAACATCTATTTTAATCCGCAAACATCTAATTTAGTCCGCAAAAGTCTGATTCATCCGATTTCACCTGCTAACATCTGCTTTTATCTGTGAACGTCTGCTTTAATCCGAAAACTTCTGCTTTTATCCGCAAACATCTGCATTTATCCGCGAACGCCTCCTTTAATCCGCAAACATCTGTTTTAATCCGCAAACATCTAATTCTATAGAATTAGATATATCCGCAAACGTCTGCTTTTATCCGCAAACATCTGTTTTAATCTGCAAACATCTGCTTTTATCCAAAAATATCTGATTTTATACGCAAACATCTGCTTTTATCCGCAAACATCTGCTTTTATCCGCAAACATATGATTTTATCCGCAAACATCTGATTTTATCCGCAAATATCTGGTTTTATCCGCGAACATCTGCAAACATCTGCTTTTAATTGCAAACCTCTGCTTTCATCCGCGTTCGGTTTGCCTGCATTTCCTTTGTCCATTTCGATCCTGTTTCGTACGCAAACGTCTGGTTTCATTCGCGCTTTTTGTTTTCCTTTTTCTCGTGTATACTTTAGTTTAGTTTACCTACTTTGTCAAATTTTACTGAGCTTTAACTAACTGGTTGTTAGCCGTTCACGGCACACAACTTTATAACTCTAAAAGGAATTATATGAATCTGTAAAGGAAATAAGTTAAGTTAAGTAGGTATATTACAGATTTTAAAAAATTTTAATTTTAAAAATCTGTATTTTTGCTCGCCCTGTACAACAAAATGTATTTAATGTTGTTGGGTTTTGACAATTAAATCTTATTTTGTTTTTTATAAATATCAAGTAGTTCTTATTTTATATTGTCATAGTAAAAAATAATAAATAAAACAGTTTGTTAATTTTGCTGTAATTAAAACTTTTAATAATAAAAGTTGGAATCAGATATAAAAGTATTATTTCAAGTTCCACGTTCCAACTAAAGTCTACAGGTTATGGGCCCAGGGCTACGCGGCAAATAAAAATTTAATTTTAATTCAATTAAAAAAAAACAGAACAATGGCAGAAGAAACAGAAAAATACAGAATCTCATTGTTTGACGGCTCAAATTTTGATAATTGGAAGTTCCGAATTGAAACCCTATTGTACGAAAAGGATTTACTGCAATATGTAACCGAAGCATACAAAGAAAAAGTTAAGTTCCTCGAAAGTGACAGCGAACATCAACGAACAGCAAAACAACAGCAATTGGCCGAACACGAAAAAAAGGACCGAAAATGCAAATCACAAATCATTCAGCGGATCGCCGATAGTCATCTGGAGTATGCCAAGGATAAAATCTCAGCATTTGATTTGTGGAGTACGCTTGAGAATACGTTTCAACGAAAAGGAATTGCTAGTCAATTGCTTACTCGTAAGTCCCTTCTAAGTTTGAAATTCGATGCGAAAAATGATACTCTTGGTAATCATTTTTTGAAATTTGATAAAATGGTTAGAAATTTGCGATCAACGGGTGGAAAATTGGAAGAAATTGATATTGTCTGTCATCTTTTGCTGACAATGCCCCCCGAATATGACAATGTGGTAACAGCTATTGAAACTTTGTCAACAGAAAGTTTAACTGTCGCGTTTGTCAAAAACAGATTATTAGATGAAGAAAATAAAAAGAATGATCTGACAAATACTAGCGGCGGAGAACTTCCGTCATCGACGGCTTTCGCCACGCAGCAGAAAATGTATCCGAGACCTGGTCAAAAGCAAGTACAAGGAAGTTTATCGCAAAGGTTCCCTTTTAGTTGCAACTATTGTAAGAGACGAGGTCATCGTTATAGTGAATGCAGAAAAAGGGCATATGACATGAAAAATAAAAATTCTCAGAGTGCAGGCGCTGCGACAGCACCAGAAAACGACAGCAATTATTGTTTTTCAGCCTTGACAGGCAATCACACAAGCGACAAAGTAAAATGGTTCCTCGACTCGGGAGCAACGGAACATTTAATAAGCGAATCCGTTAGGCTATCCAAAACAAAGAAACTTGACGCACCAGTGAAAATTAAAGTCGCAAAATCTGGATCATTCCTAGAGGCCAAACTTACCGGGGAAATTCAACTCACAAGTATAGTAAATGGAAAGGAAAATACGATAACGGTAAAAGATATTCTGTCTGTACCAAAACTACATTACAATTTGTTGTCGGTAAGAAAGCTCGAAATGAATGGATTTCGTATAATTTTTGAAAATGGCCGTGGTTTAATAATGAAAGAAGACCAAATTATCGCAATTGCTATCAGAAATGAAATACAACTTTATGAACTGAATTTTAGAAAAGCTGTTGTTGCTAATCTAATCACGAAAAATGAAGAATATCAACTTTGGCACAAAAGGATGGGACATTTGAATTTTATGGACGTTAAGAAGATGCAGAGTCAAACCAGTGGAATGAAGATTGATTTTTCAAAAGAAACGAAGAAATTATGTCCAGTATGCATTGAAGGAAAACAACCTGCTCAGCCACACAATCAAGAGAGACAACGAGCAACAAGACCACTGCAGTTAGTGCATAGCGATCTCATTGGCCCCATTAATCCCATTTCTCATGATTTGAAGAAATATGTACTTACCTTTATTGATGACTACACACATTTTACTGCGAGTTACAATTTGAATTCTAAAAGTGAAGTTTTACATTTTTTTAAGATTTTTCAAGCAATGGCGACTGCTCATTTTAACATGAAAATAAGCCGGTTCAGATGTGATAATGGAAGAGAATATATTTCGAAAGAAATCAAAGAATTTTTTGAGAATTGCGGAGTACAGTTCGAATTCACAATTAGATACACTCCAGAGCAAAATGGAGTTGCGGAGAGAATGAATCGCACCATTTTAGACAAAGCTAGGTGCATGCTGTTGAACTGCAAACTCGGAAAAACATTTTGGTCAGAAGCGGTTCCAACTGCGGTCTATTTAATTAACAGGAGTCCGACTACGACTCTGAATGGCAAAATTCCGGCTGCATTTTGGTTCGGCGACAAACTCAATGTTAATAAGTTGAAGATTTTTGGATGTATCGCCTATCTGAAAATTCCCAAACAAATTCTACAAGGAAAATTTGACTCAAGGTCAATTAAATGTTTCTTTATAGGATATTGCTCAAATGGATATAAATTTTGGAACCCAGAAGATCGAAAAATCATTTTTGGCAGAGATGCGATTTTTGACGAATCTCGGTTCTCTTTCGATGGTTTAAGCAGCGAGGAATGGATTCCCAACAAAGATGACGAAGTCTCAAACAAAGAAGGTGATATTGTACTTGAACAAATACCAGAGAGGGAAGAGGATAAAGGAGCAGAAAGAGAAAATGAAGAAATTTCAGAAAGCGAAAATACAAAGAAAACAGAAATTTTAGAAGACCAACAACAAGAATATGAAGAAATTTCCGAACGCGAAAATACAAAGAAAACAGAAATTTTAGAAGACCAACAAGAACAATTTCGAGAATCAAAAAGAAAAAAACGATTGCCAACCTATCTTGAAGACTATGCTATTTTTGCAATGCAAGCAGAAACTTTCGTAGAAGATGTACCAAAGAATTTTGAGGATATTGCAACCCGTATAGACAAGGAGGAATGGATGCAGGCTGTAAAAGAAGAAATGGACGCCCTGATTGAAAATAAAACTTGGAAATTGACCACTCTTCCTCCAGAAAAACGCGCAATTAATAATAAGTGGATATTCAAAGTCAAACATGATGAGGACAAGAGTTTTAAGAAGTACAAGGCAAGGCTGGTGATCAAGGGATGTGCACAACAACAAGGATTCGACTATGAAGAAACATACGCTCCCGTCGCCAGGCTAGCAACTTTGAGAACTCTTCTATCGATTGTGATTGAAAAAAATCTTTTGACCTGTCACATGGATGTCAAAAATGCATTTCTACATGGTCAAATTGAAGAGGAACTGTACATGAAAATTCCAGAAGGTTTTAAAAGCAGGAACAATTATGTTTGCAAACTTGAGAAATCCCTTTATGGACTGAAACAAGCACCTCGAGCCTGGAACAAAACTATTGATATTTTTTGAAGGAATTAGGATTCAAAAATTCTGAAGTGGACAAATGTCTTTATATTTTGGGATCTAATGATATTTGCATTTTTCTGGTTTTGTACGTTGATGATATATTCATTGCAGGAAATAATCAAAGAAAAATCGAACATGTCAAAGATGGGTTGAAGATGAAATTTCCTATGAAGGATCTTGGTACTCCACGGATTTTTCTTGGTATCAATATTGAACGAACAGACAACGAAATACGACTGAGTCAACGCAGCTATTTTGAAAAATTGCTGGAACGCTTTGGAATGAAAGATTGCAATCCAACGACCACACCGATGGATATGATGCCTATTTCTGAAAATCAAGAAAAACTAAGTTCAGAAGAAATACCATACAAAGAACTCGTTGGTTGTTTAATGTACTGTATGATAGCAACTCGACCGGACCTGAGTTTTGCTGTTAATTACTTTAGTAGGTACCAACACGATCAAAATGAAGCACGATATATAAAAGGAACACTGAATTACAAACTTTGTTACAAACGAAGAGGAGCAGAAAATCTGATTTGTTATGTTGACGCAGATTTTGGCAGCGAGTTGGACAGAAAATCGACTTCAGGATTTTTGCTACAAGTTTTTGGTAACACTGTTTCTTGGTCTACAAAAAGACAAAATTCAGTTTCCCTTTCGAGTACAGAAGCTGAATACATTGCTTTGGCGACAGCAGCAACAGAGCTGACATGGTTAAAAAATCTGCTGGTTGACCTCAATATCAGCAGCAAAATTCCACCTACAATTTATGAAGATAATCAGTCCTGTATTCACCTACTTTCAAAATGGGAACACAAGCGACTTAAACACGTCGACATAAAATACAATTTTGTTCGGGATTTGCACGAGAAGAAGTTAATAAAAGTGGTATATATCAACACTAAAGATCAACTGGCTGATATACTCACTAAGCCAATTCCGAAGACTCAATTTGTTAAGCTGCGTACGAATATGGGAATTCAAGAATAATAAAAATATGAAGATGTTAAATTGAGGGGGAGTGTTGGGTTTTGACAATTAAATCTTATTTTGTATTTTATAAATATCAAGTAGTTCTTATTTTATATTGTCATAGTAAAAAATAATAAATAAAACAGTTTGTTAATTTTGCTGTAAAAAAACTTTTAATAATAAAAGTTGGAATCAGATATAAAAGTATTATTTCAAGTTCCACGTTCCAACTAAAGTCTACAAATGTATATATATAAATATATATACAAAATTCTATCATTGCTGCGTCCATATATTTATAACATCGCTATTCTTATTGCGTCGACGACCTTACTGCGTCAGTATATCTGACGCAGTAATGTCCAGCGTCTATTTCTTAAAATTTAGTTGATTCCAGCACTTTCTAAGATTCTTGTTAATACAGATCTGTGTAGAATTTACTGCCCAATTTTTGTGTACAAAATTTTTTAATGTCCAACCGCGCACAAAAAGTGTGCAGCAACATACTAAAAATGTGTATATTTAGTTCAACCAATTTGACGATGAGGGCGTTGCGATAGTATACGTTTTCCATAAGTAATTGTGTCAATGTATTTTTTAAATTATATATGAAGGTGCAGATTTAAAGGCAGAAAAACGATGATCATTTTTGTACGCTTATAATCGTAAAAAAATTATCGATTTTCTGTTAATTTTACTATTTTAAAAATAATAAAAGTTTTTCATGTTTGTAGATATAAAAAATCAAATAACACGCAACACAACGATTATTTATTTATTAAAAGTACATATTATTCAAATGGTTTTTTTCAGACAAACCTAATAAAACTGAACTGGTCTTACGTTTACATGAATATGCTTGCAGTTTCTTTCTGGTTGCATCGCGGGCATCTCCGGCAGGTTTATGTAAATACTTTAAATTCGGTCCCATCTTTCTTCCTCATATTGACCGCCCAATCAAAGCAAAACTCCATAAATATCCCCCACGTATATTTATGAAAACTTGTAGTATTTTTGGGAATATTTTCTTTAATAAGCGCGTTTATAGCCAAAACGTTACATATTGAAATTTATTTTATGAAATTTACAGTCTTGGTGTCATATTGTCAGAGTGATTGAAAACTTGTGTTGTTATCAGTTAAATGTTGAAATGATGAAATGGTTTATGTCACATGAAGAACAATAAAATAATTTAAATGGCTGTTTGAACTGTCAAAATATTTTCAGAAAAATTGACTTGCATTTTTTCGTGTTAACCTTTGAATAAAATTTAAAAAATAAAAAAGTCAATTTTTCTAAAAATTTCCCAATTTTTCCGTTTTTTAATTTTTCGCCGGCTCAATTTTTCCGGAAATGGCTTAATGGGCCAATCTGATATTGGAAATTTAGCCCATAAAGGGCCATTCCACCATAATGAATGATTTATTAATTGTGAAGGTAATAGACCTCGTGAAACACAATCACTTGGATTTTCAATTCCATTAATATGATAAAAATTTGCAGGTGCTAAATTCTCCTGAATTTTTCCAACACGATTGGCTACAAATGTTTGCCAACGATGAGGGGAGGAATGTATCCATGATAATGCAATAGTTGAGTCAGAAAAGGCAAAAATTTTATTAATTTTATATCGATTACTATAAGTATCCAATATATGACGTACCAATTTAGATAATAACAAGGCTGCACATAATTCTAAACGAGCTAAAGAAAAAGTTTTTAACGGTGCAATTTTAGATTTTGCACAAATTAAATTTATCGAAATATTCAAATTTGAATGTGTTACATGCATGTAAATACAACAGCCATAAGCTTTAATACTAGCGTCTCCAAAAGCTAAAATATTTACATTACACCCATCAACAATACCTAAATGTCTTGGAATCTTTAACTCGTTTAATCGTGGTAATTCATTTTTAAATTTTATAAAACGTTGTAATATATGTTCAGGAAGTTTATCATCCCAATCACTTTTAATTAACCATAATTCCTGAATCAAAAGCTTAACATATAATATGACTGGTGCTACCAAACCTAATACATCAAATAAACGAGCAATAGTAGAAAGAACTATGCGTTTAGTATAAACATCATTAGACTCTGTCAAATTTGAAGTAAAAGTAAATATGTCAGACACTGGCAACCATTTCAAACCTAAAATCTTCAAAGAATCTCCATCTAAAAACTCCTTTGAAGCTCTATAAGATTCTGGAACCTCTTTTAATAAATCTTTTGAATTACTAGCCCATTTTACAAGATCTAATCCACCACATTTAAAAAGATCAATTAATTCCTTAGAAAGGCTTATTCCTGTTTTAATTGAAGATACTGAAGTAATAAGATCATCCATATAAAGTTCTCTTTTTGCTACATCAGACGCTAAAGGAAATTTATCGTACTCATCATCTGCTAATTGTTTAATAGTACGCATTGCTAAATAAGGACTTGATTTTAAACCAAAGGCTACAGAATTAAAATGAAATAATCGAATAGGTTCTAAATCATTAAACCTAAACAAAATTTTTTGATATTTACGATGTTTTTCTGACATTAAAATTCTTAAATACATTTGTTTTATATCTGCTGTAATAGCAATTGTGAAAAGTATAAAATTTATTAGAAGTGAAAATAAATTAGCTTGTAAATTTGGTCCAGTATGTAAAATATCATTTAACGTTACACCTGTATCAGTTTTAGCACTTGCATCTAAGACCACACGAACTTTAGTTGTTACTTTATCAAGTCTAATAACAGCATGATGTGGTATAAAATAACCACTATTAATATTTTCATCAGAATATGAAATTTCAGATAAATATCCTTTATCTAAATACTCCTTTATTACCTCATTATAAGCTTGACGTAATTCTAAACTTCTTTTAAATTTCCTTTCTAAAAATACGAATCGACGTTTAGCAATAACATAAGAATTACCTAATAAAGAAGGATCATGTTTAAATGGTAGTTCTACAATATATCTACCAGAAAAATCTTTAAAAAAGGATGATTTATAAAGATTGGAATTTCCTCTAAATTCTAGAATTTAGTTAAATTTGCATTTAAATTATCATTTGTTATTGGCCCAAAAGTCCAACTTAGATTAAAATGTGAATGGGAATTATCAAAAAACGTATTAGCAGGTACTTCACCAATTAAAATATACCCAAGTGTAGTTTCAAGCGCTTGTGGTGCAATTAAATTAGAAGGGGACATAATACGACCTGTTAGTAATAAGTTTGGAAATAATTGAGCTCCTAAAATGACGTCAATATCACCAGGTATATTCCAAGATTCGTCTGCTAAAGAAACATTATTTAGGTAATTTAATGATAATGTATTTATATTAGTTGTTGGTAATTTTTCAGTTATATTATCCACTACAAATAAAGTTATATTGTACACTCTTAGAAAAGACCTGGTATTTGTAACTAACTTATTATCGTTGGGGTAAAACTGTTGCAGAAACTAAAATTTTTTGTTTTTTGTAATCAGTACCTTTATATATGTAACTGCTTGCATCATTACCTGAAAAGATTTAGTTTTGTTGTTGAGTATTATTTACTGCAAAAAGGCGATTAAGTTATTTTAACTGAAACTTTGTGTTGGCTAGAAATATTGACAACATTATCTCAAAAAAATCATTTCGGCGGTAAAATGTTTTTGTTGGACCAAATATTTAAGTAACATTCTCAACTGACCGAAATTAGTCCGTGGAACTAACGGTTCGGTTGTATAAACTATGCGTCACCTTTCACACAGCTAAGACACCAGCGGTGTGAAACAAAGTGTCAGTTGGGGATGTTGTCTCTGTAGGTTAATGCAACTGCAAACTTTGTGCATTTCGCGCGCGATTTGTCCAGCCCGGCGCGTGCTTTACTTTTAACCTGTAAACAAACGGTGTTGCACGGCGTCCAGACTTCGGTGGTGTTTGTTCTTTTGTATTTGTGTATCAGCTCGTGTATAGTGTATATTTTAGGTAAGAAACTAGATTATTACAAGAATATATTCTTATGTGTTGGTTACTTATAGATATCTCGAACAAATAATATGGATGAGCGGACTGTTGTAGCAGATTTATTAGGAACATGGGGTTTACCTGAATTGGTTCCAGTTTTTAAAGGTTAGGTATTATTATTGCACTCCTTTAATTACACTATTGTAGTTTTGGGGCCCGAAAAAAAAAATACATAAATGTGAAAATGCCATTCCGACTGAAAATGGCCTCCTGAATCCAATGGTGCCCACCAAAAGTCTCCATCACGTCGGAATTTCGAGAATTTTTTGTTTTGTTACAGCTCAAGTCGCATTTTTGATATAGGGCCTATACTAGAGGCACTCACACTCAAAATTTATCGAATGCTTACCCCTGTTATCATGCAAATATGTTATGTTGTACCTAAGAATCATTGTTAAGTTGTTAAACATTACGGTTTACTGAAGAAGTATAGTCAACTTTCATCTTAATGTACCTATCTGTGTATATTTACCAAATAATCGTTTTTGTTTTATTGTTAAAATACTTATAAATGTTTTCTTAGAGTAATTATTAATTTTTGTTATAATGTTTAAACCAAAATTTGGTGTTTTCAGTTATATTGTTATTTTTTAATTTATAATAAATATTTACAAAACAAACGGGCATGAATTTTCTTTCTCTATTTTTTATAATATTTACAAAAAAGGGTTATATTTACTAAGCAGGTATGTACTGTGGAATAATACCAATTTGTTGTTGCTACTAACGCAAGCATTTAATATTAAATATAACTTAGTTACAGTAAAAAACAAATTTATATTATATCAACTATTAAATTCTTTAAATGTACCTTTTTTCATGTAATTTCAATTAAAAAATAAATTCCTGCATGATACAATGTTTGTTGCGATAAATAGCAAGTGCAGTTGTTACAATTTAGACGCTGCTAAAATGACAGACTAATGTGATTGCATTAAATATCAATTATTTGTATGAAAAAAAAAAACTAATTTAGATGCACTTAAACTTGTTGGTTGGAGCTACCAATATTGGCTGTTCCGACAACAAACTGTAAAAACAAATTTGTATTGGTTCCCACAACATATTTTTTTGTTGTGCCTTTTTTCACTAATAAAATTGGTTCTGGGAACTAAATTTTCATTGCAAATACCAGGTCTTTTCTAAGAGTGTATTTATCAAATGATATTCGTGATTGAATAGTTAAAGAAACATATCCTTTCATTGGAGTTTTAATAGAACCTACTGTATTAATATACGAATTACTTATGGGAATAATGTCCAATTTAAGTTTCTTACAACAAGAAATGGAAATTAAATTATTTTGTGATGCACTATCAATAAGACATCTAATTATAGTTTTATTCCCATTATCACCTAACGCGTATACTTGCGCTGTTGATAATAATACAATAGTGTTTGTATTTAAAGAAGCTTTTGAATGCATAGTAATAGATTGAGTTAAAGGTTTAAAAGTAGAAGATGAAGCTATATTATTTTGCATAGTAGGGGATTCAGTTTTATGTGTTTCAAAGTGTAATAATGAATGATGACGTTTCTTGCATATTTTACAATATAAATTTGATTTACATTTACTTCTAGTATGATTTGACCGTAAACAGTTACCTATTGTATTAATTTGTCTTAATTCTTTAACCTTATCAAATCTAACCTTAGGTGACATATTTTTAAATACTTGACATTCGTAAATATTTGAAGGTAGTGTCTCCCCAGTGTTGCCAGATGTAAAAGTTGAAATTATCGAATTGGGTTAATAAAATTATCGAATTTTCGGAAAATTATGTTACAATAATTGTAATAATTATGTTACAATAATTATTATAATTTAATAATAAAAAAGTGAAAGAAACAGGGTTGAAAATATTATCGAATTTTTAGAATATTATAAAGTTTGTAAAAATAGTATGAAGCTGGATTTATAGTTCAGAAAGTAGCGGTAGCGGTAATGGCGGCCCCTCGCATAAACACTAAACTTACAAGGCGAGGCTGCCAACTAAAAACTGCCGTGTGATTGGCTGGAGTAGCGGTTGAGGTAAGAAAAGATGAAAGATGGTCATCTCTTGCCGCTACGTTCTTGCCTCTACTTCCCTTACCTCTGACAACTATAAATTTTTTCATATAATATTCAATGCCCAACTTGGCTACCTCTACCGCTGCCTCTACCGTTACCTTTAGAACTATAAATACCGTACGGGAATCTATAAACAGCACTACGGTATTGTTGATCTTTTACGGGAGGAAGGAAGGAAATCTATAAATCATGCATTATGCTTAATTAAATTAATTAATCTGGATAGAATTAAGTTAATTTTGTCCAGATACTTGGATTAAAAATTATGTTACAATTATCGAATATGTTACATATAATTTTCAAGCTTTGTTTTTAGAAAAAATTATGTTACAATTCGATAATTATGTTACAAGTGGCAACACTGTGTCTCCCCGACCGTCGGACGGACGTAGAAAAGTGTGTGCTCGACCGTCGGACGGACGTAGAAATGTGTGTGCTCAACCGTCGCATATTTTAACCTCATTTTCAACTAAAGGCCAAATGTAGCAAAGTATTCCTCAAGGTTATGACGAATAGCTGTCATCTTGGTTATGCAGGTACACTGCATTGTGCCATACCAAACTAACCCAAACTTAACAACCCAACCCAACCGACCCCGCCCCATTGGGCCCCTCCCGCCCCATTGTCACAATCCAGCCTGCCCTTAGATATATTATACCTCTATTGCTCAATGGGGCGGGAGGGGCCCAATGGGGCGGGGTCGGTTGGGTTGGTTTGTTAAGTTTGGGTTGGTTTGGTATGGCACAATGCAGTGTACCTGCATAACCAAGATGACAGCTATTCGTCATAACCTTGAGGAATACTTTGCTACATTTAGCCTCTAGTCATTTTCACACGTTTGTTCGTCCGTCCGACGGTCAAGCACACACATTTCTACGTCCGTCCGACGGTCGAGCACACACTTTTCTACGTCCGTCCGACGGTCGGGGAGACACTACCATATTTGAATGATCATTTTTATTACAAATTATACAATTTAATGGCTTGACATCTGTTATTGAAAAAGAATGGGATTTTACAATTGAGTGCTTATTTTTTAAGGAAGAATTAGTGAGTGTATTATGAATGTGAATTTGTAAGTTCTAAAATTTTGACCTGTTGACGAATATACTCAATTAAATCTTTACATGATGGAATTTCTGAATTACTTACTGAATTTTCAAACAATTGTATAATTTGTGGATCTAATTTGTTTAGTGCCAAATGAAGAAATATGAAATCCGAAAGGTCAGTAATATTTAATTGTTTTAATGAACTTAAAGAGGAAGAAAAGCGTTCTATAAAATTATTAAGTTGATTGGCATTATTAGACGCAATCTTAATTTCAAATATATTATTTAAATAAAATGTTCCTAGCGCTCTCTTATCTTGTTACTTTTTTACTAACGAATCCCAGATTGTTACATAATTTTCTTCATCATTCTTCATGATAAAATAGTGAGTGCCTTACCACTTAATTTTCCTATTAAATATTGAATTTTTTGCGAGTTATTTAATTTTGTATTAAAGTGTATATTTGTTTTAAATGCTTCAAAAAATAAGGGCCAATTTTCAGGTTTACCATCAAAATTCGGCATTTCAATTGGAGGTAATTTTATTAAACCACTTAAATCCTTATTTGGTGATGCTTGCGGTAAAACTTTTCGATTTTCCAACACAGCTTCCCTAATATCTTTAATTTGACAAAACATGTTTTCAAAGGTGATCCATTCATCAAATTCAGGTTTATAATCTTTATTATTTTTAATTTCTAAATTATTTGCTTCATCATTTAATTTATTGTATTGTTCATATAAATTTTCCAAATTTATTGTGTTTGTCAAAAATTCCTGAGTTTTTCTGGTGTCAGCCTCATAGCCTCACACGGCGCACATAGGGGTATTTTGTCAATCTAGCCGGTCAAAAATCAATTTCGAAGAAATTGTCAAATGTAATGAAAACCTGGTTCTTATTGCTGTTAAATAATCAGAAAACATCAAGCAACCAGTCCCGGTCTCTCATTGGCTGCACCCGCGCGCTTGTCAAAGTTGAAACTTTCATTATTTCAACTATACGTTTATTACGCGGTTCCTTAGTGCGATAGTTATTAACAAAAAGTAAATATTTTATTGACAACTGATTTTTTTAAAAATATTATTGTGGATATGGATCAAAGAGGTAATAACACATATATTAAAATCATTTTGCTGTAGTTTTTTTAATAGGACATTTATTTTTTGACGTTTGAAAAATAGTTTAAAATTTTTAAAATTTCTAACCAAATTTTACGTTTGAAAGGTTTTTTGTTGTATTTCCGGGTTCTTCCCGGTTATTATGTTAATTGATTATAAGAGTTAATAGTTTATACAATATAATTATAATAAAAATAGCCGCCCATACCCGCCCGCTTTGTTGCTAGGGGTGACAAACCAAGACAGTGTAAAAAATAGGATTCAAATTTGAATTTTAAATTATAATAGGAGAGCTCGTAGCTACTTTGACTAATCTGAAAGGCTAAAATTTTGTGTATACTTCATTTAATGTTAGTAAAATAAGAAAATTTTAGCCAGGCAGGGTTTGCGCGGTTGCAAAATTTCCTCACAATATTTTTAAAATTCAAAATTGTTATAAAATTAGGAACTGGTTTTTGTGCATGGCACTGCCGTGTCACGTATTTATTAGTGATGCGCCGAATACCGATTTGGCCGAATACCGAACATTCGGCACAATAGATGACCGAGTACCGAATATTCGGCAACTATTCAGCAGAGCGTTAGTGGAGTGGGGTCTTGCGCATTACTATAGGAATGTGTCGGTAATATATTACCGCGCATCAGTGGCGGATTTACAGATTTGACGCCTGTAGGCTATTCAACTTTTGCCGCCTCTACTGACCTCTGAAATTCGATACCTTAGTTCACAATCATGGATTTTTTCTTAAATGGCAATAATCTACCTACCCCAACCTAATAATAATTATTTATATATAATAAAATTATTTTAAATACGATATTTAAAATCAATAAAAATTATTAAGTATTTTTTCAATATATTAATATTAATAATACACAAATTTGTTTTATTTAGGGCCGGTTTTTCAATCGTTGGTTAAGTTTATCTTACGGTTAACTTTCTTAGATACTATTGTGTTGACAATAGTATCTAAGGAAATTAACCGTCAGATAAACTTAACCAACGATTGAATTTATGTAAGTTTATATCGGTGGCATCCTATGACACCTACGATGCACAAAATTCTTGTGCATGGTGCTACTGTCATAGATAAGGCATTGTTGCCAATTGGGTTGCTCTCGGAAGAAGCCGCTGAGGCACGGAATAAGCATTTCCGGCTGTACAGGCAGAATTTCGCTAGAAAATTTTCAAGGGCCAAGTGTAACGCTGATATTATAAATAGATTATTACTCAGTTCTGACCCACTGATTACTGACATGAGACCAATCCCCCCAAAAAATACATTGTCATTTACAAGGGAAGCAATTTCTTTGATGATTCCTGCTGTACCTGACATGGAAAATGACTCGGATTCCGATTTAAAGGAGGTTTCTGGAGAAACAGAAATTGATCAGGACGAGGAAGAATCATGGCATTAATTATCATCTTGCGATATAAATTACAGAAATTTTGTTTGAGAAAAAAATAAGTTAATGTTTAATGCAAAATGGTTTTATTTTACAAAGGGTGGCTTTTTTAACTTAAAACAGACATTTCATGTAAAAAGCACTGCAAAAAATACACATAATCAAAATTTAATCATTTCAGGGGTTAATTTATTGGTGCTAAAATTAGTCCCCCTCCCCTCTCCTTGTGGGGCTGGAGGGGGGTCACTTTTAAATCTTAAATGGAAACCCCTATTTTTTCAGAGTATTCTGATTTTTTTGCTTACGTACGATTTTCTTATTTTTTTTTCTATCCCCCCACTCCCTGTAGTTGGGGCGGGAAGTAACTTGGTTTAAAAAATAAATTTGACCATTAACAATAAGAACTTAGAATTTTACTAGGAATTAGGCAGATCATACGTATTATTAGCACTAAAATCAGAATCCGTCAAAAAAGTAGGGGTTTCCAGTTAATATTTTGAAGTTACCCCCCACCCCACCTACAAGAAGTGGGGAGGGGGACTGCTTTTAGCACTAATAAATAACCCTCCGTTATGATAAAATTTTAAATATGTTTATTTTTTTCCAATGCTTTTTACAGGAAATACCTATCTGAAAGTTTTAAGTTAAAAAAGCCACCCTGTATATTTTTTTTCAATATTTTATTATTAACCCTCCGTCGGGCGCAATACTAAAGTTGCGAGTTCGGGCGCAATGCATCTACCAGATGCAATGTTTTGTTTACTGCAAATAAATGAAATAAAAATAGATTTTAAACAGGATTTAAAAAAAGACAAGAGTTATTTATTAAATTAACACGTCTTAGAATAAATAGACAAAAAACGAAACAAGAACAAATAATTATTAATATTAAAATATTAAAAAACAAAACTTAATCTTCTTCAACCACTTCATTACTATCACTAGCATCAAATTTCGAATGATAGCAGTTCTTACATACGATTGTCGCGTGTTCCAAGCATAAATATTTGGCACAGTTCTGGCAAAAGTATTTCGAATACCTCCGTTTTTTATTTTCTAGACATGGTCCACAGGTTTTCCTTTTATTTGTTGAAGCTGCAGCTGAATTTTCATCTTGCGAGTCCCCAGTAGGATTGAATTGTTGCAAGTTTTGTTTTTTATTGCTCTTCGATTTAGATGTTTATCAACCTACTCCCTGCTAAGTTTTTTCAAAAAGTTGCTCCTTTTTTCTGTGGCAATTCCATTTCCTGTGAGCAAAACTTGAGAATTTATACCACTAATATTGAGCATTGTAAAAAATACAACTAATGGCCATCTTCTTGTATTTCTTTGCAAATTGAAAGTTGCACACATTTGGTCGACTAGGTCGACCCCTGCTTTTGTCTTATTATAATATGTTATTATGTTAGGTATTAGGTTATCACCTGTAGCCTCGTCGATAGAATCATCAAAATGCATACTGGATATCAATATTACGTTTTTCCCTTTTTTGGTACATAAGAAACAATCGTAGCATTTTTTTGAAATCCAAATAAACTAGACTTCTCTTTTCTGTTTTTTGTTGCAACAAATTCTAAAGGAAGCGCACTTAAATCTGACAGATTATTTTAAAAAATAAAGAACTATTATTCAAATTATGAATCCAAATATTGTACTTACATCTTACTTTAACAAATTTGCAAACCACAACAATAGACAAAATACTCAAATTTAAATTTAAAGATTTATCGGGAACGGGCGCAATGCATCTGAGAGATTAAAGTTATTGTCACGCACGACGTATTATCAGTTCGACGCCATAACTTCGACTGTCGATAGTTTACGGATAGGCAGGAGGATACACGAACGGCAAGTCGGCGGGCGCAAATATAAGGGAAGATATTTTAAAATATATGGACAAAAATCTAATAGATTCATTGCGCCCGACGGAGGGTTAAAAAACACTTACGATCCCCTAAGGTTAACCAGCGAGTTGTTAAAAATAAAATTAAATTAATAAATAATTTTGACCGGCTAGATCAGCAAAATACCCCTATGTGCGGCGGTCCTCAAGGGTGAATAGGTTGACCAAAAATGTAGCCAAAAAATATGTACTACATCTAATTGTACTCCACTTAGGCTCTCTAAAACCATTTTTGGGTAAATCGCACCTGATCGAAAAGTTGATTTTTTTTAGTTTTAAAAGAAAATTATAAAATTTTAGTAGTTTTTTTTGGTTAATTTTTTTTATATCAAAAGTTTGTGTAATTTTAATCATTATCTTATTGAAAATCACATTCTTTAATCTTCTCAATAACATTTAGTAGTATTTATTAATTGAAATCATAGTTAAGTATCAAATTTTCATCCGTCCTGCAAAAAATTTAACAAAAAAGTAGGTAGGCTAAAACTACTGTGAAATAGAATATAATGTTACAATTACCAAAGGGTGCCATGAAATCTAATAAAACAAAATATGTTGTTATGAAAACACGTCAATTGTTATTGAACAGAGAAAATAAGTTTTATTTAGATGTTTGTGCTTGCTGTGTTATTTAAAGTAGTGTTTTAAGATCAAAGTAATAATGCAAAAAGTCTTTGTGACGGCTGGTGGATTTTGGGTGCACCAATATCTCAGTTATTAGACATGGTACGCATATGCAATTTATAATTCACTAAAGTTTATCAACAAATTTCAAAATTTATTTAAAAAGTCCTAGTATTACAGATTTTATACCATTTTAAAACTTTTATCAATTCTATTTCTAAATTAAAAAAAATAGAAATGATATAAAATCTGTAATACTTGGACTTTTTAAATAAATTTTGAAATTTGTTAACAAACTGTATTGAATTATAAACTGCACCACTTTAATTTGAATTATCTTAATTTGGGGGGCAGGAGGCTGGGGGCACACTAAAAAACTAACTTTTTTCCCAAACTTCAATTTAAATTCTGCTCGCGCAGAACTTGTATATAATGCCATTATAAACTTATATAAATTTGATGTGGGTCCTATGTCTAAAAACTGAGATATGGCCCAAAATTCACCAGCCGCCACATTAAGATAATCATGAAGAAAACCGATCGAAAGTTTGTGTTGTCTGCGGCAGAAAGATAGTTTTTGGTAAATGCAATCCATCAAAATTTATATTAAATGATAGCCTATACAATTTGATAAATCTACACTGCTTTAAATTTGACAAAAATGACAGTAGAAATCCCAATGCAGCATGTGGCAATTGTCGTTTGTCTTTATACGATAGGAGACAGAATATCTTAAAAAGACATCTTCCCAAAAAAGAACCGGGTTTTGACAAAATTGTGCTACATCCAAGAACGAGACTCACATGTCACCATGTAGCTGTCGACTATGTACCATTGCCAGTTTTAAAGGTCACATTCCAACACACAAAAATCCTAAATGGAAGAACAAAAAAGCAAATTTTAGAACATGTAGTGAATGCTTGCAAAAAGTTAGTAAAGGAATTTCCCACAATTGCAGTAAGCACAATTCTGTTGTCCCTACTGTTTTTCTGATATTATTGAATCAAGAAATGGCACTTCAAATGTTGGTTTATATAGAACTCACCTGGGAAAAATATAAAATTAATCGTTTGGAGAATGCAAGCTATGGTTTGAGTTTGAGAAAAGCAGTAGTAGATTTTTCTAGTTTAGTTATTAATGTTTCATGTTTTGTAAAGGTAGTTACCTAATGTTATTGAAAAGATCAAAGGATTAGATTTTTATTCGAGTGTAACCCAAATTACACATATTTTTGATATAACAAAAAAAGTAACAAAAAAAAACTAATAAAATTCCATGATTTTCTCTAAAAACTAAAAAAAATCAAGTTTTCGATCAGCTGCGATTTACCTAAAAATGGTTTTAGAGAGCCTAAGTGGAGTACAATTAGATGTAGTAAATAGTTTTTGGCTACATTTTTGGTCAACCTATTCACCCTTGAGGACCGCCGTGCTCATAGATGACCGAAGGTGCATTTTCATTCAAATTGAGAATTAAATTAAATATAGCCTCTTTTTTGACATTTATGAATTTTAATGACATTTTAAATTAAATTTAAAATTAAATGAAGTTTAATGAAATTTTAAATAAATTAAATTTAGTGGACTGTATAAAGTTAAATTCAAATCCGGCTCGATATAGACCAAAATATGGTGTGTATTTACACCACAGGTTAGTTTTAAATAAATAGCTTCAAAGATTATACTTACAAGTCGTTTTATTTGGCAATATTTACAATAATTGTCATTTATAATTTATTATTTTCTTTCTTCTAATTTTCTTCTTCTGCTTCTTTTTCTAACTTCTTTATTTTGCTCCTTTTTCTAACTTCTTTATTTTCGTTTATTTCTTGTCTTCTTTATTATCTATTCCTTATCTCTTTATTTCTTATACTTCTTTAAATTTATTATTAATGTTTAGTTTTATTTATATATATATTTATATATTATTAAATTATATTGAATTGTATAAATATAATAAATTATTAATATTATATTTTATTAGATTTTTATTATATTTTTTATGTTATTTTTGATGTAAATATTTTTTATTACTTTTTTATTATTATTTTTTATATATATGTATATAGCAACCATAGCCGACTAAATTTATATTAACAAATAGACTTGCAAACAAATCAAAAAAATCTACATACTTAAACTAACCTGTGGCGCAAACTGAATGATTAAACGGACTACCATACTTCTTCATTTCTTTATTACAATAATGTTTTCCAGGTGGGTTTTTTCATTTTATTGATTATACTAATTTATCCATTTTATTTTGACTAGGTCCCTACTGTATTTCTATTTTATTTTATTGTTACTTTCTTTATTATTTATTTATATTATTATTGCGATAAAAACCCTGATATTATTTGTTTTCTTTTTTTATGTATGATATTCCTGATTGAGAAAACAAGCCCTACGTTCAGATGAGTTCGGCCAAATTTGACGCGAAGGATGTTGAAAGTTTGCCAAGCCTTCAAGAGTCCGTCTGCCAATCTTCCAAAGGGGCGTCTGTAAGGGTCCTGTGGTACATAAACTTTTAAATTCACATTTGGCGCTATTTTAACCAAGGATAATTTAAATAATCCACTAAAAATATTATTATAGTTTTAAATTATTTTATGTTTTAAAAACCTATTGAGTTTTAAAATTTCAATTCTTTGTATCTGAACCTAGAAATGAGTACCTTAGATGCAAAACTCGGTTTTTGCAAATTTAAAAAAAAAAAAAAATTGGCTTTAAATTCTGTTTGGTGTTCGTCCTAGATAAATGGCGTTTATAAAACTTGATACATAATAATATATATAATATAATATAATATTATTATGTATCAAGTTTTATGAACGCCATTTATCTAGGACGAACACTAAACAGAATTTAAAGCCAATTTTATTTTATTTTTTAATTTGAAAAAACCGAGTTTTGCATCTAAGGTACTCAAATATTAGGGGTAATTGTTTATGTCTCACATTCCTGCTTGAAGTGGCCGAGATGTTTAAAATATATAATTAGGGAAGAAAGAGGCAGAAGAGTGTAGACTTTCATCCCATACGCATCTTAAAAACTTGTGAAATATATTATAATATAGCTATAGTTTTTGTGATTGTTACCGATTTTCTGCTATAATTAGGTATGTACACTTTTATAAATTGTAATATTTGCTAGTAATGATAAACAAATCCTCGTTTTGGGTTTGCTTAATACATTTTTGCTTATAATTTTAAACAATATTATTTAATTCGCAGTTTAGTCTATGACGTTTATTATTGCTAGTTTATTGGGTCCTAATCATTTTAATATGTGTAAATGGCGAGTGATTTTTGGTAATAATTTTTATTGTATAACTATTTCATTATTTTGGTTTAATATCTTGGGATCGCGCTTACACTGAGTTCCAATCTTTATGTTTTCGCATTCACCATATACACTGAATTACATTTAACTTAAATTTTAATATTTTGTATTGTCTTTATTTTGAGTTACACTGGCCTTGATTTTGTTGTTTCTTTTTGTATAACTTTGTATAACTTTATTTAACTGAAACGTATTTTATTGTTTATGAACCTCAGTCATCTCGGTATTAAGGTATTTATTTATTTTAACTCTTTGCATTTGTACTCAGGCTAAAGCTTTTAACAATTATATTACTATTATAATCTTGGTATTATTTGGGTAAGGTTTATTGTTATTATTATTATTATTGCTATTATTATTATTATTGCTATTATTATTATTATTAAATTTGATATTACCATTAGGTCATATCATGGTAAGGTAATAGTATCGTTTAGCCTTTTGATAGATTCTGGATAGAGACTTTGATTTAAACTGCTTATCTTAGCGCTTTATTTGGAATATTTGATAATGACTTTAACGTTACTATATATGATAAAAATCTCTTTATATTATTATCCAGCGCGACACTTTCTGGTGGTTAGAGTTTTGGCCATGTTTAGGTGTTTCTTGTTATGACTCTCTCCTATTTATTATTTTATTGTATTTTATTTATATTTTATACCATTTTATTTTATTGCATATTGTTTATTTTATTTGTGTCTGTATTTGTAGTTGTGTTTTCGTTTGGAGACTGCTCATACATGAATATTTGAACATGGGTAATATATTAGCATTATTTCAAAAGGATTTATCCTTAGAAGAAAAATAGTGTTTTTATGTTATTACCTATATAAAATCTGTGTGCAGAATTGTTTGTATATTTTCGCAATACTTTTGTCTTATTCTGGACATTGATTTTGTAAGAATATTTGAACATATTGTGATATAGCGACCCTTTAGTGAGATAGGACCACCATAGCTGTCGTTATATCACTTCGCAGAGTATGCAATTGTTCTATAGTGTGGTTATTGGCTACGGTTAAATATCTGCACTAGATTTTTCCATGTTCCCCCCCTTTTAAAAGCATATGAATTCTCTCTATCAGAAATATGTCGTTGCTGTAGTTTATTTATATAAAATAGTATCCTCGTTCAATAATTCGAAGATGCGTGGTAAGGTAAACAAATAGTACAACACTCGGTCATAAAATGACGATTTCTATTATAAATATTTTACCTGAGTACAAAATGTTTTGAATATTGATAAAAACACCCAAATCATATGAAATATGTTTATCTGCTTTTTATGTTATTTTATTCACTTATTATTTATACTGTATTCTTGTGATTATGACCCATATGACTATGTTTTGTTTTGTATTTTATTTTTATTTGAAATGTGTAAGTCGCCAGGGTTTTTATGGTCCCTTTTCCCTGTGCTTTGACTCAACGGGCCACCCCTTTGTCTTTGCATAAATTAAATCAGGGGTTTAAATATTAAATACTTGTGTTTCATTAAACCTGACCAATTTGAAAATATCGTTATTATAAATGTAAGTAAATACACAACGTAGAGTCCTAATTTGTATAAAGTAAGTAAATTATCTAGACGATCACGAAAATGCCAAAATAAGTATTTCAGTATACTTAAAGAATCGGGTTACGAAAATACATAGTGTACCTTGTAGCAAAACATAGTTTACTACCTGTCTTTTCCTCTACTGGCTAGTAGGCGTCACTACCTGTTTCAGAAGTTAAATTAAATCATTATTGTTTTTTCCCGAAATATATAAAAAACCCTAACGCGTGCTCAAGGCCGGCTAAAACGTTATTTCAACTTGTGTGTTACAATTAAATATTTTGAGTGCAACATTGAATGAGCTGAGGGGTTAAAATCACCCTTTTTTATTTATTAAAAAAGTATCGGGTTTGCCTAGTCATTTTATAGGTGAGTTAAATGATTTTTGTGGGGAATATTATTCTTAAAAATTTATAGTTTGCTGATAAAACCATTTTTAACAAAACTCCGCCTTTTAATAAACTAGTATTCACAGCCTACCCTACAAACCCCTGAGATTATCTACGAAAACGAGTTCCATTGCAACCTTACAATCTCAAATTGACCAAGCAAAAAGGGGTGGGTAGTTATTTTTGTACAGTTTCTCTACCGAAATTGATGAGACCTTTATTTTTACTTTTTGCTTAAATTTGTTTTATTTACCCGTAGGAAATTTTTGAAAAATGAACAGATTTCTTTCTTTTTACGAGTGACATTTTTTCGTGAAAATGCGATAAATTGGCCAAAAATGATTCGATCGTTACATTTTTTTTTTAAATTGAATGCACAATCCACACAAAAACCTCTATTCTATCTCATACTAAAAATAACTGCAACACTGCACAGAGTTTAACAGCGGCCATTTTTATTGTTTACAATTCTTGTGCTTTGGGTTTATACAGATTAATAATCGTTTTAAACGTTGTGTTTCTTACAGCGGCACTTAAAAGAGGCCTTAAAGTGATAAGAACAACTATTTTACTCCTCTTTTGTAAAAAATAAACCTTATTTTATAAGGGCAGTCATCAAACTGTCAGATGTCAATTTTAAGGTTAATTTACCATAACCCACAAATTAACCTTAAAATTGACATTTGACAGTTTGATGACAGCCCTGAAAGATAAGGTTTATTTTTTACAAAAGAGGAGTAAAATGGTTGTCCTTAGAACTTTAAGGCTTCATTTGAGGCTGACAAGTGCCTTTGTAATAAACACAACGTTTAAAATGATTATTAAATAGCACAAACCCAAAGCACAAGTAAACAACAAAAATAGCCGCCGTTAAACTCTGTGCAGTGTTGCAGTGATTTTTAGTACGAGATAGAACAGACCTTGTTGTGTGGATTGTGGGTTAACTACATACAAACAAAATATATAAAAAAATAATTGAGTTCACACAATTTTTTTAAATGGTTTTTTCTAAAAAAGGCAAACAAATTGAGCTAAAAATTTTGACATTGCCACATTTTTTTCGTTTAAAGTTGATAATCATAGATAACAATAATAAAAACAACTTTCACCTAAAGTCTTGTGTTGTCTAAATTCGCCTTTTTGGGATTATAATTTTTTAATGAAAATGCCATTTTCCAGTAAATTTGTGGTTCATCGCAAAAATTTGTTATTTTAACTAGGGTCATGAAACTGGAGTGATCTTTATAAAGTGTAATTTAAAACTTTTTGAAATATATAACATATTTTTGTCACTTCTGGTTTCACCGGAAGTGCTCTTAAGTAAGTAAATTAAATTTTTAAGGATTTTAGAGTAAAATTCTTAATATTTTTGCATGTGTTACTTTTAAAAGATGTAAAACGTATACTCAAGTTAATTTTGATTAAAATAATAAATAATATTATATACCTAAAAGTAATGAATCGAATGCACAAAAAAACTTATAAAAACGCGATTTTGAAGAAATGTAGAACACAAACAATTTTGGTCAATTAACACATATGAGTGAGGCAGTCGCTAAACTCTATTTGACTGAGGCTCTATCAGGAAAGGATATAAGTATTAAGCTCAAGAGGTCCAGAAACTAACTAATGCGCATGTTAATTACATATGTTTAGAAAAAACAAATTTTTATTTAATTTAATATTTCTTTTTTTATTAATTGCAAGATATTCCCTACAATGGCCACACTATGGGGCTCACAGTGTTTCAATTCTCGAAAATATCGGCGAAACCTCAAAAATTGACATTTTTTTTTTCAGGTAAATTTTGAGTTAGATGGGTAGTTAATACCTGTCACCATCCTGTATTGAAAAAACAATATATAAAATACGTATATTTTGTCTTGTACATCAGTTTAAACTTGACGCGTTTAGTTGAAGGTACTTTACAAGCGATCGCTGCGGAAAATTGTTTATTGTTTAAAAGTGAATAACTTGTGTTTGGTGTTTCCGATTGTTATGCGGTTTGATGAAAGGTGATCTTCAAGGAATGTAAAATTCAGATATGTATTTGTTTTTCGTAGATTTTGCTTGTGCAACGGGTTATTGTAACCGACAAGATCGGTCTGTTAAAATCGCAAACTTTGAATAGAGCTTTTAGAACAATGGAGATACAAAAATTATAATGAATTGTAAAGCATCAATTCAAGATCTGTTGAATAGCTTAGAGTTTTGTCTATCAAGCCGTCAATAAATTATCTGCCCCAACTCGCCCCCGCCTCTTTAAAACTACATGTTCTTGGGCGCTCAGGCACGGTTGTGGTAAAAACCCTCGCGATTTTAAGCCTATGTCGCGCGCGTATCTGTGTTTTTGCTTTACAAAATATAAGGTTTTTTTTATTTCTGGGTTGCGTTTATGACGTTTACTCGATTCACTCGGATTTAACTCAAAACGTTTATTACAACAGCGGTGTCTAGACTTTCACTTGCGTAATTGTAGTGTGTTAATGTCAAATTTGAATTGTGGTTATTTGTGTTGACAATTTTTTTACCAAATTAAGAAATCG
The DNA here is from genome assembly GCA_921294245.1 of Brassicogethes aeneus. Taxonomy (NCBI): domain Eukaryota; kingdom Metazoa; phylum Arthropoda; class Insecta; order Coleoptera; family Nitidulidae; genus Brassicogethes; species Brassicogethes aeneus. The sequence continues at coordinate 4,727,351 of OV121137.1, forward strand.
TTGCTAAAATATTAAATAAAAAAAATAATAAAAATTTAAAATACTTAGTATAAAATCTGTTAATATATGTATATGTAGGTTTTAAATAACATACAAATGTAATTATAATAAACGAAATTAAGCTATTTTATAAAGATGTTTTATTTAGATTGTAAAAAGAACCTCTTACGGGTTTTTAATTAATTTTGACAATTTTTTGATAAAAATGTCCGCCATTTGAGGTCCACCATTTTGAATTTTGGAAATCTGAATCCAGATTCGTTATCAGCGAACCCAAAACCCCTGTATGGTGATTTTCAATTTATTCCGTCAATTTTTTGACAAATATGTTCGCCATTTTGGATCTACCATTGAGAATTTTGAAAATTTGATTCCAGATTCTTTATCAGCGACCCCAAAAACCTTAATTTACGGATTTTTAGGAGAATCCGACTACTCCTTGATATTTTGCCGAAAATTTCGAGAATTGAAACACTGTGGGGCGCACTGTGGGCCCTATGCCCAAACTAGGTTGCAATAAGTCATTATTGAAAATGTATAATTTGCTACTATTGTTTTAGTAAAAACATATTCAAACTTGTAAAAACATAATTACTTTTTGAAAATACTCTACGAAGACTTTTTTATAAATGCCCAACGTATGGTCTTTAAAAGAAAGTCTATTTTTAATGCAATCGTTTTAATTAAAACTACGATTTTTGCGAATTTTTTATAGCTTAGAGGGCCGTGAAAAGCAAAAGTCGCCTTAAACATTTTATAACTGAAATTAGACCTGTCAATTAGTTGTGTTGGGTACATAAAATTATAGAAAATTCGTGTTTTTTTCTGTTTTTGGCAAGAACTGATAAGGTAATTACCATGAATATTTAATTTTTTAAGTTTTGCAGAGTAAAAAAATAGGAAGGCCAACGAATGCCAAGCCAAAATATATATTTTTTATTAGACAAAGATGTAGACTACTAAAAACTGTTAACCAAAAAAATCGCAAAACTTATCCCAGTCAAAAATGTAAACCTCTGAGAAAAGAAAATATTAACAATTAATATGAATCTTAAGTTGTTTATCGCATGTATTGCTTGGGCAATGAACAAATTATATACATGGCGTTTAATATTTGTTAAAAGTGTTTACGCCTACTTTTTCTTTTTATCCGTTTTTAATATTACATTAAGGTGGCCTAGATGCATTGTTAAAAACTGCGCAAAAGGCATTAAAAAATCACATTTAAGTCCAGAATTATGTTAAGAATCCGAGAATGTAAATATATAGGTACAGGGGTTTCTATTTAATTTTTTGAACCTGGACCCATTTCCGGTGAAACCGGAAGTGACCGAAAAAATATGCGAAAACCCTCCTCTTTATACACCATTTACCTATTACTAACTCTGTATTTCACTTTTTATCTGCTAAACGAAGCAACTGCGTTGAGTCAAATTGACCTATTTTCAGAAAAGGATATATCGATAGTAGGTATGCATACATTACAAAATAATTTTTTCTGGCTAAACCGCTTATCGAACTTTTACAAGAGACAAAAAAGTTTTTAAACAAAGTAAGCATTCTATTTCCTAGCAAACCATTATATCAACAGTAAAAAAATACAAGCGAAAATTAGTACCTAACCTTGCTTTTCTGATTATTCTAATTTTTAAAGATAACTGAGTGTAGCACCCAACGACGTTAATTGGCAGTTAAAACTTATATTCCAAAAGTATTAAAAATACACTAATACGTTATTAAGATATTTAAAAAAAAGTTATTTTTCAATACTTTAAAGACCTCTAACGACTAAACGAAGCAACTTAGTATTTAGCTAATTTGGGTTAAATGGACCTATTTTGATCCGTAGATAACGTTGGTATGGTTTGTTACACTACTTGAAGATAACCCTGTATTTTATAAATTAATTTTCAAAAATACTAATGTGGCAACACTGGAAAATGAAAAAATAAATTATATAATTTATTACCAGCATTGGTTAGTCTCAAAGTTTAATTATTTTTAAAGTTTTAAGTAAATAGAAATAAAATTGAATTAATGCAACCTAGTTTGGACATTGGTCCCACAGTGGGGCGGTTAGATATAACTTTTTAATAAAAAGTTTTTATAATTGTTTTAAAATATTTGATGATTTTATTTAGTAGATGAAAAACCAAAAAATTTTGAGCAATTTCTTACACCCCTTTGATTCTTACCACCTCAATTATTATTTTTTTTTATTTTAACGTTTGTTAATAAAATAAAATGTTAATATTTACTTCCAGCAAAACAAACTAAAGAATTGTCAAATCTGATACTTCTTTTAAACACAAAGGTTTTAAAGCCTTCCTAATTTATTTACTTCTGCACACATTTTAAAACCTAATAACATACAAATTTAATTAAGAGTTTGAAAGTCATGTTATTAAAAAAAATAATTTATATTTGGTATAAAATTTAAAAGTGTGTTTCTTTTATCACCAACCACCCTTTTTATTAAAAAAAATAGTTTTGGGATAAAGTATGGTCTTTAAATTTATGAAAGCATTGCAAAAAAATAAAATTGTATTTTTTCAGAAATTAAATTAAATAAAAAAATGATTTGACCTGTCAAAAATTGACAAACTACGTATGTTTGTATATATGTTGTATTCATAATTTTATTTTAAATCGAAATATGTAAAAATGCATATGGTGTTAAAAAATAAAAAGTTAAGACCAAGTGACAAAAATATGTTAAGTATGTCAAAAAGCTCTTAATTACACTTTATAAAGGTCACCCCGGTTTCATAACCCTAGATAAAATACCAAATTTTTGCGATTAACCACGAATTTACTAGAAAATGGCATTTTCATTAAAAAAATAATAATTCCGAAACGACGAATTTAGCCAACTCGGGACTTTTGGTAAAAAGTTGTTCCTATTATAAACTTAAAAAAAAAATTATATTCCTACCTTTTTCCGCAATAAATATAAAAAAGTAATATTTTTATTTAGAACGTACACATTAAGACGCAAAAAAGATGTGACCGTTTAAACGTATGTATAGCAAGCCGTGTCACTTTTTAATCGGATAAGAAATATTAAGTTAAATATTAATACTTTAAAAATAAATTGCACTGGAAAATAATACCTTCAAAATAATATATTAAGAAGTTATTCTTTTTTTAAATATGTTTATATAAGATGTTGAATTATTTATTTAATGTAATTTTTCTGTGTGCAATATTTTTGTGACACATTAATATTTAACTTAATATTTCTTATACAATTAAAAAGTAAAACGGCGTGCCATAATTAATTTTATGTGTACGTATAATTTTAATTCTAATAAAAATGATACAATTAATTTTATGTGTTCACATAAAATTAATGCACTGAATTTTTATAATGTAATTAAAATTATGACTAATAAAAAAAATAATAAAAATTTTAGAATTAATTTTATCGTAGAGATAAAATTATATAATTAATTTTATCGCTGACATAGAATTAATTTGGCGCTTTGGAGTTCGGCCGAAAGTGGCAACTGCAATAATTCATATAGTAGGCATGTATAATTTATCAAAGTTTGTCTAGTTTGGCATTTGGTTTTTGTGTTATTGATTGTTGGAACTGTTCTCAAGCCTGCCTGAGCTTATAAATCCTTAAAAATAAGTTTTGTTCAATATAAAACATATATAGGCGCGGCCAAATCTGTATGGGTGCACGTCATTAATGCGGTGTAACTTTGAACTTTAAATTTACTGTCTTTAAAATTGCTTTTTTAAGAAGTAATTTTAAAGTATTATATTTTTTTTGTTCATTTGGGTATTGTTTACAAAAAATTGTAAGAAATTCCCTGTTTTTAAACGTTTTTTACAAAATTATGAAATTAAACCCATTTACTTAGTAATTTTTGTTTCTGCCAGTTGATAATATATTAAGGCAGGCGCGCACCGTTAAATAATATTGATGGTCGGCGTTATTTTATCTTTGACGTTGTTTTTTTGTCATTTTGACGTTTTGTGCATGAGTTCCGTTTGTATATAATTTGTGATCATATTATACCAATGTGTAAACAATGTTACTTGCTAATCGCGGCCGTGGTGGCCTTTTGTGACAAAGAAAAGGCCCGAAATGGGCCCGCTTCATTTTGCAGCCGCTCGCGAGGTAAGCTATATAATATAATATAATAGTACATTATAATATAATAGTACATTAGATGCAAAACTCGGTTTTTGCACATTTTTAAAAAATATATATTTTATCTTATTTATGTTCCTAACTGCACTGCCCACAGCATACCTAAGTAAACCAGATACATAAGTTAATATTTGTAGAATAAAATACATTTATAAACTTACCGCAGCTGCAAAACTGGGTATTTGTTTCTTCCTGTCGGATGCAAAAATCACGTCGCTAGTATACGCATTAACTGACGGCAAAACAATCACCTGATTAATTGTTATTTTTTTGGTATTTGCACTTTTCACTTACAAAACTTGGTCTTTGAACGAGGAAGATGCAAAACTATGTTTTTAAATCTTTTGATTTCAATTATTTACTAAACTACTTAATTTTAAAGGACTTTTTTTTTACTTTTTTGAATAAGAAATGATTCAAAAGCACGTCTATACAATTTTTGTATTTATTTTTTCAAATATGACCTTATGAGCGGTTTTTCGTGTTTTTCTTAAAATCACTTATCCTGCAAATACAGAGTTGTGCATCTAATATTATTATCATTTGTTGTTATTAATGACATTGTTTACGCTGTTCTTAATGTTTAAAGCGTGCAGCCTGGGCATTCTAAGTTTCTATAAACACAGTCAGTAATATGGCGGGCATGGTCGCGGCTGGAGAACCGTTGGTAGGGTCAATGAAAATGAAACGGTGCCAAAAGATAACCAAAATCACCATAATTGCTTGCAGACATATCGTTCTGCATGCCGGCAGCCGAGCCAGGTTCAATGAAGGGTCGCTGCTCATATTCGCCTCGAAATGCAAAACCGGGGATTATCAGGGTGACATGAACGAGGCGAATTTTCTGAATTGGTTCGAGTACCAACTTTTACAGCTGCTAAAAGAACCATCCATCATTGGGATGGAAAACGCCAGCTACCACTCTACCCTGGTGTCGAAAGACCCAAGCAATATTTGGCGAAAGGCTGAATTACAGCAGTGGTTAACTGAAAAGGGAATCCCGTTTGATCCCACATTATTAAAAATCCAACTGTTGAAATCATTAACAGGTTTTCAACGGTCTACGTGCTGGTAAAAAGGTATTTATTTTTTAATTAATTTGATCATAATTACAGACACAAGCCACCGAAAGTTCGATCAGCTGGCGAACCGCTACGGGCACCAGGTACTGCAGCTCCCGCCTTATCATTGTATCTTTAACCCAATCGAGCTGGTTTGGAGCATAAGTTATGCCGCATAACTAAAAACTACTACAATAAACATATGGGAAGAGACGGCAGTGGAAGGGACAAGTCTTTGGCGATGTGGCAGGAGGCTCTTGACCATATCACGCCGGAAATGTGGAGTAAGAGCGTAGAGCACACCGAACAACTGATCGCTGAATGGTGTCAACGCGAATAGGTGTTTGATTGTGAGGACATTGCGCCTTTATTAAATACTGTTTATTAATCAGCCCATAGTCAACCAACCATAGGCAGCCAACAATAAACGAGCGTTGGGTTTTGCCTGGGCACGTATGAATATACCTTAACGATGACGTCATATGTCATTGATGACGTGCACCCATACAGATTTGGCCGCGCCTATCATACTATGCATATGAACTACTGGAGTTGCCACTTTCAGCCGCACCACCACAGCGCCGAATTAATATTATGTCAGTGATAAAATTAATTATATAATTTTATCTCTACGATAAAATTAATTCTATAATTTTTATAATGTAATTTACATTATGTAAAGTCATAATTTTAATTGTAACATAAAAATTCATTGCATTAATTTTATGTGTACACATAAAATTAATAGTATAATTTTTTATAAGAATTAATTTTATGTGTACAGATAAAATTAATTGTAAAATAAAATGATTGTCGTGTTATAAATAGGAAATTGCAACTTAAAAAATAATAGAATAAAATAAAATAGTTTAAAAATCTTGTTTACGAAAAAATTGTTCAACAATGTTTTTAGTCCCACAATAATTCCAATATAAATTTCACAGTATAAAAATAAAGAACCTCATACGAAATAAAAATGGACCAAATTTAAATGATGCAAATATTAATTCAACTAATAAAATTTTTAAAATATTTTTAAACATTTTACATATTATTTGAATTAGTTGAATTAATATTTGCATCATTTAAATTTTTATTTCGTATGAGGTTCTTTATTTTTTTACTTTGAAATTTATATTGGAATTATTGTGAGACTAAAAACATTGTTAAACAAATTTTTTTTAAACAAGATTTTTAAACTATTTTATTTTATTCTATTATTTTTTAAGTTGCAATTTCTTATTTATAACACGACAATCATTTTTATTTTACAATTAATTTTATCTGTACACATAAAATTAATTTTAATAAAAAATGATACAATTAATTTTATGTGTACACATAAAATTAATCCAATGAATTTTTACAATTAAAATTATGACTTTACCTAATAAAAATTATAGAATTAATTTTATCGTAGAGATAAAATTATATAATTAATTTTATCACTGACATAAAATTAATACGGCGCTGTGGTGGTGGTGCTGTGGTGGTGGTGCGGCTGAAAGTTCATATGCATAGTATGGTATATGTTTTATATTGAACAAAACTTATTTTTAAGGATTTATAAGCTCAGGCAGGCTTGAGAACAGTTCCAACAATCAATAACATAAAAACCACAAACAGATCTCTCGCATATTGGCGCCAAACTAGACAAACTTTGATAAATTAAACAAGCCTACTATATGAACTACTGCAGTTGCCACTTTCGGCCGCATTCCAAAGCACCGAATTAATTTTACGTCAGTGATACAATTAATTTATCTTTACGATAAAATTAACTTAGTGCATTAATTTTATGTGTGCACATAAAATTAATTGAATCACTTTTATTAGAATTAAAATTATGCGTACACATAAAATTAATTATGGCACGCCGTTTTAATTTTTAATTGCATAAGAAATATTAAGTTAAATATTAATGTGTCACAAAAATATTGCACACAGAAAAATTACATTAAAAAAATAATTCAACATATTATATAAACATATTTAAAAAAAGAAAAACTTCTTTGACATGTATAATTCTAATTAATGTATTATTTTAAAGGTATTATTTTCCAGTGCAATTTATTACCAACCCTGTATAAGGTACATCAAATTTTCTTACTCAGAACTAATACACATGACCTCCCTAAACTACGCCCAAAATTTCAAATTTCTACGAATCCCAGTGGCGTAGTAAAAATAAATTAATTGGAGCTGTTTTCAAGAAAAAATAAAGAAATTAATTTATATTTCGATAACCACTATAGTTAGGTATAGGGAAGTTTATACGAAAATATTCAGAATTCAATAACGGATCAAAAAATGCAATAATATATAGGGGGTCCCGTTTAAAAAATCACCGGTGATGCTAGTTTTTTGTATACGCGGCAACGTCGCATCGTTAAAAATATTTTAGATCGATAGATCAGGAGCAATAATTTAAGTAACCAAATTTTCAGATCATTCGTATGATCCCTTCTCCGTAAACGTCTAACGTTCTATCGACCATCAATGACCCTGTATATATATGTATATTAGGGTGGTCCTTAGCTATAGAGGTGAAAGAAAAAAAATTACACAAAAATTTGAATGGCTAACTCAACTTCACGTGCCTGTAAGGGGTTGAATTTCGACAAAATCCCCAATTTTTAAGGTTTTTGCCATTTACTCCGCAAAAGTCTCATATTTAAAAAATTGTACTTATTACAATCTTTTCGTATGTTAAAGGTCTATAAAAATTGTCCCTTAAGATTTTATCCTAGAATGCACCATTTCGTGGAAAATTGCATTTGTGCATAATTATCGTTTAACGTTTCAGTAACGTGTTTTTAAAAAATATCTTAGTAATCATTTAATTTAGCACTAAATCCATTTTAGACCAATTTAAGGACTTAAAAGGTTTAGAATTTTAAGAAAAATTGTTTATTACTGGAACAGTGGCGGCTAGTGGATTTTGGGTATACCGATATATCAATTATTAGATATGGAACCCACACCAAATTTATATCAGTTTATAATGAGATTAAATAAACAAGTTCTGCGCAAGAAGCTTTTAAATTGAAGTTTGCGAAAAAAAGACATTTTGCTCGGCCGTACCGGCCCGGTGCAATTTATTATTTACCATAGTTAATCGAAAAATTTTAAATTTTATTTAAAAAATCCAAAAATCTTATTATCTCAAAAACTACTGAAATTAAAAAAAAAATTAGGGAACAAAAATTCATATATTTATATAATTTCTTTTAATATTATATTTTCACTTATACAGGGTATTCTGTTTTTCCCGGGACAATTTTCTTATTTTTAATAAACACCCTGATTTTTTTTTGTATTCTACTTACTTTTTTAGGTAAATTTTGTTAATTTATGTAATAGGAAAAAATATAATACCTTCTGAGTAAACCTAAAGTGTTAATTTTTTTTAATTGAAAATAACCAACTAAATATTGTTATTTTTAATCTTAACTATATAGTATTAATCCCTTTATAATGAACTAATCTACAAGTTTGTATGTATAAGTTTATTTTACAAAATATTATACAGGGTGAGTTTTTTTGACACAACACCCTTTATATTTTTACATAAATTACAAAATGCATGTCCTAAATGACATAATATGCTATAATATAGCATGTTATACGATTTTAAACTGTTATAACTCGAAAAATAATTTTGGCTAACTTTTTAGTACTAATACGTGCGACGCGTCAGAAATACTACTGCGGGAATCCACTGCATAGTCAGGTGCACAAAGTAGTATGAGAGTACCCCTAAACGCCACAGACCATTTCAAATCTTCAAATTGACCCAAGATGCATTATTGTGCTAAATCAAATGACTAATAAGATATTTTTAAAAACAAAGCGAAAGTTACTTAAATGTAAAATTTATGATAATTGTGCATTTATGTAGTTTTCTACGAAATGACCTTTAATAGACGAACAAATTTTATTTTGTAAAATTTTTTGTAATGCGCGATTTTTGAGAAGTTAATGCCAAAAACCCTAAAAATGAAGGATTTTTTTCTTTACAGGCACGGGAAGGTGTTGTTTTTTTTTCCCTTGTACTATTACAAAATTTGGTGGTGGGAAGATCGAATTTCAAAAGTTCAAAAATAAGGACCAAATCAAATCAAATCAAATCATTTATTTGGCCACATTATGTTTACATTTAACATTTTTGGCAAGTCAAGATAAAATAAATATATCATATATACATAAATATGTAAATAACATAAGGCATACAACATACAAGTTACAGCATACACATTACATATACATATTATCACAGAGTTTAATTGAGAGAGAAACGCTGATGAAAGTCTGAAAGACCCATTTTCATGACATATTCGTCTACAGAATAAAAACAGTAAGTGAGCAAGGTTTCCTTTATGGTTGCTTTAAATTTTACACCACCCTTATATATATATACATATACGGGGTGTATCTGAGAATAGGCGCACCCCGGTAACTTTTTTATTTATAAAGATAGACACATGAAATTTTGCATGGTTAATTAGGATATAAAATGCCACTTATAAGAATACAAAATGAATTTTTTGAACTTGATTGATGATATCAACTTTCAATTTTTAAATGGAACGCCCTATATATTTTTACATATTTAGAATTCTGAGTCGGACAGCATCCTCAAATTGAGACCTTTCGACGTTTCGCCATTAGAAAATGCATCATCATAAATATCAATCTAGAGTGCTTTGAACCATTTGAGAAAAACGAATTTTAACAAGTTTAGACTGCTGGGAATAGCTGAATAACAACTTTCTAAAGCAAGTTCTATTTTTCAGGCATTGTGTGAATCCATTAGAAGAAAATAAGATAGTTCAAAGCACTCTAGATTGATCTTTATGATGATACATTTTCTGATGACGAAACGTCAAAAGGTCAATTTAAGGATGCTGTCTGACTCAAAATTTCCTCATGATTCCAAATATGTAAAAATATATAGGGCATTCCATTTTAAAATCGAAAGTTGGTATCATTTTCGGCGAAACCGGAGGTTCATAAATTCATTTTGTACTCGTGGCATTTTATATCCTAATTAACCACGCAAAATTTCATGGATCTATCTTAATAAATAAAAAAGTTACAGGGGTGCGCCTATTCTCGGATACACCCGGTATATGTATATATATTAGGGTGGTGCGCCATATACACCCGGTATACACATATATATATATATATATTTATGTATATATATATATATATATATGAGTCATTCCAAATAAAAACACCAAATGGGGTGCGCTGCGTGATTTTTTAGTTTGATGAAAAAATTTGAGGATGATCTTTTAGATGTAAAATATGAAAATCCGTTGCCGTTTTAATTTTTTGTTGCTTTACTTTTATTTGGCACCCCTTAGAAGTCTGAAATAGTGTCAATTTCTTACTCTCTTATAGTGGGCCAGAACTTTTTTCCGTGACAAATATTGATATAATTTTAATTTTGTTTTACTGTCCAGTAAGTGTGTTTTCGATATAAATTATTATTATCCAATTAGTTAATCTCATAAAAGAATGGTAAACCTCTAAAGATTCAATTTTTGTGATTTTTGTCTGGCTCCTGTGCCTATTCTACTGAATTTAGAAGGTTCATTTTTTTTTTCAGGTATAAAGTACTCCTACAATAGAAAACGTAACTATTATTTTAAGTTTCTAAACTATCAATTTCTTTATTAAAAAAATTATTGAAAATTGATAATTCACAAAATTGGCCAATTTTGCCCTCAGAAATCATTATGTTGAGGAAAAAATAAAAATCTGAAACTTTCAGGAAATGTAGTCCCCACCTTCATCTTTTCAGCCCAGTTAGTCTTGTTTTGTTATTTTTATCCATGTAAAAGATATAATAATTTTAAATGCCAGTTAAGAAGCGATATTGTTAGTTTTATTTATAATTTAAAATTTAGATGGCTTTGACTTTGTCAATTCATGTATTTTGGAGAAATGTCAGAACTGCGAAAAATATTTAATAAATTTTATTTGTGCGTATTTCTTTGGTAAATTTTGTATATAACATAATATGTCATATTATGTTATATACAAAACTTTTTAAAGTCACCAAAGGAATACCACAAATAATAATTATGAAATATGTTCAGCCATCGGTAGTTTTACTCACAATTTTTGATTGTAACGGACGCTACAAAAATTCCAGAGTAGCGTGGAATGGCTGAGTTCTGAAATTATATATTTGGTAGGTACCTATGTTATATTTTATATGTTGTATAATCCTAATGAAGTATTTAATTCGTTAATTGGTGTTTAAAGAAGAAGAATGTAAAACATATATTCAAGATTCTTATGATTTATATCGTAAAGTATAATAAGTAAAATTAATAAAGAGTTAATTTAAACGTATAAAAATACGTTGAGCAGTTTTTGTCGGTTTCTTTTATAATTTAAACCAAGTTAGTCTTGTTTTATTATTTTTATTCCTTTATTAAGGCACTAAATAGTTAAAAGTTATATGTATGTATTTTAAATGTTAGTATTGGAAAAAAATTGACACAATCTGTAAATACTTCTTAAATTTTAGTTTTTAGGTAACTGGTTAAAATAAAACATGTAAGTTATAATAAAGGGGTTTATTTAGAATATTTTTTTGGTTGTTGCTTATATATTTTAACAATTTCAAACTTCTCAAAACTTGAATATTTTCGTACTTTTAAATTTTCATGAGAAAGAGGTACAAAATTATGAAATTTTCTTGTATTTTTAATTGCAGTTAAATTCATGAATCTTTCCATTAAATATGTTTCTGCAGCTTTAATGTCTTTTTTTGAAACAAAAAAGAATTTGATTCCAGGAATATTATCTTGACAAAAATGAAACATTGTTTGAGGGGATAAGATGTGACTACCTTGGGTTCTTTGTAGACTGGCTTTTCTTACAATTCTCTTAATAGTTCCTCCTGCACCATCACAGGGGCTTTTCCCGTAAGAAGTAGCGAAAAAATTCCATTCTGCTTGCAACCCAAAGTCATCATTATGATAACACAAATTGGCAAATTTTTTTTTTATTTTTATATTGTGAGGCTGCCCCATCACTAAAATAGTGTACCTTTTCTAACGCTGAGTAGTTTTGTTTAACATATTCCATAAAAACCTTTTGAAAAGCATATAAAGATACAGTGCTATGTGTATACACACACACACTGGACAAATGACCAAGCTACTTTACATCCTTTTGTGATTTATTTAAAAAAAGATGGTTTAATTCAATGTAAAACATTTTGTGTTATTAGTTACAATATTATAATACTGTCACTAATAACACAAAATGTTTTACATTGAATTAAACCATCTTTTTTTAAATAAATCACAAAAGGATGTAAAGTAGCTTGGTCATTTGTCCAGTGAAACGATTGCACTTCGTCTTGAACCAGAAATGTAAAATTTTCTGAAAAATCTACTTATATTATGCACTCTGAATCATTGGTTTTTTTTCCTTTATAATTTTTAAATATTGGGATTGTTTTTTGGCAATAAAATGAAGATGTTTTAATCCCATTAACTTCCACTGTTTTAATAGCAATAAGTAAGTGACAACGATCGGTGAATGCCCATTGCCTGTATGATATCATGGACAATAATTCAGCATCGTCACGAAATTCAGAATCAAGTATATCTACCCCTGGACATTCTTTGCAACATGATAGCATACAATTTTCATTAGAATCATCGCAAACAATTTTTTTAAATAAATCTTGGTATGATAATTTTATTTTACTTGCCATTAACTTTAATTTAACATTTTGATGAATTAAACACACACATACTGAGTGGGTTCGGCTAGCTCCTGCTAATACACAATTCTTTGGCCGCAAAAGGGCAAATTTTGAAAAACCAATGTTAATATCTGGAAAACACTGCTTAAACCTGGCATAAATCTCCTTTAAATTAAATAGAACCAATCTTTTTTGCTGTTTAGATTTTTCGCCATCTTTATTACGTACAGTTAAACAATCTTTTTGACCTGGCATTACTCTACTAATATCGTCATCCTCATAAAATTGTTTTACAGAATTTATAATTATATCCTTAAATTTCCTTCCACTTCTTATCAACTTTAGGTAGTACACCATACTTTTCTCGCAGTTTTTTAGCATTTCTCACAAGGTACTCACTGCAGTTAAATTCATTTTGTTTTTTAGAAATAGTTTAATTTTTCGGCAACAAACTCAAAATTTGGTATTTTTTATCAAATGTAGTTGAAACTTTAAATTTAATCTTAAGTTCTTTTATAAGTTCAAGGTTCTCTGATTCATAACCAGGCGTTTGAATCGTTCGTTCTACAGTTTCCTTAACTTCAAATACATTTTCCAATTTTCGGTAATTTTTTTTTGCAATCTCGTTAACTTTCTTATCTATTTTTCTTTTCCTTCTAGAAACATGAATTTTTTGTATGGCAGGGATTGGAGATTCTCCCAAAGAAAAATCTGGCTCAAACTGTTTCTCGCTTTCTTCCGTTTCATAAGAACATTGTACATCTGTGTTTTCGTTTGTTTTTTGTAAAATATTATTTTTGCTTATTAAATTATAGCAACGGGTACAAATTGCCAATCCTGGTATAAGTTTTAAGTGGTTATTTTCTTCGCAAAAAGATAAGGTTATTTCCCGTAAAGATTTTGAGATTATCTTTTTATGAATTGCTAATGGATCACAACACTTAATGCCAAACCGACTATAAAACTGATCCAAATTTTTTTTATAATGATATGTACAAATATTTACAATTGATGGAATGCCAAAACGTCTAATTAGTAGCTGTTTATCCACTTCACTTATTTCAATTTCCGGTATCAACCATGAGGATCTTGAATACATTGTTTTGTTACATTCTTCTTTTTTGAACAAACCAATCGAACACTCCATTATTTATTACACTTGCAAACTTGCAAGCTTTTTAAAATCACAAAATAAATACGCACAAATAATATTTATGGAATATTTTTGACAGTTCTGACATTTCTCTACCAAACATGAATTGACAAAGTCAAAGCCATCTAAATTTTAAATTATAAATAAAACTAACAATATCGCTACTAAACGGGCATTAAAAAAATTAATATATCTTTTAAAGGAATAAAAATAACAAAACAAGACTAACTGGACTGAAAAGATAAAGGTGGGGACTACATTTCCTGAAAGTTTCAGATTTTTATTTTTTCCTCAACATAATGATTTCTGAGGGCAAAATTGGCTAATTTTGAAAATTATCAAGTTTCAATAATTTTTTTAATAAAGAAAATGATAGTCTAGAAACTTAAAATAATAGTTACGTTTTCTATTGTATAAGTACTTTATACCTAAAAAAATGAACCTTCTAGATTTAGTAGAATAGGCACAGGAGCCAGACAAAAATCACAAAAATTATTATTATCATGAATCTTTAGTGGTTTACCATTCTTTTATGAGATTAACTAATTGGATAATAATAATTTATATTGAAAGCACACTTACTGGACAGTAAAACAAAATTAAAATTATTTCAATATTTGTCACAGAAAAAAAGTTCTGGCCCACTATAAGAGAGTAAGAAATTGACACTATTTCAGACTTCTAAGGGGTGCAAAATAAAAGTAAAGCAACAAAAAATTAAAACAGCAACGGATTTTTATATTTGACAACCAAATTTTTTCATTAAAATAAAAAATCATGCAGCGCACTTTTAAATTCATTTTTGGTGTTTTCATTTGGATTGACTCATATATAACGGGTGATTCATTTAGACCTTTCTAGACTAATTCTAAATAAAATGCATAAAATGGAATTGGATGGCGGAATCTTTATTATGGCCTGAAAGAACAATCTTTGACATTTATTTTTTGAAAATAATTTCATTTAAATGCTGTCCGAGACTACGGCGTACGTGGTCCATTCGGAAGATCCAATTTTCGATCACTCTTTCTAGCATTGCGACCGGTATCTGCCCAATGAGGCGAGTAATGTTGGCTTCTTAGTCCTGTATCGTAGCTGGATTATAGACGAAGACTTTTGATTTAACAAGACGGAGCTGCGGCACACACAGCCCGCGAAACAATAGCTTTATTGAGAAATCATTACTCGGGTAATTGGGCAGATACCGGTCGCAATGCTAGAAAGAGTGATGGAAAATTGGACCTTCCGAATGGACCACGCTGTACGCGGCCAGCATTTAAATGAAATTATTTAAAAAAAATAAATGTCAAAGATCGTTCTTTTAGGTCATAATAAAGATTCCGCCATCCAACTCTATTTTATGCGTTTTATCTAGAATTTAAAAAAAGGTCTAAATGAATCACCCTTTATAATACAATTTGTTCCGATTGTACAAAAATTGAATTAATTCACGAATTAAATCAGTGAAATAATTCATATGAATTAATTCGTGCCAACACTCTTAGAAAAGACCTGGTATTTGTAACTAACTTATTATCGTTGGGGTAAAACTGTTGTAGAAAATAAAATTTTTTGTTTTTTGTAATCAGTACCTTTATATGTGTAACTGCTTGCATCATTACCTGAAAAGATTTAGTTTTGTTGTTGAGTATTATTTACTGCAAAAAGGCGATTAAGTTATTTTAACTGAAACTTTGTGTTGGCTGGAATTATTGACAACATTATCTCAAAAAAATCATTTCGGCGGTAAAATGTTTTTGTTGGACCAAATATTTAAGTAACATTCTCAACTGACTGAAATTAGTCCGTGGAACTAACGGTTCAGTTGTATAAACTATGCGTCACTTTTCACACAGCTAAGACACCAGCGGTGTGAAACAAAGTATCAGTTGGGGATGTTGTCTCTGTAGGTTAATGCAACTGCAAACTTTGTGCATTTCGCGCGCGATTTGCCCAGCCCGGCGCGTGCTTTACTTTTAACCTGTAAACAAACGGTGTTGCACGGCGTCCAGACTTCGGTGGTGTTTGTTCTTTTGTATTTGTGTATCAGCTCGTGTGTAGTGTATATTTTAGGTAAGAAACTAGTTTATTACAATTAGTCATTTGCGGCAAATGATTTGCCCCTGTAAATTCAGTGGCGACATACTTTTTAACTATTCATATATATAAGAATATATTCTTATGTGTTGGTTACTTATAGATATCTCGAACAAATAATATGGATGAGCTGACTGAAGTAGCAGATTTATTAGGAACATGGGGTTTACCTGAATTGGTTCCAGTTTTTAAGGGTTAGGTATTATTATTGCACTCCTTTAATTACACTATTGTAGTTTTGGGGTCCGAAAAAAAAATCAAAAAATGCCATTCCGACTGAAAATGGCCTCCTGAATCCAATGGTGCCCACCAAAAGTCTCCATCACGTCGGAATTACGAGAATTTTTTTGTTTTGTTTTGTTACAGCTCAAGTCGCATTTTTGGTATAGGGCCTATACTATAGGCACTCACACTCAAAATTTATCCCCTGTTATCATGCAAGTATGTTAAGTTGTACCTAAGAATCATTGTTAAGTTGTTAAACAAAGGCTTGCACTTCACGTAAACATCACGGTTTACTGAAGAAGTATAGTCAACTTTCATCTTAATGTACCTATCTGTGTATATTTACCAAATAATCGTTTTTGATTTATTGTTAAAATATTTATAAATGTTTTCTGTTATAATGTTTAAACCAAAATTTGGTGTTTTCAGTTATATTGTTATTTTTTAATTTATAATAAATATTTATAAAACATGAATTTCCTTTCTCTATTTTTTGTAATATTTACACAAAAAGTGTTATATTTACTAAGCAGGTATGTACTGTGAAATAATACCAATTTGTTGTTGCTACTAATGCAAGCATTTAATATTAAATATAACTTAGTAACAGTACAAAACAAATTTATATTATATCAACTATTAAATTCCTTAAATGTACCTTTTTTCATGTAATTTCAATTAAAAAATAAATTCCTGCATGATACAATGTTTGTTGCGATAAATAGCAAGTGCAGTTGTTACAACTTAGACGCTGCTAAAATGACAGACTAATGTGATTGCATTAAATATCAATTATTTGTATGAAAAAAAAAACTAATTTCGATGCACTTAAACTTGTTGGTTGGAGCTACCAAAATTGGCTGTTCCGACAACAAACTGTAAAAACAAATTTGTATTAGTTCCCACAACATATTTTTTTGTTGTGCCTATTTTCACTAATAAAATTGGTTCTGGGAACTAAATTTTCATTGCAAATACCAGGTCTTTTCTAAGAGTGAACCCTGGTGATAATAGATCTAAAATGATAGGGACCATAATAAATAAGGAAACAAAGCAAACCCAAATGGTGAAGGAAAAATTTACAATTACAGCTAACACCTTTAATGATTTTTTCTAGTAGGAAAAAATGTTATACAAAATATGCAAAAATAATAAAATAATAAAAAATATACAAGCGAAGCCCAAATACAATTATTCAAACATAAACAAAGATCTCAAAATAGCTGTTTTTTGAACCAGTAACTTACCAAGAAGTATTTAACATAATAAATAACTTAAGAACCACATACAAAAGATGTCTATGAAACAACTTCCTTCCTAAAAAATATTACAGAGGAAGTGGTGTATACAGTCTAAAATAATAAATAAAAGTCTAATTGAATGACATTTTTCATACCTTTTAAAAGAAGCCAAGGTAATTCCAGTCTTTAAAAAAGGAAAAAAATACAAATAACTTTAGACCCATTTCAATTTCACCAGGCATTTCAAAAATATTTTAAAACGAGAATGGTGGGTTTTATGGAAAAATACTAGGTAATCAGCAATATGGTTTCAGAAAAACAAGTACTATAACAGTTTTAATAGATATGATGTATGAACTTTACCAAGCTGATGATAAAAACGAAAAAATTGAATTAATTTCTTGCGATTTGTCCAAAGCATTTGATTCAGTTTATCATGAAATATTATTTAACAAATTGGAGCATTATGGATTTAGAGGAAGACAGCTAAAACTGATAAAGTCATACTTGGAAAATATACATCAAATGGTTTACTGGAAGGAACAAAGCTTAAGCAAACTATTAATAAAACATGGAGTTCCACAAGGATCGATTTTGGGCCAAATATTATTTATAATATACGTAAATGATATACTACTTAAATATGAAAATGTCAATACCTACCTCTATGCGGACGACACCACCTACATGGTTCATATGAGTAATATTTTCGAGCTTAAAATAATTAAAAAAAAAATTGAAAACTCGTTTACCAATAACAAATTAAAAATAAACACAGATAAAACCCAAATACTAAGTATAGGAGATATTAATATAAATAATAAAAATCTTAAATTTCTAGGATAACCTTAGATAGTAAACTTAACTAGTCGGATCATATTAATATTGTGAAAAAAATATTTAAGGCCATATTTACCAAATGATGAAAAAATCGAAACACATGAACTACTATGCCAATTGCCACAGCCTACTTTCTTATGGTATTCTCCTATGGGGTATGTAGCTTAAGACAAATCGAAAACCGTAGAGAATATTTTAAAAAAGGACAAATACCTACACTACCTTCACTGTATATTTTTAAATCTATAAAATATGTTATGGGTAATATTCAAAGATTTACACAAAATCACAAAATAACCAACATAACCTAAATACAGAAATAAACAACTTATACCAATACATTACAACAAAAAGAACCCAGCAGGGCGTTGACTACTGGGGGGTAAAAATCTTTTACCATCTACACAGAGAAAAAGTTTTTATATTGTAAATGGGTTAACGATTGACCCAATGGTATACTGTATTTGCAATACCTGAATTACAGCTATGATCAAATGAATGATTGTCTTACTTTTATTTGTGCAAGCCTGCTTAAAATTAGTTCAAACATAAGAACTCCTTAAATTAAATTGTGATTCTATTAAATCCATATTAAAACTTAGTTAAAACATAAGAAATTATTAAATTAAATTGTTATTTAATTGAAGCCACTATGAATCTTAATAAAAAACTATCATTGGCATAAATAAAGTTATGGTTTCTAATAAATGGCTACATTAAATTCAATCAAAGCTCCATTTCCTTTAAATATGTATATTCTTGTGCAAATATTAGTTGTATAATACATTAATATCATATTAGTGGCGGCTGGTGGATTTTGGGCACACCCCCACATGGCAAGAACTTGCAACCTAAACGTTCCAAAAACGTCCCTTGTGACATTGTTACATTATCGTTAATGTAACATAAACGTACTAATAACGTCATGGGGACTGCTAATGTCCGCCTTCAAAGATGTAACATTGTTACGTCACAAAATTAACGTTGCTGTACTATGATGAATTAGCAGATTTTATGACGTCAATTTCTGTACTCTACAATTACGCTTCTATTGTAACATTTAATATCGGAAAAAATGTTACAGGGGGTAAACATCACCTGGATGTAATGAAAAAACGTCTTAATAAAATAAATTTTTATTCATATAATTTAAAATAACATAAATACCTAGGTATATATTAGCTAATATATATAAACTCTTAAAAAAAAATAATATAAAATAAATTAAAAACTAACAACACAAAATAAAAGGAACATTATTTATAAACTACCTAGAATCCACAAGAATAAAAACAAAACAAAGCAAATGGCTACCGTTTACCGGCTTCAAGCCTCAACGGCAACGTGTCTTTTGCCCTTTCCTTCTTCCACAAATAGAAAAACTCCATTTGTCGCTGTTTCTCCTACAAAAATAGTACTATATATTACTTAATTGTGAACATGAATGATTGAAACTGCTGTATACATAGGTATAAGTGGGTAGGTACTTTTTAACCTTGATTTTTGTAGGAGACAAATTGATTTTGTCTATCTGTGGAAGAAGGGAAGGTCAAAAATATTTTTACTATTTACCTAATTAAATATGAATAGTTATGCATTTAACTAATTACAATTTTAAAATATTGTATAATACCTACTTAATTAAGAACTTAAGTACCTACTAATTATTTTTGAAATATTAATGAAAATTATCTATATTTTTTTATGTTTAATTATACAACCTTCAATCTAACCAAGAGCACTTACACTGTATTTAATATTTCTCACTAACACACTAATTTAAATTAAAAATTAGAAAAATGCGACGATAACCACCTGTCGCTGCAATACGTAGACTGACCCGTCTCGAATTTACGGTTTTATTAAAGTTAATATAATAACATTCCAATAACAAGCGTATAATTTCGTGTTAGAGACATCCTAATCTTAACGTCAAGAATGAACTGTTTAATTAACGTAAATTCAGTATTGTCACAATGATGAACATTTAATTTTGTTTTATAGACATCACATTTTAAACGTAACGATATTACTGTTTTGTTGATGTATATGTGGTGACAGTCCCATAACGTCACAAAATTAATGGCTCATAAATGCTGATCAGGGCAAGTAGAAATCCGGACGTCCGAGAAACATTTATGGGACACATTTAAAAAGAGAGCACATATTTACTGTCTATGAAACAAGATTGAGACGTAAATTTTAAACGTTCAAAATGTGACCTTTTTGAGAATGTAACAAAATGTTTCTAAAACGTTCTTTGTCATGAAAGCCCATATCTCAGTTATTAGACATGGGACCCACATCAAATTGATATTAGTTTATAATGACATTATATAGACAGGTTCTGCGCAAGCAGAATTTAAATTAAAGTTTGCGATAAAAAGTGTCCCCCCAGCCTCCTGCCCCTCCAAATTAAGATAATTCGAATTAAAGTGGTACAATATTTAATTCACTGAAGTTTATCGATAAATTTAAAATTTTATTAAAAAAATTCAAGAATTACAGATTTTATACAATTTTTAATTTTTTTTTTAATTTAGTAAAAGAAATAATAAAAATTTAAAATGGTATAAAACCTGTTGTTAAAGCCCAAGTTTAACAGAAAAATAGTTCAACATATGTTTATTATTATTGTTTAGATATCACTCGTACAAGTAGCGTAAAAGCGACCTTGTGCTATAAACTAATTAGTCAGCAAAAGTTCCAGTCAGTAGCGTACAGAATAAAATACAATAAAAAACACATGTTTTGTCTAGTGCGCTACTGACATTTGTTTTAAATGCAATTACAAATTGTTTAAAGTGTATAGTTCGAAAACATCAAATAATAAGATATGTTTTATAAATTATTTAAATTTGTTGGATATAAAACTTTGACAACTTTTAATAAAGACATAGTTTAACACTGCTTACTCTATCATTTCAATAGAATCTTAATTGATCTCTATTCATGGTCCTTCGAACTACGTGCTAACGCTGGGAGGTGAGCATCATCAAAGAGAAAATCTTTGTACTCGCCCAGCGCTTAGCATAGCTAACCAAGCTACAAAAAATCTTACACTGGGAGGACAAACTGATCCAGCAGCCCAGAAAAATTTTGGAGTAAAGAAGAGCACAGCCCTGAAAAGTAAAGAATCCGGACCTCTATTCGCCTCCACACAACCAAGCTACAAAAAATCTTACACTGGGAGGACAAACTGATCCAGCAGCCCAGAAAATTTTGAAGTAAAGAAGAGCACAGTCCTGAAAAGTAAAGAATCCGGACCTCTATTCGCCTCCACATTACCAAAAATGCTATCCAACGACCAAATGTCACTTCAAAAAGTGAACGAAATGGCACTCCACCAAGAAACATTGGGAAAGAAATTACGCCAGATCCTAACAAACATGAAAAAGGATTCATCATCCCGAAAAACCACCATCTATATCCAACAAAAAAGATTGGACTTGGACAACACATTCCAAGAAGCAATATCCATTGACGAACAACTATAAAAAGAAAAAATACCATCGCATTCATATTTCCAACAAAAATATATGAAACAAATCCGAGAAACGTACAACGAAGCAATTGCATACCTAGAAAAATGCAACGAAAATCTGCCACAAACGCCCAGCACCGATGTCACAACTAATAACAAAGAGGAAATCGAACACCTTCAAAATACAGATCAAATCAAGCGCATTCGACGCCAAAATGTTAGAATCCAGATGTTGGTCCATACACTCGAGGAAGCTGAACGAGATCTATCTGAACCGCGTCCGAGCATCAGATATGAGTCGCTAATACAAACGGCTACTTCACAATGGACGTCAGTAACGCAATTGCATGAAGAAATTGAAGCTGAAGCTACCGAAACAGTCCACCCCTACTTTAAAGAAAATTTGTTCTGAACGACTCAAGAAAAATACCGTGAAATGGTCAACAGATTAGAAGACAGAATTGCTAGAAGCAGACAATCTAGCAAACCGAATGTGCCCCTACCAAAAACTCACCTTCCGCAATTCAAAGGAGGGTACGAAGATTGGGTTACATTCAACGATTTATTTTGTCAAGTGATTCACGAGAATATCAATTTAACCGATGTTGAACGAATGCAATATCTAAAAACGAACGTAAGAGGAGAAGCCGCCAGAATAATCCAACATCTACAAATAACTGAAGCCAACTACCAAGCTGCGTGGAACCTTCTACAGAAAAGATACCAAAACACCAGGCTCATTGTGGCAAAACTAGTTGACCGAATCATAGACTTGCCAATGGTTCAGAAAGAGTCAGCGCGTCAAATTAGACAACTTTATGACACCACTAATGAATGTCTCCAAGGCCTAGAAAATCTAGGAATCGACACCAAACAATGGGACCCAATCATCGGAAGGATGATAATAAGAAAATGGGACTTTGAGACCAATAGGATATTCGAACAATCTATCGGCAATCCCAACGAAGTACCAAATCTGTCCGAAATAATGATGTTCTTAAAAAAAAGATTTCAATCGCTTGAAACCACAAAGTTTTATACAGAAAAGGAAAGTAGTAAAATTATAAAACATATAATAAAAATTTACGTCCATGGAACACACAATCCTGTATTATATGCAACCAACCACACGGCATTTATAGATGTACTGTATTTATGGACAAGACCATCGAAGAAAGAAGCAAAATGGTACGAGAGAAGGGTCTCTGCACTAAGTGCATTGGACATCATAACAAGGAACAATGCATCTCCCAGAAGAAGTGCCAAATCTGTGGCCAATCGCACCACACATTATTACATTTTGAAAAGAAAGAAGAGAGAAACCCTCGGAAAACCAATTCACACACAGGCACTACCGAAAAACCAGCCGACAATGTGAGCTGCAAAGGGCTAGAAGATACAGTACTGTTAGCAACAGCACTCGTTAAAGTTAAATCAGCATCTGGGACCTTAGAATACATTAGAGTTCTGATCGATTCCGGCTCACAGGCCGCTTTACTAACTGAAAGGGCCGCTCAATCATTGGGACTACCCCGGCAGAAAATTAGCACAGAAGTATCCGGGTTAGGCGATAACCAAGCAAAAATGTCAAGAAGCAGGATTCAGTGTCAAAGAACTCCAAGATATCCCAGTACATACGCACTTAATGTTAGTTTTATTGTGCTACCAAAATTAACAACAACACTCCCGTGTAGGGATGTGAAATATGAAATTCCGGAGAGCGGGCACAACCAGATGTTAGCAGATCCTCTATACAACAAGGCAGGTCCGATTGATGGAATTCTAGGAGCCGAGGAACTTAGTCACATACTGGAAGGTGGGCTAAAACGGACTAAAACCGGACTCTTGGGTCAAGAAACCAAGATTGGATGGATATTATCAGGTACCATAACGCGATCCCAAAACGAAGAAACTAGGGTAATTAGCATGATCAGTAGAATGAAAGAAGACATGCAACTCACCAAATTTTGGGAAGTAGAAGAAGCAGAGCCAGAAGCACCAGTCCTATCCAAAGAAAACCAAGAGTGCGAAAAACACTACGAGGAATCCACAACAAGGGATTCTACAGGAAAATACACCGTAAGAATTCCGTTTAAAGAGAACACTGTATACCTCGGGAATTCTCGTCCAATGGCAATGGCAAGATATTTTCAGTTGGAAAAGAAATTAGAAAGAAACTGTAACAATAACCTGAAGACACAATACCATGCTTTCATGCAAGAATATTTGACACTTGGACACATGGAAAAGGTACCGCAAGAACAAGCTGGCAAAGGGATGTACTACATACCTCACCAACCAGTTATCAGAGAAGAAAGCGTCACCACTAAATTACGAGTGGTGTTTGACGCGTCAGCCAAATCTAACAATGGAATTAGTCTAAACGAAAACATGCATATAGGACCCAGACTTCAACTGGAGTTAGCAGATATACTGCTAAAATGGAGAAAACATGCCGTGGTCTTCTGCGCCGATGTAGAAAAGATGTACCGACAAATCCAGTTGGCCACAGAAGATCGAGATTACCATCGCATCTTGTGGAGATTCAGCGATAAGATGCCAATCGAAGAATATCGCCTCACGACGGTTACATATGGCACTGTGTCTGCTCCCTACTTGGCCGTCAAAACGCTACAAAGACTGGCCTTAGATGAAGGATCCAACTACCCAGAGGCGTCCAATGTCGTCATACAAGATTTCTATGTCGATGACCTAATGACAGGCGCCGAATCCATCGCGAAAGTCAAGAAACTGCAATCAGACATTATCAAGCTACTACAAACTGGAGGAATGACACTACGAAAGTGGTCCAGCAATAGACAGGAAATTCTAGCCAACCTTCCAGAAGAATTAAGAGACCAAACCATTACAGAAATAAGTGAAGACAAAGTTAAAAAAGCACTAGGTGTTTGTTGGTGCCCTCAAGATGACACATTTCGTTTTAAGGTGAATCGTCTAAAAGAAACAGAATTTACCAAGCGAAAAGTTATCTCTGAAGTTGCAAAAATATTTGATCCATTGAGTTGGCTTGCACCAGTAGTAGTATCAGCTAAAATACTCATCCAGGAACTATGGGCACAAGAAATAAAGTGGGATGATCCTCTTCCTGTGGACTTGCACAAGAATTGGATAAAATTGTACAATAAGTTAGAAAAAGTGGAAGAAATAAGGGTACCTCGCTGGATTCACACTGCTTTAGAAAATAGACATTTGGAATTACATGGATTCTGCGATGCTTCCGAAAAGGCGCAGTAATATATGCAAGAAACATGAACAAAAACGGAGATGTTACCATTGACCTTTTAACAGCAAAATCAAAGGTAGCACCCATAAAAACAAAAATCAGTTTACCACGGTTGGAGCTATGTGCAGCTGCGCTGCTATCAAAATTAATGGATCGCACAAAAAAGGCACTAGCAATCAGCAATGTAAAAGAGTTTGCATGGTCAGACTCAATGATCACTCTAGCCTGGATAAAAGGAGATCCATCCAGGTGGAAAACATTTGTCGCCAACAGAGTGAGCGAAATCACATCCAAGATTCCCGTAGAACAGTGGGGACATGTTGGAACAACAGACAACCCTGCGGATGCCATATCAAGGGGGATATGTCCATCCAAGATAAAGAATACTACGCTCTGGTGGAATGGACCAACCTGGCTTCCAAACAAGGCAAACTGGCCAAAAAATAACAATAATCCACAAACACAATTAGAGGAAAAACGATGCTTACAAGTGAGGATAAACTCGACGCAAGATGCTTTACTTTATGACCGGTTTTCATCTTTTACAAGAATGGTCCGAGTATTATCACAATGCAGATGTTGGGTAACGACATCTAGTAAGCAATTTTAGAATTTGGTAGATTTGATATTTTTTTATTTATTATTTAAAAGAAAAAAGAAAGTTGTTTAAAACAAAAAAAAATGTTTATCCAATATTAGAAATTTAAATAATTATAATTAATTATTCAAGTCAGGTAAAAATTAAATTGTATTTGGTTCATTGAATATGTTTAATTAATTTTCATGTTTATATTTACAGATGTGCAATTACTAATTGTACGAGAAATGGATGCCAAGCTGAATTTGGATAGGCTCATTGAATACAATGACGGTAGCGGAAAAACTAATTATGTGTCATGGAAATTCAAGTTGGATTTATTATTAAAAATGAAAGATTTGTCAGAATATGTTTCCGGTACTATTGTGAAGCCAGAAGAGACTAGCGTTGGTTATGGAGCTTGGGTAAAAAAGGATATTGAGGCTCAGACAATCATTAAATGTTGATGAGAAAATTGCTTTAAAAATTTCAACTTGTAAATCAGCAAATGAAATGATTACAAGATTAGAAGGATTATATGGAAAGAAGAGTCAAAAGTCCACAGCAATGTTGCAACAACAATTTTTCAGTTATAAATATGATGAATTAAAATCTGTTGCTGAAAATTGTTTATTAATTGATGGTTTAGCACAAGATTTACGATCAAATGGTGAAGAGGTTAAAGATAGTTGGATCATGTCAAGAATATTGAATTCTCTTCCATCAAAGTTTGATCACTTTCATGCAGCATGGGAATCAGTAGTTGAAGCAGATAAATCATTACAAAATTTACGTGATCGTCTTCAACAAGAAGAAATTCGACTTCAAAGTCGTGAGTCAGATGTTGTTGAAAATGCTCTTGTTGGTAAATTTAATAAATTCAAGAAAGAAAATAAAAATCAGATTAAATCACAAAAGAAAGTTGATAGTGCAATAATGGTCAATTCAAGTCTGGAAAAATTAAATGTTTCAAATGTGGAGGAGTTGGTCATATGAAACGTGATTGTACAAATAAACCTTGTGCTGAATATGTTGAATACTGTAAGAAGACGTATGGCTGTAATAATTGTCATAAAAAGGGTCATTTTGCAAATGAATGTCCGGACAAGAAACAAAGCAACATGACTGAGAAAAATGATAAAGTTAAATCTTTTGTATCAGTTGCTTTATCATCCATATATTGCAAAGAATCGTCAAGTGATAGTACTATGTGGATACAGGACAGTGGTGCTACTCATCATTTAACTGGAAATTTAAAATGGTTAAGTAATGTACGTTCATTAAATGTTCCAATTTTGGTAGAGATTGGAGATTCAACAAAATTAGAAGGAATTGCATTTGTTGATGTTGAGTTAAATGCACATGATAATGAAAAATGGTATCCTATTGTATTGCGTGATGTATTGTATGTTCCTGATCTTAAGTTTAACTTGTTTTCTGTCACAACTGTTCTTGATAAAGGATATACACAGAAAGCTACGGCAGAAAATTCTATGATAATGGAAGGAAATAAAATTGTTTTAATGGCTGAAAGGATTGGAGGCTTATTTAAAATGATTTTTCGCCAAAAGGAAGAGTATAGTTTGACCGTTGTAGGATTGAAATTTTGGCATGAAAGGTTAGCACATCAAAATATTCGACATGTCAAGGATATTTTATTAAAAAATAATATTAAATACATTGATGATTGGAAAGATGTTTGTCAAGGATGTGTATATGGAAAGCAGCATAAAGTATCACATCCAAGAAATTATAAGGTTGCTAACAGTGTTCTTGACAAAGCGCATGTTGATCTAGGAGAAATGAATATTTTGTCTCTTGGTGGTGCAAAATATTTTTTATTATTTAAAGACGATTTTAGTAAATTCAGAACAATTTATTTTCTCAAGAAAAAGTCTGAAGCAATCGAAAAATTAGAAATATTTTTAAACTTGGTTGAAAATCAATTTGGTAAACAGATAAAAGTTTTAATGTCAGACAATGGAACTGAAATTAAAAATATTAAAAGTAAAAATATTTTTGAGAAGTTAGGAATATTCAATGAAAGGTCAGCAACTTATACACCTCAACAGAATGGAAGAATTGAACGTGAAATTCGAACGATAGTAGAAACAGCGCGGTCAGAAATTTACGCGAAGAATCTTGATTCATCATTGTGGGCTGAAGCTTTGAATTATTCAGTGTTTACTATCAATCAGACTGGAACGAGTAACATCATTGATAAATCACCTGCTGATTTGTTGTTTGGTCGTCGAGTAAATTTAAAATCAATGAGGAGTTTTGGATGTGAATGTTTCATGTTAATTCCAGATAATCAACGTCAGAAACTTGATAAAAAGAGTAAGAAAGGTATTTTTGTTGGTTATGATTTAGAAGAACATGGATACAGAATCTATTTACAAAATGAAAGACATGTTGAAGTGTCATGTAATGTCATTTTTGATGAAAAAGTTATTTCTGAAGATAGTTGCATGGAAATAAATTGTAAAATGATTGAAAATGGTAAATTAAATATCAAAATTGATAAAAAAGAAAATATTGAATCTGATATTGATGATGAAGAACGTCAGGAGGAGTCTTACAGTAGTTGTGAAAGTAATGATTCAGAACCAGAAGTTCAGACTACAAAGTATAATTTACGAAATAGAAGAAATATAAATTTACCAATTAAATATAATGATTATGCAATGATAGGAGAAATTGATGATATTTCAGTAAAAGATGCATTGAATGATTTAAGATGGAGAAAAGCAATGCAAGAAGAAATTGATGCTTTGAAGGCTATGGATGTATGGGAATTAGTGGATTTACCAGAAGGAAAGAAGCCATTGACATGCAAGTGTTTAAAGTTTTGTCTGTAAAATTAAATAAATAATTAAAATAAATCAATTACTTAAATCACTGCATCAACAAGATTTATAAAAAACGCTGCAGGCCAGAAAAGAACAGGTCCACTCACCACAGAAGAATTACACTGGACGACGATTCAAATCGTCAAAATGGTTCAAGAATCAAACATGCCTAATGAAGTGACAGCCCTTCGCGCCAAAAATCAACTTCAAAAGAATAGCAGACTGTTAACGCTGAAACCATTTTTGGAAGAAAATGGAATTCTAAGGGTTGGGGGAAGACTTAGCAACTCAGAATTACCGTTCGAACAAAAGCATCCTGCAATCTTACCAAACAACGATCACGTAACAAAATTGATCATCAATCAGGCACACGAACAAACCTTACACGGAGGAAATCAACTAACCCTCGCACACATCAGACAAAAATACTGGATTCCAAATGGAAGAAAAAATGTGCGAAACCTAATTCACAAGTGTGCCAAATGCATCCGATACAAGGCTCAAACGGCACAACAAATAATGGGAAATCTACCAGGTCCAAGAGTAACGCCATCCCAACCATTCTGTCATACAGGAGTCGACTACGCTGGACCAATTTCCATACGGATGACGAAAGGACGAGGCCATAAGTCATACAAAGGATACATAGCACTATTTGTATGCTTCGCAACAAAGGGAATCCACTTAGAAGCCGTAAGCGATATGACAACGGAAGCCTTTTTAGCAGCATTTCGTCGATTTACATCCAGGCGAGGTCAAGTGTCAGTCATGTATAGCGATAACGGAACAAATTTCGTCGGAGCAAGCAATGTGTTAAAAGATGAAATCACAAAATCAGTAACCAACGACAAACTAATAGACAAACTCGCCACGTTAGGAACCCAGTGGAAATTCATACCGCCAGCCACTCCGCATATGGGTGGATTATGGGAAGCAGGAGTAAAATCAATGAAGTTTCATTTAAGAAGGGTGTTGGGAAACTCCACACTAACCTTTGAGGAGTTAACAACACTGCTGTACCAGATAGAGGCATGCCTCAATTCCAGGCCACTGTGCCCACTTTCCAGCGACACAGATGATATCGAAGTCATTACCCCTGGACATTTTCTGATTGGACGAAACCTTTTAGCGCCTGGACCTCCAGAAATGCTCGATGTAGGAACAACACTCTCAAATCGCTGGAGAACCACACAAAAAAATGAAAAAAGATCTCTGGAGTGCATGGACGCAAGATTACCTCAGTAATATACAGCAGAGGTACAAATGGAAAAGAACCCACGAAAATGTCAACATTGGAGACATTGTCTTAATAAAAGAAAAAGACATAAACCCGTGCAAATGGCCATTAGCGAAGATAACAAAAACACACCCAGATAAAGACGGAGACGTACGAGTAGTGACAATAAAAAAAAGTCACGGACAACCAAGCAAAAAGAACATACATCAACTAATTCCACTACCTGCAAACGAAGAAAACAGAAAGTCATCAAAGGACAAACCAATACAAAGAAACGTAGGAACAACACTTCTAACAATTATGTTAACAATGAGTGTAGCTGCCCAAGGTTGTCACGCTACACCATTCAACGTGTCATCCCTAAACCCTGGTTTCTACGTTGAGCATCTAGGTTTTGCTAAAGTAGAAAGAGGAATCTTTCAGGTTGAAACATGATATGAAAGAGTGAGACTAAAGGAAGAAGTCATCACAGTTCTAAGCGTTACAAGTGAATTTAAAAAGTTGTGCACTGAAGCCAAAAGATTAGCAAAAACCGTGCAATGCACAACATTAACAAACCATCTAAGTAACTTAGTAGAAGAAATACAAGTAATCCAAACCACTATCGAAGATGACATAAGTCGTGAAGGAAGAGGACTGCTTGGAAAACTAATGACATCAGTGTTTGGGGTCAATGACGAAGTTTACGAAGACATTGAGAATCTACACGAAATCAAGAAAAAATTATGCAAGCCAGCAATCACCAAACTAAAGTCATGGTATCATCACTAGCAATAATCAATGAAACTGAAGCGAGGATAAACCAACGGTTGAAAGAATTTCGCCAAAAAATAAATCAAGGACTGCAAGAAATAACAAAGATGGACAACTGGTTTGCTACAATCGATATAAACAAACTCAACATTCATCTAATAAGCGCATATCAAGTAGCAAACAGTATCGCTACGGATTGCCTTAGAAGACACAGTGCCTTATTAGATGTCCGTTCCCGTCGTGGCAGCTTACATGATTTACTTCCACCATCTCATGTAAACAAAATTCTAAGAAATGCCCGGAAGAAACTACCTCCAACACTTAACATAATTAATCATCCAATAGTGAAGACAACTTCGACAATCGACAACGAATACTTGCATTTCTACAGTCAGTTCCTGTTAGTTGGGATGAGTAACTTCACCTTGCTTAAGATCACTCCCGTGCCACTACGGATTGAAAACAACTCCTACTGGACAGCAGAAGTACCGGAAGGTGTATTAGCAGTCGACTACAACCAACAACTCTATTTTGAAATAAACGATATGGACTTTAAAAACAGCATACAAACCTCGACAACGAACTTTGTATGCTCTCCGGCAACCATCAGACAAATGGAATCAAGTCAAAATTGCATTGTGGATGAAATCTTTCAACGAACAAACCCCACAAAATGCAAAACAGTACAAAAAAGTATGTTTGGAATGACCTGGAAAGAACTGTACATGCCCAACGCCTGGATTGTGATAACTGGAAAAGAATCACACATCTCCATACACTGCAACGGAGAAAGAGAGGACGTCGTCATATCAAACACTTCAATTATCCAAATAAATCAAGAATGCTCAATAAAAACGTCGCAGAACATTCTAACCCCCAGGCGGATCACAACAAACCCGGTATTAGCATCATACTCGAAATCAACAGTAGAAGAACTGAACGAGTTTAAACCACAAAGCCGCCCAGACTGGAAACCTATTGAGCCCGTCCTAAGAAACAGTAATGGACTTGACGATCTACAACATGCAGAAAACGACATTTCAGAGAGATTACAATCCACCATCTGGAAGAAAGTCCACCACCACTCCCTGATAACAAGCACAATCACAACAATAGTTATTGTCATCAGTGCAGGAATCTCAATCAAGGTTGTTTTACACTTGATACAATGCAGACGGACCCACCTCCAAAACAACACTCCAGACGCTAAGTCAACTCATGATGAAGAGGAACGTATGGTCGAACTTCAACCTCTACGCAGACCATCACCTCTCCCTGGCCGGCAGAATGTTAAGCCCAAGTTTAACAGAAAAATAGTTCAACATATGTTTATTATTATTGTTTAGATATCACTCGTACAAGTAGCGTAAAAGCGACCTTGTGCTATAAACTTAGTCAGCAAAAGTTCCAGTCAGTAGCGTACAGAATAAAATACAATAAAAAACACATGTTTTGTCTAGTGCGCTACTGATATTTGTTTTAAATGCAATTACAAATTGTTTAAAGTGTATAGTTCGAAAAAATCAAATAATAAGATATGTTTTATAAATTATTTAAATTTGTTGGATATAAAACTCTGACAACTTTTAATAAAGACTTAGTTTAACACTGCTTACTCTATTATTTCAATAGAATCTTAATTGATCTCTATTCACCTGTAATTCTTGAATTTTTTTGATAAAATTTTAAATTTTTCGATAAACTTCAGTGAATTAAATATTGTACCACTTTAATTTGAATGATCTTAATTGGGGGGGCAGGAGGCTGGGGGGGCACACTTAAAAACTAACTTTTTTTCGCAAACTTTAATTTAAATTCTGCTTGCGCAGAACTTGTCTATATAATGTAATTATAAACTCCTATAAATTTGATGGGGGTCCCATGTCTAATAATTGAGATATGGGTATGCCCAAAATCCACCAGCCGCCAATATTAATAATATGGTAGTCTTGTGTACACAGGTTTTTTGATCCATTTCTGTAGGAACTATTAGGAACCCACTAGAATTGTTGGTGATATTAAGCTCTAAGAAAGTTGCTGTCCCATCACTAGCAACAGTTACTGTACTGGATGTGCAGGATCTGTCTGCCATGGCACATGGTTATTCTAAAACGAAATAGGAATTTCATCTTATGTATTTAGAGGCGAATCCTAAAGATTGCTGAAAGTCCTAAAGCAATATAGATATACTTTCAGGTCGCCCTGCAGGGATATCATGATGGTACTAAAAGACTATAAGAAGTTTTTTTTATAAATAAATAAAAACTTCCATTTAAGCAAAATAGCTATTTTAAGGCATGACACCGAATATCAAGATAAACTGTGTCCATGGTAGAAAAGTGCTATTAATATCTCATGGCGGATGAGCTTGGGTGCGCAAAAGTCTCAAATCCGTCAAATCGCGCTATTACTCGCCGACCTAAAAACATACTACATAGGGCTGAGAATGCTGATATTTTCTGACATATTTAGAAAAATTTCTAGGCTACAAATTCTATTATATTTGTTTTAATATTATTGCGTCTCTTAAAGTCAACCGCCATGAGATATTAATATCACTCTATATACCTATATGAGTACACATTTACCTTTTTGTTATTATTTAGATATAATTGAGCAATTAAATTACTGGATAATGCATGACGGACAATTAAAAAACATGTACAACTTACCCTGAAAATTCGGGATTAAGAAGTACAACCCCCAAGAAATTAGCAAAATTAACAAACTACCAAACACTACCCCATCCAGTGATAACCCATACACTTAACTCAATCGGCGTCACCAGAAATACCGATTAATCAGTTGATCAGTTGATCACCTTTATAGGCACGAAAGCGATTGCAGGTTCCGATGTGTGGTGTGGCAGGGGATGCCCTCGCGCGTTTGTATGAATTTTAACAATCATTAAATTTAATATAGGCCGCATTGAAAAAATGGGAATGATAATCGGGCAAATAACAAGTATTTTTTAAGACAGTGAAAACATTGGTATTCACTGTAAGACAGTAATAACTTACTTTACCTTAGATTCTATTGGAATAAAAATCATAAACAAAACAAAGACTATTCTTATTTCATTTCTTTTTAATTTTTGGTGGAAGCATTTCAACTTTTAACATAAATAAATTTTATATTTAATTAAATATTGTTAATTTTACCTTTATCAGATAAACTTTGAATACAATCATTTCTAACATTTTCAAGGAAGTACACATTTCCATTATGTTAAATATAAAGATCCTTTCACACTATAACAAGTAATTTTAACTTGATAATATTTTGTTGTGGGCTGAATATAATATTTGTAATAACATCAATACCTTACCCTCAATTGCTCCAAACATATTTGATTGAATAAACTTTAACTTTTATTGGAGAAATGAAAAAATAATCAATTATAGCATTGTTATTGACTATATCAAAGAGTTTTTTCCGTATACCTAAGTCTTGGAATCTCTTACAAGAAAACGAATACTTACTCTATTAAAATTACACCTACTTAGAAATTCTTTATACTCAATTCAAGAATTTTTAGACCTTAAATTTTAATCATAGGTATATTATTTATTGTTTTATTTTATATTTGATTGTATTGTATGTATGTCAATTTAACATTTACATCTACATTAGTATTTGTGACACTTTATGACTTTTTTGATGAAATAAAGTATCTATCTATCTATCCATCTATACTTGAAAACATTTATTAAAAAATTGGGTAGATAAATCATTGGATAGATACCCCACCATACAGGAAATTAATCATGATTTTAATCATAGAGAAAAACTTGAAAATTGGTAGGGTAAAAAGGATTTCCTGAAAAGTATCTAAATGTACTTGTAAAAAGTAGCAAAAACGGAATACATTTCAGTCAGTGTCCTCTAGAGGACACTGACTGAAATGTATTCCACAGAAAAAAACAGTACATAATATTAATGTATTTTAATATTGTGACAATGTATGCGCACATTAAAATAGAGCCGATACACAAATACATTATTATAATGTAAATGTTACATTAATGCATGACAAATTACATTGAACAATGAAGAGTACATTGATATAATGTACAGTATACATTGGTCAATGTATGTCATACATTTATAGTATGTACCTTATTCATTAATATAATGTACCCTGTACATTGATATAATGCACCTTGTACATTGATATAATGTACCCTGTACATTGATATAATGCACCCTGTACATTGATATAATGTACCATGTACATTGATATAACTATATATTGTTATAATTGACTGTGCGTTCCACGAAAGATAGGCGGTCTTAGGAATGTGATGCAATCCTTAATTTCTATATAACGGCCAACTTTTAATTATAATAATAATGCTAGGGTTTTGCATATATTTGCAGCCGTTGCAGGCAAACGTATGCAATAAACCCTATCCCGATATCAATAAAGAGTTGGCCGTTATACAGAAATGAAGAATTGCATCACATTCCTAAGACCGCCAATCTTTTGTGAAACGCACTGTATAGGGTGTTTTTGGATAAGGAAAAAAAACACATTTTTATACATATTAGATTTTTTATTTAAATACTCTTTTAATAAATGAGCTTTACCAAAATTTTTTGTCGTTTTAAATTAAAAAAAAAAGTTTTCTAAGAAATTATGAATCATTACTAATTCGGGCGGAAAATCTAAATTAAACAAATAAATACATTTAAAGCAAATATCTACTGCCCTTAATACACTAAAATATTTATATCGGACAAAATCAAAATAAAGATAGATTTCTTTAATGTTTACCTCATCCTTTCCTATCCAAAAAATAAATAAAACGGCTGTGCATTGACTTGCTTTTTTTAAATAATCAAGATGCGTCTTGTGAATCCTTTATCGTAAATTTAGTTGTCACCTTTTTTTCTGTGTTATCTTTTTTTGACTATTTTGCCAGTTGGATTGCCATGGATTACCAGAAAAATTGTTGCATCTCGTGCATCTGAAACAATAGCAACAATATTATTTGACAAGCATCTAAGGTAATTTCGATAAAAAGTGTGTATCCCAATTGTAAAAATAAAAAGTAATAATTAAAAATTAAATTTTGTGTGTAAAGTTTGTATCTAATAGATAAGAAGTTGAGTTAAAATAATGTTAGATTCACAGCTAATACACTATTATAATACGAGCCCTAACACAAAAATGTTCGGACACTTCATAATTTATACAGAAATATTTTTCGTGAATACTATCTCAAAATTATTAGAAGTTATGAAAAATTCAGCTCATTTTAGCCTATACCCCTCGAAGCGATTTTTAATTTTAAAAAGTTTACCTTTTATTTTTAGCTTTTAAGAAAAGGCTAACTTTTTATACAATTTTTACCAAATTTTCAGGGTTTGTATAATATTTTATGTTCTTTTTAATGGGCCCATTTATAACTTTTTTTACTCATACAAAAAAAAGTTAAAAAGTTAGCCTTTTCTTAAAAGCTAAAAATAAAAGGTAAACTTTTTAAAAATAAAAATTGCTTCAAGGGGTATATGCCAAAATAAGCTGAATTTTTCATAACTTCTAATAATTTTGAGATAGTATTCACGAAAAATATTTCTGTATAAATTATGAAGTGTCCGAACATTTTTGTGCTCGTAATAGTGTATAGCTGGGTTAGAGCCGTTTTTATTATGCTTATGATTAATTATATTGTATACAAATTGAATTTCTGTTATGTGTAGGAAACGTTAATTTTAGTTTTTTGTTTTTAGTGGTACCTACCAACCCAACCTCTAAAAACAATGGTTGTAGTCAATACTTGACAATAATTGTAATACCTACATCGGCGACTCATTTAACGTAAAGTGTTATTTTCATATATTAATAATAATAATAATAATAATAATAAATTTATTAATCCTTTTGACTACAAAACAGAGTATAGGACAAGTCAACAATTATTTTACAAAAGTATTAAATATAAATATTAAATATAAATACAACCTGTATCATGCAGGTACTAAATAATGAGCAGTAATAAATAACATAAACAAACAACAAGTAAAAAATATTAATAATATATATATATTACTTTTTTACATTAATAAGTGATATTTCTTACCTTTTTTTCTATTTATCTGCTTTTTTCTTTCACAATAACCACCTATTCGACTCACAAACACAAAATAATAATAATTTCAATTTTTTCTTAGGGTGTGGGCTCTGGAACAGAAGCAAATACGTCCTTGCACTGTTGGCTAGTAAAGCGGGAAGCTATATAATTAATACTCTGTAGGCGTTTATAATTTTGCACATCTATACAATGTATTAATTTATTGAATAATGAACAATCTACCTTGATTAATGAATTTATACATTGATATAATGTATTAAAAACATCAATTAATAAACCTGAAACATTGGTTAATGTATTTATACATAAATATAATGTACGTTTTTTTTTAATGATTTGGCTAAAGTTAATGTATATATACTTTAGTTAAATGTATTTTTACATAAATTTAATGTATTAATACATTGATATTATGTAAAATTGTACATTATATTAATGTATGCTATACATAATATCAATGTACGTGGTTATGAGCTTATAAAATTTAAATATTCTATTAATGTATTTATACATTTTATTTATGTATATCTACATTAATTTAATAAAATATTGGTCAATGTTTGGCATACATTGATAATATGTAATTATTTTTTTCTGTGCTGTCATCTGATACTTTTAAAGAAAAACATTGATATATGTAGTAGATATCAATGTAAATGTGTATGTGTTTTCGCAATAATTGAAGAAGTAAACAAGACCTCCTCAACGACTGCTAATAAAACAACATAATCTTCCAGTTCAGATAATAATTATTGTTCTATGAATTGTGTTAAATGTAGTTGTAAATGTAAAAATATTGATAACATTTTGGATTGTTTTCAACTAATACTAAATCTAATTATTTAGTTTAAAAAATAAAAAATGTATTAAATACCAATTAATTTTATTTAATCTGAATGGGCTTGTATTTAAAAATATTTATGTGTACTCTAAATCTCTCAACCTAAATATAAGCTGTGCATGGAAAGGTACAGGTGTAACTTTTTAATTTTTGTTATTCAGTAACTTATTTAATTTAATTTAGAAATGTTTTATGACTTAAAATAAAGAAATATAATGACTTTAGGTAAAAATTATAACATTTACCTTATTAATTTTTTTATTTTAATCCCATATACAGGGTGTCCGGGAAAAGGAAGTCAATCCGTTAACCATATATTCTTTGAGTTAAAACAATAAGACTTTCATAATACCATTTTTCAATTTAGAGCTTCATGTTCGATATACAGGGCGACAAAGTTTGAAATTTAAAACTGATTTTTTTTAATAATTCGAGTAATTGATAAGGTATTAAGTTCAAATTCGGTACACTACTTCAACATAAATAGTTACATGTTTTGAGACCAACAAAACAAAAAAACAATTGTCAAATATTCAAAATAGGGGGGGTCCAGTACTCACTGACTCCCCCTATTTTTAGTACGTGCGCCAATGACTTCCAAACGGTATTTTTTCAGGTAATCATTTATTGTTAAAAAAAATTTGTTTCTTATAAAATTTTGATAAAATGATTTGTTTTAGAGATAATTTGTAAAGTATGGGTCAGTCCATATCAAATCAACCAAAGGTTCTTCCCCCACCATCTCCGATTTTGATAATTTTTGGTAAATTTGTTTACCTCACTAAAAAACTCAAAAATCCCATATATGAATTTTTTTGGATGGGTGGTTTTTGTTTTATTGATTTTTGAAAATCAAAAAATTCCGATAAATTTGGGTTTTGCAAGTACTTACAAAAATAGCGATATCTCGTAGACTATTAAAAGTGAGTGATGGCTTCTTTTAAAGGCCTATTAGAGACCTTTTTTATGATATATCACATGACCTAAATTTTTCAAAAAAAAAAAATTAAATTTCAAAAATTTGATATGGATTGACCCATATTTTACAAATTATCACTAAAACAAATCATTTTATCAAAATTTTATAAGAGACAAAAAATTTTCAACAATAAATGATTACCTGAAAAAACACCGTTTGGAAGTCATTGGCGCACGTACTAAAAAATAGGGGGAGTCAGTGAGTACTGGACCCCCCTATTTTGATTATTTGACAATTTTTTTTTGGTTTGTTGGTCTCAAAAAATGTAACTATTTATGTTGAAGAAGTGTACCGAACTTAAACTTAATATCTTATCAATTACTTGAATTATTAAAAAAAATCAGTTTTAAATTTGAAACTTTGTCGCCCTGTATATCGAACATGAAGCTCTAAATTGAAAAATGGTATTATGAAAGTCTTATTGTTTTAACTCAAAGAATATATGGTTAACGGATTGACCTCCTTTTCCCGGACACCCTGTATATATATATGTATATATATATATATATATATATTGTGGCGAAATTTCAAATTTAATTTCAAAAATTATTAAATAACTTGCGCTCACATATGCGCGACTACTCTGTTTTATCGGGAGCGGGTGTGGGTAAGTAAATAACGATTGCTAATTGGGCGCCAGCCAAAAGAAAACCTTTGACAAAAAAGGAAATTGGAAATTTATCAATGTCAACTTTTGAGTCAGAAAACAAAATCTAGATGCTATTATAAATACCTGGCACAATTGTACGTGGCTTACACCGAAATAAAATTGAATATTCTTACTCAGTGTTGACTTGATTACTTTAAACAATATTTTTTTTCAGGATCACTCAGGTTACAATCAAAACGTTCAACAAAAACTTCTTTAACGGTTGACACAATCGGGCTTACAACTTGAGGGACGTCGCCACGCAGGACAGCAGGTACGTTTTTGCTTCTACAAAATATGTGAATTCTCTACTAGGCTTAATTTCAGCTAATGCTTAGGATTATCACAAAGAATGAAGAATGAATCGTGCAAAATAATTATTCTTATTATTCTAATTATAATAAACAATAAAGAATAAATTATAAAGATCAGATCCTAAAGATTAAAGGAATAAAGGCCTAAAAATAGAATACAAATACAAGAAATATAAAAATGTGTTTTACCTTAGATCTTGTGTGGCCTAAACGTGGTTAATAAAATTAATTGTTCGTATTTAAATTGTGTGATGATTACAATAATCGAAGCTACAACGATATTTCTGGCTCTCCCTTAATATCGTATAACAGGTGCTTTCATCACATCTATCAAATAAAATGGATTCTTTCCGGATCCTTTGTTAAAACCACACCAATCAAATCTCATAAAAAAATTCAAATTAGGTAAGTTAAATTTAATTTTTAATTACATGAATTTAACACTAAATCATTTATTCTTGCATTTCAGTATCTCCACAACTTCTCTGGAATAATTCCAATTTCAATTATTGAACAATCCAATTGTTTTTGGAGAAACATAAAAATTTTACCAAATTTAATAAACAAACAACAACAATAATTATGGTTAGAAAACTATACCGGTTGTCCCTCGATATTGACTTAGTATAACAATTTAGAGATTAATTGCTATCTTGGTTGCCTAATGACGTCAAATAAATGTTTATTTAAATAAAAATTACTTTAATCAATTTACTATTTTCTTATTTAAACACCTCAAAAGGAGAAACCGTTACATAATATATATATATATATATATATATATATATATATACATCCCTAATACAATATTGCGTCATTACAATTCGCGACCTTATTGCGTCTACTAGAAATACGGTATTTAGCGAAAATATAGAAGAGTATATTGGCGTACTTTTTTTTGCTGATTCCAAAAATCTGGTCAGATTTTTTTATCTTAAAAAATAAGATATACACTTTTTTTTCAAAAGTCACTACATTATCAACTCATTTTAATCTTGATATAATATTGCGTCACGTGTATATTTCATTTTAAATTTTATATGGCTTGTACAGACTTTATTGCGTCCTACAGTGTTGCCAAACTGTAATGACGCAATATTGTACTAAGGATGTATATTTATGTATATGTATATATATATATCCCTATATCCGTAATACAATATTGCGTCATTACATTTCGCGACCTTATTGCGTCTCCTAGAAATACGGTATAAATTTAGCGAGTCAACTTTAATAACATATAAATGAATTTTTAACATGTGATTTTTCTTCTATGTAATTTTTAATAATGATATTTTGCATGTTTATAAAATAATGTCTGTATTAGAAATGTGAGGTTTAAAAAGTTTTAATTAATTTTATATTAAATTTTAAATATCCCTATTATTTTTTAAACCTTCAAGGTTTTAGTTTCTATTTTTTTCTTGCTATACATTTTAACATAAATAATTACCATTAATATTATAGTAATTCTTTTTTAAGGGTATATTTTTTAAGGCTATATTTGTTCGTATTCTTAATGAAAAATAGCATACTTACTTTACTAAGAGAAATAGTAAAGAAAAGTATACGTTTTCTGGTTAGCAAAACTTTTTTACCCAGCAACACTTTTATTAAGCACATTTGAAAAATCGTAAAGAAAAGTATTATATTAAACAATGCTTTTTCATGACACTAGCAGCATAAATTCGACTTTTGCTTAACAGAAGTTCTTTAATAATTAATATTATTAATTAAGCCAATTATTGTCTTTAGTTTGGTATATTTTTGTTTATGAATTAACTTAAATATTAACAATTTTTCTCTCTTAAAGGGCAGCGAAAGTCGAATTTTCATTTTGTCATAAAAAATAGTGTACATATTTCGTGGTGAAAGGCGGCCATTTCTAAATAGTGTATTCTACATTCGCCTCGCTCGTGCAGCAAAGCTCACGATTGGTCATAAAAAACCGCATAATAGTTTTCTCGAGTCCGGAAAATTTCGATACATTTTCTGATTTATACGACAAGATCTCATCTGAAAACTCCTCCAAATCATCGGAGTCGTCGAGTTCCATCACGATAGAGTCGGAGGAGGATACAGTGCTTGTGCTACTAGCTACTAGCTTGATCCATGCATAGCTTCTGTTTATAGTCAAGGTCGACTTGGAATTTTTGCAAGGTGTTTTCTTCGGTGTTTTCCTTGTACTGCCTATAAATCTTTTTAATCGGCCAGTACTTACTCTACCGTCGGACTGATCTAAAAGCCAGCAGTACGATGTTTTTTTAATAATTGAATATATAATATTATATAGGTACGGTGATTTTTCCGATTCACTGTGCAAGTCTTTTAAACTTATAAAACTCGTTTCCAAAGTATCACATTCGCTATCTTCATTAGAAATCTCGTTCGAAATTAAGTCCATAACTTCATCCATAACTTTATCGTCCTCATTACTAATATTTGTTTTTGCCAATTTTCTTCGGGGTTTTCGACAATTTTAGCGTTGTCTTCGTCGGCGTCTTCATTATCCTGTGAAATTGCAATATTTTGTTTCCGTCTTATTAACGGTTAAC
The DNA here is from genome assembly GCA_921294245.1 of Brassicogethes aeneus. Lineage (NCBI taxonomy): Eukaryota > Metazoa > Arthropoda > Insecta > Coleoptera > Nitidulidae > Brassicogethes > Brassicogethes aeneus. Next base: position 4,769,454 of record OV121137.1, read on the forward strand.
GGTACCTACCTGCATATATTTCCAATCGTTTTCTTTTTCAATAATTCCAAGATGTTTCATGTCCTCTATGACATTTTGTAGAGCTTTTTTAACTGTAGATTTGATATCCAAATTTAAAATTTCTTCTTCACGTGGTAAATTTTCTTTTATTAGTCTGGTTTTTATTCTTTTGTCTTCCCTTGGAAATGTAAAAGTCCCCCTCAGATTGTTTATGGTATCAGTTGTCTTAATTCTCTTAATTCGGTTCAGCATATCCTTTATACTAAAATGTATTATTGTTGAATACGTAAAAGTCATGGATCTGGCAGCCCGAAATAAGGATTCACATGCTTGGCTACCAAAAATGCCGGTGATGAACATATCTGGTTTTAACTCACCGCTGTTAAGCTTCAGTATTAGTTTAATCAAAGCATGGGCGTTTCGATGCAAAGGTTACAATTACTGGTCAAAAAGTTGTCTGTTATTTTATATTATTTTTGTTCTTTAATCCAGGCTTTTCAGATTCTAGTAAAAAATACAACATACCAGATGCGATATAATCTAGTATGCAACACAGTGCTGGAATTTAAGAACGACGATTCGATGTAGTACATTAGCTTGACATACGCCACGCTCTATTTAATTTGTAGAATTTCCTTATTTAGTCGTTCAATTACTATCAAACTGCACATTTTTTCTGCGGATGCAAAATTCATCTTGTCTTCACTTTTGAGATCCGAGATGTTTGTCTTTTGGAAACTTTAAAATTAATTCCCTGAGATGACCAGAGAAGACAGTGTATTTCCCAATTGGCAGATGTATTCCTGGTTTTAGGAAACGAGTACTAATTTTTGTTAAAATATGGGTGGTGTGCTGTACACAAAATTCTTCATTTTTTTCAATGCTGCAGTGGTACTACTCCCAATCTGGAACTGGCAAAAAATGGAGTAGCTCTGTAACTTCCGGGTTTTTTTTGTTTTTTCTTTATATTCAAGTGCTAAACGAGACATCAATTTTCTTCTAATTTCTTTCTTATTCCCCACTAATTCCACTATTTGCTTACTAATTTACCGAGTAATTCCCCAAATTCCCCACTAATTCCTTTAATTTTCCACAAATTCCTCTAATTTCTTACTAATTCCTACAGATTGTACACCAAAATTCCCCTGCGGTTTACCCCTTGGGGTAAACCGCAAAAGAAAATGTGTACACAAATTTCCAGGATTGCTACTAATTCCTCTATTTCCTTACTAATTCCCCTTATATATTATAATTCCATTTTAATTTAAAAAATACCTAGTAATTCCACTAATTCCCTACTAATTACCCTAATTTTACTAATTTCCAAGTTAACTCCCTACTTATTGACCAAATCTATTGTGTAAACTAGGCCACAAAAAGGTGTACAATTTTAGTAAAAAAATTTCCGTGAACATAAAAAAAATCACTAAATTCAAAAAATTCCCGGGAACTTTTATTTTTTTGAGGGTTCATTGTCATTGTAAGAAGGGTACACAAATAAGCTGTTTTTTTAAAATTTTTTAAAACAAATTTAGCCGCGCCCCCAGGGGGTTGAAATTCCTCAAAATTCAATAAAAAATATTTTTTAAGTTAAATTTTGAATTTGGCATATTAAAAAACTATTAGGTATTAACTTACTTAAGACACACAAAAAAAATATTTATATATTTTAATTTTACGCCGCGCACCACGCTGCATATTAGAACTTTAAAAGCTTTGGGGAGGGGCTTAAAATTAAAATTTATTAACAAGATTTTTTTTGTGTTACAAGTGAGTTAATACCTTATAGTTTTTCAATATGCCAAACTCAAAATGTAAGTTAAAAAATTTTTTTAAAACATTCAATCCCCCGGGGGCGCGAAGTTCGGTAGGCTGGGCTGAAATAATTATTTTTGGAAATCTCACTTAGTTAAAAAAAAGTTGTGAGAAGGGTATTTGTATAAGCTGTTTTTTATTAATTTTTAAAAATAATTTTTGCCACGGGGGATTGAATGTTTTTAAAATTAAGACAATTTTTTTTAACTAACATTGTGTGGTATTATTTGATTTTAAGATTTACTATCGCTAACAAAAAAAACTCATACAGCTATATTGTGGCTGTGTGAATAAAACTTTTCCGTCAATGTCAAGCTGACATCGAGCATCCATTATGACTTTTTTAACATATTTAACCAAACAATGCAGACGAACTCTGGCAAGTCATTGAAGCCATTTGGAACGAGATAAAGCAAGACGGCGCTTCCATGCTTTGCCGTTTGCGGGCAGTAATTGACAAAAACAGAGGGATGACGAAATATTATTTTTTTTTTCAAACTTCAACCTAACTTTGTATTTAATTTTAGACCTTTCAAATGTGACGTATCATGTTAAAAGCCATAATTACTCCAACGAAATTATAGAAAATCAGGAACACTAGATTTTTAAGCTGTATGAGTTTTTTTTGTTAGCGATAGTACATGTATTTAATTATGCCTGAACATAGAGATACATTCCATAGACCGCTCAACATTCGAGTTTCGAAACTACTTATTTAACTTGCTACTGCATTGTTTAATGATATTATTATGTTTAATTTTGTTTAGTAATGTTATTATTATAATATGTTGTAATATTATTATTATTACAATAATTAAAATTATAATAATTATTATTATAAGACATTCAAATTTGTATTGTGTTTTTGTTATTTTGTGTAAAAACTGTAACAAATCTACTAAAGATACTAAAGAAAAAATGTCAAAATTTACTAAAAACAAATTTTTTTTTTAATCCGCCCATAAATAACTTACATAAAAAGTTTTACTTCAAAACAAAGTTTGATAATTCAAAAACAAAAGCTCAATAATTTCAATTATTGAAAAATATTTATTAGAAAGCCTAATTTAGATTGTCAATTTTTTGTAGAAACACCCTGTATTTATAACATTGATGTTTTACTTTTTTAAAATTCTTTTGAATTACCTGTTAATAACATAAAACACATTGTAGTTATTTACATTGATATTAACCTTTTTTTTAAGTACCTATCTAAAAACATGAAAAACTTTTATTATTTTTGAAATAGTAAAATTAACAGAAAAACGATGATCATTTTTTTACGATTATAAGCGTAAAAAAATGATAATCTTTTTCTGCCTTTAAATCTGCATCTGCATATATAATTTAAAAAATACATTGTCACAATTACTTATGTAGAAAACAATTTTATCTTACAATCAGTTTTAATAAATCGACCGTCATAATTGTAAATTTCATAAAACTCGACGCGCGCCCCAAGATTATAATATGATTACATTTAAACGAAAGAACAACTGTCTCTAGCGTGACGTCACACGCTGCGAGAGAGACAGCGCTACCATTGAATGGTAACCATTCGCAACAGAATCGTGAGTTTAATTCAAATATTAAAATCATAGGCGAGACGTTGCCAAATTGTGCGACGCAACAACATACAGTATTTAAAAACACGTATATTGAAAAACGTATATTATCGCAACGCCCTCATCGTCAAATGGGTTGAACTAAATATACACATTTTTTCCATTTTTAGTATGTTGCTGCACATTTTTTGTGTTCAAATTTTTCTAAATATTTAAAAAACGCAGGGTCGGACATAAAAAATTTTTAGACACAAAAATTGGGCATTAAATTCTACACAGATCTGTATTGGCAAGAATCTTAGAAAGTGCTGGGATGAAGTAAATTTTAAGAAATAAGCGCTTGACATTAGTGCGTCAGATATACTGATGCAGTAAGGTCGTTGACGCAATAAGAATAGGGATTTTATAAATGTATGGACGCAGCAATGATAGAATTTTGTATATATATATATATATATATATATATATGTATATATATATATATATATATATATATACATCCCACTACACTTATGGCGTCCTTTCATGGACGTCACTTATGGCTTCCCCCTTAAGGAAGCATATATATTCATTTTTGATTAAAGTATATTAGCTAACCTATTCTCCTTGTGCCTCCAATCGTTTAAAATTTTAGTTATTTTTTTAAAAATATACGGCTTTGTGACCTCCTTTTATAATGCAGACATATGAGCCCCACGAAATATATGATTTTGTACATCTCACAATATATATGAACTCCGGCAATGTTGCCATATTTCATAATATAAAAAACTATTATATTTTTATAAAACTTAGGATTATAACTTTCAATTGAAATATTATAAATACCCTATATTATTTAGACTTTCTTAACAATTTTTGAATAGGTATTAAACGAATGGTGAGATTTAAAAACTTAATTTTATTGTTAGAAAACAAATAAATTGTTTTTAGTTATTTTTAATTTGGCTCGATCTAGCATAAGAAAATTTGCGGTAGGTATATAAATTCAATTAAATTCAAAACTTTATATTAAATACCTACCTATAGGTATACTAATGTTAAAAAACTGTTTTTCAGAACACCATTTTACTTTGGAAAAATCATATTTATTTATTTGACAATATTTATTATATGAGACGTATGTATACTTTTTGCAAACGCATGCGTTTTAACAGTAAAGGACAAAAATATTGTGGCTGTAATTAAAAATAAATGTGGTAATATTCAAATTGTATTACAATAATTGTAATTGCAATACCACATTTATTTTTAATTATCATTACAATGTTTTTTGTGAGTTTTGCATACGCCTCATCTATGGATATATATATATTAGGGTGTCCCTTATTTTTTATTTTTTTACGCATACCCTCTAATTATGTTTATTACGTGTTTATATACTCCCAGTAAAAATTTCAGCTCATTCTATAAACGGGAACCCGTGCCGACTTGCATCTGAACCCTCCGTGAGCCAACGTTATGCGCGCGGTATTTTGTAACACGGTTGGCCGCGAGGTCTGCGATCGTAAGTCATTTTGTGTTTGTTATTATGTGACCCTTATATTATAAATTATTGACAAATGTTAAAATATAATTTTATTTATGTGTATACTTTGATAAAAATGTATATTTTCACAGGGAGTGGCTAGTTACCCGGAAGGGTCTAGTGAATATGCCGTAAACTCTGAAATTGATAAACTTAATGGGATTTACTCTAAATAACTAAAAGAGTCTATTGTGAGATATGACTACCGAAAACTGTCTGAAATATTTTTGGGAGGTCATCAAGAAAAGAAATGCTTATAAAAAGCTGAAATTTCATATAACAGTATATTTTAGCAATACTAATTAGTATATTAATATATTTAAGGGATAAAATCAACTAATTTTTTTTTGGTTAATTTTTAGCTTTCATTCAGATATAATAAAAAAAAGAGTTTCGGGTAATTAGTTTTACGGCCTATTCACCCGACACTTCCGGGTAACTAGCCACTTCCTGTAAAAATATTCATTTTTATTAGTATACACATAAATAAAACTATATTTTAACATTTTTTAATAATTTATAATATAAGGGTCACATAATAACAAACACAAAATGACTTACGATCGAAGACCTAGCGGCCAATAGTGTTACAAAATACCGCGCACCTAACGTTGGCTAATGGAGGGTTCAGATGCAAGTCGGCACGGGTTCCCGTTTATAGAATAAGCTGAAATTTTTACTGGGAGTATATAAATACGTAATAAATATAATTAGAGGGTATGCGTAAAAAAATAAAAAATAAGGGACACCCTAATATATATATATATATATATATATATATATATATATATATATATACAAGGGGATGAGGTTTTTTGTGATAATTAATTAGGAGTATTCTACGGACTGTAAGTCTAGGTACCTATCTATAGATATTACGCTTTGTTAATTTTGTAATAGGGGGTGGGAAAAATAGTGGTTTAAATAACTGTATAGGTACTATTTATATAGAATTATTATAATTATAGGTAAATTTATATAACAATACAGTTATTTAAACCACAATTACCGGTTACAACTTATTTAATTTTAGTATTGTAAATTAAACATAGCATAATATTTATAGATACCTACACTTTTTAAAATAATATCTGCCAGTCATAATAATTATATATTATTATTAACACTTTGTCGGGTGGTTAATATAATTTTTAAACTTAAAACTTTAATATTTATTAAGATCTAGGTAATGTATATCAAAAATCTTAGTATTAAAATTTTTGAAGTGAAACTTTTTAAGCCCGATTTATAGATTGCCGTCCATCAGTAAAAGTTAAACAATGGTCAGTGTTCAGGTTAGTTAGATGTAAGAAAGAAATTTTATATAATTAATGTTGTTAAAGTTAATATAATAGTTTATATAATTATTAGGACCCTTTGTTAATACTCATCTTGCCATACTATTTTTTCATTGTAAAAATTTAAAAGTGGATGATTAATGTAATGTAAAGGTGACCCAAAAATAGGGATGCACCGGATCAGGTATTTTGCCGATCCGGCCGGAACCGGAATTCGCTGGCCGAACCGGATCGCCGGAATTCCGGCCGGATCGGGACCTAAATTTAAAATGTATGTGCATGGCTGTTTTTATACGTAAAACATTAAAAATATTGAGGCTGATTTATTTGTATTTTTTTTAAACTAGCTACAGTATGCAGAGTATTTATTACTATTAATTTTACCTAGATAGAAATTACTGTTTATTTAAATATTAATTTTTAATTAGCGTTAACAAAATTAAAACAATTCTACTCATTCAATTGGAGAATAGCAGCCACCTGCCAATAATAAAAAAATTAAAAAGAAGTCGGGGAACCACAGCCGCCGGTCTATCATAGGCAAGGAAACACGCACACCCTTTACTGTTGACCAATTAAAAAATATATCTGGAAAGCGATCCGGCCGGATTTAGTGGTACCGCCGGAATTCCGGTGCATCCCTAGTCAAAAATATTAAAAAAACGCGTGACATCATTTATGGACGGCCCCTTATCTCAGAAACTACTGGAGTCACAAAAAATTTGTAAGAAACAAATATTCTCGAAGTAAAAAGTATTTTTAAAATATTATATTTTCATTTATACAGAGTGTTCGGTTTTCCTTGGGCGATACCAACTATCTTATTTTCAATATAAGACCCTGTTTTTTTTGCATTTTTGGATTCCACCCACTCTTTTAGGTATACTTTGTAAAAATATTAATTAAGAAAATGTTAATACTTTTTGAGTAAAATTTCATTAATCTCAACGCTTCAAAACATCGAACGCATTTAAAATAATAAAATTAAATTAAATTATACATGGTTGCCAATTTTACGGACGCCAAATATGCGAAATCATGAAAACGGAATAATAATGAATATACAGACGGTCGACTAGAGCGCAACTAAGCCAAGCGTAATAATGCAGAACTAAAATATACAAAAACGTACATAACACCGATCATGTGGCGTCCCGATGAAATACATATATATATATATATATATATCCGTAATACAATATTGCGTCATTACATTTCGCGACCTTATTGCGTCTCCTAGAAATACGGTATTTAGCGAGTCAACTTTAATAAGATATAAATGAATTTTTATGAAATAATTTTTCTTATGTGTAATTTTTAATATTGAAATTTTGCATGTTTATAAAATAATGTGTGTATTAGGAATGTGAGGTTTAAAAAGTTTTAGTTTCTATTTTTTTCTTGCTATACATTTTAACATGAATAATTACCATTAATATTATAGTAATTACTATAGTAATTCTTTTTGAAGGGTATATTTTTTAAGGCTATATTTGTTCGTATTCTTAATGAAAAATAGCATACTTACTTTACTAAGAGAAATAGTAAAAAAAAAATATACGTTTTCTGGTTAGCAGAACTTTTATTAACCCAGCAACACTTTTATTAAGCACATTTTAAAAATCGTAAAGAAAAGTATTATATTAATTAATGCTTTTTCATGACACTAGCAGCATAAATTCGACTTTCACTTAACATAAGTTCTTTAATAATTAATATTATTAATTAAGCCAATTATTGTCTTTAGTTTGGTATATTTTTGTTTATGAATTAACTTAAATATTAACAATTTTTCTCTCTTAAAGGGCAGCGAAAGTCGAATTTTCATTTTGTCATAAAAAATAGTGTACATATTTCGTGGTGAAAGGCGCCTCGCTCGTGCAGCAAAGCTCCCGATTGGTCATAGAAAACCGTTTTCTAAGTGTATCTCCGGCAAATTTCGATACATTTTCTGATTTATACGACAAGATCTCATCTGAAAACTCCTCCAAATCATCGGAGTCGTCGAGTTCCATCACGATAGAGTCGGAGGAGGATACAGTGCTTGTGCTACTAGCTTGATCCATGCATAGCTTTTGTTTATAGTCAAGGTCGACTTGGAATTTTTGCAAGGTGTTTTCTTCGGTGTTTTCCTTGTACTGCCTATAAATCCTTTTAATCGGCCAGTACTTACTCTACCGTCGGACTGAAAAGCCAGCAGTACGATGATTTTTTAATAATTGAATATATAATATTATATAGGTACGGTGATTTTTCCGATACACTGTGCACTTTTTTAGAAAAGTCTTTTAAACTTATACAACTCGTTTCCAAAGTATCACGCGATCTTCATTAGAAATCTCGTTCGAAATTAAGTCCATAACTTCATCCATAACTTTATCGTCCTCATTACTAATATTTGTTTTTGCCAATTTTCTTCGGGGTTTTCGACAGTTTCAGCGTTGTCTTCGTCGGCGTCTTCATTATCCTGTGTAATTGCAATATTTTGTTTCCGTCTTATTAACGGTACCTATAGGTATACCTGCATATATTTCCAATCGTTTTCTTTTGCATTAATTCCAAGATGTTTCATGTCCTCTATGACGTTTTGTAGAGCTTTTTTAACTGTAGATTTGATATCCAAATTTAAAATTTAGTAAGTAGTAAATTTTCTTTCATTAGTCTGGTTTTTAATCTTTTGTCTTCCCTTGGAAATCTAAAAGTCTCCCTCAGATCGTTTATGGTATCAGTTGTCTTAATTCTCTCAATTCGGTTCAGTATATCCTTTATACTAAAATTATTGTTGAATACGTAGAAGTCATGGATCTGGCATCCCGAAATAAGGATTCACATGCTTGGCTACCAAAAATGCCGGTGATGAACATATCTGGTATTAACTCACCGCTGTTAAGCTTCAGTATTAGTTTAATCAAAGCATGGGCGTTTTGATGCAAAGGTTACAATTACTGGTCAAAAAGTTGTCTGTGATTTTATATTCCTTTTGTTCTTTAATCCAGGCTCTCCAGATTCTAGTAAAAAATACAACATACCAGATGCGATATAATCTAGTATGCAACACAGTGCTGGAATTTAAGAACGACGATTCGATGTAGTACATTAGCTTGAGATACGCCACGCTCTATTTAATTTGTGGAATTTCCTTATTCAGTCGTTCAATTACTATCAATATGCACATTTTTTCTGCGGATGCAAAATTCATCTTGTCTTCACTTTTGATATCCGAATCTGTCAGGAGGTGTTTGTCTTTTGGAAACTTTAAAATTAATTCCCTGAGATGACCAGAGAAGACAGTGTATTTCCCAATTGGCAGATGTATTCCTGGTTTTAGGAAACGAGTACTAATTTTTGTTAAAATATGGGTGGTGTGCTTTACACAACATTCTTCATTTTTTTCAATGCTGCAGTGGTACTACTCTCAATCTGCAACTGGCAAAGAATGGAGTAGCTCTGTAACTTCCGGGTTTTTTTATTTATATTCAAGTGCTAAACGAGACATCAATTTTCTTCTAATTTCTTTCTAATTCCCCACTAATTCCACTATTTGCTTACTAATTTACCGAGTAATTCCCCAAATTCCCCACTAATTCCTTTAATTTTCCACTAATTCCTCTGATTCCCCACAAATACCTCTAATTCCTTACTAATTCCTACAGATTGTACACCAAAATTCCCCTGCGGTTTACCCCTCATGGTAAACCGCAAAAGAAAATGTTTACACTAATTCCTAGGATTGCTACTAATTCCTCTATTTCCCTACTAATTCCCCTTATACAGGGTGGCCGATTTATCTGAAGACATTGAAATATTTCGAAAACTACGCATCGGATCAAAAAAAGTTTTGAATAAAATTTGTTCGCCTGGAAGGGGGCCATCCAATGATACCAAAGTCGACTCCTCACCACCACCCCCTGGGTGGGGGTGGGGGCAACTTTAAAATTCTAAATAGGAACCCCCATTTTTTATTGCAGATTTGGATTTCCCATAAAAAAAATAAGTAACTTTTATGAAAATCCTTTTTTTAAATTCCTGATAGATGGCGCTGTAATGGCAAGAAACCTTATTTTTGGGAATATCTTGAAAAATTGCAGATTCGGATTTCCCATTAAAAATTATAATTAGTGTATACGAGAATTGTTAGGGAATTCAAAATAAATTAAATTATTTAATTCCTTTTTTATGTTGGTACAAATTAAAAATATTTATACCTTACTAATGCGTCCAGGTATGTATATAATATGTAGGTATGTTATAAAAACATATTTATACCTTTGGTATAGAAACACTGTCACAGGAGAAGCTAATGAAATTAATGTGATAGCAGCTGTTCCACATAACCCTCATGTAAGCACTCGAGAAATACATCGGGATCTCGGGATTTCCAGAGATAGTATTCGGAAAATATTTAATCGTCACAAGTATCACCCATACCGGGTTTCACTGCCTCAGGAACTTCATGGCAATGATTTTCATCGGCGAGTAGAATTTTGTGAATGGGCAGTTCAGCAAATACAAAGAAATCCCAATTTCTTCGCTAATGTACTATTTTCAGATGAGTCCACATTCACAAACCATGGTTCCGTTAATCGGCATAACATGCACTATTGGCGTGTGGACAATCCCCACTGGTTACGACAAGTTGAACATGAACGTCCCTGGTCGGTTAACGTTTGGTGTGGAATTTTAGGTAACAAACTCATTGGTCCTTATTTCATTGATGGAACCTTAAATACCTTGAATGGAAATATCGAAATTTCCTGGAACATGAACTACCACCTCTACTTAAGGATGTTGCCCTGCCCATTCAACAAATTATGTGGTTTCATCATGACGGTTGCCCAGCCCATTACTCAGCAACAGCACGAGAAGTATTGAACCGTGATATCAATGGCCGATGGATCGGCAGAGGTGGCCCGGTTAATTGGCCTGCTAGGTCACCTGATTTGACATTGCCGGATTTTTTTCTGTGGGGTTATCTAAAAGATAAGGTTTTTACAGCGCATAAGAAACGCTTGTGCTGAAATTTCCACAGATATGCTCCTCTCCTGTGTACAATCATTTGAAAAAGAATAAATAAGTGTCTAGAAGTTCAAGGTCACAATTTCGAACATTTAATCTAATTTATTAAACAGTGAGAGGCAGGGGGACTCTCTTAAAACTAGCACCCCGATGAGAACAAATAACTACTGCGTCCTGGTCCTTGTTCTTGGGTAACGTTAAAAATAGATGTTAACTCATTGATATAAGAAGAAAATCCAAAAATTAAACAAGTTTTTCTTTTTTTCGATCCGATGTGTAATTTTTTAAGATATTCCCGAAAATCGGGATTCTTGCGATTACAGCGCCATCTATCAGGAATTAAGTTTTTCCATAAAAGTTACTTATTTTTTAATAGGAAATCCGAATCTGCAATAAAAAATGGGGGTTCCTATTTAGAATTTTAAAGTTGCCCCCACCCCCACCCCAGGGAGTGGTGGTGAGGGGTCGACTTTGGTATCATTGGATGGCCCCCTTCCAGGCGAACAAATTTTATTCAAAACTTTTTTTGATCCGATGCGTAGTTTTCGAAATATTTCAATGTCTTCAGATAAATCGGCCACCCTGTATATTATAATTCCATTTTAATTTAAAAAATACCTAGTAATTCCTCTAATTCCCTACTAATTACCCTAATATTACTAATTTCCAAGTTAATTCCCTACTTGTTGACCAAATCTATTGTGTAAGCTAGGCCACAAAAAGGTGTACAATTTTAGTACAAAAATTTCCGTGAACATAAAAAAAATCACTAAATTCAAAAAATTCCCGGGAACTTTTATTTTTTTGAGGGTTCATTGTCATTGTAAGAAGGGTACACAAATAAGCTGTTTTTTTCAAATTTTTAAAAACAAATTTAGCCGCGCCCCCTGGAGGTTGAAATTCCTCAAAATTCAATAAAAAATATTTTTTAAGTTAAATTTTGAATTTAGCATATTAAAAAACTATTAGGTATTAACTTACTTAAGACACACAAAAAAAATATTTATATATTTTAATTTTACGCCGCGCACCACGGCTTTTTTTTAATCGAAGAGCTGCATATTAGAACTTTAAAAGCTTTGGGGAGGGGCTTAAAATTAAAATATATTAACAAGATTTTTTTTGTATTACAAGTAAGTTAATACCTTATAGTTTTTCAATATGCCAAATTCAAAATGTAAGTTAAAAAAAATGTCTTAATTTTAAAAACATTCAATCACCCGGGGGGCGCGGCAAAAATTAGAAATTCGGTAGGCTGGGCTGATATAATTATTTTTGGAAATCTCACTTAGTTAAAAAAAGTTGTGAGAAGGGTATTTGTATAAGCTGTTTTTTTTTTTTTAATTTTTAAAAATAATTTTTGCCGCGCCCCCGGGGGATTGAATGTTTTTAAATTTAAGACAATTTTTTTTAACTAACATTGTGTGGTATTATTTGATTTTAAGATATACATGTATTTAATTATGCCTGAACATAGAGATGATGGACGGGGTGACATTCCATAGACCGCTCAACATTCGAGTTTCGAAACTACTTATTTAACTTGCTACTGCATTGTTTAATGATATTATTATATTTAATTTTGTTTAGTAATGTTATTATAATATGATGTATTATTATTATTATTACAATAATAACAAATTAAATTTGTATTGTGTTTTTGTTATTTTGTGTAAAAACTGTAATAAATCTACTAAAGATACTAAAGAAAAAATGTTAAAATTTACTAAAAACTAATTTTTTTTAATCTCCCCATAAATAACTTACATAAAAAGTTTTACTTCAAAACAAAGTTTGATAATTCAAAAACAAAAGCTCATTTGAAAAATATTTATTAGGAAGCCTAATTTAGATTATCAATTTTTAGTAGAAACACCCTGTATTTATAACATTGATGTTTTACTTTTTTAAAATTTTTTTGAATTACCTGTTAATAACATAAAACACATTGTAGTTATTTACATTGATATTAACCTTTTTTTAAGTATCTAAAAACATGAAAAACTTTTATTATTTTTAAAATAGTACCTAAAATTAACAGAAAAACGATGATCATTTTTTTACGATTATAAGCGTAAAAAATAATAATCGTTTTTCTGCCTTTAAATCTGCATCTGCATATATAATTTAAAAAATACATTGTCACAATTACTTATGGACAAAACAATTTTATCTTACAATCAGTTTTAATAAATCTACCGTCATAATTGTAAATTTCATAAAACTCGACGCGCGCCCCAAGATTATAATATGATTACATTTAAACGAAAGAACTGACTCTAGCGTGACGTCACACGGTGCGAGAGAGACAGCGCTACCATTCGCAACAGTATCGTGAGTTTAATTCAAATATTAAAATCATAGGCGAGACGTTGCCAAATTGTGCGACGCAACAACATACAGTATTTAAAAACACGTATATTGGAAAACGTATATTATCGCAACGCCCTCATCGTCAAATGGGTTGAACTAAATATACACATTTTTTCCATTTTTAGTATGTTGCTGCACACTTTTTGTGTTCAAAATTTTCAAAATATTTAAAAAACGCAGGGTCGGACATAAAAAATTTTTGGACACAAAAATTGGGCATTAAATTCTACACAGATCTGTATTAGCCAGAATCTTAGAATGTGCTGGGATGAAGTAAATTTTAAGAAATAAGCGCTTGACATTATTGCGTCAGATATACTGACGCAGTAAGGTCGTTGACGCAATATGAATAGGGATTTTATAAATGTATGGACGCAGCAATGATAGAATTTTGTATATATATATACAGGGTGTATCACGGTCGATGGTAGGTTAGACGTTTATGGAGAACGGCAAAAGATTTCGAATTGAAATTTTTATAGCAATTATAATATCATTTAAACTATTTTTCTAAATTATTTTGAACAAAATTCCTCTTCTGGTTTTAACGGAAGTGATATCAACTTTGTTATTTTAAATGGATCATCATATTTTTTTTACATTTTTAAATTCCTATACAGGGTGTATCACGGTCGATGGTAGGTTAGACGTTTATGGAGAACGGCAAAAGATTTCGAATTGAAATTTTTATAGCAATTATAATATCATTTAAACTATTTTTCTAAATTATTTTGAACAAAATTCCTCTTCTGGTTTTAACGGAAGTGATATCAACTTTGTTATTTTAAATGGATCATCATATTTTTTTTACATTTTTAAATTCCTACTATCATTCCTTATAAAATGGCTATACCATGTCCTATACCTAAACTTAATAGTTTTTGAGTTATTAATTTTTTTTGTAAAATTCGGTCAGTTTCAACTTTTTTATTATTAGGTTTGCTGATATCCGGTTGGATTTATTCTTTTAAAGATTCCATGTAATTTATTTTAATATTTCTAAAAAGATACTTGATAAAAAACAATGTGAATGTAGCTAACTTAAAACAGCAATAACTTTTTTATTTTCAATGGAATATAACTATTCCCTATACCTAAAGTTAATAATAACAAAGATATTTTACAATTCCTATTACACTGTGCGACAAATTTTGACCTTACAATTTGAACTGGGATGAAATTTGGAAAAATCGAATCTATGCAACCCCCAAAACTAATCTTTAAAGGGGTTTTGCTCGTTTAGCTCGAATAATGGAGATATACAGGGTGTTTCTTTTAACTTGAGACAGCTCGATATCTCGAGAAATACGCATTTCACGGAAAAATGTCTTAAATAAAAGGTTAATGTGACCAAAGGGGACATTATTTGGAGCTACCGCTAGCCACCCCCTACCCCTCCTTAAGGGTGAAACGGGGGGTAACTTTGGAAAGTCAAATGGAATGACACAGAGTTTGGTAGTACATAAAAAAATGAATAACTTTTATTTGAAAGTTTTTTTCAATTTATCAACAGATGGCGCTGTGATTCAAAATTTAAGAAAAAATGTATTATTTGAAAAGTTTGAAAAACAAAAATTAACATTAAATCAACAATAGTCGGCTCTAAAAACAATTTATAACAAATGTTCGAAATGTCGTCCTTCCATTTCGACACCAAGTGGAGCACCAGCGTCCCTGGTCGGTAAACGTTTGGTGCGGTACCTTAAGCGAACGAATAATCGGACCCTTCTTTATTGACGGTGAATTAAATGGCGAAAAGTACCGGAATTTTCTAGAAAACGATCTGACGGACCTTTTGGAGGATGCACCACTAGCACGGCTCCAAAACATGTGGTACCAGCAAGATGGTTGTCCTGCACATTATTCGACAATTGCTCGAGAGGTGTTGGATCGGGAGTTCAATGGCCGGTGCACCGCGGTGGATCGGTAGACGTGGTCCAGTAATTTGGCCTGCTCGATCACCTGATCTTACGCCACCAGACTTCTTCCAGTGGGGTTACTTAAAAGAAAAAGTTTACGCTGCAATTCCTACAACTTGGGAGGACATGGTGGAGCGGATCAGGAACGCCTGTGCGGCGATACCGCCCGACATGTTGGCGCGTTGTGTGCCAGAATTCATTACCCGCATTCAAAAATGTGTTGACATGGAATGACGACATTTCGAACATTTGTTATAAATTGTTTTCATAGCCGACTATTGTTGTTAATGTTCATTTTTGTTTTTCAAACGTTTCAAATAATACATTTTACAAGGAAACTCATTTTTCTTAAATTTTGAATTACAGCGCCATCTGTTGATAAATTGAAAAAAGTTTTAAATAAAAGTTATTTATTTTTTTATGTACTACCAAACTCTGTGAAAAAAATCGGGTCATTCCATTTGACTTTCCAAAGTTACCCCCCGTTTCACCCTTAAGGAGGGGTAGGGGGTGGCTAGCGGTAGCACCCAATAATGTCCCCTTTAGTCACATTAACCTTTTATTTAAGACATTTTTCCGTGAAATGCGTATTTCTCGAGATATTGAGCTGTCTCAAGTTAAAAGAAACACCCTGTATATCTCCATTATTCGAGCTAAACTGGTAAAACCCCTTAAAGGATTTGTTTTGGGGGTTGCCTAGATTCGATTTTTTCAGATTTGATCCCAGTTCATTTTTTGTGTTGCACAGTGTGATGTCATAACTATTTTTTACACTTATTCTTAATGTTTTTAATCTTTTTATTGTTTTACTATTTTACTTCTCTAATTTTATTGACGAAGCTGTACTTAATTTAAGTTCTATGCTAATAAAGATTATTATTAGATTATTATTTTTATTATTAAATAATTTATGACAATTTAGAGAAAAACCTTGTTTAGTTTTGGGATATAGGAACCTATAAAATTTAGTTTACAGTTGTGCTTCTTACAAAAACATAGTGATAGTCCAAATTGTTATTTACGTACTCACAATCCACACAACAAGGTCTGTTCTATCTATATAAAATGCGAACGAAAATCAGGACTGTTATGCGCACCACGTGAAAGTTTAATGGCCACCATCTTTGATGTATTTGCCGCTGTTAATTTAAAAATAAAAAGTTGTTTAAAGTTTAAATGTAAACGCAAATGTTTGTTTTAAACAAAAGATTTGACAAAAATATGTTAATTGGGGAATTTAATTAATAAATTATTAAAGATATCTTTACAAAAAGGTATTTTGAGCAAGTAAATATAGGTAGTTGTTTTAAGTTTTAACGTAAACAGAAATGTGTTAATTAAAATAAACACAAGTAGGTACACTCAGAGTGGGGCAAATTGTATTCGATTATGATTATGATTATGATTATTATTTATGAAATGTAATCATGAATAATGATTACAACAAAGTAATCATAAATCATTCTAACATGAATAACGAATATTAGTTATTATTTACGTTTTGAGTGGTTATAAATACTGAAATCGTCAATTATCGGAAAAGAATAATGATTAATAATTATTGTATATGATTAATCCCGGCGAAATTATATAACAACGAGTGAATGAATTTTCTTAGTTACATTGTTCTCACTTTAAATTTGTTGAGCAAGGATTAAAGACACCAGTGTTATTTCTAGATATTAATTTTTTTTTAATTATACATATCCCGAGTCAAAATTTAGATCGTAATTTAAACCTACTTTGACCTACCAAAACTGATTTAAAACCTGTTCAGTCTCTTTACTCCAATTTAGCACTAGAACAACCGAATTAATCTTCATTTGAACCGATTTAAACCTCTAATAAAATTTGTTGTTTAAATTTAAACGTAATTAGAACCGAAAAATCGGGAAATGGACTTATCTGCCATGTTTTAGGTCATAAGTTGGTTATCTTTAGGCGAATATAAAACCGTTTAAGACGGAAATTGTCAGGCTTAAGGTTTAAATTACGATCTTAATTTTGACTCCGGATTATTATAATAATTATAATATATAGTCCTAAGACTTTTTCTTTTAATTGGCATTTTAGTTTAATATTTTGTCGAATTTCGATCAAAAATTGTGCGTTTTTCTTCCAAGCACGATGGGGTGTATATTTCGTAAGCTAGGCATGGTTTTTATAAATAATTTTAAAATGTTTCATCTAACGATCAGAAAATAAAAAATATTTCAATTTTTTTTACAAAAATATGGTATTTTCTTAAAATTGAAATTTTATCAATAAAATGTGTGTATTCAAGATTATTTACCAAAGTAATTATACAGAATGATTATAATTACATAATTTATTATTTAATTCTGATTATGAATATTAATTATAATCATACTTTCATAAATAACGTTATTCATGATTACAACGTAAAATTTGATTATAAATAATGAATATTATTCAAGTAAAGTATTCATGAATAATGACTACATAAATAATCATTAATCACCAAAATAATTACTATTTATATTCATGATTACAATTTTATTCGATTACTGCCCTACTCTGGGTACACTATTATTTGTGTAAATTAAACATTATATTACAATATGGTAATCAATAAATTTTTAATAATTAATAATAATTATTGTAACTTTTAATACATTTTCTTAAAAATTGATTATTGGCAATATTAAAATTTTTAAATTAAATTATCAATGATGAAAGTATTTTAGCAAGTAAAAATGGATGTACCCGACCATAGTCGATGATTTTTTTAGAAATTAAAAGTTAAGATAAAGTAATATAAATCAAAATAATTTAATTAAGACATATACATAATATTAGTTAGTTGAGTACTGCAAATTGATAATTTTTTAGTAAATTAATTTTTGAAAGTACGGAAATTATTAATGATGAAGGTAGGATTTCTATAGTAAGTAAATATATAAATAAAACAAAAAAATATAATATATATTTTTAATAAAAAATAATCAAAATAAATATTATTAAACTTAAACATAAATAGTGTTTTTTAAATACACTTAAATTTTTGCTTATAATTTAACAAAATAAATATATTTCTTTATGCTTATAAAATAATACAATTTAGCGTATTTAAATTGATAAAAGAATACCAAAACATACTGGTACAATTTTAGACCTTGATTAAATGTATATTGATCTAAGAAAATATACTATATGACATATGTCTATTTTATGTTTTGGTATATATACATATACATTAGACTGTGCCAAATTAAACGAATATTTTTTTTCTTAGGTCCCATACGAAAATTAGGTTGTATATCATAAAAAAATAATTGTGTCAAAAATTTAGCCCCATATCTCCATTATTCAGTTAGCGCTCGCTTAAATAAGAATTTTTCATGAAAAAAATTTTTTTTCGCAACTTTTTGTTTTATAATTCATTAAATATAACAGATACAAAAAATATCGTTATATGGTTTTGTAGAGAATTAAATTCCCTACAAAAATGACCTTTAACCGAATTTAAAAAATCCCCCACGTTTTTGTTTTAAGCTAAAAAGAGCAAATTTTTAAACAAAAATATATTTATATGTGTTGTTAAATAAATATAAAAAATTATTTTACAAAAAAAACTCATTGATTTAATTTTTTAGGGAAACTTTATGATCTAAAGAAATATTAGAGTCGACATACGTATATACCTACCATGCATTATTTTATTTACACATTCGGTGAAATTAAATTAACTGTATAGGACCTATACTATAGGTATCGATGCGGCGATACCTTTTATAAATATCGGTATTAGTATTGTATCAGCAAAAGCCTGCGGAATGATTAAACTAGTAATTTATTTTATTTTTTTAACATTTTTAACTTAATTGATATAATAATATTGCAATAATGCTGGTTAAACCAGTACCTATAAAAGCTGATAATTTTAATATAATTTCAACTGTTGAAATAAATGTCTATAATAATGTATTAAAGAAACATTTATTTATGCATAATTAAAAATAAAAAAAATAATGAAATAAAAAAAACTTCAAAAATTTGCGTAGGTGAGATCCGAACTCGGGACTCTTGCGTGGCAAGCAGGCATCTTACCATGACACCCACAGTTTATTTTAGTTACCTTTGAAATAAAAAACAATATGTTTAAAACATGAAGATGGCCATGAAAAACAGTGCTTTAGTGAACTGACAGCTCTGATTCTAAAATTTGAGTTTATATTTACATAAGTACATGTGCCTATAATTAATTAATTTAGTTCTTGAAATAAAGATATTAGGTATGTCAGAAAATAGTTTAAATACTGCCTACCTACTGGGTGCTTTTAATAATAATTTGACTCGATGTAAACTCCCAAATAACAGTGAAGTTTTAAATTATTTTATGTTTAAATATAAGGTTTTAAAAAAAAGTATTCGGTCAAGTGCTACGGAAGTTATAAAAGAAGTTCAAGATATTTGGAGTATTATAGATGTACCACTTGAAAGAAGTCAACATGTAACCAAAAAATTGGAGTCACTTTTTATAGAGTGGAGAAATTTGAATAAAAGTCGATTTAAAAAACACTGTGCTTTTCACATATCAAAAATAAAGGAATTTACTGATAAATTGAATAAATTATTCGATGTTCGATTAAAGAAAAAATCATCTCAAGAGTTATCTCCTGAACAACTTTTTTCATTAGTGCGAAAAAATAAAGGTCAACATATATCTTTATCAATTAACGTAGAAGATAACGAACCCCCTTTAGAGTCAATAGAAAATGTCGTTGATAAAAATGGTAATTATTACGGGTTTAAATATATAACTTTAATTTCATTATGAATGGCACATATTGTCTCCATTATCACATAAGGGCGTATCTCATATTTTACAATTAGGTTTAAACTAATTTAAATTACTTTAAAAAAAAGTGCTACTAAATAGGTAGTACATTTATTGTAATACCTATAATAGCACTTTTTTCCTCAAAAAATAATTTAAATAGGTAGGCTAAAAACTTGTGTCAATATTTAAAATATGAGATACGCCTTTATGTGATTATGAAGACGAGGTGTTCACAACATATGTATATCAATATATTGATTCTTATAGTTTCTAGTTTAACTAACAAATTCTATAGAATTTGTTAATTAAAAATCTAATCACAAAAAAATTTCAGCCTTAAGTCGAGCTTTATCTAGTACATCTATTTCTTTTGAAGAAGTGAGCTCTTGTTCTGGAGCACTAAAACGGACAATATCCAATTTTGAGGACGAACTTTCTGAATACTCAAATGACAAGAAAAAAATCAATATTATGACCCCAGAATTGACATCAGCTTTGGACAGATCAAATATCTCCAGCAGAAATGCTACTTATAATTTAGTTGCTGCCGCTAAAAGTTTGGGTCATGATCCTACAAAAATTAATATTAGCCATAGAGTGATTCATAGAGAACGTATTAAAATGAGAAAAATGGTGGCAGCAGATATTAAAGAAAATAGTTTAATTGTTGACAACGTAATATTACACTGGGATGGTAAATTACTCCCAGATTGTGGTGGACCGCATAAAGTTGACAGGCTTCCAATTGTTTTATCTGGTCTCAATTATGAGCAACTACTAGGGGTCCCTAAATTAGATAGTGGTACAGGATTTAACCAAGCTAAAACTATAGTCAAAGCATTGAATCGATGGAACATTGTTAAAAATGTCAAAGGCTTGTGCTTTGACACTGCTTATGTTAATTCAGGTATTACACTTTTATGGAACTAAATGCATGCTTTAAGCACAAAGCCTAAGGCTGTTAAGTTTTACTTATAGTATTTGCTGTTTATCATTATTAAATGATATTAATTCTTATTAAAGGTGATGAGAATGGAGCTGCTGTACAAATTGAGAGAGCCTTGAAAACAAAAATACTTTGGTTTCCCTGTCGGCATCACATTTATGAGTTGGTTATGAAAAGTGTTGCTGAAGTTGTCTGGCATGTTTCTTCTGGTCCAAGTCCTGCAGTTTTTAACAGGTTCAAGCAAGAATGGACCACGATTGATCAGACAAAATATGAAACGGGAATGGATGACCAATATGTAAAGAAAATTCTCAACCATAAAAAACAAGACATTTTGGAATTTATTTCACTTCAAATGGAGGTATATTTAAACGAATAATTATCATTATTTTATTTTCATAGAGAAATTGTCATTATTAAATTAATAAAAAAATAATTTCAGGAGTTTCAACCAAGAGGAGATTATAAAGAACTTCTAAATTTAACCTGTATTTTCTTGGGAGAAATTCTGCCTCAAGGTATTTCTTTTAAAACCCCCGGAGCACACCATCATGCTCGATGGTTAGCGAAGGCAATTTACTGTTTAAAAATCTTTTTATTTAAAAAACAATTCAAACTGGCTAAAGTTGAATCATCCAAATTAACTCAAGTTTGTATCTTTATTGTGGACATATATATAAAGGGATGGTATAGTGCACCAAGCAGTGTTCAAGCCCCGTATCAAGATTTTATGTTTTTGAAGAGCTTGTTGGATTTAAAACACATAAACGCTGAAATGTCCAATGCTGCGTGTACCAAATTTCTCAGACATCTTTGGTACTTGTCTGAAGATCTTGCAGCCTTATCATTTTTCGATGAAAGAATCCCAACCGATGTTAAATCAAAAATGGTAAAAGCAATAAAATGTCAGCAAAGTACTACTGATAACACAAGAAAGTTTTATATGGAACAAAAAGATTTAAAATCATTTTTCAATAAAGATATGAGTAACTTTATAACTCAAAAGTCGATGATTTTATTTGAAAAGTTCAATCTACCTTCTAGTTTTCTTGATTTGCCTGTAAATCAATGGGAAGCTGATAAAACATACCAGGATTCTTTGAAAATAATTCGAGCAATTAAGGTTACAAATGACATTGCTGAAAGAGGTGTTGCACTTATCAATAAATATAATGAAGGTCTTACTTACGATGAAGAACAAAGACAATTTTTATTACAAGTTGTAGCTGATCATCGGAAAAAATATCCAGATTGTAGTAAAAAAAATTTATGTTTTTAATAAGTTATCTTGAATAAAAAAATTGTATAAAAATGAAAAACTGATATTTTAATCATAAGAAGAACTTATTACATTTATTTATATTCTAAATAAAAATGCCGTAGTGCTCATGTAAAAAATTGTATGCTCTTGAAAACCAGTGAAATTTCACTGATTTTCCAGTGAATTTTACTAGTTGTACACAGCCTTGGATCTACGAATTTTCCAAACCGGGGCAAGAACTTGACATTGGCACCAGTTTCCTCCAGCATTTGAGTTTAAAGATTTCAAACAATTGAATTAGGCCCCTTGAGTTGTCGCACCGGTTTGTCCGCCCTTGGTTCCGGGGCTGGTTTACTAGCCAATTTCACTGATTAAATTGGTAAATATTAATGGTGAAATGATAAGTAAGATAAACTGGTTCAACCAGTGAACAACTTAAAATTTCTCTGTTTTTTTTTACACACCGATCGAATCAGTAAAATCCAACTGTTTATTTTATGAAAGTAGTAGAAAATTGGAAATAAAAATTTCTGCTCGGCCAGAATATTACTTTTCCATTTTAAAGGAATTTTTCTTGCAATGGTACCATGGTAGGTAAGTATTTCTTTATAACAAACAATAATTATTTTTATTAGCAAACTAAGAATTTCTTGTAAATAGCAAAATGATCATAATATTATTATTAAAAGTAATACAGAAAAAAATATAAAAAGGTTAAATGAGAAAATCGTCAAAATTTCAAAAAATATATTATTACAAAAATAGTTTATATTATTAGCTCAATGTTAGTTTACTTAATTGAAACGTAAATACTATTTCTTTAGATCATAAAGTTTCCCTAAAAAATTAAATCAATGAGTTTTTTTTGTAAAATAATTTTTTATATTTATTTAACAACACATATAAATATATTTTTGTTTAAAAATTTGCTCTTTTTAGCTTAAAAAAACGTGGGGGATTTTTTAAATTCGGTTAAAGGTCATTTTTGTAGGGAATTTAATTCTCTACAAAACCATATAACGATATTTTTTGTATCTGTTATATTTAATGAATTATAAAACAAAAAGTTGCGAAAAAAAAATTTTTTCATGAAAAATTCTTATTTAAGCGACCGCTAACTGAATAATGGAGATATGGGGCTAAATTTTTGACACAATTATTTTTTTATGATATACAACCTAATTTTCGTATGGGACCTAAGAAAAAAAAATATTCGTTTAATTTGGCACAGTCTAATATACATATACTATCGTTAACAAAAAAAACTCATACAGCTTAAAAATCTAGTGTTCCTGATTTTCTATCATTTCGTTGGAGTAATTATGGCTTTTAACATTTGAAAGGTCTAAAATTAAATACAAAGTTAGGTTAAAGTTTGAAAAAAAAATAATATTTCGTCATGTTTTTGTCAATTACTGCCCGCAAACGGCAAAGCATGGAAGTCGCCGTCTTCGTCGCTCGTTCCAAATGGCTTCAATGGCTTGCCAGAGTTCGTCTGCATTGTTTGGTTGAAAATGTTGTTAAAAAAGTCATAATGGATGTGACAAAGCTCGATGTCAGCTTGACATTGACGGAAAAGTTTTATTCACACAGCTTCAATATAGCTGTATGAGTTTTTTTTTGTTAGCGATAGTATATACATGCATATATGCATCTAAATAATACCAATTTTAGATCGTGTTTAAATTTATTTTGGTCTAAAAAAGTATATTTAAGGTATACTAAAAAGTAGACTATAGTCCATATGACATATATTTTATATATCGGTGTTTACATCCAAATAATATTAATTTTAGACGGTGCTTAAAATATTTTAGTCTAAGAAAATAATCTATCAGTGGCGGCCCGTGACATTTCATTTTGGTGTTTAAGTTTAATAATATTTATTTTGATTATTTTTTATTAAAAATATAATATATATTTTTAATAAAAAATAATCAAAATAAATATTATTAAACTTAAATATAAATAGTATTTTTTAAATACACTTAAATTTTTGCATATAATTTAACAAAATAAATATATTTCTTCATGCTTATAAAATAATACAATTTAGCGTATTTAAATTGATAAAAGAATACCAAAACATACTGGTAACATATTTAATCCCTAATTAGGGTCAACTACTAACACAAAATTTAATAAAATACGTTTTAATAACAATACGTTCTAATAACAATTTTATATAAAATAGAATATTTAAAACTCAATTTTTACTACACTATAATAGTTTCCACCTTTTTCTATGGTTTCCACTGGTTAAAAGGTATTGAATTGTGTATATATCACAGTTTTGGTAAAATTGATTAATTATTAGTTCATTTTTGTTTTTTTATTTTATTTTAAAAATTACCTTTGGAAGAAGGTCCAATGTCCAAATAAATAAAAAAAAAATATGTAAAGGGCAGACATATTTTAATTTTTTGTATTATCCTCTTCCTGTAACATTTAATAAATAAATATTCCATTATTATAAACTATAGGTACTTCAAAATTTAACAACACACAGGTGTAGTTTTATGAAGATTTTTTTGTTTATGTTAATAAATGCATTTAAAAATTATGATATGAAATGAATTCAAAACATATTTATGTAAATGTTAAATTTATATAAATATCATATCAACAGTTATATTGGTAAATAATACACATTAATAATTATGTTTTGCACACATTGTAGTGGAACTTACGAGACTTTGGTTTTTCCATATTAACCATTGAATTATCAGCAGCCTCAATCCATTCTTTGGCTTTTAAAGAGTTTTTGGGCAATGTGTAAAATTTTAACTCTTTGTTGTTTATGTTTTTGTTCTTACAACTTTTTACCATGCAGTACGTCACTAAATAAATAAAATTATGTAGATAGAAAACTGACTACCTTAGTTTTACTTACTGGTTAAACAACATTTATTTCAAAATAGGCACCAATTAGTGTTTATAAACAAGTACACTAGTACAGTCAACAGCCAATGACAAAATCAACACAAACAGGAGCGCACTCAACTGATTCACAGTGTGAATTTCACACTGGTAACGTCAATAAAACCAAACAGTAACACACAGGAGCAAACTCAACTGATGTCAATAAAATCCAATAAACTAACAACGTTTAAAACGATTATTAATCTGTATAAACAGAGCACAAATCCAAAGCATAAAAATTGTAGACAACAAAAATGGCCGCCTTTCATCTTTTTGCAGTGGGTTGCCTAACTTCGCGATTTTTAGTATGCGCGAAACGAGATAGAACAGACCTTGTTGTGTGGATTGTGCGTACACTTAGGTATATTTTAAATTAATAATATAAGGCAGTAATCAATAATTTTGCAAGATAATGTATCTACCATTAAAAATAAATATATTTATGATAAATCATTACGTTCAAACTGCACTATTCTATCTTATTACGTTTTTAAGAAATAATTGTTTTAAATAAAAAATAATTAACAAGGCATTTTTGGACTATGGCTGTTTTTGTAAGTGACTCATTTCTAGTTAATATTTACAATTTTGGCCTTACCTCGTTATAAAAAACATTAATATGTATATATAGTAGTAATAATAATCTCTACAATTTAATACTTTTATTATCAAATAAAACAAAAAAATATACAGGGTGTCATGTCAACCCTTGGGGTATGATAGTTCACGCCAAAGTAAGCAGGGCTTTTTTCAATTACTCAGTGATACTGTATTTAAATAAAAAAATCATAAAAATCAACTTTTTTCTTAGGCATTTGTTTAGTAGTAACTGAATTCGTTTTCGATGATTTTAAAGGGTAGACTACACTTTGATCTGATCGTCGACAGCTGTTGCTGATGCAATGAAATAAATGGCGCCCAACCAAATGCCTAAAAATTACGTTAATTTTTGTGGTTTTTTTTATTAGTTTTTTTTATTAAAAAACAGTATTCAAAAGTGATAGAGGAAAAACGTAGTTTCTTTGGCGCGAACTATCATCATTCAAGGGCTGACAACTTATTACATGATACTTTTTATTTAAAAATACATTTTTTCTACACAATATTTTCAGTTATTTAAATTAAAATTACGTACCTGATACAAGCACTAGCACGATCCACATAATCCCAACCAGGCTCTTCATCATGCGTATGTCGCGTCATATCAACATGGTCGCTAGAACACTTTTCTGAAAAAAAAAAAATTATTAAACAACTATTTTCGTTTTTTTATCTTAAACTATAAGTATTACATAACTACAATGAGAGGGTTTTACAATAGTTGTGTAAAACCTTAATAACTGTCATCTAATCGTATAGCAAAATTCTTTAAGGAAATTTAAATAAAATACTATTTTGCAACCAGATACAACATGTTGTAATATGCATATAATTTTAAAATATGTACTGAAAAAGCAATAATTCTCACAATAGTTTAAAATAATAATAATAATAATACCCGAACAACACAGGTTGTCTAAATTACATCTTAAAGATGTAAAAAGTAATCTAAAATCACAAAAATTCAGTTTATAGACGGTCTATACATGGTTTTTTTTAGATTCATAGACTGATATCTAAAATAGATGTCAAATATACTATTTTCTTAGACCAAACTTTATTTAGGCACGGTCTAAAATTGGTATTAATTAGATGCCATACACCGATACATCCAATAGATGTCATATGGACTATTTTCTAAGACCAACATATATTTATGCATGGTTTAAAATTGGTAATATTTAGATACATAGGCTAATACATAAAATAGATGTCATTTTACTATTTGCTTACAACAAATTATATTTAGGCACGGTCTAAAATTGGTATTATTTAGATGCATACAAAGATACATAAAATATTTATTATATAGATTACAGTGGCGGCCCGTCAGGGGAGGCAGTTGAGGCAGTGCCTCATCATAGAGAATTAAAAAATTAAGTATAATTTAAATATTTTACTTTCTATAATATACTATAAATTTTTTATATTTGGATTACATGAATTGTGAAATAGTCAATAAAATTGATTGATTTTATACGTGGAATACCCAGCAACATTTAAATTATTTGAATTTGAAACGACCGCAATTTAAACTAATATTTATAGCTAGATGATTGGCTCAGAAGCATGCTTGAACTAATTTAGACTCACGATTGGCGTTAGCCTTGTTGTCTCGTTCTATTACAATGCGATATCATAGTTGTCTCCTTCTCTCGTATTAGCATACGCAAGGCAGGCAAGCCTACATCCAAGGAAATAAGCAGGTGTTGTGGCAACACTGTTGCGGAATTTTAGATAAATTATACTTCATACGTTTTTCAAAATTCAATAATAAATGGTATTATTTTTCTTATAATAAATCTATTTAATCGAAATTATATTTCTATTCTAAAATAAACATATTTTAATACTATCGCCATCTTGTATCCATCACAGTAACCAATAAAATAAATACAGATTCCTTCTTTAGGTTTGTTTCGGTTATAAAATTCTGAACTGTTTAAAGAACAAATCTATGGTTATTTACGCAATATTTTGTTTATTCTTTTTCTATGAGTTTGTCTATTTTATGAAGTGGTTTATTCTGTGGGTTTCGTTAATTGAACTTGGTGATTTATGTGAATTTAGTCATTATAGATATTACGGTGAGAAATTGTACCGATATTGTTGACCTTCACGTGGTTCTCGCAGATGAAGATATTTATATAATTACCAGAATTGTCCTACTCGTTACGTGTCCGAGCCGACTTCCTGAACACTGTTTAGTGAACAGTAATAAGCATAGAAAAAGAATATAAGACGTAGGAATTGAAAATAATCCACAAACTTAACATGAATGTAATTAATGGTGGATTGAAAATATTGTATTGTTTTTTATCTTTTAGTCAATAAAAACCAATATTTTGGTAAAAAGGATTTTCTTTATTTTTATTTCAATAAATTATGTAAGAAATTAAGGTAAGGTAAGTAAATAAATGCCAGGTCTGGTATATATCCACGCAGCCAATTTACTAATCCCAGAAATGCTTGAACCTGTCGTTTATTCTTGGGTCGCTCAAATTCTTTGATCTTTAATAAATGACATCTCCGGGGTTTTGTAAACTTTCCTTCTACGCAATAACCCAAGTAATTTAGGGTATCGGTAGCGAATTTGCACTTTGACGGATTTAGCCTGAGCCGGTGAGTTTCAATGCGTTCCATGACTACTTGTAGATATTGTATATGTTCTGCATAAGTGTTGGAATATACAATGACATCGTCCAGATATACTTTAACAAATAGGTTCAATACTCCGGCGAAAATTTCCGTCATGGCTCGTTGAAAGATGGCTGGGGCAAGTTTCAACCCGAATGGCATGGCCGTAAATTGATATTGGGCGCCGGAGGGTGTAAAAAATGCGGTATACTGTCTGGATCGTTTCTCAACCGGCAGCTGCCAGTATCCACTGGTTAGGTCGAGAGAAGAGAATACCTTCGCGCTTCCAAGGTCCCGAACCGTTTCTATGATAGGTGGAAGCATACTACATGCATCAGCTGTTTTCTTGTTAAGTTCCCGGTAGTCTACGCAGAACCTCCATCCCGATTCTTTTTTAACCAGTAATACTGGAGATGCATAAGGAGAACTGCTGGGCTCTATGATACCTCCTTTTAGCATCTGCTCGACTTGTTTGTCAATTTCGGCAACCTTTTCGGGAGCGTATTTTCGTGGACGGCATTTAAATGGTGTCTTCTGTGTTAACTCGATCCGGTGTGCTTGTAGTACTTCCGACGGTGGTCGGATCTTTCCACTGAATAATTTGCAGAACCTTTCGAGTAACGTCGTTAATTGTTCTTTAGTGTTGTTGGGAATATTTTGTGGCAGTTCGGGAAGTGGGAGCACTTTCTCTTCGTCGTCAATGTTGGTTCTCCAGAAGACCGTTTGCCGTTCCTGCTGACCGATATATAAGCATCCCCTGGCTATATCCACGAGCGCATACTGCTCAGCCAGGAAATCCATGCCTAGTATCATGTCATACGGCAATTCTTTTACCACATTCATTGTTGACGCGTATGCACGACCTTGGATGTAGAAGTGTAATCGAACATAGCCGAGTATTTCGACGTAGTTTCCACCGACTGTTAACACTTTCCGCAATCGTCGCACATAATCCCCTGCATTTTTTTCTGCCACCAATGATAAATCCGCACCAGTGTCTATAAGCGCACTAAAAACTATTGTCTGCCCGCGGCACTGAATGTCAATAACGGGAATGGTCCTTGAAATACCCTCCGACAGGGTATTTATTTCGGAGAAACGTTCTCCCTTACGTTTCTCCGGGCAGAGTTTTCCGGAAGCTCGTGAAAGCGAATAGTCGGGGCACGGTTAAACTCACACGCACTTAGTTTTTCCTGTACGTTCCGGGCCTGTCTCTCCAAATCGTCCATTGTAGTCACACCGGCCCGTGGAAGGCCGTACGCAATGCGAGGTAGTAGCAACCGGTACACGATGCTCACTAAGTTGGATTCCGGAATGTGGGGTGCTAGCCAGGCCGCCATCGATCTCTTGCGCTGCACGAAACGTACCGCGTCCTCTGATTCCGGCTGGCTTTCACCGTAGAGTTTAGATGTTAATTTCGTCACTCGCATCTCACTCATGAACGTGTCGGTGAACCTCGTAGTGAATCTCTCCCACGTGGTTTCTTCTTCGGACCCTTTGATTTGGCCCATGGCATGGTAGGTAGGCCCACTCGTCTTCCGTAATGTGTCTTTTAATTAATGCTTCCTTCATTTTTCGAAGGAAATAATGTGGATCCTCGTAATCCGCACCGCTGAATGTTGGAAATACCGTGCGTTGGACGGGTATCTCCCTCAATGTTCTCGCCATTTCCAACCAGAAGTTTCCCATGTACGGAAGGTGAATTTATCGTCGGGTCCGGTGACGCTTTTGTCACCGTGCTGGTCCCTGCTCGGGCGCCATGTTGTGTTTGACTTGCTTCAAGTTGCTCGGCAGTTGATGGCGGCTTCCTGGGGTTGTCTTCACCTTCTCCTTGTGTCAAGTCCAGTTGTTCCGTGGTATCGCTTCCAGTTAGCGATCCCGGTGCGGTGCCGTGGTTGGGGTTTGTGTCCACGATTTCCTCTGAAGGGCCCGGTGGTATAATTGGCTGACCCGTGGTTGGGTCCAACATGATGTTCTTGATGCCGAATCGGCGGGCCTTGCTTCTTGTTATGGGCCCCCAATGTGGCATACGGTCGGAAGATGAGGGCTGCCCTGGGCGCGTGTATCCCTCAATTCGGTGGTATTGGCCTAGATAGGCTTGGTTCTTTTCGGTCAGAAAATAATACAACTTATTTTAGTACAAATGCGGTTTGGGTAGTTTTTTAGCTGCTTAATTGGGGAGCTGTAGTCTCTAGGCTGGTCGACAAGAGACTGAGTGCTGATTAATAATAATAATAATAATGTGACCTGACAACAAAGGGGGGCATACTGGGCTTGAACCCGAGCAAGAGTAGGTCATTAGGACCTTTTACTCTTTCTCTTGGATAGGAGTGTGTGCATGGTTAGGTGGTGGGGGGTTTGCTTGCGCAAACCGAGGAGTGGGGTGGAAGGTCGGGTTTGTAAAGGTATTTGGGCCGCCAGCGGTCTAAATATTATATGGCAGGGGAACGGGAGTGTCAGTGTCTATGATAAGTCACTGCACTCCCGCTGTCTGCGTAGATTGACTGAGCGTATTTAAACGTCTTGAGTAGCTGAAAGGAAAATGCTAAGTCTTAAATGTCACCATGGTAGAGAAAAAGTTGAAAAGCTTAGATTAAAATTAAATCAAGGGTTGAAATCGAAAATCAAAATTTAAATGAAATTAAAGTTAATATTTAGTTAATTCAGAAGCAAAATTATATCTATACTAAAATCAAAATCAAAATCGTGAATAAATAATGGACAAGATTAACAACAAATTAAAATTTACATTAAAATTAACATTAAATTAGGACTTGTGACTTATTAAAATTATTAAAATCTCAAAATTGATATTTGCCATGATTGTAAGTTAAAGTTTAAGTTAACTCTTGTGAGGCAAGAGGATTAGAGAATTTCAAGAGAAATTAAAGCTTAATAAGGCAATTAAATGTTTTTGCTGTTAATCGAGTAGCGTTTCTGCGGCACCTCGGGCTCCTCTGTGTCTTCTACGGTTGTTAGGATCATAGTCCAGAGATCCTGTCAGAAGGGAGTTGTCTATGAGCTCAGCTCTTTGTAAGGTCGCTTCGGTGAATTTACCAATGGTGGTGATAAGTGGTTCAAGAGCGAGCTCCCTTCTGAGTTGGACATTTGTAACAAACCATGGGGCAGAAGTTATGGCTCTCATGTATCTATTTTGCTGAGCTTCGAGCTTGTTTAAGTGTGTCCTTGCCGCTGTAGACCACGCCGGACAAGCATATGTGGCAATTGGTCGAAGAATAGAGAGCCATATTAAGCGCATAAAGAGGCCTGAGTGCTGCGCTTGTGGCTCTTATTTTTCGACGGGACTCTTCGATATGGTAGCGCCATGTCATCTTGGAGTCCATAATTACCCCCAAGTACGTTACAGTGGGGCTCCAGGGGATGTTCGTGTCCTTGTATGAGGCGGGTTGAGGGAGAGTTCTGCCATTGTGGAAAAGTATTGCCTGGGTTTTCGTAGGGTTTACTCTGAAGCGCCAGCGGTCAGCCCAGTCCTGTATTCGTTTTAACCCTTTTTGGAGCTTTGCCTGAATTAAGTGGATGTTTGTGCTCCTGACGAGAATGGCATTATCATCTGCGTAGAGTGCCAGGTCAGTGCCTGGGGTACGTGGAAGGTCCGTCATAAATAAATTGAACAATGTTGGTCCAAGCACTGACCCTTGAGGTACACCTGCGCTTATGGGCAATTGATCTGAGTTGGTATCCTCGAATGATATTGAGAAGGTACGGCCGTCAAGGTAGGATTTAATGAGTTTAACCATGGGTGATGACAGGTCCATGTTAATCAATTTGATTAGTAGCCCCACGTGCCAGACTCGATCAAAGGCCTTACTAATATCTAGGAGAACCATGCCAGTCTTTAGTTTAAGGTCCAGGGCCTGGGTAATGTTTTCCGATATTCTCAAAATCTGGAGCTCAGTCGAGAGTTGTTTCCGGAATCCAAACTGCTCCTCCGGCAGCAGGTTTTTTTGTGTGATTTCGACATCTAGCCGGAACTTAATAGCTCTTTCGAGCAGCTTGGAGAGAGTTGACAGTAGTGATATAGGTCGGAAACCTTCTGGTGAAGTTCGGCTCTTGCCAGGCTTGGGAATAAGGATTACCTTTGCCTTTTTCCAGCAACTGGGGAAGTGTTTTATCTTAATCACCGCGTTGAACAGATTTTTTAGTTGGAAAATAGCTGTTTCCGGGAGATGTTTAAGGGCAATGTTTGGGATTTGGTCTTCTCCAGATGCTGATTTGTTCTTAAGGCCTGCAATGACTGCTCGGATTTCGCTTGTAAGGAATGGGCGGATTTCCTCTTCATCCGGGTCCTGTATAAAGTCATTGACAAATTCACCATGGCCTGATCCTCTTCTAGGTATTTGGGGAGAGGCGGGTTTGTCGTGAACTGAGCCTCAAGATGTTGGGCGAGGAAGTCAGTTTTTTCCTGGCTTTGAAAGATTAAACCCGCAGGTCCTTGTATTGGCTGTATTTGTGGCGGTTCCCTGGTTTTTAACCCTCTTATAATGCGCCAGATGTTTCTTTCAGATGCATCGAGATTTTGCAAAGTTTCTTCCCAGTTCTTGTTTCGGTACTCTCTAAGAGCCGTCTTTACCTCTGATGATAGTCGGTTAAAGACGTTCCTGTCTCTCGGATCCAGAGTTCTTTCGGCATTTCTCTTTGCTATTCTCTTTCTGCCGTGATGGACTCGGCTCGGCGTTCCACCTCAAGGGGGGTGTTTAATGGGGGTATGGGGTGGTTGATGGAGCTCATTATATTATAGAAGACGTGCCAGTCAGTGGTTTGTTTTACCATGGTGTCTTGCGATGGTATGTGCGGACCCAGATGTATTAGGACTGGGTTATGATCGGACGAAGTACCGGTGAGAGTTTTGGCCGTGATGTCGTGTTGGTAATTTTTAAATATGGCCACGTCAAGAACATCTGGTTGGTGATTCGGCCGTGAGTAGGTGGGGTCAGCAGGTCCGATCAGGTCCCAGTCCAAGTCTTCTGCAAGGGTTCGTAGTTTTTTCCCATAACCGTTTGAGGTGCGGCTGTTCCAGGATGGGTGCTTGGCGTTGAAATCACCGGCCAGAATAGTTGGTGTATCTTCGGCGAGTGCATCCTGGAAGCCGATATTGGGAAAAGTTTGTCCACCTGGGAGGTACCCAACCATGATTTTTATTTTTCCGGCAAAATGCGTGTCAATGTATACCGCTCCCGCTTCCAGGACGCTGTTTTGGATGAACGGTGCGGCACAATGGGGGACTGAGTTTTTTACCAGTAACATGACCCCTCCTCCACCATCTTGAGCTTGCCTGATGTGGTTATAAACAGCGTAATTGGGAATCTTGAAGGGGTGGGTGGGGCCAAGTCTGGTCTCAGTTATTAGAACGATTTCCGGGGAGATTTCTGCTAATAGGGCTTCAAGTTCTAGCCTTCTGGGACGTATACCGTTAGTGTTCCAAAGTATGATCTTAAGTTGGGCTGGCTTTTTGATTTTTACACGCATTTATCGGAATTAAAAACTGCCCTAGATAGTGCCGCTAAGGTTTGGTCTTGAGTAGCCATTTTGCTGGATAGATCGTGGATTGTAGCAATAAGTGAGGACATAAGTGTTGCTAGGTCCGTGGCTATCGGCTGTGGGGGAGTGGGTATGCCTCCCTGATTTAGCGCCTGGCTATATGATTGGCCTTGATTGACAGCTGTTGGCGTGGTGCGGGCGGGGGTTTTTACTTGCGTGGCCTGTGGGGTATTTGGCTTCCGGGCATTAGGATTTCTAACACACACCGGAGCGTTCGCCGTGTGTGCACCTCCGCAGTTAGCGCACTTGGGTGGGGTATCTTTCAGTTTGGTACATTCCCAGGTTGCGTGATTTCCGGCGCATTTTACGCAACGATATTCCGCTGAGCACTTGGTCTGGGAATGACCAAACTTCTGACATCTGTAGCACTGACCGACCGAAGATTTCCTCTCCAGAGCCTCAACTTGTATCCTGATTCTGCATAAGTACTCCATATTGAAGATTCTATCCTCGTCGAGAGGTCCGTGGCTATCGGCTGTGGGGGAGTGGGTATGCCTTCCTGATTTAGCGCCTGGCTATATGATTGGCCTTGATTGACAGCTGTTGGCGTGGTGCGGGCGGGGGTTTTTACTTGCGTGGCCTGTGGGGTATTTGGCTTCCGGGCATTAGGATTTCTAACACACACCGGAGCGTTCGCCGTGTGTGCACCTCCGAAGTTAGCGCACTTGGGTGGGGTATCTTTCAGTTTGGTACATTCCCAGGTTGCGTGATTTCCGGCGCATTTTACGCAACGATATTCCGCTGAGCACTTGGTCTGGGAACGACCAAACTTCTGACATCTGTAGCACTGACCGACCGAAGATTTTCTCTCCAGAGCCTCAACTTTTATCCTGATTCTGCATAAGTACTCCATATTGAAGATTCTATCCTCGTCTAGAGGGAGCTTTAATAAGATGAGTGGCATCAAAGTTTTTAACGGGCCCTTCTTCATCCTTACCACGGTGGTAGGGTGGTAGCCGTGTTTTTTAAGGTCGTTCTCTACCTGACTGATTGGGAATTCGCAGGGAAGCCCCCTTAGAACTACCTATAGTTCCCGTTCTTCAGGTAGCCTGTATGTATGGTACTCTTCTGAGTTGGTTGTGAGGAATTAAGTTATTGCACGGTAGTCCGAGATGTCAACAGGGAAGAATTTTATACCGTTAGCGGTGTTAATGTGCTGATTAACGGTCACGCTAATCTTTATACAAGAGCGAAACGTACCTCTCGAGAGGTTCATACTGATTGGTGCGCGTCGTTGACCAATCAAGTCACTCGCTCGCTCTTCGACAAGAGCCGGGGCAAGTTGGGGCAGCTAATTTATTGATGGCTTGATAGACAAAACTCTAATTCAACGGATCTCGAACTGATGCCTCACAATTCATTACAATTTTTGTAGCTTGTCGGTTACAATAACCCGTTGTACAAGCAAAATCTACGAAAAACAAATACATATCTGAATTTTAGATACCTTGAAGATCACCCTTCATCAAACCGCATAACAATCGGACACACCAAACACAAGTTATTCACTTTTAAACAATTAACAATTTTTCGCAGCGATCGCGTTTAAAGTACCTTCAACTGAAAGCGTCAAGTTTAAACTGATGTAAAAGACAAAATATACGTATTTTATATAATTTTTTTTTCAATGCAGAATGGGGACAGGTATTAACTACCCATCTAACTCAAAATTTACCTGAAAAAAAATGTCAATTTTTGAGGTTTTCCAGAATTTTCCAGAATTTAAACACTGTGGGGGGGTTGAAATTCCTCAAAATTCAATAAAAAATATTAAGTTAAATTTTGAATTTGGCATATTAAAAAACTATTAGGTATTAACTTACTTAAGACACACAAAAAAAATATATATAAATTTTAATTTTACGCCGCGCACCACGGCTTTTTTTTTAATCGAAGAGCTGCATATTAGAACTTTAAAAGCTTTGGGGAGGGGCTTAAAATTAAAATATATTAACAAGATTTTTTTTTGTTACAAGTGAGTTAATACCTTATAGTTTTTCAATATGCCAAATTCAAAATGTAAGTTAAACTACTTATTTAACTTGCTACTGCATTGTTTAATGATATTATTATGTTTAATTTTGTTTAGTAATGTTATTATTATAATATGATGTAATATTATTATTACAATAATTAAAATTATAATAATAGAGTAATTGCATCAAAAATGAAAATCCCTAAAAACCTTTTTAATGTAATCTAGAGCCTCTAGATTACATTAAAAAGGTTTTTAGGGATTTTCATTTTTGATGCAATTACTCTATTATTATAATTTTAATTATTATTATTATAATTTTAATTATTGTAATAATAATATTACATCATATTATAATAATAACATTACTAAACAAAATTAAACATAATAATATCATTAAACAATGCAGTAGCAAGTTAAATAAGTAAAAACACATTGCGAAAATATTTTTTCATATTCCAAAAGTTCAACCAGGCCCCAAAATATCAAATTGAAAAAAGGTACTTTTCAAACGTTCCGAACTTCCGCCATATTGCATGACGTCATAAACCTACACCAGTGTCAGAAATCAAGATGTCAACAAATAATAAACACCGATAAAGTTTATGTTTAACATGGAAAACGCGAAACCAAAAATTGGTTGTAAATATTGTTTTGTGCCTTGTTGTACAAATACAACCTGGAAAACTCCTGGGAAAAGTTTTATCACCGTGCCAAAAGGAAAAGTAAGGATAAAGTGGATTAAAATAGCTCGGCGCGATATCAAAACATCGTCACCGCAGTCAACATTTTATTGCTGCGAGGATCATTTTAATGTAAATAAAATATAATGTCGTTTACTAGGTATATGGTTGGAATAGGTATGTTAAATAATAATAAACTCAAGAAAATACGGCTGAGCCGTAACGGCTCTCAGTGTAGGGTCATAAACTTTGCTTTTGATAATTGAAGGGACAACTTTCCCAGGAGTTTT
Organism: Brassicogethes aeneus; assembly: GCA_921294245.1. NCBI lineage: Eukaryota > Metazoa > Arthropoda > Insecta > Coleoptera > Nitidulidae > Brassicogethes > Brassicogethes aeneus. The sequence goes on from OV121137.1 coordinate 4,806,645, forward strand.
CCAGGTTGTATTTGTACAACAAGGTACAAAACAATATTTACAACCAATTTTTGTTTTCGCATTTTCCATGTTAAACATAAACTTTATCGGTGTTTATTATTTATTGACATCTTGATTTCTGACACTGGTGTAGGTTTATGACGTCATGCAATATGGCGGGAGTTCGGGAACGTTTGAAAAGTACCTTTTTTTCAATTTAATATTTTGGGGCCGGGTTGAACTTTTGAAATTTAAAAAAATATTTTTGCAATGTGTTTTTACCTCTAGATTACATTAAAAAGGTTTTTAGGGATTTTCATTTTTGATGCAATTACTCTATTATTATTATAAGACATTCAAATTTGTATTGTGTTTTTGTTATTTTGTGTAAAAACTGTAATAAATCTACTAAATATACTAAAGAAAAAATATCAAAATATACTAAAAACTATTTTTTTTTTAATCCGCCCGTAAATAACTTACTTAAAAAGTTTTACTTCAAAAAAATGTTTGATAATTCAAAAACAAAAGCTCAATCGAAAAATATTTATTAGGGAGTCTAATTTAGATTGTCAATTTTTAGTAGAAACACCCTGTATTTATAACATTGATGTTTTACTTTTTTTAAATTTTTTTGAATTACCTGTTAATAACATAAAACACATTTTAGTTATTTACATTGATAACCTTTTTTTAAGTATCTAATAACATGAAAAACTTTTATTATTTTTAAAATAGTAAAATTAACAGAAAAACGATGATCATTTTTTACGATTATAAGCGTAAAAAAATGACGAAAAATGATAATCGTTTTTCTGCCTTTAAATCTGCATCTGCATATATAATTTAAAAAATACATTGTCACAATTACTTAAGGACAAACCAATTTTATCTTACAATCAGTTTTAATAAATCGACCGTCATAATTGTAAATTTCATAAAACTCGACGCGTGCCCCAAGATTATAATATGATTACATTTAAACGAAAGAACAACAGTTACTGTCTCTAGCGTGCCGTCACACGGTGCGAGAGAGACAGCGCTACCATTCGCAACAGTATCGTGAGTTTAATTCAAGGGAGTGACTAGTGCACTGTCTAGACAGTGCGCTATAAAAAATACCTGCACTTTCTAGACAGTGCAGTTTTAAAAATACCTACACTGTCCAGACAGTGCAGCATAAAAAAATACCTGCACTGTCCATGGTTCAAAATTCTGCATTTTGCAGTGTCTGCCAGACACTTAAGCGCTACAGACCATATACAAAGGCTTTCGATCTCGCACATGCGCTTTGGTTTATCAGCTGATCTACTGTTAATCAACTAAAATGGGCAAAAGTGAGCGAAACCAACCAAAACCAACCCAAACTCAACAACACAACACAATTTTCTACATTTTCTTTATTTAAAGTAAGTTTTTTAGGAATCAACTAACACAAATCCCGCAAGTCCCGCGACCCATCTCGATATGGCCCAAATTTGGGTCGCGACCCAAGGTTAAGAAACGATGATCTAGACAGTATAGGTATTTTTTATAGTGCACTGTCTAGACAGTGCACTAGTCACTTCCTTAATTCAAATATTAAAATCATAGGCGAGACGTTGCCAAATTGTGCGACGCAACAACATACAGTATTTAAAAACACGTATATTGGAAAACGTATATTATCGCAACGCCCTCATCGTCAAATGGGTTGAACTAAATATACACATTTTTTCCATTTTTAGTATGTTGCTGCATACTTTTTGTGTTCAAATTTTTCTAAATATTTAAAAAACGCAGGGTCGGACATAAAAAAATTTTGGACAAAAAAATTGGGCATTAAATTCTACACAGATCTGTATTAGCAAGAATCTTAGAAAGTGCTGGGATGAAGTAAATTTTAAGAAATAAGCGCTTGACATTAGTGGAAGAGGAATATAATCGGGTTAAAAGGAAGAAAATAATATACAAATATTAAATAATAAATAGGCAACGACATCTAAGGAAAAGCATGATCATCAAGATATTGTAGTTAATAAGGGAAAAAATATAGAATTAAATACCATCAAGACCAGGAGCAATCAAAGAAACAATAAGTAGATAATATACGTAATAATTATTATATGTACACATATATTATACACACATATATATATATATATATATATGTAGGACCACTTGACTTCTGGTCTAAAAACGTCCCCACTTGGCGTCCTGCTTAATACATATAAAAACTAAATACTTTCTTAGCGTCACATAACTTCTATACTAAAGTCGCCAAAAATAAGATTACTTATGAGTCATACGTTATGAAATTGCAACGTCGCTTTCAACCAATTGAACTAAAATAAGAAACCATCCTTATTTAAGCATATTTGATACATTACTATAATGAAAGGAACTGCAGCTAGTCTAGGTTTTTGTATCTTCCCCTGACAGGTTTGCCACCACAAGTGGTGCATGAAGCAATTTTGCGAATAAGAAAGAGTATATTTTTGTTTTGATTTATTATGGACCTAAAAGCCATACAAGAAATATTAAATATTACATAATTAAAACTTAACCTACAATTTATTTCATATAAATAAAACCGGCAGACATGAAAAGATTTTATTTTATAGTTTTAAATGTATCTAACCATGTTTGTTTTAATTTAAAATTTACTTATTAAATTAATATTAGGTATATTCTACTTATGTTAATAATAATACCAAATATTTATTTTGCTTGAAGAAAGCTTTTCTCACAAGTGAAACACAATGTTTTTTTCTACGACCCTTTTATTTTTCATTATTTTCAAATACAAAACAAAATAACCTAAATTCGTGTTTGACAGCTGAATGTCAAACAATGCTGTCAATTTCTTTTCACACAAAAATGTCACTTTACATTCGAGTTTTGCCTTGCCAATGAAAATATTCATTTTCTAAGCAACGATGTCATTACGAAATGTGACTCTTAGTGGTCGTAGAAAAACTATATTTTTAAAGTGCACTTTTTTGTGTAGGTATTCTTTATTATAATAGGTTTTTGAGTTTATTTATGATTCCAAAGATTTATTTATAAAAAAAATATTTTTTTTGTTAAAGTAAAGTTTTTAAAATTGAAAATCTACTTAGGTATTAATAAATTAGATTTGTATTACTTATGTTATGTAATTGTTGCCATTAAAAATATTATATATATATATATGTGTATATATTATATATATATATATATATATGTGTATACACTATATTTTATTAAATTTTTGGTTATACAATATATATGTACATTGTACATACATTTTTATTAGCTGAACCAAATTACTAAAATTTATTTTATTCAACACCGCAAGAAACATGTAACTTCGTGACCCTACTGACGGTGGAAGAAATAATTAATATCCTAATTGTTTATTTCTTCAACCCGTGGGCGAAATGTTACTTTGCCCATGGGATGAAGTAAGTAAGCTTTAAATTAAAATAGATGTCAAATGTCAGATAAAATATCAAATAAAACTGGCTTTAAATTACTTGCGCCATACTTTTTTCGGTTCTTCAATTGTTCATAAGATGTTTTTAGACTGATACCTATGTATATTTTCCTGCTAAGCAAAAGAGCCGTATCAGCTTTATACGGCAGTATATTTCTTGCGGTAGTTAAATAAAATCTTGTGTGCGACTATTGGTAGATATTACACTTTCGTGGTACCTACCGCTAACTTCACGCTCGAGGAATCTGTTTTTACTCCCACTAGTCGCACATTATACTATTTTTTATCCTTTTTAACATAATGTGAAAAGGATAAAAAATATATACACATTATAATGTGCGACTAGTATAATGAAATCTATTTTTAAATGTATTTAGTGCTGTTTGCCATCTGTTGATAACATTTTTTTTGTATTAAAAGTCTACTGATTAAAATAAATAAATAAATGCTCATTTATTTTATATTAAATTATAAAATTTTAAATGTAATTGCTCATACAATATTTATGGCATTAATTTATTATTTGCAAGTTTTAAATCGATATAATTAATTTGATCGAAACATTTGTAATGTCTGTCCACTCCAAGTTGGCGGAACTAAGGAATTTTGTAGTTTAGATATTAAAGAATTGTCGTACTGTGTGCTTTTAAAACAAATTTTATATTATAAATAATACTAGTACATATTATATACTAGTATTATTTATAATATAAAATCTGTTTTAAAAGCACACAGTACGACAATTCTTTAATATCTAAACAACAAAATTCCTTAGTTCAGCCAACTTAGAGTGGACAGACAGTACTTATTTAAAAAAGTAAATCTCTAAAAAGAATTAATGCAAACCTAAATAGCATTCAATGATTGAATTTCAATCTATTTATAACTTGTTTATATTAACGACAGCGTTGTCAAATTTGCTTTTCATTTAAGGGCGCTTGGTAAACCTAAGATTGAAAAGAATGTTATATACACAAGGCGATAGTAGTGACACTCTAACGCAAACCCTTGAATTAAAATATAAACAGAATTCATTAAACGACCAAGTTAAACTCTTTTTAAAATTTAGTTTTTCTGCATATCACAGCCATCTAGCGCTTATTGGTAAATGTTTTTGGTAGAGTCCAGTCGGCGTCCGTATAACGGACGCCCAGTGACCAAAGGACGCCGTTTGTATACGAAATTTAACATTGGAGGACGCCTAGTGGGATTATATACATATATATATATATATATATATATATATATATATGTAAGTAAATCATTAGGTAAATTCAAATTATCAGGTTCATATTACTACTTTTGAACAAGTTTTTTAACCTTAAAGATAAAAAAATATTTAATTTCGTTTAGTGTAGTTTATAGAACACCGGGTTTTTGTAATTTTCAAATTTTTTTTAATGATTTTAATGAAGTCTTAAATAATGTCATGCCCAATTGCGGCCTTTTTTTGTGTACAGGCGACTTTAATATCAATTTTCTTGACGTTGATAGTTCCTATGTAATTCAGTTCTCTAACATTTTGGATTCTTACAATGAATCACAATTAATAAGCGAACCTACTAGAGATTTGTCTTTATTGGACATAATTTTCAGATAAAGGTGACTGACAGTGGTAATATTTCTGATCACTCTTGGATTGAATGCGAAATTAAAAACAAAATTATTAAACAATCGCCCAAGCAAGTGGTATACAGAAACTTTAAAAACATAAAACTTGAGAATTTTAATTCTGATCTCGAAAAAATTTCATTTGAAACAATTTATACTATAGTATACATTAGGGTGTGCCAAAAAAACTCGATATTTCTTTTTTCTTGCTCTCCACCCAAAATATCGTAGAATATGTCCAAACAAATATTCTGTTAAAAGCGGAGCTCATAATTTCAATTTTAAGAGGTCCCTCATCGAATCTGAAGTTTTTCCGCTTAAATAACACAGAAAACTGACTTTTTTACTTTATTTATTCTTGCAACCTAGGAAGAAACTTTTTTTTATAAAATCCATGACCAAATCTTACAAAGCATTAAATTTGGACGAAAAAATCTTATTAAGCCGAATTTCTATTTTCATTATTTAATTTTATACAGAGCTTTAAATTTAAAACTTTACGTTTTTTGCCTTTTTCAGCTAAACTATTGAAGTTAGACGAAAAAGTCAAATGGCAATTTTTTAGGTTGTCTGATGGACCACAAAAAAGTTTTAGGCGAATTTTTTGTATCGTCAATATTCTAAAAGTTACAGGCGTATAAATTCATCATTTTTGTATTATTAACTTTAAATTTAAAGCTCTGTAAAAAATCAAATAATGAAAATAGAAATTCGGCTTAATAAGATTTTTTTGTCCAAATTTAATGCTTTGTAAGAATTAGTCATGGATTTTATGAAAAAAAAATTTCTTCCTAGGTTGCAAGAATAAATAAGGTAAAAAAGTCAGTTTTCTGTGTTATTTAAGCGGCAAAACTTCAGATTCGATGAGGGACCTCTTAAAATTTAAATTATGGGCTCCGCTTTTAACAGAATATTTGTTCGGACATATTCTACGATAATTTGGGTGGAAAGCAAGAAAAAAAAATATCGAGTTTTTTTGGCACACCCTATTATACATAGATGATAAAATAAAGACGTTTAATGAGTTAATTCTTAATATTATTAACAGACATGCACCTTTACAAACTCTAAAATCTTCTAAAAAAATTTCAGCTTGGCTCACTGACAATATACGTTTTCTGATGACAAAGCGTGACAGATCGTTACAGAAATATAAAAAAGTAAGTTGCCTGTAGGTTGGGAAAACTACAAAGAATTAAGAAATTTCAGTAATCAAGCAGTAAAGAGTGAGAAGAAGGCATTTTTAAGTTGCAATATTACTAAAAATAATTCAAAGAAAAATTGGCAAATTCTAAAAAAATGGGCATAAGTAGCAAACACGAAAACATTTAAGTAATGTAGAAAATATGTAGGTATCAACAGTTTTTGGAATAATAAAAAAGATAATATTGAGGAATTTAAATTTAGACTAACTAATGAATAAGAAATTGCCAACATATAATGAAAATTAAATCCAGAGCTGTTGGTTTTAATGAAATTAAGTTGGATGCTGTTATATTTTGTTGCCCTAAAAATCTTCCCATTATTACTCATTTATATAATTTTTGTTTTGAGAATAGTGTATTTCCGGATATCTGGAATTATTCAGTTGTTATGCCTTTACCCAAGGTGGCCGAGCCCAGGGATTTTAAGGATTTGCGTCCCATAAGTATGCTGCCAACATTATTGAAGGTTTTCGAAAAAATTATTTATAAACAGATAAAGGAGAATTGGATAGATATCACCTATTACCTGAACTGCAGTCAGGGTTTAGACGATCCTATGGTTGTTCAACTGTTGTCTTAAAGGTTTTCGATGACATTATACTTAATACTGATCAAAACAAATTTACAGCTCTAATATTATTGGATTTTTTAAGGCTTTTGATAGAGTTAATCATGGTCTGCTTTTGTCTATGCTACATTATATATAGTCCAGTCATCTTAGCATTTCACCTCGGAATCTAACGGAATAAGCTGAATTTTTGTACAAACCTTTATTTTAGCATTGCAAATGTTGTCTCAAAAGTCAAATATAAAAACGTGTGAGCGGCCTTAGATATTCAAGGTCAAAGGTCGCAAAAATCAATTTTTTGAGAATATCTCCTTTTCTCTGCCTCCTATCGTATTTGCATTTATTATACAAGTTGTAGAGAATAAAATTCTCTAGAAATTTTGTTTAAATAATTTTTTTATACGTCTAATCGTTTTTGAGATAGAGGGCGCAGAGTGTGGAGCGCTCACACTGCAAATGAAAAAATATTGGCTGTATTCAAGTTCTATGGACCTGAATCTGGTTCTATTCAAGATTTGACCTTTTATATTTGCAGCTCATGTGTCCGAATACTTTTCGTTGACGTTTTTACCTTCATAGTCATTGAATATTTTGTGATGAATAGAAATCCGATATACAAAATTCAAGGAGCTGAATACTTCTCTACGGGTTAAGTTTCTCAATACCTCTCTGAAGTATTTGCAGTCAAAGTTTATGTATGTTTTGATTTCTACACCTGAGCCAAGCATTCAAATCTCGTGCTGATAAATATTATTCATTCTATCATACATAGACGTTTTTACCTTTATAGTCTTTGAATATTTTGTGATGAATAGGAATTTGATATAGGAAATTTAAGGTGCTGAATACTTCTTAATAGGTCAAGTTCTCAATACCTCTCTGAAGTATTCAAAGTCAAAGTTTATGTATGTTCTGATATATACACTTGAGTCGAGCGTTCAAATTTTGTGCTGATGAATGTTATTCATTCTATTTCCGTGGAGGTGTTTGGGCCATGTAAAAATTAATATTATATGCTCTATACTTGAGTCGAGGATTCAATTTCAAGGATTAAGTGGAAGAGAACGTGTCGTAATCGGGAGTAAAAATAGAAACCTCGACACGAGACGGAAGTGACGTCATATACGAAGGGAAAAAATCAAATATAATGCGAAATTGCCACATTTGCAGTGTTGCCAGATTTTGTCAAAATTACCAGAATAAAAAATATTTTTTTTTTGCAAATCATAGGTATACTCAATACAATATCAAGCAACACTTTGACAGGTGACAGATGATAAGTGACAAATGACAAGTTGGTGACAGATGACAGATTTTTTAAATTTAAAACTCACGTAAAAAGCAAAGTAATAGGCAAATAACACTTATTTAAAATAATAATTTAATGTTTATTTTGTTTTTCACCTAATTTTCTACAAGCGTGCCGAAAGTTGCACTTTTCCGGTCGCTTACTTTCCGCACGCACGAGTGCGGAAATTAAATGCGTGCGTATATTACTTTGCGCACGTGAGTAGAACAAATAATTATGTATGTACCTACTATGCTCCACACAGCAAAGAGCCACCACGTGACTTTGATATAAATAATTAAGGTTAATTTTCTGTCAGTGTCAAGCTAATTTTAACCTATTTTCTGAAAATAATGCAATAAATGTATTTTTTGGGTTCTAAATTAAGACCTTAAGGTCCTAATTTGAATCTGAAAATTAACTTTAATTATTTCTATCAAAGTCTTGTAGTGGAACTTGTGTGGAGAATAGTAAGTGTTAAAAGTAATTTTATTTTGTGAAAAGGGAAATTGGATAACGAGCGGGGCAAGTGATCCAACCATTCAAACAAAATAAAAACATTTGTAACATTTACATCAATCAATATTTTATCTACAAACATTATTAAACAGACACTTAAATAAACAATAATTAATAAATTTAAAATTAAAGCCATACAAATCTAAGATCAAGTAACTCTTTGTTCTTAGTTACGTGGCAACCAATGTGTACCTATTGTTGTTAGTTACGAAAAGACGCTGTCAATAACTTATACAAAAATTTACGATTTTCGATGGATAATCTGGAAGGAAACTATCCAAATGTGTAAATAAATGAAGCAGTTAGTAAGCTACCGAGTTGTTTCCAAAAAGTCCAAAGAACAGTATGTGAAGTGGTACTGCAGTAGTAACTCGAATGTTTAGATTACGATACACAACCACTAGTTTTGAATACTTCTGACAAGGATTCAGCTCTCCGAAAGCTGAATGCTTCCTAGAGGCATTCACGTGCTTAATACCGTCAACAAACATTCATTTATCATAACATTGAATAAAGTCTATACTTCCCACAAGAGTTCAAATCTTCAATTCACTGCACAGTGCTTTGAATACGGCCAATATTTTTTCATTTGCAGTGCAGCCATACGTACCTTTAGCGCAAGGTAAATCATGAATCCCAATCTATTATACCGTTTTCTAAATAATTATTTATTAAATATTACTTAAATAACAATTTAAAACCTTATATTTATTTTAATATATTTTTTTAAAACAGATAGTCATTAAATATTACTTACTTTTGACATACAAATAATTAAATAATGAAGTGAATCATTCTAAATATATTCTAATGTTATTCTAATTAATGATAAATGCATTTTAAGAAGAAAAGACATTAAATGAATTTGCCTTGAATATGTCTCTGGTCATCTCTTGGATCCAGATATTGCTTTTAAAATTACAGACCTGGAAATACTATAGCGGGCTTGCTATTAATAAAAAGGTTAGGTATACCTATATTTAAAGCAAGTTGTGGCCCTAGGTATAGGTCTAGGGTTGTGACAGATAATATTCGTAATATTTTAAAGGTTAACATGGCTGATTTGTGTTTTATTTGTAATTAGTTACTTTCTGAAGGTGATTCTGTGACTTTTGTGCGCGGTATAAAGACTTTAAAAGAAGCAATTATTGAGAGAAATAAACATAAACTACCTAAATACTTTGACTTCTGTGAACCTTCATATTGAGTGTCGAAAATTGTACGCTATAGCGTACTATAGTAAAATTGCAGCAGCAAAACGTCGCATTGAAGAGACTGAACCTTCAACGTCATCAACTGTACCTCGTAAAAAAGGGAATGATGTGTTTGATTTTAAAATATTTTGCTTATTTTGTGGTGAAGTCGCAGATGAGGCAACAAAGGAAAAAAAATCTGCAAAGTACAAACGCGTTATAAGTAAGTTTTTAAAGATATGACAATTAATGTCAATGATAACGAGGAGAGTAATGATGAGAATGAGTCTGAAATTGCTGGCCAACCTGAAGAAGATGAGGATGAAGAAGATAAAGATTAATAATAATAATAATTATAATATTGATATAAATAAAAACATTTTTTCCTACTAAGATCCAATTATCCTTCATTAAAATTAAATTAAAATATAAGATATATGAAGATAAAATATATTTGATTTAAAATAAAAATAAATATAAGTATAAGGTATTAAATTTTTATTATTAATTTAAAAAAACGGTATAATAGTGGGATTCATTCACGATTTACCTCGCGCCCTCTATCTCAAAAACGGTTCGACGTATAAAAAAATTTTGTAAACAAAATTTGTAGAGAATTTTATTCTCTACAACTTTTATAATAAATGCAAATACGATAGGAGGCAGAGAAAACGAGATATTCTTAAAAAACTGATTTTTGCGACCTTTGACCTTGAATATCTAAGGCCACTCACAAGTTGGCATATGTGACTTTTGAGACAACATTTGTAATGCTAAAATATAGGTTTTCACAAAAATTCAGCTTATTCCGTTAGATTCCGAGGTTGATCCCTTTTTTGACTAAGATGACTGTACTAATAGGGTTTGATATGGGAGCAACAAGACTATTAGAATGTTATTTAAAAAATCGTAAACAATTGGTCAAACTTTGTAATGATATTTCTACGCTAGGTGATATTATCTGCGGTGTTCCTCAGGTATCCATTTTGGGACCATTATTGTTTACTATTTATACAAGTGAATTAGTAAAATCCATAAAAAATTTAAATTACCATTTATATGCAGATGACACGCAGGTGTACATTATACAAATCAATTCAAATTAATGACGATTTAAATGCTCTTTTGTTGGAATCTAAAAAATACTGTCTTGAGTTAAATCCAACCAAAAATTTAGGTCTGGAATTAAGTTATAAAGTTATAAAGTTATAAAGTGCTCTTTTAGTTCCACCCTTACATCCAAACTAAGATGTCCCATAAGCCAACTGAATGGCTTGTGCGGGTTAGGGGTAGGAACGGACCGACGGCTTAAAGTCCCCTCCGAAGGACTATAATTAAACTATAATTGGATTGCGAACTTAGATTCTCTAATCATGTTAGCACCCAGATAGCACCATTCGTCCAATGGACGTCCGTTTAAGATCCATTTTAAGTACATTGGTCCACGGACTAAAAATGGATGTACTATGTACGTCCATATATTTACATCCTTTGTACGATTTTAATGGACGTCCATATAGTGTCCATTTTACGTCCATAATTATTATTACGGAAATGTAGTTAAAACGTGTTGTTGGCTGCATAACAACAGTTATGATCAATCTCACTGACATTCAAGCAAGCGCGGGCTATAAAGGACTTAAGCTATCAATGAAATGTTAAACACTTGTAGTATTGCAAATGTAATATTCCTGAGTCGAATACAAGGATTTCCTGAAATGTTTAACATTGAATGTTGTAACTTTTAACAACTTTTAGAATATTTATATTCCTAGTGGGATTGTTACTGAGCCAGACAAAAGGCATTTCAGTCATGTTGTAGAAAATTTTCTGCAACATCGCAATGACAATACAGTCGCAAAAAACAGTTAAAGTAAGCAAAAAAGCAGGTCCTGGATGCTGGAGGAATGGTTTAAACACCTTATAGACGTCCATCGGTGGACGACTTATGGATGTCCAAAGTTGTGACATCTGGACTCTAAACGGATGTCCATGGGACGTCCATAGAAAAAAATGGACATCCTATGTACATACAGACGTCCACGAGCATACGTCCATTGGACGTCCATAGTATACCTTTGTGCTATCTGGGCAGCTGTATTAAGAAAGCATTTTTTTAATTAAAGCTTATATTTTCACATAAAGATGTATTGTGCAAGGAACTTAAAAAAATGTGATTCTCTTGTGCTGTCTTCTTTTAATCATGGGGATACAGTATTTAATTCCTGCCTTTCTAAACAAGACTCTGACAGGATACAACTTTTACAAAATTCATGTATACGTCTCATATGCGGAATAAGAAAAAGACAAAGGGGCATTTCAGCAAATATGTCGCAATTGGGTTAGCTTAATATGAAACAAAGGATAACTCTCTATTGCCTAATGCTGTACTATAGAATTATTAATTTGAAATGTCCCCCCTATAGGGGTATAGGTATACCTGTACAGCAAAATTACTTTTGGTACAGACGTACATGTATTGAATACTAGACATAAAAATCGTATTTCTCCTCCCAGACATAAAACATAACTTTTAAAGAGATCTTTCTCGTATTCTATCTATTCTTTATTAAATTTAGTCCCACAGCAACTTATGAGTTTATCACCATCAATATTTAAAAAACATGTAAAAAATATAGTTTTACAGCATTTCTAATGGATATCAAATAAATTAACTAATTATTTGCATTATTGATTATAATAATTATTATTATATAAAATTAATATAATGTACTTTAAATTATTATTTCAATTATATCGCCGACGGTGGACTAGTGGTTAGTGGTGCTGATTACAAGCCGGAGGTCGTGGGTTCGAATCCCACCAGGGGTATGGCTGTTTATTTGTGTTTGTCATATTGTGTAATAGTCCTTCGGAGGGGACTTTAAGCCCGCGGTCCGTTCCTACCCCTAACCCGCTCAAGCCATTCAGTTGGTTTCTGGGACTTCTTAGGAAGTAAGGGTGGAACTAAAAGAGTACTTTTGTTTATAAACTTTTTTTTGTATAAGAATTTAATTTAATATGTAAAAAAGGTATATTTCTATATAAGTATATTAACTCTTGGGGTAAATTAAATGAAGATAAATTACCAGGAAATATAATTTTAAAGTTCTTTAAACGATTCGAATATTACGGATGAGGAATATAAAACGACATTAAAAATTTGGCAAGTTTTTAATATTAATAATATAGGCTATAGCGATTTATATTTAAAAACTGATGTACTTTTATTATCAGATATTTTAAAAAAAGTTTTAAAACGTATAAGCTTGACCCTACAAACCACAGACAAACTTTGTAAGCAATGTTAAAAACAATAGATTATAAATTGGAATGAATAACTGATATCGATATGTGTATGCTTATTAGGGTGTCCGTTATTTACCAAGTTGATTTTTTTTCTTACGACACCCCCTAAATTTTTAGTCTATCGTCTAAAAAAAAAAATTCAGACCAAAATAAACTCTTAATATTCATAATAAACCTTGCCCCAAAGACGATACATTTCCCATTCAAATTACATGGGATTTTGACACTTTTTTCAATTACTTCTTTTTTTCCCAGGAAAGATGACTTACAGCAATGAGACATATATATTCTTATAGTAAATTAAACGCTCTACAAAAAAGGTCTCTTATAATTTTTCGATTAAATCACTCGTTAAAAAGTTATTCGAGGTGAAAGTTAAACTCTGTGTAAATTTTCAGATTTTTTTAACTTTTACGGCAAAGTTATTATTATTTCGATGAGTTATTAGTTTATTTCTGAAAATAGATAATTCTGGTGGTATTAGGATATACAATTTTTATTTACAATATTTATATGAAAAATCCGTCGAGATCTTTGATCATTTTAAAAACGTCACCGTGAGCAATGTAAAATAATTATAATTGTTCGAGTTTATTTGACAAATCTTGATCTTTTGTTTTATTTTTTTGGTTAAGATGTTTTTGTACATTTCTGTATTCTGCGTAGAGACTTTTTAATTTTGTTATGCAACGTGAATTAATTTGAGTTGGAATTACTGCTTCACTCCAAATTCCTGCCACTTCACGTGTAACGATTGAACAGCTGTCATACTGTGGTACAGTAGTTGCAGAACTTTATTTGTTTGTAACTTTTTGCCAGTAATTGAACTTATTGTTTTTCCAATCAAAAATATATTTTGTCTTAGATCCATTGAGCCTAAATTTTTTATAATATATAATTTTAATTCTAATGAGATTTTCAATATTTATAAATTTAATTTTAAAGTTTTTATTTACCTATATGTTAAAAATTGCACTACACTTCTGAAAAAGCCGGGTGATTGCGGGCGTAAATTTCGATTGAAATATGCGTCAAAACCGGGTGATTGCGGGTGAAAATCTTATCCGCCCATACCCGCAAACGCCTGCTTTACTTTATCCGCGAACGCCCGGTTATACCTGTCTTTCGTCCGGTTAGTGCACCCCCGCAATCATCTGCAATAACCCGCGATCGCCGGCATTTAGTTTTATCTACTTTCGCCCGGTTTCATCCGCAAACGTCAGCTTTCGTCTGCGAACGCCTGCTTTCACCCGCAAACGTCTGCTTTTACCCGCGAACGCCTGATTTCATACTTTTTCACCCGCAAACGTCTGCTTTCACCGGCGAACGCCCGGTTATAACTGTCTTTCGCCCGGTTAGTGCAACCTCGCAATCATCTGAAATCACCCGCGATCGCCGGCATTTAGTTTTATCTACTTTCGCCCGGTTTCATCCACAAACGTCTCCTTTCGTCTGCGAACGCCTGTTTTATCTGCGTACGTCTGTTTTTACCCGCAAACGTCTGCTTTTGCCTGTTTTCACCCGCAAACGTCTACTTTTACCTGCAAACGCCTGCTTTCACCCGCAAACGTCTGATTTTACCCGCGAACGCCTGATTTCATACTTTTTCACCCGCAAACGTCTGCTTTCACCTGCGAACGCCCGGTTATACCTGTCTTTCGCCCGGTTGGTGCAACCTCGCAATCATCTTCAATCACCCGCGATCACCGGCATTTAGATTTATCCACTTTCGCCCGGTTTCATCCGTAAACGTCGGCTTTCGTCTGCGAACGCCTGCTTTCACCTGCGTACGTCTGTTTTTACCCGCAAACGTCTGCTTTTGCCTGTTTTTACCCGCAAACGTCTACTTTTACCTGCAAACGCCTGCTTTCACCCGCAAACGTCTGCTTTTACCCGCGAACGCCTGATTTCATCCGCGAACGTCTGATTTCATACTTTTTCACCCGCAAACGTCTGCTTTCACCTGCGAACGCCCGGTTATAACTGTCTTTCGCCCGGTTAGTGCAACCTCGCAATCATCTGCAATCATCCGCGATCGCCGGCATTTAGTTTTATCTACTTTCTCCCGGTTTCATCCGCAAACGTCGGCTTTCGTCTGCGAACGCCTGCTTTCACCTGAGTACGTCTGTTTTTACCCGAAAACGTCTGCTTTTGCCTGTTTTCACCCGCAAACGTCTACTTTTACCTGCAAACGCCTGCTTTCACCCGCAAACGTCTGCTTTTACCCGCGAACGCCTGATTTCATACATTTTCACCCGCAAACGTCTGCTTTCACCTGCGAACGCCCGGTTATACCTGTCTTTCGCCCGATTAGTGCAACCTCGCAATCATCTGCAATCACCCGCGATCGCCGGCATTTAGTTTGATCTACTTTGGCCTGGTTTTATCCTCAAACGTCTCCTTTCGTCTGCTAACGCCTGCGTACGTCTGTTTTTACCCGCAAACGTCTGTTTTTGCTCGTTTTCAACTGCAAACGTCTGCTTTCGTCCGATTTTATCCGCGATTGCCTGCATTTCGTTTGTCTGTTTTCTTTCGGTTTCATACACTTTTATTATAGAGCGTCTTCTAGAAAAAAAAATTTAATTAGGAAAAAACTTGTATTAAATTAGGTCCTTAAAAGCTTCCTTTCGTTTATTGAGGGTGTTAAAATTTTATTTATTTATATAGTAGTCCAATGTTATTAAAATTTGAATTATAAAATAAATTTATAAAGAAATAATATTGGTTTATTAGGGTGAATAAAGGAATGTTTTAAAGAAAATTTTTGAACAAAATTTTTACACCACGAACTGCTTTTTGCATAGTTATGTAAACATTTTAATACGTATGTACCCAATAAAAGTCAACCCCCTGACATTTTTTCGATTTTGTCTACACTACGCTATAAGGGAGTTTTACCACCATTTGTACCATAATTAAAAGCAATAAAACCATGTTTAAAAAATAATAATTTATTAAAGAAAATCCATTTTCCCTAAAAAAATATATTAGATAAAATTAGTAATTGTATTCATTAAAATTTACTTAATGGGTTGAAAACAAAATGTTTGTTTTTTTATCTTAGCATAAGGTAGAATTTTTCAAAAGAAAAAAAAAATTTTTACCCAACATCTTGAGGTGGCCCTTTAAATAAATATATTATCAAATGGGTTAGTTCCAACGGGAAATTCTTTTTTTGGTCCAAAATCGTGGAAAACATGTGATTTTTTTCACCAAACTTTCATTATAAAACAAAATAAAGTGCTTTTAATTTTTTACTTAAATAACAAAAACAATGGAAACATTTTTTTTTCAACTTTTGACTTCCAATTGGCTTTTAAGGGCGACACCCTACAGATTCTAGAACAAAAAAAAGAATTTCCCGTTGGAACTACCCCATTTGATTAAATTTTTATTTAAAAAACGAGAGGGCCACCTCAAGATATTGAGTAAATTTTTTTTTCTTTTTCTATAAGGTACAAATTCTACCCCCATGCTAAGAAAAAAAACAAACATATTGTTTTCAACCCACCCTATTACTTATTATAATAGAAGGTATACGGGCAAATTTTCGTTAAATGTACATTTGCTGTCCCCAGCTAATTTTATTTTTATTTTTGACCTTTGTTGATAAGTTTTGTATTTATTATATTTAAATACCCCCTTCCTGTTAGGACCCATCGTATTTTTTTTTGTAATTACTTTATGTTTCTATATATGACAGAAAAACTAGGTAAAATGTCCTGTAACCTAACTGTCCCCAGAGGCGATTTTTTAATTTAAATTATTATATTCTTCTTCTTTGCAGGTTTCTTCTGAAAAAATAAATTATTTTTTTACAATGGAAAGTTCTTTTATTCGTATATAAAAATAAAATAGTTTTCTACAAAGTAGTTTAAACCGAAAAAAATATTAAAGTTGACATTCAAAAATCTTGTCTTTTTCCTAACGTCGTCTTCTATGCCGACTGCTTCGAAATAGAGACACGAGATAGAGATACTATCGTGTTATTTCTAGAGGGCATACATGTTTGATAGTTCGGCAACAACAAGTGAGCACGTGTAAAGTGTGTGAATTTTTTTATAAATATTTTAAAGGTAAGATTTTTTTGCGTACACTTTTGGTATCTTTTACAAAACGCTACATAAAACTCTTGTTTTAGAAGTTAACTTATTTATTTTTATTTTGTATTATAGCATAGTAGAAATTCCAAACAAATGCCAAAAGATATTTACATTTAACAGTATTTCTGAAAAATAACGTTTGAAAAAGTCAAAGCAATGTGTCATAAAACGTTCAGGAAGATGCGTTAGGAGGAGGACAATGTTTAATTTCTTCCTTGTGTTCCTTCCCTATTTCAGATTAACCCTATAAGTTTTATTTCTTTAAAGTTTATTTTTGTTATTTATAAACTTATAGAATTTTTTTGGAGTATATTACACTGTTCTATCACAAAGGAAAAAAAATCGATCAAATTGACCTGCCTGGACAAAATATATATACAAAATGTACATTTAACGAAAATT
Organism: Brassicogethes aeneus; assembly: GCA_921294245.1. Taxonomy (NCBI): domain Eukaryota; kingdom Metazoa; phylum Arthropoda; class Insecta; order Coleoptera; family Nitidulidae; genus Brassicogethes; species Brassicogethes aeneus. The sequence goes on from OV121137.1 coordinate 4,824,279, forward strand.
CGCCCATACAATGGCGGAATTTTGATTTTGGTTTGGGGGGCACATAGGCTATTATGTGCTAAGAAACCTAAAAAATATCCTGTCTTTCTAAAAATTTAATTTAGATAAAGTTAATATCTAATTGATTAACAGAATATACCTGGATAATAAGTTGTATTTTCACCATACAAAATTTGGTTTGGTTTGGGACTAATCAGTCAATTTCTGAAGCTATTATTCAACCAGTTGGCTCATTTTTAGGGATATTTATTTACTGGAACGTTTTTTGTATGTTATACTTGTTATTTAAAAAAATATAAATGCATATTTTTATAGGAAAAAAAATATTTTAACAAATTTATTCAATTCCTTTGAAATTTTTTTTTAACTCGTAAAAAAATTAAGTAACATTTTTTGTTTTCTTAAAAATATATGCATTTCTGATTTTTCAATAAATAATACATATAAATATACATATAATCAAATATTTGCATATAAAAAATATGTACATAAATACAGAAAACTAAAGGTCTAAAAAACAAAAGTCAGTTAATGGAATATTCCTTATAAATGGCCTAAAAACGCAAGTCAATTGCTTAAATAATAGTTTAAAAAATCGAGTGATTTCATTATTTTCTCATCAATATTTTTTGGTTTCAATTCCAGTCTAAAAATAATTTAAAATGTTAAAAATTATTATAATTCGGTTTGGGAGTAGACAATTTTTTTTTCTTAAAATATTTTATCTACATATGTAAATTGTAAAACGCTTTTAAAATTATTATTTTAAATATGTAAAAGTCTATAAAATTTAATTTATTTGTTATTAACATTGAATAATGTAATTCTAAATTAATTAATGGAAAATAACTTTTGTGCATAATAATAATGGCAACATAATATATATTATATTTAAATGAATGTTCATGTTTATTACTTACAAAATTAACTTAAACAGTGATTCACTATCATCCATTTCCGACTCTTAAAACTTTATTGGTCGCTTTATTGGCATTGAATGTTCAATTTGTCTTTTAGGTCATCTTTAGATTCTAAAAATTCCATGCAAATTTCTTTCAAAATCTGTCTTTTTGATTTCTGAAATATTCATAACAATTTGCACCCACACCCTCTGGTCTTCAGCCATCATTTTCGAGACATTCCCATTGCATGCTGACATAATAAATGGATGGCCCCTTAAAAAAGAATTTATGCATTTAGATTAATATAAATAGATAGCTATAGGTTATAGCCTATAACTAGGTATATATACACTTTTATGTACCTTACACAAATAGCACATAAGCCTCATAATTAGTTGTTGGGTCCTTATCAGGAGGCCTTGTGGCATAAAAGGTATTTTTTTTATAGTCTACATCTTTTTTATTTGTAGCTTTATTTTTAATATGTTCAGCTTTAATTATATGCGAGGTACCTACCTAGGTATCGTCAACTATAAATGCATATAAAACCAAACTAAAACAAGATAAACATCGATTCAAAATAAATTCCTATTTAAATAATTTTATATACTTACGTTTCAATTAGTTTTAGTTCCCCAAAAAAAATTATAAACAGTAAAACTACACAAAACAATAAATAAATAAATATGTTAGGAAAAAATTTACAATTTTGCCTACACAAATAAAGTTTATGTCCATTAACAAGCAGTCTCTGTTGACAAGCGTGCTTTGATGCCATGTTTCCACTTTAGTCAGAAACTCCCAAAAATATAATTCAAATTTATCGCCTTACAAGTTTGTTATTAAAGTAACCCTATTTCAGAAAAAATATAAATATAACACTTAGTAAAAATACGTTATTAATTTAAAAAAAAATGATTTTAAGCATATACCTATATTATATTATTATATTATATTATAGGTATATGATTTTAAGTCTCCTCAACGTTTTTAATTAAAAAAAAAAATGATTTTAAGTCTCAACGTTTTAAACAAGCTCACTAAGCTGAGCTTGTTGCTCGCTGCAGGTGTGAATCGCGCCGCAACCGCTCCACCTAAATGTATGGTAATTTTAATGATGATTTCTCACATATCATCTGTCACATGTCATCTGTCACACGTCATCTGTCACATGTCATCTATCACCTACCATTTGTCATTTGTCATCTACCATTTGTCATCTGTCACCTGTCATATCTATCATTTGTCAACTTACTTGACTTTTGTCACTTGACATGTCACCTGTTCACTTGACATCTGTCACCTGTCATCTGTTAACTTGACATCTGTCACCTGTTATCTGGCACTTTTCACCTGTCATCTGTCATTTGTCATCTGCCACCTATCATTTGTCATCTGTCACCTGTCAACTTGACATCCGTCACTTGACATGTCGGGCAAAATTTGACGGAAAAATCGAAAAAAAGTGGACTTGGGCCTTTTCGACACCGGATGGTCCGCGGGTAGGTCTCGTGGGCACAAAAAAAGGATGCCAATTTCGAGTGTCCACCTTCAACGGCCTCCGAGTACGGTTTTTAAGAAGTAAAAATAAACGACAACCGTGCTTTTCTGCGCAGGTGCCTTAGCTCATGAGATAGAAAAACATAGCACAGTTACCTGCCTGTGTAATAATGAAAAAATGTTTATTAATTTTTTTTAATGAAGACTTAATTTCTGTTTTGCGAAACAATGCCAAAATCCAATAAATTTAGCAGTCGTTTGCGGGTAAAAACAGACGTACGCAGGTGAAAGCAGACGTTCGCGGACGAAAGCCGACGTTTGCCGGCGTTCTTAGACGAATCGAAGCAGGCGTTCGCAGGTGAAAGCAGATGTTTGCGGGTGAAAACAGGCAAAAGCAGACGTTTGCGGGTAAAAACAGACGTACGCAGGTGAAAGCAGGCGTTCGCAGACGAAAGTCGACGTTTGCGGATGAATCCGGGCGAAAGTAGATCAAACTAAATGCCGGCGATCGCGGGTTATTGCAGATGATTGCGGGGTTGCACTAACCGGGCGAAAGACAGGTATAACCGGACGTTCGCAGGTGAAAGCAGACGTTTGCGGGTGAAAAAGTATGAAAGCAGACGTTCGCGGATGAAATCAGGCGTTCGCGGGTAAAAGCAGACGTTTGCGGGTGAAAGCAGGCGTTTGCAGGTAAACGTAGACGTTTGCGGGTGAAAATAGGCAAAAGCAGACGTTTGCGGGTAAAAACAGACGTACGCAGGTGAAAGCAGGCGTTCGCAGACGAAAGCCGACGTTTGCGGATGAAACCGGGCCAAAGTAGATCAAACTAAATGCCGGCGATCGCGGGTGATTGCAGATGATTGCGGGGTTGCACTAACCGGGCGAAAGACAGGTATAACCTGGCGTTCGCAGGTGAAAGCAGACGTTTGCGGGTGAAAAAGTATGAAAGCAGACGTTCGCGGATTAAATCAGGCGTTCGCAGGTAAAAGCAGACGTTTGCGGTTGAAAGCAGGCGTTTGCAGGTAAAAGTAGACGTTTGCGGGTGAAAACTGGCAAAAGAAGACGTTTGCGGGTGAAATCAGACGTTCGCGGGTTAAAGCAGACGTTCGCGGACGAATGCAGACGTACGCATGTAAAAACGTACGTTCGCGGATGAAACCGGGCGAATGCAGACAAAAACAGAAAATCAAAATGCAGGCAAACGCGGGTGAAATCAGGCGAAAACATAATCTTATATATAATTAACGTCAATGCCGGGCGTTTGCGGGTGATATTTACACCCGGCAGCGCAGGTAAAAGCAGGCGTGCGGGCAAAATCTGGTATGGCAGGCAAAAAACATATATAACCGGGCGTAAAACCAGCTTGGTTTTTCACCCGCACATGCCTGCAATCACCCGGCTTTTTCATTTTTATAATTCTAAATTTTGTTTTTTGTATATAATAAACAAGTTTTATTATATAAATAACTACTGTTAATGTACGACACAACATTCACAACAATATGCAGAGATATTTGTATACAATACTAAAAGGACTTAAAGCGCCGTCAAGGTACTAAATGCGCTTTAGCGCGCTTGCGTCAATAAAAATTCCGTGTGTTGGCGGGAATGCTTGTAAGAGTAATTTTGAGTCACTTACTGTATTGGGGAAAATTTCATAAAAGTATACAAAACTTAAAATTCAATAAAAATTAGTTGACTGTGTGTTATAAATAAAGTCTCAAAAATGATTAAAACTAGAACCAGCTACCTACCTGTTATGCAGTCTATTATTTTCCAGGTTTTAAAATTGTATACCCACCAGAATTATCTATTTTCAGAAATAAACTAATAACTCATCGAAATAATAATAACTTTGCCGTAAAAGTAAAAAAAATCTGAAAATTTACACAGAGTTTAACTTTCACCTCGAATAACTGTTTAACGAGTGATTTAATCGAAAAATTATAGGAGACCTTTTTTGTAGAGCGTTCAATTTACTATAAGAATATATATGTCTCATTACTGTAAGTCATCTTGCCTGGGAAAAAAAAGAATTAATTGAAAAAAGTGTCAAAATCCCAAGTAATTTGAATGGGAAATGTATCGTCTTTGGGGCAAGGTTTATTATGAATATTAAGAGTTTATTTTGGTCTGAAATTTTTTTTTTAGACGATAGACTAAAATTTTAGGGGGCGTCGCAAGAAAAAAAATCAACTTGGTAAATAACGGACACCCTAATGCTTATACGAAAAGGTATTAGAAGTGGAGTTGTTCAATACAGTAAAAGATATTCCAAGGCAAATAATAAATTATTAATTAAATAATTTTACACCTTACAGGAGTTTCTAGAAAATGACTTGTAATAAATTTTATATTTATGTTTGTTCCATTTTGTATTCATTTTACCAGGTTGTATTGCAATATTATAAGTTTTTTTTATTATTGTCTTATTTTTATTTATTGTGTAATAAGAAATTGTAAAAGTTCCTCATGTTCAGTCTAATCTAGATGTCTTGAATGTGGATATTTAAGATCTACTTCTAAGAGTTTTTCTCTGATAATTTTGTAACGTCTGGATCTACCCATTCAAAACCTTATAAGGTAGATAAATCGCCATATTTTTAATTATATAATAATAATACTTTATTCATGTTAACATACAATTTGTATTTACATTCGTAATATATATATATATATATATATATATATATATATATTAGGGTGTGCCAAAAAAACTCGATATATTTTTTTTCTTGCTCTCCACCCAAAATATCGTAGAATATGTCCAAACAAATATTCTGTTAAAAGCGGAGCTCATAATTTCAATTTTAAGAGGTCCCTCATCGAATCTGAAGTTTTGCCGCTTAAATAACACAGAAAACTGACTTTTTTACCTTATTTATTCTTGCAACCTAGGAGGAATTTTTTTTTTTCATAAAATTCATGACTAATTCTTACAAAGCATTAAATTTGGACAAAAAAATCTTATTAAGCCGAATTTCTATTTTCATTATTTGATTTTTTCCAGAGCTTTAAATTTAAGTTAATAATACAAAAATGATGACTTTATACGCTGTAACTTTAAGAATATTGACGATACAAAAAATTCGCCTAAAACTTTTATGTGGTCCATCAGACAAGCTAAAAAATTGCCATTTGACTTTTTTGTCTAACTTCAATAGTTTAGCTGAAAAAGGCAAAAACGTAAAATTTGAAATTTAAAGCTCTGTAAAAAATCAAATAATGAAAATAGAAATTCGGCTTAATAAGATTTTTTCGTCCAAATTTAATGCTTTGTAAGATTTGGTCATGGATTTTATGAAAAAAAAATTTCTTCCTAGGTTGCAAGAATAAATAAGGTAAAAAAGACAGTTTTCTGTGCTATTTAAGCGGCAAAACTTCAGATTCGATGAGGGACCTCTTAAAATTGAAATTATGAGCTCCGCTTTTAACAGAATATTTGTTTGGACATATTCTACGATATTTTGGGTGGAGAGCAAGAAAAAAAAAATATCGAGTTTTTTTGGCGCACCCTAATATATATATATATATTATATATACAGTGTAACCCATTTGTTTGCGACTCACCCATGTAAAATCTATTGTGCGATTTTAACCGGATTTGTTTTAAACTATAGATCTTAATAAACTGTATATTTGAACAAAAAATGACTTAATTTGTACAAAATACAAGGCCTACGATGTCAGTTTTTAAGAGTAAAATTTTTAAGAATTCATATTAGCGATTTTTTTAAACAAATTTAAGCACGGCACTGGATTCACCACCCCTCAAACCGACGCTTTACTAAATTTTATTTAAAAATGCACAATAATAGGTAACTACAAAAATTTATTCTGTCAAGTTATCCATGAAATCGTACACCACAATGTATTTAGTATTTACACAAAAAATAAACTATAATAATCAATGTTTAATCTATTAACATTCTATCCTATTTTGTTACTCGAGTTTGGAATCGAATTTTTGAAATAATGAATGGAAAATCTTTCACTTAGAAGTGTTATTTTCCATAGATCAGTCGCGGATTAAGACCGTCGGGGGATGAGGGCGTAAAAATAAAATGGGGTTTCTAAGTCTGCTTAGGCTCAATTTCTCTTTAAGAAGAGATTTTTATTAGTAAAAAAGTGTTTAAATGGATACCTTATATTGAGTTTGTTAATAGATTCTTTGCACCCTCCTCCAAGACCCTTAATGTAAACAGAGACATGAAAATTGATTTGAAGTATTTTTCCAGCGAACTTATATTTCAACTTGTTCATAAGTACTATTTAAAAATTATGGGGCCCACTCATAGCAGTTCTAGATAAAAAATTACACATGCCTCCAACATGTTTAAACAGAAATTACACTATATTTTTCTGAAAGTTTATGACTGCTGAATCTGAATTTGACCTCGGAATTGCTCCATCACAAGAAGTTTCAACCCAAAAATGAAAAAATAATTTTTAAGGTTATATTTAATCCCACGGTAATGAAGGTCCCTTTCAATCGAGAGCTGAACCGCCTGCACTTGTATTGGGTCTGGGTGTAGATATCATAAAACTGGATATAACTAGATTCGAGTAGATATGTCATTGCCATGTCCTAAAAATATGCCATAATAATATGTACCTACGCTTATTTTGCATGCGACTAGAGGCCCCCAATTTCAAATATGTAAACAAACATTTTAAGTTTTTTTTTAGACTGTGAAAGACTTTTCCCGCTCTAGAACGGGGCCCCTTGCAGACCGTTTCTTCCGCCCCTTAGTCCGCTACTGCAATAGATTCCTTCAAAATTTCGTTTCTAAACTTGAGCAACAAAAGAGGGTCATATTGATGACTTGATTATTACAGTATATTTTTATGGAAACATCTAAAACAATTTTTTAGCACGTTTTAAAATTTTTATTTTAAAGTGTGGGCTGCCAACATAAAAAAAACAGAAATATGAGAGTTAACCTTAATTTTGCCATAACAACAAATGAATAATTTATATTGTTAGGTACATATATACTTATTATGATTTTAATGATACTTTAATTTGTAGAAAGTACCTAGTAATTTGTTATTAATTAAATTTAATTAAATTAAAATACAAAGTTTTAGTACATTGGAACCGCTGAATTTGCTGTTACGGCCTGCTATTATTTATTTATCAAACTCTTCAAATGGAGAGACTACCCTAATTGTACACAAACCAGGCCCGTAGCCAGGGGGCGCCAGAGCCTCTCCTAGCAGAGGTCTGTGTTCCCCCCAGAGGGAGTTTAAGAACTTTCCAAATCAAATTGTTTTGGATTGACGAGAATTGACCGATATCAATTAAGATTTATGCTCCATTTAAGATAAGCTAACCTTACATTTTTGTCATTTGAACATAAAAGAACTAAAACAGCCAAATTTAGAATGTTAAGGATGTTTAAACGTAAAATTCAGTTGTTATAATTTTAATTATGTTTTTGTTATATTTAGGGATATTATGGTTTATTTTTATATAAATTTATCTTTTATTACTAAACTATATTGTTAAAAAAAATGGATGATTTTTTTAATTTCATATACCTAATTTATTATTTAGTTAGAAATTAATGTAAGATTTTTGTTTCTCAACTTGCTAACTAACATGTTTTTACTACTTTTATTCCCCTATTTAAAAATAAAGTAACATTTTAAGCCTCTCCTATAAAATTCACTCGGCCCTGCCTAAAATTTCAGGCTGGCTACGGGCCTGACACAAAGATATAACAAAAAGACATACATTAAATTACGAGCGATGTTAAAAACAAATTCGTTTGATAAATGATGCAATGGGTGTAAAGTAAATGGTGCTCAGGAGCGGTTTTGAATTTCGATTCGCCATCATTAATAATTTAAATACAATAAAACATCTGAGGTGGTCAGGTCGCCTCACACTTTAAACAAACGCTGCAAGAAGAAAAATGCAGTGGAACTTAGTTAAGAGAAACTAAGATAGAAAATTGGTATCCTAGCAACGCGTAGCCAATCGATGTTGTGCTCTTGAACAACACTACATAAATTACGAAAGAAGAGAGTAAAAGTCGGAACCGACTCACCTACTAAAAGGGTTTATCCGGGACGCGCTTATAGCTGCTCTCCCCTTGACTTTAGTATTTACGTATTATTAGTATTAGGGTGGATCGAATTTTCATTTTTTCGAAATTCAGTTTCGGCCACTGCGAAACAGATGCTACATACTCGTAGAAGCATAATTATAACCAGTGGCGTATTTAGGATTTAGCTCCGGGGGGGGGGATACTGGGGGGGATACTGGATGACAGAGCTTGTAATTTTCGAGCCTTTAGAATTCTTTGTAAGGCTAATTTACTGACTTCAGCATGCCCAAAAAATCCATTTATTTGAATCCCTGGATCAGTAATTTCTTTTAAGTTGTCTGGAAAATATCTGTTTAATTTTACGGTTTGATATAAATGCCTAGCACAGTAAATGCAAAGTCTTAATCGTGAACCACATAGGTGCATGAACTTTTAATATAAAACGTACCAGCAAATTTTCGATGAGACATCCAATCTAGGAAGTCTATTTGCCGTTGTAAGCCATCTTGAATGTACTAACTTTCCTGGATTTTTCGTCGACAGATTATCGGGACATGCATGTTGAACATGTTCAAGAACCGATGGCTTCGCATATTTCAAATAAATAGAGTTGAGCTTAAATCTTTTTTGTTCGTTACATCAGGTAGAACACAGTCAATAATTTTAAAGATCACGAGAGGAAGTTGCTCACAATTATTTAAAGCTTTGCCTATAGGTCCTGTAAAGCTTCGAGGCCCACTAGTATTACCATCGAGAAACTCGAACAGATTACGCAATGGAAGCCCGTTCGCATGTTTTATGTTTTTTCTTTTTAATTTTAAGTTTTAAAAAATAAATGTTTATTTGTAAATCACTTTATTAAGATTTTTATCTGCAATTGCAACGTGAGAAGGTGTTACACGATAGTTAGCTACACACACGTCTGACTTTAATTTTGAACGCTCTTAACGTAAGGCATTCTGCCATGCGCGATGGATATGCTTAAAGGATAGGTCAGTAGCGTTTGCCTATTGATTAATTTAAATAATAAAATAATGAAATACATTTCTAACTATGACAAAGATAATTATATAAAGCAAATTAGGTTAAAAAAGGAAACATGTATATTTTATACATAACAGCTCCCCCGTTAAACCCTTTTATTAATGACTAACAAAAATTAATAAAAGGTTAACAAAATTAAAAGTATAAATAAAATATTAATTGTAAAAATATACTAATAATATAATATTAAATAAATGATTATAGGATTAAAGTATAATACAATAAGTACAATATAAAAATAGAATTTAAGTATGGAAATAAGTAAATATATATATTTTTTTGTTTTTTTATGGAACAATTAAAGTACTGTTCTTTTCTTTTTGGGGTTTACCATCAAACTTGTCCTTGGAGTAAGTTGTTGGAATACGACTTCTTCGGAAACGGAACTCATCTCGATGTTGACAGATGGACGTCTATGGGGTGTAAACGTACCCTGGTTAAATATTTGGCTGCAACAGCCTCGACTATCGGGTGGTGCTTTTCCATCTGAACCAAGAAAGTAACCAAGAAGTTTTCTTAAAATTGAGCTTTTACAACACAAGTAAATTATGATCGTTGTTATTTTAATAACTATAACGTATGTTATATAACTTGAATGTCTTTGAACGAAAGTTTCATCACTACCAAGCTTATTTAGTTTGTCAGAAAAACCATTTAACTGTTCTTCGGCTTCCTTTAAATTTTTAAGATTAACTGCACCAATGTTTATAGGTTTTAAATTCACATTAGATTTCTTTGGTAAATTTTCACAACAGTTCAACCCTGGCAACGGGATGAATATATTTTCTTCAATTGTTGAATTTTTTGCATCTTCAGAAAAAAAGGTTATTCCAAGATTAAATTGACAGTATTCTTGACCATAAATGATATAATTTCATACATCTAAATGAGTACTGGGAACTTTATTATTAAATTTACTACGTAGGTAGATTTCTTCGTAAGTGATGATAAGCCATTGGTTTCGTTTTAAAGGTGTCAAGTTCAATCCATGTAGGTCGAGGTTAATTAAATTATTACATTTTGTCGGTATTTGATTTGTATGAATTTGTATTTCGCAGGGTCCATTAAATTTACTATCTACTATTTTGTTGTAGCAGATATAGATTTTATTTACAATTTTGCATTTCTCGAAGTACAAAGGAACATAATGCATACCATCGGTTGAAATTGCCAAATACTGACTTTTAACAGGTAACAAGGAATAAAAATGGGATTTTGGATCTTGTTTTGGGATTGAAATAATGGTGGTATAATTTTAAGTCGTAATGCTCAATTAAAGGGATTTTAATTATATAAATGACTCTTTCATTAGTAATTTAACTTTCAAGTTCAAAAGTGTCTATTATAAATGGCAATTCGTTTTTTATTGGTAAAACTGGTAAGTTGTTATGTTGCCAAATCGTGCTTGCTCCATAAATATTTGACGCGTTTTACAAATTATCGTAATGAAATGTTTCTTTATTACATAAATTTAATAATAGAACCACAACATTTCTAGTGACTATTGTACTAAGTTAATTCGACAATTAAAAAACATCCAAGACTCTTAAGAGGCACAATTGTGCCTTCTACTAAAGCTACGTTTACACTTTGTAATTTTAAAAATTATCGACTTACATTTAAATGTAAAGTTATAAATTTTGTCTTAAAAATATATCACTTTAAAATTGTTAAAAATAATAAAATTTGGTTTAAATTTGTAAAGAGTCATTTAAATGATAGTCGATAAATTTTTAATCCAAAAATTACTACTTTAAAATTTAAAACTTACATTTAATGTAATGTGAGAATTTTACTATCATTTAAATGACTCTTTAAAAATTTAAACAAATAATTTTGTAGAATAAAATATTACAACCAAAACTTTTAAAAATCAATATTTTTAAACATAAATTTTTACTGTTGCATTTTATATTTAAAATATTTTTTGACTATCAATTGTTTTTAGTTTAAAAAAATATATCTAACTAAATTTCTGTTAAAACATAATTTAAGTGTTAAACTTTAATCTTTAAACTTTTATCTAATAAATGCTAAAACGGAGTGCCATAGAGATAGTTTTATATATTGGTATTACTAGTAGTTTTAAATGCTGTAGGACAAACTCCGGATTCAAATATTTTTTTTATTAGTATGGAAAAGGAAACTGCTATCGAATTTACAGTGTTTTTCACTGTTTGGTTTTGATTACCATCAACCCCCACAGATTTTTTATTTTTTAATATTTTTATCGCTATTTTAATTTCAATGTGATTGGTTGGGACTAGAAACATGGAATTGTTTACTTTTAAACAGTATTCTTTATAGTTTAAAGGCTTCTTAATGGGTTTTGCTAAATTTTCTGCAATGTTTCTTAGGCTATTTATTGTTTTCCACAGATTTTTAGGGCTGTTTTTAGTTATTTGTCTAAAATAGTTGTTTTTTGCTTTTAAAATTAATTTTTTAACATAGTATATTGAAGTTTAATATTTATGTCCTTTGTAAGTCTATATTGTTTTAGCAAGTTATCCCTTTAGTTAATGGAGTTTATAAGTCCTTGTGTTATCCATAATTTACTTATTCTTTTTTCCTTTTTAATTTTTTTATAAATTGCATTTTTGATTATATTTTGTTTTAAGATATTAATAAAACTTTCTGTTGCAGGTTCTACTTCCAGTGCAGTATTCCAGTTAACCTTCTTTAAATCCTTGTTTAATTATTTGTAATTTATTTGTTTAATATAATTTTTCTTGTACTGTGCCTGTTTTATTTTTCTATTTAGTTTTATTTGTGCCCCTATAGTCTGTTATTTTTGTTTTAATAATGACCGAAAGAGAAAAAATTTCTATGTTATTTTTTTACTTTAAAAATAAATGATCAATGCAAGATTTTGTATTATTATGTTCTCTAGTAATTTCATTAATCATTGATATAAAGCCATGTTCCTCCATTATGTTTAGATATTCACTAGCTGCACCGGTAGGATTTAATATAAATATTTATATTTATATCACCTGTAAAAATATATTTGTTAGTTTTTGTTTAAAATATAAATCTAGGTCTAATAAAAATTATGGTAGATTAACTCCATGTTGTTATAGATAGTATAGTTTTAAACTAAGAAAAGGTAAATGTCATTTATTAAATAATGAGATTGAACAAGTTGGCAACACCGCTGTGGCCAACCGGTGAAAAAGGAGAGAAGCGGAAGGGGCAGTCAGCATCAGGTGGTGGTCGAGAGCAGAGCTGCAGGGTTTTTGAGCAATGGTGGATTTGCACGATATTTTGGTTGTGAGTGATTTAAAACAGAATAATAGGTAAGAGTCTCATTTATGCATTTTTTTCCCACATTCCCATAATAATTGCACTTGTGCTTGTATCCCTGAGATTCTTTAACATTTTGATATCTAAAAACAAGCCCAATGTGTCATGGCGCCCAACGAAAAAATAGTCATGTTTTACGTTAAATTTCTGCAAATTTAAGTTCGCGTGGTATAGTAGGTATGTCTCTCTCATAAAAAGAAGCGTTTTTCTCAGCTGCGAGCACAGAGCCGGATTAATGTAATTTTAATTTCATGTTTAAATAGAAACATTGTTTTTTTTAATAAATACGAGTTGTGTTTTGCTGTTGCATTTGCGTGTTTTCTTAAGAAAATAAATAATAATTTTTAATCCTTAAAATGGATCATACAACAAATTGCTTTGGTGACTTTGAAATAATTAGTCATATCGGAGAAAATTCAACCAATCCATTCTTGCCACAATTTTCAGTAAATTCAAATCCGTTTTTGTCAGCCAATATGGATGCTACATGTCCTGTTTCGCAACCTATTTCTGATCAAAGTAGTCATTTGTTTAATTCAACATACAATCAAATGCATTCCCAACCTTTCCCTACACAATCTATTCCTGTGGATCCATACCATAGCATGGCCAACGAATTTTTGTCAGCAGTAAAAATCATAGCGAAGAGTATTACCAATAAAGAAAAACCAGTTATAACATTTTCTGGCTCAGAAGCAGAAAATCCAATACAATTCTTAAGAAAAATTGAGGAATTTTTTGAAAAGCATGCAATCGAAGAGGATAATAAATTGGAAATTTTTGGAAATTGTATGAAAAAAGAAGCCGCACAGTGGTACCAGCCATATAAACAGTTACCACTAACGTGGCCCATGTTCAAAAATCGTTTTTTGGAGAAATTTAACAATGCAGCATTAATTTCCCAACTTATGTCAAAATTGTATGGGCATCAACAACAAACAAATGAAGGAGTTGAAATGTTTATAACGAAGAAAAGGGGCCTTTTTAGTAGGTTAATGTACCCTGCAAGTGAAAACATATTAATAGCATTACTATTGGAACAAATCAATAATGAAATAAGATCAAGACTAAGATGTTACACATTTTCAAATATTGAAGAAATGATTAATTTGGCAGTAACCATAGAAGCTGATTTATCTATAAATTCAAACATCAAGGCACAGTCAGTTCCAAACAACCAAACAAAAATTGTACAGTCAGTACAAAACAGTCAAACCAATAATGCACAGTCACTTCCAAACAGCCAAACCAGAATTGTACAGTCAGTACAGAACAGTCAAACCAATAATGCACAGTCGGTGCAAACCAATCAAACGCCAAGAACACAAACACAGTCCGTACAGCTCAACCAGAACCAAACACAGTCAGTACCAGATCGATCAACATCACAACAGTATTCATCAAGGCCACCGCACCCCTGTCGCTATTGCCAGGAGTGGCACTATCACAACCAATGTCCGAAAAATCCATATCAAGGCCAAGAAAGAAGACCATATCAAAACCAGCAGTACAATCAACAATCGGAAAACTATTCAGGGGACGGTCGTTTAGCTGTGGGAGACAACCGATCCTAAATAATTTAGTAGTACCAAAGCCTGCAGAAACCAGCCTAAACCTACCCAAAATTTCCTTAACCATAAATAATTCATCCATTTATGCCTTAATCGATTCTGGAGCAAGTGTTAACTTGATTAAATCTAATTTCTTTCCTAATCTTCCAGCATTGCGTAACCAAACAATTAATTTTGGTTGTGGGCCAATAGAGATGTTAACGCATGGTTTTCTAAAAGTCACTTATCAGATTCTTGACTGTACCTTGACGTCTACATTTCTTCTTGTACCTGAGCTTCAGGAGGATTGCATTTTAGGGTTTTCGTGGTTTAATGAGCAAAGAGTCGTCTTGAATATGGATAGGCGTTGTGTTCATTTTGGTCAAGAGCAAAGACGAACAGTTTATTTCACAAACGAAATGAAAAAAGTTAATAAAGAACCTAAGCAATTTTTATTAAATCATTTAGATTCAGATACTCAAACTCAGTATTTGAACATTTTACATGAATTTTCCGAAATTTTTAACGACGAATTAAGGCAACCCGTAACGCACACGGTAAAACATGATATTAAACTAAATTCCGAAAAAATCGTTCAGACTAAATCATATCCAATGTCAGAAAGAAAAAAAATTATTCTAAATAATCAAATTTCGGAAATGCTCGTAGCTGGAGTAATTGAACACTCTAGTTCCCCATATTCTTCTTCACCACTGCTTATTGAAGCAAGCAACAAAAAACCCAGATTTTGTGTTGACTTCAGGAAGTTGAATCAAATTACGGAATCAGAATTTGTTCAGCTGCCTAAAATTCATGACACCCTTAAATGTTTGGGTACAGCCAAAGTATTTACATCATTAGATTTAAAAGCGGGATATTGGCAGATAGAATTAACAGAAAGATCCAAACCCCTAACGGCATTTTCCACTGATAACGGTTCGCACTTTCAATTCACGGTAATGGCGTTCGGGTTAAAAAATGCGCCGAGCACATTCCAAAAATTTATGAGCCAAGAAGTTCTGACAGGGTTTATTAATAAATTCGTTCTAGTATATCTCGACGATATTATAATTTATAGTAACAACCATGTAGAGCATCAATACCATCTTGGACTAGTTTTAGAGAGATTAGCAGCCTGTCAATTACATTGTTCTCTAGAAAAATGTAACTTTGCAACTAATAAATTGAATTACTTGGGCCATACAATTGATGGTGATGTCAATATACCCCAAAATCAGCACATTTCACAAATTCTAAATTGTTCAATACCAAAAAACAGAAAAGAATTGCAATCATTTTTAGGAATTATCAATTGGTTAAGGGAATACATTCCCAAAATGGCAGAAAAAACATTACCTCTAACAGAATTATTAAACACAAAAAATAAATGGCACTGGGGCTACAACGAGCAACTTTCTTTTGACGAGATCAAATTTTTGGTATCTCAACCGTTGAAGTTGCACAGACCCGATCCAAAAAAAATGTTTATACTCCAAACAGATGCTAGCTCGGTTGGCGTCGCCGCGGTTCTGTACCAATTAGATGAAATTAATAACAAACAAATCATTTCATACGCGAGCGCAAAATTAACGAAAGCAGAAAAAAAGTATCATATTAATGAAACTGAATGCTTGGCGTTAGTTTGGGCTATAAAACGATATAGACATTTTTTGGAGGATAGGAAATTTAAAGTTGTAGTAGACAATAAAGCCCTCATTTGGTTAGATAATCTTTCTTTCACGAAATCCAAGCGATGTAACGATACCTGCAGAAGTAGACAACCTAGACAAAATGATTCCCGTACAACAAAATGACAAAAAAGATAACAGTGACGTTCATATAAATTGTATTACAACAAAAAGCACAATTTATGACAAAGCAATCTTAAAACAATTAACCGATAATGATATACAGAAAGATATATCCTTGTGGAAACAAATTGAAACAAATAGACCAAATTCAGAATCTCAACAACTTTTTTTTAGTGAATACATAGTAGATAATAATATCTTGTATAGAAAAAAAGGTAAACAAATAGTTTTGCCCATTAGACTTGTAAAAGCAGTCTTATTTCATTTTCATGATTCAGAATTCGCAGGTCACCCGGGCCATGACGAGACATTACGTCAAATTACAAATAACTTTTATTGGCCAAAAATGTCCACCGATGTATCAAATTATGTTAGAAAATGCTTAATTTGTTCTACTCATAAAAATCGTTTGCATCAACCACCAGCACCATTAAGTGCTATCAGTGCAGATAAGCCTTTTAATACCTTAAGTGTAGATGTAATGGGACCGTATCCACCAACACCAAGTGGCAATAAATACATCATAGTAATAGAGGACATTTTTACAAGGTGGGTGGAGGCAAAACCGACAAAAACGTCACTGGTATCTCAAATAATAAAAATATTTAAAACCAACATTTTCCCTAATTACGGATATCCTTCTGTTGTAATTTCGGACAACGGGCCGCAGTTTGTTTCTGGTGTCTGGTCGAGATTTTGTCATGAGAATTTTATTACTTCAAAAACTACCGCCATATACCACCAACGAGCAAATCCGGTAGAAAGAAGAAATCAAGAGTTAAAAAAAGTTCTAAAGGTTCTCATGGCGGAAGGAGATCGGCAGTGGGACAAGCTCGTGCCCCGCGTCCTTTTTATTTTAAGGAACAGAAGAAACGCTGCGACGCAGATGAGTCCAGCAGAGGCCCTGTTCGGTTACCAACTTCCAACACCAGGTCAACAAAACTCAGATATGCAGCAGAAGAAGGATGAAGAGGTAGAAGAGAGGATAGAAAGAATTCGGGAAAACCAAGCAAAATACCAGGACAAATACACTAAAAATACACCAATAACAACATTCAGCATAAACGACAGAGTAATCATCAAATCCAGAGATACAGACATATTTGCCAGGAAATGGCAAGGTCCATATAATATCAAACAGAAGATTTCAGACACCATTTACATAGTCAACAAAGAAGGTCATGACGTAAAACTTCACATAGACGACATACGGAAATTACCAGAACAGGAAGAAGACCAGCCAGAGGGGGATCCTGTCCTTGAGAATGCGGAGACGGAGGAAGATATGGAAGAAGAGCTGGAAGAAGTGGATTCGTTTTCGGAGGAAGACGACTTCAACGATTTCGATGACGAAAGCGACAAAAATGATTCCAACGATGAAGACGAGGTGCCCGCAAACATTCGCAATAAGTTTGTTTCGGAGGAAGAAGAGGACTCACAGGCCACACGACCTCGGAGTAGCAGAACACGTGTACAGTCTCATAAATGTCCATTTTGTTAAATAAACAAACAAAAAAAGAAACCAAACAAAAGCTGTAATGGATTTCACAGCTAACCCAGTCAAACCATCTTCACGACGACAAACAAAAAACAAAAGCTGTAATGGATTTCACAGCTAACCAAAACAACCCATCTTCACGACGAAAAACAAAACACAAAAGCTGTAATGGATTTCACAGCTAACCAAATCAAACCATCTTCACGACGACAAACAAAAAACAAAAGCTGTAATGGATTTCACAGCTAACCAAATCAACCATCTTCACGACGACAAACAAAAAACAAAAGCTGTAATGGATTTCACAGCTAACCAACCAAACCATCATCATGACAGCGTATTCAATACTGGTGTTCAAATTGTGACTAGTTACCCGATTGTGATAGTAAGACAAATACTGAATTAACCTAAGAGATTTAAATAAGTAAAATAACATTTAAGTTTAATGTTCCTAATAAGCCTAATTTAGACTTGATTGTTTTTATTTTTTGATACAAGAATTGTATAGTATGTTTTTTTTTAATAAATGTAGCACTCACAAACAAAAATCATGCGAACACCACTCTTAAGGGGGGGGGTGTTATAGATAGTATAGTTTTAAACTAAGAAAAGGTAAATGTCATTTATTAAATAATGAGATTGAACAAGTTGGCAACACCGCTGTGGCCAACCGGTGAAAAAGGAGAGAAGCGGAAGGGGCAGTCAGCATCAGGTGGTGGTCGAGAGCAGAGCTGCAGGGTTTTTGAGCAATGGTGGATTTGCACGATATTTTGGTTGTGAGTGATTTAAAACAGAATAATAGGTAAGAGTCTCATTTATGCATTTTTTTCCCACATTCCCATAATAATTGCACTTGTGCTTGTATCCCTGAGATTCTTTAACATTTTGATATCTAAAAACAAGCCCAATGTGTCAATGTAATCTATAGATTGCTATTATATTTACAGTGGTATTAAAAATATGATTTATGGTATTTATAATTTTACACTAAAAATCCAGATTTTCTATTTTAAACATAATAAACCCATCATTCTGATTAAAAGTGCCTTGACTGTATACTACATTATATCCATCCAATTTTACAAATTCTATATCAGTTTTCCGCAGGGCCATATTACCCATTAGGCAGACCAGGCAATTGCCTTAGGCGCCACCTAGAAATAGGCGCCTTGTCCCCAAACAAAAATTGTTACCAAAATGTTTATTTTTTCCAAAAATAAAACAAATAAACAATATACAATTGTAATAACATAATATTATTTACTGTTTTTATTATTTTATACAAATTTAGCTTTCTTTGTAATAACGAGGTGTAAAGCCGACAAAAAAGCGCGGTGTAAAGTCGCAAATTCACTTCTGTTTTTATGCCAAATACATAAATGTATTTCAGATAAAATTAATCATGCTTGATTCCAAGGGCACTAAGTTTTGAAATAGAATAAGATATTTTATTATTAACTGTATAATTAACAAATAATAATAAATCTTAACGTTAAACTTCAAACAAAAACTTAAAAGATAATTTAATTTGTAAACTTTACCCTGTATAAACATATCTTTAGCACTCTTTAAACTATTTCAAAACCCCCGTATGCTCCAAGCACACGGATTCCTCTTGCATCGGGTACCCGCTGTGATGTGCTGCTCACCCCAGCGGGTACGCGATACCGGAAGGACTTGGGTGTTTTCGCCTTTATTTAAGAGTGGCACTTCGTTGTGTTGTGTGCAGCAGTCTGTGTTCGATAGTTAAGGTTGATTTAGCCTGGCTTTTAAATTTTAATTACGTTACGTTAGATTACGTTACACAAAATGCTGGCTAAATCCACATTTAGATAGTGTTAATTTTTCTGTTTGTTTTAAGGTATTTCTGAAATTTTAATATTAAACTAATTACAATAAACCAGCAGTACATCTAACATACAAATACAGAAAATTAAAGTTGATTTAATTTTTTTTAAATACTTACTAATGACATCTTGCAGAAAAACGCACTTATAAGTCTTTTTTTATTTACATTATATTTGTTATGTTTGTATGTTATTTATGTATTTTTTTAATGATAAAAAGTATTCTAATTCATAGGGAATAATTAGGTTATAATACTCGGGCGCCCTTAAGCTAACAGTTTGGGGTGGCTCTAATAAGCTTTTTTAAAATTTGCCCCGGGCCCCGTAAGTATAGTATCTAGTTAGAGGAGCCAAATTTTTAAGTGCCTAAGGCGCTCAATTGCCTTAAGCCGGCTCTGGTTTTCCGAGTTTCTGACAAAATTATACAATCAAATTTATGCGTAAATTGTTCCAAAAAAAATCAAATTCAATTAAATTTTTTCTTGCACTTCTTATAAGAATATATATATTTAGTTGTTGATTTTAAAATTTTAAGTTTATGAATTCACACAAAAAACTTGATTGCATTCATAAGCGCTATCAAGTGAAAGTGTTTTTACTTTACTGTTTTCAAAAAATTCATCCAACAAGGGATATATAAAAGCTCTTATTGTTTAAAGTAAAATTAAACTGTTAAAGCCTAAATAATAGCATGCTGAAATCCTATTATTAGCACCTAATTAAATATAATCAACTTTTAAGAGCACACTAATTAAAAAAGAAAATTTGGTTTGTGTTTATTCATTTGACCATACCATTCGGGGCCCGGCTCGGTGGCGAGATGAAAGGCATTTCAGTCTTTGCAATATTGGTTGCCTACTACTGGCGTAAAGTAGAATACCTATTGTTTCTGAAATATTGCCGCATAGCTGGTCAAAGCTAGTTAGACTCTTTTGGGCCGCGTACGGTTTGATAAAACCT
Source organism: Brassicogethes aeneus (assembly GCA_921294245.1). Classification (NCBI taxonomy): domain Eukaryota; kingdom Metazoa; phylum Arthropoda; class Insecta; order Coleoptera; family Nitidulidae; genus Brassicogethes; species Brassicogethes aeneus. The sequence goes on from OV121137.1 coordinate 4,844,750, forward strand.
ACCACTGTGTGTGAATTGTGATTGCACGCCGCACAGCGAGGCCACGTCTTTAGACGGTAGATATCTCCAGACTGACTTGCCGATACATCTCGCTGCTGCTCGTGGGCTGACCTTAGACAAAAGTACTTCAGGGGTCACTTTTTACTAGAAAATTTTTAAACATGCAGTAAAAAAAACTTTAATTTAAATATGTTTTCATTTTTGTTATATTTTTTTTAATTATAAAGTTATAGCCAGTCAAAGTTGATGAATTTTTAGGATTTAAGTTTATTGAAAAAAGGCAATTTTTAATAATCTATATAATAAAAACCAGTCGACAAATTATATCAAAGTTACTACCGAATTAAACATTAGTATATAGCAATTAAACAAATATAATCAAACAAACCTAGGCATTTACGATTTTAAATAGTATTAAAAGGACTTAATTTTTACCCCAAAAAGACACAAAAGCCTATTATCCGAGCTAAGCCCGGGCGATATTATGTTGAATTATATAAAATCCTCTAGTAGACAATGTTGCAAAATAATAAAGCCCATAGGTCACACAATTTTTTTCCTTGTTTAATTGTTATTGGCGATTTTGTACGAAAAATTATAAGCAAATTTCGAGTAAACATACCTGCCGCGCACGGTGCGCGGCGCAAGGCTGGCTTAGTACGAGAGTAGGGAATAATACCTATTTTATGCCGGAATTTTGTATAATACCTATTTTTATTATTTTATATAATAACTATTGTTATTATTATTAAAATTTATATTGGATTTAATTTAATAAAATTATTTCGATTTTTTATAAAATAAGAATATTTGAGGCCTGTCATAGCAAAACCGACAATCTCCACTTTTGGTCAAAAATTAGATTTTTGGCGGAGACTGTACTTCAACTAATTATCTATAAGATGATAAAGTTTATGTGCTGCAAAAGGAGCTAAATCCTGCCTAAAATCCTGTTTTAAAAATTACATTTAGTGCAAAGTCGACAATCTCCACTGATAGATTTGCAGCAAAGTATACAATCTCCAATTTCACCATTAGAAATTGGTAATTCGTGTCACCTGATATCCTAACATTTGATGTTATAACGTATTTTAGAGATTTAATTTTGTGTTTTTTTACTGGTACATACTGTTAAGTTCTATTGCATTAAATTGTACTTAAAAATATATTTAAAATCGGCATATAAACGTTTTATTGTTTTAAGAATTATAAAAAAAGTTATCTTGTTTATTTTGTGCTTTTATACCATAATAAGACGTAAAGGTAAAGCAAGAAAAGGCTGATAATGTCAAAACATTGCAAGTAAAACATTACGGGGCAAAGTGGGAAGAAGATGATGAGTTGTTGTACTATAAAAACTTTTTTGCACGAGGCAACCTGGTCCCAGATTTAGAAGAAACTCCAGATTTATGTGGTCCAGTTCAGAATTTTCCCACATTGATTGTTTAGTTAAATTTTATAACCATTAAAGGAAAAAAATACAATTATTTTTTTGTTTATTTTTCTAAATCTCTTTAAACGTTTACAACAAAATGAGCAATCTCCAGCAATTCATATCAAAGTCAGCAATCTCCAATTTATAATTATAGATTTCACCTATACTATGCATCCTGGAGACCTTGTAAAATATTTCAATATAATATATAAAAAAATTACAAATCTAGAATTTAAAATACCAAAATCAATTATCTCAATTTACTCAGTTTTAGTCTGACGGGAGATTGTTGACTTTGGTACATATAAATATAACCATCAAGTAAAATTTGGTCGGGATAAAGAAATGTCAAGAATACATTTTTCTAGTGTTATTATTTTTATTTTTTTTAATACAATTAATTCTTTACGTAAAACTGCAATTTAAATTTAGAATATTATTATTCGAAACAAACCGAGATTTCTATAAGCACAAGTCTTATATCCATTACTTTAAGGTAGAAAACAATAAGTGAAACGATTAATCCTTGCCACAACAACCTACGATTTTCTACCTTAACATACCTATTTATACAGATTTTGTTTACCTTATACTGTATTTATATAAATTTTATAATGATACAAACTTATCTTATCTTATTCTGCTTCCACTAGATGTGAAGTGCATATTTTGTTGTTACAGCCCTTAACGATAAATTACGTTTATTTTTAATTTACATTTGTAAAATTATAGCCATTTGCGTTAAAAAAAATATATTTTTCCCATTTCACGTACCGCCACTGGATGTATAAGTGTGAATTTTGCATATGTTAAAGCTCTTATATGCATTAATATGTAGTCCAAATTAAAAGTAAATATCTTTTGTAGTTTTTGATAAATTATAGCCCACCGTGCGCTGTCCTGGTCATTTATTTCAATATAAGTGAACAGTCACCGACTGCCTGACACTAATGAGACCCAACAGGTCGAAAAGTCTGTCTGTCAGTGTTGGTGGGTATGGTGCATTAGTCATTGGACCATATCATTCGGGAAACGCGTTTCGAGCCTGGCTCGTTGGCGAGATGGAAGGCATTTCAGTCTTTGCAATATTGGTTGCCGGAGAATAGACATTAATTTAAGCGTGTTTAGTTTATAAGTTTATTAAAATAACAATTTGGTAAAATTAGGAATAGGTTCTCATGTTGTTTATCATAAATTAGACTTAAGAAATAGATTTTTAGGGAACAGTTATTTAGTCTGCAGTCCGATAAGGATGCATTAGTGAAGGTGATGACTAACGATCACCAAACGTAGCCACGGTCTCGTGGGAAAGTAAAGATAAAGATTCACAAAAAGGTGGAAATGTACTCACCCTCGGGGGGATGAGATTCATTATTAATCGGGCAATAAGACAGTAAAGACGTGTGTAAACCCGGAGACCGCGGATTCGTTACAATCGTTAGTTTCATACTTTGTGCGTATAATCTTTAGCGTCTTTCCAAGTCCAAGTCCAAGTAACGCGGCCCCGAAAAACACCGATTCGACATATAGACCAATATCCTTACTACCCATTTTTTCAAAAATATTAGAACTTTCTATATCAAACCGATTAATGAACTATTGCAATAAATTTGATATAATTTCTAGCCAGCAATTTGCTTTTATTGAAGGCAAAAGCACTGAACTGGCTTTGTTTCAGCTAATTACCTAGTAATATTAGCAAAACCTTGGCAATATCTGCTTTTTTTGACTTGTTCAAAGCTTTTGACAGTATAGATACAGAGAGGGCCTTTTTTAGGCTGTTATCTTCATATATTTCGGAAAGAAAGCAATTTGTCAAGTTGTTATCAGAAAATGGTCTAGAGTTTACTTCCAACATTGTTGAATTACGTAAAGGCGTTCCCCAATGCTCAATCTTAGGACTTCTTACTTTTTGTATTATATGTAAATGATTTACCTAACAAAGTTATAAACAATGATTAAATATATGTGTATGCTGACGATACTGCTGCAATATTTAAATCTGCATCACATCACATAAAATAATGTTTGATTGGTTTAAAGAAAATGACTTAAAAAATGTAAGTTCGTTTAAAATGGTTTTTCAAATAGTTTACCAATAAATATAGAA